>OW386285.2:8363678-10763678 GCA_936432065.2 Rutpela maculata | reverse complement strand
AATCGTTCATTGCAAATCGAGCGAACTGAGCTAAATCTTAAACATTCGAATATTACAAAATAAAGGCCTCGGACGAAGCTCGACTTGCTCGGACCTTTTTGAAGGAGCAGGAAGATTTTAATTTGACGCATGCGTAGTCTGCTTGAACTGTCCATAATATTATTGACTTGTTGAGGATAGAGTGTCATTTGGGCTAAATTCTGTGTTATTATTTTTTTTCCCTATCCAATTTTCTACAAAATCTTCTAAACGTTATCTGTTAATACCCTTATAATATCCGGCAATTGATTAACATGCAACATAAACAAACATGAGAGGTTATGTTTTAACAAATTGCTTGTAGTCCACTTCAGTTCGTTCGATATTTGTTCATGAAATAAATGGCTCCAAAGTCACGTGTAATTTATGTGTTTGCTCAGTGCTCTGATTTCAGATGTAATATTCAAATACAGCTGATAGAGATCCACCGTGTGGGGAGGTTCCAGCCGCTTCCAGTAGCTGCCGATTTCTTTCTTACAAATATTTTGATTTAGAAAAGTAAACTGGGTATTCCGACTATGCATGTTTAAATTTTTTTAAATTTTTTCCAAAATATACTCAGGTCGCTAGTTAATCATAATCGATTATATAAGGCATGCATGTTTCAACTTAAATATATCCCTAAAGGGATCTACAGACGATCCAACCACTCAACCAACCAACCTTCTCGGTACACTTTGAGAATTTCCATGACAACTCGTAAAAGTGAGCTGGTCTGCTGGAATTTCAACGTTTTCAAAGCGTACCGACAATGTTGGCTCCAGCAATCCAACTCATTTCTATGAGTTCGCATAGCAATCTTCAAAGTGTACCGGGAAGGTTAGTTGGTTGGTTGGATCGCCTGTAGACCCCTTAACTTTTAACCATGACAATTCCTTGATTTTGATGCTTACATGCCACCTCCTTTTTTTCTTGTTATAAGTCAGACACATGGGTTTTACAGTTTCTGTAAACCATTACCAGTTAGATCCGAGGAAGGCATATATACCACGACACAGTAACTGAGTTTAGAAAGTACTAAGCTTTCACATAATTTCCTCTATAGCTGACTACACAGTGACTACAGAACAACATTCTAAGGATGGCTTAAATACGTTTTTCTACGACTATTGAATAACTCACTTTTTATAGATGTGTTTTTGAACATATAATGGGGCTCATTATTAACAGGTGTGGGTAATGGTTAATTACTCAACGGGCTAGAACCAATCAGAAGAGTTCATTTTCATTATTCAACAGTTGTGGAGCAATCACAAAAGATGATTTAATGTTCAAAAATATCGAGTATGCGCCATGACTCAATTCAAACTGTCATGCAAATATGTCATAGACATTTAGGTTTATTTAAATTTTAAAATTATTATCAAGTTTCTCTTAATAATTTGCACGAATTTGTTGTGAAAAAATGTCAACATCTCTGGTGGTTCCCCTCGGAAGCCGGGGCCCCTAAACTCAGTACCCAATAGCCCCCCCGTATGGGGGGCTGATGACAAGTACGATGAGCAGTTTTGGATTAAATCGGTCCTTTGCTTGTCAAATTTTAACAATTTATTTTTCAACACTGAAATTTTCTGCTATTTTCCTTATTACCTTTGGTCCTAGTAATAACATCGCAAAAATAAGAATAACAAATTGTTCGCAATAAAATGTTGAACAAAACTGATCCTATGAAAAAACTTTTTGATAATTTATTAATTTGTAAAAAAAATTAAAACCACCAAAAATTGCCTTTTTGACAATTTAAGAAAAATAACTTAATAATGCATCAATTTTAACGAAAGTTGGTGAAACTATGCCGTTTTTGAACTAAACCTACGTGCCAAATTCTAGATATTCATTCTAGCGGCTAAAAATCAATAATAATTCCGAAATTTTCATCGCTTTTTGCTTAAGTATATCGACTCGTAGAAGGACAATTTTTTTCTCAAAATGTAATTTTTTACATGTATTTTACAAAAGTATTAAGATAAAAAATTATATAAACGGTTTTTTAAAATTCTTTATAGTTATAATCAAATTCAAATAACTGTGGATTTTTTATCAAACTAAAAGCGGTAAACGAATAGAAAACAAGCTAAAAACGTACTCTTCGCCAATTTACTGAGCTTTTTATATATAATTGTTACACATTCTATAGAATACTCTTCGCAGTTTTATTGTAAATAATGTTAGTTTTTGGACATCCTAAATTTTGTGATACCATCTTTGTTGTGAAAAAAATAATATAAAAAAAATGAAAAAAAAAAAATCCAACCTGTGTGGGATTTGAACACGGGACCTTTGGATTGCCAAATTTGCCAAATTGCCAAATTTAACATGTCATTTTCTTGTATCCCATTTATTTCATCAGTTAACATCAATAAGAAATAAACATTGCGTCACAAAATCGCGGCTGGTTGCACAGAGTGACACAACGGCCAGGTGTTTCGGCAACGATATCCAAGATCATGTTTTTAGGAATTAGTAAACGATCTCTAAAAAATGTAATCGTGTTTTAAGCTTATATCAAAGTATTTCACATCTAAAATTTGTTAAAAATTAATAGGTAAATGGGTGTAATAATTCTAATTAATGCAGGGAAAATAAACATAAAAAGCCTGCTCTAGGTGTCAGTCTTTAAAGGTGGTTATTTGCCATGAAATGACAAATTCTTAGATGGTGTGTAGGCTTCGGCGAGGGGTCAAGGGGGGTAGAGGGAATGCCTTTGGATTGCAACGCAAAGCTTTAGCCACTGCGCCACCACATATTGCTACGAAAATTGATCGTCTGTGATATACCTATATCTTTCGACAATCATACATATTTCAACTCGTACTTCTATGAAATATATATCAGTAAAATTCATAAACAAAAAAAATATATTATGGAAATAATATTTCGCAAGATTTCCATTTTAGTACCAGCGACAAAAATTAAGAGAATATATACTTTTTTATAAGTAATTAAAAAGTTTTTTATTTATCGATCGATTTTTTTCAAAAACAATAGCTAACACCAACTTACTTTCTAAATTTCAATACAATCGGACTTTTCTTTCTTAAGTTATCGTGCTTACAAGAAACGTGACGGACGGACAGACGGACGGACAGACGGACGGACAGACGGACATTTTGAAAGTTGTTCAGAAGTCGTTCACTAACATAACGATATAAAAATGTTTTCTCTACGAGCGATATTTACGATTTTAGAAATGTGCCGATCAAATACAATATACTCTTCGTTTTTGCGAAGAGTATAATAATACTTTCCGGGCTAGACCGGAAAGTGATTTAGAGATCGGCAAAGTCTTTTCCGATCTCTGATATTCTCGTTTCTATGACGAATTTCTATTAATTGTTGAAATAAGTGTCAAATAGATAAATACACTTGACTTTTACGAGTTGTCAAAAGTCAATTCACAAGTTATGGAAAATATGGATTTAGATTTGAAGTGTCGGTCAAAAAAAATATTGTACGTTAAATAATGTTTTGCAGATCTCCCCAAGTTTCTAGGACTCACGTGCGGTTCGCCCTGGAATCTGTTTGGGTCGACCTGCAAAACACCACTTTCCGGTCTTGTAACATACCTAAATTACTATTTTCAGACGATGTGTGCATAAATCCAAAAAACAGTATTGTCATGTTTTTCACACAATCCTGTCAAAAACAGAACTGACACTTCTTGTTTGTATTTTTTGAAGTAGACTAGCCTATTCAGGTTCATAGCAACCGATTTATTTAGCATCAGTTTTGAAGTTTTCAAACAACATCACTTTTAAAGAAGTTTACTATAAATGGCTGATCTATTTAGTTATGAAATTGTTTGTTTTCCTTGCAGTCGTAAAAGAAATATTGTAAACAGCACGTTTGAAAACATCTTTTCACAATCGTTCGACTTGTGGAACTCGCCTTCGGCTCGTTCCACCAACCTGACTGCACTCGTGTGAAAGATGCGTTTTCGAAACTTGTTGTTTAAAATACTATTACCTTCAATGGTAATGGCAACGTACAGCCATCTAAAAAGTCAAACTTTAATGTCATGAAATGAGTTAAGAAATGTCACGTTTTTCTGACGTTTGAAGAAAAAATATATATTTCGCGATCAGGATTTGAACTCGAGACGTCGGAATCCTGGAACAAAAAGCGCTAGTTGTCTTACCTACTGGAATATCTGACGACTGAAGTCCGATTTGTACCACCGTAATATTAGTCCGGCAGAATTATCACGAATAGTATTAAAATGTGGCGAAAGTACATAACCACAGTTTTATTATTTTAAGTTGACGGGGTGGACATCCAAAACAAGCCCTCATAGTTTAAAATATAAGCCCTTATAGTTTGCCAACTTATGTCATACCGGATAAGGGGAGTGGGGGGTCGTAAAGTTGAAAAGTCGGTTTTTCGCGTTTAAATAGAAGGCTAATAATCTGAGAGGAAAGTTCAAATAGAAAAGTTATAGGCATTAAAAAAACCTATAAAATGAGCCCCCGAACATTAAGATAGCTTTATTAGGTCAGGCGTAAATTAAAAAGTCGAAATTTTGAAGAAAAAATTTAATTTTAGCCAATATTTTAGAAAAATTTTTGAAATTTTACTAAAGTATGTGCTATATAGGAGGGAACATTTGATAAAAATTTCAGATCGATATCTGCATTATTTTTTGATATATTCAATTTTTTAAAAAAAAATAGGGTATTCGAAAAATGGCTATAAGTACTTCATTTTCTGTCAGATTTTGTCATGAGAAGAAAAATTCTATTCTTCGAGAGATGTTCAATATTTACAATTTTTTTCTATATGGTCATTATTCAGAAAAAAGTGGTGAAAATTTAATTTGAAAAATAGAAAATTTTTTGCATAAAAAAATCCAATTAAGGTTAAATATGTTTTGAATGGAATGCAGTATCGAAAAATCATGTCTACCATTTTGAAGAGCTGTTGTTTTGGTTCACCTCAAAAAAGAAAACACTGCATTCTATTCAAAAGATATTTAATTGGATTTTTTATGCAAAAAAATTTCTATTTTTTCAAATTAAATTTTCACCACTTTTTTTTAAATAATGACCATATAGAAAAAATTTGTAAATATTGAACAACTCTCGAAGAATTGAATTTTTCTTCTCATAGCAAAATCTGACAGAAAATAAAGTACTTATAGCCATTTTTCGAATACCCTTTTTTTCAAAAAAATTGAATATATCAAAAAATAATGCAGATATCGATCTGAAATTTTTATCAGATGTTTCCTCCTATGTAGCACATACTTTAGTAAAATTTCAAAAATTTTTCTAAAATATTGCTGAAATTAAAATTTTTTTCAAAATTTCGTTTTTTTTTTAATTTACTCCTGATGTGACCTAATAAAGCTATCTTAATGTTCGGGGGCTCATTTTATAGGTAATGAAATGAATTTGAACTTTCTCCTCAGATTATTACTCTTCTATTTAAACGTGAAAAACCGACTTTTCAACTTTACAACCCACCACCCCCCCCCTTATCCGGTATAAAGTTGGCAAACTATAAGGGCTTGTTTTGTATGTCCAACCCATCAACTTAAAACAATACAAATTACAATTCGACTGAACTAATATAACATTTAGACTTATTTGGCTATTTTCGGGTCTCCAACATAATGGGGAACAATCCAAGCCAGTTCTTAATATATCCGACCGATTACACCATGTGTACTAGATTTAGTCATTCTGAACTTGTCATATAATATAACCTGTAATAGTTAAAATTTCCTGTGTTGGAACACTGGTACACAGCAACATGTTTTCATTTTATACGTTTTTCTAATTAATTTTGTTTATTCAAAGAGATACTGTTCGTATTGACATTGGATATAACATAACCCCAACAGCGCGAACAACCCACATACCTAGAAAGGTATGTGAAACAACCGAGTACGGCTGCTGCACTCTGGCGGAAATAATAAAGAAATGTTCCCCATTGCAATCGTATTGAAAAACAAGCTAAAAACGTACTCTTCGCCAATTTACTCAGCTTTTTATATATAATTGTTATATATTCTATAGGATACTCTTCGCAGTTTTCTTGTAAATAATGTTAGTTTTTGGACATCCTAAATTTTGTGATACCATCTTTGTTGTGAAAAAGATTATATGAAAAAAAAAACGAAAAAAAAATATCCAACCTGTGTGGGCTTCGAACACGGGACCTTTGGATCGCAACGCAAAACAACAATACAATACAATCAAACTATTATTATTATATATTACAATATATCCCAGACACCCGTGTCCGAATACTGTCAGACATTCACGGAGCTGCGCTCCGTGACAGTTGAATGACAGGACGGAGCGGACTCTGGTCAACTTCAAAAAATAAATTTTGACCTGAACTCCTTTCACCATGGGGCAAATTAAAAAAGGTGCTAACAGATAAATTTCCAAAAAAAAAAGGATTATAAAACTTGATATTAACTGAAAGTAAAGCGCACTGTTTTAAATTATGATATCTATGCTAATACGGGAAAAAGAACCAAACCAAAAAACCCGCTTCAGATAATGGTGGTTACTGAACGAAGCGGATGTCAAGCCGCTTAATGTATAGTTTAAAATGTTAACAAATCTGGAGGTTAAGATAAAATAAAGATTATAATTAGGAAGAATAATTTAGAACAATGCTAAAGAAACGAAAAGAGGACAGAACAGAAAATAAGGAATGAATGTTATCATTAATGAAGGATTAAAAAGAGAATATAGGGCCAGATAGGTTGCCTAAAAATAGGCAACGCCTGGTATGGCAAGGTGTGTTTTATTCTAAAGGGGGCATTATGTTCTCTGATCTGGGTAATGTTGTTTGTTAACGGACTATCACCCAGTTTAAAAGTATAGAATTTTTGAGAGATTTGTTGGATGTAATCCGCTAGTGGTGTTATGTCGTGGCAACGTGCATATAATTCTCTGAGGGAGGTATATCTTGAAGAATTTGAAATGAGGCGCATAAACTTGTGGTTCAACACTTTTAGTTTCTTTAGAGTCGTGACCGATGCACTGCACCACACCGGTGCCGCGTATGTTAGGGCCGGCCTCATTACAACAGTGTAAACCAATTTTTTATTTTGTCGACTTAGTCTGCTATTTTTGGCCAGGAGCGAGTACAGACTCCTGGACATAGAATAGACTTTTCGTATAGTTTCGTTCATATGTTTGTTGAATGTCAGTCGTTGGTCCAGATGTACTCCCAAATACTTCACGCAGTTTCTAGTTGGAATTTGGTTTCCCTTGACCGAAATAGGTGTTAAAATTTTATTTTCAGTGAACCTGCGCGTGAAGACTATCGCTTCCGACTTTTCAACGTTTACCCGAATCTTCAAAGCTTTAGCCGCTGCGCCACCACATATTGCTACGAAAATTGATTGTCTGTAATATACTTATATCTTTCGACAATCATACATATTTCAACTCGTACTTCTATGAAATATATATTAGTAAAATTTATAAACAAAAAAAATATATTATGGAAATAATATTTCGCAAGATTTCCATTTTAGTACAAGCGAAAAAAATTAAGAATATTTTTTTTTAAATTAAATAATTAATAACTTTTTTATTTACCGATCGATTTTCTTCAAAAACAATAGCTAACACTAACTTACTTTCTAAATTTCAATACAATCGGACTTTTCGTTCTTAAGTTATCGTGCTTACAAGAAACGTGACGGACGGACAGACGGACATTTTGAAAGTTGTTCAGAATTCGTTCACTAACACAATGATATGAAAATTTTTCCTCTACGAGCGATATTTACTGATTTAGAAATGTGCCGATCAAATACAATATACTCTTCGTTTTTGCGAAGAGTATAATAATAAATGTAAATTTTAAGAGGAAATATCAATTTGCTCATTTATAAGCTACTAAGACGCGGAAACAGCATCTCTCGGTCCCAAATGCAAGTAGATCATTAATTTTTTTAGGAGAATGTTAGATATTTCATTTATTTTCATAATTCATTGACAAAAGTGATAAAATAACTGTGGCTACTAAAAACTGGCTCCTTTTTACTAAATCGATCATTCAGTGGCGCACTAAAGTTTAATTTGCAATCAATGAATATATTATTTAAATATGCCTGACATAGACGTAAAATGTGGTAAATGTAAGCTTCTTATTAACGCAAACGAAAACGTAATAGTATGCAGCGGAACCTGCGGAAATAGTTATCATTGTAAATGTTCCAGTATAACTGTCAAAGATATCTCTGTGATAGAAAATTGCAAAGGACTTAAATGGTTTTGTGATAATTGCTTGATACAATATGAACATATCGTCAACATTAGTGTTCAATTTAACAAATTAAAATTAGATATTACTGAACAGCTGACGGAATTTCGAAACATTATTAATGAAAATAGTTCTATGAAGACAACTGAAAAATTTGTTTCAAATACCAGAAGTTTTGCTAAGGTTGCAGCCGGGGAGGTTGTTATAGTAAAACCTAAAAACAAGCAAGAATCTAAAAAAACTAAGGAAGTCATTCAAAAAAGTCTGAAACCAGCAGCTCTTGAAGTGGGTATAACTCAGATTAAAGATATCAAGGAGGGAGGAGTAGTAATAAAATGTAAAAATAAAGAAGAACAGGAAAAACTGAAAAAAGCAGCGGAAAAGAAGTTAACAAAAAATTATCAGATCTCAGCTCCAGAATTGAAAAATCCCTGTATTAAAATTGTCGATATAGAGGAAGATTACCAAAATGACGACTTGCTAAATTATATAAAAAAGCAGAATTTAAACTTACATCATGATTCCTTGCACATGGAGGTAAAAGTATTTAAAAAAATGAAGAAAAATTATATGGCCATTGTGGAGTGTGATCCGGTAACGCAAAAAATCCTTTTGGATGAAAAATTCGTGTATATAAATTGGTCAAGATGTAGAGTCTTTGAATATATTAGCGTGTTTAGGTGCTTCAGATGCGGAGGTTTTAATCATCATGCTGAAAAGTGTGAAGCCGAAGAAAAGTGTTTAAAGTGTTCTAGCAGTAACCATAAAACAGAAGATTGTGAAAATGACGAAATGAAGTGTCCAAATTGTTTAGAAGTAAATAGTAAATTTAAGCTAGATTTGAATGTAAGTCACTATGTTTTTGATAACTCTTGTCCTGTGTATTTAAAAAAAGTTGAATTGGAAAGACAGAAAATCAAACAGTTTTCCGAATAGCAACTACAGATACGTAATAATAATAATAACAATCATAGTCTTTTCACTTCAACAAATGATCTATGTTGTTTAAAACTAAAAATTCTACATCTAAATATTCAATGTATAAAGAACAAAATTGAAGAAATTGAAATCTATTTAGATTTACATAACATTGATATTGTATGTTTAACCGAACATTGGCTCAAGCCATCGGAAGTAGAAACAGTTAAAATAGCCGGATATAAAAAAATATCTATTTTCTGTAGAGGTTTGTATAAAAATGGAGGTGTAGTAATATTTTGCAAGAATAACAAACAATTTACAATAAGTGAACTTACTTATGTCACTGATTCGTCTATTGAAAAATCAATAGAAATTACAGGAGTTGAAATAAAATTTTCGAAATATATTATAAAACTTTTAGCAATATATAGACCACCACAAGGAAATATTAATGAATTCATAACTACTTTAGACAGGGTTTTACAAAGAACAGTAAAAAAATGTGATGTCATAATTTGTGGTGATTTAAATATTGACTATCTTTCTACTTCTACCAACAAAAATGAACTGTGTGATTTACTCCAAACATACAACTTAGACATGGTAATTAATGAACCCACAAGAATATCTCTAAGCAGCAAAAGTTGTATTGACTATTTCTGTACAAATTTTATTAATACTCCGAAAGTTAATTGTAAAGTTCTAAATGATGGTTTGTCGGATCACACCTCTCAGATATTAGAATGTGAATATTTAATGAAAGAATCTGTTGTAATAAATGATTGTTATATAAGAACCTATAGTGAGACAAATTTTAAAAATTATTATTATCAGTTAGGGAATGAAAACTGGAGGGATGTTTTTAATGCAGTGACGGTAGATGAAGGTTTTAACAATTTTATAAATATTTTGACGTATTACCATGACACAAACTTTCCCCATAAAAAAATAAATACTAAACATGCAAAAAATGCATGGGTAACATCAGGCATACGGAAATCATCAGAAAAGTTAAAGTTCTTGTATAATATTAAATCGGCAACAAATAGCCCAGACGACGTAAATCATTACAATAAGTATAAAAAAATTTATAAAAAAGTTATTATTGATGCAAAAAAAATGTATAACGACTCTTTTTATAATAAAGCCACTAACAAAACAAAGGCAATATGGTCAATAATAAATAAAAATACATGTGATAAAAAAATAAATGAAATTAGTGAAATAAAAATTGATAATAAAACTATAACTGATCCATCTATTATTGCTCAACAGTTTAACGAATATTTTATAGATCTGCCCTCTAAATTAAATGATGAGCTTGGTGCCACTCCCGAATTAAACTTAACCATTTCAGCATACCCCTCAATTTTTCTAGAACCTGTGACAGAAAATGAAATTTTTAATATTATTATGGGATTAAAAAACAGCAACGCATCTGGAGTAGATGATATAAGTAGTAATTTAATTAAAAAATCTGCAACATTTTTAGTGGCTCCGCTTACATATCTAATAAATCTCTCTCTCACCGAAGGAATATTTCCATCTATTCTAAAAATAGCAAAAGTTCTTCCTCTACATAAAAAAGGAGATAATACTTTACCTGATAATTACCGCCCAGTAGCACTCTTGTCGTCTATTTCTAAAATAGTAGAACGTGTTGTTTTTAACAGGATTATAAATTTTGCAGAAAAAAATAAAATATTATCAAATGCTCAACACGGTTTTCGTAAAAAATATTCGACGCAAACTGCAATACTAGCATTTTTAGAAAAACTACATGAAAATTTAAATCAAAATAATAAATGTGCTGGACTTTTTATGGACTTAAGTAAGGCTTTCGACATAATAAATCATTCAATCCTTATTAAAAAATTAGAAAAATATGGCCTTAGAGGTAAAGCAAAAGATTGGTTAACATCATACCTTACAAATAGATTCCAGTTAGTAGAAGTTAATGGTACTAAATCGAATAAACTAAAAATAGAATTTGGCGTACCTCAGGGGTCAGTTCTAGGACCTTTGTTGTTTTTGTTTTATATAAATGACTTACCGAATTTCTTTGACGAGTTTTTAATCATGTTTGCTGATGACAATTCCTATTTGTGTTGTGGAAAAGCTATAGAAAATACTGTAACCGCTTTACAAGATAACATAGAGAGATATGCTGAATATTTCAAAACAAATAGATTGTTCTTGAACATTTCTAAAACTGTGTTTATTATATTTTCCCCTAGAAATTCTACATATGCCATCAGTCATTTAATCAAATTAGAGGGCAAATCTATTCAACAAACCGATTCTACAAAATTTTTAGGAATACATATTGATAATGCTCTAAATTGGGATATGCATATAGGAACTGTTGCCAAAAAAATATCTTCTACCTGTTACGCATTGTACAGATTATCAAAATTAGCCAGTAGACAAACACTGTTAGCGTACTATTATGCACACATTGTATCGAGAATATCATATGGTATTATTTTCTGGGGCTCGAATCATAATTCTGAAAGGCTATTCAAATTACAGAAAAAAGCAATTCGATATATTTTAGGAGAATCTAAGTATGAACCTTGCAAAAAATTCTTTAAAGATCTTCAACTGCTAACCCTACCTTGTATCTATATTTTAGAAATACTTATTTATGTAAAAAATAATGTCAATTCATTTTTATCAAATAATTATAATCATAATTACAATACAAGAGAAGGTGACAATTTGATGATCCCTATACACAGTCTGTCGAAGTATGAGGAAAATCCAAGGTATATGGGAATAATCTTATATAATAAGCTACCAAATCAGTTTAAAAACATTAAAAATAATAGAACCTTTAAAAAAGAAGTGAAAACCTTTTTAATTAGTAACTGTTTTTACTCAGTGAAAGAATATTTAGAGATGTGAATATTGTGTTATTGATGTTGATCTAACTATTTTATTTTAAAATTTTATTGACAAATGTGTATGTGAAATTTATATATTTTTAGGTTGTTTGTTAACATGTAATTTAAATGTAATTTGTTTTTTTATTAAGAATATTTGTTATTATAATAATTGTATTTTCCTCCATAATAGTCGCTTAATTATGTGATAATCAGATGGCACAGATGTGTTGGTGTCCAATCATGTGACTAATCCTATACCATTGTACTTGGTCTTTTGGATAATAAACTATTATTATATTATTATTATTATTATTATTATTATTATTATTAGTCGTTTTTTGGCTTGATAAAAAAATGCATAGAGTTATTTTCGATTATCGAATACAGTGTCTATTTTTTAAATAAATTTATTTTTCTCTATGTTGCCTGGGGCCTAAAAGAGTTCTAATATTATTTCACGGTACACGTGACTTATATTTTTTTAAACGGCGTTATATGGAATAGGTACCAAAGCTCATTATTATATGACAAGTTCGATTACCCCACAATTAGCCCCACCGAATATCAAATCAAATAAATATGAATATTTCAAACTATAATTTGACATTCAATTACTCATTTTCCTGTTACTGTGCCGATAGAGCTGATATTGCGGTTCTCCAACACCCTAATTAAGCCCCCAGGCCCGTAATGAATCAAAGATACCGTATAGCACGAAGCAAAATATAACATTGTTTAAATCGCGTCATCCGTGACGTAGACAGATGTCTGTTGTTTCTCCGGGTCAGCTGTTGATTTTCGCCAGGTGCTAAAGCATTGAAACAGCTGAATATCTCACCCTATCCATGACAATGCAACAAGTACGAAACTCTGGGGTCACAGCCCTCTGTTTAGTCGTGCCGTACCATGCAGCGCTTATTAGAATCTAAAATATTTGACGGGGCAATTGGACGAAAGGGGATCGACGAATATTTTATATTTTTGCTCATATGCATGCGTCATATTTATTACACCTTCCCCTCTTTGTATGTCTTCTATTGCGTATTCAGCAAAGTCGTGTAGGTAGATTATTATTTATATGCTTGCTAGCAAAATGCCCATGTTCCGCTACGGGGTTCGTTAGAAAACATAAGTTGACATAGATTTAGGGAGCCATATTGGAACTACCATTTTGACTTTTCCGATTTTCATAATTTGCATTTAGTAAGAAAGTTTATATCTGCATGCAATATTTTATGTTTCTAGTATGCCTGGAAAAGCCAAACAATATTGGAAAAAAATTAAATTTGGAAAATAATAATAATTAAAATTTTGATATTTGCAGATTTCCTGGTGGACTATACCGGCAACTAAATGTTGGACTGTCTTTGAAGTAGATCCACAAAGTCTGCGTTTGTCGTCTGCTGTCCTGTCTTAGTGTATACTTACGGTAATTTCTTGTAGGCACAACCTGGTCTTGGATGGTGTTAATAAAGCCTGTATAATATCCTGGCTATATAGTGCGGCAGCTTATCTTTCGTGCATAACCCCACTCGTCCACTCTTCTTCTAATGTTCTCATCGTTTTTTGTGCCCGGGAGCCAGATTTAGAGGTGATAAATTAATGTTAAGGAGTCCCCTTCCCAGTCGATTAGTTGAAGATGTTGAGTGGTGCTTTCTATACTTAGTGATCGTTGTTCGTAGCTGTCTATCTGTCCGCTCTAGATCCGTTTGGGTCCATTTAAGTACACCAAATGTGAGCGAGCGAGCTAACAGGAATAGCCCAGGTATTAATTGCAGCAGTTAAATTTCCTGCATATAGCTGTGTCTTCACCCGTTTCATGAAGTTATCTTTTGAAGGTTTCTTTGATGGGGTCCGTTCGATAGTAAGACCTGGCGCCTAGATATTTGTGATGTTCTGCTGTAGGAAGAGCATAAAATTTTGTTTCATCCATCGCATCGGCCGAATATTCTCAGATTCCTGGATGACTTCTCTTTTTGCGTGAAAAAATGTACATTTTTTCGTATGTAATATCACTAGTGCTTGAAATTTTATCGTATGTAATATCACTAGTGCTTAAAATTTTATCGAAAATTTTTTCGAAAGCGTGTTGCCTGGTAATATAAAGAGTGCAAATTGGCAGTTTATTATCTGATTAAATCCCGACCGCTTTAGCGGGAGGGATTTAATCTTTGATAATAAACTGCCAATTTGCACGAGTTATATTAACTAGGGGCGACTTAGCTTGAGAAAAAATTTTTAGATAAAATTTAAAGCACGAGTGGTATTTGAGGAGAATATTTCACGAATAAATAATTCATTAAGTACATCTTCAATATTATGTTTTCTCATTAACTGCCTTCAGACGTTTTCTTGTCACTTTTCGGAGTTTACTGACCTTTATTTTCAATTTCATCATTAATTTGATATACAGAAATATTTCCAAACCGACTCATATTGTCAAAACAACAAATCTCAAACAAACGCAGTAGAAACAACGGAGATTCGCTATATTTTAAAATAATCTAGTGACGTTTCCATGGCAACTAGTAAATAAAACGAGTTGAAACCTTAGATATTAAAATATATAGACTGGCGTAACACTTTTCAGGCGTTTCTGAGGTGCAGTACGACGAGGAACGATAGAGAGAGCACTACTTTAGTACCGATGTCTCGCCCAAATAAAATATACATCCATGGTTCCGAGATTGACATAGAGAGCGCCATCTAGCGCTACAAGTTATATTCCATAATAAATAAATGTTCATCGACTCATATTTACGTATTTAATCATTACTTTTAACTTACGAAGTTTATGAATTATGTTGAGGTTTGCTTTGTTAAGCAAAGAGAATTTTAAATACAACAAATTATAATGTTTGATGCACAGCTTTGATTCAACGAGTTACTTTTTGGTAGATTACCATATGTAAGTATTATACATTTTTAGTTTGTTCCAGAGCGAATGTGTATTTGACATTTATAATAAATGATTTGCTTACCTTTGTAACTACGTTATTGAGCTATTGAAAGCTGTGCTTGACTTGTTCCTGTATTATGAGCTATATTAAGTACAATCTTTGTGTGTAATTGTTACCTGATTGAACACTAGGAAAACTGAAATAGTTACAGATAGGCAAAAGTTACAGCCTATATATTTCAGACAAGATTCGCTTTGGAATTGAGGTGTGTTTTTGTTTGCTACTACATAATACAATATTACAATTTACAAGGTAAGTACGTTAACAATTAATAATAAGCTAGAGAAGATATTTATAGATAAAACTTAAAAGCTCGAGTTGCCCTATTTGCCAAAAATATTTCACGACAAAAACGTCAAAAAATTTTCGCATATTTGCCGCTGCAGCGACCTAAAAAATTAGAGCGATAAATTTTGCATGTTGGTCCTGTCAAAAGCCGATCTAGCTTGAATTACCACTAATAATGACGTTTGATTGGTGCAATCTTTTGAAAAAACGGGCTCTCATTGGCTATAGCGTTAATGAGTGAAATAATCGGTAAAATTTTTTCGAAAGCGTTGTTGCCTGGTAATATAAAGAGTGCAAATTGACAGTTTATTATCTGATTAAATCCCGACCGCTTTAGCGGGAGGGATTTAATCTTTGATAATAAACTGTCAATTTGCACGAGTTATATTAACCTTATGGCAACTTAGCTTGAGAAAAAATTTATAGATAAAATTTAGAAGCACGAGTGGTATTTGTGGAGAATATTTCACGAATAAATAATTCATTAAGTACATCTTCTATATTATGTTCAGTAATTCATTGCCTTCAGACGTTTCCTTGTTACTTTTTAGAGATTATTCACCTTTATCTTCAATTTCATCATTTACGTCACATAAAAATCCATTTCCATCTAATAAAAAACCAAGTAGGTTTAAATTATGACAATCAAGAAAAACAATATACGTTAAACCATAGGTACTGTAACTTATAAGACTAGTCATCACAACAAAGCACGATTCGACCAATCACATTACGGGTATAATCACACAAATTGCATATTACCAATCTATCGCTTTTACGTTCTAAGGCTGCGGCTCAGATGGTATGGTACCGCCATCTAGTAACGCTAGCTTAACTTAACTGGCCTAAACAGTGAATTGAATTATTATATTAAAGTGTTTAATATATATTTATGTATTTAATCCTTGTTTCTAATTTGAGAAGTTTAATAGTTAAGTTAAAGTTTACTTGTTTAAGTAGACAGACTTTAAGTACAACGAATTATAATGTATATAGTAATACTGATGAGTTTTGATTTTCCAAATAAGTGTTAGCTGCTTTGTGATGATTGATGAATTATCATACGTAAGTACCTACATTTGTGTATTTATCTTGAAATAACTGATTTGTCTGCTTCGAAGATATTTATATTTAATTTTAGTCGTGAAAATTATTTTGTAATTACGTTAGGTATTAAGCCATTGAAAGAGGTGTATAACTTGTCCCGAACCTATATAAGTTCTACACAGCATTGGCTTTTTAGGTTATTAATACCTACAATACTACAATTTACGTTAACAATTAGTAATAAGCTAGAGAAGATATTTATAGATAACATTTAAAAGCACGATTTGTCCTATTTGCTGAATACATTTCACGACACAAAACGTCAAAAAATTTTCGCAATGTTTGCCGCTGCAGCCACCTAAAAAATTACAGCGATAAATTTTGCATGTTGGTACTGTCAAAAGCCGATCTAGCTTGAATTATCACTAATAATGACGTTTGATTGGTGCAATGTTGTGAAAAAACGGGCTCTCATTGGCTACAGCGTTAATGAGTGAAATAATCATTATAAATTCCATTGTAATATCTTTACTGAATGCGGTAACAAGCTCAAGTTGGTTTGCAGTTGCAGTTCGTTTCCAGTGTGTAGCTTTAGATCGTCCATATAAAACAGGTGAGTGAGCTTTGTCGCAAAGTTTTTATTAATGACATACCATCGGCCTTCCTTTTCAAGCATAAAGCTCAAAGGATTGACTACTAAGGGCCAGTATTATAATAATAATAATAATAAATTGCCTTTATTTCAGTATTATACATTAATACAATACCTAGGGCGAAGTCTAGCCGAAGCTACTCTAATATCGGATTAAACCGTGGAGTGTGGATTAAACTATAGCCTTGAAAAAAGTCTGTTTTGTAATGTAGGTAATCATCAGTTTGCAGATTAAATACGTCATGGTAAGATTAAACTTCAAACGGTGGATGGGGACCGTTTAATCTGAAGAATTCAGATTCATAACCTCATAATTGAAAAATTCCTTGTTTTTATACAATACAGTATCGGAAAGTCCTTCGTTTGACATTGCGATATTAACCGACCACCCACAATAAAGACGTCTACCAGTACTCTAACGGAAGCAAGTAGTGACACACCCCTTCAAAAGTTGCTGCTTTCGCTTGCTCTTATTGCCGTACCCAAAAGAAACACTTTCCGATACTGTAAAATATGATGGATGTATTAGTCTGATGACGACTAAGAAATTATGAATGTAATAGAAGGTGCTCCAAGTTATATCCTAGATGAAAACCGTGAAGTTGCAATTTCTGATCAACAGGTGATTTACATAAATATATATTTTTATTTTATATTAATAGACATTTTGTACAGTAAAGCTTAAATCTATGTTTAATCCTAGTTCAAACTGTACGGTTAATCTAATATTATAATACTGGCCCTAAGCAAAATAGCAGAGAGCTCAGGCTGTCTCCCTGATATATTCCTCTGGTAATTGAAATGGTGTCGGTCGAATAAGCTTGATGGTCTACATTCACGCCCAAGGAACAACAATTTTGGTTTCTTAAATATATACAAGGGTGCTATAAAACTATTTATAAAATGCCTTGAAAAATCTATTTTGCTGTAACAATATCCTTAATACCATCATAAAGCGACTTGTAGACTAAAAGGGTCCACCCTTATGAAGGTTGTTAAATTCCATGATGAAACTCCTTAGTGAGGCATAGTACCGCTCTTGAAAACCTTGTTCGGACCGTTTTAAAACCTTTCTTAACACCTATGTTAAAGCTGTCGGAAGCTTTCTTATTAGCTTCCTGCATTTCTAGAAAACACCTAGAAGGCTACCTTAAAACTGGTTTTTAAAACTCTTATAAGTCCATATTAGAACTGAGAAGCTATAAGAATGTTCACGAAGGAATCCAAATAATTTTATTATTGCATTTATTTTTTCTAAACTGATTTAAGCAAACACACCATCAGACTTATTGAAGATAAAATGGAATTTGAAATTTATAAAGCATAGAGTGGCACTATAACTTGTCTAAGGTTGATTTAAAAGGTAATAAAAAGACATCAGGTATGACAAAAAAAAAATTAAAACCGACGGCAGTTTATCGTTAAAACTACAAAAGGAAGGCCCAAAAAACAAGAGCGCCTCAGAAATAATGATTTTAATATCCATACAAAATTTGCATAGACGCGTAATGAGCAAATTTAAAAAAGTAGGCTGTTTCTCGGTTCCCACGGTAATTTTCAGTCGTTTCTTGTAATTCTACCTTAATTTGCTAAAGAAAAAGTGATAATTATTAATAATTATAATTATTGTGAGATTGACCTTGAATATTTTTATATAACAAGAAAAACATGGCCGGCCAACTAAAAACCTAATTGTCATTTGTCCTCTCATTAAACTATATATTCTAATAATGGCAGTGACCTAGAACATTTGCTCTAAATGAAGTCCTTTTAGTCTTTTTGTATACTGTCACAAATAATCCTTTCCTTACATAAATGCAAATGCACTTGGCGAAGATTACATGGACTTGATAAAAGCTGCAATAAAACGTTTGGGATTTAAAAGAACCGCCCCCAAGACGAACCGCGTTGACATTTTTAAAACTTAAGCTCAAAATAATTTGACAGTGTGACGCGCGCGTATGTGTCCTAAATATACGTGTACACACATGCATCAGTGACACTTCAGGCAAACATATTGTTTAATATTTTTATAATAAATGTTTTATTGGGGTTTTAGAAAGTGTTTTATGGAATTAAAATTTGCCTTTTAGATTTATAGGGGCCCTTTTTTCTTCATAACGGTTTCATCACAACATTTGTCAATGACGTTTTAAGAGTCTAGTTTTGTAACGGCCTTTAATAAGTACTAATAGGCATTGAAAATGTTTAGTTTTAAAAAGAATTTAAAATGCATTTATTGCAAATATGTTAAAACCATAAAGACTAAAGAATATGTTAAAACCATAAAGAATAATTTAAAGCCTCTTTAAATCTAAATGGAATTTAATTAATTAATAAAATTAATTAGCTTTATGGAGAGTTTTATGTAGGTATGATAAACCCATTACAAATACATATTATCCTAGAAGCAAATTACCTTTATAATTAGGTCTTTCAGAATGCTTTAAAACCTACCATATAAGAGCAAGTATACTTGAAGCCTAAATGGCCTTAACTACAACATCAATAAAGCTATAGACTATTTCCTAACAAACCTTTCTTAAAACCTCCTCAAGTCCAAATGACTTTTAAATTGTTCCTTGGTTGCTTATAGTTGTTAAGTACTTCTGGATTGATCTTATATATTATGGACAATACTTTTTGAATCCAGGAATGCGGAACGGAGTCAAATGCTTTGCGGTAGTCTATCCAAGCGATTGAAATATTTCTTTACCGTTTTACTGCCTGCTTTGTGACAATTGTATCCACCATCAGCCACCCATTGGCTCTTTTGCTTCCCCTTCTGCATCCGTTTTGTTATCTTGCTGTATATTGTTATTTTCTAAGTGTTTCATGATTTTGTTTTCTATATACTATTATATTACTCTATACTATTACATTATTCTATTATTACTATTTTTTTTTTAATTAACTCATTTTAGGGAAATGTACTCAGTAATGGTCGGACAAGATTGTATCAAGATCACTACTGTTGTCATCAACTACTGCAAACAGATCGCATAATGTGTACAGCATCCAAGACTACCGACTTTTGCATCTTCTGATAAGTATTCGTATTTAAATTTAATTTAGCCAATTCTTCTTTTAAAATTACAGGAATCAACTCCATGGATGATAAAATCAAGGGAAAAATGCGAACCTGCCCCCTCTGCCACAGCCTCTGAATCTCTGGACCAGGGTGTATTAAATAGGTGATGCGACGACAACCCTCACAGTGGCTACTTTGTACATAATGTAATAGATGGCAGGACCAATAAGTTCTCTCATTACTTACGCATAGATAGATAATTTTACAGGTTCTGTGCATACGTGCATACAGTGTTGCAATACATTTTCGGCCTTTTGTTTTTTGTTTAGTGAAACAAGAGTCCAGTGACATCTGACATTAAGTAGCTAAATTAATACATTGAAAGAATATATGCAATAGGGTGGAGCGAAAACAATCAATTTAATTTTTTTTTTCAATTTTAAAATGTAATACCGCAAAAAAGTTGTCTTTTGTACCACCTAGTATTGTGGTGAAAATTGGTTGAAATCGGTGAACATCTTCTGCCTCCCCAACGACCTTGAATTTTTGCAATATTTAAAATTTTTGATAATATTATACAAACCGTAAAAAATATTTCTGTTGGAGAAATATAAATCTAATATTGAAGGAAAGCTATCCTATGTACTACTTAGTATTGTGGAAAAAGGTGATTAAATTACGTCAACACTATCTGCCTCCCCAACAACATTGAATATTCCCAAATATTACGTTTTTTTTTCACGGTATTACCAAGAATCAAATTTCATAGTATACTTCTGTAGCACTAAAATATAACTATATATCTACTTTAGACAATACATACCATACTCAGTTTGTCCTAAATAAGTTTCTCTTCATTTGGTTTCATCAAAACTTATTTAAAAAATGGTAGAAATGGTTTGAAGACGGTATATTATATGTATCAAAAATGAAAAATACTAGTACAAGTAACACAGAAAACTATAATAAATCTATACTTTAGAGTACTACATAGAGTATTTCCTTAAATATTTTACTTCCTCAGGACGTATTCTGATTTCGTGTTAAAGCAAGGCATGCTTTTCCTGGAATCAACTCGCGCTCTTATGAAACCATCCCTTGCGTCGACACCGCAAACTGCTGCAGAAGCTTCTGTGACAAGCTTTACACATCGTTCAACACACTGTGTGTGACAAGGATACTTTCCAAAATTTATTGTAAGTACGTCAGGATTGTTAATAAATTCTTGTAGATCTTCATTGGAAATACGGGATGTAATAGGTGGTTCTGTTAGCTCACATTCTTGCCAGTTGATAAGTTGAAAGTACTCGCTTGCTTCAAAATTCAGAGGAGATATTTTGAACACCCTAACGTTCTTGGAGGATGCAAGTGCGGATAAACTTCTTGCCTTTAGAATACGGCGAAGCCCAAGTTCTCGGATATGGATCCTGTCGTCCGATATCATACTTAGAAGAATATTTTCGTGGTGACCGAAGAATCCATTTCGTTGAATTACAGCGTCAACAATATCTCTCAATTCCTTGTCCAGGTAGCGGGACAACTGTATGGTAAGCAATAGGTGTTTTGCACCACTTTTACATGTGGGGTAGGATTTTATATTAAACCACATGGGAGCGTATACTTTCATAATATATTCTGTCAGCGTGTTCAAACTTGGCGATGGATTTTTGCTGCAAATATACAGTCGAAGAAGGCGATTGGCCGTTGTGACCCACCTCGAGTGCGCTAGTTTTCCTGGATTCCGATTTGAAAGACTGGTATTACACTGGCCACTAGCAATAGCTTGACACATTTCAAACAGATATGTCTGATCCGTACTAAGTTCCTTTATAATATCTTCGGGCATTGAGGGCAAATTGCCCTTAATAGGTTTGAACTCAACTATCGGCAGCTTCTCACAATTCTCCAACTGCTTGCCAATAGGGCCTGCAAATCCACGAGGCCCGGAAGTGTCGCCATCTAAATGGATAAAGAGATGCCGAAGAGGAAGTTCATTTGTGTGTAGCATACACACAAACCAGTGAAGAGGTTTTCGAAAGTGTTCTTCCAGTAGTCTTATTATACCGCCTTTAATGCCAGTATTCACAACGGTTCCATCACAGCCAACAGCTTCCAGATCTTTAGTAGCAATCGCATTTTCTTCTAACAACCGTACGATACTTGTTTTGATACTTTGGGATGTACCAGAGGACGGTGAAACATGTCCGATGTACTTACATTCTGGCTCTTGTACGAAAGTTATGTGTTCTTCCACAACCGTTTGTCGATGAAATTTGTTTCCCTTTTTTACTTGGACTAGGGTTTTATCTCTACGCCCGTCGAAATACAGACCATGTAAGCTTATTTCAGAAAGTTCTTGCAGCTGGAGAGTAGAACGGCTTTTTTTCCTTTCTCTTCTGACTTTACTTCTATCAATAACTTTAGAAGGGTCTTCTGGTGTTACTATTCCAATGTCATGTAAAACGGCGGATGCAAGAGCAGCTGCAGATCTATCCGATATGCCGTGTCTGTCGCATGTTTTTGCAAAAGCCGTGAGTTGAATTCGCATTTGCTGGTTTTTTTCGACGTCGGTGGAAGTTGAAGGTCCAGGAACTGCTTCCAGGAATTTAATTTCGCTGTCAGAACAATTATTTGACACTGAAGTGGAAGACGAGTCACAGTCAAATAAAGCTTTTGAATCGACGGTTTCTTTTGCGGAATGCATTAGGTAGTTAACATTTCGAGATACTTCTTTCTCTTGTCTTTGTTCTTTCTGCTTGAGTTGTTTTGTTTTTTTCACATCGACGCTGCTTACTGCCATTTTTCTCGGTCCTCTTTGATCTAATAGGAACTTTTGTTCGTCAAGAGGCACTTTGCGGGATTTTTCACAAATGCAAGTAGAAGATAAATCACATTTGCACGGTGCGATATCAAAAAGAGTGATTTTACTTTCCTCTTTGAAACACTGAATCTTGGACTTGTAAGTTTCACTGTTTTGTCTGCTCTTAAATGGCTTCATAAGTTTCATGTATTTGGCATGGTATGCTTCCAAAAGCTGTAAAACTCTGGTATGGGAAACTATAGGAATAGATGCTTTATGCCAAATTTGTTCTAACTTAACTGCCACTTCCTCGGATATTTCAGAAAATGTGGGCTCTTTTTTGGTAACTTTCTTATTAAACCTAATCCACGCACAAAATTTCATGACTTGTTCATAAGTTGGCAACACATTTTCAGGTAGTTCCGACGGTTGTCCGAACACGGGGCAGCTCACGGCACATCTTGTTTTCACTCCTGATGGTCCTGGTGATAGGATATTAACTGCTTTCGCCATTCTTACACACGTAAATAATTAAAAATACAAACACAGCACGCATTAACAACACGAAACCACTGGACGGCACTAATATCTGGCGTAGACTGAAGCAAAGCGGTGGAAGCACGTCGCAGACTCGCACAGACAAGTCTAAATAAATTAACGCGTGTGCAAACGCGCTTGGTCAGTTGGTCACCTAGCTAGATAATTTGAATTTAGTGTAATATATATTAACCTTTTAATTATGTGAAATACACATTTTTTTGATAAATTTAAAGACGTTGGGGAGGCCAAAGAAGTTATCAGGATTCAAAGATATTTTACCCAGTTAATAAGTAATGTACCAGGTTACTTTTGGGCGGTATTAGATCAAGTTACTGTAACTTTTGTTTATCAAAAAAAATATATTATGTGTAACTAAAAATCGAACATTTAAAAAAAATGAAGACCGCTGGGGAGGCAGAAAAAAACTTTAGAAATTAAAAAGGAAAAAAATGGAAATACTAACAAATAACACAGGCAACTTTTGCGCGCTATTAGATTTAAAATTTCCAACTCTCACTTTTTCACTCCACCCTAATATGCAACACTACATGCAGCATTGCACGTGTCACCACAGCTAACCTCAAAAATATATATTTCTTAAGATTTACAAGTATTACGTAGCTATTATTAAAATTTCTGCCAGGTTCCTGTAGTTTCAACCAACATGAAGCTCAACGTAATGTGTATGAAGTCTTAAATAGTTTGTCACAATAAAATAAGACACTTTTTGCAGGTTAGAAATCTAACCTACAATTAGCAGTCTATTTTTATCAATCAACAATATTGAAAAATTATTTGCCTGAATTTTTAAATATTTGCTTGGAGCCAATATGGCTCCAAGCTAAAAATGCCTAGACAAACAATAAAAATGATAATAAACGAAGAAACCTTAAAATTTGAGGTTTATGTTAGTTATACGATACACATGCCCAGGTAATTGTAGGACCTTATTGCTCGCGCCATCTACTAAAGTAAATAGAAACCATGCACTTATGAAGCTATTATTATAATAGGAAAGTGCCGTACGTCGGACCACCCATTTAATACACCGTGCTCCGGACCGAGTTCAGTATATTTTTGGATCTTTTCAAGATATTTTTCTGTCATGTTGTTATTACTCGGGATTGACACATCGATTAGCAGTGTTTGTTTCCTTTCTTATTATTATTATTAATATTACTCCCTGTAAATATGATTAATTCAACGGCTATTCACTTAAATGAATAAACTGAAAGTGTCTTAATTTGCAAAAATAAGTTAACACAAAATGATACATTGCGTTGCACTGAGTGCGAATGCAGCCAAATTGCGTTCCGAACGTTCTCTGCCATTCCCAAGACGTTTTCTACTTGACGTCGCTCTATTAATTTATGGTTAAGTTTTAATTTGGGCCATGGTCGACTCCAGCCAGTGCGCCAAATGAATGCACTGCACCTTCGGGACCGAAAAATAGCTCGCCAGAAATTCTGCCGCAAAGTCATTTCGATAAGGTACATTATTATGAATATAGATCTCAATTAATGCTACATAAGGAGTGCTCCAGAATGGATTGTATATAAAAACCCCATAGCCTAGTAATTTTGATTATTAATTATTTTCAGTAATGGAAAAAGAGACTTTAGTTTGACATTCACATTGCATTTCTTACTGTGAGACTTTAAATTTATGAAGACGCGTCGGCGCTGAAACTCTCTCTATCTTTCCGTGAATACAGTTGCCACAAAAAAATAATACATTCAATTGGACACAAGTCGGTGCAACTAGGTGGCAATTAAGACCACATCTTTAGTTCTTCTACATACTCTTTAGCAACGTATGGCTAGTGGCTCCATCTTCCTGGAAAAATGACTGATATTAAGACTGCCGAAGTCTTGTACTGCCGGGCCTTAAAAATAATCAATTTTAACCGAGCAGCGGTTGGTCTTTTCTGTTACGGTTTATTTGCGGTTGTTTTTAAAAAGAAACAGTCGCACTATGCATTAGGATGACATTACAGCACGTACTGTGATTATTGGGCTGTCTAAAGATAGTTAGCAGCAGTGTTTCTCTGACATACTTGGGACTTGCCAAACATTAGAATGTTTCATTAGCAATAGCCATATTAAAACGTCAACATCACTGTGAGAATATACCCCGGAGAGAGATTATTGTTCATTTTGTATGACAACCATGATTGAATTTACCTAACTGAAATAAAACATTTTGGCGTGTTCAAAAAAATATAGTACACAAATACTACTCCACTCTTGAACTGTAGCATAAGTCGCTCAATATTTTACGACGATTAACAATTGGAATAAATCTAAGTATCGCCTGTATAAAGCAAGCAAGAAGTGTCGTCGTATATCGCATGTATACAGCAAAAATAACTGAGGTCCTAAAACTGAACCTTGAGGAACCCTGCTAAGAACATGTTAGTTATCACTAACTGAAAGACCACTTGAAATTTAAATATACGATTCAAGAGATACTAATGAATCAACACCAGCGGGCAACCCCGAACGTCGAAGTATTTATGGACCAAATGGCCTCGCTCTGGTTAAGGTTAAGTTATACATAATATAAATTTGACTTGACCTCATAGGTTAGAATTGTGTAATAATTATCCTCTCTGTCTACTCCGTAAGGGCCTTAGTGTAAGCCATGTGTGTAATTAAGTATAATAGTACAGTAACTAGAGGTTTTAACTTCGGAATAATGTCATATTGAACGGATTTCGTTCATTTTTGGCAGTATAATAGTAAATGCTTCACAGAAATGTTTCTATATTGTGCGAGGGCTTGCTAATTTATAAGTGCCACCCCTCTCAGGGGGTGGCACTTAAAAAATATATATATATTTATTAAAGCTGAACTAGAATCAAATTTTAAGAAGAAAAGGTTCTATGCAATTTTCCACATAAATTGATAGTTTTTAAGATACGACTTCAAAATTGCGATTTTAGCTTAAAAAAAATCGGCAGCTACTGGAAGCGGCTAGAACCTCCCCACCCGGTGAATCTTTGAAGCCGAAAAGAGCACTAAAAAATACGAACGATCTCATTTAATATATTTATTAAGTTGAAATATTTTTTTCATATTAAAACAGAAAAAAAAGTCTTACGTTCGGTGGGATTTGGACCTAAGAACTTGAGTGTTAAATTTATAGTCTGCACAAGATTATTATTTGATTGATTGATTGATTTACCAGCGTGCGGTAGGCATTACTGCCACCCCCAAGTTATACAGCTGGGCCTGCTACGTCCACGCTGGGTTGGACTAAGGTCATGCTTGTTGCCAGCAGCGAGAGCCACATGGCGCATGGTAAAGGAATGTGGGATGGGAGGTGTAGGTATTTGTGAGATGCGTTACCGCATTATGTCGTGAGGGAGCGTTTAAGCCCCCTTTTTTTGTATTTTTGGTTCTGGGCTTCTGCCTATTCTGGATCTTCTTGTGAGATATGTTGCCGCGTTGTGTCGCTGCTATCTGTGCTCCTATTTTTGTACTTCTGTTTCTACAAGTCTTCTTCTTCTTCTGAGGCTTCTGATTCCTCCGTTTCTGATTCTGGTAGAGTATATATCGCTCCGATTTCTTTGTGAAATTCATTCTTACCCCTCGCTTTTCTTTCCCAGTATATTTGGTCCTTTCCCAGTTTGTTCATGATCCTCTCGATTGTCGTTTTCCACGTGTAACATGGTCTCCCCATTTTAAGTTTGCTGCTGTTCAGTGTTAGTGCTTTCTTCAGTAGGTGTGTTGGTTCCCTTCTTTGAACGTGTCCCCAGTACATCATTGCGCACATTTCTATCCTTTTTGTGATTTCCACGTGTAACCTGGTCTCCCTGTTTTTAGTGTAAAATTTAATGTAGAATTTTTCACTTATCAACGAGCGTAATTTTGACCTGAAAACCTCATTTGATAATTTACTTAAGAAAAATATTATGTAATCAGATTCACAACACTATATTGTAACACCCACAACGTCAAAAAATATGCGATACCACAAAACACACCTATTAAACTAGACACCAACAAAAGTCAGGATCAACAACACTTCTCTGTGATACCTCTCCTCCCTTCCATTCCCCTCTCCTTTTGATCCGCTCTACCGCACCACACCAAAAACATTGCACCTAGCTCTGGATCATATACAAAACCAATCACCACTCACAAAATCGTCAATCGCACGTCCCGAGGTATGCTCAAACACTGATCCCTCACCTAACTCAAAACTGTATCCTTCGCACTCTGTATCCAGACCAAGTGATGGCACACAAAAAGGAATATGTTTTCTATGTTTTCTCCTTCCAACGATGGCCCAGCGCTCCATACAGACGATTCCCGTCGCCGTCGATCCCTCGCACCAGTAGCCAATGTGTCCTCGCTCCCGCGCTCCGCAGTAGATACATCATTCTTGTGCTTTCCGGAGAGCTACTATCTCCCGTTTACCCCCTGCTTGTCACTATTACGGTCCTAACCTTTTTAAACTTTTTAATAAACTTTCTCAGTCCCACCCTAGCCGCACCAGAAACATAAACAATTTGTATGTTTCCATAGCATGGATGAGGCTTTCCAAATTCCAATGGCACCGAAACCAAGCCAATGGCCACCAATTCCATCCAAATTCCCATTATATTCATAAATTTCTTCAATTCCACACGGTGCACTGTCACCCTGATGGGGCACGCCCCTGGCCAGACTCATATGTAAATTTGCTAGAAAGGATTGTTTATTGACTTATTTTTAAGTTATTACATTTGACAATGAGCGTAATTTCGAACTGAAAACCCTCACTTGATATTTTACCTAAGAGAATATTATGACCATATACGTTTGATTATTACGGGTTCAGTTTATATTAATTTCGCCTGAGTATTTTTAATAATTATGAAAAAAGATTATTTGAAGGTTAACAAAAGAAATTTATATGACCATACTTTACAGACAGATCAAATTCATTTGAATATTTTTATAATGGTTAAAAAAATAATTTACAGGTTTATGCTTTAATTTATTGCCATAAACTTGTCGACAATGTCGACTCTTCAAGAGTGATGGGCCTAAACCCTTCAATGGTTATAATATACTTGTCTGGGAAGGTACTTAAAAATGAAAAAGGAGGTACTTATCTTGCTTTTGCCTGTCTTGGGTTGTTTGTTTAATTACGCTCTTTCCGTTTCTTAATACACAGCACTGGTCACAAAACTGTACTAGTTGTTTTCAAATATTAATTCTATTTCAACTTTGTTCTTTTGATATGAGGTATCAATTTGCGTGTAAATTCTTGGGCTATAATTCAACTAATTTTTATCAAATTTCACGGAGTTTTTCACGGCAATTTTACGTTTATAGTGGGAGTGTTTCAGGCACCCAACCGCTCGCTTCGAAGGCACAACCGACTATCCTAGTCTGCACAAGATTATTATTTTAATAGAAAAATAGAAATGTGGACATGGTCCTAAAATTAATATAAAAACAAACAAAACACTATAAAAACTAAGTTCGTAGGCAAGAGCACTTAATAATTTTGATTATTGATACGGGAAACACAACTAAACGAAAAAATCCGTTCGTTGGTAATGGGTGGTAGGGATGGCCATCTTTTGGAAAAACCATATAACTCTTGGTGGACAGCTTCCCTGCCAGATGTGGCCGGAGTAGTGTTCATGGTGGATTATTTAAGTTTGAGTTGATATATTTTGTTTTATCTTCTGGCCTCGACCGATTTTTCACTAAATCGGTCGCGGAAGTAAGCTGTCAAATTTTTGGTTCCAATGTTTTTCTGGGGGAATTTGGTTTTTGACAGTTTTCGAAAAAATATTTTAGTTGTGTACCAATGTCTTAAATTATTTTTAGGTTATGTAGCACCATTTTTAGGTTATGGTGACGGACGAATTTCCGGCGGGATGCCGGAAGTAGCGGAAATAGTTTTTAAAATATAATGTCACCATCACTTTTAAAATTTTATTGGAAAAAACTCACCGAAAGCACTCCGGTGAAATTGCTTATACTTGTAGGGCGTGTGAGAGCGGTTCATGAAGGCCTCTCACACCTTCCGTGGGCTTTATGAACGTCGAAAAAACTTGTAATCTCGATGCACTTGACACTCAAAGTTACTCAGCATACAGTCTGCACGCTTTAACACACTAGTCTATTGAACGTTAGGTTAGACCACAGAGTACAGTAACTATACAGAGGCGAAGGCAAGCCTTTCCGCCAAAACCAAATTTGTATACTCATCGCCATTTTTTAATTGTTTAACAATCAACCTCACTTTTATCTTGACACTGTTGACGTTTACCGTGTTTGGATTTGTGAATTTTATTTCCACTAATTGTGGGATATTGAAAATATTAACCGATAATTAAAATTCTCATAAATAAACTTAGTGTACAACTCAATTGAAAATAGGCGCCGATTATAAGCAATTCAAATGGTAATATTTTTCAATCCAACTCGAAATACACTGTTTTTTCAGCGTATTCTTAAATGGGGATCTGCACGTGACGTCATAGCTAACCTCAAAAATATATATTTCTTAAAATTCAAAAGTATTACGTAGCTATTATTAAAATTTCTGCCTGGTTCCCATACTTTCGACCAAAATCTAGTTCAATGTAATGTTTATAAAGTTCTAACTAGTTTGTCACAATAAAATAAAACGCATTTTGCTGGTTAGAAATTTAACCCATTAAATAAATAAATTAACAACATATTTATCTCAGTGTAGACGCAACTGTACGCAAGGTCACAGAAAACGAGCCATCAAAACTCAAAGGAACCCCCAAAGCCTTCGCCTCTGTGTAGTTACTGTACTCTGTGGTTAGACTAATATATCTTACACAAGAAGCGTGTTATTTGGTTTTTTTTAATTTTTTTCACGGAAACTAAATCGAAAGAGTGCAAGTGTGATATATCGTTGAAATCGGAATTTTTACTGCATTTCAATGGTTCGATTACAAATTGTAAGTAATCATAAAATAAACAACTCTTGGACCTCAAAACGTAAATTTTCGATTTTGGACTAATTGTAGTAACCTCCCACAATTTTATTGTGGGGAGGTTAAAAAAGGTATTTCCAAACGTCAAGTATCTCGAAAAGTATTACTTTATCGAAAAAATGTTACATACCAGTTACAGAAAGTACAAACTAGGAATGAATTATATTTTTTGTTTATTGATGTAGGATTAGTAATTTCGGCGATATTTAAGTTTATATTTGGTATCTAAGTGTTTCGAAATTACCTTTAAAGTTTAAAATGCATTTTTTTCTAAAGCAAGTGCTTTAAATGAGCAAATTTGAGTATCTAGATAACGAAAAACTGTATTTGACATAACTTTTTTTAATTACTGGCTAATTAGAGTAACAAAATGGCGACCTTTTTATATAAAAAAATATAAATACGCACATTTTTGCGTCATAACTTCTTTATTTCTTATGCTACAGAAACGAGTAAAAAATAACTTGAAAGCGCAATTATTTGTCTTTCATTTCATTTCTTAACATGCGCGACGTAGGTGTCACAATTTCTGAGATATTTAACATTTAAACTGCATTTTTCGTCTTATAAACGTTCGGACGCCATTTGTAAACTTTCATATCTCCGAAACTATTAAATCTAGGTAAATAAATAATGTAATAATGTAATCAAAAACTAGTAAACATTTATTCTAAAACACAATAAACTCCTCATTTAAGTTTTGACCATATTCTCTTCAAAATACTCGACTGTGCAGCATCAAAAAAGAGTTACATTAATGATAATGATTTTAATGTCACTTTTCAAATTAATAAAAATTGTAACTTAAATCTCTCTTAGTTCCACACTTGCCATAATTAATAATATGCTCCTGTTGCCGAATTAGCGTCAAGCTGGGCTCGAATAACAGTTCCTAAAAATTGTTAAACTTTTCGCATTCGCAGAAGGCAGAGCTTATTTTATAAAATAAATAGTATAATAATTCTTCCTGAGTACAAAGTGAAATAACCCTCAACCACGACCCCGAAGGCACATTTTTACGTCAAGCCACCCCAGGAAATCCCTCGCAGAACGCTTAACAGGGGAAAAATTTCATTAAACCAATTAACAGCCTGGTCGTTTACCAAGTTGAACTACAGCCACTGATTGCTCGAAATGAATTGAGTCTCTCGTTGAGGTGCTTGCTTACTCCTGGACGCTGGTCCGAGGGTGTCTTATTTGATTTCGGTAACACAAGAGCACTAGATTTTAGAACTTCTCTTGTACGTATCCATTAAGTGAGGATTTAGTAACACGGATTATTCTTAGAGGATTCACTTAAATTGAAGGGTATATCTATAATCCAGAATTTTCTCGGTTCGGCATTTAGTTCATAAATTAAAATGTTTACCATTACTGACGAAAATTTATGTTAATTTTGAATCTAAATATAGCTTATATTTTGCGAATTTATTGGAAATATTTAGTGGCAGTAAATTATTTTATATCAATTGCTTACTTAAATGTTTGTTATTTAAAACATAAGAATACAACTGTAAAATTTCCAAAAATTAATTAATATATTCTTACTTTATTAACCAATCAAAACGTACATTTTCAAAAAAATCGACCAGGATTTTTTTAAAGTGAGAAAAACGGCTATCGATCAGTGGAAAGCTCAATCAATTCTCTTTACATAAGCTGTCTACAAATTTTTCGAAAAAACACGAAATGTAAGAAATTACACGTTTTCCTATACTTAGAGTGTATGTAAATCTTAAAAAAATAATTTTTCTGAGAAACCTTTGTTTCGAAGTGCCAAGATTAACGGAGCGTCAAAGTAGTACATGATATTAAGTGAACATCGTATATGAGATCGTTTTCAGTTAATTACCGATTAATTACGGTGACAAAATGGAGAAATTTTACCGAAAAAAAAAAAAAAAATCCCAAATCCCGCCCCTCTAATTCCTTCATTTTTATCGGAATTCAAAAAATAAAAAAAAGAGTTTTAGCAAATATAATTTTAGTTAAGTTAACTAGAGAAGTCTTTTGGCGTAGGAGCCAAGATTAAAAAGTTGCCAACTGTAGAAGCTCAAAATTTGCGATTTTTTGCCGTACATGGCCAACATTTCAGTAGTTATCTCCGAAACGAAAAATCAAAATTCTGATAGTAGCAAAAGATTCGTAATGGAAAATACTAGTTTGACCTTTTTTTTTATTTCGAGCTAACTCCCACCGTTGCGGAGATATCTGCGAAAAATAACAAAAAACAGCTTACATTTCGGAGTCGAAAAAATTGCAAAAACATGCAATCTTGACACGTTCATATTTTTCGAAAAACAGCATTGGGGCGAATTTGTCAAACAATGTTTCCAACTCTCAGTTTAGAAGAGTTGGCAGCAATGATTGACAAAATGCATAATTCGACGTTTTTTAAATATTGTAGATTACGAAACAACCTAATAAAGATGATTTATATTCAATGGAAGTAGGTTTAGCATTAAAGATAATGAAAACAATGTTATGATTATTATATTATAGGTATTTAATTATTGCAAAGTTTGGAAATTAGAGGAGTTGGTCAACATGTGCAGTGAATTACAGTGATATCAACCTAGACACTTTTTACCAATCTTTCTTTCGTGCAAATCGTCAATTAAATCCTATTAAATTCAACCATTTCTAGTCACGTGTGCTGAAACAACCAATCAGAACAAAATTACACTGAAAAGGTCCCTTAGGGGACAATTTGAATATTAAGGTAGAAAACATTTGAAAACCACTGCTTTTCTTGGTCAATGGACTTGTAGTTCCCAATTATACAACTTTTAAATTGTCATAAAAAAGTGCATAGTCCTCGCCGGCACACGCGGCGGTCCGCGGTGTCAAAGCAAAGGCCTTTAATTGACCGCCTTTGTTGGACCGCCTCAACCGAACTCAGGCAATTATAAGAAGTAAATAATTCGTTATTCTCTTTCTGCACAACTGCAAGGAAATAATGGCCATAGAGGTTTAAACAGAGCATTTCTTCACATGTGTGTTTTTTAATTTGGAACAAAATATTGGATTGTTGTTTATAATTTAGAAAATTTAAATGTGATTCATTAACATTTGTAACATAAATGAGTGTTCTGGGTTAAAAGCTTACCTACATAAATTATTCGAAATCTCTGCATCTGCATCAATACACAGTTCGGCACGTCGAACTAAGGACATATGCACTCCGTTCAACACTAAACACTAAACTACCAACTAACGTTGTCAATAAAGAAAAATAAAAGAAAAACTTGGTCCAAAATCCAAAAAGAAACACAAAAAGAACGAAGAAGTAAGTTGTGTCTGTACGTAATCAAGAACTTAACGACTTGAACGGTAAGTCAATAAAATAAATCTTAACTATAAATAAAGTGACTCGAAATTCAAAAATAACAAATACAACGAACGGTTGGGCGTGTGTACATAACGAAATACCCACAGTAACTAAAATATTGCACAAGGGAGAGTCAGAGTATAGGTTTCTTCAGATCTACTAAACACTCAGAAAACGTCAACGTCTTTCATCTTTACCGCACCGCTAAAGACCGCCGACATTTTATAGCTATCTGTACAAATATCGAGTATCATAGGCAAAAACACGCGACGATCTAAACCTACCTTAATATTCCAGCAGTTCTCAAACAATATTGTTAAAAATTTTCGAAATTTTTGTTTATTTATTTTTTCTAAAACTATGGGCTTTAGCATGTTATATAAGGTTTTTTTGTTCGTTTAGTCGTTCCCCACCACCAGTTTTTTTTTTTATGACATGAAACTGATTGCACCCTGTATTCATTATTCATGAAAACATTGAAAACCAAATAAAATATAAATAAAAACAAGTTATATCTATAGAACCACTAACTCCAATCTTTCAATTACATTCGTCTTGGCTTTACTGTTACAAAAGCGTGCAAAAAATAAATTTTGTATTTTTTTCGACAGACTTCATAATATGTCTGTTTGCAATAAAATAAGTGAACGTTAATATGAAAATCTTCATCTTAATTTGCAGTAATCGTTTAACACGGGAAATATGCCTGGCTTCGAGTTAGAGCAAAAACAAAAAATAATTATACACAAACAAACAAGTTCATAAATTTCGTTAAACACAGCGTTGCTTGTACACAAGTTTATTGACACGTTACCCAGTCGGTAAACAAAATTAACTACATCAGTCGTTGTGCCATACACTCACAGCAGTTCGTATTAGAACGCGAAATGATGATTTATTACATTTACATATATGAGTAAATGACGTGTGTAAATAGAATTTATCACTTCAAGATGGCGGCGTACCAACTAAACAACAGGATATTAACACGTAATTTACCTAGACGTTATATAAATATAAACTAGGCATTAGCCCTTAAAGGGGTCTTAAATGGTGCCATATATAACGGGGCCTTTTACGATATTGTCGTAGTAACCGAGTTTATTTGGGTATTGTAAACGTAAAATCGAATTTGTGGCAACAGGTCTTTCTAATATCACCTAATAGAGCCGTAAAATTAGGAATTGAGGCAATTAACCGAAATAACTCGTAACGGGTTACTAGATTGTTGCTTCAAATTGTGCAGAAATTATGTCACGAATTTTCAGCTGAAATGGCCAATTTATGTTTATGGACCGAAGGAATACTGGCATGTATAAAATCACATTATAGCCTTTCTTGACATATATTTATTATGATATGATATGATATCCGTTGAAATGATTGATATCAAATTATTATATTGTATCCGATTAATGGTCGAGTCAATGATAGACCAGTGCCAAACCGGTTTCCAGAGGTCAAAAGTCTGAAAAATTCTTAGCAGTATGTGGATGGTGGGAAAATTTAGGATTACTGGTATATAATTGGGGAAAAATCGATTGGACCGCAACAGATAACCGGAAGTTGGGTGGGGGTGCGAAAAGGTGTGTGTTTGGGGGTAAAACGTGGTTTTTTACGATTTCTGGCAAAAGTAGACCTCCTATCGAAAAAAGTTTAATGTAAAAGTTGTAGATAATTGAGAGATCTACAACTTTTATTTGACCCATTTTTTTACATAACCTCAAAAATTTTGAGAAAAACGCGAAACGAAACGAAAAACCAATTTTTTGTTTTTTTATTTTTATCTTCCACAAAAATAATATAATTTTGATGAAATTCGGTGAAAATGTACATTGTTATGCATCAAAAAAGCTGTAATTTTCGAGGCGTAATGGTAATTTCAATGTTATACCTAATAGGGAACTTTAATTAACCGTTTAAGGTTCGGACTGCTGAAAACCGAAATGTTTAAACAATAATTTTACCTAAGAAATTGCTAAAAATGACCATTTTTAGGCAAGAAAAAAACTTTTTTATGCTTTATGGGTACACATATATTGAAACAACTTTATTGACATACATATTTCAAAATATTCAAAGTTGAAAAATTGAATTATGGCGGGGCAATTTTTCTACTACGTGCTCTCGAGTGCGCGCGCACTTCTTTTTCGTTATTTTCTTCCAGCTCGCTTGCAACCCACCTATCTAATTTTTGTCTAATGAACAAAATAAGAAAAAATCGATAGAAACACTGTCAGAAAAATTTCAATCGGAACGAATTTTATGTAAACAAGCAGAAGAAGATGCTGATGCCCTAATTATTAATACAGCCATTGAATTAGCTGAAGATCCTACAAAAAGCGTAGTAATTGTGGGTGAGGATATTGATCTTCTAGTTCTGTTGAACCAATTAAATTCAAATAATTCCAATATTTATTTCCACAAACCAGATCCGGATAATACAAAAGATACATTTTACACCTCAAACAGCTTCAAACATGAATCAAAAAAGAACATTGTTGCGTTCCTCCACTGTTTTTCTGGATGTGACACGACTTCTAGTTTCGCTGAAAAAGGGAAAAAAACAATTGTAAAACCATTACTGGCTAACCAAAATTTATCAAAGCTCACAGAAATTTTTTATCGGAGAAATGCAGACAAACAAACTATAGCCGAAAATGGATTGAAGCTAATAGCTAATATAAATGTAAGAAAAAGAACATGTCACTGAACGAATTGAGGTTTGAAATGTATCAAACCGCTACGGTAAGGACTTCATTTCATTTAGAAAAACTACCACCAACTGAGGGAGCAGCTGAGCAACACTTCTACAGAGCTTATTTTCAAATTGAAACTTGGCGTGGTAACAAACTTACAGCTACGGATTGGGGATTGAAACACCATTTAACCGGAATAATGCCTAAATTGACAGAAAAAGAATTAATTCCAGAAAGTTTGCTGAAATCTATCTGCTGCAGCTGTGAAACTGGTTGTGGTAGTAAAAGATGCGGCTGTCGAAAGCATGGAGTAAAATGCTCTATTCTATGCTCGAATTATCACGGGGCCGAAAACTGTTCTAACTCTGAAATACAACCATTAGAAGAAATCAGCGATTGGGAGATGTGTGACGAAACGAATGTTCAAAATAATATTGAATATAAAGATCTAGATGAACTTGAGGACCTTGATGATGTCGAAGACCTTTATCGAAGTTCCTGAAGAAACCGAACAATGTGTTGAGTCTGATGATGTAAGAGCATCTTCCCAAAAAAATGAGATTATTATAAATTTTGATTACGTATTTCTACTTTGTTAATTGATTTAATGTAAAGTACGTAATAAACTTATTTTTAATGTGGGAGTGCCCATAAAGCATGAAAAAGTTTTCTACTTGCCTAAAAATGGTTATTTTTAGCAATTTATTAGTAAAATTATTGTTTAAACATTTCGGTTTTCAGCAGTCCGAACCTTAAACGGTTAATTAAAGTTCCCTTATTACGTATAACATTGAAATTACCGTTTTGCACAACTTACAACACTTCATTTAAATGAACAATGGAGAATTACTGACATTTACGGAAAAATCGATCTTGAAAAAAGTATTTTTTTGGTTTTTTCCATTTTTGACAATGTTTTTCCAGAGCAACAGTATAATTTTTTTACACTATCTTAAACTAGAGGTTTTAATAAAAAAAATACCGTCCTGAAATTTTCAAAAATCAAAACTTTGTTAATTAACTTTTTTTATTGAAAATTAGGCCTTTTTTCAAATTAAATTCGCAAAAAAATCAAAAAATGAATATTACGCCTCAAAAAAATTAAAACTTTTTTGATGCATAACAATATACATTTTCACCGAATGTCATCAAAATTAAATTATTTTTGTGGAAGATAAAAATAAAAAAACAAAAAATTTGTTTTTCCTTTCGTTTCGCGTTTTTCTCAAAATTTTTGAGGTTATGTAAAAAAATGGTAGATCTCTCAATTATCTACAACTTTTACATTAAACTTTTTTCGATAGGAGGTCTACTTTTGTCAGAAATCGTAAAAAACCACGTTTTCCCCCTAAACACACACACCTTTTCACACCCCCATCCCACTTCCGGTTATCTGTTGCGGTCCAATCGATTTTTCCCCAATTACATACCATTAATCCTAAATTTTCCCACCACCCATATACTGCTAAGAATTTTTTTTTATCAAAAACTATTGGCATGGTCTATGAAGCCTAAAAATCGTCAAAACCTCATAATTCTCAGAAACAGCTCCGATTTTGATCATTCTTTTTTTAAAATGTGTCTTTTTTAATATCATTCAAAATCAGAAACATCCCAATTGGCGCAAATAATTATTTATATTGCTTAAACAATAATAACAATATTTACAAAAAAATATATTTAAAAAAAAATTTTTCGCGATATTTATAAAACATTGAGTTGTTTTTAATGAAAGTTTAAGTTCAAAAATGTTTCTCACAGTTGGGGTTGATAATTATTTATATTGTTTAAATAATAATAACAACTTTTACAGGAAAAATCTATTTTTTATGTTTTTTTCCCGATATTCATGAAAAACTTAATTTAGTCCAGTGTTTGAAGGTTTTTCGCTCAGAATTCTTTTGGATAAATCCGATTGACGTGAAATTTGGGCAGTAATTACGGAATGGCTCAAGGTACAAAAATTATATAGTGCCGATGTGTGCTCTTACCCTGGGGGTGGATGCCACTCCTTCTCGGGGGTGGAAATTATTATGTTTAAAGTAACTGCAGAAGTCGATAGAGGAATGAATTCTAAGCAATAAATGTTCTATGAAATTTTTTCAATGAGTCAATACTTTTTGAGTTACTCTTGATTGGAAATGTTGATTTTTCATCTAAAAGATGTACGTTTTAGAACGATTTTTTAGTAATAACTCGAAAACTTTACGTTTTACCAAAAAATTATTAGAAGCGAAAATAAAGCCTAGTTTTAAAGTGAAAATAATAAAACGGTGTAATGAACAAGGTGATGAATTAAGTGTTTATTGAAATAAATTAACCGCTATTAATTTAATTACTACAGTAGTTGAAGAAATTTTCTATAATAAATAAGAAAATGGTAATCTCGTCGTTGAAATACCTTTTTTGCATACAGTAAATTTCTGATATCGGTGACATTTTTTCAACAAAGACACAAGGACGTTCTTCTTCTTCTGATAAATCCTACACTGTAAAAAATGCATGTAAATATAGTATAATAGAAATAAGCGAAAAAACACCTTGAGGTGGAACTAATTGCAACAAAGATGATTTTTGTTGCAAATGATAGGTAACACGCTCCTAATCAATCTACTAAAAATATATATCCGTACTGTTGCGCAAAATCCGTTTTTTTGGCCGCCATCTTGAAAAAACATGAAACAATTTAAAAAAAAATCATAAAAAATCATGTGTAATATCAAATTACAGGAAATTTCAGGCTGAAAAAGAATATGGTATTGGTTTTTAAAAGTAAAAGGAAATAACAAAATGGTGGCCGAAAAACTGAAAGCTTTAGCAGTGTTGAAAAACATCTAAATTTTTCGTCATCAGGGTCATCGAGTCTTTTTTGTTTGTGATAGTCCAAGATTATGTTTGATACAGTTTTCCAAATGTTATCATGTTACATTTCCCATTTGTGCCTGATACTAAGATGTTGTCTCCAAACCAGTCTTGCAATTTTGTCTTCAAATGTCTAGAAGTGTAAGGCTTACTTCCCTCTGGTAAAAAACCACGCATTTTTTCCACTTTAAGTCACTGATAGATATTGGCTCTTTAGAGTTTTCTTGTAACCACTCACATGTCTTTAAAAAAGCATCTGAACTATCATTGTCAACTGGGCGGCTTACTAATGTGGGCAATCCTCCACTACCTTCAGGAGTATACTTCACAGGAATGGATTTGCCGCACCTAAAATTGACCCTGCACACTTGGTGATATCGAGCTTCTGCAGCGGGTAAACTTGTGACTGAAAGCATTCTCGCGTGTACATTTGCTGCCCATAGATCACTTCTAGTACTGCATTGTCTCAAAATTGTCTCGCGAAACTGGAAAGTACGCACAGGAATGACTGCCATTTTTTTACGCTTTTCATAATCCGTAATAATCTCTATGGGTCTGGTATGGTTTAAGTACGTCCGATTTTAACAATTTTCCAATAAGTTATGATCTGAACATGCTTAATAGAGCACATTTTGAAAAAAGTGTTGAGAAAAAAATTACGAAATTTACGGGACATCTGGGAGCGAAATGGGGTGCTGGGTGGGGAGATAGTGGAATACAATAATGGAAAAGATGGTCAATACAGTTGTACAACGTAATAGCAGTTAATTAGCGACCTTCGGTGCACAGCACTATTTGGAAAAAAAACCATGACCTAACCAAACGGGAGTACACCTAACAGAAGTAGAATAAACGAACGCAATATGAAAGTGAACCGAACGTAGCCTAATCTAACTGACCGGACTTGACGCAAATTGTAGAAGAAGAAGAAAAAGTTATGATTGGATTATATCGAGGAAAGGCATGTTTTATAAAAAATTAAAAAGCAATTATTTAAGGCAAGGACAAAGGTATTTCTTTCCAAAATACATACCTTTTGTCCTTGCCCTAAATAATTTTCATAAGCACAATATTTCAACTATCAGAAACGATTACTATTAGCCCGTCGGGCAGAGCGCGAAAAGCCTTCTCTTTCTTGACCCACCCAATACTGAAGTATAACCAGATGGGACCTTCACTACTTATTAAAGCATGTTATTTTACATAGGAAATCAAAATTGACGACACTCTCCATTGGTCGAGACCGAAGATATAAGAAAAAAACTAAAAGAAAAGAAATTAAAAAATTTAATTTTCAATCAAATATAACTTTAAAACTAAAGCAGATAAAAGTAAAATTGTTGTTTGGTTTTGACAAGTAAACCTTGCTTTTTAATTTGAAGTATAATTTATTGCAATAATAAAAAAAATGAACATAAAAAAACTGGAAAAATTCAAAAGGCTACACAAATCAGCAGCATTTTTCTAATTCTTAACTCGTCATAACTCGCTTATATAATGAGCTATTCAATTTTTTCTTTCACCAAAAACTGCCAAATTTAATAGGCTTCATTTTGTCGCGATTAATGCTAGATCTAATTTTTTAACTAAAAGCGCTACAGCCCTTTAAACACAACGAAGCACACTACGGCGACGAAGACGGGAGGCTTCCTCTCTCGCTCCCGCTACTCTCTCGGCCCATCAAGAAACGTATCGGCTGCTCTCCTCATTATTGTCTGGATAAGTATTAATAAGTGTATATATTATTTTATTTACATTTAGGCTATTACAGTTTATGTATAGGGTAGATTCATTTTTATCAGTGGAGAAAAACTACATGTTTGTTTTGAGAAACTGCTGAAAACAGCGAAAAAAATCTAATAATAAAAAACCAACTGTTACTGGCATCAAGTCTATTATAAATTGTGCAAATAAAAGAAAATATGCTATTTCATTAAAAACATTTTTTTATTTATTTTTATTTGCACACCCTTCGATACCGATTTCATTATTCTTGTAGGACATCTTTTTGTAATAATAATAATATTAGTAGAGGCAATATATATTGTCTGTGATATTTGTAACGCGATAAATAATGCAAGTGAGCTTTCATGTAGTTATTTATAATAAAGAAGAAAAAAAATAGTTTAAAATAAAATGTCATTGTCTGATTTGTGGAAAATCTAGAAAAATTAAGAACAAATTAAGAACATTTTTAAGTAGCAATTTGTACAGGAACGGATGCGGAAACTAGAAAGCTGCAGTGTCGCATTGTGATACAGAAATACAAGGCAGGTTACACATTTATTCAGATTTATTTGGGCTGATGGAAATTATTATAAAATTTGTTATGTAAAATATATTAGCAAAAAAAAATTAAATGTATACAAACTAAACAACGGAAAGAAAAAAATGAATTTAAAGTAGTGTTAAACATCTTATTTAGGGAGGTTTATCTTGCTGTTTTGCAAAAAAATAATTCTTAACTTTAACGTTTCTAAAAACACGCCTTAATGATATATTTGAAGAAATGACACAAGAAAAATTAGATTATTATAGCAGCGGAAATATAAGAATGAGATTAGAAAAACATCTAAGCAAACAAAGCGTTTTGAAAACACAAAGAAAATACAACAACAGTTCATTCAAGTGATAATAAAGCTAAAAGGATTTTTGTTGTCAGTCACAGCTGAATCAGGCGAAGAAAACTTGGTTCATGAGAATGAATTGACAATTCTTGATAAAACTGCCGGTATCTTAAGTGAAGCTGCAGCTGGATATTTTAAACCTACAAGTAAAATTGAAAATTTTTAAAAACCCCCGATCAATGTGCAATGTATCTAATCGTACCAGTTTCATATGATCGAATCAAAATGAGGCCTAAATCATGTTCGGCTACCATAGTTGTCTGCACATTTTCAATTTTACTTCAATCGGACAATTTCTAGAGAAGTTCAACATGGCGAAGATGGCGACCAAACATCAAAATCTAATATGACCTATAACCATCTCGACAAAATACTCAAATAAAAAAAACTACATCAAAATTGGATCACCCGTTGAGGAGATATGAAGCCACAGACAGTCAGACAGACAAACAAACATACAAACATATGCGTCAAACTTATAACACCCTCTCTTTTGAGGTCGGGGTTAAAAAAAAACGCGACTACTAATCTCAATGAACATAAATGTAAATAAGAAGTTTCAGATTTATTATAAACATTTAGGTATGTCGTGAATACTAAATATGTCAGGACAGACAAATTTGATTTAAACGTTATTCCTATAGTAATGCAATTTATATTAATAACTGGCATGAAAAAAAAAACAATCAGCTTAGGCCATTTTTTTAATCCTATACATATTACTATATATGTATTGTGCCGTAAGAAGAAAAAAAACTTAATGATATGCTTTATTCTTTTGTCTATGGTTATTCCTACGATGAAATACGGACATTTTTAACGTCTTTAGCTAGTCACGTATTAGTAAAAACTAGTGACGATATTTTTATACTACCTGGAGTTCCTCCAGTAAGTTCTGAAGAAAACAATTACATTCATAGCATCGATAATTTTGATCAAAACGAAGACATGCTAGATGGAAAAAATCCCACTTGGAATAGTATTATTTAAAAAAGAGAACAGTCTATTTTACACAAGCATATTTAGATCGTCTATCCAATTTTAACCGATTTTAACCCTTCCAGTTTACATGAAAACAAAAATATAGTTATGTACAAAAATCCAATTAATCGTTCAGAGCCTCTACGAGTTAGTGAAAGCATGGCAAATAATTGTTTTGATTATATGGTTACCTCTGACACTTAATGGAAAATATTAAAATATACGAGATAAAGTAAAAACTTTACTAGCTGGCATAAGTTTAACAATGACGTAGGTATCTGAAAATCAGTTAATCTCTGTCTGATACCTATTATTTTCCATTTACTAACGCACCACCCGCGTTGTACGACACCATATATAATGGATTATTACAGCTAATATCATATTCAATTTGATTTTTTAATTTTATCATCTTACAATAAAGGAAAATTATTCTAAAGCTTTTGTTACGGCCACTGATGGAAGCATTGCGCGATTTATGGCGAACGCGGGATGTACCGGGAACGAGAGTTCCGTTTAAAAGGCTGTACCGCTTTTATTTACAGAGCTAGACCCAGCATTAATTAAGACAAAATGAAGTCTATGAAATTTGGCAGTTTTTGGTGAAAAAAACATTCGAATAGCTCAATACATAAGCGAGTTACAACGAGTTAGAGCTTTCAAAAAAATTGACAATTTGTGTACCATCTAAATTAACGTCAATTTTCTAATGTTAAAGTTATTATTTTTGTAATAAATTATACATCAAATTAAAGAGAATCGTTTGTACTATAAAACTAAAAAAAATATATAATTTTATCTTTTTTCGTTTGAAAGTTATTCGTGGTTGAATTTGAATTTTGTTAATTTCATTTTTTTTTTGTGTTTTTCTTGTAACTTCACTCTCGACCAATGGAGAGTGTCGTCAAACGTGATTTCCTATGTAAAAAAACCTGCTGAATAAAATGAAACGGGTTTTATTTGGTTATACCTCGGTATTGGGTTAGTGAACGCTAGAGCCAACCATCCGACGTACTATATAACGTCTGTGAACAGATCTATGAAAAAAATTGGAATATCTCCGAAAACATTCGAACGGATCTTACCAAGTACGTCAAATAATAATATGGACACCACATTTGACGCACAAAAAGAGTAAAGAAGTACATCGTTTTATATCCGTTTATTATTAATATCCAGTAACCATCCATACCTAAATCGACTAATACTAACATATAAAAGGTATGTAAGCTGAAAAGAGTGGAAAAAACGATTGATTTAGGATGTACTTAAACCATACCAGACCCGAAGGAATATCTTCTTGCGATATTTTCAGTTTTATATTACTTTTAACTTTAATAGGATTGATGTATACACGTCGACATTCTGTATGTACTTTAACAGCACCAGTAGGCATAGGATTGAAATGTTCATGAAGCCTTTAGCTATTAATGTGACATAGGGAGTATCGTCACAAAGCACATTGGAACACAAAAGGCAGGTTTCTTCTTTCATTTCCCTTATGATGATGATTTCTTTACTCTTCACTCAAAACAAAGATTATCTACCTGAAACAGATAATAAAGAAAATAAAAATTCGTACTCATGATTTTTTTACATTTTCTTATGTTTTTTTCAAGATGGAGGGCAAATAAACGCATTTTGCGCGACAGTATGGATGTATATTTTTAGTATGTTTTAGTGTTTATGTTTATGTTTAAAAGTATGTTGATTAGGAGCGTGTTACCATTTACAACAAGATTTATTTTTGTTGCAATTAATTCCACCTCTAACACTACTTCTACTATACTAATAGCTATTTATGTAACAAGTTGCGAAAAGAGTAGTCTGCTTTAAGCGCGGGACGCATAATTGTCCAACGAGGCGAAAGCCGAGTTGGGCAATGCGTCGAGTGCTTAAAACACATCGATTTCGCAACGAATTTCATACAAGATTTTTTGTGAAAGCAGAGAATTTGATATTTTTATGCTTTTATTTGTATTTTTAAATGTTTTTAAATATTTTGAAAAGTGGGCAGGCAATCTGTTTCTAAGGCATTGTTTATGCATTGTTTAATGTTAAGTTCAAACGTCGCGCGTCGCTGTATTTCCTACAAAGTTTTGCGAAAAAATCGCCAAAAATGAGTGATAATGACGAGTCTTTGGATATTGAACAAGCTGCTGAAGCTGCGCTATCCACGTCAGTGCCCGAAAAATCGAAAAAGTTATACGAAAAGACCTACAACAACTTTGAAACCTGAGCCAAAGGAAAATATATTGAGAATTTTACAGAAAAGGTATTACTAACCTATTTCCTGAAGCTATCCAGTACCTTAAGGCCGTCAACTTTGTGGAGTAAATATTATCCGCACCATGATTTATCTGAACAAAAACGTAGATATTAGCAAATTTACAAATCTAAATATTCACAAAGCTGGAAATAGAACGATTTATGAAACAAGCCGATGATAAAGAATTCCTGTTAGCCAAAGTTGTTTTTAGTATTTGGAGCATGTAGGAGGGAAGAAATCACATTTTTGACAGTAGATGCCATTAGTGTCAAAATTCCGAACACAAAAACTCATGTTTCAAGAATGTTTACGATTACTGAGGAATCAATAGATGGCATCATTTTTTTAGATATATTTCGTAAGTACGCAAAACTTCGTCCGCTCAATACGACACATTAGCGATTTTTCTTGACATATCGAAGTAATAATGCCAGTTGGAATCGATACAATTGGAGGTATGCCAAAAAAGATAGCAGAATTTCTTGGACTGTTCAATCCCAATGGATACACTGGCCATTGCTTCCGGCGCAGCTCTGCAACAATGTTGGCAGATTCTGGAGCGGACATGACACTTCTTTTACAGCGACATTCAATTCAATTCAACAGATTCAATTGAACAGATAAACGAAATAGCAAAGAGAATCATAGAGCAGAAAGATACGCCAAGTAATGAATTAAAAGAATTTCACACAGAAGCAGAAGCTAGCAGCATTGTCAGTACTAGCAATTTATTCATTCCGACTACAAGTACTTGCATTGCTCTTACAGAAGAGAAACTAGATGCCTTTAGTATTCACTTTAACAATTTACATAATTGTACCTTTGAAATTTATAATAAATAAATATTTTCATTGTTTTTAATGTTTCATTTTTACTTTTAGGCACTGTCATTGTTGCTATGACAACCATCAAATTTTTTGGAAATCTTACTCAGGACCGGTTTTATAGGTACAGATTAAACCTAAGTTTAACTAGAAGATTCTGTTGAGGCCCGAAATAAAAGTAAATAGCGTATTTAGCAAAGTGTATATTAAGCACATTCATCAAACAGGAAATTAACAAGAATCTCTTAACAAGAACTCAAAAAGACGCTTATCACAGCAGTTTTTTACTACAAAAATCATTTGATAACTATCGATAATAATTGTCAATAACAGCTATCAATACCACAGAATCTTTATTCAAATTTATTAATAATTTCCTATTTGCTGAATGGGCTTAATATACACTTTGCTAAACACATTTACTTTTACTTCGGACTTCAACAGAATCTTTTAGTTAAACTTGGGTTTAATCTGTACCTATAAAACCGGCCCTTACCCATGAGCACCTACCCAGAGAACTTATACCATAGAGAAGCGACATCAAGGCTTCCCGCGTGTACTGTGGCATATGACAAATAGGTTGTGTAGTTGTCAGTTCCACATGTTTACATTACGTCAAAGATGACCTAACCATCATTGGCCTAATTCTCTGAGTTAGAGAACAGAGCACCAGTGGTGTGTCCTTTGCTCTGAAAGTTATCGTCAATCGGGTATATATCTAGCTCCGATTAAAGAACTTATATCTAGATACATAACAGGCTATCCTTTCACTATATACCTTGTTTGCTCCTAACATAGTCACATTATATGTCCATTAAAAAGAATAGATGAACATCACATCCCATAGGCAACAGTGGCGTTGTGTGTGTAGAATGGTAAATATTTTCATTAAAATGAATTATTGCAATTCCTGCATTACCGGCTCTTTATATAACGTGATGTAGCAACACCACCTAGAGATTAAAGCCACACAACCAGCTGGTGACGTCACTGAAGGAAGGTTTTAGATATTGAGATACATAATACATTTGGACGTAATTAGAACAATAAAAATCACTTCTAATTTGCTTCTACTAATTCTTATAAAGTAAAAAGGTACCTAATTAAATTCTGAGGCAAAACTAACTAACGAAAAGCGTATTTGGTCACTCAAATAAGTGAAAACCTAGCCTCAATTTTAGTTTCGTTTGATTTAGATTACGGGACTTAAAAATAATAACTCACCACAGAGTGCATAGAAATTTTAAAGTTTTCTCGATGAATAGCTTTAATCCATTTGTTTCTGAGTTTCTCATCTTTGGGAAATTTAAAAACGTGTACCTTTTCCCCGGTGGCATAATTACCAGTACAGCGAGGAAGCAGCATTTGTTTACCATTTTGCACGGCAATTAAATATTTTATAACTATCACTGGAATGTATTATTTGTTGTCTGTTTTATTAAAGTGGGTTTTAGATCACATTTACACGTTTAAAACACAGAATAAACAATAAAATACAATACTACTAAAATTCAAATACAACGATTTGTTTTATTTGACACTACACTTGACAGTAGTGATGTGTCGTTCATGAACGACCCGTTTACAATGAACGGATCTTCCAAAAGATCCGTGAACGATTCGATCACTCTCCGTGACCCTATCGTTCATATGACCTGACCGAACACGGAACTTCGGATAATATTTTCTTAATTTTCTACTAAGATATTCACGATCGGTGTGCGATGAACGAGAACTAACAGAATGAACTCAATTCAAATCAACTTGTTTAAACATAATTAATTATTGATTATTATTAAACATTCGATCCCGTGTTTGGGTTTTGAATTTGTAGAAAATATATTATTTTCAAAGTGTTTCATAATTCAGGGAGATGAAATGCAGTCATAATTTATAAACTTGGAAATTCATAATGTTGTCTTTAAATAGTGTCGGTACCTCTTATTGATTTATTCAAAAAAATATAAAAGTTCCGCGCTACTCACACTAAATTATTTTCGGCGGAAAGTGCTTAATACAAAAGAAAAGACATCAAAGGAGCCGCCGATACACGGGAATGAACGATTAAGTTGTTTCGAAACGGATCTCATCGCGAGCTGTGTCTCTCTAATCCATGACCATGTACCCACCGGGTCATATGAACGAATCTTCGTGAACGGGTCATTTGAGTCATTTGACTACTTGACAGCCCTTGAAGCGTGACGTCATGTCAGTTGGTTGTCTGGCTTTAATCTCTAGGTGGTGTTGGATGTAGGCATACGATATTACAGTAAGATAAAACAGTAAGATAAATATGTATTGAAAGGATATTAAAATTTAATTGCTATTTACTTTATAACTGTAAACTGAACTTCATCATGTTACGACTATGGAACGATCGATTTTCTTCTTTTCTAAACTGCTTTCTGCAAACGGCACAGCAATTCACTATTTATTTGCACTAAATATATTGTCACTAAACTGTGTAAATATGAATAGAGAATATTATTTAGGTATTGAGCAAATCACAACTTAAAATAAAAAGACTTCTTCACCACATTTTGATCGAAAAACACGAAAAACGCTTATTAACATTAATGACGGATATACTGTCAAAAGTGTCAAACTGAGATTATGATAATCAAACTGAACCGATGGTGCCCGAATCGGTCGCGAACAGATCGACTAGCCAATCAAGAACTTATGGGAAGAAGTGCCTTAGATTGTCAATCTTTCGGGATCACACAAAGTAATGCCATTATGTATCTAGATATAAGTTCTTTAATCGGAGATATCTAGTGATTTCTAAAGATTTTTTTGAATATTTCAAGAACGAATCTGCGTAATTTAAATCTGATTAAGCACATTGATAGAGGTATATTTAGGTAACTTATTTTAATGTAAAAAAAGTAAATTAAGCAATGTTTTTTCTATTATTTTTTAAATGTGTCCGATATAACCTCTGGTTTGGAATGTATTGGAAAATTGTATTTTTCCATTTAAAATATGTATATTTTAATATTTTTTCGATATAGAATTTATTATACAGACGAATCGGATAATTTTGTTAAAAAAAATATAGGTAAATGCTATTAAAAATAGACTTGAAGGGAGGGTTCCTTTAAGACGAAAGTAAAAAAGTAAAATTTAAAATATATTCTATTTTAACACATGTACAAATAGAAGTAAAAATCTATAAACAAAAAACTATTTTCATTATGATCACATGAATTGCAAGGATGATTTAGATGAATTATTAATGACTATAAAATCTACTAACATAACTGACACGATTAATGAAGAGGAAGAAGAGAAACCTCCTAAAGCCCTTTTTCTTCCTGATTACAGCTATACGAAAGAAAATATACCCACGCAAAATGCTTTCATTTATGTTTACAGATATCTTTTGAAAAAAACCCTTGAAGTACACTCTTGCGATATTTGTAAATCTTTTGGGAAACAATGCAAGACATTAAATATAAATAAATTATTAGTTTATTTCAAAGCTTTTAACACCGAAAAAAATATTTACTGCTATCACCTCCAAAGGAATTTGTCAATTTTATTTACAAATTAGAACATATATTTAATTCTCAATTTGAGGAAATTTGTACTGGACGAGCAGTTTCTAATACGTTATCTAACATAATGAACAACACAGATTTTATTCATCCATGTTTAGAATTCCCAAAACTATATGATAAAAATTTATTTATAAGAATGAAGATTTTTTATTTCATTAAATACACAAATCGGGATTTAAAAACTACTAAAACCGACAAAAAAGTAAACAGGAAGGTTAAAATTTTGTCACATTTATAATTTTTAGTGTATATCGAGTCAATATCAAGTAGATTATTTGGTTTATATAAACTAATAGGGTATGTGCATCTTATAACTAACATAACCTCAAATTTTAAGTTTTTTAAGTTTATTCTTATTTTTAATGTTTCTATACGCATTTCTAGCTTGGAACCATACTCGCACCAAGCAAATATTTAAAAATTCACGCAAATACTATTTCAATATTGTTGACTAATAAAAATAGACTGCTAATTATAGGTTATATTCTAACCTGCAAAAAGTGTCTTATTTTATTGGGACAAACGATTTAAAACTTCATAAACATTACATTGAACTAGATTTTGGTTGAAAGTACAGGAACCAGGCAGACATTTTAATTATAGCTACGTAATACATGTAAATCTTAAGAAATATATATTTTTGTGACGTTACGTGCACATGCCCTATTGTAGGTTCCAAGTATGGAAGATTGTAGATACATTTTATAGCTTTCTTATTTTGTAATGTTTTAAAGGTTTCATAACAGCATTATTGGCTGTGGCCCAAATAGAAGTTAAATATTGTAAGTGTGAATATAAGAGGCAATAATATATATTTTTTAAATATTTTCTAGATATAAAAGTTCGTATTATAAAAAGAATTCCAATAACAGGAGAAAATGACGATTTTCTAAAATTGAGTGCGTTAATTTATTAATCTGAAACCAAAAGTGATATTTGCCTCAAGTCATATTTAATATATTGCTAGTTATCATCATCATAACCTTTTCCAAAATATAAAAGTGTTGTATCATGAGCATATAATACGTACTATACTACCCTGTATATTCAACTTAGCAATAGAATTTATGTATATTAGAAATAAAAATCTTTCTTGTAAAACACGTTTGTTTAATTTTTAGAATTATAAACAAAAAAATATTAAAATAGAATAAATTGTAATATTATGTACAATATATTATTCTAAAATATGTTTTGATAACGTATACCTATACAATACATTCTATTATATGTGAATGTAAATATTTGATATTTAATATATCATTTACATTTTTTACGTTTTTTTAGCCTTTTTTAGAAACTAATAGTATTTAAAACATAAACTATTATTTAATTATATTTAATATGTGGTATAGTAACATATTATACTGAATTACTTTCAGTGTACATCTAACTTTAAAGTTCTCTCAGTGTAAGAGATTGTGTTGAGTACATATTATACTGAATTACTTTCAGTGTACATCAAACTTTACAGTTCTCTCAATGTAAGAGGTTGTCTTTCACTCATATCAATGTCATTAGAACCGGGCCATAAAATGTCAAAGGAACCGCCGATATTGTCGCTTCTCTATGGCACAGAAGAAGGAACTACCAGAAGCGGCACTCTCAGCACCGCCTTTGATCTTTTTTTGTGACCTTCGCCATTTTGTTGTTGGTAATTTTGGCGGGAAATTTAAACAGCGTGTTTATAAACAAACTTTACACAAGCTGAATACAATCACCTTTTCGAAGAAATCTACTTATAATGGTCATTAAAACTATTAAAGTAAACTGGATGAATTTGTCTCTATGAACAATTGTATTCTCAATATAAATAAAGTCACAAAATGTATTAAAATCAATACAATATCTCGAGAAAATCTGTAATTTCTTACTGGGTCGTTGTTCTGAGGAAATATTAATTTTTTTTCTGTTTAAACTACCAAATTGAGGAAAAATAGTAGGCAAGTGCTATTGGTAGCAATCTATTCTGATACATATTTGTCGTGCGCACAACTTAAAATTGTTATAAAGTTCGGTTGAACTTTTACTTGCCAAATCCCCACGATCGCATGCTTCCAACCATAATACGGACCTTAAAAGAGAAAGGTTCACAACTACTTGGAAATATCTTATAATTTACATCAATAATAAAATACCTTTGGGAATCCTCAGGAAACCCAAATAAACTAATGTCTTTTCCTGTCGTACTACTTGTACATTCCTTAACAGCGCAAACGGTTCCACCTCGTTTACTCATATCGCTAATAAAAATTACTATTAACACAGCACAATAATACTAAAACCTTTTAAGAATTTATTTCGGTATTATGTCACAGTCTGTCATTTACCGCACTTTATTGTTTTAACCTAAAACAATAAATGAACTGACGGATGTACTAACAACAAAATGGCGGCAATGGAATTTTGGCGGGTAGCTCAAGTGTCGTTTCTGGTAGTTCTCTTTTCTGTGTCTATGGTATAAGTTCTCTGACCTACCTGTGTGATTATAGTTTGACAGCAATCATTAGACAATAGCGTTTATATTATGAAAAATATTTTTATATTTATTTTAAATTAAATTAGTACAATTCTGGCTTACTACGTTTCCTTGCAACATAATTAACTAATTCCAAATGCTTTAAAAATTCCACTTGTACATCTCCTTTCCTCAGAGAATAAAGCACTGAGCAGTTTTATGACATATTCCAAGACACTTGTGATTCCATAGCTAACTATTAGCGATTTTTTTAGGCGATATTATTTGTCACCACTTTAAATCACAGCAAATATCATTTCATCTTGGTTTCCCTTTACTGTAGTATAAAGATTGTATACGAAATAAAGTATTATGACTAATATTAATTCACTATATTATTTTTGTGCGACTAGAGCGTAGGGAATATAAGAAATAAGTATACTAAACTTGTTTTAATTTTACCTCACTCTCATTATCCCTTACCTTATACTAGCCTTCCCTTGAATCCTAGTATGAAAAATATAAACGATCAATATATTTTTTCTACATGATTTTGAAATTTTGGTCTAAAATTTTCTTACCGAATCCCCCTCGCTCTTGAATTAAACATCCGGAATTTCTTTTCTCGCTCACGAATTTTTAAAGATTTTCAAAAAGTTCGGACCTCAAAAAAATTTTCGGAAATAATTCAAGCACTAGGGAGATTACAAGTGAAAATTGAACTAATGTTAACTTATCTTTCAAAGTATTTTTACATTCATAAATGTATTTTTACATACATTTTTTACAGTGTATGGAATAATTGCTAAAAATTGCTGAGATGGCAATGAGTAAATTAATATTAAATGTCACTTAGTGTTTTCATTTCAAAACTGATTACACAAGGTAAAAGTAAAACTGTTTTACTATTTTATTGTTTTCAAATGACAGTCTTGCAATGGTGTAAAACCCGTGTTATTGATACGACAAGTGAGCGCGATAACTTTGTCTCTTCCATCTTCTGTTTATAGTTGTATTGTCTAAACTGGAAACATTGCCTATTTCTTATTAATTTTTAATCAAAAAATATGTTTAAGTTAGAAAAAAAAATTACAAGGATTTTTTACTTCTTTTGGATCAACATGTCATCCTGCAAATTATGTGTACGTATACAGCGAACATCTTGTTGTTTAATGCTTTACTAAGTCACATTAGGAGTATTAATAATTATAAAACGTTTAAAAATAGAGTAACGATATTTTTAATTGACGATATTTTCTATAGCACAGTGGATTATATAACTTGGGAAGTAGTTGTAGGATACATCGCATTATTCATTTAGTTTATCTTTTGATAAAGTATTAGTACTGACAGATGAGTAATATTTCGCAGTTATTGAGTTACGAACTCCAGAATTCGAAGGTGAGTCTCTTGATTGTGTTGTAGAACTCTCACGATACCTTTGTTCATCAGAAATAGATAATGCTCTCCCATTATCATTTTCTTCATTAATTAATTCACCTTGTGTATTTTCCAATACACTATTTCTACTGGAAGATGTTCCCCTTACCGCAAGTACTGAGCTCAAGTTATTAACAACTCCAGAACTCGAAGGTGAATTTCTTATTGAGTCTCTTAGTTGTGACATAGAACTTCCACGATATCTTTGTTCATCATTTTCTTCATCAACTCTAGAAGGTGAATTTATTGTTCCGTCTCTTGCTTGTGATATAGAACTTCCACGATACCTTTGTTCATCACTAATTGATTCACGGTTTGTATTTTCCAAGAAACTATCATTTCTACTGGGAGATCTAACACTTCTCACAGCTACTGAGTCTCTTGCTTGTGTTGTAGAACTTCCACGATACCTTTGTCCATCACTAATTGATTCACGGTTTGTATTTTCCAAGAAACTATCAATTCTACTGGGAGATCTAACACTTCTCGCAGCTATTGAGTCTCTTACTTGTGACATAGAACTTCCACGATACCTTTGTTCATCATTTTCTTCATTAATTGATTTCAGTAAATTATTATTTCTACTGGATGTAACATTTTCCGGAGGTATTGAGCCATAGCTATTACCAATTCTAGAATTCGAAGGTAAACTTATTATTCCGTCTCTTGTTTGTGATATAGAACTTCCACGAAACCTTTGTTCATCATTAATTGATTCACTTTGTATATTTTCCAAAAAACTATCATTTCTACTGGGAGACCTAACACTTCTCACAGCTACCGAGTCTCTGGCTTGTGGTATAAAACTTCCACGGCTCCTTTGTTCGTCAGAAGTAGATACTACTTGAAAAGGTGGATTTATAGAACTTCCACGATACCTCTGTTCATCATTTGTATTTTCGAATAAACTATCATTTCTACTGGCAGATCTAACACTTCTCGCAGCTACTGAGCCTCTTGCTTGTGATATAGAACTTCCACGATACCTTTGTACATCAGGTTCTTCATAAAATGGTTCACTTCTTGTTTCTTCTGAAAAATTATGGCCACTGGCAGATCTCACATTTTGGGTAAGTGGTATATTATCGTTACTATCAGCACTAGAATTCGAATAACTCGCATCTGATCCGTTTTCTCCTTCAAATTCTTCACCATCCATTTTTGACGCAGCGAATGAGACATTTTTCGCAAAAAACGAATTATAGCTACTATCAACTCTCAAACTCAAAGATGAGTTTCTTCTAGGGCACGTTTGTTTGTAACAATTACCCAATGCAACGACAGGTTCATATTCTTCATTAAATGATTCACTTCTTGTATCTGATAAAGTATTGCTAAAGGCAGATGGGACATTTTGAGGATAGTTACTATCAACTCTAGAATTCGAAAGTGAATTTATTACTGAGTCTCTTCCTTGTGTAAAATTTCTACTGGAAGATCTAACACTTCTCGCAGCTACTGAGTCTCTGGGTTGTGATATAAAACTTCCACGATACCCTTGTTCATCAGAAGTAAATATTGCTTTCAAAGGAGGATTTTTTATTGAGTCTCTTGCTCGTGTTATAAAACTTCCACGACTTCTTTGTTCATCAGAAGTTGATACTGCTTTCAAAGGTGGATTTCTTATTGAGTCTCTTCCTTGTGATATATAACTTCCACGATACCTTTGTTCATCATTAATTGATTCACGTCTTGTATTTCCCAATAAACTATCATTTCTACTGGGAGATCTAACATTTCTCGAAGCTACTGAGTCTCTTTCTTGTATTATAGAACTTCCACGATACCTTTGTTCGTCAGATGGATTTTTTATTGAGGCTCTTCCTTGTGATATAAAACTTCCACGACTTCTTTGTTCATCAGAAGTTGATACTGCTTTCAAAGGTGGATTTCTTATTGAGTCTCTTCCTTGTGATACATAACTTCCAAGATACCTTTGTTCATCATTAATTGTTTCACGTCTTGTATTTTCTAATAAACTATCATTTCTACTGGGAGATCTAACATTTCTCGAAGCTACCGAGTCTCTTCCTTGTGCTATAGAACTACCACGATACCTTTGTTCATCAAAAGTGTTGTCTACTTCCTGTATTCCAACACTTTCATGTCCGTCATACATATGAGATGCGTTTTCTTCTTCATATTCTTCACTACCTGATTTACTTCGTGTGACCTTTAATAAAGTATTATTACTTGCAAGTATGTCATTTTTCGATCTTGAAGAGGTACGCGTATCGTCAGCTGAAAAATTCAAATTTGGATCCACCATTTCATCGTCTGCTTGTATATTAAACACTTCACCAAGAAATCTGTTACTCTTGACAGCTGTGCCAAGCTGAGTTCGACTTACGCACTCTCTTAACGCTTTTCACTCCAAGAGTACTATTTCCGTTCGGCTTTTGGAATTTGGAGTGAAATCTGCAATATTTTAGCGTTCGGGCATTACGGAATGTAGTGAAAAGAGTTCATTCCTTAAGTCCCACCTCATGAAGCCAAAGCAGAGAATTTATACCACAAGTATAAGTTTTCTGGCCAAAGTTCGAAAAATAAAGTAGAATTTGACATTTAAGTAACTTGACGTTTTTTGGTTTGGCGAATGTTAAATGGGCGTACGTGTCCAAATTTTTAGCTACGTTAATTAATGCTTGCAAATATGGAAAGTGTTTCTATTCATCAAATACCCATTTTCCAGTCACAGATAAAGGTGTTGTAATCAAACATAACAATTTAATATTATTGCAAAATAATACCAGTGAGTTTAGATTGATTTAACGGAGGCGTTATTATGAATGTTAATTCTTTTTTTTTCTGCTTAATTATCCACTTTTTCTAAAATATTTTCTTCTTCTAAAGAATCATTCTCGAAATACATTTCCCATGCAAAATCTAATAAAAGTAGTCTTTTATTTGCATGAGGATTAGTTCACTTGGGTCACATTTGACCGGGTCAAAATTGACCTGACTTGAAGCAAATAAAATAAAACAGTTTTGTTTTGACTTTTGACAACTTAAAAAGTTAATTCAATATTCTTGGTTTGTAGGATTGTACGCATTTCATTCTTGGATATTTTTAGGTTAGAATTTCGACGAAAAAAACTGTCAAACGTCGGTATTTCTACCCCACCACTTAACTAACCAAAAGTTCAGAAGTGAGTATCCTGTACGGGGTGGAGCAGCATCGGGAAGGGGGATCTGACCTGATCATTTGTAAATAAAATATGACAAACTGCTGAATTATGTGACCAAACTCAGAAGTGACCTGATCCTCATACAAATAAAAGACTACTAATGTCACAAATGGCATTTTACATTGACCCGGCTAAATATAGTATTGCGCAAAGTGAATTCGAACATTTATTACAATTAGGAATTTTCCGTCCATCTTTCTCATCAACATGATCACCACTTTACATGGTTCCTAAAAAAGATGCTACTTGGCGACCATACGGTGATTATAGACGGCTTATAGTCCAGTAGAATTAGTAAAAAAAAGTCTGAAATTTATTGTAATTCGTTTCAGGATGCCACGTGGATTAAACGGTAGTCTTATTGATTACGAACATGACCCTGAATTTGGTCCACTCTTTGACCGCCGGAACATTTAACGATTTATTGTTGAAAAAATCCAAAAAATCGACTTTTTTAAAGATAACTCAAAGACCTTTGATGATAGATAGGTTTTTCAATTTGTAGATACTGTTAGAACTTTGAAAAACGGTTAATTTGAGAGATGTTTTGTTTAAAACGCTTGAATATTTGTTTAAATAATTGCAAAAAATCGCGAAAATTTTAGCAATTTGCAAATATTTTTCATTCTTTAACAAAAGCACTTTCGTGCTTGAAACTTTGAAGAAATATGTCTTTTATTACCCCAAAGTTATCCCTAAAATTTCATCAACAAATTTTAATTAGTTTAAGAGATATTCAATTTGTTTATTAAAAACATAAATAATGTAAAATGCAAATTCACCCAGTTTCCGTTGTCGTAGAGGGTTGATCTGGACATCCTTTTTTTTGTTGAGACTTAAACTTTATGTTTTCATTAAAGACAAATCAAATTTGCATTATTTTCAACTTCAAAATGGCATTTGAAAAAGTGTCACATTTTGAGGTTAGGTTTTTTGCTAATAACTTTTAAACAAATGAAGATTTTGCAATATCGTTCTCATATCTTTGTTGCTGGAAAGTGCTTAGAAATCTTGATATCTACTCAAAAAAACCTAATTCCATCCCACATCATTTGTGCAACCAAACTCTTATTAATGACTTCTTCGTTGCATCTAGTACTAATCACAATACACCTGATAACAACACCGTTAATTTCTACTCTAACAATATGCTAGAAAATACTAAGGTATTTAATTTTGCTCTTACCTCGGAACTTGATATCTATAACAAATTATTATTAATGAAATCCAATGCTATTGGAGTAGATAATATCAGCATTACAATGTTATTACACTGCTGTCCTATCATTTTGCCTATCATTACACACATATTTAATTTCTGCATCGAAAATAATGTTTATCCTTTGCTGTGGAAAATGTCGAATATAATCCCCCTACCTAAAAATTCTAATCCGGAAAGTCTCAGTGACTTACGGCCTATTAGTACTTTATGTACAATTTCTAAATTCCTTGAAAAAAATTTGAATGAACAAATACGCTCACATTTAAGAACGTACAACATTTTACCTGAAAACCAATCTGGGTTTCGAACTGGACACAGTTGCAGAACGGCTCTTTTGAAAATAACAGACGATATCTACTCAATCATTGATAATAATCAATTATGCGCACTAGTACTACTGGATTACTCCAAAGCATTTGACAAAACTAACCATCAATTATTATCAGCTCTTCTCCATTATATAGGGTTTAGCAAGAATGCTGTACTTCTTATTAAAAATTACCTACTTGATCGCTCAAAGAAAATGATAGGTAAATTCAACCAAAAAGAGCATATGAAATCAGACCACCCAAACCAAAGATTAGAGATCGTTTATAAGATCTATCCAAATATATCGATGATCCCTGAGAGAATTTGAACATTGCAATCATGTTATTAATTTTCTATAAATTCATAAGAGTATAAGATAATGCATGATTGATTATTGTCAGTGATTTGTATGTGGCGTCATCTGGGAATAATTTCTGTAATAGACTACGTGGTAAGCAAGCAAATTTTATGGTATTCTTTTAGAACTTCTAGAAGACGACAATAATATTGGTTTATCTACCAAGTACAATAATACAGCGAACTAATACTGGGTTAGAATTACAATTCGATAATAGTTAAAAATAAAATATACTATTATCTAGTTTAATTTGACAGAATTCAACAAAATAATAGTCTTATTCATCTATTTTACTTCCACATCCAGTGGAAGTATAGTAACGACAAAAAAATTTTTAAAAATTTTTATTGTTCAAATAGGCTTAAAATGTCATGAAACGTCGAGATTTTAAGTTTGAGTGAAAAAAAATTTGTCTGTCTGTCTGTAACTTTTTTTTGTGCGCACGTTTACTCTGGAACCGTTTGAGATATTGACTTGAAATTTGGTACACATATGTACTTTAACGAGATCTAGAACTAGATTATATTTTCATCTTATTCCGTCGAAGGGTTGGGGGGTAAATTGGGGTAAATTTGGGGTAAATGGGTAAATGAAGCAGGTAAGAGTCCATAAAATTGGTATTTAGTATATACAAGAAAAGCTAAGGTCTCAAAAAAATGTTTGGCATTAACCACCCCCCATCACCAACCCCCACCCCCTTATTAAAGGGGATTAAAAAAAATTATGATTTAGTGTATGTACAAGAACCAGAAACCTCAAAACATTTTGTTACTTCATCCACCCCCACTACCACCCCTCTATCACAACCCCCACCTCACTACCGATGAGGGGTATCGTTTTATGGGTTTTTGGGGTAGAGGATTTCAAATACTATATTATTAAAGTTCCATAAACAATTATTTCCACATACAAAGTTTTTTTCGTTGTGAGTGACTTGGATAGAGAATTGGATGTAGAAGCAGTGGCTTTTTAAGTTAATGTTTGTTCTGTTGTACGACAACTTTTTATTAATTAAAATAACAATCACCTCTTGTTTAAAAATACCATCAATATAGTTTGGTTTAACAAAATTAACGATATTGTTAGTTAACCATTTTTTTTGTTGAATTTACCCATACTATTTCTTTGAGTGTAGTAATTGGCCACGACGCGTCTAACTCGGCTCTTATTACCAGAGGGATCAGTTCTCGGTCCCTTACTATTTACCATTTATACCTCTCAGTTCCATAAGTATTTTAAATATGTTAGCTTACATTTTTTCGCTGATGACACACAACTAAACATGTGTAAAAATGAACGACGATCTCAATACTCTTTTTACTCTCTCCAATAATTTCTGCTTACTAAATCCAAAGCTATATTGTTCGGTAGGAAAGCTGTTCGTAAAAGAAATCGTGACATTCCCTTATGCATCGATGACGAGATCTTAGTTTATACTGATTGCGAAAGGAATCTGGGCTTTATGTTTGATGTCAACATGAGATTTGGGAGGCACACCTCATTAATAATTAGAAAAGCTTTCTGTAGTCTAAAACTAATTTACTCTAACAGGCACATCTTAGACAAAAATCCAAAATCACCTTGTGTGATTCACTTGTCCTCTCACAATTTAATTATGCTGATTGTGTTTATGGACCATTATAGCGTTATCGCTATAAATAAAATTAAAATGGAAGTTAATATACGTATATTTGTTATTAATACATGTTCATATTTTATATGATTTTGGTATTTTTTAAGTAGATTGATATTTTATTTTTATATCGAATGTTTTTATTTTTCTTAGCGACTCCATGGAAACTTCTCCATTATGGATCGAGTTTTCCTTTTTGTTTCTTAGCGACTCAATGGAAACTTCTCGCTTTTGGAAGTGAGTGAGTCGCTATAGTCGCTATATACACCCCCTCGTTAAAAAAGAAAATAGTCAATCAATCAACGTGTCGATTGCAACACTTTGCCTACCCCGATTAAAAAAGTACGTTTTGCAATCGACACGTTGATTGATTGACTATTTTCTTTTATAAAAAAGGAAATGTACTTTAACTCACTCACCGACAGATGACAGTACTTGTAATGTACAACTTCAGTTGATTGAATTAGGAAATTACCATAAATTATAGGAACATCTATTCAAATTTGGAACCTCTATTCAAAATTCATCGGAAAATTCTTCTCTTCATAAAATGGTCAATTTATAACGGTAGTTGATATATTGAATCTCTTCTGGTATATATTTATCACGTTGGACATAAAATTTTCACTTCTGGCATATATTTATGACGTTGGACATAAAATTTTCACGTCTGGCATATATTTATCACGTTGGACATAAAATGATCACGTCGGGGTCACCAAATTTATAGCGTTATCGCTATAAATAAAATTAAAATGGAAGTTAATATACGTATATTTGTTATTAATACATGTTCATATTTTATATGATTTTGGTATTTTTTAAGTAGATTGATATTTTATTTTTATATCGAATGTTTTTATTTTTCTTAGCGACTCCATGGAAACTTCTCCATTATGGATCGAGTTTTCCTTTTTGTTTCTTAGCGACTCAATGGAAACTTCTCGCTTTTGGAAGTGAGTGAGTCGCTATAGTCGCTATAACCATCTTTGCTTAAAGCTGATAGTAGACGTCTACAACTTATTCAGAACTTCTGTGTACGGCTAATTTGTGGACTTAGGAAACGCGAGCATGTCTCGCACTATATTGCTGAAATTGGTTGGTTAAACTTAGAGAATGGACGACTACTTCATTTAGGCTCGCTTTTTCATAACATAATCGTTACGAAAGAACCTCTCCTATCTCTATAAAAAAGTTAAGCTTCGTACAACAGTACATGATGTTAATGTACGCGGAAAAAATTATCTAACGTTACGGCTGCACAAGACTTCTCTTTATAGATCATCCTTTTCGTTCAACATTGCTAAAATTTACAATAAAATTCCTGAGGAATTAAAGAAACTGCCTGTTATTTATAAGAAAAAAATGAAACTTGCAATATCTGATGGAACATTCTCTTATCACATTATGTAGGTATTTAGAAATGCCGATTTTTGTGTTTATAGTTTTGCCAAAATTTATGAAATTGTTATATATTTTTAATTATCATTTATATATTGTACTGATTATTGTGGATATACTTATTTTCCTTCGTTAGGATGCTAATGATTGTTTAATAAGTTCATTGTACTGTGATTATTAACCAATCTTGTATGTTGTTATTACCTCACTTGAATTTGTATTCAACTAGTTTTGAAGGTTGAGTGTAAGAGCGCTGATTTTTCGATGTTCACATCGAAAAAGTGCTGCCTTTTGCATACAGGCATTATTATTTTGTATATTGTTATCCTATTTGTATATTTCAGCCTGAACAATAAAAGCATTTATTATTATTATTATTATTTAAAAAAAAAATGACTGTAGCCTTATTAGAAGCCGAGATGATTTTTTTAAATAAATTCGTACAAAATTTTTTAACAAAAAATAATTGTTTATAACAAGTTATTGTTTAATTAGGAAAAAATCGACATGACAGATATTATTTCATCACGCTACCCAAAATTTAAAAAAAAAGTCAAAATCCAAGAAACGGTAAATTTTTGGTTGACGGATTTGAACTCGTCTCGATCATTTTATGAACGTGTTACAGATATGACTCATGCTTCTCACTCCTGTTCTGACGCTGATTTAAAATTAATTATTGTTATCGTTGCAAATTAAATTTTTTCCCCCAAACTCAGCTCTATTACAAAGTTAGACTATTAAACTAGTTGTTCGCCAAGTTTCAGCTGTTAATGTTTATTAATAAACAAATTACGAATTTATTTAAAAAAAAAATCATCTCGGCTTCTAGTAAGGCTAGTCATTTTTTTTTTTTGAAAATGTGTGAAAAAACCCCAGCAACAAAGATATCAGAACGATATTGCAAAATCTTCATTTTTTTAAGTTATTAGCAAAAAACCTAACCTCAAAATGTGACACTTTTTCAAACGCAATTTTGAAGTTGAAAATAATGCAAATTTGATTTACCATTAATGATGAAAACATAAAGTTTGTCTCAACAAAAAAAATGATGTCCAGATCAAACTTCTACGACAACGGGAACTCGGTGAATTTGCATTTTACATAATTCATGTTTTTAATAAACAAATTGAATATCTCGAAATTTTAGAAGTAACTTTGGGGTGATAAAAGACATATTTTATCAAAGTTTCAAGCACTAAAGTGCTTTTGTTAAAGAATGAAAAATATTTGCAAATTGCGAAAATTTTTGCGGTTTTTTGCGCAATTATTTAAACAAATTTTCAAGCGTTTTAAACGAAACACCTCTCAAATTAACCGTTTTTCAATGTTCTAACAGTATCTACAAATTGAAAAACCTATCGTCAAAGGTCTTTGAATTATCTTTAAAAAAGTCGATTTTTTGGAATTTTTCAACAATAAATCGTTAAATAAACAATGTTCCGGCGGTCAAAAAGTGGACCAAATTCAGGGTCATGTTCGTAATCAATCAAATCAGATCAAATAAGCTTTATTTCAAATTAAATAATAAATAAAAATTTCCTCCCCAAGCACACGCATCGGAGCCAGCCAGACATCCACGGTGCGAGGCGCCGTGGAATTGAAAGGCTGGACGGGACGAGGCCAGTTCAGATTATAAACAACTGAAAATTGAACACAAACTCCTTTCGCAGTAAAACGAATTAAAATGTGTATAAGATTAATTAGGTATAAAGAAAAACTACTTAAGATAATTAATGTATGCAAAAGACGCTATTGTAAAATATGTATAAAAGCATAATTGACGGCAAGGGAAAAATCGTTAGCCAAAAAACACTTTTTTGTAATGCGAAAAAACGTGCGGTTAAATTTTGCCACATAATTTTCTATTAAAAATATTGTTTATTAAAAAATTGTTATTAATAATTTAAAATTGTTGCAGTGAAAAGGAGTTTAAAAGGACAAAAACAGTGAATAACAAAAAATGACAAAAATAAAAAAAAGAGCAGGAAAAAGTTAAAGTTGAAAGTTGTGTGAGTATGGAAGAGAGATTATTGGCTAGTGAAGTTGCCGGAAGATGGGCAACGCCTGATATGGTAATTTGTGCCCTCGTTTTAGAGGTTATTACGCTATTACGTCACGAGATATTCGGCAAACTGCCTTATTTTAAATCCACTCTGATTTTAAGAAACCAATAATAGTCTGTAAAATTATTTTGAAATTATATTTATAACTTATTGGAGACTCATACCTATAATGCTATATTATTAATTTTCTCGTTTTCGTTATTGTCTTCTAGCCCATTAAGGTCTTTTAATCTAGTCATTTAATTTGTCTTTTGGTGAAATATCTAACGAAAAATATTTGCCTGAGAAAAATAATTTGGCAGATAGTAAACGTTTATTGATAAGGATGAAACTTGATATATTTTGATTGAAAATTATAGAGGATGGATACTCTAAAAAAATTGTTACGGAAAAAATTTTTTGGATAATAATAATAATTTTATTCATCCAAAGGATCATGTTCATGATATGGGACATGTCGAGATATTATCTGAAATATCAGATATAATATAATAATACAACAATGTCAGGGATAATAATAATATTTGTTATGTAACTAATACAATTGCCAAGAAAGAAACTAGCTTTAGTTTTAGTGAAAAAAATATACAAAGTGTTCATCAAAGAAATAAAATAATTAATGAGTGAAATCTGCCAAAACGACATTTTCAATACAACTGGTACATTAGGTTAATACGAAATTTAAACATAGTTATATCCTTAAACAAAACACATATCCCCTCTCCAGTTTCACACCCATGTTGAAAAAGAAAGAGTGTGAAAATGGAAGGGGAATATACAACCCTTGACTTACACTACTTTCTTTTTATTAATAGAAAATAAAATAGTGCATCCTCAGCAGAATCTATGTTGATACTGGATAATTTTGCTTTGGCAGCCGCACTAAACGCGTGCATCGTGATTCAATCGCGTGTTATGACCCTTTTTGCTTGAACAAGTAAATTAAATAAAATAAACAGAACATATATGTTGATCTCTTTACAACTCTCTTAACAAGTACCTTAGTGGATTACAGGTTCTCAATAATTCAGATCGCTATGTGGAAAATCAATTGCCACTCCCAAATTATGTTCAGTCGTATTACTTACCTTAACGTAGCTGTTCCTTATAACAGCAATAAAAAGTAACAGTTTTCATTAAACACGCATATTTCAATACTCAAAGCGTTTACAATAAAAGCCTTCCATTACTGTTTGTTTACGATGGCATTTATATTTGACAATGCAGTTCATACCGATCGTGATGCCATTACATTTTTATTGCAGGTCATTTTATAAATTTCATTCTGATTGACTGTTTGATGAGGGTATTTTCAAGTAATGGGGACGGCGGTGGAAATAAAAACAAGTTGCTGTTATTTTCTATTCTATTTATTATGAAAATATAATACAAAACTTACTATGTAGTGTTACAGTAATAATAATTTAAATGTGGTCAATTAGTGGACTGCAAGTGTACAGGTTCTGCAAGCTTTGCGCCGGCCAAAGGTACAAAATTTACAACATTTTGTGGTAAATTTACACGGATTTCTTTGGCAAGGCGGCTACTCTCACGTGCGCTACCACGCTAGAGCCCTACATTCGATGGATTTACAATAGATCGTCTTTTCGACATTTCTGCGATTTTAGCTTAGAAAAAGTATATCTACACAAACTGATAAATTGAAATACCAAATAGTATGTACCTTTAGGTTTCATATTTGCCAAAATAGTCTAATAATTGTAAAAATTTCCATCACAAAAAATGTTATCTGAGATTTTCTCCAGTAACTGTTAGTGGAGGGGTTATACATCACAAAACCACAAAAATCCGTTCTGAGGGTGCCGCGCAACCCCCCCAAAAAACCGCCCCTTATTTTACTGATAACTCGTTAACCGTTGAAGATATAAAAAATTGCTCATCATAAAAAAGAAAGCTTGACTAAATTCCTAAAAAAAGTTCTATTGTAATTTTGTTGTATATGCCATGGTTTTCGAGAAAATCGATATTGAAAAAAATTCCAAAATTTGTATTTTTAATGCGCGCGAATTTCCGTGTATTTGAAATTCTTTGCGCGCGGCCTGTAGAAAAAATTGAATTGCTCGAAAACCATAGATAGCAGGAAGAAAAATGAAAATGTGTCTTAAAGGGGATATAAAATACTCTCTTGTGTTGCCATTTTTGATGGCTATTGATATTTATTAATATATAAAAATAACAATATAATATAGTTATCTCTTAATTTTTTGCGTCTCTAACTATTCACAGGCCCATAAAAAATAACTAACTTTAATATAAGTTATAAACCCATTATCTTTTAGTTCAAGGTAGTACCTCAATTCAGAAAAATAAAAATATTCATATTTACAAATTTACCAGCATGTTGAAGTTAGCCAAATTGAAGGTTATAAAAATATATTTCATTTGCTTACTTATTTTCTTAGATATGTCGACAACTGGCGAAGATATTAACTATTATATAACGCATTTTCTAAAAATTCAATTTTTCTTATATTTTCAAAATCGATTTCCTCGAAAACTATGGCGTATACAAGAAAATTACAGAAGGACTTTTTTTAGGAAATTAGCCAGCTTTCTTTTTATAATGCAATTTTTTATATCTTCAAGGGTCAACGAGTTATCAGTAAAATCCTATGGAGGTTGTCCTCTGTTATTCATTACATTTCCAACTAGATGATTAACATTCATTCTATGTGTACAGGGCAACCCTCGACTCAGTTCTTTTCATTTGAAATTAATCCTGTGCTCTTTGAAACCATTAATAAATTGTTGTTTCGTTTGCCCAACTTACGAGTCACAGTTAAATTCGTAAATATCCCACCATTAGTTTGTTACTGCATTTTGCCTGTTTGTCAAGTGAAGAAATGTTCTTAAATTTATATTTTCTAATTATTACGCTAAATAACCAGATTGAGTATTGTGTTGACATAATAGATAGTCAGCGACTCTTATAATTGTACAATATAAAACGGGATTGGTGGGACTGAATAATACGAATGAACATGATTAATGCAATTCAATTCAATTCCAAATACGTTGGTCAAATAATACGTCCAACGTTGATTAAGTTTAAGAAGCACAGACGTTAATTCAAACATTAGATAATTCATAGGTTGAACGTTGCTTATCAAGCGTTTGAAATCAATCGTAAAATAGATATTGATGAAGTAGGGTTAAGCAAGAAAATAGCTAATAATAGAGAGCAAGAACTTAAATCCGTGAAAATTGTTGTTTTCCTAGTTTAAATTTAATATTCACGATATCCAAACCATTCCTATGTTTCATGAATTGTGAATTTAATAGTCAATTCTGGTCGATGCCATTAAAAATTGTAAAACAGCAAGCACATTTTGATGATTGAGTGAAACAGTATCTGAATAGTTTTTCTTTTTTTTTTTTTCGTCGAAAAATGTCGAGAAAATGCGGAAATATTAAGAAAATGCTGCTGTAATATTCAAAATGTAAACTTTTTAAGATTCAGAGCTTATTACGTGAAATTCAGGTGGTTTCTTGTAGTATTTTTCCCGTGGGATACAAGGGTCTATTCTCTTTTGCAGGAAAATGAGAAAAAATTAAGAAAATGTTTGAAAAATTTCAAAATCTAATCATTTTCAAGTGAAATATATCAAGAGCCAATATTATTAACTTAAGATTATAGTGGTTTTATCTAACTTCAAATTAAGTTAAATACTCTGGATCTTAATGGGTTTAACTTGTGGTTGTTATTATGCACTTTATTAATTTTTCCGAATATTACCGAGGTCTTCCCGCATGGCCGTGTTAACCTTCTCTTTTTACTGAACAAGTACCAGAAACCACATGAAGCAGACTAGATAACGTTGAGTCATCGGACATTTTCTTGATTTTCTACATTTTTTCGGCATTTTAACGCAAACAAAGAAAAAATACTATGAAAAACCACCTCAATTTTTTAGTTATATACTCTGCATCTTAAAAGGTTAAAATTATGACTATCTTAGGCTAGATTTTGTTAGTTTTCAAGCATCTTTTTAATTTTTACGTTTTCCCAACATTTTCCCGCAAAAAAGAGTTAACCTTCGTATCCTACGGAAAAAATACTATAAGAAACCACCTGAATCTCGCATAATAAGCTATGGATTTTAAAAAGTTTAAAGTTTAAATATCACAGACTTGAATTTGTAAATATTTGGGCATTCTCTAAATTTTTCCGCATTTTCCTGACATTTTTCGGCAAGGCGAGAAAAATACTAAAAGAAGCACTATAATCTAAAGTAAAATATAATGGATCTTAAAAGTTCAACTTGTGAATATCTCAGACAGGACTATGTAAATTCCCAAGCATTTTCTTAACTTTTCCACATTTCCCCGCCATATTCTCGTAAAAATACGTCATCGCATTCTACGGGAAAAATGCTATCAAAAACCATGTTCATTTTCCGTTGTTCAGCTTAAGCCAAAATTAGCTTTTAACATCGTCCTTTGTACATCGCTTGCAATACATTGTTTACAAATACCCAATAATAAGGATATACCGTAGGAAAATATATACCATTAGAAGAAATATATATTTCATACAGCATTCATATTAATGAATATTGATTCCGATATCATAATTTCCTATGAATATAAATATAGTATTACATTGCTGATGTTTGAAAACTAAAACAAATTATTAAACAGGGAAAATCCTTACTTGGGTTGAGCAAGCGACGTCTTTTTTGTTTCTCAACGATTTCCTTGTGCAGATTTGTGTTTCGTAAAATAAATATCTACACTTTTTCAATTTGTAAAAAATTGAATTGAAATTATAGAATTCAAGCAATTTAATACTGTTCAAATGTCACTGATGCAACTTAAACGATCTTATACTGGGTACAGCTAAACAAAAAAAATAATTGATAGAAATGTTTCAATATTGGAACACTGCTTAGTTCTCTGTCGATTTTGTCGATATAAGTAATTAATTATGGAATCAATTTCTTCTACTATTCTGCTACATTGGCCAGCAACTACTGTGCACATTAAAACATTACTACATAAAATTAATCTCAAGCTTTTTATTGTCTTTCCAGCACTAAATATTAGAACGAATAGAATACAAATCTAAAGTTAAACATCTTATTGTCACTGTAAACCTCCCAAATCTAATGCAATGGTTTTCGTTTTGAAAATGGTAAATATATTTTTATGTATTGTTTTGAGTGAAACAAATGACAATTATTTTGCATTTGTTCCTCCTTCCAACTGAATATTAAAAGATATTGGCAATCTTTCAAGTTTTGGATGCTCTTACCTTCTAAAATTTGAAACAAGCATTTGATGTACAAACGAAATGAACAGCGACAGTCTTTACTAACATAGCAACGCTAGTTGTAAGTGCACCTGTGCTTTTTCTAAGCTAGAATCACAGAAATCCCAACAAATTCACTATATAGTATATATTCTCTAAAAATTCTCTACCTAGCACTATATAAATAATACAGTATATGGTATTGCTTTTTGATTATATTTGTTATAGTATATGTAAACTATTGCTGACGCTATATATTGCTATATCATAGGCAGGCAGCTAAACTAGACGGCAAAGGTACTCAAACAGACCCGGCTCTAATTGCGCCAGTAATATTGACTTGAAGTTTATCTGTATCAATATTAATATAAACCGCTTCCTGCTCACTACAAGTCTCTTATTGCTTTTACTGAATATTGCTTTAATTTGAGATTTATTGCAAACGCATATGTTAATAATTTAAGAACATGGAATATCCTAGGCCAGTGGTCAGTCGACTTAACTAGAAAATGTTTTCGCGCATCTGTTTTTTTTTAATTTTCTGGTGTATTTGAGCTCCACAACATTGAAAAAAAAAAGCAAAGAGGTTCAAACTACCTATCATGCCATAAGTATTTTTGTGTGCTGAATCCGAATTTCCAATTTAAAAAATTTTCTACCTCGTAGATTTCGAGTAAATCCCGGTTTTTATAGTCAAACTACGTTTTTTGACAATTTTTAACATTTACTCGAATCTACGCGGTAGAAATTTTTTCGGAAAATTCGGTTTCAGCACACAAAAATACTTAAGGCATGATAGGCTTAGTCGTTGGAGCAGAACATTTTTTTTTTGTTGACCTGTGTTATTGTACAGAGTTATTCATTATACAGGTTCCGCCAAAAATTCTGCACAATATGGGAAACTCTGTTGTTAATGACTTTCTGAAAAATGTTATTTGTGATACAAGTTAGTGCATGTTCTCAAACGAAAAAGGGGCTGCACAAATGTGTTAGTCCTGGCGCTTAGGTCGAAAAATTAATTTTTTTGAAATTTTCTCAAGAGTAAACTACCTTTATTTTTAAAAATATCAAAAACGGTATTTAAAGAAGTTGCTCATAATGCGAAGTTATATATAGATATCTTTTGCTGTTCTATTTTAAAAATCAAAATTTTCCACTTTTTCCCGAATAAATACTTACTGAACTATATTTTTAAATACTTCTCTGTTATTATTCTCTATTTAATAGTTTCAGCCCAAATAATGGATTAAAAACCACTTTTAGCAATACTTTCTTGACCATATGGGTTATCGGCATATTTTTTGTTTGTGATTATGCACCTGTTTTTAGTCCACTCAAATTAGGAAAATAGCGGAGAAAAATTCTGAACAGCAGTTTCTCTGCATAGGAAGTGAGTATTCAACTTTTAGAACAAGGTTTTGCTTATGCGCAGAAAAAAAAAGAAATGATTTTTGAGATATATACATATATATATACGTTTTTTCGTGTTTTTTTTTCATTTAGACGTATATATCTCGAAAAGTACGCATTTTTAAGGCTATATGAACATAGGTAAACATGTTCAGAATAGGACTTCCTACAAAAAAGTTTCTATACATTTTTCCGATTGTCCCACTGGTTTTTCCGAAAAAGCGACTTGAAAAAAAATATACATATATGTGTTTTTTTCGTGTATTTTTTATTTTGAATGCAAATATCTCGAAAAGTGCGCGATTTTAGGGACAAATGAACATAAGTAAACTTGTTCAGAATGAGATTTCCTGAAAAAAAAGCTCCTATACATTTTTCCGATTATCCCATTGGTTTTCCGGAAAAGCTTCTTGAAGAATATATATATTTGCTTTTTCGTGTTTTTTTTTTCATTTTGACGTATATGTCTCTCAAATATACAGAACCTTTTTTGTAGGAAATCACATTCTGAACAAGTTTAGTAATGTTCATTAGCCTTAAAAATGCGTACTTTCCGAGATATTTGCATTCAAAATAAAAAAAATCCAAATGAAAAAAAAAATTACGAAAAAGCAAATATATATTCTTCAAGAAGCTTTTCCGGAAAAACCAATGGGATAATCGAAAAATGTATAGGAGCTTTTTTGTAGAAAATCTCATTCTGAATAGGTTTATTTATGTTCATTTAGCCCTAAAATCGCGTGCTTTTCGAGATATTTGCATTCAAAATAAAAAAAAACACAGATATATTTTTCAAGTCGCTTTTACGGAAAACCCAATGGGATAATCGGGAAAATGTATAGAAGCTTTTTTGTAAGAAATCGTATTCTGAACACGTTTACCTATGTTCATTTAGCCTTAAAAACGTGTACTTTTTGAAATATGAAAGTCTAAATGAAAAAAAAAGAGAAAAAACGTGTGTATATATATATATATATATATATGTATATATCTCAAAAATCAATCTTTTTTTTCTGCGCATAAGCAAAAAATTGTTTTAAAAGTTGAGTACTTACTATCTATGCAAAGAAACTGCTGTTCAAAATCTTTCTTTAAAACGGCGTTTTTTTTCCCTTATTTTAGTGGACTATTTCTAGATTTTATGTTTTATATTATGTTTTATATATATCTCAATGTATGTATGTACCAATTTTTTTATTTTTATTTTAAACATTGTATATTATACTGACGTGTCTGTGTAATTACACTGAAAAGGCAAATAAAGAATTTGGATTTGAATTTTCTAATGTTAACATCTTCGAATTTTTTTAATACAAATCACTTAAAAAGAGTTTCCTTTAGTTATTAATTCGACGTTTATGAAAAGGAGTTGCTTAAAAAAACTTTTCGAGATATTTTATAATAATAATGTTTAAAAATGATCTACCCATTATCTACCCATGGGTAAATATAGTATACTCTATATGAAAATGAGAAAGAGTAATAAAAGCTCATTATAGATGCAAATCCTCTAAAAACGTGATCAAGGTGTTATAAGAAATTTTAAAAATTCCTTTATATTTTATAAGGCTTATCTGCATTTTAGAAAAAAATCACTGGAAATACCCGTACTAGGACAGCATTTGGGTAAATTACTACTAATCCACCGCATTTAGTGAAAAATGAGCCGCATCTTTAGACCAATTCATACAAAAGCAAATGATGGTTTTCCAGGTAGGTTCTGCTCTCCTTAATAAAGTCTCAAAAGTCCCCGAAGTGGGAGTGTAAGAATAAAATTTGGCAACGCTGTAAAGGGCTAAAATCGTGCTCGGAAAGGAATTTTTCGATATATCTCGGTTTTAATTGCCTCTTCGACAAAAATACATTAAGCCAAAAAGAAAGCTATGGAAATTCTCTATAAAAAAGATAGAGAGTCTTTTTTTCGTATACGCAATAGTTTTCTTGAAGAATTCCAGTAAGTCATCTGTGTCATCTGTCATCACCTAAAATCAAAAAATTTGAAGCAAATAATTATATTGTTAGACATGCTGAAGATGATGCTGACATTTTGATAGTCGAAACAGCGCTTGAGGAATCATGTAAAAATACTACAGTTGTGGTTGGGGAAGATGTGGATCTTCTTATAATTTTAACTGCTCGTACACCTAAGCCAAGAGAAGCTCCTTTCCAATAATAATAATAAAACCAGATTGATTTCGATGTTGACAGAAAAATTTGAGGCAAATAATTATATTGTTAGACATGCTGAAGATGATGCTGACATTTTGATAGTCGAAACAGCGCTTGAGGAATCATGTAAAAATACTACGGTTGTGTTGGGGAAGATGTGGATCTTCTTATAATTTTAACTGCTCGTACACCTAAGCCAAGAGAAGCTCCTTTCCAATAATAATAATAAAACCAGATTGATTTCGATGTTGACAGAAAAATTTGAGGCAAATAATTATATTGTTAGACATGCTGAAGATGATGCTGACATTTTGATAGTCGAAACAGCGCTTGAGGAATCATATAAAAATACTACGGTTGTGGTTGGGGAAGATGTGGATCTTCTTATAATTTTAACTGCTCGTACACCTATTAATAAAGAAATTTTTCTCCTCAAACCAGGCAGAGGGAAGGTCCAACGAAAAATGTATTCTTCACGAAGCTTTGATCACCATAAAGATATTCGAGATCACATATTGTTTCTGCACGCATTCTCTGGGTGTGACACTACATCTGCTCCGTTTAATAAAGGCAAGACTGCAGCTTTGAAAGTGATGAAAAAACGGCAGGACTTGAAACTTGTAGCAGAAGTTTTCAGCAAGACTGGTACTACTCCTGACATAGTTACTTCGAATGGGATAAAATTTTTCCTCGCAATCTATAACGCTCCAGTTAAAGAAGTTTCCATCGATAACTATCGGTATTCTTGCTTTATTAAAGCTGTGAGCAAAAGCAAACCAGTGAAATTGAATTCATTACCACCCACTCATGACGCAGCTCAACAGCATCTATTTCGTGTTTATTTTCAAGTACAGAAATGGTTGGGTAATATATTGAATCTTAAAGAGTGGGAATGGATGTTGAAAGATACCATATTGTGGCCAAAAACAACATCCCAACTTCCTGCGCCTGATTGCCTTCTGAAGACGATTTTCTGCAACTGTACGAAAGGTTGTGGACCATTGTGTGGCTGTCGGAGGTTGGGACTTAATTGTTCACCAGTTTGCGGCAACTGCCTTGGAAAATTTTGCTTGAATGCTGAACCGATTGAAAACTCGTCAGAAATAGAAGCCATCACTGAAGCAGAGACTGAAAGTTCTCAGATTGACTCGGATTTCCTCGAACTAGTCGATGAATTTATAGAAGGGGAAAACGGACAATAAGAAAATTATTAATTTGACAATATTTTGACAAGTATGACAGTCGTGGATTAGGCCTACCGGGGGAAACCACATGAAAAAACGCGCCTAGTACTCAACCTCAAGGGTGGTGTGGAATAGAGTACTTAAATTATCCATAATATCCCGTAAGTTCAAATTCAATGCAAGATTTTCAAGAAAACTATTGCGTATACGAAAAAAAGACCCTCTATCTTTTTTATAGAGAATTTCTATAGCTTCCTTTTTGGCCTAATGTATATTTGTCGTAGAGGCAATGACAACCGAGACATCTCGAAAAATTCGTTTCCGAGCACGATTTTAGCCCTTTACAGCGTTACCAAATTTTATCCTTACACTCCCACTTCGGGGACTTTTGAGACCTTATTAAGGACACGCGAACCTACATGGAAAACAAACATTTGCTTTTGTATGAATTGGTCTGAAGAAAAATCCTAAATTCAGTGGATTATACGTGCTTGTGCTCGATATGAGGCGAGCTGTCGTTGGCGTCGAGCACCTATTTAAAAAGTATTGTAATGGGGACGAGATTAAACATTGGCAATAATTGAATAATTCAAGCACCAGACGTTAATTTCATATAAAAAGAATCTATTTAGATTTTTTGGTATAGTTCGCATGTATATTAAGAGAAAAAGTAGTACGCCTATGGCTGATCTGTGCTTAAGTGATTTATAACTCTTTGTATTTACCAAATAGAGTATAGACTAACACTAAACAAGATGCACACTTTCTTAAGCAAATCATTTCAATTTTCGCATGCCATTTAAATTTACATAAAACAATGAAACTACAACAATACTGTGAGAGAGAAATATACATATAATATTCTTCTTCATTAAATTATTAACATGTATATTATTAACTTGTAAGAGGCAGGAATCCGATCTATATTCCCGATTGAGTGGTTTCTGAGCTGAAGATAATAATTGACGTTGGTCTGATGGAGGGCCCTTGCCGTAACGCTGTAAGAGCGTCATTAAGTTTCGATGTCTATAACTTAGGTCTATCCAAAAGTCATAATATATAAGAAATCGGACAGATTACGTGAAAAAAATTAAGTCAAAAATATTATTTTATCTACATGTTTCGCATATACCAATCGGTTTTATCCCATGGCGTGCCGCGGTAATCTCGTCCATTTCTAATATATCGACTTCGATTCTATTTATTACTTAAGTATTTCGTTACCTATATATTGCTATGGTTCCAGAGGACAGGTCACTCTTGACCGATCTACTCTGCTTATTGCTTTTGAATACCCGGCTTCCGGGGGTCGATCGCCGAACCCAAAATACCCACTGGCCCTATCTTCTTCCCCGTCGACCGATTTTACTCCTTAGATGGATTTTTGATATTATTTCCTGTATCTGTCCCCGTATTGAAGTACCTACCGCAAACATTTTTGTTCTGAAATATATTTTAATTATTGAATTTTTCTTTAAAGATCTTAACATCTCAAACGGAAATAATGCTAGAACACCAAAACCATGTCTCTAAGTGCTCTAGAAACCGAGATATTAGGTGGGGAGCCCGAGACGTCGAAAGTGCCGTCATCACAGATTTGAACATTTCTAGTGAAAATTGACAGTAAAAATCGGCAGCTACTGGAAGCGGCTGGAACCTCCCCACACGGTGGATCCAAATCAGCTGTGTTTGGATATTACATCGGAAATCAGAGCATTGAGCAAACAGATAAATTACACGTGACTTTGTAGCCATTTATTTCATGGACAAATATCGAACCAACTGAAGTGAACTACAAGCAATCTGTTAAAACAGAACTTCTCATGTTTGTTTATGTTGCACGTTAATCAATTGCCGGATATTATAAGGGTATTAACAGATAACGTTTCGAAGATTTTGTAGAACACTGAATAGCGAATAAAAATAATACAGAATTTAGCCCAAATGACACTCTAACCTCAACAAGTCAATAACATTATGGACAGTTGAAGCGGACTACGTATGCGTCAAATTAAAATCTTCCTGCACGATCAAAAAGGCCCGAGCAAGTCTAGCTTCGTGTGAGTCCTTTATTTTGTAATATTCGAACGTTTCAAATTTAGCTCGGTTAACTCAATTTGCATTAAATGAACGATTGTGACGCATCCCATCAATCAGACGTAATATTCGAACACGGCTATAAACAATTATTACCTTTAAAAATCTAACTAAAATGAATCTTGACATTGTCAAAAATATTTGGGTTGGGTTAGTTTGTGACCAGTGTAGCATTTTCTCATGTAGTTTTTGCGTTTTAAAGGTTTTTAATATGAGTTTTTTGTAAAGAATTGTTTAATGTGTCTTATTAGATTTTTTCGTGATAATATTATTGGCTATAATTGGAAAAAATGCCTGACATGTGCATAGTAGTGGGTTGGGACATCATGAAAAATGACACGGTTAGCTTTTACCGTCGTGAATTCTAAATATTTCCCTCATATAAATGATCTGTCGAGAAAACAACGTCAAAGATGGATAGCCGCGATTAAAAGGGATGATCTAACACCTTCCATCGTTTTTACATCTCCATTTTCCATCTTGATTTTCCAACACCAACTTCTTAAAATACTCACTTTGCATAATTAAATAAAGCTTATTACTTAAAAACAATCAAAAACGCCTTGTCACAATCCACAAAAAACACTATACTGTTAAAATTTCAAGATACTTAGCCAGGCCGACGGAAAAACACAAACTGTTTTGACAAACGTTTAACTACTGCCAAGAAATGTTTGATCGCAACGCAAAGTTGGAAGTCACGTAGTTTGGATTGCCTAATTGTTGATTAATAAAAATAGACAGCTAATTACAGGTTAGATTTCCAACCTACAAAAAGAGTCCTATTTTATTAGGACAAAGTATTTAGAACTTCCTAAACATTACACTGAACTAGATTTTAGTTGAAAGTACGGGAACCAGGCAGAAATTTAAATTATAGCTACGTAATATTCTTAAATCTTAAGAAATATATATTTTTGAGGTTAGCTGTGACGTCACGTATCATAACCTATAAATCAAAATTCACAAAGGTTACCAACCCAAATATTTTTGACAGATACAATAATACCAATAATATTTTTTGGATGCTGTCATGTGTGCACATATAACGAATTCTTTTTAATTTTTTTAACGGAAATGAAATCGAAAGGGTGCAAGTGTGATATATCGTTGAAATTGGAATTTTTACTGATTTTCAATGGTTCGATTAAAAATTGTAAGTAATCATAAAATAAACAACTTGTTGTGCCAAAACGGCACTAAACGTAATCTGATCTCAACCAAAACCTTTTCAGATCTTCTGAAGCACTAAAGAAACCCTCATGCAAGGTTTCATCCAAATCCGTTTAGTAGCTTCGCCGCTATCGTGCTAAAATACATACACATACAGACATTTTTTAAAAACCACTTTTTTGGGTTCCTGGGACCTCAAAACGTAAAGCTTTGATATTATCTCAATTTTCGATTTTGGACTAAATGTAGTAACCTCCCACAATTTTATTGTGGGGAGGTTAAAAACCATCCAACAAAATGAGCCCGGTATGACGATGTTTTTCTTGCCGGAAATATTTTAAATTAAAGTAATTATCTTTAAAAAACAATAACGTTTTACCGTTTTCGCGGAAATTGATATTAATTAGAGCATTTTTTAGGAAATTTCATACTCTTTCAGAAAAACTTGGTATGACAACCTCTACTCTACCGAAAATGTCTGCCATACTTATTTGAAGGAGGTGATGGGTAACAAAGTTTTACCGTAGAAACATTTTTTTTAAATCTTGTTCGTTTTCGTACGCTTTTTCAGAATATCATCATATGACATGCTAGAAATACCTGTCATATCGGTTTATTGCATAGTTTTAACTTTCGGAATTAAAAAAAGTAGCGAATTGAATAAATTTGTTTTGGAGCCAATGTTTCTTGTAAAACTATTTCTGTTCTGTTTTTCTTACATCCAGCACAGTATAGTGTGGAATACTATATTCATGGTCTCCGTGAGAATAAGTGAGGGAGATTTGGGGTTCACTTTGAAACCCTGCATGACTCCTTCTCTCTCTAGCTCCCAAAAAGTTTTTTTTATTATTGATATAATAATTCTAGAATGATTGGTTTTTGATATTTTACTTTATATAATTCGCAACATCAGAAAAAATATATGATAATTCTTTCAGTAAGATTTGAATGGATTATTTCAAAATCCAAAAAATTATATGTAGATTAACTGTTAAAACTTATAAAGCTTCAAATATAGGAAAAAAAATATTCGCTTGTTTCATGAAATTTGCTTTAAAAAAGTTCTTCTATTCACTGAATAATTTAGAAAATACTGATAAGATCATTTTGGCGTTATATATATTTTTTAAATCTACCCTCAGACAGTCTACTCAGTACAACTGGTATGAAAGGTATTTCCGGCAGTTTTTAGGATGTCATAGGTATGACAGACATTTTCGGCAGAGTAGAGGTTGTCATACCAGATTTTTCTGAAAGAGCATGAAATTTCCTAAAAAATGCTCTAATTGATATCAATTTCGGCGAAAACGGTAAAACATTATTGTTTTTTAATTATAATTAATTTAATTAAAAATCCTTGCGGCAAGGAAAACCTCGCCATATCATTTCGGCTCATTTTGTTCGTATGGTTTTCCAGTCAATTTTCACTAGAATTTTTCAAATCTCAGATGACGGTACTTTCGATGTCACGAGCTCCTGGACTATATTTTCAGTTAGTATTCTATGGCCACCATTTCGAAAAATAGCGTTTATAAAAGCTCTTCCAGGCTACGGTGATGTCTACGCAAGTTTTTCTGGTGGTCTAACGTGTATGCTAATTGGTTGCATTATTTAGATAAATCAGAACTTCAATACAGGGACAGTAGTAGGATCATGTGGAGTTGGTTCCTTCCCCCTGATCAACACTTATGGCAATTGACTGCGCATGGCTGGTTTAATATCAGTAGAATGTATTATTGCTCTGAGTTGCCGCGGAGATCGCGGATTCGGGTAATCCCCCCGAAGTTATTGCCAGCGAATGTTTAATATAAACTATATATATGTCAAATAAATAATCCCCTATTCCTAAACTTGCTCGCACGCTACTGTACATGTGCTCAGTTCTACGCTACTGGACGAGGGCGCGATAGTCACAAGAGTAAGTAGATTGATGAGAAGTCAAAGAATTTTATAGCCAAAGTAGGAAGAATTTCTACTTAATATATCACCGGTCTAATAACCATTGTTCAAGCAGTATCATTGGAAACAAATTCGCGTTATTCTGATATTTGTACGGCGTGTTTACAGGAGATGTGATCTGGGCTGCGATTCTCGAACTTAATCGAATAAATTCGTGTACGGTAGGTTGCATACGGACATTTTCCGTGTACGAAAAAAAAACCCGTTCGAATTGAACCATGTTAATATTCGCATGAAAGATAGTAGGGCAAAGTTGCATTAACAGTAAACCCTATATATGTACAAATTACAAACATACGTCATATTGGCATTACCATTATAACTTACAGGAGTACTATGACGATACATTTTAATGTGTTTAGTTCGCTAGTTTATAAAATATACAACTCGTATGTTCGTCATTTTTGTATTTTTGTATTTTTTCTGTTTTTGTTTTGTATTATTCGTAAACCGACTAAACAAATATTGTTTGTGTTATACTTAAACTTTGTCAATGAGAATTATTTCTTTGGACAATAAAGTATATCTCTCTCTCTCTCTCATAATATATTAATTTATAGTTATAGAAAGCACGACGCACAACCATAACTACATGTGTAGGGTCCATAAGAGAGTTATCTAGAGAAAGCCCAATAGTACAGTAATAGTCCACAGTACATCGCCCTTTTTTTTTAATGATTAGTAACATGCTGAATTTTCGTGAGTAGCTTCGTTTTGACGAGATGCCCAACTTTTCTCTCTGCGAAAATTCTCGGTAGTGGTAGCTAATAGCAAAAATTATTTTTTCTATTTCACACGAATTAGACAATTCGACAACCTGTCAAATTATTTTGGCAATATGTTGTTGTGGACAAACACAGGGCCTTTTTATAATTCGCGCAAACGTAATCAAAGCAATCGAATAACAAACTCTTTAACAAACTTTTAACGAATGAACAATATATTGCCAAAATAATTTGACAGGTTGTCGAATTGTCTAATTCGTGCAAAATAGAAAAAATAATTATTGCTATCACTACCACTACCGAGATTTTTCGCAGAGAGAAAAGTTAGGCGTCTCGTCAATACGAAGGTACTCACGAAAATTCAGCCTGTTACTAATCATTAAAAAAAAGGGCGAAGTACGGTGTAGTATAAGTAAATTTTTTAAATCCCAGCCCGAAAACGATGTAATGAATTTCCAATTTTTTTTCTTTAACATGCTTCATAAGGTCCTACATAAGAATTTATATTGTCATTTTTCCTGCTTTTTGGTTAGAGGTTGTCGCAAAAAAATACATATAATCTGATAGAGAATCAAATTATAAGGAAGGTTATATACTTTTTTGCTAAAATGCATATTTTTCGAGATATTCCGAACTGAAAATTGCAATTTTCACGTTTTTTTTTTTTAATTACTCGAAAAATGTGGACTTTAATAAAAAAGATGCAAGGGTACAAAGTTAAAGCTTTTACGGAAACAAATCGAATGGTTTCTTTTTTTTTCTCCGATGTTTAGTTTTGGAAATATGTAATTTTCAAAATGGCGCCGAAACGTTCAGAAAAAATATACGACGTTAAATCCTAAAATGACTCAAAATATACAACTATGAAAAAAAATTTTATTCTTGTAAGAATTAAACGTATTAAAATTTTCCTTCGATTGAGACGTATTACTACCTTTTATAATGAAAACTAAAAAAGTTACAAACAAGAAAGTAACGCATTTAAAAATTCATGCGCCATTTTTTGTTAGTCTTATTGCTCTAATTTCTTATTAATTGAAATTTTTAAAAAATCCTTCTAGATATTGTTAATGCATATTATTACGAACATGTTCAAATTTTTTAGATAATAATGAAAATTTTCATAATTTTTTGAAAAAAATCGTGTTTTTGGAAATTGCTCAGAAAATATTTTTTCTTATAAAAAATGGGAAGAGTACAAAAATGAAGCTTATAAAAGAACGAATAGTTTGATTTTTATTTTTATTTTCCTATGACAAACTGTTCCAGAGATATAAAAGTTTAAAGAATTATTAATTTTTCAGTATTTAAGGGTGGTTTCAACCCTTAATATTTTCGTCTTTCCTATGTTTTGACCCCATAATCATATTCAGCGACCTCAAAAACATAAGTTTATGGATTTTCGTTAATTTATTCGTTAATTAGAAGTTATTAATTTTTCAGTTTTAGGGGTGGTTTTCACCCTTAAAACTAAAAAGCAGGTAATGCGACAATATAGATTTTGATGTACGTATTTTATAAAGCATATTACAAAAACAATTAAGGAAATTCCTTTATCGTTTTCGGACCAGGAATTTTACCATTTTTACTGCTTCACTTACTGTACTACAAGATTTTTTTGATATGGATAGCAAGAAATGCAGATCTTCAATAATATTCAGCCAATATTGATCAATCACTATTTCATAAATCGCCACTTACTAGAGTTTATTAAGAACTTTGGGTAGATCGTGAGGCTAATAATAATAATAATAATAGAAATATTGGACAAGTCATTAGGTATGTATACGAAAATCAAAATTGGACTACTCTCAGGCCATTCGATGTAAACATGTGAAAACTGTACGAAAATATACTTATAAATATAAATATACTTTAACCGGGAAAGGAGGATAATGATGAATTCAATAGTCAATAGTGTCAAGCGGCACATACAATAGCATGTCATTGAGCAATGTTGACTTAATAAATCTTTGTAAAAATGATTTTGAATTACACCCGTCCTAATTTAAACTCCAATAGGATCTGTTGCACGCACTCATTAGATGCATTTATTATTATCCGACTGAAGAATAATTCCGCATACGAGTAAACACGAGAATAGCAGCCCTGATGTGAATTGATAATACAAAAATGAATAGCCTACACTATTGAAACAAAACTGTAAATAAAATTTTAATATTACATCTCAAGCATAAACATACTGGCAAAAATCATAATGAGGGGAATTTGTTTCGGTTGAATCCAATTAGTTATTTTTATACACTAATTACGTTATGTGGGAACAAATCGAACACTAAAATGCTAGGAGTGCTTTTGAAAGTGTGTAATGATTATAAGACATATAGGCCCAAGTAGTGTCCAGGGGCCCACCAAAAAGCCTTACTTCTTTTGATGTGTATTATTGTAAAGAAAATTCAAGAAAATTAAATACTTAAGTATACAGGGCGTTTGGCATATCGATAGAACGCTTTAAGGAAGAGAAAGAGGAGGCCGTTTAGAACGTAGATAACCATATGGTGCGGTAGCTACCTGGTTTTTCGAAACTCATCGTTACAAGCATTTTCTATGCGTTGATTAATTCTATCGAACTTAAATAACGACAAAATAGAATGCTGGCATATGTCAGCCCGTCGAGTTTGGCCATGGTTCAAGATATAAAAATCAGTGAAATTATATCATCGTTACAAGGCTCATTTTTTTGTGTGTGCAGATTTTATGTTTAGAATGAATAAAATAAGATCGCCAGAAAGTGTGGGCCGTCAGGGGCGCAGCCAGAAAGGTCAAAGATGTAAAAAAACGGAGTTATATAACATGATCGTTATAAGCTTTTTTTTAGTCTGAGCATGTTTATTTAAATGTCTTGTCAGTAAGGCTAGCCAGAAAGAAAATGTTTAGGATTTCTGAAGAAAATTGAATTTTTTTCGCATATTTCATCTCAGAACTCTAAACTCATCGTTACAAGTGCTGGCTCCTTTTTAAAACGTAAATATAAGCTCCTTCAACAATAGAATAGCCTTCCCAGAAAGTTCTTAGTGTCAAAAAAAGTACCGTAGGCTCTTAAATATACAGGAATTTAACACTTTCGGCTAACTTGACATCCTACCGTGCCTCAGATGTATTGTATCATTACTATTATTATTACCATTATTATCTTTCTGACTGCGTCTCCTGACGGCCCACACTTTCTGGCGATCTTATTTTATTCATTCTAAACATAAAATGTGTACACACGAAAAAAAATGATGACATAATTTCACTGACTTTCAGACAGTGTTCGTGACGCACCTGACAGGAGGTGCCCCGCCAGAAGTCGATTTTATGAATCATTATCATTCATTAAACCATAAAAATATCTCAAAGTTCATAAAACAAAGATGTGCCGAAAATGCCACCTAGCTCCCGCTCTAATATACACCATTATCCAAAGTAGCAGATTTTGATATCGATCTTGTTACATATTGTGGCTAGCGAGGTCCCCAGACTTGATACCTCTCGGCTTTCACGTGTAAGGACAACTGGTATTGATATAACAAAATACCGTTTAAGTTTCGAATTAGTTCTACAGAAATAGTCCAATTAATGGGGGATATTGCCCTGCAAAAGGTGGAGTAGTTGTTATATATGTTGTTTAAGTCGAAGCCCTAATGGAAAATAAGTTTTCGCTATGGAGGAAAGGGGGGGGGGGAGGCGAGCCGGCATCTTCAATTAAAGGTGCAAAAAACTGTTTTTTTTCAAAATAATTCCGCAACGCTCGATCCTACGAGAGATATATCCAAGAAATTTTTATTTTAAATCTAATGTTTAAAGAGATACAGCGTCAGAAAGACAGATTTAAGAAGAAAAAAATGTTTTATTATATAATGTACGTTTACAACATAACATATTTTATATTATTTATATTGTTATAATAAAGATGTACTTGTAGCGAAAAATATGAAATTGACAGTGGCTTACATCAGTCCTCGAAAATAGGAAAAAAATTATTAAATTTAATAACAGTTATTCAGAAGAATTGGCTATAAAACATGGAATACCTCAACAACACAGAAAGGAAATAATTGAGAAAACCTAATTTGACACATAATTTTTCAAAATGGCGGCCATCACAGCAACTAGATTTTCGTGAAAATTTTTAATTAATGACAGTGTGGTAACCACCCGTACATTAGAAAAGATTGTACGAATTATTCAGGGGTCAAATGACAGATTTACTGTACTAAAATTTAAGAGGCAGGGTCTGTGCAGAAGGAAGTTCGTCATTTTTTAAGATGGCAGCACTTTTCCCATACCCTCGAAATACTCATCTTGAAATCGGAATAGCTGTATATTTATGTCTTTGAAAATCATTTCTAAAAGTGTAACAGGCTAAACCTTGGAGTTTAGTCAACTAAAATTTAACTCAAGTGGTCGAATGGTCGACTCGCTGTTCAAACTATGATTGTAGTGGTCGAGTTTAGAAATGGCAGCAGTTCTCAAACAAATTGAAATTCTTTTATTGACGAACTGAAACACATCTCTATAAACTAGAATTTCTATCCCACGATAACGTTGGCTCTACAAAATATATGTAACAAAATAAATAACTACATACAATTATAATTTTTCATGAATAAATGCATAAGTCGGACAATTTTCGACTGTTTGAGAATCGCCGAACTGGACTGAAACAAACTATCTACCTCTCTTGTTAGTGTATATTCTATACTTCTGCCGCATAACAGTAGTGCGGGAAGCTGGATAGCCATGGGCGGCAAGTTGATTTGTATATTTGCAATAACCTTCTGCGCAATGCACATCAAAGGTACAAAAGAGATACGGCACAAAAGACCGGTACCGGTTTCAGTGACGAGATTGCCGAAGTTAAAGCACGCTGGGCGAGTCCGTCACTTGAATGGGAGACCGTATCTCATCTCGTCGTCCTGGTTAAGTGGTAGAGTATCATTAGCTAAACTTCGTAGTACGTTAATATAAATAGGACATAAAAAAATCATAACAACTTACACAGATTTCAAGTTAGATTTTAGTGGACTTTATTGTTATTGCCAATGATACGAGGTGATGCTTGCGCACCGAGGTTTTCATCAATTTTCAAAAGCACTCTGCATAATTTTCCCTAATATTCAATTTCTACCTAATTTTGAACTAAAACTTTTAAAACGCTTGAGATCGTTGTACGCATTTTTCGTTGTTTTGCCGTCTTCGCTGTTAAATAAGGCACACATCGTTCGACTCTTGTGACTTCCGGCCCGCTTACTGGCCCGGCACTACGAATACTTGGCTAAATGACTAGATGCACACTCGCCTGGCTCAGCGCTCGGACCTATTGCACTGACCCATCCTACCGTTAAGTACTGATTAACCATTCACTCGGAATTATAAAACAAATTCTTCTAAATAATCATACCATAGCTTGGTGTTATTATTTAACACGGGATAATTATAAAATTGTTCGGTTTTGTCAAGTTCTTAATAACAATTGTAACGGTTCGTTTTATTAGTCCCTTTAAAAATAGTTTAATATTGATAGTTTGAACTTATTTATATTTTATTGCCAATATTTTTAGTAGCTATGATACCTTGAAACCCTTTGAAGCCGGCCCTGTGGTCAAACTTGGTATCCTTAAATCTCACCACTCGGGAAAATAACGTAGAGCAACGGATCGAGACATACTCCCATATAAGGTAATAATATGAATTAGGCCAATCGTAAGCCGAGTTTCATATTATTACCTTATATGGGAGTATGACTCGAGCCGTGGCACGTTATTTTTCAGAGCGGTTAGATTTAAGGATACCAAGTTTGGACACAGGGCCGGCTTCAAAATATTCGGTGTTTTCACAAATTTTAAAATCTCATTGACTGTGAAGGTAATACTTAATTAAAACTAAAAACATTTGAATTTCCACAACCAGTTGAGTAATATCCAACAAAAAATATTTTTAAATTTGAATTAAAATTTTACCACCCAAAACACTAAGCTATATTGTTGACGTCATCGGTCATAAGCACCTAACCTCAAAAATACATATCTTTTAAAAATTTTCGAGTAATATGTCACTGTTATGAAAATTTCCGCTTGGTTCTCGTATTTTCAACTAAAATCTTATTCGATGTAATGTTCATAAAGTTTTAAATATCTTCTCCTAATAAAATAAGGCGATTTTTGTAGGTTGGAAATTCAACCTGTAATTAGCAGCCTATTTTTAGTAATCAACAATATTGAGACATCATAACGCGTCAATTATTAAATGTTTGCTTGGAGCCATACTGGTTTCAAATGAGAAATGACAATAAACTGAAAAAACCTAAAAATTGAGGTTATGTTAATGCAACCGATGACGTCACAGCCCGTTTTGTATAATACCCGTTCAGTTATTCAGTTTTGTTATTTATTTGTTGAAATTTTAAATTGATAGATGAAAGAATGGTGTTTAAATATTGGTAAGTGCTTTAATGTATGGAGCACTTCATTTTAATAACATCAAAAAAGCAAATTTGCATACAGTGAAAACACCTAATTACTAAAAATATTGGCAATAAAAGTACAAACTATCAATATTAAACTACTTTTAAAGAGACATAAAATGGACCGTTACACTATTAGAATTATTGGACTCATTAAGGAATTTAAAATAAATGTACTTATTAATTAATCAATATAATTTATGAAATAATCAAGTCTAAAAAAGTGAACGTCACACAATATTTATTATACTCTTCAAAAAACGAAGAGTTTGCATTTGATCGGCACATTCCTAAAACAGTAAATATCGCTCGTAGAGAAAACAATTTCATATCACTATGTTAGTGAACGAATTCTGAACAACTTTCAAAATGTCCGTCCGTCTGTCCGTCCGTCACGTTTCTTGTAAGCACGATAACTTAAGAAAGAAAAGTCCGATTGTATTGAAATTTGGAAAGTAAGTTAGTGTTAGCTAGAGGAAGAACCCTATTGTTTTTGAAAAGAATCAATCAGTTAATAAAAAAAATTATTAATCATTTAAATTAAAAAAAATATTTTATGCTCTATAATTTTTTTATATATTTTACTAATATATATATTTCATAATAATATATCTAATTCGTTAAAATATAATACTCGAATGATATATATTACAGTCATTCAATTTTTCTAGTGATGTGTGAAGGTCCAATGGCTAAAGCTTTGTCTGGCAATCCAAATGTCTTGTGTTCGAATCTCTGACAGTGTTCTTTTTTCAAAAATTTTTTGTTTCACAACAAAGTTTGTATCACAACATATAGAATGTCCAAAAACTAGCATTATTTACAAGAAAACTGCGAAGAGTATCCTATAGAATGTGTAACAATTATATAAAATCTCAGTAAATCGGCGAAAAGTATAATGCTTCCACTAGTTTTTCATTGCGTTTACATGGGATATACAGGATGTAATTAGGTGTATATATATATATTTTAAAAAACTAGTAGTGGAGAACAACAAGAAACAAGAAACTTATATAAACTTTTGCCTCCTAGAGCACTTTAAAAAAAAAATAGAAACAAAAGAAAGGAGAGAAAAAAACCCTGAAGGAGTTACCACAAACACCAAAACACTACATTTGAATACTATCACTTCAGAACTTGAGAATTATTTCATCTGGAATTTTCTGATTTTCAATTTTTGTTAAATATCAACCTCGATGATTTATTTGTTTAATGCGAAGTTTAATATACCTTCGAATTGCCATTTTGTTGTACGAAATATATTTTATAGAAAAAAAAATGAGTACAACTAATTAAACAAAGCAACAATTATTTCAAATTTACTACCCTAGATGGCGCTGCCTTGACAAAACCGAAGGATTTTATAATGGCCCTGGCTACCAAATAAATAAGTTCATATCTAACCGGCAATTCTCTAGACTAGAAAGACTACGCTAGATTTTTGAAGAAGGTTTGAAAACGTTTCTTTTTGATCTTATATATTCCTCAGGCCCTATTAAATAGTAAAAATATTTTATCTTGACTTTAACCTAGCATCTTATTATTATTACGATTACGTGGAGGAATTGGTTTTATAGAATAATAATGGACTCTAATATTCGACGCACTTATTTTAATGACATCGATAACATGTCTTTAGTATCTAATATAATAAATATTTTTTAAATATATATGCTTGCAAAAATACTGCCAAAAACTATGCTTCGTTGATCTTTTATAATTTACTATACAATTGTGTCTAGAAGACTCATAAATAGAGATATACAGTGTGATCAAAATTTATGGACAACATTTCATACGTAAATAAATACACGAAGAGAAGTTTATGTGATAAATAAAATGACACTCTTGACTGGCGTTTCTCAAACTTTTCTGTTTGCGCTTCCTTATTTAACATTTACAGAATATTGTTTCGAACAGGAAGAAAACATTCATAGATTTCACTATTGTTCCAATGTAATCATCCGCGAAAGAATGTGTTCTTGGAGTCAAACATTAGTACATTCAAAATTAATTTCGACCTGGGCAAAACTGCAACACAAAACATTCTTTCTGCATTATAGTTTAAAAAGTGTATTTTATGACAAAATCCTTCTTAACCTCGTCCTGAAAAAACCAGCCTAAATTGAGGATATGAGGATGGCGGGAGAATTGGAATGAGTTTTATCCGCAATTTTAATTCAAAGTTTAATTCAGTAATATAACAGTTAAAATCGTAATATATCGGACAAAATTCATAATGTTTCAAAAATTGGTAAACATAATGAGGATAGCATACGTATTATTAAACAAAAAAGTTCACAACCCCAAAATACTGTGCTTTATCCCCTAGAACAGCATTTCCACCCCCATTTTTAGGTTTTCTAGATTATCTCGGGAACGGTGAACTTTTTGATAAAACTACTTATATACAAAATTATCTCTACACTTTTTTTCTAAAATTAATAATACTTTGGTAAATGAGACGCAAATGTAATCAGCACAAGTCATATAATTCCACAGAAAAAAGTCTAGATGTATACAAATTCATGTCTTTTAACAAACTTGTTAGTAAAGCGAACAATACCGTAATGTTATCAAAACTACCAGCAATTTCTGCTACTGCTCGGCAACATGTCGCGTTTTTTACCAAATTCAAACCCGGGAAAACGTTACGCTAAAAGCTACTAATTGGGGATGGAAAAAAGTCGGCAGTATATTAAAAAAGAACCAGCTCCCGAATTTACTTTAACACTAACGTCTTGTTCATGAGAAAACAGGTGCAGTTGCAGAAGAACAGGCTTACATTGCTCCACAATATGCTACCACTGTCACGGACAAGCATGCATGAATGTCGAATCTATGGAAGACGACGAAGATTAATTAACGTATGTAACCTTCTGATAATTAGGCCTACAAGAGACACCACGTAAAAAAAATGCGCCAAGTACTTTACCTCTGGGATGGCGTGGAAACAAGTACAATAAACAATATTTTCGCTTCTTTAAAAATCGCGTTATTTTATGGGGGTGATAAGGTGGAAGCGGGGTATATTTATTATAATTTTAAGTGGAGCTCAGTAACTACTGCTTTAGCATTAAGTATTGAACTTTAAAGTAGATTATAATAAAGATTACAATTTATTGTGTTAACCGGAACCAACCCTCAATACTATTAATTTTAGGAAAAAAAGTGTAAATACGTTTTTGATAAAAAATTTTATAAGGAATAATTTTGTATGTAGGTATTTTTATCAAAATGTGCACCGTTCCCGAGATAATCCAGAATACATCAAAATGGGGGTGGAAACGACGTCCTAGGGGATGAAGCACACTATTTGTTTAACCATTTAGGGGTCGAAACTTTTCTGTTTAGTAATTCTTATGCTATTCTTAACATTTCTACCAATTTTCAAAACTTTATGAATTTCATTTCATAAATTTTTTTTTTATTTCATGACATTTTTTCTTGTGTATAAATAGAACTTAGTTTAAAGTAAAATCGTTCGAATTGGTATAACAATAAATGAATCATAATAGAGAGGTCATCTTGCATGTCTAGGAATTTTTTGTCACGAAAATTGGGTTATTTTCAAAATTTTATAAAATACACTAACTAAACAATCAGTTATCAAAAATAGCTTCCAAAAAACTGTATATTAGTTTACATACTTTTATTGTAGAGTATGTAAGGACCAGTGAGTCTTTCCAATGCAATACACATTTTTGCATTTTTTTTACAATTACTCCTACTTTCGTTCCGTTTCTGTAATTACTGCGCGCCATCCTAAAACGCGCCTCACAGTTTGAGAAACGCTGCTCTCATTATATTTTATTTAAGAATTAGTTTTAGAGGAAAATGACAGAAAGCATTTTAATCCCATCAGAGCTTTTGAGCTTTGAGTCAAAATTAAAAACCTAATAATACTGTCCATAAAGCAAAAAAAATGAATGGTTTCCACAAGAATAATTTTTATATTTAATGTAGGGGCAGGGTTGCCACAACCATTGATTATAGTTTGCCACAAAAATATTGTTACCACCATGTTGAAAAAAGTGACAAAATAGGTGTTTCTGGATTTTCTCCTTTCCTGTTTAAACAAAGTTTTTAGGAAATTATATTGTCTACAATATCAATAATAATAATTAATTACCAAATAAGAGCAACGGGGACATAGATAATTGTAAAAAACTGAAATGAAACACAAATTTTCACCTTTCTGACCGCTGTAAATCGAAGATTATAGCCCAGTCGGAATAGATGGAAAAAGAGTCATTTTACGAAATGTTGTTTATCCGCAATTTTATTTTTCTTAAGTATAGTTTGGGATGTCCAGAAACATGCCAACTATCTACACACGTGACAATTGGGGCAACACCTTTAAAATTCAAAGAGCGTCAATTTCTTGCAATTTTTCGCTTTATTTCCAGTATAGCTCGTAAATGAAGCATTGTTCGAAAATATATCAAGAGAGTGCTTCGTTTAAGAGCTACAGACGAAAGAACAATGTTACTTTTTCATTTTTTAATTTTTTTTTAATGTGAATATAATAAATATTAATACGAAATATATCATCGGTATAATATCAAAATCAATTTTCTCAACTTTTTTATCTCTTCATATATTTTAAACAATTGCAAATAAAGCGAAAAATGACAAAAAATTGACGTTTTTTGAATTTTAAAAATGTGTTGCCCCACCTGTTACGCGTGCGGATAGTTGGCATATGTTTTTGGACATCCCAAACTATACTTCTAAAAAAATTGCGGATACATGACATTTCGTACAAAAAAGATATTCCAACTGGTCTATCAAGAGAAAAATTGTTTCAATAAAAATTGTAGGTTTTTTTATTCTCTGCAATATTGGTAATAACTAATTGTAGGCTAGAGCTAACAGGAAAGAAGATAATTGAAAAGAACGTATTTTCGCTTCTGTCCAACACGGCGCACAGTGGGGCCAAATTCTGAAATACCGGCAAAAATTCATCAAATTCAATAATTACACTAAAGTTAATATCTGTAAGTTTTCGGAGTCGCTGATTCTAAATCCGATGCTAGAGTTTGCAGAAACGAGATGATGGATTCAAACGGGTTCGGCAACCTGAAAATAATAATAAAAAAAAAAAAATCCGAAACGAAATGCTCCTCATACCTTTAGTTAAAAATTTCATATAATTATTATAATTTTTAAATATAAAATAGTTACTTTAGTATTGTGGACTGTTTAACAATTTAAAAAACAAACTTCAGTCTGCCATATTGAAGCTGCTTATTTTAAATTTGAAAATTATAATATAGATTTTTAACTAAAAACCTGAAGCGCATTGAATAATTTTTTTTCAGATTTTTTAGATAATTTTTTTTAGTTTCAGTCAACTATATTGAATCCACCGTCTTGTTTCTGCAAATTACATCAGATTCGTAATAAGCGTGTCCAAAAACAGATAATAATTTTAGTGCACGTACTAAATGTTAAGACTTTTGGACAGCTTTTCGGACTTTCGCCCCAATGTGCGGCGGTCGTAGCGGCCGTAAAACTTGAATTAATGATTGTGGCACCCTCCCTTCCCTACATTATACAAACAAACGAAAAATTTCTCGCAATCTGTCTAATGACAGATGGACCATATTATTAGGCCTTATCTTCACAGCGCTACACGACATCAACACGACATGTACCCTAGGAACCTCTTTTCAAGTAAGGAAGAAGAGGATTTATTTATTTATATATTTCTATCTGGGATATCGACGAAAAGGAAAAACTTTGGGAGCACTCAGTTATACAGATTTTATTTAAAAATGTACATCATCAATAGAAAGAAGAAGAAGAAGAAGAAGCAGAGGAAGAATAATGTCTGCATTTATAAATTCGCGGCCATAACATCGAGGCAACATCGCTTGCATGTCGTGTAGAGCTGTGAGGATCGAGTCTTAGTGCTACCTTAGGATTACGTTTATATAAACTTTCCTTCCTATTTTTAGGTACGGTATATTGTCCATGAATTCGGTATCAGCCGGTATATAATAGATCTGAATAATGTAACCGAAACAAATATAATTGACTAGAAATGGGACTAGGACGTCTGGATTAAAACGGGTTCGGGACTAGAGACTGCGACTAGACTGCGGCGGTAACCGCGCGATAATATATAAATCTCACTTAATTCCATCCTTAATCTAAATATGTATAATAATACTAAATATTTGCATAAGTTCGTTGTTTGTGAAACGTTGCTTTTGTTCTTGGAGAACGTTGAAAATGTCGCGACTTTAATTAACTAAATTATTCTAAGGTGCCGATTATATCTTAATGTGGCTGCCTATTTATGTACATCCCGTGTGGTGTTCTAAAGGTACAGCTTACGACTAACCCTAAATTAGTGGACGTGTTGCGATGTGTGTTATCTCTTTTGGGAGGGATATTTACAAGGGGCGTCAGTTCGCGAAGAATAAATCATAGTTAATCTAGGCGGCGTGGCGCGTTCAGAACGCTGCCGGGACGTGTCCCGCAAACTAAACTACAGGAAAGACTAGAAAGCTGACTAGATAAACTCCGATCGAGCGACCACAACAGTTCAATCCATAAAAATTTACATTTCTCTTATTACATAAAAGAACAAACAATAAATTACTATTCTCTAGGTCACAAAAATATTTATATTCTTTGGCAACCGGTGACGTCGTCAATAAGTCAAACTTACTGCCCAGTTTGCAACTGTTTAAGCGTTTCATTACAAAAATAGACCGTCAGAACTCCAGAAAGCTGCAAGCCGGTTGCTCGTAAGCCTTTCTTTCTTTGTTATCCCCTGCTTTACATCTCTTAATAAGAGAGATCACTATATTTTCAATAAATACATTAAATTTTTTATGGTTTAACCTGCGTACACTCTGACCGGCATCGGTGTCGCGACCGTCATCTCGGACAACACGTTTTCTTCGTCTCCACATCCCATCAGCGGATTCGGCTCCTCTTTTAAACACGCCGACTCTAGGTGCTTGTTAAGGTACGACTTAAGCGCGAACGTCTTGTGGCATCTGGGGCATTCAAAGTTCTTATCCGCCGAATGAGTCTGCATGTGGGCCCTTAAATTTGACCTGTCCGCGAAAGCCTTGCCGCAATGCGCGCAACCGTAAGGCTTCTCCCCGGTGTGCGACCGCAGGTGGCCTTGCAGCAGCCACGGTCTCGAGAACTGCTTTCCGCAGACGCCGCAGCGGTGCGCGAGTTTGTGCGTGAGAACGTGCATCGCCAGCGCGGGCATACTGACGTAGGCTTTGCCGCAGGTCATGCACTTCTTCGCCGCCTGCGAGTCTAGGCTTCTATGCGTCTGTTTATGCCTGGATAGGTTGCTTGACGTGGCGTACTGCTTACCGCACTCGCTGCAAGTATACTTTGGCTTCTCGTTAACTATCGCTTTTTGCGTCAGCGTTGCAGTGGGATCGTCAGGGTGGTGCCTTTTTTTCGACCTACCGTCACTCACGAAAAACGCTTCGTAGGTGTACGCCACGGTTTTCCCACCAGATTTGATGGAAGGCGTCGTCGCTCTCAAAGGTTGTGGAATAGTCGTCTCTTGCTGGCCGTTGTGCAGCTCGATAGTGTGATGCTCCTCCTGTATTTGAGGAGTGGGGGGAGGCGGCAAGAAGACTGTGGTCGAAGCGCTCAAGTCTAAAATGGCGTGCGCCGCGTGAAGGTCTTCCTCGGCAGGTACTCGGATAGTGTGTTGAAATAGAGGAGGCGAAGGTTTATCCTCTAGCGAATAGGGTCGGTAGATGTCCTTCTTTTTAGGAGGTAAGCTCAGAGCTGTCCCCGTGCTCGTGTATGTCATAGATAGGGACTTTTTATGTCTGGGAGGTGCGGGAGTTGGAGTGACGTATTCCGTCCGAAGGTCTTGAGTTTCGACGACAGTCCGTAAAGTAGCATAGGAGGCTTGAGTTGAACCAGATACCTCGCTCTTTGGAATGAATGTGGTTGTGTAGCTTGAAGGTGAAATCTCGTGTAGATAGCCTGTAACAAAATGAGAACATCATTAAAACAATGAGTAAAAAGATAAAAGTAAAACTCTAAAAATTACAACAGAACACACTGCTCACATAGAAAAAAAGTTTATGTGAAAAACACAGCTACATAGGATTACGTCATCTGTCACTTATCATCGTGTTAATGGAAATCGGGTCACAGAAGACTGCAACAACGATTTCAAACCAGTTCTTATAAAAATCGGTTGATCCTACGGTGTTTAACAAAGTGTGTGAATTTGATCAAGAAATCATGCTCCGGTAACAAAATATAAAAAAAATAAAGTGCCTTCCCCAGGGCCCTAGTTGAATTTAATTTGGCCAATGACATGAAATATTAAGTATTGATAGTAAAAGAACGTACCGAATATCAACGCTGTAGCATAAAAGGTTCCAGAAATTTTTAAAAAGAACCTACTCTAGAGCACCATCCACCCACGTATACTAGAGCTACTTCTTCTACATCTGTATGTGATAAAGGAGCCAACACTTAGGGTTCTAAGACTGCAGTAGATACTCGAATTCAAACTAGGCGATTAGGTTGGTCACTTAAGGATATTGAAGTTAATTCAAATGGAGTCCGAGGCCAAACTTACTGATTCAATGCCAACTTGGCAAAACGACTGTCTCTCTGATGTGCTGAATGAGAGCCATCAAACGAGTAGGATCGAAGCACTGCGGTCACTCATTTGATATATAGATAATCGTAAGATGGCTGAAGTGGGTGTAGTGTGACCAGTTCCAAGCTATCTCTAGCTCTAGCTCAACGATCTTCCAGGCAGTAATTATGCTATAGATCTGTGTCCAAGAATCCATAAAAAAACATACGAATGGTAATGATATATATGCTTTCTGGTATCCAGGCAGCACTAAGATTTTCAGGTCTTACATAATTCAATCTAAAATTGCTTGGAAATGCAAATAATCTCTAAAGCAACTGAAAAAAAAAAAAAATTAACAAGGATACCTTAATGTGGTTGTCAGGGCAGGAGAGAATAGAAGGTAACTGCTGGCAGTTCCATTTTTCGGACCCGAAACGCTTTGTGGTTTATCTGATGGACACATAATGGAACAGGTATTAAAATGGGAAAAGAAGTGGAAAAAGTCTTACTGGAGGAATGCCTCAGACCAAGGACTGGCGAAAAAGCCCAACTTATTTGAAAAAGAATGCCAGATGCCAATGCCAATGATTGTTTGAACTTGAAAAGTCTGACGACAGATCATCTAATGGGCTATTGGCCCTTGAGATATCATCTTAAGAACATGGACAGGGCAGAAAATGATAAATATAGACACTGCAATCGACAGTGCCGAACACATACTTTGCGAATGCAAGATATAAATTCGCATTGGGCTAAAGTAGCTAGAAAAGGAATTAACGTCTAAAAATACAGGGAAGTTAGCTTCCTGGAAAATGACAGGGTTTGTAAAAAGTCTGGGAATTCTGAGCAATATTTAGTTGTAGGATAATCCACAAAAGAGGGAAGAAAGGTTAAAGAGTTAAACGACCTCTTAAACAATCTACAATCTATTCAAATATAACAGCAATAATACAAAATGAATAAATAAATAAACAAAATAGGCTTGCAGAAGATTGTTACCAGATGAACCACAGAAAATTTATGATTTTATTTATTTATATTTTTTGCGCATATTTTTGTGCAACTTCACAAACCATCTTAATCGATTCCTTGCCCTTAAAAACATATATTTAGAACTCCAAATGATGAGTATGACTGTCGCAAGAGCATGAATAATATACAAAATAAAATCGGTGCCGGCCATTTTGGAAAATGGCGTCTAAAACACCAGGTCCAGAATATGGTGATGTACCCAACTTTTTCTGACTCTCCTATATGTACTTCACTCGATTCTGTTGGTTAGACAAGTCAGTACTAAAATTTTTACGAGACTTCAGTACAGGAACAGGACTAGTTCGCACGTTACTTTTAAATGCGTTGCTTTTCGTACACGGCCTGTGTATTAGATAGGATAATATTACTTACTACCTGTACCGTTTAATTATTCAAATGACAATTAACTGATCTAAGAGCTTTTGTTAAATAATCTAAGCGGCTCACTTCTCGGCTTCTTACAAACTGGTTAAGTCTTCCGAACACGAAAAACAAGAAAAAACGACAATTTCGAGCAAAAAGGAAATCGTAGAAGTTGCTCGCGCATATTAATGGGGGTTAATTCTAAGCACTCAAGTTCTCTAGTTAAAATTGTCGTTCTAGAACTGCAAACTAGACTGAGAGCTTAAAGTTTGTCTTTATGGAGATTTGTTATGCCTTCCCTTTGCGAATTATGTCTATTATTTACAATGTTGCTCAGCGCAACAATAACTAAGTTTCCGTTTAAGAGGCCACAGAATTGTGCAACAGTTACTGTTTAATATTAATATTGCACAGCACGTATTAAATATCAGAGAGGAAAATTTCAGTCATAAATTAGTTTAGGTCGGGATGCAGAGAACATCCCTGCAAGTTAACGCGACGTTACTGCACTTACGTCCGAGATGTGCTAGTATTCTGCCCGTGCCTGTTTAGGTCTATAAAGGAGAAACTCACGTATTCACATATTTTTAACATGCTCGGTAAAACGGTAATGAAAATAGAATACAATACGAGCTGCACAAGATCTCTAAACCATCAATCGAATTATACGAATTGATTTGAACGCAACAGTAAAATTCAGGAGCACGGACGACTTTGGATGATGAATATATTAAGTGGGGTTCGATTCTGGCCGTGCGGAAATACAATTGATTTTTTTTTTTTTCGTCGCGTGATAGAATTTATCCAAGTTACACATTTTACTATATCTCAAACTTCAAACTTCTTCACGCTATTGTTTGCGTTTGTTAAAGCATTTTAGAAGCAGCTACCTTGTTCTTTCCCAAATATTCGGAATACCAAATCTTTTGAAGAAGCTATCTGTAGCCGCGGAGTGATTCCTTTATTTCCTGCACATCCTGAATGCGATATTCACACTCGGTTATTTGTAAGTTTTTCTGGCATGCAGACATTTTAGAATGCTTACGTTTGCAAGTGTGCGTCTTCAGGAAATTCCAAGCTTAGTCCTCTCTTGACATGGCGTGGACGACTGTGCATTTGTCTGACCTGAATTCCATGCCAATAGCCCACGTGTACTCCACTCCTTAGAGCATTTTGAAGTTCACGTACTCAGGAGGCATACAGTTTAATGTCTTCCATATAGAACAGATGAATCACCTTTATGTCTCCGGTTGCTGACTGAACACAGTGATACCTGCCAGTTTGGCGGAGTCCATCTGACAATGGCAACAATGAGATGTAAAAGACGAGAGAGCTTAGAAAGCATCCTTAGAAAAATCCTCTCCTGAATGCCACCTGCTCTGCCGTAACCCGCTGTGCACTCTGAAGCGAGTCCTCTAGAGTGGCAACAATTGTTCTATGCCTCTCATAGTGATTCTGCTACCGTAAGACATTTGGGCAAGTATAAGAATAGTTCATGTGATATTGTATCAAATGCCTTACGATAGTGGTCTATCAGCAAAGTGCAGCTACAATCACACATGTCTTTCTTGGTCCCATACTGCTCGTACACCTGCTGGAAGACCTGATCAACTTGCCGTAACGCTTGAGCGCAAGTGAATGTCTTGCAGAAAGAGTTCAGATAGACGGCAATAATTCCTCGGGTTGTACATATTTCCCCTTTTAGGAATAAACATAGTGCGTTTCTCGACAAACCAATCCAGAATCAGCTGCCCCTCGGGGCAGCAGATTTGACAACCAGCTGTTTATGTCGTTTAGGCTCACAGCAGCGAAGTTCTTGGTGCCAACAACTTGCTAGATTTCTTCCGTGCTGATTACTCAGCACACTGCTTCTGGCTCTTCAAAGATTCTGTGGCAAAGAGCTTCGAGGTATGCTATTACTGCAGTGTAATTATTGAATGCAGTGTTGTATTATAAATTTCTTGAAATTGGCAGAAGAATTCGGAATGGAACTGAATGTAATCTGCACCCACCTCTTTAATTTCTTAATAGCTATAAGCGCTCGAATTCTATCTAGGCTATCTAAATCAAGCATCACTGTTAAATTTAGATTGTGGTGTTGGCGTCTTAATTCGATTGGTATTCACCGGACTCTGGGCGTACATATATGACCAGATGTTACATATTCCCCACATTAAAGATACGAGAAGCGTGCATTCTTGCAAACTGTATTTTACTTTTAGTTGGTTTGTCAGATGTGGGCGTCTTCTAGTAGTGCCTCATCGATGACCGCATCTATTCCTGCAAGACCTTGTGACTTCACAGTAGCCTTGTTCTTAAAGTTAGGCTAACTGTCGTTCCCAAGCCAATTTTGGCGTACCTTCTAGGACATTCTCCGACAGAAATTTGCCGATGGTGGAAGTGCGGCTGTCATTTCTTCCTGCTGACAGAGTGTCCTTACATAACCTCTCCTGCCCAGGAAGGATACTTGATCTTTGGGCTGTTTTCCAGAGAAGTGTGATAGCCCAGACGACAGAGATCATTTTATAGTGAAACCCACAAAAACTTGCAAACTGAATAATTTTTTTTTAGTGAGTTCGTGAAAGTATATAGAATAATATCCTGAAAAGTTTACATTCCGCTCGGATGCAGAACATAAAAAAAAAGTGAAAAAAAAAATTTTTTTATCAATTTTTTCAAAATTTTTAAATTAAGTCAGGCTAGAAAAAAACAAAAAATACAGGTGGGTAGACCACGTGTTTCTGAACAAAAAATGTCCTAATAAAATTTATCGCTAAAGCTACGGTCTTCCCGGAAAAAAATAGTTAAGTAACTTTGTCACTCTGGTCGGCCAAGCGCACGGTTAAATGTATACTGCGGAACCTCTAAAAATTCTGAGCAGTTCTAACAAGTAAAATAAAGCTTTTTTTCTGTTTTTGATTACAAATTTTTAACATTTTTCTCAGTGACTAAGAGGATAAATAGTGAGTCTGGAGGGAAAATATATAATTATGAACGCATACACAGACACAACACATAGCCGCTAAATCGCTCGCATGGATTTTTACGTGCCTTTACTGTACTGTATTTATTACAGATACACCTATCCACATTTCAGCTGTATCCATTGAATTCCTTATACATTTGTTAATGTATTGGAAAAGTTCCAGAATTTATATTCAAAACAATCAAAGATATTTTCATAGTTATAAGGATAAGATCGTGACAATCGCAATTTCTTATCATGATATGATTAATCATATTTTCGAAAAAATGCATAAAAGTAAACGAATTTGTGTTTGAACATTCGAAAAGTATAATTTTTTCCGAAATAGTGATATTTTACTTTTTCCAATGGGTCAATTTTTCGGCAAGTTACAGCCTCCAATATATATATTTAACAAGAAAATCATCAAGCAATTAAATTCAAATGATTTGATATGTACTTTTTTTTGGATCCACGTTACCGCAACTAAATAAACCATAATAATAATGAAGTGTACATGCTTTTTAACAGTTCTCAATGAAGAAAGAATTTTTTTGAAGAGCTTTTATTCTTTTCTATATTTTTTATTACGACGATTGAGTTCGGGTGTAATAATATATATAAGCATATTTTCCCCATCCATCCTTTGCTTGTATTGTTTGAAACAAAAAAGCATCAGAAAGCTACAATTTCCATCTTTTAAATGAATCAACACTCATATAGATTGAAAAAATTCTGATTTAGTGACATGTAATTCACTGCGTCGGTGTCACAGTCATGCGTATTCAAGCGCGTGCACACATGGATCTCGCGAGTTATAACGTTATACTTGACTATTTTATTCTGGAAAAACCGTGGCTTTAAAGATAAATTTTGTTAGGACATTTCTTGTTCATAAATACGTGATCAATCCATCTGGATTTTTTATTTTTTTCTAGCTTGATTTAATTTCAAAATTTTGAAAAAATGGATGAAAAAAAAATTGTTTTCACTTTTTTTTTATGTTCTGCACCCGAGCGAAATGTAAACTTTTCAGGATATTATTCTACACACTTTCACGAACTCATTAAAAAAAAGTTTACACAGTTTGCAACTTTTTGTGGGTAAATACCTTCGTCGACTGGGCTATGATGTTCTGCGTGCATATCATACCAGATGTCGTGCAATTGACTCATGTACTCTCTGGTGCGAAGGTTTTCTACACTCGTAGCAGGTCAGCAAGTCATGTCATGTATTAGTAACCTCCTTATCCACTTAAAGTGCCCTTGTATATTGCCAGCGTTGTCAATATTTAGACTCCTTCAATTGGTCCTAGATCGGGGTCAATGACCGAAGCCCTTGGCCTATTATTTGAAACGAGAGTTAAAGGGTCTCAGGGAACTTAAACATGTAATTCATGTTTGTCAGCCAGCCTGCCTATTCATTTCATTACTATACTCAACTCTTAGAATTTAATACATACCCGGGTAAACCGGAGTGTTATCCTGATGGTAAATATCCAAACTACATGCAGAGTCTGTGATTCACATACTCTCTCTATGTCGCTTACATGCAGTGTTATCTTATATCACTAGGCATAACGCAGCTCTTAAGGTTCTCTACTACCACTTCCACATTAGACGCTCTTATCGTATTGATCAAGATCCCATCATGCTCCAAGAAATTGAGGCAGTCGTAAAGAATAGCAAGTGCAGGATATATTGTAATTATTACTTCCCAACAACTTGAAAGCTGGATGCGACCAAGCCAGACATACTTAGTACCGAGGAGTCAACCGCGCCCAAAATTTTGTACACCAGGTTTCCTTCGCGGTTTGTCCCTCACTTAGTGCTTTTGGATTTAACTAAAAAGAGAATGTATGTTATTAAGTTCTCTTGTCTAGCAGAGAGAAATGTTACGAGAGAAATCCAAAAATGAGATAAAAGCAGATTCTTGTTTGAATTTAGTAAAATGTACCCAGGTTCTATAATTAAATTGGTGTCTAGATAATGACAGTCTGGAAGATATCAGACCGACTTTCTGAATTCAATACCATTCCGGGATCGATCTCCACCGTAAAAAGCAAAAGGCATGTGGGTTCACCCCGTGTTGTGAGGTCGCAGAATGACTTAAATGTCCCTACTACTTCGGGTTAATTATTATCGTAGCGATGACTGAAGATGATAATAATAATAAGTCTTTCTTGAGAAAAAAAATGCACACATACAATTAATTCGTGAACATAGGTAAAGTCTAGCATATAGCTACCGGCATCAATTTTTTACCTGGTACTGTCAGTCTTAAGTACCGAACGCGTACTTTCTCATGGCGAAGGAATTTTAACGTGCGTAAATCATCCTCACATGGAAAGTCTTTCGAGAGAATAGTAATACTTAGGTCTTCTAATCTAATGGACTAGATCTAAACGACTTATCCCAGCAGAGATTTGAACTCGAATCGAATGGGTGCCAATAACAGTTACATTGCCAAGCCAATGCTTAATGTTATCATTATTTCAAATATATAAAGAAATGCTCGAGATGTTCGCGCACAGAAATGTCATTCGAGGAATGTAGTAGCCTTACACCACTCTCTTTCAATCACGCCGTTATATTTTCCTTTTGTGATGCACGCCTGCCCCCACATAGCGCTAATTAAAAATCCCAACTACGATCAAATCTCGTTCGCTTAATTAAAAATATATTGCGCTACATTGTCACAGAATGCCGACATCAAACAATCCGAAATAAATTCCTAGTTTTAATATTCCATTCTCAGCCATCCTCTCCCGAATCCGAATGACATGTTTATGCAAATAAAAATAATACTCGGCTTGCTGTCGGATCAATATACAGTCTTGTAATATTTGATGTCTTTGTTATGAAAACGGTACTTATAAACAACTCGGAACATTCTTATGTAAAGCAGCCCTGATGGGCTAATGCGCAAAACATCATATATGCCTTGAATACCTAAATAGGGCCTGCCGGATATTAACTTTCTTTTTATCGAGTTTCGGCGATGATGGGGCTGTTTTAATGGGGCCGGCATCCACCGTGTTTCCACCCAGCTGTTGTGATGTATCCGATTTAATTAAAAGGGGCCGCGCGGGTGCCCCGTTTTACTACTACAGCTGTTGTGCGCCGTACACGCCATGAATATCCTTACGTGGGGCAACAATAGGTTACTTTTACGGCGGAATACTTGTTTTTATGGCGTGGAGTTCAGAGTCACACTTCGGCATCGGGGTAGGCGTCGCTAAGGCAAAACTATTTATTCTCTGTGGGCGAGATGGAATCCCGGCCGCAAGGACCGACCCGACGACAAAAACTCCTTTCATATTGTTACATTGTTGTGAGGAAGTGATTTCTTACCAGAAATAAAAATAAAGCACGTACGGAGTACTTTGATTTACATTACTTGTTCCTTGCGAGTATTTTATTAACTTAGACGGACTCAGAAAAAAACTACGTCCATAATATTTGGACATTTTCCCGATAATTCACTTCCTCCACAGCAGTCTTTTCGTCTACGGCCGGCGTCGGGATATTACCAAGCAACGTGCTTTCGGAAACTGTGATAAAATTATTTCGTATTATCAACGTCCTTGGGATTAAAAATTTATTACAATTGCTTTTCTCAAAATTTTCTTTTCTTTCAATTTCAATAGTAGTTTCTTTTTGGTACCATTATAAAATGGTAAACTCCACATAATACAGAAACCTTTATTTTAGCCAGGGAGATAGCGACAGTTTTCGTGAAATAATTTGTATAAAGCTAGATTTTTTCCCATGATAGCTTAGACAGTATCAATGATGAAATGGTCCAATAAAGATATCATTTTTCAAAAAAATTTCTCCCGGCAAGCTGATTTTTTCAGGTTTGATGGAGGGGTGTCTCCCGAGTATCCGACCAAAAAGTCACAGTCCACACCCCTCGTAGGGTGTTGCAATAGGGGTGGTTTCTTATTTTTTGTTTTTTTTTAAATTTTCTTTTTCCAGCTTGTACATAGTAATATTCTCTACAACTTTTGCCTAATAAAATTTTTTTGTAACTTTGATTTTTGACGGTCCAGCGCCCATTATATGGGAAAACATTCACCATATTTATTTATTATGGTTCAGGAAATATTATACAAACAAAAGGCTGAATAGCTGATTTTTGCAGGGTTGATTGAGAACTGTCTCCTGAATCTCCAACCAATTTTTTTTTTTTTTTGGAGACTCAGGAGACAGTTCTCAATCAACCCTGCAAAAACCAGCTATTCAGCCTTTTGTTTGTATGTTTCCTGAACCATAGTAAATAAATATGGTGAATGTTTTCCCATATAATGGGCGCTGGCCCGAAAATTTCAAAAAAAAAAAAAAGAAATCGCCCCTATTGCAACACCCTACAAAGGGTGTGGACTGTGACTTTTTGGTCGGATACTCGGGAGACACCTCTCCATCGACCCTGAAGTATCAGCTTGCCGGGAATTATTTGTGAGCACCCCCTATAGAGACTTTTACTGTACTAAAAGTGCAATTCTACCAATCTATAAGTCCTGCAAAAATGGGTAAAAAACTAAATAACCTGTTGCAAAAAGAGATATCGATTTTCTGAAATGTCACAAAATGTCACTTTTGATTCGTTCGTGCCGAGCCGAATTTTCGAATTTCGCCGTGCAATTTACGATCAGGTTTATCTGGAAGACTTCCTCTATATGTCGCGACATCGTACGGCCATCCCAACGGTGTTTTTCGAAAAATATGAACGTGTCAAAATTGCGTGTTTTTGCAATTTTTTCGGCGCCGAAATGCAAGCTGTTTTTTGCTATTTTTCTCAGATATCTTCAAAACGGTCGGAGTTAGCTCGAAATAAAAAATAAAGTCAAACGAGTATTTTCCACTATGAATCTTTTGCTTCCATAAGAATTTTGATTTTTTTCTTTTTCGCTTCAGAGATAACTAGGTACTGAAAAAAAATCGCAAATTTTGAGCCAAAATTGCAAAAACATGCAATCTTGACACGTTCATATTTTTCGAAAAACACCATTGGGAAGGACGTACGATGTTGCGACGAAAAGAGGAAGTCTTCCAAATAAACCTGATAGTAAATTGCACGGCGAAATTCGAAAATTCGGCTCGGCATGAACGAATCAAAAGTAGCATTTTGTGACATTTTAGAAAATTGATATCTCTTTTTGCAACATGTTATTTAAGTTTCTACTCATTTTTGCAGGACTTATAGATTGGTAGAATTGCACTTTCATCATTGATACTGTCTAAGTTATCATGGGAAAAAATATAGCTTTATATATATTAACGCGAAAAATCTGTCTCCCTGGCTATTTGATGTATTTACCATTAAATTATCGAAAGAAAACCGAAATTTAATTCATATCACAATCCTTCTGAATTAGAACCTCTAGTTACTGTACTAATTTCTGAATCATGAGAAAGGTTAGACAGAGAAACTTGTAATCTGAATAGGCTGTTTTAATTCATATCAAGGGTGCGTTGAATTTTAGAAGTAACAGCTGCTGTAAATTGTCGCAGTACGTGCTAAAAACTTTGGATTGCATTATTCTATAATTCTATAGCAGCCACTGTATAATTCAAATGAATAGTCAGTCCGTCTACTCCAAAGCTGAATCGCAGGTTGGAAAAACCCTGCTTCTATTTGCATATAACTTGGTGGACTTTAAGAGGTTTTAAAATATTAATACTGAAAGAGATGCATACAGAACGTAGTATCTCTTTTAGAGTTCATGTCTAAAACTGTTACAAAGGATTATTATATATGACAATGAAAAAGGATCTAACTAAGGTTACGATTTTAGTTTAAAGGGTAAATATAGTCCGGTATGTATGGTTGGTAACACGACGTACGATTTGATATGCGATGCGCATAAAGCTATCGCAGTGACATAGAGATGAACTAGCTGCGTATGTCTTATTCTCTTAGTTTATATAATGAAGCGACCTTTGGACGCGCCAGCTTAGAGTTTACTCGACTATACACCTGAAATTTATTTTTAGGTAGCTTCCTCTATCATGAATACTGGCGGAAAAAGGTTAAATACACATGCCGATGTCTCTGTCGCATAGTGTTAATAATAGTAATAATAACAATAAATGTCTTTATTAATTTAAATATATAACAATGTATAAACAAATTTTACAATAGTTCTTGACACCAAACAGAACATGTTATATATATTTTTTCTGTGCTTTTTATTGGGATGCTCTGCCACATATATTTTCTTCTAACCAATGTCCGTAAAATCTACAAAATAATACAATTATGTAGTATTTTACTGGAAAATAACCTCTACGCCTGCGACTTTTACGTCAAAGGAGCAGTTAGAGGGTGTTTTTTGACAAATAATGAATAAGAACAAAAATATATAACATATTTTGCTGACGTTTGGGAAACCGAATCTGTTTTCTTTCTCAAATCCATCCCACAAAATCAATTGAGAGCAAAATTGATAGAACTCTATTCAAGTACAAAAATAAATTTAATAACTTTGAACGAAGTAACCTCACACCGCATCATAGCAAGCCACCTCATTTTTATGGCTTGCCAAAAATACATAAGCAAAATATTCCTTTTGTTAATTCCATAAATTCGCCATGCCATAATTTGGCAAAGTTTTTACTTAATGTTCTCAATCCGTTATCTGGAAATACCGACTCGTACATTAAAAATAGTAGACCCTTTATAGAAAAGATTTATGAAAACAATATTCATCATACACATCTGATGGTTAGTTTACTAATACCCCAGTAGATAAAACTTTAAAAATAATCAAGGACAAATTGTTGAATGATAATAATTTGGAAGCTAGAACTAAATTAACGGTTAATAGCATAATGGAACTATTAATTAACAATATGTATAAAAACTACTTACTTTCAGTTGGAAAGTGATTTCTATCAATAAGACTTTGGTATGGCAATGGTGGAGATATGTTGATGATATCTTTGCAATTTGCGTGGAGTCGATTTATTCGACATTTTTTTAGAAAATATGAATATTCTATTAAATTTACATTAGAAGTAGAAAATAGAAATGAACTACAATTTTTAAATGTTTTAATTAAAAGAGTAAATAATACAGTTGAAACAAGCATTTAGAAAACCAACACACAAGAGGTATTTGAATATTAACTCAGATCAGTCGATGCAAGTTAAAAATGGCGTAATAAAATGTTTATATGATAGGGCCAAAATAATTTCTTCTAATGATGAAATATTAAACAATGAGGAACGCTCTATGAAAGAGGTTCTTATAAACAATCAATACCCTGAAGCCGTTGTTGATAGAACTTTCACATCTATAGAAAATAATAATCAGGTACGACAAAAACCTGAACAACGGTACACAACGTTAATTCCTTATGAATACAGATTATCTGAAAAGCTACGCCCTGTAGGCAATAGATTTGATATTAGGACGATATTTCAAACTGGCAATATGTTGAGTTCTATTTTAACAAAAACAAACCCGCTAAATCGTGAGCAAAATTCAAAAAACTGCATTTATACGTGTGAGTGTAATAAACATTATGTAGGTGAGTCATCCAGACCATTTAGTGTTAGATTGGGTGAGCACATGTGTTACATTAGGAAGAATAAGAGTCAGAAATCGAAGATTTGCGAACACGTTTGGGAGAACGGACACAGAATAAACTGGAACTCGGCAAAAATTTTAACAAAAGAGACAGATGGCAAGAAAAGAAAAATTAAAGAATCAACTATAATATTATTGAATGAGGATAAATGCGTATCGAATTGTTCCGTAGATGTTTGCACAACCTGGCTACCGATATTAAAAGAAGAACTTAACAAACTGAAAATTATTTAAAATAAAGCTATCAACTAGATATATTAACAGTTCTATGTAAGCAGTAAGTATCTATGGATACTGCATATAACAAATATATTCTTAAAGCTGTGTATTTTAATATATATCCAGCACACAAACACTTATAATAAGCTTTGAGAAAGGAAGCAGATTCGGTTTCCGAAACGTCAGCAAATCACGTTATTTTTATATTTTTGTTCCCATTCATTATTTGTCAAACAAAAACACCTTCTATCTGCTCCTTTGACGTAAAAGTCACAGGCGTAGAGGTTATTTTCCAGTAAAATACTACATAATTTTATTATTTTGTAGATTTCAGGGACATTGTTTAGAAGAAAATATATGTGGCAGAGCACCCCAATAGGAAACACAGACAAATTAAGAAAATGCCACAGCCAACATTTAGACAATATGTTATATTGTTTGACAAATAAAATAAATGAATTCGACGCTTTCCTTAGCGATGAACGTTTTGATGTTTTATGTCTGAATGAACATTGGTTTGTAGGAGAGAACATTCTCACGACACAGCTCTTAAACTTTAACCTAATAACTCACTTTAGTAGATCTGCCTCAATTCACGGCGGTGTTGCTATATTTGCTTCGGAAAAACATAAATGCATCCCTTTAAATCAGATCAGCAGACTCTCTGTCGAATTTCACTGCGAATTGTGTGCTGTACTACTTTCCAATACTATAATTATGACTGTTTACCGATCACCAAACGGTGACTTAAATATCTTCTTGGAAACAATTTCATCAGCGTTAGACATACTGATAGAGAAAAATAAAGAGATTATCATAACAGGCGATTTCAATGTGCATTTTCAAACTAATAATAATGATGTCTCCAAAGTCACTAATACACTCAATTCATATAACCTACATTTTTTAAATTTTGAAGAGACTAGAAATAGAAACTGCCTTGATAATATTTTTGTTAACACAGATACTAATATGTTTAGAATAAAAACAGTTAACACTGGCCTATCGGATCATTTAGGTTTAGTGTTGAATTTTAACACAAATAAATTAAATAACAAATCTGAAAGGATAATTTACAGACCAATAACAGATAAAGGTTTGTTTAATCTACATGAATCTTTGTCTACTGTAAACTGGATGATTATTAGAGACACAAATATCTCTTTGACAAACAAACTTCAATATTTCTTTCAGTGCATATTACAGGCCGTGGAAAGTAGTTTCCCTACAAAATCAAAACTATTGAATAAAACATCTTCTCATAAATTAAACTGGTTTAATGATGACCTCAGGCAGGAAAGGGAAAACCTCCACTTACTACAAGATATTTATAAAGTTAGTCCATCTGAGCAGTTGAGAGAGTTTGTTAAGAACTGTAAGTATACTTATAGAAATAATTTGGAAAAAGCTAAAAGATTTGCGCACGATAATTTTATTAACAGCTCAAACAACCCGCAAAAGGCTATGTGGAATTTGATAAATAATAAAAAAACCAATTGTGACTCTGATCCTTGTATTCATCCCGATAAGTTCAATGAATATTTTGTGAACATTGCAAACGAGATAATAGAAAATCTACCACAAAGTGAATTAAATTATGATAGCTTTTTAGATAAAACAAAATTTCAAATTCCTATTAACACTAAATTTCAATTTAGGGAAGTAAGCTACAACGAAGTTTCTGATATAATGTCAAATTTAAAAAAAACAAACAGCAAAGATGCCTATAATATTAACATGAAAATCTTAACAACAATAAAATATATAATACTAATCCCACTAACTGACTTGATTAATTTATGTATACGTAATAATATCTTCCCTGATGAACTTAAAATCTCTAAGGTAGTACCCATACATAAAAAGGACTCCAAGGATGAGCCCTCGAATTATCGTCCGATTTCAATAATTCCTTTTCTAGCTAAAATCTTTGAGATGGTTCTAAAAAAACAAATAACGGACTATTTTGAGCAAAATAATCTTTTCAGTCAACATCAGTTCGGTTTTAGGAAAAATAAATCCACTACATTAGCTATCCTGTCCTTAATTGATTTCATAAACAATGGTTTTGAAAAAGGTTTATACATTTATTCGCAATTCTTGGATCTTACCAAAGCGTTTGACTGTGTATCCCACGATATTTTACTAGATAAGCTAAAGTTCTACGGTTTTGACAAGAACAGTGAAAACCTAATCGCCTCCTACCTCAGCAATCGTCATCAATTTGTTACCAACAAAAGTAAAAGCTCGGCCTTATTACCGATAAAATATGGTGTGCCTCAAGGGTCTATAATTGGCCCCATATTATTCCTCATATATATAAATGATTTGCCGAGTTCACTAGCTGACAGCCACTTTACTCTATTTGCCGACGACACCACTATTTCAAATCCTTCTTCCAATCTTAATGAATTAATAGATAATGTAAATATATCACAGTCAAAAGTTTTGAAATGGTTCCTAGCCAATCAGTTGTGTTTAAATCAGAATAAAACTGAGAAAGTAATATTTAGCCTAAAAAATGTAAATGACATAGACAACTCTACTTTTAGTAATACAATTAAATTTTTAGGAGTCTTCCTTGACACAAAATTATCGTGGGAACCTCAAACAACGCATGTATGTAAAAAAGTATCGAAAAGTGTATATCTATTACGGAGTCTGTCTTACAAAGTCTCACAAAAAACTCTCCTAACTGCTTACCATGGATTAATACATACCACTCTTTCTTACGCAATTCTGACCTGGGGTCATGCCCCATCTGCCAGTTCCGTTTTCTCATTACAAAGAAAATCAGTTAGAGTGATCGCTGGTCTGAATTATAGAGATGATTGCAAAAACGCATTTATTAAACTTAAAATTCTTACATTGCCTTGTATGTACATTCTTCATTGTCTAATGCATATAAAAGAAAATGAAAGCAAATATGCAACCCATGGCCAATTACATAGCTACTCCACAAGAAGGTGTAATTCAATTTTGCCAGACTATCTGAGGTTAACTAAATCTAGGAACAGCATCAATTATTACGGTATAAAGTTTTTTAATGCATTACCCACCCACATCAAACAGTCAAACTGTAAGAAATTTAAAGAAACGGTGAAACGTTTTTTGCTCGGGCAAGCGTTCTATTCATTTGAGGAATTTCTGTGTGCAGATTTTAGTCACTTTGACGTGTGTTAGTTCTCACTTATGTACGCTGTTATGTATTTCGTTTGTTTTTTATCTGTGTTATAATAATTTTATGATTTTTACTTATAACATCTTATGTAATACTTTTTGATATTACTTCTTTTAATTTGTTCTCAAACTGTACCTTGACTTGTGTAAATACTTATTGTATACTAGCACCAATAAACTATTATTATTATTATTATTATTATTATTATTATATACTAAATTAAAAGGAGCATGATTCAGTCATAATGCCCGTAGAATTTTCTTGAACATCATAAACAAAATTTGATGTAAGAATTCAAAAGAAAATTTAAAATAGATGTAAACGCTGTTATTCTTCGACAGATTATTCAATTTAGTATATAATTTTTGAATATTTTATAGTATACTCTTCTTAGTTTTTTGATAATATGTTATTTTTTAGGTACAATTGCTATATTTGTCTCTCGATGATGCTATCTTGATCAGTGAGTCATTTATCAGTACACTAAGCAGTGATTTTGTTTGTAGAGTTATCAATAATATAGGCGAGGCTGTACCATTGACGCAAAGGTGAGTACAGGCTGTCCTCAAGCAGGAGTACTGTCTCCATTGCTGTGGGCAACCCTTGTTGACGAACTTCTCTTAAAATTTACGCAGAAGGCTTTTACTGCCTAGGATATGCTGACGATCTAGCAATAGTAGTCAAGGGGCGATTTGCGAACACGATATTAGAGCGTTTGCAAAGAACCTAAAATATTGTCGACAGGTGGTGCAGTGATGAAGGATTTTCCATAAATTCTCACAAACTAGGATTCTTCGTCTAGCGAACATTCAAAAAAGTCCCGACGCAGTAAAAAATATATCAAAAGATCTATACAGGGATGTTATAATTTGGTCAGAGAAAAACCGGCTTACACTAAATAAAGAAAAAACAACTACTGTATCATTTAGGTACAACATCGAGCAAAACCTTAAAGACGAATTTTTAGTAACAGATTCTGCTAAAATCTTGGGTGTTATGTTCGACCGAAATTTGACGTGGGCTGCTCACATAGATAGTTTGTGTGTGAAGCCCGGTAAAGGTTACGGTATGCGCAACTTAAAAAATCACTGCGGTAAAGGTTCTCTATTGACATTTTATTACTCTAACATACATTCCCATCTACGGTATGGAATTATGTTGTGGGGATTGAGTACTACCTATGTTCGTCGGGCATTTATTCTGCAAAAGCGTGTCATTAGGACTATGGAGAGTTTACATCCCCGAGAATCGTGCAGAGAATCCTTTAAAGCCCTCAAAATATTAACTCTGCCTAGTATATATATTTATGAAATATGTTGTTGTTTTTTTTTTTTTAACTATTTAACGTCGGCCTATTTCCGCTACCAAGGCCTATCACCGACGCCAGGAGACGAGCTACCCCCAACCTGGAAATTTTGCCGAACCTCTTCCCTTAAGAAGAGTAGGGATCTTTTACTTGCCTAACATTTAATAGACAAGGGACCGCCTGCTTTACATCCCCTCCGAAGGATGGTATATCCACTACGTAATCCTCGTCTGAAATTACGTAACTTCCGAGTATACACTGATATACAAGCCTCTAGAAGGTGGGACGAGAACGCTGTATTTCCCAAGATAGGTGGGTCGCCCATCCAAGTACTAACCGCGCTCGACGTTGCTTCAACGGAATATCGAGTGATATTCACATTGAAGTCGCCTCTACGCTCGCCCCTGTTATGTTTTTAAATACAAATCAACTTTCCTTACAAACCAAACACACCACAATTATCAAACTAGATTCAAAGATCAGCTAATTCCTCATCAGCATACAACAGCAATATATCAAAAAAGTGTATTTTACAACGGATGTAAAATTTATAATCATTTGCACATTGATTTAAAAAATTGTAAAAGCCTACTTACTTTTAAAAAGAGGATAAAGAATTTACTAGTTGAAAAGTGCTTGTATGATGTTATTGAATTTTACTCAGTCTGACTATTTATATATTTATTGTGTTTTTATACTTTTGTAGTTTGTTATTATGTACGTGTTGTCGCTTATACAATTTTACATGTATTTTATTCTATATTTTGTATTGTATTATGCTTATGCATATTAGCTCAGATTATTGACGCACTCCTGAGTTACTTGTATGGTTATTAACTAATTGTACTTGTGATTGGGAAATAAAAGTTATTATTATTATTATTATTATTATTAACAAAAACGGATAAATTACAAATAAAAACGTCGAATGTTTTGAAAATGTTTTTCTAATTACCCTTCAGGTCACCTCAATGACCTTCGCCCACAAGGGTCTATTCTGGCACCAATATTATTTCTTATATTTTCAAATGATTTATCACAACGTGTCACCATTAATGGATCATCTGCCTGTCAAAATGCTACAATTAAATGTTTCAAAAATTAATATAATTCACTTCAAAATAACTCCAAACCCTGCTGACTACAGTTTACTGGTAAGGTGCCATGGTGCATCAATAAAACAAACAAATACAATAAAAATTTTAGGTATCTACATGAACGAAAATCAAAATTGGTCAGAACATGTCAATATATTATCAAACCGTTTAAATTCAGCAAATTATGCACTATATAATATTCGGGGCACTGTTTCAGAGTCAACATTATTAATGTTTTACTACGCAAATGTTTAGAGTCGGTTAAGCTATGGCCTAATTTTTTGGGGCACCCATAGCAAATAGACTATTTGTAATTCAAAAAAAAATTATACGTACAATCAGTAAAGCCAGCTATAATAATCATTGTAAACCATTATTTATAAATCTAAAAATCATGACTATTTTCTCTTTGTATTTATATAATTTATGTGTTTTTGTTTACGAGAATATTAACAAATTTTCCAAAAATAGAGATCTTACCTCATCTACAATGAATACAAGAAACAATGATACCCTAGTAATACCTCCACACTCTACATCTTCATACGAAAAGGGTTCATATTATATGGGGATAAAAGCTTAGAATAAGCTTCCCAATAAATATAAAAAGCATACTGTAAAAAATAAATATAAATCAGATATTAAACAGTTCTTTGCAAGGAATAGTCCAATCAATGAATGCCCAAAAGGGGATTGTAGAGAACATTTTGGAGGGGAGAATTTTTCTCTTCAGGGATGTGTTGAGGGTAGTGAGGAGGTAAACATACTAAAAATCCCCGCCCCTAGCCCCGCCGCTTCAGGGGGGAGGGGGGTGGGAATTTTCCTTTTTTCGATTTTTTGCTTATAACTCGGAAACGATGCGTCGTATGGGAAAAGGTAATCTATGCAAAATTAAAAGTAATTAAATTTTCCACAAGAATGTTTATATTCATTTTTTTCTTATGTGTTATAGTTTACGAGATGTTTGCCAGCGAAAATCGATAATTAATAAAAAAAAAATCAAATATGTACCCTGTATATTTCTATCAAAGTGGTTTACCGTGGTCTGCTAATAAATCACAGTCACAAAACAATCTTTATTTTACAACACTGCACGTATTTACTAACGTAATATTTTGTCGAAATCTATACATTTCCTTAAATATACAGTGTGACTCACTTAAAATGAAGATACCCTTATAACTTTTTCATTTTGTTTCCGATTTGAATCAAATTTTACTCAAGTATAGAACAAATTAGGATCTACTTATGACCAGAAAGTCATTCACCTGGTATAAAGGCAAAGCCAACTGCGGTACAAAAATATGCTGAAAAAAATAAAACATTTTGAATGTTAGAAATTCTAAAAAATGCATCCGATCGGCGCCACAAACGTACATACACCAAAATTTGATTTGATTATTGATGGGGGATATCTCATACATAATCTCATCTAGCAAAGTGGGTCCTCAGTTTCCGCAATTTGTAGTGGCTACGTAAAATTCATCGTTCATAAGATTAAAAATCAATATGATTTTTAATCTTTTTCCTCATATTTTGGTACCGCAGGTAGCTTTGCCTTTATAGCAGGTGAATGATTTTCTGGTCATAAGTAGGTCCTAATTTGTTTTATACTTAAGTAAAATTTGATTCAAATCGGAAACAAAATGAAAAAGTTATAAGGGTATCTTCATTTTAAGTGAGTCACACTGTATATTTAAGGATTTCGACAAAATATTACGTTAGTAAATACGTCCAGTGTTGTAAAATAAAGATTGTTTTGTGACTGTGATTTATTAGCAAACCACGGTAAACCGCTTTGATATAAATATTCAAGGTACACAATTGATTTTTTTTTAATTAATTATCGATTTTCGTTGGCGAATATCTCATAAAATATAACACATAGGAAGAAAATGAATATAAACATTCTTGTGGGAAATTTAATTACGTTTAATTTTGCATAGATTACCTTTTTTCGTACGACGCATCGTTTCCGAGTTGTAAGCGAAGAATCGAAAAAAGGAACCTTTCCACCCCCCTCTCCTACTGAAGCGGCGGGGCTAAGGGCGGGGACTTTTAATATGTTTACCTCCTGACTACCCCCAACACATTCCTGAAGAGAAAAATTCTCCCCTCCAAAATGTTTTCTACAATTATTTTATTGACTGGACTAGAAGTCCTACTATAGCATAAATGACAGATATTATTTAGTTAGTTAATATCCTGTATTTCTTTTTGTCCTGTATACTTATTCTTTTATACATATTTTTTTTCGATTTTTTGTAAACATTCTGACGATTTCCAACACTTACCTCTGTTAAGTCTAAAGAAATAAGTGAATTATTATTATTATTATTATATAGTTAGGAGATACAAATTTGTCTGAGTAAAGTAGACGGGGTCCTACAGTTTATAGTGGAGTCCGAACCACTTTTAGGGGATAACTTTGAACTTCGCTAGGTACGCTAGGTACGCACCTTCATAAACATACCCGGAAAATAATAATAATAATAACCTACTCCTTTCCATTGAGAACGAGCTATTTGCTATAATTCTTGTTTTATTTTTAACTGTCGTGTTTTCATATGGACTTTGGCGCCTCTCTAGAGAGCTAGGCACAAAGGGATCGATGTAAGGATTATAAATAATCAATTTGACAATCATCAGGTAAATAAAAAATGGAAGGTTCAATAGGAATAATTTAGAAGACAATTGTCGATTATTTGTCACAAATTCAGGTCAGCTACTGTTTACTATGTGTACATAACTCGAAATATATTCCACCTGGCACTTTATCGCTACCAGGTGGACATTATGATTAGCATTCAACAAACTAATAAAATATAGTTTTACCTAATTGCACATTACATGTACACACATATATTGTATTTTAAAAAGCTCGGTAGGATTTGCTAATACCGTAATTTTAAATTTGTGATAAGTGGTACAAGTTGTTAAAAGTCATGTAATATTAGCAGCGTTCTTGAATTTCGGACGGTCATTTGAAATTTTAAACAGAAACTTATTATTTTGTAAATTGATAAAAATTGGTATTACAGGTGACGTATTAAATTGGTTTAAAATGTATCTAAATTCTAGGGAACAAAATGTGAATAAAAATTAGCTTATTAGATAAATTGCAAACAAGACATGACGTACCACAAGGGACAGTTATTGGGCCAAATCTCTTTAACTTATGTGTTAAATATATTATAAAATATGTGGTACATTATAAAATGCCTATATTTTCGGATGATACAATGATATACAGTGTGTCCCAGGATAGATGGACCAAAAATTTTGGAATTTTGGAATGGTATTTGGGGATTGAGTCCTGCTTGTTGTAAAACTAAAGTATACCAAAAATGACTTGATTTGGCGTTCTACAGGGTGTTTTATAAGCAAAGTTGTAAAAATCACCACTAATAAAGTACCTTTATTTTTCAAAATATGAAAAAATTCCATTAAGAAAAGTTATTTAGAATGCAATTTTATACCTCTATACCAAATTTCAGGAATATAAAATTATTTTTTTGAAACTTCCCATTTTTTCAATAAATTAGTATTTTATTTTGATTTTGAACCATTCAATTAAAGCTGCATAGAAATTATTTTTTGTGAATTAATATTTAAAGTTATGTAGAAGCTAAAAGTAGGCTATGAGAAAAGCAGTGGATACACATTTATCATTTATTATTGACTTATCCGTTAAACGTAGTCATTATTATCATTAACTTCTGTTTCAAATTAACGAACCAAGCATAAAAAATTAAGTGAAAATATATTGTGCAATTCTACGGAATTGGCGGTGAAAACTCGCTAAGAGAAGTGGTAAGCTAATTTAATTTGAAATTTCCAAACACTGCTTTGTGAGAATAATTAAAAAGTTTCTGGCTACTGGTAGTGTTCTTAACATGAAAATAAAAATAAAAGCATATGATGAAGACAATGTTGGGACTATTATAGCTCATGCCTCTGTTATAGAAAATCCTAACACTAAATGTACATTAATAGGTAGCTTTAAATTATCTGCGTACGATCTCTCATTTCCTAATTTTACTATTGAAATTATGGCAAGCAAAGTAGATAACGTAAATGAAATTGAATACTTACGAATAGGTATTGACATATTGACAATTCGTTAAAGGATGCCCCGGGTTATAGGGTTATGGAGTTATGAAGGATTTAGAGGTTACAGGGTTATAAAAGCCTAGCCACTCCGAGTTATATGATTTTTGAAGAAAGATGTAGACAATTTCTGTGTTGTGGTCATAGAAGCTTGCGCGCCCCGATTAATAGGATTATAGGGTTATGGGATTACAGTGATGGAATTATGAAGTTATGAAGTAAACATTTTAAAGTAATTTTATAACTTTTCATTTGAGTGTGAAAAGCGAAAAACCGGATTTTTACGAGTGTCTTTTGAGATTATGGATGAAAAACGCGCCAAGCTGACAATTCTGACTACGGATTCGGATTCAGTGGGTCAAAGTACATAAGGATACACTGGCCTGGTCTGCCGGACAGACGACTTTTTTTTTGTGGGATTGTGTAATCAAATTATTGGCCCTTATTTTATTTATTTATTTTTTTTTTCAGTTAACGGTAATGTTTATCTAGATATTTTTGCCAACTTTTTAGTGCCTACATTAAAAATACATTTTTTTTTAAATTAATTATCCAAATGAAGTAGACAGGTTTATTTGGTACGAACAAGATGGAGCTCCACCACATTGTTCATGTAGAGGTAGAAATTATTTAAACGAAGTCTTCCCTAACAGGTGGGGTTATATTAAAGCCATGGTGTATAAAACTCCCATTAACACTTAGAAGATTTGAGATAGCGAATAGTTGCTTTATGTGAAACAATACGGTGTACGTCGGGAATTTTTGAACGAGTGCGCAATTCGATGTGAAGACAGGAGGAATCATGTCTATTAAGTGAAGGTGGCCATTTCCAACAATGTTAATAATAATTAGTTTCAATTTTAATTTAATTGTTTTAATCAAGAACTGTGCGTCTGACGAGAAAAATGTTTTCTTGTAGAATTGACCAGGCTAATCAGAAAAATGTCAGTGGCGTACTACTCTTTTGGTAACAAATTTAAAAAAAAATCAACATCCTTGTAGCAACAAATTTAAGCCGTTACGAATATGTTCATATAAACTTTTTTCATAAAATGACCTAAGTAATCACACTCTAAAATATTGGGACGTCATTAAGGAACACCCTGTAAATTACAGTAGGTAAGCACAAACAATTGATAGATTTATTAAAAAAAAAAGTTAAATTAGTATACATAGAGCTAAACACAACTGCATCAACAATAGTCCAGTAGAATTGTAATTTGACATGGCAAAAATAAATATCTACGATTTTATTGTTTTAATTTGATTGGTTGGACACCCAAAATACCTCATAGCGTGCCAAGTGATGTCATACCGGATAAGGGGGTGGGGGGTCGTAAAGTTGAAAAATCGGTTTTTCGCGTTTAAATAGAAGGCTAATAATGTGAGAGGAAACTTCAAATGAGAATGTTATAGGTATTAAAAAAAAACTATAAAGATCTATATGGTCATTATTCAGTCATTATTCAGAAAAAGGTGGTGAAAACTAAACTTGAAACAAAAGAAGACTCTTTTGCATTAAAAATTCCAATTAAAGTTAAATGTCTTTTGAATGGAATTCAGTGTCGAAAAATCATGTGTACCATTTTGAAGTGCTATTTTTTAGTTCACTTAAAAAAAACATTACTCTATGGTAATGTAGCGTTCCACTTAGGTTTTTATGCATTTTTAATTAAAACCTAATGAAACACGCTTTATTTTGGTACACACTGTACATTATGTTTACCAACTATATATTAATTACGCCCAGGCATCTAATTATTTCATAATAGCATTGTTGTTTAGATATAAGTTACACCTTTATACATTCTCTATATTTAAACCAGCTATTTATTTCTTGTTACAGTTTTTACGAATACACTCGTTAAACGCAAAGCCTATGACCACCTCATAATCCTAATTTCAGTTTTGCATACTACTTGTTATTACATTTTGAAAAAAATGTAGTATAGGTTTTGCATTTTTCCAGTGGACCATCGAAATCCGAAAAAAACGTCGGATCGAAATGAAAGTCATATCTATCGACTCGAGAGCGAATTTAAAAAATTCCGTCCGTCGGTCAGTCGGTCTGTCTGTCTGTCGGTCTGTCTGTCACGCTCAGCCCCCCTAATCCGTTTTCGGATTTCGATGAAACTTGGGTGGTTAATAGGAGGCCTTTAGAAAACCTTAACGCGGGAAGCTCGGCTCCGTTCGGAAACCGGAAGTACCCGATATAGACGTTTCAAGTTTTTCGGAAAAAATTGAATAACTCGGTAACGGGCAGTCGGATCGAGATATTTCAAAAAAGAGATGGTGCCGCTGGCAACAGTCTACAGATAAGTATACCAGAGACAATGTCGAAAAACAAATGGAAATTGATTTTTTTTGCAAGAAACTGGTTTTCTCGAAATCGGGCTAGGAAGCACGATAACTGTCCAGGATATCGATCGATTTCGATGAGATTTGGTGGGATCGAAGGTACACGGCCACAAATGAAGCCTATTGCTGGCGGCCCGAATCCGTTGACCGCAAGTACTTTTTCCAAGGCCGAGCATGATTTTCCAAAGATATTGATAACTCCCGAACCGAAGGTCCGACTTTGATATTCAAAAATGGCGATTGTAGGGTTCGATTAAGTCTATTAGGTGATGTTTGTGAGAAATTTGACAAAACAAAAGCGAATCTACAAATTCAAGAAAACTTAATTTTTTTGATAGATTCTACAAATACCCGACAGTTTCCTAATGAAAATCGAAAATTAAGTATTCCGTCGATCAATCTCTATAACCGGTATAATAGTCTATTGTCCATGTACTGCAGAAAGGAACTAAAACGTTAAAGGGTTTTTATTGTTTCTTATGTTCAATTGACCTCAAGATATGAAAAAACCGCGGAGCGCTACCATTTAAAGTGGTGCGTTTTTGAGATCGAAGTAAAAAGGTCCACTTTTCATAATTTTTTTTGCTCGAAAACTATGATTTTTTTATATAAACACGTCAATAGAGAAGTGTGTAGAGAATTAAATTTCCAATCGAAATGGCACCTTCAGAAGTCAATTTTTTTTTTTACAAAAATACGTCCAATAAACAAAACAAAAAAAACGAAAAAATGCAGTCTTTTATTATTTTTTTTTTTTAGCCTGTAAGTAACTATTTTTCGGGTACATTTAGACATAGACATTGCTGCATAACAAAAAAAGCTGGCGTTTTACCCGTTAAAATGAGATTTTGTAAACAGTTTTACGATTAATAGTGACCGAGATATAGCGTTTCAAAGTTTGCAACTTTTAAACTTTTTTTGCTAATTTTACTTCCACGTCCAGTGGAAGTATAGTAACGACAAAAAAATTTTTAAAAATTTTTATTGTCCAAATAGGCTTAAAATGTCATGAAACGTCGAGATTTTAAGTTTGAGCGAAAAAAAATTTCTGTCTGTCTGTCTAACTTTTTTTGTGCGCACGTTTACTCTGGAACCGTTTAAGATATTGACTTGAAATTTGGTACACATATGTACGTTAACGAGATCTAGAACTAGATTATATTTTCATCTTGTTCCGTCGAAGGGTTGGGGGGTAAATTGGGGTAAATTTGGGGTAAATGGGTAAATCAAGCAGGTAAGAGTACATGAAATTGGTAGTATATACAAGAGAAGCTTATTAAAGGGGATGAAAAAAAAAAAAATGTGATTTAGTGCATGTACAGGAACCAGAAACCTCAAAATATTTTTTTACTTCATCCACCTCCACTACCACCCCCCTATCACCACCCCTACCCCACTACCGATGCCACTACCGGGGTATCGTTCTATGGGTTTCTGGGGTAGAGGATTTCAAATATTATATTATTAAAGTTCCATAAACAGTTATTTTCACATACAAAGTTTTTTTCGTTGTGAGTGACTTGGATAGAGAATCTGGATGTGGAAGTAGTGATTCCTTGGGCAGCGGTTTTTACTATTTTTGTTCAAATTTCGTCCTGTAACTTTTTTCTGAGTGAATTTAGGTGTAGACATTATTATATTAAAGTGAAAGCTGACTTTACGCCCGTTGAAATGGTGGCTGGTAAAAGTCTCTACGACAAATAGAAACCTAGATACAGCGTTTCGAAGAGTGTTACTTTTATTAACTTTCTTCCAATTTTTACGTTCTTTTTTAAATTTCGGCCTATAACTTATTTGTCAAAAAGTTCTCCCCGTCCCTTTTTTACAAAAACCACCCCTAACGGGGACTCAAAGCTCATTTTTCACTTTTATCTTTTAAACCGTTCGTCGGAAGAGAAGAAAACATAGGAAATAAAAAATTTGTTGTTAAATTCTGCATAAAAAATGTTCTATTAACCTTGTAACTTATCCTCACCTATTTCGTGCTAACAGCGTCCGAACAGAGGGGTAGTTTGGAGCGCACAGGTAAATATCAATCCTATTCGAACTCTCACAGCAAATATCTTATCCCTCTTATCTCTGCAGGGGACGATGAAATTCCTTGTTCACTGTTATTAAGTGTCATAGATCACATAGCCGAACCCTTAACTACCCTAATAAATATGTCTTTCCAGGAGGGATTATTTCCCAGTGTTTTGAAAAGCTCTCTAATCATCCCTTTACACAAGAAAAATGAAAAATCGTTGTTCTCTAATTATAGAGGTATTGCCCAGCTGTCAGTCTTTTCAAAACTCTACGAGAAAGCATACCACAATAGGCTTTACAATTTTTTAACATATCAAAAGATACTCAACGACAGTCAGTTTGGCTTCCGGAAAGGTGTGGCAACACAAGATGCAGTCTCTTCATATTAAATAGTTTTGAAAATAAAAATAAAAGTGCATGTGTTTTCTTTGACCTAACTCGTGCATTCGATACGATCCAACATGACTTGCGACTAGACAAACTTAATAGGTTAGAGGGCCTGCTCTAACCTGGTTAAAAACTTATTTGACAGACCGGCAACAAAAAGTAATGTTGAGTCAAAATGAAAAAACTATGTTTCTAGATCCAGACCGGTGTCCACTGGGGTTCCCCAAGGGAGTGTGTTGGGTCCCTTATTATTTATTGAATTTTTTAATGATGTTCCCACTTTGCACGACACATTTATTTCTCTATTCGCTGATGATGCAGTTACCGCTGACTGTGACAGTAATATTGATCTATTATCTACAAAAACAAATACCACGGTTTCTCTGATGGAGAATTACTGCTCGACTAACGGTTTAGCTTTAAATAATTTAAAAACCAATCTAATGGTATTCTCTACAAAGCAGCTTAACATCAACTTATTAGTAAGAGCTAATAATAAAATCATCATACAAAATAATGCTGTAAAATATCTTGGTATATACATCGACTCTCATTTAACATGGAACGATCATATTGACTCGTTACTATCCAAATTATCTACACATTGCTTTCTTATATGGCAGATGAGAAAATTTGTCAATGTAGATAAGTATATCAAAAATGTATTATTGTACAATCTAGCCTTGATTATTGTGTTATCTGTTGGGGTAACAGCAGTCGCATAAATGAAATCCTTATATTGCAGAAAAAGATTTTACGATTTTAAAACTCTACGTCATTCCTGCCGAAGTTTATTCAAAGAACTTAATATTTTAACGGTAACATCCCTTTACATACTCAGATGTGTGTCCTATGTCAAGTCTCATTATAACAACTATGTTTCTAGGGACAACTTTACTGATCATGACTTAAGAATCAGTCAAAATCTGAGGATTCCCCAACACAAACTGTCAACAGTAGCTAATGGGCCCTATGTCATGTCCATCAAGCTTTATAACAAACTCCCTAAAAATACAAAAAGTATTAACAACATTCACCTCTTTAAGAGCACAGTTCGCGCCACTTTAATTAGGCACAGCTTTTATTCTATAAGTGAATATTTAAGTTGTGCTAGTTTTCATGAGTGTACTTAGTTTATATTAGCACTTCCCGTCTTTATTTATTTATTTATTTGTTCTGTATCATGTTTACAATATGATCCTGTCTAGACTTATGTGTTTTTAATATATTTTACGCAAATGCAAATTTGACTTTATTTCAATACCTGTAACAGAGTCTTATGAAAATAAAGATATTATTATTATTATTGTTATAATAAATAAAAAAAAAATTAAAAAGAAATTAAAAAAAATTAAAAATTAAATAAAAAAGTTATTCCTGAGCATTTTTCTCGTTAAAGTAACCGGTTTTAAGATATTCGCTATGAAACATCGAATAGGATCGATTTTTACGTGTGCGGTCCAAACTACACCTCTGTTTGGACGCTCTTAGCGCGAAATAGGTGAGTCTAAGCTACAAAGTTAATAGGACATTTTTTATGCAGAATTTAACAACTTTTTTATTTCCTATGCTTTTTTCTCTTCCGACAAACGATGTATAAGATAAAAGTGAAAAACCAGCTTTAAGTCCCCGTTAGGGGTGGTTTTTTGGAAAAAAAAAGGAGAACTTTTCGGGTATCTATTTCCAACTCTATGAGTACGAGTCTCAAATATTATTACTTTATAAATTATTTCTTCTAAGATGTCTAATTTGCGTCGACTAACTAGATTATCCCTTTGACATGATAGACTAAGAGCTGGCGGCCGCGGAGGTACTACGATATTACCTCCGGCTGGAATTTTGAGAAGTGGTTGGGGGAACCATCAGGAAGTGCCATCTGCAAGGATTTTGCTAAAAACCCCTGCAAAGGACACGTCAGACGACTCAAAAATGGAAAAATTTTTGCTCAAAAAATGATCATACCTCCGGCTGAAAATTTGCACATTACCTGTTTGAAGGTCACAGATAACGTATGTAAATCGTCAGACGCCTAGGTCGCTGCAAAGGGGTGTCAGACGCCCTCAAAGTTGTCATTTTCTTTTCAAACATTTTTTTTCCTTACCCCCGCCTGACGTTTTAACATATTGCAACAGAGACCATTCTAAGCACAAATTAAAATCGTCAGACGAAGATGCCGCTGCGAAGTCCCCCTACAACGTTCACAAAGTTCCAACCCGCCTGGAAGGTATACTTTTTTTTCGACAATTTATTTTCGTTACCTCCGTCTGACGTTTTTACATATTATCCTAGAGACAATTTTAAATACATATGTGCTTGTTCCACTTATAACGCGATCGTGAAATGTAGTGTCTAGGAATCTACGTATCACTATCGCGTTATGAGCAGGACAACCATCCTGCTGGTACCCAATCTCTTCGAGGTCAATGTCCAAAGTTCGAACGGCCGGAATAATTTGTTCACATAACAAATTCAAATATTTTTGTGCTGTAAGGTTGCCGTCGATAAAAAAGGGACCAACTATTGAATTACCTAAAATTCCAGCCAACACATTGACTTTCTGTGGGTACTGAGTTCGGTGTGGCATACTTAAATATTTATTTTCCCGGGACCAATATCTAGTAACGGATGAATTGTGACGACCATGCAGCGAAAATGAACTTTCGTCAGTAAATAAAATATTTTTAATGAAAGTTTCATTTTCGTTCGCCTTTTCCATCATGGTCTCACAGAATTCATACGTCGTATAAAGTCATCGGGAAAAATTTCTTGTGTGACGGCAACTTTATAACAATGATATTTGTTACGTTTTAAAATTGCCCGAACCGTGCGGTCAGGTACATCGTGCTCGGCAGAGATTTGCCTGCTGGAACAGGGGGCATGTGCCTCCGCAAAACTACACACATTTATTTCCCTCTGTTCCCGTTCGTGACGAATCCCATGAGGAGGAACTGTGGGACACCAACATCGATGAAGATGATTTTGATGATGAATTAAACCTCTCCGATGCGAACAGTGATTGATGATTCCGAAGATTAAAATGAAATAACTTTTTTTTTCTCAATTCAGTAATAATATTAGTATCTTTTTTCTTAAATAAATTTACAAAGCGAACAAAAAAAAATCTATGGAATTTATTTAATAATCATCGACCACTTAATAATCATCGTTTACTTTCAGATATTCAGAATGTGTTAAATGAACTAGGTACTCATTGTACTAAGTAATAGTATAACTACAACTTTCCTCTTTGATAAAAAATAATACTTGCTTGAAACCTCTTGCATATTGATTTTTTATAGTATAACAAGATTAACATTTTTATTTTTATTTTATTCACACGGAACATCCTTTACTTTTTATGTATATGTGCTAGAAACTTTTCCCTTGAATTGATTTTCTTTTATAACGTATAGTGTCTCAACCAGTATTTCATTAAATTTAAAAGACGTTGAAACAATATTCAGTAATTTAGGCTGAAATTTCGCGATTTTTCAGGGGGATTTTGCAGCGGTATTTTCGTCTGACGATTTACATATATATTTAAAATTGTTTCTAGGATAATATGTAAAAACGTCAGACGGGGGTAAGGAAAGAAAATTTTTGAAAAAAAAAATGAGGGCGTCTGACACCCCTTTGGCAGCGACCTAGGCGTCTGACGATTTACATACGTTATCTGTGACCTTCAAACAGGTAATGTGCAAATTTTCAGCCGGAGATATGATCATTTTTTGAGCAAATTTTTTTTCATTTTTGAGTCGTCTGACGTGTCCTTTGCAGGGGTTTTTAGCAAAATCCTTGCAGATGGCACTTCCTGATAGTCCCCCCAACCACTTCTCAAAATTCCAGCCGGAGGTAATATCATAGTACCTCCGCGGCCGCCAGCTCTCCATCTATGAGATATAGTCTTGTTACGTCTAATCATATGTCAAAATTAATTTTTGCACCGTCTTAATTTACATGAACTATATTGTGAGGTTTAATGGAACCGTATCAAAATTTCTTTGCACCTGATACTGTTCTTGAGAGTTGGTCTGACCTTTACAAACGCTGGCGTGTCATATATGAAATGCTATTCGATTAAACATTTGTATTATTGAAAATAACTATACCGAAAATAAAACGAGTCCAAATTAAGTCACCGTCAACTTACTTGTAATCACTTTATTTGTGATTGTTATTTATGAATGAATGAAACTGTCAAAAAATCACTATAATTTATTGAATCGTTAAGCCTTATTTTACTTCGTTAGTCCCTAATAGTGGATAGACATCGTTATTTTATTTCCAATTGATTTTTATGCCGACAATGTCATTTTAATTGGAAGTATTGATTAGATAAGTGTTAAAATATTATTCTTTCATATCCATTAGCTATAAAGTTCCTGATTTATTTACAAAATCGATATCCTCATTTTAAATCGACCAATTATATTAATTTGTAAAAAGTTCACTGCAATCGTTATAAAATCAACTTAAATACTATTCTGCTGCGTGGAATCCATATAATCCAAAATATTTAATATGCCTGAAAATATGAGAATTACAATATGCCTGAATATTGGCTAAAATTCAAGGTCGTTTGGTTAACACAAATTTTAACCTGACACTGAAAAACTGGTGTCATAAACATCAAATACATCGTTTTTTTTTGTGGTGTACAAACAGAAACATTTTCCTTTTTTACTACATCTATGTGAACTCATCAATAGAGTTATTTATCGATTATAGTCAAGTTGAAATACTTTGATTATTATTTTAACAATGAGTCTTTCTAAAATCCAAAGAATTGAGATTTTAATATTATTATGATGTGGAGATAGAAGAATGCAGAAGCAGGTATGCGAAATCTTCCTGACCGTCGCATTTCTCAGTATACGGTTAGTACAATTGAACAAAAATATCGTCATTTTGGAAATGTCACAGATATTCCTGAATCTGGTAGGAAACTCATTTTAGAAAAAGAATGCAGCAGGTATGCGAAATCTTCCTGACCATCGCTTTTCTCAGTCTACGGTTAGTAGAATTGAACAAAAATATCGTAATTTTGGAAATGTCACAGATATTCCTGAATCTGGTAGGAAACTCATTTTAGGGCCTTTAAAAGAAATTGAATATATTAGTAGATACTCATCAAGACTATTCACATAAACCTACAAGACAAGTTACCGCCGATAAAGAAAGTAGTAAAACGTCATATTCAGGGTTGCCACAGAAATTTCAATTTCCCTGACACTCTCCGACCAATTTTCAAAAATTTCCCTGACTCCACTTAAAAAGGTAAAAGAAAAAAATTATGTTTTTCTCAATACGACCTCCAAACATCCCCATAGCCGTCCTTACGACATTTTTATTTTTTTTTATTTCAAAATTAGAAGTACGTACAAATCAAAACTACTAACCTAAAGAACAAAATCCTATATATAGTACCTACTATATAAAACTAAATGCCAAAACTAAAAAATACAAGTTATTAATTTAACTTTTAATAAAGGGACAAAATATCAAACTTTTATTTTAAACTAAAAAAATTCACAGTTGCACAAAGTTTCATTGCGTGCGGATGTTTATAAAATAATTTTTCCCTGACTTTCTTCGATTTTTTGCCGTTTTCTCTCACTTTCGGCCTAAATCTCAAATCTTCCCTGGCTTTCCCTGCCCAAAACTAAATTCCATGACTTCCCCTGACTTCCCAGGTGTGTGTCAACCCTACATATTGTATCTTCTAAAAAAAGAAAAATACCACCCTTATAAAATTGATTTTGTTCAAGAACTTAACGACGATGACCCTGATCACCGATTGGAATTTTGAGAAAACATGGCAAGTAGATGCCAAGATGATCCCTCATGTATAAAAAAACCATATTTTTACTATACTCAATATCCTATATATTTTTTACAAAACTCTATCTAAGGGGTAACGTAGTCAAATTGGCAAAGTTAATGTTACGTGCTGTCACCCCCCTTCGTAAACACCCTATATCGTGGGTTCAGAAATTATAACACCAGGGTTACACCAACACCACACCAACACTAAACAATAATGTGTTTACTTACGCACTAATTAGAACTCTTTTTTCGGATTTTCGAAAACAATTTTTTTCACAGATATGAAGTTTTTGAAGTCAAAACTTTTTGTGGTAGTATCTTTCGCAAAGATACATCCCTGGAAGGAACCACACGCAAAAAGGTTGCAAAAGCACGGACACTTATCTTAACCTGCCATGGCCTTTAATTCTATTTTACAGAAGTATAGGATATTAAGTGAACGTTCGTACTGGAATTATAAATATTCAAATTGTCGGACCATATTTCTTTGATAGCACAATAAGTGACGAGCATTACTTGGATTTCCTGCACAATTTCTTAGTTCCAGAGTAAAAAGACTTTTCCCAGATGATGGCACCCGTAATGAAATTGATAGAAACATTTGGTATCGGCACGACGGAACTACACCATAAGTTCTTCCCAATAGGATCGGTAGACACAGTGAAATTGAGCAGCTAGCCCGTTCTCTCGATTTAACCCCACATGACTATTTTTTACGTGATGATTTAAAATCGAAAGTCTACTTTAACAATCAAATAACATCGATGATATAAAAAATAGAATAAGGCAAAGAATTAATCAAATCACCCCGGAAACGCTCCAAATGTTTTAAAATAATTTCAGCAATGCCTCTATTATTGTCAAGAAGTAACCGGTTCCCAGTGAGAACATCTGATTTAGGGTCAGTTGTATAGGATATGTTTAAACTTTAGTTTAAACCCAAGTTTAAACAAAAGTTTAATAAACAGTTTAAACTAGATTAGTCGCAGCATGCCCCTTGTATATCTTATAGTTAATTTAAGCGAACTTTATTAAAATACGAATACTTCCATTTTTACGCAAACTTCGCTAAAATATCAATACTTCTTTTTATTATTACTGACAGTTGATAACCAAATTGTGTGCTAATTAGGTTATATTATATTAGGGTATGTATTTTGTAGCATGCCGTGTTTTGTTGGTTAGAACATAGAAAAAATATATAAAATAACAAGCTAAAAACGTACTCTTCGCCAATTTACTGAGCTTTTTATTTAATTGTTACACATTCTGTAGGATACTCTTCGCAGTTTTCTTGTAAATAATGTTAGTTTCTGGACATCCTAAATTTTGTGATACCATCTTTGTTGTGAAAAAAATTATATGGAAAAAAAAATGAAAAAAAAAATCCAATCTGTGTGGGATTCGAACACACGATCTTTGGATTGCAAGGCAAAACTTTAGCCACTCATTTCGCAAGATTTCTATTTTTAAGTACAAGCGACAAAAATTAAGAGAATATATATTTTTTTAATTAAATAATTAATAACTTTTTTATTTACTGATCGATTTTCTTCAAAAACAATAGGGTTCTTCCTCTAGCTAACACTAACTTACCTTCCAAATATCAATACAATCGGACTTTTCTTTCTTAAGTTATCGTGCTTACAAGAAACGTGACGGACGGATGGACTAACAGACGGACGGACAGACATTTTGAAAGTTGTTCACAATTCGTTCACTAACACAATGATATGAAATTTTTTTCTCTACGAGCGATATTTACGACTTTAGAAATGTACCGATCAAATACAATATACTCTTCGTTTTTGTGAAGAGTATAATAATAATATGTTCTCTGGGGGTTGGGAATATTACTCCTTAAGAATGAATCCAGTGAAAAAAAGAACTGCACAGTATTGAGGTTATAAAAACATCACACACAAATATTTGTTAATTTTAGCGTGTATTTAACCGCAGCTTGGAGTTTAACCGGTACTCCATCCACCAGTTGATAGTTAAGCTCTAGTTTGTAGTTTAAACTAAACCTATACAACTGGCCCTTAAACTGTTTCATGTTAGAATTTGTATACAATATAATTTAGTCATATTAAGGTGGGCGGTGTCGTGAACATAATTCGATAGTTTCTCCTACATCCCTGAACCGATTCAAAAAATTTTTTGATAGGCTTTTAGAGATAACTTTATAGAATGTTACTAGGCTAGTGAAAACTAAAGAAACAAAATTTTTCTTGTGGGAAAATCAAAAAGATTTGTTGACTTCAATATCCTGGTATCATTTTATCAAGTTTTCTCTAAAAATCTATCAAAAATTTTTTTCAATAGGTTCATGTAGGAGAAACTGTCGAATTACGAAATCATTTTCTTAAGCATGGCATCGCCATCCTTAAAAATGTAATATTCTTCACTAGAAAATTAGAGAAATTCAAAAACCTTATATTTCTGAATAGTGAATTAAAAATGAACTATAACATCATTCCATTTAAAAATTTGAAAGGTCACTTCAAGGGAGCTGAAGGGGGAGATATTAAATTCTGCTCAAATAATGTCATTTTTTAATTAAAAATTGACAACTGTTAGGACCTTATTTGAAAATCGTAAATTAAGCAGAAAATTAATTTATCCGTACTTTTGGATCACACTGTGCGTATGCATAGGTATAGATAGGTGAATGACATAACTACTTGTTTTACTCGAGCCAATGGATAAATCAATTTTCTCGAATTTACTAATATTTTACATCCAAATATAAAATCGCACTAGAAATTTAAAAAAATGTTATTAACTTTTTAGTTTTTACAAGTTTCAAGAGTGACAATCTTCATTTATTCTCGATATACTTACAATAAAAATTCTCAAATAAAATTTAAAATTGTTTCGTTTGAAGGAATATTTACTTTTAATTTAATTTACTCAAAATCTGATTTACAGCCTTTTGGAAGCCATATTTAGAGCAGTCAGTCTTGTACCCACATTCGACGAAGCCACTTTGTTAGCAAAACAATTGATATAGGTATGTACTTTAAATCAATTTATGAAAATTGTAAACCAATTAATTTTGATTCAGTGAAAATGTCAATATGGGATTCTCATCAAGTAAAAGTCGAAACAATCAGCTATATTCTTATATATATATCTTACGAAGTTCTGGCTTGTAGCCAAAAATGTATGAACTGAAACCAAAGAAATTTAAGTGCATGTTTATATGCAAATCATAAATTGTGCAAGCTGACAAGTTGGAATAGTTTTTTGGCACTTTTAACTGCTTCCCAGTCCGTGCTTTACTCGAAGTTAAAGCACAAAACAGAACAAAATTTCAAAACAATATCAGCTACATTTCAGAGCTCTCTGCCAACACACATTTACATTGACCTTGGTTCCAATTCAGGCATTGAGATGATCGATAGTATGTAAATGTAATTTTTTCATTAGAAAACAAACAATTATCTGAAATAAATCTAAATTTAGCTTTAAGTTGGGGCTGCCCATAAATATATACATTTTAAAATGTTTCGAAAACAATACGATGAATCAATACAATCTAGAGCACAAGACTTCTTTTACAGTTATTATACCTATTTATTTAACCAAATTGGTATATCATGATGACAAAAAAAGTATGTAGATATAAGTGTGTTGACCAGGCCTCCGCATCAAATTGCGTAACCGCTGGGCTTGACGGGCCCCGCGAAATCTATGAAGCACCTCTTTTCTTTTCTCCAAAATGAAAATTGAAGAGAGGGAGGAGGAAAATTGGAAAATATTTTTTTATGAGCGGGGGGGCGCAACATTGGTACGCGGCGCCCCTAATGCCCTGGCGCCTGCATGCACCGCCACAGGCATACAGGCCCTCCCTATGGACCCGTCGCAAGCCCTGGACCTTAAACTCTGTACCCAATAGCCCCCCATATGGGGGGCTGGTGTTCACCGCTTCTTGTAATCACGATGACTATTGTTAGACTTTTAAAATTTCTGTTTCAATAAGATAGCGTGTTCGAATATTTTATATTAGTCATATGGGGTGATCATCAGAGGCGTGTAAACTATCATGTTCCATTTAATCTATATTTTATTATAATTTCAGAGCAAAATTTGACTAAGGGTTTCGATTAAGCACACAAAATTATGAAGATATATAAGATGTTGAAGGCAGTTCAATTTTTAACCCTTCTTAGTGGACTCTCATCTTCTACATAACGGAAGAAAATATTGTGAGAATTATGCAAAAGGTTTCATCATAATTACGTACATACGTACATACTTCTAACCATGCCAAGAAAAGGTTGAGAGTGCGTGATATAACTATACAGTCTGTGCTATTTAATCCTGCAACACCTTGTTATTGTGGAACGTGTTGCTCGATTTAAAAAAAAATTGGGACAGTACTCGATGCTCTATTTGACTATATTCAAAAATTTTTAATTTTATATTTTCAAGCCACACTGTACAGGGTGGACCAAATTAGATAGGATTTTGGGTTTTCTCTAACTATGGCAGATAAACAGAAACAAATATAGGAGTCCTGAGCTCGATCTTTTTCGACTACCGACTACAGAGCGTTTTTGGAAAATTGGCATTTTTTACCAAGTGTTCAATCGAAAATCGAGTAACACATTCTTAAGGTACTTTTTTGAGTAGAATTCGTGGCTGATAAGAAGAAAATTATGCACTCCTCAGTTTTTTTAAATGGAACACCCTGTAAATGCATTCATTATTCGATCACAACTTAAATTAGCTATCCAACGATATATCATATGTCATATTTAGAAAAAGTGGTTAATTTTCGAAAAATTTAATATATTTGTGAGGAGGCCATGGAAAACTATTAACAAGAGCAACAACACTTCTTATTATATAAAATAATTTTGCCAAAAGTAGAAAAAACTAAACTAAAATAAATGTTCGAATTGTTTTCCATTGACATATATGCATATTTCTCACATTTCTAATATATATTGAGAAGGCCATGGTAAAAAAAAAGAAAAGCGAAATAATCGTAAATGTAAAAACTAATTTGTGAGAGTTAATTCTGAGTTAGCATTGTTAAAAATGGTTCAGTTTAGTAATGGTGAAAAATATGATATGATTAAGTATTTTATAGAATGAGAAGATTCAAATTTAGCTTCTGAGCTTTATTGTAATAGGTAAGTTATAGACAGCAAAACTTTGTGCCAAAAGTGCTGAATAAACAATATTTTTAGATTTCCAGAAAAGAGACATCCAGACAAAAATATTCAAAAGACTACAACAAAATTTCAAAAAAATTGGTTCATTCGTAAAACCTCGAGCAAAAATAAATAATAAAGCATGTAGAGAAGCTGTAGAAAACATTGTTTTAGAAAATCCTAATATATCGTCTCACGAAATACAGGAAAAGAATCCCGCACACCATATAGGGGATTTCTGCCTCCAGTCAAATTCAATCTAACCCACGTAAAAATGTTCTTTTGAACCCCCTGAACAAATGTTCAAATGCAGCCAGGTCCGAAAAGATCTTCGTTTTGAGATATGGAGCAAATCGTTCCAAATCCGAAATCGCGTGAAGCGCCCAAAGTTACCTTGTCGTAATGTCTAAATTCTATTGATGTTTCCATAGAAATCAATAGTAAAACAACGAAATATTAAGTTTTATTTCACACTTTTTTATTTATTTTTCACTTATCATTAAAGACATTGCTTTGATTCATCGAAACTGTTAAATAAATGTCATTTTAGGATATGGCGTTTACAAAAAATTATTTAAGGTTACAAAAAGCGAGCTGTGTATCATCTCAAGCTTATATTAACATCCCAATAAAACAGGATCATAAATACTTTTTGAGAAACTAGTATTAACACATACAATAGGGGTTTTCGTTATTTTCATCAGCTAATTATCAATAAAACAAAACAGTTCATCCTGGACACTCTTAGTAAGAAAGTAGCGCTGAATTCACAGTTTAAGGTCGGTTCGCAGTGAAAAAGAATTTCCTACTATCCAAGAACGAGTGTGTTATTTTTTAAAAAATATTGGCATTTTTTGAGTACGTGGACACGAATTACTGATCGAAATTGTTTAGGTAAGATTACCATAGAAAATTCCATAATCATAGTTCAAATAAAAATCAATGGACCTGATTAAATTGCCCATTTAATGGGCATTTAAAATGAAAAACATGAAAGTTTACATAAAAAAAGAACAATTCTAATCCTAGGAAGCTCGGAGAACAATATTCATCATAAGCGAAGCCCTTGAAGACCCACGGTGTCAATATGAGTAAGAAATATGTTGTTATTTAAGAATTAATTATGCAGTTCTGAATTTCCATAAAATCAATGCCAACTTTAATTTAATTTTTTTCAATTTTAAAACGTATTTGGAACGATCTTTAGGGCTCCATATCTCAAAGCGAAACCTTTTCGGACCTGGCTGCAGAGGGTTCAATAGAACATTTTTACTTGGGTTAGATTAAATTTGACTGGAGGCAGAAATCCCCTATATGGTGTGCGGGGTCCTTTAGGAATCCCAAAAACAACTGCGTTGCGTTGCTTAAAAAAAAATAAATTCAAACCCTACAAAATTAGAATTAGTCACCATCTATACCCAAACGACTTTCAAAGGCGGCTCGATTTTTGCCAGTGGTTTTTGCGTCAGTGCAATGAAGTGCCAGGATTTGAAGAAATAATTATATGAACAGATGAGGCCCATATAAGAAGTGTCGGAATTTTTAATCGGCATAATAACCACCATTGGGTTCATGAAAATCCGCACGTAACCGCTACAGTTAATCGTCAAGGACGATTTGGATTTGGTGTGGTTTTATTGGATACCAAATAATAGGTCGTCATTTTTGTTCACGGTAATGTGAATACCGTATTAACATGCGCCCCAAGTCATACGTCAAATGAAACACGAAATTTAAATACTCAATTTGGGGATAGGTATCTATATATCACTCAGGACTAGTTTATGAATGTCTACTTAGCTACGTTAACTAAATTGATAACTAACAATTAATTTAGCTAACTGGACATTAATAAACAACAAAATAGTTTAGATATTGTTTCATTTATGGTCCTATTTTGTGGCCAGCTAGATCTCCCGATATAATCCCTGCCCACTATTGGTCTCAAGGTTATTTAAAAAATATTATATATAGAGAACGTTCTAATAACATAGAAGAATTGGAAAACAAAACATTAGCTGCGTTTCGGACAATAACTTATGTCATGATTAGTGATGCCGCCGAGACGAGACGTTGCTCGCTCTCGTCTCGAAAAATCGAGATGAGATTTTTAAAGTCAAAATCGCCGAGACGAGATCGAGAATTTCTCGACTTTTTTTTTATTGTAAAATTGTTCTACATTTGACCTTCGAATGAATAATATAAACTTGAATTAAGCTGAGAATATAAATATTTACAAAAATAATATAAATATTAGAAAAATTTCATTTTTATTTCTTAAAAAAGCAACCATTACAAACATTAAAGTAAACAAAAGGATCCCCATCTATATTCAACTCAGGATTTATTTCATAAAATTTATTTGATGCCTTTTACTATTTGGGCAAAAAAAATCTTAAAATATGGAGAAAATTAAAATTCACAATATTTCAAGTAGTTCTTTTAGTTGCGGGTACGTTTAAAAATGAAACAGAAGTTAAATATTCATATAAATTGAAGTGTAACTTTATAAATTAAATAAATGGAGATTTCACTTGTGAAAAAATAGGAAAAAATGGGAAATTTCACATTTTCCGAGACGAGACGAGATCTCGACCTCGAAACGAGATTTTAGAAAGACGAGAATATGTCGAGACGAGATGGCTGAAAGATCTCGGTCCGACGATGTCGAGACGAGACGAGAAAAACCAATTTCTCGACGAGACGAGTCTCGCGGCAACACTAGTCGTGATTGGAAATGCAACAAATGGAGAAGGTGTCAATGGAAGACAATTCGAACATTTATTGTAGTTTAGTTTTACCTATTTTTGGCAAAATTATTTTATATTATAAGTGTTGTTGTTGTTTGTTGAATTATATGAAACAATTCAATATAATGTTTAACAACTCATATTAATTAATTATCATTTTTTGGTCAGAGATAGTACCAATCAATAATTAAATAAATCTGTAAATGTAATAATTCATATATTTAACAAACAATAATAAAAGTTCATCTTTGTTCCTGATATTGAATAAGTGCCTATTTATTGTCTTTCCACACGGATATCTCAATAGGTTAAGGGCCCAGATATACGCGGAATTGAGTAAAAAGACAACAAAAAAAATTATTTTTGAAACAATATTCTGATATGACGGAAGAGGTGGAAAAGTATCGCATTCCCTTGTTTGATGGTACAAATTTCAGCAACTGGAAATTTAGAATGCAAACTTTGCTGGAAGAAATGGACTTATATGAATTTGTAAAAAAACCATACATCAATATGGTGGAAATTTTAGAGGTAGACACGGTGCAGCAACGCACAGAAAAAGAAAGACGTCTGGCTCAATTGGAAAAGCGCGATCGGAAGTGTAAGTCGCAAATCATACAGAGGATTACAGATAGTCACCTAGAATATGCAAAAGATAAGCAAACTGCATTTGAATTGTGGACTTCTCTGTGTGCAGTGTTCGAGCGTAAAGGTATTGCCAGCCAACTTCTCATTCGCAAGTCACTCCTCACAATGAAATTCAATGCAATGAATGACACGCTTGCAAACCATTTTTTAAAATTTGATAAATCTATTCGTGAACTTCGTTCAACAGGAGCCACATTGGAAGAGGCCGATATTGTATGTCATCTATTGTTAACAATGTCAGTTGAATATGACACTATTGTAATGGCCCTTGAAACTTTAACAAAAGACGATTTATCAATAAGTTTTGTTAAAAACCGACTCTTGGATGAGGAAACAAAACGGAATAATTTTGGGACGAAGCAAAACAAGATTGAAATACCCTCCACGACGGCTTTCTCATCAACAGCAAGAAGAGGAACACCGAAAGGCGGATGGAAAAATTCTGGTTCAAATAAAACTAACAAACGTCACCCATTTCCTTTTCATTGCCACGAATGTGGTTTGTTTGGACACAAGAGGATTGATTGTCGCAGAAAACCCCAAGGAAATCGGAACGACGGAAACAGCAAAGCTCACGTAGCATCTGATGAACAAACAAATGAAGAGAATTTTTGTTTTTCAGCAACAACCAAGTGTGAGTCAGAGAATCAACTCAAGTATTTTTTGGATTCCGGAGCGACGGAACATCTTGTCAGCAGTAGCGTTCCTCTGTTCAAAGTTAAAAATTTGAAAGAGCCCATTAAAATTAACGTCGCCAAATCTGGAATATTTTTAGAAGCGAGTAGAATTGGGGAACTTGAAGTCATCAGCAGCGTAAATGGAAAAGAAATTCCGATAAAAATTAAAAATGTTCTTTCTGTACCTGGACTGAAGTATAACCTTCTCTCAGTACGCAAGTTGAAAATGAATGGATTCGAAGTTATATTCAAGAACGGAAAAGGGGTTATTCAAAAGGGTAATCGTATAATTGCTATAGCATCCAGAAGTGAATCACAACTATATGCTTTATGTTTCAAGCAAAAACCTATTTTAGCCAACACTTGTACTCCTGCTGAGGACCTGAAATTATGGCACAAAAGATTGGGACATTTAAGTTACGAAAGCGTTAAGAAACTTCAGGGACACGTCGATGGAATGAACGTGGATTCAATCAAATTATACACTGAAATATGTGACACGTGCATTGAAGGAAAACAAACGCGAATGCCGCACAATCAGACCCGTGTTCGTGCTACAAGATCCCTACAGCTCATTCACAGTGATCTTTTTGGCCCCATAGGTCCGACGTCTTATGATGGAAAGAAGTATGTTTTGACCTTAATAGACGATTATACTCACTTCACAGCGGCGTATACAATGAAATCAAAATCAGAAGTATTTAGATATCTTAAAATTTATGAAGCCATGGTAACCGCTCATTTCAATTTAAAAATTAGCCGGTTTCGCTGTGACAACGGACGGGAGTATATTTCAAAAGAAATTAAAAATTTTTTCGAGGAAAAAGGGATCCAATTTGAATTTACTATCAGATATACGCCTCAACAAAACGGAGTTAATAGTTCTCCATGGCATCCTCACAAATATATTAAATTTTTCGAAAATCAACCACTTTTCCTAGATATGACAAATGATATATCGTTGGATAGCTAATTTAAGATGCGATCGAATAATGAAATAATTTACAGGGCGTTCCATTTAAAAGAACGCAAGTTATGTCTATATCTCGAAAATTGAGGATTGCATAATTTTCTTCTTATCAGGATCGGATTCTACTCAAAAAAGTGCCTTAAGAATGTGTTACTCGATTTTCGATTCGACACTACTTGGTAACTGAGATATAGAGGTCATCAAAAAATTCCAATTTTCCAAAACGCTCTGTAGCTCGGTAGTCGAAAAGATAGACGAACGGTTTGCGCCATTGTTGGTTTCTCGAAAATCGAGCTCTGGATACTGTTATTGGTTTTTGTCTATCTGCCAGTTTTAGAGAAAACCTCAAATCCCATCTAATTTGGTCCACTCTGCATATACCTGCATAATATGTATGTATTTCTGAAACATTATCTGTAATTCTTGAGATAATCACATCCGATTTGTCTATGTGCAATTGTGGCATCCATTTTGGATTTTCCATTTTGAAGTTTCTATTTTTGGCATAAAATTCGATATCGGCCGCTTCAAAAATACCTAACTACCAATTTTAATGCAATCGCGAAGAAATCTTAATTTCGTTCAGTTTTTGAGAGTTTGGCTCACGTAGCTTGATGAAAAAAATACAATTGTTTGCAAAAAATTGTCATTATTGTAAAGCGAAAATATAGATTTTTTAAATCAAATCACCGGCGCATTCGCCAAATTGGCGAATACGCTGTATAATATACGCGAGTCAAACTGTGAACATTAGGGTGCATCGATTTTCTTTTTTTACCTAATCCAAAATGGCGGGCGTTTAAAAGTTGTGTGATAGGGTTGTAAATAATACGTTAAAATTTCAAATTAAAATATTAACCCTTAGGGGTAGCGGGTTGGGGTCAAAAGTAAACATTTTTGATATTCTATATATTCAAAATGGCGGGTTCGCAAAAGTTGTGTTTTAGGGTTATAAGCAACAGGTAGAAATTTTAGTGAAAAATATTTAGGTTTAGGGGTAGCGGGTGAGGGTTAAAAGTCCAATTTTTTATTTTGTGCATATTTAAAATGGCGGGCGCGGAAAAGTTTGATCTTGGGGTTGAAATTGGCTGGTAAAAATTCTAAACCAAAATATTAAGACTCAAGGATATCGGGTTAGCATCAAAGACCAAAAAGATAGTACGTACCCTTACAAATATTATCGATACTTATCAATTAGTAATATTTTTAAACTATGTTTAATTACGATAATAAATTTAAATTACTTATTATTACCTACGTATTTGTTATCTAATGTACGCATGCCCATAATACAGCATGCGCTGCGTTCTGCATACATGAAAGCTCGCTGAACAGTGAACACTGTCAGTTTAACCGAAACTTTAGATAGATGCGGTATTTCCGATAGAGCTGGAGCAGTGATTGCTTCTTCAGTACTCCAAGATTTTGGTTTAATTAATGAATCTAAGACAACGCAAGTAATTGATAAAAACAAAATTAGAAGAGCTATAAGCAAGAAGAGAGGTGAATTATCATCATGTGGTACGCCAATATCATTACGTGGACTTTATTTCGATGGGCGTAAAGACAAGGCCATGAAATTAATAGATAACCGTCGAAAGATAACAACCGAAGAACATATAGTTTTAATTGGAGAGCCCGGATTATCATATTTGGGAAATGTCACACCTTCTACAGGTTCAGCTGTAAACATCATTAACGCCATTATCAGTTATTTTGAAAACTCTCGAATCCCAACTAACACCTTAAAAGTCGTCGGATCTGATGGAGCGGCTGCAAATACTGGTCCTAAAGGTGGTGTTATAGCTCTGCTTGAAAAACATTTTAAGAGACCCCTTCAGTGGTTCATTTGCCAACTGCATGCAAATGAACTTCCACTAAAAGGCGAACATATTGACGGAACTGTATTTCAAGATTTTCAGGTATAATAGGAAAGTCGTTAGTCAAATGCGAGCAGATGCCAGTAGCTGCATTTAAGATTATTATATCCGAAATTCTTATAGTTAAGGTGAAAGATCCTAACATATATCAGTTATATTTTTATGAAATATGCCAAGCAGTAATAACGGGATATGTTTCTATTAATCTTTCAAAACGAGAACCTGGCAAAATAGTCCACTCGCGATGGCTGACGACAGCAAATAGAATACTTCGCTTATATGTTGCCCTGCAGATTTGGTTATATCAGCAACGTATGTTGTCAAAGTTGTGCGCCAATGTGGTTCAAAATAGAAGCACATCCATCATGTCTGCAAGGTATGGAAAATGTATGGAAGACCATACAATTATTCAGATATTTATCAGAAGAGTTGAAAGAAGTAGGTAGTTGATCCCGTCGTAATACGAAATGGATATTTTGCACACCCTGAGAACATACTACTGGGAATGCTGGGCGATGAAAACCGGTGTATTAGGAAGTTGGTCGTTCGCAGAATATTAAAAGCTAGAAAAGGCAACAATACCTACTTAAGAAAGTTTACACTTGCTCCGTTGAAACTAAATGCTACAAATTAGTATGAGATGATTGATTGGCAAGAATGTGAATATAATGAGCCATCATTAACAGTTGATTTATCCGAAGAGGACCTTAATCAAATTATAAATAATCCTGAATTGTCTAATAATTGAAATAAAGAAATTTCCTAATCACACACAAGCTGTGAAAAGGGCAGTAAAGCTTGTAACTGAAGCTTCAGCGCAAATTCAACACAAAGAAAGATTACTACAAGCAATTTTTACCATAATGTTTATAGTATTTTTATTTTTACTTTTTATTCTTTAATAAAATCAAGTTTGTTTTCACATAAGTACCTTTGTTATCAAACTTTCAATAAAGAAATTAAAGTAAAAATAAAGTTTATTGTTTCACACTATGATGATAAAACAAATAATTTCCCTTTGAAAAAATGGGACCTTTGAGCTTGTAGGGAATATAAATGGATCCGATGCAGAACAAAGAAAATATCAAGTTGACTTTTAACCCTAACCCGCTAAATCTTAATATTTTTGTCTTAAGTTTTTACCTCTTATATATAACTGTAAAGCACAACTTTTTCATACCCGCCATTTTGAATATATAGAATATCAAAAATGCTTACCTTTGACCCCAACCCGCTACCTCTAAGGGTTAATATTTTAATTTGAAATTTTAATGTATTATCACACAACTTTTGGGCGCCCGCCATTTTGGATTGGGTAAAAAAAAAAGAAAATCGATGCACCCTAGTGAACATCCTCCTTTTACTTCCACATCCGGTGGAAGTATAGTAACGACAATAAAAAATTTTATTGTTCAAATAGGCTTAGAATGCCATGAAACGTCGAGATTTTAAGCTTAAGCGAAAAAAAATTTCTGTCTGTCTGTCGGTCTGTAACTTTTTTTTGTGCGCACGTTTACTCTAGAACCGTTTGAGATATTGACTTGAAATTTGGTACACATATTTTAACGAGATCTAGAACTAGATTATATTTTCATCTTGTTCCGTCGAAGGGTTGGGGGGTAAATGGAGGTAAATTTGGGGTAAATAGGTAAATCAAGCAGGTAAGAGTCCATAAAATTGGTATTTAGTATAAGAAACGCTAAGGTCTCAAAAAAATTTTTGTCATTAGCTACCCCCATTACCTCATTAAAGGGGATGAAAAAAATTTATGATTTAGTGTGTGTACAAGAACCAGAAACCTCAAAATATTTTTTTTACTTCATCCACCCCCACTACCACCCCCTATCACCACCCCACTACCAATGTGGGGTATCGTTTTATGGGTTTTTGGGGTAGAGGATTTCAAATATTATATTATCTAAGTTCCATAAGCAATTATTTCCATATACAAATTTTTTTCGTTGTGAGTGACTTGGATAGAAAATCTGGATGTGGAAGTAGTGATTCCTTGGGCAGCGGTTTTTATATTTTTTCAAATCGGTCAAAAAGTGCCATTTCGCTTAAATTCAATTATCATCAATTTTTCGTTATTTTTTGTCACCTTATTAATCAGGTACAAAAACAACACCTCACACTGTATATTTACAACATAAACTTTAATTCAATTAGTTCCATTACGTAATAAAGATGTAGAGCACCTGAACACGGTATATTTTCATAAAATACATATAAAACATATTTCAAACTGTTGATTTACGATTACGTACTTGTAATAGTGTCAGTACAGCCTTAAAAATGCTACTTTATAATAGCATTAATTATAGTGCTTAGGTAGGTACATGACGGTGTTGTACCTTACCTGCTACCTGTTACATTGTAACGGGCTTCCGTCTAATTTTAAATGCAAAATAATTCAAGAAATATACGATATGACAGAAAACGCAACATTTAATGATCTTTCTCTAAACAACTGGGCTTATAAATAAAAGAGTATCAAGAGAATTAGAATTTCATTTTGGACAGGCAACGACATCTATCTCAACTTCACGCAGTCTTCTGTTCAACCAAACCAAAATGTTATTAACTGTGGCGGCTGGTGAAATTTCAATATTTTTTTTCTCGTCTGTGGCGCATGGGACCCATACGAAATATGGGAAATAACATCTAGAGAAGCACTTCTCTAATGACCCCTAAAAAATTTTGAAAAAGCAGTTTGCAAAAAAATTTTTGAAAATTCGGTAGCCTCCCCTGGGTCTAGGGACTCCTGTTTATTTTTATTTTTTTTTTGTCATATGCATTTGACTTTTCATAAAAATACAACAATAGATTTTGGAGTTTATGAAAATATTTTCATTACTAACTGAAATACAATGAACTGAAATTTTGTAATTTACAATTTAACAAATTACAATATTTCAATTCGTTGTATCTCAGTTAGTAATGAAAATATTTTCATAAACTCCAAAATCTATTGCTGTATTTTTATGAAAAGTCAAATGCATATGACAAAAAAAAATAAAAATAAACAGAAGTCCCTAGACCCAGGGGAGGCTACAGAATTTTCAAAAAATTTTTTCGCAAACTGCTTTTTCAAAATTTTTTAGGGGTCATTAGAGAGGTGCTTCTCTAGATGTGATTTCCCTTATATTTCGTATGGGTCCCGCCACAGACGGGAAAAAAATATTGAAATTTCACCAGCCGCCACTGGTTATTAAGTTTCCAGGATTTGCTGTTTATCTACACGTTTATTTAATACCCTACGTTGCGATTTGGATAATATCGTAACGATACTGAAAACTCCACTTCACTGAAGTTTATGTTTATTTACTTATTTTTTGCGACCCGAGATTCACCCACCATATCAGGTAACAATGATATCCCCTTTTTTGTCCCTCGTTTTTCAAGATATAATAATAGTAATAATAATAATAATATGTTTATTATTTATCTAAAAAAGATAACACTGAACAATACACAATCTGGGGAGGGTATACAAAAGGCCATATGTTAGGTAAATTACCAATTCTGCCACATATGCCTGAGAAAATTACAAATTAAAATTAAGAGCACGCAGTGACATAGGAATATACCACAACATAATTGTTAATAAACTATTAAAAGTATATTAAACATAAGTATATCAATACAGACTACAGAATAGATAATTATTGAAGATCAAACAAAAGTATTTTGTATCTAGCTTTAAACATGTTGAACGGCATTGAAAAATTGGATACATCCATGACATCGCCGCAGGTCGCTATATTAAAAATTTCTTTTTTGCGACGAGGTATAGTAAGGGCATTTTGGTGACGTAAATTTAAGTTGTGCGCATCTGTCCTATATGATAACCTACTATGCAAATAAGCAGGTGTTTTATATTTCAATACTTTAAAGAAAAACCATGTCGCGTGTAGTTTTCTGCGGTTGAATATGTTAAGCCAGTAAGCATCTCTCAATTTATGCGATATACGTTCTGTGCGTTTTATGCCGAAAATGAGTCTAAAGCAGCTGTTCTGGATTTTTTGAATCTTTTTCGTATCAACACTATCTAGGCAGTGACCGTATACATTGTCGCAATGGTTAAAATGAGAGAGAACCAATGAATCACACAGCAATTTTTTTATATCTTTAGACAAGCAGTGTCTTTGGCTATACATAAGTTTTAGTGAAGTATACTTTCTTTAGCATAAAGGTTACATGTTCTTTGAAGCGCAACTTAGAGTCAATAATCAGACCCAAGCTTTTATAGCAGTCACTGGAAGGCATTGTGTCATTTCCAAAGTGTATTTCCAAATTTTCTAGAGCAGTACGTCTTTGACTCTCAATTTCAAATAAAACAGCGCAAGATTTATCAGCATTGGTTTTTAAAGCGTGATTGTTAAACAATAGTGTTTAAATCTTGGTAGGTACATTTTTTCGTTTGCTTTTGCTAATTCTGACAATTGAAATGCATAATATAGTTGGGTGTCGTCAGAGTATAGGTAATCACAATGTTGTAAGTTATTGTAAAAATTGTATGCGTAAATTGTGTACAGCAGAGATCCCAAAATACTCCCCTGAGAGACATCTTGACCAACCAGTTCCACAACAGATTTACGATTATTCAGTGAGACCTGCTGGTATCTTTCTGAAAGATAGGATGTCATTAAAGAGCAAGCACTATCCCCAAACCCTATGAAGTGCAAAATTGAAAGAAGCATGTGGTGGTTCAGAATGTCGAACGCTTTAGAATAATCTAAAAAATAAGTGCACATAAGTTGTTATTATCTAAGAAACGAAAAATATCATCTGTTATAGAACCTAAGGCTGTGGCACAAGAATAGCCTGATCTAAAACGAGATTGATTTTTAGGCAGGATCAGAAACTTGTCAATTTTGGATGGTATTGGGAGAATGCTAACAGATCTAAGATGTTTTAATTCGGTAGGTTGATTTATTTTCGGAATAGGTATCATATAAGCATGTTTATAGCATCTTGTAAAGTATGATTTAGCTATACATTCATTAATTATGTGAACGATGTAATGCCCAATAAAAGGCAGCATAATAAAATTGGCGTAATATTAAGTTGGTCAAATCCAAATGCTGTATATTTTATATTCTGAATAATTGTCAGTACCTGGATCTCTGTAGTGGGAACAAAGGAGAAACTTTCAGTTACATTATCCTTGATATTATTCAGATAAAAATGTCGAAGTTCCTCTAAGATCGCTTTTAGCAGAAGTGATGAAATAGTTATTTAATATATTAACACCATTTAAGTGATCTGGAAATTCTTTTTTTCTAGATGTAACAATGTTCAATTTGCGAAGCTCTTTCCATTTATCTTTGACATTGCAATTCTTAAGCTGTTGTGATAAATATACCCTTTTTTCTCTATAAATCGCCGAAGATGTTAAATTACGCAATCGTTTATAGTATTCCCAATGCCCGGGAAGTTTGGTTTTTTGTGTCGTTTTAAAGCTTTGTCTCGTAATTTCTGCATAAATTGTATATTGTCGGTTATCCAAGGTGAGTATTTGAATTTGAACATCAAAAATTTGAAGTACACTGTTATTGAAACAAGTAAATCCCGCAGTGGTGGGAGATAGAAACTTGCTTGCTTTTTGTCAACCAATGAGATCAAATGACATACCTATTACGCGTCGAGCACGTGTTCAATAATAAATTATAATGGTACATATGAAAAACTATAGACTATACATAGTTTTTAGATGTGTTCTGTCGATCAGCGATGGACGAGCTATTAAAAAATTGGCAGTCGAAATATGATTTCAGTATTTAAAGTAAGTTTAATGTTGGTTTGACTCCCTAGTGAAAATACAAACCTCAGTTTTAATTGACTGTACGTACGAAAACAAAGGCCAAGTGAAAACACCTGCTGCTGAAAAATCAGTGGGTCGAGGAAGCTTAGCTTTTTTGGCTCCTAAATTATATAATGAATTGCCAATTGGTATTTCTTATATTTTGAGATATTTTTCCTATACTTTCATTTTTTCATTTTCATTGTATATTGAACATTAATATGGATACATCTTTTCACGGAATATGCACAAAAATGTAGATACATACATATACAATATAACATAATTCAAGCTACTAGCCGTTGCTGCACATTTATGAAATCACCTAAACTTTCTGGAGAGCTTGGGCGTGATTTTCACAAATAAAGCAGCAACGTAACTGGACAATAGTATATGTTCAAAATTAGAAATATGCATAGTAAAAATTAAATAATTTAAAATTCATTTCAATTAGAAGGATGCATCTTTATTTTACTAGTAAGTGAATATGAATACAGTTGTAATTATTATAAATATTAAATATGATATTATTAGAAGATTACTTTAATTTGACTGTAGTTTTCATTTAAAAATAGATTAAGAATTTTTTTATAGGGAATAAACGTTTCCTAAATCAATTTAAGGGCTAAGCAGTTTGTACTCAATATGAATACGGATGAGTATACAAATTATTAAATGTAAACAGGGATTAAAATATGTATTTAGTATTATTATACTAGTGTTAAGTCAGAGTCGGTGTTTATTTAGGTGTTGTGTATGTACGTTGTTGTTTAGGTACGTGGAATATTATGTTTCGAGTGCTAACTAACTAAGAAATTATTGGCCACTTGCAAGTTTTACCTGTGTGGTATTTTATTTTGTTTATTTACCTACTACTTTATGTCACACATCAACCTATTAATATATATTATTATAACGTACAGAGTTATTATATATTGAGTATTAGCCTATGTAATTCATGTAAATAAACATTTTTATTATTACCGTAAAGTATTTGAATTACGTTACTGTACAAAAAATGTAAAAGCAGCGTCACTATATTGTAGGTAGAATACTACATTGTAAGTACCTACATGTATTCATCTATTTAAGGTTTTGTAGATTTCCTAAGTTATATTTTATCTTTTGATATTTTTTCCTTGTACAAGTTAAACAAGATCCAATCCAACGGCAAAATATTTCTATTCGCCATCTAAAATATGTATTGTTTTCAGATTTCCTCAGTGTAAAACCTTCTTGCAATTTGTTAATATTTATTTTTATTGAATAAAATATCTAATATCGAAAATATTTAGTTTCTCTTGTATCCACTGAAAGTTTTAAGTTTTCATCCATAATATAAAAATACTGTTGCTTAGTTAAGAAACACTATTTGCTCTTGTATAGTTTATTTCTTTTTGATATCAAAAGTTCATATTTAAAGAAAACTTGAAACAGTTCTAAAGTTTCTTAAGAGTTTACACGCTACCTAAAAATTGAGTTTTCAAAATATAATGCTGCTTTTTGTATTTAAAATTAAGAAAAGATATTAAGTTGTTTGATAGAAGCATTGTTACAAACTTCTACAGCCTTCAAAACAATATTTTTTATATAAAAGATAAAAATTGAAGACCATGGAGTTAAGTTTACAGTTTTTCTTCTAAATTGCCAAAAAATATTTTTTCTTCATTTTAAAAATAAAAAGCAATATTTTGACGATTGAAATCTAATCATTTAACGTAGATTCTGAAATCGAGAAAGAAAAGATTTCAGACATCAAATATTTATTGATTCAAGTAATTCGTCAGTTTTATTTAAATAACGTGGTATTGTTCGAAACGTTCTCTTAGCTGAAGTAGAGTCACTATTCTAAAGTCTATAATTGGTTATCTTTGAATGAAGCAAACTAAGATTATAACTTTTAGGAATAACATTTTTCTTGATGGAAAAATCTATTCTTGCGGATATTCGACTACAACAATTTCATATATATATGGTTTAGATTTCTTTCCGTGTATTTTGGTTTAGACTTTTGATGTACTTACTGACAAATGTTGGCTTTAATTCATTAGCCGACGGCTGTGTCAAAACGAACGTAAATAGTGAATAAAAAATTACCATTATAAAGAATAGTAGTCCCATGTGGAGACGTGGGTGGCGGGCTGGGAGCCGTAGCTCCTGCGGTGGGGCTGGAAGGCCCCCAGCAAGAAGAAGGCGAGTCGCCGACAACATCAATCTCCTCCTCGTCCTCTTCAGGTGGCTCCGGTCTCTCCGGCCACGTGTAGGCCTTAAACTTCTTGGCCATAAGACAGCGCGGCATCGCGCTAACTTTTCTTCTTGAACGGCGGTCTCCAGCAGTCCGACTCAGTCATTCGTGGCACACTTATTGCATCGTTAACAGGCTACCTCTCGGATATTAACAGTTACTTTCGTACATTTCTGCAGTTATTGCGATCGGCAACAGTTTAACCGGCTGTGATTTATTTACGAGTCGGTGACAGTTAACGTTTTTGACAGGTGGTACACTCACGCACATGCACTTAGAGATAGAGAGCGGAAAGACGAGTCGAGTGAGGGTGTAGAGAGCAGCGAGGAGAGAATAGAGAAGAGACAGCACAGTTCCGAAAGGCGAACTCAACAAACTAAACTAAACGGTGCCCTCGTGGTTTTAAAGCGCACCCTTACAGTGCCTTTGCTTTTATATAACAGTAGCGGTGGTGGGAGCGCGTATATTGGGGTAGAAATCACCCTCGCCCCGCGAATACTGCGCGCCCGTACTAGCCGCGCATTAGTCCGGTTGGTGTGTTGATTGTCTTTTTCAAAATAACAATTGTTGCGAGCCGGTTGCGTGGGATTTGTTTTCGCGGGACCTGTTGTGGAGACGTGCTCGCAATATTTCCCTGCGTGTCATTCAAGTTTGCAAACTCTGAGGGCATAATCATATTTGTTTACGCGTAGCATAGATTTTAGTTAACATTAATTACACGTCCTAATTGGTAACAAACAAGCTTCTTAATTGCATAAAGTGTAATTTCTAATTAAAAAAAAAAGCTTACAAAGGATCAAAAAACATTCAAAAATACCATCGCGAGCACTTTTTCGCAATCGTAAATATGACATCCTTATAATTTAGCCACAGAAGACAGGAACTATACAGAAACGAAAGCTTGCCGCGGCACCTTTGATATCGAGTGTCTGACTTATGTGACCTCGAAGTGACAGTAATATGCCTTACTACACTCAGAGGAATGATGCACACAAAAAAATACATCAATATTTCGGTTCAATACACTGTACACTAGGAAAAGTGTCTTGTTTTATATTTAGTAGATAGGTTCATGAATAGGAAAACATATATACGGTATTAATGAAGTTGGGGGCCCAAGTCATAGTGTATTGCAGAATGTTATATCCGTATTTCAATCATAATAATGCGCTTTTAAGCCATTGCATTTTTTTTCATACTGCTACCAGAATATGAAAATGCTATCAAGGAAAGTAGTACAATGTATAGATATACAATGAAAGAGACATATATTATGTATATAACTATATTGGCTATATTGTTGAATAGAATATTACAAATCAAATAGTACAGTGAAAAAAATGTTTACGTAAAATAAAAATATACGTGAATAGGGCATGTGCACAGCTAACCTCAAAAATATATATTTCTTGAGTTTTATGAATATTTCGTAGCTGTTTTTAAAATTTCAGCTTGGTTTCCATACTTTCAACTAAAATCTAATTCAGTGTAATGTTTTTGAAGTTCTAAATACTTTCTCCTAATAAAATAGAACTCTTTTGTAGGTTGGAAATCTAACCTGTAATTAGCAGTCTATTTTTATTATTGAAAAATTATTAGCTTGAATTTTGGAGCTAGTATTGCTCCAAGCTGAAATGAGTATACAAACATTAAAAATGAGAATAAACCTGAAAAAACTTAAAATTTGAGGTTATGTTAGTTATATGATGCACATTATTGCACATGCTGCTTTTTTTATTGATACAATGAAAAGTTCTTTAGTATGATACGAGTTGAGAGTCATTACTTAATTACTTTATTCATGGTCACAATACAATTCTGTCCATTAGAAACTGATGAACATATTCTGTAACTTATTGCATTTCTGGTAAGAAAATATTTCCTTTCATATTACTTCTTTTCAACTGGTAATTGTTTAGTATATCTAACATTATACTTTCTGGTTGTTTCAGTTATATAAATTTGTACATACCTTTCAGGATTTTTGGGAAATAGAAAGAAGCTTATTTGTTTCACCTTCGAAGTGCATGGATGATAAGCACAACTCCTATACCATTTAGAACCCATTATAAACAAAAATCAAATAAATAAACTTAGAATAAGAAATTGTCGAAAATTGGAAGAAAAAGGCACGAAAATAACCAACCACCGTGTAAGAGTTTCAAAGACTGTCAATCGCACAACGTCAAAAATTATCATATGGCTTTTGACAAATATATGCCTTATCGTCATGGCGACTATGAACAAATTTGGTCCCGTCAGAAAGGTTTGCTTGCGCTTCTGTATAGTTCCTGTCTTCTGTGATTTAGCCGACATAAATACAAGGTGGGTAAATATGTCGTAATACCTGATTTGTAGCTAAAATTAAAACTGCACAATCTTAAAGACTATTGTAGGTTCTTTAGTCTATATTCAGTGATACAGTTTGACTTTCAAGAGGTGCTGTATTTTTAAGATATGACGTCATCTGCATTTTACATCCCCCACTTATCGAAAAGCAGTATTTATTGTAGCCGTGAAAAAAAACACCCCCCCCCAAGATTTTTTTTCAGATTTTCACATTTTAAACTATGTAAATTACAAAATTAAGGTTTTTCGACGAGGTTATTTGATCAAATAATATTTTCAATATTGTTAATATTATAACAGATCTAATTAGTTTAAAGATACCGTGAAAATACTAGATCGACTGAGGACCCGTTTATCAATGTAGGGTTAAATCTGAGTGTTAGCTAGGCCTGGACCAGGGTGTATAGGCCTTTTCATCATAAGCGCGCGCATGTGCTGCCGCTATATTTGTCTGCGGGAACTATGAAATGTTCGGACACTTGGTTGTCAAAATGGCTGGACCGGTATCATTTTTTCACATTAATTTAGACGAAAGTGTGATTGACGGTGCAAAATTAGGTGAAACCCCAACAAAGGTTTCACTCATTTTCTTAAAATAAAAATATAATTATTAACCAGAAAATATTCTAGTTTATATTATAATTATTGTTGTTGCTCGTTGCTCCCACTGTCAGGTGACTTTTCGACAAAAACAAACAAATGCTTTTAAGTTAGTAACAAAAACTGAAAAAATTAACAAACAAAAAATTACTCATTTTTCAGCCAATAACAATCAACCTAGAGCTGGAACTCTGTAGAAAGCATTACTAACGTCAGGTTATTCAAGGGTTTCATAACCACACATAAAATGCGGTGGATAAATGGATGCGAGTTTAACACTCACTTTGCCCCGAGGTTAAAGTTAGCAGAGGCCCCAATTCTTCATCTTCAGAACGGTTGCTATTAATTAAAATAATTATAAACACGTCGTAGAATACAAAAAAACTGATGAAATATCTTGCAGAGACAAAGAAGTTGAACGATTTCTACAATGCAATAAAATAGGTTTTAATATTAGGCCAGTCACCGTAGACACAAAATCGCGTTAGGTCGCAAAAAATTGCACTGCTCTGATTTTTTGGGAAGTTGTTAGGATAGATACCAATAGTGTAAAACCAAGTTTGCAGTTTCGAAATACCTTGAAATTTTCGGACTTTTTTCAGTTTTTGCCTTATACCTTTTGAAAGGTGCATCCTACGGAAAAAGTCGTCGTGTACATTTTTAAAGTAGACAAAATGTGTACAATTTGAGCGCAATCGCAGCTCCGTAGATCCAATAGGTCCCGAGATACACCACTTCAAAAATTGGCCATTTTTTCCAAAAAGTTCGAGATTGTAGTTTGTAGCCGTCTTACGAGCAGGATATTGGCTAAAACACTCATCTTACAAGGAAAGTCATGGGAGATGAAGCTGTAGAGCAGTTATTTTGCTTTAATTTAAGCACAAGCGAAACCTTGAAGGGCTAATAGTTTCCTTGTTATCTGGAAAGAATGAAAAATTGCCTGGGCGTTTCTTTTCGTATACGTTGCCAGCTTCTGAAAAGAGCTTTACTGCTGCAAGGAGCTGAAAGATATATTTTTATAAACTTTGACAAAAGTGTATATTGATTGGAGTTAGTACACTGTTCCTATGAATCCATGCTCCTTTCATATAAACAATCTCCTTGGCCATTAAACTTATCTCCGAAACGTTTTCGCCACTTCCTCAAAACAGTCCCAAAAACTCCAAAAAGTGTTGTGAATATCAGCAGTAACATTATCTGAGTTTCTCTTACTTTGTTTACTGGAAGGAGAAGAACCACTTTCTTATCAAAAAACTGATTTTAATCTAGGGTCTAGAAGAGTTGCCAGTAAGTATTTTTTGTCATCGATGTTGCCAAAACGTGTTTTCAATCCAACTTTCAATGTAAACCGGATAGTTGGCCGGATATCTGGTATCCAGTACAAGAAGTACGCCGGATATCCGGTATTCGGTATCCGGCCAAAACACTATCCGTTGTATCCCTACTCAATACCAATATACCATTTACGTTTATACAAAAATTTTCCTGTTTTTAAAAACTGGTTTTCAGTCGTAGGTGGTAGGTATCTACCCAAAAGATGAGGCCTAGGTTATTTCACAACTACGACTCATAAATATGTAGCTGTGATACAATAAATAAATCAAATTTATAAATATAATGTCATTTTTATAACATTCTATAGGAAACTGTGCAATATTAATAACAATTTACATTGGGAGCTCCATTTCTTGAAAAATCTGATTTCCTTAATTTTTCAAAAAAATGGCCAGTTTTTGAAGTCAGTATCTCGGGACCTATTAGACCTACAGAGCTGCGGTTGCATTCAAATTGTAGCAAATTTTGTTTACTTTAAAAGTGTACACTATGACTTTTTCCGTAGGACACACCTTTTCGAAGTTATCAGCCCGAAAATGAAAAAAGTCCGAAAATTTCAAAGTTTTTCCAGCTACACGCAGTTCGAAGCTGAAAACTTGGTTTTACACTACTGGTATCTATCCTAACAATATCTCAAAAAATCAGAACAGTGCAATTTTTTGCCACCTACGATGTTTTAAATGACTGGCCTATATTTGCTTTTTAGCTACATTAGAAACTAAGTATGTCTTTCGTGTTCCAAAAATTACAAAATATCTGCTTCATCATCGCCTATTTCGTCGAAAGTTTCAATAATTTGCGAAAAAAAAATTACTTTGACTTTTCACCCAACAATGGCAACAAACAAAATTTATAGGGTTAACCTTGGGCTAACAGAGATAATCCCCACCTTGAAGCTCGGACTAAGTTACCTCTGTCTTTAGCCTAGGATTACTTTTAACCCGAATTGATACACACTTTATTCTGGAGTTAGCGTTTAGCCCCGGGGCAAACTATCCTAACTCTGTATTGATAAACAGTGATATTAAAGGCTAGTATTCATCTTGCCCCTAAATCTGTGGCGAGGCCTACATGACGTCACATCAGTCGAATCGACAGCGGTTGTAAGCAGAAAAGCAAGCCGCTTCGGTTCCCGCAATAAGAGTCCGTATGTACACTAGTAAGTTTAAATGTTGATTTTTGAAGCTGTTTTTATATTTTGTGTTGCAATGGTTTCTTTACAGTCTAGTTTTATTAAAGAGGATTTTGGGTATTTGCCATATTATTATGTAGATGTGTTAATAGTCAGAGTTCAATAAAGGCTATATCTGTACAAAGTTGAGGCGTAAAAATGAGAGTTAGATATTATTTGTAATGGTGAATTTGCCTCATTTAGACACACTCACATTCACTCACCTCATTGCATCCTGCACAAAAATGTTGTAATATCAAAAATATGTTTGATATTTTTTTAATCATTTTTTTTTAAACTATACTTTATTGTGAGCTTACAAAAAATTACATTTAAATACAGAGCAGTAAAATACAACTTTCCCTGGCAAATTTTCTTAGATAATGCGCCAACAGACGAACGGACTTTGAAAAACGTTGATTTTCGAAATCTACATAGCCTGAAAGGTAGCTGATACCAAATGTGAAAAATTAATAATTCAAAATAGCGAATTCAATATCGTTGTTATAATTCCAATATGTTTGCAGATTTATATAATGTCATACATGGTGATCTCAGAAAGACGGAAGAAAGTAATATCTGGAATGTAACTTTCACTATCGTCAGAAAGAAAACCTGATATACCTTTAGTTAAAAAATGTGCGGAGTGTTCTTCCACCAAAAAAAAAAAAATAATTAATAAATTAAAGGTTTGTGTATTAATACAGATTTTTTTTAAATGAATGAACCTTTAAATTTATCTACTCTGACATCTAACCCAATCGATCAACAGAGGCTCCTTGAATAACTTATTTTTTAATAACGTACGGATATTTCTTGAACACCTTGATCTCTTGATCAACGCCTTAAATTCCGATCCTGTCAGTTGCAATATAATCAAGTCATATTTATTAAACAGACAACAGTTTATCCAAGTTAAAAATAAAAGTTCGCAGCTAAGTGTAATAAACTCCAGAGTACCACAAGGCTTTGTGTTGGGTCCAGTTTTGTTCTTGATTTATGTAAATGACCTTAGTGTGGCGATACACAGCGCCAAACTTGTGTTATTCGCATATGATACCACACTTATCAATACTAAAAAGGATATAAAGCGAATCCCACAATATATGAATGATTCTTGCGCCCAAGCTACCGATTGGCTTTCAACAAACAGGTTATCACTTAATCGCACAAAAACAGTCAACATGGTTTTCACTCATAGACCGGTACAAGATTTTATAAACCTTGATGTGGTAAAGTTTTAAGGTGTCTATATGGACCCAAAATTGAATTGGTGCCACCATGTTCAACATGTAGCCAAAAAATTTCCAAAAACACATTTGTTATTAGGAAGCTAGTTACATTAGTGCCTACTAATGTATTATTAACAGTCTATTATTCAATGATATTATCACATATGTCTTATGCTTTGATAAACTGGCACTTAGTACAAAAAAAAAATTGGGTTACAACGGAGGGTAATAAGAATAATTACCAATTTGGGCTATAGAGATGATGTCAGACACAAATTTATTGAACTCAACGTATTAACATTTTCGTCATTATACATATTTACCTGCTTAAAATATACACATGAAAATATTCATTTATTTAATACTCATGAAAGCTTACACTCGCATGACACTAGACAAAATTATAATTTAAGAACAGATTTCATCAGACTAAGCTCGAGTAGAAATGGATTCAATTTTTTCGGACCAAAATTCTTTAACAAATTACCTGTACACGTCAGAAGCCTCCCAAAGAATACTTTCAATAATACAATAAGAACTTTCCTATCAAAGAAAACTTTTTATGATTCTTGAATTGCAACCTTGACAATGAACTTTTCTAGCCAAATTTTGGATGTATAAATGTTTTTAAAATATCTAAATGTATACGCTTCGCAATGGTGTTATGTGATATTTCATGTTCTGTGTTTTTTACTTTAATGTTTTTTGTTTGCTTCATAAACTATATGTTTCTATAAATTATATTTATTCAAAGCTCTGAGCTATATATTGACTTGTGTAAAACATATACTATGTTAATAACACCAATAAATAATTTGAATTTGAACAGCCATCCAAATTAAGCCTTTTCAACTTTTCTTCGTAATTACAACGTCTTGTCAGATTTTTGTGATTCATGCATTATTCTAGTTAGTCCCCGTTTACTGTATAGCACACCTAACAGCATCACGTCATCTGTCGCGGCGTACACACTCAGAGAGTGTGCGCAATATAATTATACAAAAGCTATAGTCTGTAAATTCCATAGATAATGTCTCGATATAACAAAAATTAAAACATTCATTTTTTAATAGGAAAACATTCTCGTAAGCACCTCAGAGAGAATATCTACAGCAATAATTCATAATTAAATAATTAGATCATTAATGGGTAACAGCGGTTTAGGGAAAGGGTTCATCGAAGGGGGATGACTTGTTATTTTTCATCCCTTTTAGTGAGAACGTTGCTGTAATTAATAGTCAGAAAAATAACTCTGCAAATATATACCTTTTATCTAACATTTATTAAATATTTATTGGCATCTGCAACAATCTTTATTTTTACCGGATCTCGATTGCACTCTCGTTTTCAAACATAATATTGTAAGTTAGTCTTAGTTCAGTAACTAGTGACTTCGGAATAATGTCATATGAATTAGATTTCGTTCATTTTTGGCAACTTAATAATAAATGCATCAAAGAGAAGTTTATATATTATGCGGGAATTTGCTAATTTATTTTTATAGATAGAGAGTCGCCGTTTTGTTAATGTGAGTAGTCAGTAGTAAAAGAAATATATTTCCATATACTGTTTTTCGTTAATATATAGTATGACCTAGACGCTAAAAATTTTTCGTCCGGTTACAGCGCTTGCTGTAGAAAAAAAATGCATTTTAAACTGTAAAGGGATTTTAGAAAACACGTAACGTTTTTTTTTGCAAATATCTCAATAAACATTAGTTTTAGCGAAAAAATGGTGGACATCAAAATTGAAGCTTATACCGAACGAACGAATTTGCCTTTTTTATATATTCGTGTAGGACTGATAATTTCGGAGATATTTAATTTTATAGATGGCATCTGACCATTTTTAGGATGAAGTATTTAGTTTAAATGTTGCATATCTTAGAAACTAAAAAAAAAAAAACAAAATTAAAGATGATTAATCAATCTTTAAAATGATTTTTTGTTTGTTTCTACGTCACAAAAAATAAATAAGTTTTGGCCGATACAATATGCGTTTTCACATTTGTTTTAACAAATAATGTCGCCATTTTGTTATTATAATTGCTTGGTTTTTTCAAAAATGCTGTTTTTCGTTAACATGTAGCACTACCAATAATAACCCATAAAGAAAAATTATATTACATATGAAATTATTCCGAAATTTTGCATATTTTTTACCTTTAGGTACTATACATGTTTTCACGGCAAATCTATTTCTGTTTCTCACTTAAAAAAATTGCGTCTCTCGCGGATATATATTCGATTTTGTACCGAAAATGGCTCTTTTTAAAATATTAGTACTGGCGGACGTATTGAATAAGAGTTTTTTGTACCAAAGACCCCGCTCAGATCTTATGGGAAGTGCCCCCCGGTGAAATTGGCCGAATTTTTAATATGTTGTAGATTTCGACTTTCTGATCAAAAGTTCTCATGGGCCCAACTCGATCCTATGACTAGTTTCCGAGATACAGCTCAAGAAATGTACAAGAATGACCTCTCGTTCAATAAAAAAAAAAATTCAAATTCGTGATTTTTTCATACATTTTATATTGTGATACGTTCTTTATAATATTTTGCACTAAAAACATTTGTTGTTTTAATAAAAATAGCGCAGAAAAAATTAAAGCTTGAAAAATGTTGGCGAAGGCACCGGGAAATCTATAAAAAGAAAATAACAAATGAAAAAAATATTCGGTCAAATTGGTTAAAACATTTTTTACATAAAGTATGCGTCTTTCTGATCAAAAAACTTTAATTGAAAAACTTTCGGAAATTGCTCCTTTGACCTCTGATACACCATCAATAAATCAAAAGTTCGACAAGATACAGAATTTTAGAAGAATTTATAGTTGTATCTCGAAAACTAGTCATAGGATCGAGTTGGGCCCTTTTGATCAGAAAGTCGAAATCTACAACATATGAAAAATTCAGCCAATTTCACCGGGGGCTACTTTCCATAAGATCTGAGCGGGGTCCTTTGGTACAATTGTATCGAAACGGCAACTCTGGTGGGGTATTTTTCACTAAAAGTATATCAGATTTCCTCCTTGGTAATGGTCAACTACATTCCGATTATTATTTCCGTTAAAATGTCTTAACTAATTATTTTTCAGGGTGCCCACCATTGCAAAACAAATTTATGCAAATAATTATATAACAAACTCATCAAACAAAATAAGATCTACTTGGAAATTAATTGATTCAAACATAAAACAAAAAGCGGCTAAGACACAGAATGACATTAATATCCTAAATCAAGAAAATGAAATAATCAGGGATCCACTCGCAGTGGCATCAGAATTTCAAAAATTTTACTTAAACGTGGGAGAGGAACTAACAAAAAACATAACCAGCAAAAGAGAAGCTATGGCTTACGTAACGACAGTAAAATCGTATAAGTATAACTCATTTTTCTTTTCACCAATGACAGAAGCAGAAATAAAACGACTGATAAAAAATTTTAAACAAAAAAACAGTACAGGCTCAGACGATATCCCAATAACAATAATAAGCGAAGTAGTAGACTACCTTATAAAACCAATAACTTACATAATTAACTTATCTCTAATTACAGGAACTTTTCCAAGTTGCCTTAAACATGCAGTAATTAAACCACTATTTAAAAAAGGTGAGAAAACCGATATATCGAACTACAGACCAATTTCACTTTTATCAGTTATCTCTAAAATTCTGGAAGCTGCAGTTAAGGAGCAAATTACCAAATATTTTGAAAAAAATAAAACATTCTCAGATAGACAATACGGCTTTAGAAGTGGGAAAAATACAACGGCAGCTACTCTCGACTTAATCGGTAATGTAAATGAAATACTAGAAAATAAAGACATACCAATTACTGTCTTCTGCGATTTATCGAAGGCTTTCGATTGTGTCGACCACAAAATTCTGCTGGACAAGATGGAGTATTATGGAATACGGGGCATTGTTCATGATTGGTTTAAATCTTACTTAAGTGATCGCACCATGTCTGTGAAAATAACATCAATCGAGGGGGAGCGAGTAAACAAAGTATCCACAAACCCGGGCTACATAAAGTGTGGGGTTCCGCAAGGTTCTATCCTGGGACCAACTTTATTCTTAATATACGTAAATGACGTAGCAGCAAATTTCCCACTCGCGAAATTCTCACAATTTGCTGACGACACAAGCATCACGCTACAGCACAAAAATTTAGACGATCTAATCGGTATAACAAAGACTTTATTAGAGGATTTATGCGATTGGTTCGCAGCCAATAAGCTGGTTTTAAATGTCAATAAAACTTTTAATATTCTATTCCAACCAAACAAAACACAACCTCATACTGTTATCTCAACAAATGGTGGAGATGTCATCCCCACGTCTACCACTAAATTTTTAGGTATTCATTTGGACCAACAGCTTGACTGGAAAACTCACATTATAGAATTAAATAAAAAAATAAGCCATGCAGTTTATGCCATAAATACAATCAGACAAAACATCGGTTTCAATGTTGGTAAAACAGTCTATTATGCATACTTCTACTCTATTATGCAATATGGAGTAGAATTTTGGGGAAATTCAACCAATGCTAAGACAACATTTTTAGTACAAAAAAAAGCCATAAGAGCACTATTTAATCTAAATACGCGGGACTCGTGTAGAGATTACTTTAAAAAGCACAGAATATTTACCTTAACGAATTTGTACATATATAAAATCAGTATAATAATTTACAAAGAACAAAAAAGGCTTTCCACACCATCTGATATCCACAATTATGATACACGATACAGAAACATATACCGAACTCCATCATACAATTTGGATGTAAACAGAAGAGGACCCGTATATGCAGGTGTAAAAATATTTAATCATCTTCCAGAAAGAGTTCAGCAAAAACCGTCCTTAAATCTATTTAAAAAGGAATTGAAAAATATTCTAAAAACCAATGTTTTCTATAACTTAAACGAATTTTTTGAGGATGATCTCAACTAAAACAACAGGTCATTTGTATTTTCGGAATCCGAGTAGCCACAACAAATAAATATGAATGGCACTATATACCTACATCATATCATTTGCTTAGATTTTATTAAATATCATTGAATTTCATTGAATATCATTTAAAATTTGCAGGTCTCAGCCTGCTAGCTTAAATACGTACCATTTATTATTGTTGCTATTACTATTCTTACCTTATTGTAGTATGTTATCTATAATGTAGTATATTATCTGAGATAGACAATTATTCTATAAACCACAGTCAAACTAGGCGATATTTTCTCTAAGGCTCGGAAAGAGCCAGAAGTATGTATCTAGTTCTAACAATACATGTGTACACCAAAACAACCATTGTAGTTTGTAAGATACATATTGTGGGAAATAAAATATTTCTATCTATCTATCTATCTATATTTTTCATTAAAAGTAAAGCAAGTGTGTTAACTACATGCATAATATTCACTGTGCTCAGAATGCTGAGGGAGACGATTTCAGACTCTAGTTATATAGGGTGTCATTTGAAAAAAGAAGTTGGGGGTTGTTTCTTAGGGGTTGTAAGAGGCAACATGGTTCCTGAGGTGTTATCAGACCTCAGAGTCCTTCACGCCTTTTGCAGGTTTTTCTTATTTACATTTTCGCCTTTTCGAATAACGGAGATAACGCCTGTTAACGTAATGCTGGGACACCCGGTATATAAAGCAGATTGTTTTTGTATATTTATCTGGATTATCTCTTTAGTGAATTGTTTTGGTACTTCCTGATGAGCTACAAACTTGAAATTTGGCATTGTGGTAGGAGTATCTTTCCGACCACCCTCCCCCCCCCCCCCCCCAGAAAATTCCAAAATTTGCAAAATTCAAAATGGTGGCAATGTAACGGCTAACCTGTATAGTATATAGAAGGCAATACCCACATTAAAATAAAGACGCTGCCAAAACGCCAAACTTCGTCTCTAATATGTGACAACAGTGATGTCTATGCCTACCAATCTATACTATGAACGACAATGTAACCAGTTGCATCAGTGTGTTTATAAGAATTGTTCTATTCTTCCCAGTCTTGAAAAAAATCAGACCAAAGAAAAAATCGCTGATTTATTTTTAAAAAATCATGATTCCTTTAGTTTCTTTTTTTTAAACGTTTAATTGACTTCTTAACATTCCGTATTATATTTTCTTAATAAATAATTTAAAAAATTCTATACATAATTATGTTAAAACTGAAAATTGGTTTAAAAACTGTTTCAACTTGGCTTCGCAAGTCAAGAAGCCGCTTGCTAGCTTGTTGGAACTCGTTGGAACGTCCAAATTCCGGTCGACTATACAAAAAATGGAGAGGATTTTCAACGTCATGTAATATCTAGTACTGACTGAATGTTGACGCGCACGTATACTTTTATCAAGAAAAAAAAGGTATGACATGCTGTGAAATATGTAAAAAATGTCATAAGGAAATTCTTGTCGACAGACTTCAAAATCATTGAGAAACCTGTGAAAATCAGTCATGCAAAGGCGAACAAACGACTCCGTGCCAATTCGGTACAAGCCGAAGCGAAAATTCACAATGAACAGCAAGCGGCAATTTGAGTGGTAGTAATAGGGAACTTGCACATTTTTTTTTACTGCATAAAAATGTTCTACCATACTAAAAAATAAGATATGCAAAATATGACGCCTTAATTCCCAATAATAAATTTGTTATAAATTATTAAAGTTTCGCGCGCGAGCGAACCGTTTGAAACAGGTTCAAAAGCGTGACGTCACACCCTACAATTTACAAGCGACGACGGAGATCCCAGCACTCGACCGCTTGATTTCATGGTTCATATTCAGCCGTAAAAATACCAGCATTGCCATCAATTTGAAGTATATACTTAAAATGGAAACAAAAACTTCTTATTTTAAATATTGCATTGTACCGTTGTGTAAGAATACTACAGTGAAAGTGCCAGATAAAATATTTATAATATTGCCAGATGATAAGATTCGTCGATCAAAATGGTTAAAAGCGGGTAGAAGAAATGAAAAAGACATTTCACAGAGCAGTAAGTCTCTACATGTATGTGAAGATCATTTTAATGTAAGTATATTATTAAATACTATTAAGTTCATCTCAAACTTATAGCAACATAAGGCCCAGTGTTTCAATGCAAAGTTAAGCACTTTATCCTACAAATAAATTAGCTAGAAGTTTAGAATATGAAGTAGCAATATTAAAGTGTTTAATAAAAGCATATTCTAAACTTCTAGCTAATTTATTTGTAGGATAAAGTGCTTAACTTTGCATTGAAACACTGGGCCTTATGTTGCTACTGTTTAAATAATAATCGTAGAAAACAGGCATATAGTAAAAAAAAACAGAATATTTCTCTAGGCTTTAGAATATCTCAATTCTTTCAAACATAAAACTAAGTCTGCTAAAAATGCTTAGTTACGACTAAGCATTTTGTACTTATTTCTGTTTATTCCGTGATCAAGTTATAACTATTTTATGCTTATAAATTATTACTAAAATCTAAAAAAATACATACTTGTCTGCCTTGACCCCGCGCACCTCTCCAAGGGAAAAACTTTCACTATTTTGTATAAAAGATGCCACCATAAACATATCCACTTTCGGCAAATTATCAGATTGACCCTTTGAAAAACCTTGATCGGTCATTTTAAAATATCTGTACGACTACAATAAGCGATACTATAAAACACAATTATATATTTATATCAGAACAGTCACTAACAAATCAACCACCGTCTAATAACACCGGTAAACATCTGATTGTGTTGCTTCCCGACGCGACGACTACCGAATATTGTAGGGTATGACGTCACAGCCAGTAGTAGCTCGTTCCGGGCCACCTCAATTTTATCGCTATTTAGATCCTTCATACTGATCGCGTGGAATTAGAAATCTTATTTTTTTGTGAAATACACGTTTTATTACAACGTTACGCTATGTTTTTTAGTATTATTTTTATTTTTAAAATTATACGCAAGTTCCCTATTGCAGTAGCACTAGTTTAAGCTCATCTGTTGTAAGTACATATCAAGACAAAAAGAAGGAATTAGACAAACCAGTAGCCAAAACCATTTTTGCATCAAATTTTTTCCATTAAACATAGAGTTCGGAAAGCGATTGACATGTTAAGACCAGGGTATGTCCCGCCTTCTAGGTTTCATTTATCATCAACTTTTTAAATGAAATATTTGAAGAGGACTAATCGAAGTGCCTTGAAAATGTACCGGGTCCATCAGTTTGTATTGTCTCTTGATGGTTGGTCAGAACTAGAAAATGGAAACAGTTTTCTTCTGGAAAATATAGATACCTTAGGACATCCACCCACTTGCAAACTTGGCCATTAATTTAATAAATAATATAAATGACTATAGCTGCAAAGTTACTAATTTGGTCATAGATAATGCTGCAAAGATGAACAATATGAGGGAAAAAATTGCTGAGCTCCTGGATTACCCCATTATAACATACGGGTATTCTGCCCATATTGGTACTGAATTTGCTTTCCAAAGATTTGGAAGTAACAAAAGTAAAATCACACGTAGTTGAAATTGTAAAATATTTTCGTAATACATATTTGCTAAATGTAAAGAAAAATGGGGCAAGAAACTAACATTACCGCAAGATATTAGATGGAATAACAAAAAAAAACCCATAAAAAAATAAGTACAGGAGAAAAAAAAAACAAAAAAAAAGTTAAAAAAAAACAAAAAAAAATTATTTTCTGTATCAAATTTGAATAAGAATTATTATTCCTCATAAGACTTTTGTTTACATACATTAGATGTACAGATTATTTTCTTAAATTAGGACAGGATTGAAAATATTTGTATTTATTGGTTAGGTTTTGTTAGGTAAAAATTCTTAGTATGTAGTTCTGTAAATCATAAAATTTATATTTATGCATTGGAAAATTTTTGTTTTGATTTGCTTTGTGTACAGGTCTTATTATTATTATTTTATGAATTAGGTTATGCTAGTTTTATTACTACTAGTGTATAATTTTAAGAATTATATAATAGCATAATAATATGTGATTATTGAAAAATTATTTATAACAACTTTGCATTAGATTTTCCTGAAATATTGTAAGGTTGATAAAAATGCGATTTCGCTTAATTTATACATCTAAAAATGTTGTGTATATCTGTTATGTATATTAAACGTTTAGATTATTTAATAACACTTTCAAAACTTTTTTCTGGAATATTTTTTAAAATTTATCTGTTAACATAAAGGTATATTTTTTGGCTGTTTCGTTCATAACTTTTTATTTTTATAATCACGAATAAGTGTATTCTAGGTATTTTTTATAGGTTATGTTAATTTTAACCTTCTTCGTCGCAGTACTATCTTAAAGTGCAATATTTTACGAATATTTTCCCGTTTGATTTATTTAAATCGGATAAAATGCAGACTGTCAACAAATTTTTGTCCAAAAAATGGTACTTAATTTGTATTATCTTATGATATTTAACGATCCTTGTAGCGGAGCACGGGATCTTAGTAGTTTTGATACAAAATATACTGAGGATCCACCCGGTATACACCTAGTCAATTAGCCAGGTATGCAACTCGCAGAGCCACACAGAACATCACCGTTAGATTATGAGACGCCCGACGATTTCGCCCCCGATTTGACCGTGCTAGGGCCAACTGTGGGCTACGCGTACGTGCAGCGGCGCTTTCTCCGCGGGCCGTCCTCCCTCCCCCCCGCATCCAACACGTGGCCGGCCATTAGGACGCGTGCCAGAGTATCATTACCGACGGAGAGGAGAGGGCTTAGGGGGCCACGTGCTCTACCTGGCCGGCGACCACCTGATAGCGTCGCAGCTGGCCTGAGGAAACCCACTTCCCCGACTCCGGTTACAGCTTCCGCTATCGCTGCAAGAAGTGCGTATCGCGCGATGGAGGTGGTGGTGGTGGATGGGCATACACAGGGTGAATCAATATAATCCAGTCAGTTTAGAAAATTGCCAATCTGAATAAAAACTTCTATCTAGCTGAATTTTTGTACCAAGCATGTTTTCGACATTTTTAACAAAATGTCAAAAGTCCTTAACGATATAACGAGATTAAATTGTTACCACAGGTCAAAGAAAACAGTTTTATGAAAATATCTTCGAAACTATTAACTTTACGATAAACTAGTGTTATGAAATTTGTAGTTTAGAAAATTTACTCCATACTTCTATCACTTTTTTTTCGTAGTAGTAACCGTTTCCAAGATATGACCGTGCGAAATGTCTATGATAATAGGTATGTACAGAGTGGACCAAATTAGATGGGATTTGGGGTTTTCTCTAAAACTATGGCAGATAGACAAAAACCAATATAGGAGTCCTGAGTCCGATTTTCAAGAAACAAACAATGGCGTAAACCGCGATCGTCTATCTTTTTCGATTACCGAGCTACAGAGCGTTTTTGGAAAATTGGCATTTTTGGATGACCTCCTTATCTTAATTATTAAGTGTCGAATCGAAAATCGAGTAACACATTCTTAAGGCACTTTTTTGAGTAGAATCCGTTGCTGATAAGAAGAAAAATATGCATGCCTCTGTTTTCGAGATATAGATATAACTTGTTTTTTTTTTTAAATGGAACACCCTCTACATTATTCCATTATTCGATTACAACTTAAATTAGCTACCCAACGATATATCATATATCATATTTAACTTTAGAAAAAGTGATTAATTTTCGAAAAATTGAATATATTTGGGAGGAGGCCATGGAAAACTATTAACAACAATACTTCTTATAACATAAAATAATTTTGCCAAAAATAGGAAAAACTAAACTACAGCAAATGTTCGAATTGTCTTCCATTAACATCTATGCATATTTATCGCATTTCTAATATTTCTTGAGAAGTAAAAAAAAGAATATCGAAACTAATCGTAAATGCCAAAAACTAATTTGTGAGTTAATTGTGAGTGAGCATTGTTAAAAATGTTTCAATTTAGTAAAATATGATATGATTAAGTGTTTTATAGAATGCTGAGAAGATTCAAATTTAGCTTCCGAGCTTTATTTTAATAGGTCAGTTATAGACAGCATAACTTTGTGCGATTATTTCACTCATTAACGCTATAGCCAATGAGAGCCCGTTTTTTCAGAACATTGCACCAATCAAACATCATTATTAGTGGTAATTCAAGCTAGATCTGCTTTTGACAGGACCAACATGCAAAATTTATCGCTCTAATTTTTTAGGTCGCTGCAGCGGCAAATATTGTGACCATTTTTTGACGTTTTATGTCGTGAAAGGTTTTCGGCAAATAGGACAAATCGTGCTTTTAAATGTTATCTATATATATCTTCTCTAGCTTATTACTAATTGTTAACGTAAATTGTAAATTGTAGTATTGTATTAATAACCTAAAAAGCCAATGCTGTGTAGAACTTATATAGGTTCGGGACAAGTTATACACAGCTTTCAATGGCTTAATACCTAACGTAATTACAAAATAATTTTCACAACTAAAATTAAATATAAATATCTACGAAGCAGACAACTCAGTTATTTCATGATAAATACACAAATGTAGGTACTTACGTACGGTAATTCATTAATCATAGGGATTGCATTACCGGTTAACCGGTTAACCGGTTAACCGGTTATTAGGACCAAAAACACATGACAATAATTACCGGTAATTTTAATTTTTTACCGGTTATTTCGGTAAATTCTGAACTTACGATATGTCACGTGTTCAACGTTTCTATTTATGTCACTGACTAGTATTCACTAAATACAGAGTGACTGTCCCAACACCGAGCACTTTTAACAATAAATAAATAATATTATAAAAAGTAAACTCCAAACACCAAGCCCTAAGAAATATAAGAGAGACATTGACAATATCTTACGACAGAAAATTGAATATTTCACTGCCGCAAATATCCGTGGAATACATTTAGAAGTATGTTATTACCAATTCTTATTAACTTATCGACCCACCAATATCGATTGAGGAAGGGCATTTTCAGCTGGTGGTATTCTATGCACAAATATCAGACGACTAACATATATAGCTTTGAAAAACTAACCCTTTTAACAGGCCATTTTTAAAAAATATTGTATTTTTAGATTAGGTATTCAGTAAATGCCCTATTTGAGTTTATGTTTATAATTTTTGTTATTTAAGTGGATATTTTTGCTATTTACAGAATAATTAGTTATTTAAATTTATTTCATTTATATTTTTTCTTTTTGATAAATTAACTCCTATATAAAAAAGTCACATTTTTGTCACTTTGACAACGATAAAAAAGGTGCATCGTTTTTTATCACCGATAAAAATGCCTGTTCCTCAAAAGCAGAGTACACCTATTAGTCGCACGTCACTTTGAAATCTGTACTGTCAGCTATAATTTTTAAGTATTGTGGAAACTATACTGTACGATATGAGTCGTTTTGGGAAAATTATAATTATTTTTAATAAATGATTGTTGTTCGTTCACTTTCATATTCTGTCGTTAATTTATCTTGCCAAAAAACACTCGAGCTTTTCTTCTATGGATAAATTTCTTTTTAACTCAAAATTTTGCCACTCAGTAATTTTGCTCGAAAAACTGACATTTGACAAAATCATTCGACCTCCGGTCTCGCGATTTTTTCATGTCAGTTCTTCTTATAAAATCACTGATTGGCAAAATTATTTCATTACAAAGAGAAATTTATCCAATAAAAAAAAATCTTGTGATTTTACTGTTGATAAAAAACCTTTTGTTTGTTCATTATATCACATATAAGTACGTATATAAAAATGTTTTTTGTTAAATTTAGATAATTTTGTATATCGAAAAAGACAATTGCCATTTTCGCCACCCTAATCATCCATTCTAAAAATTACCGGTAAATACCGGTTAACCGGTTATTTACATTTTTATTTACCGATTTACCGGTTATTAAAACTTCCGGTAAATTGCAATCCCTAATTAATCATCACAAAGCAGCTAACACTTATTTGGAAATTCAAAACTCTGCAGTATCACTATATACATTATAATTCGTTGGGACTTAAAGTCTCGCTACTTAAACAAGTAAACTTTAACTTAACTATTAAACTTCTCAAATTAGAAACAAGGATTAAATACATAAATATATATTAATAAACACTTTAATATAATAATTCAATTCACTGTTTAGGCCAGTTAAGTTAAGCTAGCGTTACTAGATGGCGGTACCATACCATCTGAGCCGGCAGCCTTAGAACGTAAAAGGTTGGTAATATGCAATTTGTGTGATTTCACCGGTAATGTGATTGGTCGAAGCGTGCTTTGTTGTGATGACTAGTCTTATAAGTTACAGTACCTATGGTTTAACGTATATTGTTTTTCTTGATGGTCATAATTTAAACCTACTTTGTTTTTTATTAGATGAGTCGCTTTGGAAATGCATTTTTATGTGACGTAAATGATGAAATTGAAGATAAAGGTGAGTAATCTCTAAAAAGCAACAAGGAAACGTCTGAAGGCAATTAATTACTGAACATAATATTGAAGATATACTTAATGAATTATTTATTCGTGAAATATTCTCCACAAATACCACTCGTGCTTTAAATTTTATCTACAAATTTTTTCTCAAGTTAAGTTGCCCCTAGTTAATATAACTCGTGCAAATTGGCAGTTTATTATCAAAGATTAAATCCCTCCCGCTAAATTGGTCGGGATTTAATCAGATAATAAACTGCCAATTTGCACTCTTTATATTACCAGGCAACACGCTTTCGAAAAAATTTTCGATAAAATTTTAAGCACTAGTGATATTACATACGAAAATTACCGCCTAAACAATATTTTTAGTTATTCAGAAATGAGACATAAAAATATCACAGGTCTGCAAAAAAATATTTTTTTTCAGCTGCATGGGATGTTTTTGGTAAATATTATGTTTTCTAGTCTGCTGAATTAAAAAATGATCTCTATTTCCCTCCATTTTTTTTGCAAAATACAAGGTGTTTGGATAAAAAAAGCCTAACACTAATGAAAAAACCGCCATTCTATTACAATGAACTAAACAATAGTTCTCATAATTAAACGAACAATTTCTTCATGAAATGTATTTAACATTCCGTGTTCATTTTTTCTGCTTGTGAAACCTTTTCTTCTTCTCTTTGGTACTTCTCCGAACACGCATCTGCTTTCCATTTTCTGTTTCCCGCTTGAGCATCCAACAGTAGTCAGCTGGCACACTGACGTCCCATCTTTCTTGGTAGCGTCTCTCGATATCACATACATCCCTTGCTCTTCACTGAAGGCTCCCAAGATTTTGAAAAATTAGTCGACATCGGAGTGTAAGAAATGAATTTTTAAGCTTATGCTGCATCCTTGAGCTTTATACGCAGCCAACGTTACCCAAAAACTCGTGCAACTTTTTCTTTTTCTCCCATTGTTTCTGAAAAGAGGGGATCGCATAGCAGTTTTTGTATGTCGGGGCCAGTAAAAACTCCTTCTTTCAACTTGGCTTCAGACAGTTTTGGGAACTTGCAACATATATCTGAAACATTCTCCATCTTTTGGCAGTGTATAGCAACCAAGAATAGGATACCAGATTTCGGGTTAAACGGGCGTTTCACTCTAAATGAAAACTACAAACACGAGTTTTGCAAGGATACCTGACGTGATGGAATTTTTCGAGTATTTTTCCCAGTTTTAGTGAGTAAAAATGTATAGGAAACAGTATACAAATCTTATGCAGTTTTTTTGTTGCAGACCTGTGTATTCAAGGGGCTACAAGCTACAACAAAATTTAAAAGAGTTTGGATCAGTTGAAAAACCTCGAGCAAAAATATATAATAAAGCAGGCAGAGAAGCACTAGAAAATATTGTTTTAGAGACTGTAAGAGAAAATCCTAATAAATGGTCTCGCGAAATACAGGAAAATTTAGGAATCCCAAAAACAGCTGCGCTGCGTTGCTTAACAAAAAATAAATTCAAACCCTACAAAATTAGGATTAGTCTATACCCAAACGACTTTCAAAGACGTCTCGATTTTTGCCAGTGGTTTTTGCGTCAGTGCAATGAAGTGCCAGGATTTGAAGAAACAATTATATGGACAAACGAGGCCCATATAAGCAGTGCCGGAATTTTTAATCGGCATAATAACCACCATTGGGCTCATAAAAATCCGCACGTAACCGCTACAGTTAATCGTCAAGGACGATTTGGATTTGGTGTATGGTGTGGTTTTATTGGATACCAAATAATAGGTTCTAATTTTTTTCAAGGTAATTTGAATACCGAAAATGTTATTAACGTTCTACGACAAGATATAGAACCCTTTGTAGACAATATGCCTGTAAGACAATTTCAAAGAATAACTTACCAACACGATGGCGCCCCAGGTCATACGTCAAATAAAAGACGAAATTATTTAAATGCTCAATTTGGGGAGGATTGGATAGGTATCTGTATATCACTGAGGACTAGTTTATCAATGTCTATCTAGTTAATTGATAACTAACAATTAATTTTGCTAACTGAACATTAATAAACAACAAGTAGTTTAGATACTGTTTAATTTTTAGGAAATAATGGTCCTATTTTGTGGCCAGTTAGATCTCCCGATAAAAACCCTGCCGACTTTTGGCTTTGGAATTATTTAAAAAATATTAGATATAGAGAATATTCTAATAACATAGAAGAATTGGAAAACAAATTAGCTGCGTTTCGGTCAATAACTCCTATCATGACTGGAAATGCAACAAATGCTGTAAGGAGAAAGTGTCAGAAATGCATAGATGTCAATGGAAGAAAATTCGAACATTTATCGTAGTTTAGTTTTTCCTATTTTTGGCAAAATTATTTTATTTTATAAAAGGTGTTGTTAATAGTTTTCCATGGCCTCCTCACAAGTATATTAAATTTTTCGAAAATTAACCACTTCTTGAGATAAATATGACAAATGATATATCGTTAGATAGCTAATTTAAATTGTGATCGAATAATGAAATAATTTACAGGGTGTTACATTAAAAAAAAACACAAGTTATGTCTATATCTCGAAAACTGAGGCATGCATAATTTTCTTCTTATCAGCAACGGATTCTATTTGAAAAATGCCAATTTTCCAAAAACGCTCTGTAGCTTGGTAGTTGAAAAGGGTAGACGATCGCGGTTTGTTGTTTCCATTGTTTGTTTCTCAAAAATCGAGCTCAGGACACCTATATTGGTTTTTGTCTATCTGCCATAGTTTTAGAGAAAACCTCATCCCATCTAATTTGGTCCACCCTGTACAGGCATGAAATAGTAGAAAAAAATTAATTGATAATTATCCATATGTCCAGTTTAAAGTATATTCGACATTCATCAGCATGATAAACATTTTCACTGTTATCTCTTTTGAAAACTAATATTTTTTTAATGAAATTCTATACATACCCATTTGAAAGGATCTTGAATCCAGTGGCGCAGTCAGATTTGAGATAAAAGTCGCTAACCCTTTTCTTGTTGGCCTTGAAAATCAAAATTTCATTATGAAATTAGGTTCCAAAGCATCTATCGATTAAAAAAAATAGTTCAAATCGACCAAAAAATTACAATTTTAGAGGCTTCTGAATGGGCCACTATGATGTATATTTGTATTTGACTCTTAATTATCTATTGAGGCATATATTATTTTTTGACTTACACACTGTATATCTTTAATTAAAATGTTTCAACAATCAATTTTTTACAGGTCTACACGCTCACACCTCATAGTGACTACTTTTTTCGGCGGTTTCAAACTAAAAAAAGTAGCCACTATGAGGTATCAGCATGAAAGTAACTGACCCAATTCCAAATATCCTACTATTTGCTTGACATCGCTCTGTGAAACACTCTATTAATTTTCTAATAATTTTAGAATATGCCACTCTTGATCTCCCACAATTTTTATTTGAGAGGAGAGAGAGGAGATTGACCATCCACACATTGCTGCCTCACCCTGTATATTTAGATGCTGGATGGGTACAAGGGTTAACTGATGCGATTATAGAAATGGAGGGAGAAAAATACACAAACGAACAGATGTAGGTGCATTCCATTCAAAACATTCGTTAATTTTGCTTTCAGCTGCATTTTTACCTGTTATTACTTGGCAGAAATAAAATCTACAAAAGCAGGCCCAAACTAGACATTTTCACTGTCGAATGAAATCATTCTGAATAGAAATAAAATCATACAAGTCACAGTATCAGTTATTTAAAAAAATACTGATGGCATAGCGACAGCAGTTCAATTAGTCCAAGAAAAATAATGTTCAATTATATAAAAATAGCAGGCAGGTTCCAACTTTGCAGCCGTATAGGTAATTATTTATACGCAAAGAAAAAAAATTGTTTAAGTGAATCATCTAGTTGCCGGACGTAGGGAGGGTGGAAAAGATATGAATAACAGTGCGTTTATGTTTGTCTTTTTGTAGGTATATAATATAATTACCTTTAATTTGTTTTTGTTTGTTTCTCTGCGAAGAAAATCGATCGATATACAGTTATTTGGTCTTTTCAACTTTGTTATATTAGAATACAAGTTGTAGTTATTTCAAACTAACTCGAAATTAATGAATTACCAGCAATTAACAAATTATTTTGTCGCATTTTTACGAAGAATTGCAAATTTTGCAACAATTTGTTTAAAAATCATTATTTAAACAAATAAATGTTAAAGTATTATTATTAAATTTTAAAGGCCCGCCTTAGACTATAAAAGTTCTTTGACAAAGATCATTTATAAAAGATATTTTTTATGAGAAATGTGTAATATTGTGGCATGTTTCCACCCCTAGGAAACCACCCTTGCAAATTCCGTGGGTTCCAAAAATTATAACAAGAGATAACCACTAACACACTTTATTAAATAATTTACTGGATACTTCACAATACTATTATTAACTTAAATGCACTTTACTGACTAAAAATAACAATGTTTATCACTTTGTTTTCACTTTGGAGTCTTAACCTCACTTGTCAATTCAAAACCTCCTCTTTCCGCCGAGAATGCGGCCTTTTATACCTAAAAATGACAGATCCCGAAGTTTCTGTATGACACCACCATTCTCTAGTTAGTTCCAGATGTCATTCTGGAGCTTCTAGTAGGTTCTTTCTCTAGTAGGTGCAAATCTACACATTCAGACATACGAACTAAATTTAATTCTGTGTTGCCTATATTCTGCAACACATCACAATATTTTATAAAAAATGGTCGATATTTTATAACACTATCCAAATTTTTCATAAAAGATCTGTCAAAGAATTTTAATAGTCTAATGAGGCCAAAGCCACATATCTCAACTTTAAATTAAGACCAAGCTAAGACAACACTTGTCAAAATAATGACAATGACAACCAATTTTGGTATATCTTTTTTCTGAAATCGATTTGTCTGCACAATTTCAGATCCCAAAATATGCGATTCTAGTATGTTAGTCCGTTGCTAAGCAACTATCAGAAAACAGTTAGGGGGAAAATTACTTTCCCGGATTGTTTTTTATAAATATTTTAACAAACGTGTACATATATTTTTTATTTTTATACGTTTATAATAATATTGATTGGCGATTTCAGAAAAAATAGGATGTGTACCTCGTAGTAAAAGCACATTCCCAGACTTCAATGTTCAACAATTTACATCGTCGTCCGGGAATGTATCGCTTTTACTACTAGATACATAATGTACTATTTAAATGCACCTAAAAGTAACTTTTTATAGGACTATTAAAAAAAACGCATTTTTTTATCATTTATAGTGCGCAAATAGTACATTATGTATCTAGTAGAAAAGCAGTACATTCCACGACAATGTAAATTGTTAGCCGAGGCTAACAAGCATTGAAGGCCGGGAATGTGTTTTTACTACGAGGTACACATACTATTTTTTCTGAAATCGCAATCAATATTATTATAAATATATAAAAATAAAAATATTAAAATACATTACATATTACATTACATATTACATTACATATTACATTACATATTACATTACATATTACATTACATATTTCATTACATATTACATTACATATTACATTACATATTACATTACATATTACATTACATATTACATTAAAATAGATATAAAACACAGTCCGAGAAAGTTAACTTTCCCGGGCTGATTTCTGATAGTTGTGTATCTAGTACCGGACGACGATGTAAATTGTTCTGCCTAATATATCTTATACTAGTAATCGGATGGGAATTTTAAAAATACTGGCTTATTTGCAACAAAATTCTTAAAACATATGTCCGATATGTATTTGTCAATCCGCCATCTTGGAAAAAAATAGAAAATAGAAAACACCAAAAAATCAAAATTGAATATCTTTTTTATAAGAAGGAGTAATTTCACCAAAGTTGAGAAAAATAAAACTCATTTATGTTCAAATATAATGCAACAATCCCGGACACCGTATGCCAAATAGAACGGTCAAAGATGGCGGACGAAATAAAATTTTTAATTCTTCGTCAATTAGGCATTGTAGGTCACTTTTTTTTCGATTGTACGTTATTTTATGTACTTTTAGGGGATAGAGTTCATTTTTTTTTTAATTTTCAAAATAAAGTGCTTTTTTACAATTTTCAAAAATGTATTTTCTTTGACCCTCCTTTTTTTCACCCAATTTTCATCGAAACAAAATAAAATTGTATAGAAAGACTCGTATAACTTCAAAAATTTAATAGAAAATGAAACTTCATTAATTTGAAAAGGAAATTTATTAAGCATACGCATGGTAATAATAATAATATATGAATGTATGATCATATATTATCGTTCATATTTATAATATATGAATATATGATCAATAATCAGAACCAAGCAGTCAAGATATAAGATGTATTATTTTAGTAAGATATATTATTTTAGTGTAACAAGGACTGCGATAATGTGTAATGTTTTTTAATTACTTATCACCATTTTTTTGCTATCCTATAGCATTCATTACAGATTTTAAATTTTATGTATGTATGATGCTTTGTGTATATTGACGTGTGTAAAACACATTGTGTTGTGAACATCAATAAATGATTTGATTTGACTAGAGTAGTATTATTACTTTCATATCCAGTGGAAGTATAGTAACGACAAAAAAAATTTTGAAAATTTTCATTATTCAAATAGGCTTAGATTGTCATGAAACGTCGAGATCTTAAGTTTGAGCAAAAAAAATCTGTCTGTCAGCCTGTTTGTTACTTTTTTTTGTGCGCATGACTACTCTAGAACCGTTTAAGATATTGATTTGAAATTTAGTACACGTGATCTGGAACAAGATTATATTTTCATCTTATTCCGTTGAAGGGTTGGGAGGTAAATTGGGGTAAATGGGGGTAAACAGATAAATCTAACAGGTGAGAGTCCATAAAATTGGTATTCTGTATATACAAGAGAAGCTATAAATAAGGCCTCAAAAAATTTTTTGGTAGAGCCACGGCCATTACCACCCCCACCTCATTATTGAAGGAGCGAAAAATAATTGTGATTTAGTGTGTGTACAAGAACCATAAACCTCAACATATTTTTTTACTTAACCACCCCACTACCACCCCCCTATCACCACCTCCACCCCACTACCGATATGGGATGTCGTTTTATGAGTTTTTGGGGTAGACTATTTCAAATATTATATTATTAAAGTTCAATAAACAATTTTTTTCCATATAAAAAATTTTTTCGTTGTGAGAGATTTGGATGGAAAATCTGGATGTGGAAGAAGTGATTTTTTGGGCAGCGATTTTTTTTTATGGATATGCCGATGAACAGAATTAAGAATAACGAACGCATTTGTCATTTAGAAAAAAAATGTTTGCGTAGATATTTCAAGCACAAGTGCCATTATGAAATCATCGGTTAGTCAAAAAAATTTTTTAGCTAATAGTAAAAATAAGGATAGCTTTATAACATTATTGCGCATGACTTTAACGTTAAAATATGCAGAGAAGACGTCGATACTACAATCGTTAAAACTGACAATCAAGTTATAATAGTTAGAAAAGATATTGACCTTTTGATTATAATGATTTAACTACAATGGAATCATCATAAAAAAATCTATTTTTACAAACCTAAGATTAATAAAATAATTGACAAACATTATGATGAAAATAGAATTGTCTGCAATTCCTGAAGGGGTAATAGAAAAACAGTGTTTCAGAGTTTATTTTCAAGTCCAAAAATGGATAGGTCATGAGAAAGATCCATTACAATAAGGGTGGCTTAAAAATGAGAATGCCTGATGCCTTAGTTATGAGTGATAGTAGTGCTTTTCCTAAAAATTTACTAAGTGATACTTCTTGTAAATGTAAGAAAGCCTGTAAAATAATCAGTGTAGCTGTAGAAAACTGAATATATAATAGTGGCTTCTGTGAGTGGGAAAAAATCTTGAAAAGTGTAACTACTTTATAGCTTAAGGAGGCTAAAAAACCACCCCCGACGGTGAAACGCAGATACGCCGTCTCATACCGACAAAACCTGCGTCACCCCCCATTTTCGAGGATGCTGATCACGATGGCGGTGGTTTAAACTCTTTCCGAGTTAACCCCATCCCCCAAACGGCCAAAAACCCCAAATGGGTTAACGCAGATACGGCGTCTCATACCGACAAAACCTGCGTCACCCCCCGTTTTCGAGGATGCTGAACACGATAGCGGTGGTTTAAACTTTAAACGTCATTCAAAAGTACGCAGGCTTGCGACATAAAAACAATAACTATAATGCCTATACGACTCATCTCGTGATAATTGCGTGTTATTGCATAAATAAGTGGCTGTTTAACAACTGCAGAAAATGTAAGTACAAAGTAAAGAGATTTTTAAACTCGTGCACCTTCAACCAGTGTGATCCTCGGTGAAGACGTGGATTTATTAGTCCTTTTAACTCAATTTTCTGATTTAAATTTACGTGTCTACTTGAGAAAACCAGCGAGAGAGAAAAACCCAGAAAGATTATATGGACCTACTAGCTTGATAGTACCAGAGGTTAGAAATCTTATAATATTTACCAATGCCTTCAGTGGGTGTGACACAACTTCGGCCTTTTGCAACCACGGGAAAAAAATTTTGGACATTTTGAGAAAGGACAGCAAGTTGCGCGGAGAATGTGACACCTCCGTCAACGAGAATGCATCTTCGCAACAACTTGGTGATATAGCCATAAAATTAGTCAGCCAAATATATTTGAAGAAAAATCCACCCGTAGACGATTTCAATTCTATTCGATATGAATACATGCGCACAAGGCCCAAAGATATGAATATTTGTTCGTTTCCCCCACTGAGGACTCGGTTAGACAGCACGCATTACGAGTGTATGTACAATGTCAGTGTTGGTTGGGAAGAGAACTCAATCCAGTAGACTGGGGATGGGTAGAGCGCAACCAATATCTGGAACCGAAATTTTCAGACAAAGAACTAGTACCGAGATCTTTCAGAGCAGAATATCATTGTTCTTGTAAAACTGGGTGTTCCAAAAAATGTACCTGCGTAAAATTAGGATTACCCATGTACTGATTTTTGCACCGATTGCCACGGGTGGGATTGTCAAAATACTATCGTAGAAGACGAACATGACATTCCTGAAACTGAAGATAATGACATTATGTTGTTGAATCTGATCCCCGAAATTCACATTAGCGAATCTGATACCGAAACGGCTGATGAAGCCTGTGAAGTTGAAGGATGTGATGTTCACTACAAGGTATATGAACCCTGTAATTCCACTTGTATATATAGTAAATAAGTATATATTGTACCAGTGATTCCATATACCTGATTTTCCCACCTAAAAACTAGACACAAAGTATGGGCCTATTTTTTCAGTTGAACTGTCAATCAAGAAACCTGGTGTGTATTCAATGATATGTGAACATATGATTCATTTTCTCTCATCCGGTGCACTTCATTAAACCGGATATCAAAGGGGTAGTTTTTGGCCCTTTGAGGGGTTAGTTTGCTTCGGGGAGAAGATCCAGCATCACCATCGTGTTCAGCATCCTCGGGGGGTGACGCAGGTTTAGTCGGTATGAGACGGAGTATCCGCGTTAACCCCTTTCTAAGGTGGTTTTTGGCCGTTTGGAAGGGTGGGGTTAACTCGGAAAGAGTTTAAACCACCGCCATCGAGTTCAGCATCCTCGAAAACGGGGGGTGATGCAGGTTTTGTCGGTATGAGACGGCGTTAACCCCTTCAGGGGGTGGTTTTTGGCCGTTTGGGGGGTGGGATCAACTCGGAGAGAGTTTAAGCTACCGCCTTCGTGTTCAGCATCCTTGAAAACGGGGGGTGACGCTGGTTTAGTCGGTATGAGACGCCGTATCCGCGTTAACCCATTTGGGGGGTGGTTTTTGGCCGTTTGGGGGGTGGGGTCAACTCGGATAGAGTTTAAACCACCGCCTTCGTGTTCAGCATCCTTGAAAACGGGGGTGACGCTGGTTTAGTCGGGATGAGACGCCGAATCCGTGTTAACCCATTTGGGGGGTGGTTTTTGGCCGTTTGGGAGGTGGGGTTAACTCGGAAAGAGTTTAAACTACCGCCATCGTGTTCAGCATCCTCGAAAACGGGGGAGGGGACATAGTCTCGTTAGGCTATAAATTATTTACATACCTGTCCGACTCACAGAAGCCACTATACTGTTCTATTCTATGTGTCTATTGTAAAGGAGATAATTGTGCCAATGCTTCTTCTACCTTTCATGAATCGGCTATCGATGAGGAATGCGGTGAAACTATGGTATATGACGGTAATGACACTAATATAACATATTTCATTTTGTTTCGATGAAAATTGTGTGAAAAAAAGGAGTCAAAGAAAACGCATTTTTGAAAATTGGATAAATGCACTTTTTTGAAAATTAAAAAAAAACTATATCCCCTAAAAGTACATAAAATGACGTACAATCGGAAAAAGTGACTCCTTGATAATTGACGAAGAATTAAAAATTTTATTTCATCCGCCATCTTTGACCGTTCTACTTGATATACGATGTCCGGGATTGGTGCATTATATTCGACTATAAATGAGTTTTATTTTTGCAACTTTGGCGAAAAAAAATATTCAGTTTTAAATCTTTCATCTATTTTTGGTGTTTTCTATTTCTTTCCAAGAAAAAATCTGCTCAAATAACAAATAAAAAATATATTGGCAATGTATTTATTAACCTTAGTAGCACCTGGGAAAGATGAAATGTGCCATATTCGAGTAAAATGTAATTCGCTCCCTCCCGACTGCAATTTCCACTCGTTTATTTAACGTATCTTTAGCTAATAGTTATTTCCAGAATATGAACTTGTTATTCTAAAAAGTGGTGTATAGAAAGAGCCGACATGTTTAACTAACAGTGCTGCGAACTATTAAAAAATAGTCGGTGTATAATTTAAAAAACGACATGTGATATATAGAAATTCGGTTCAATGACACACTGCAGCTTGCCGGTAGGGATTCGGTCAGGACTTTTTGTAATTCGATCTAGAATACAATAAAACGACGTGACGTTTTCTATTACCTTCGGTGAAGTCATCGAATATCCGTGCCAGATATGGATACACATTAGACGTCCAACTGTCACAACTCGGTACATGCATCGGTCTCCAAAAATAGAAAAAGAAGTTATATTATTCTTGTTGGTTTACGTCAATGTACCGGACAGTCCATCGCATCATCCTGAAAATATAATAAAGCATAATATCAAACTCAAGAATTTTTCACAAAAAATAGATAATATATATAGTAACAATAATGCATAATCAGATATTAAGAAAGTAATAATGATATTTTTTATGTTAAGAGAGTCTTCAATAATAACTGGAGTAAACGTTATACCCTTCGCCGATTCACTGAACTTCATAATTATTGCACACACTATAGGATGATCGCAGTTTTTTTGTAAATATTATTAAGGTGAAACACTGGTCAGTACAAAATAAAGTAAGAAAAAAGGAACTACATCCAATGGGCCTTTCCCACGTAATTGAACTTGATGATTATTATGTCATAAATCATTTATTAACACCTAATGAATATTGTATATACAGGGTGTTTCGAAAAGATTGGGACAACGTTTAGCCGTAGATACTTGACATCAAAACGAGTCGATTTAACTCAAAAAGTAGTGGTCTAACTCTTTTCGTTTTCAAGATACAGGGTGGCAAAGTAAAAAAATTGTATTCGTAATTTGTCTCTATCTTAGAGACTATTATACGTATCTACTTCAAAGTTGGTAACGACATGTTTTTCGGGTCGCTAATTACAATGGTGATATTGCCGATGCCATATTTTATAGATGGCGCTAGTTACAGGGCTTTTACGTGACACTTTAAGCCATAACTTTTTTTGAGGTTAGGTATTGGACATCGTCTTCTACTATAATCGAAACGCAATTTGGTTTCCTAAAGAAAAGGTGTACTTGTTTAAACGCGATAAAATGCACCCTTTCAGAGAAAAAAGCGATTTACAACTTTGTCGAAGAAATTCAACACCCTCGGGTGTTTTGAAAAGATTGAGACAACGCTTAGCGTAGACTCTTGACATCAAAACAAGTTGATTTAACCCCAAAAGTAGCGGTCTAACTCTTTTCGTTTTCAAAATACAGAGTGGTATAGTAAAAAAGTTGTTTATATTTTGTCTCTATCTTGGAGAATATTATACGTATCTACAACAAGCACTATTGACGACTTCAAGACATCATACTTGACGTACACCTATTAGATAAGAAAACCGCTTTTAGGTATAATTGAATTTCCTCGAATTGGTGTGTGACAAAGTTGTAAATCGCGTTTAAACAAGTACACCTTTTCTTTAGGAAACTAAATTGCGTTTCGATTATAGTAGAAGATGAGGTCCAAAACCTAATCTCAAAAAAGTTATGGCTTAAAGTGTTACGTAAAAGTCCTGTAACTAGCGCCATCTATAAAATATGGCATCGGTAATAGAACCATTGTAATTAGCGACCTGAAAAACATGACGTTACCAACTTTGAAGTAGATACGTATAGTAGTCTCTAAGGTAGACACAAATTACGAATACAATTTTTTTACTTTGTCATCCTGTATCTTGAAATCGAAAAGAGTTAGACCACTACTTTTGGAGTTAAATCGACTTGTTTTGGTGTCAAGAATCGGCTAGGCGTTATCCCAATATTTTCGAAACACCCTGTATAGTCCTGTTCAGTTATATTTTTACATTTATATTTTTATATTTGAAATTTACTTAAATGTATATGTAAGATAATATCACTCTCCCCACCACTATTAGCAATTTGTGAACCAGCCTACTGGATTGAACGGAGAGTCAGTATTTAGTAGATATTCATATGTAACTGTTGCAAATAAAATCATAGTCCACACAAAACAAGTTTACAATTCATTCAATCAATTCATATTATATTATTCAGAATCAGGGAAACAAGTCCCAACAAGTCCGGTAAACTCTAAGGTGGCGTATGTTTGAGTTGGTAACACGACGTACGATTTGATATGCGATGCGCATAAAGCTATCGCAATGACATAGAGCATAGAGATGAACTAGTTGCGTATGTCTTATTCTCTTAGTTTATATGATGAAGCGACCTTTGGACGCGCCAGCTTAGAGTTTACTCGACTATACACGTCATATCGTATATTTTAATTTTAAACAGATAATTAAAAATAAAAATATTGTATACTTCACCCTATATTTCAAACAACTAAACGTGCTCAAATATACGTCATCGGCGGACCCTCCAATCAAAATTAAACAATTTCCGGCTTCATACGAGCATTAACCGAACCTATTGACGTTTCTGAATTTTACATCTCGCCTGGAAGCCTGCCGATAAGACTATTTCTATGTTGCCTAATGTTACGAATATTTAGCGTTAGAGGAAGTGCTTTAATTATTTCACTAAAGTATGTCTACTTTTTATCTCCGCTTTTGAAAATAATGAATTTCCATTGAATAATACCACCTACTATAATAAAAATGATAATAATTAACAGAAGAAACACACTTTACATGTCGGCTCCCAACAAATAACTGATATAAGTCAGAGAAGAACTGCCCTTCAGAATTACAAACAAGACAGTAGTGAAGAAAACTTCTTGATCTTTAAAAGAACGGAGGCCAAAACGAAACGTCTAATTAAAAGAACAAAAAAAACAGCATGGAAGAAATATTGCGAAAACTTATCCAACAACGTAAACACTTCAGAAATGTGGCAAACTATTCGATATTTAAAAAAAAATCAAGTCTCACCGCCATCTTACCCCACAGATAACACCTGGGTACATGAATTTATGTCTAAACTTTCTCCTCCGACTGCAGTGGAAGAATGTATTATAGAAGAAGAGGAAAGTATCAATCCGTTCTTTGAAACTCCCTTTACCATGGAAGAACTACAAGCAGTTCTGGAAAACGTAAAAGAAACAGCTCCCGGACTAGATGGCTTTACCTATAATATGGTCACACAACTACCGGAAGAGGCACAACTAATATTGTTGAATATATATAACAATATTTTAGAAAATGGTAATATTCCTCCTGATTGGAATGTTCACCTTATTATAGCCATTTTAAAACCACAAAAGGACCCTTCCCTAGCTAGTTCTTACAGACCTATTTCGCTTAGCTCCTGCATACGGAAAATTTTTGAACATCTTTTGAAAAATCGCCTAGAGTGGTATTATGAACATGAACACCTGTCACCTAGTTTTCAGAATGGTTTTAAAAAGGAGAGAGGAACACTGGACAGCTTAACAGTTCTATGCACGGATATATATTCTGCTTTTTCTAAAAACGAAACCGTTATGGCCACATTCGTCGACCTCACATCAGCATTTGACAACGTTAACATACAAATATTAATAAAAAAAACTAGTACAATTACACCTCCCGTCCAAACTGATCGTAATCATTAACAAACTGCTGTCTGACCGTACCCTATATCTTAGATCAGAGAAAGGTCCCTTAGGACCGAGAACAGCGCAACTAGAACTCCCACAAGGCTCAGTCTTAAGCCCCATTTTATTTACAATTTACACTGCTGATTTAAAAAAATATCTACCTACAGAAGTCCAGATAACCCAGTATGCAGACGACATATGCCTCTATATAAGTAACAAGACTATGCAAAAATGCGTTCAAGTCTTTCACGAGGCTATTAAAAGCTTAGAACAGTGGCTCAGTGAAAAAGGTTTAGAAATGTCAGACAATAAATCGTCTATAGTATTTTTTACTAGAAAGGGAATACAATTTTACAACCACATCATTATGGGTCAGCATAAATTTCCAATCAAATCACACGTTAAATATCTAGGACTAATATTAGACAAAAAGTTAAGTTGGATCCCATATATAAACTGGTTGGTTCAGAGATGTGAAAAAAATATTAATATTCTAAGAAGCATATCTTCTACCTGGCTTGGAGCAGATCCAAACGTATGCTTAACAGTATATAAGGCATATATCCGGTCAATATTAGATTATGGTTCCTTCCTCTATGGATGCGCTTCTAATGTTCATTTAGACAAACTAAATAAAGTCCAGTATAAAGCCATAAGAATATGTCTGGGAGCAATGAAATCAACGCCCACTAATGCTCTTCTTGTGGAAGCTGCAGAGATGCCGCTACAGTTAAGAAGAAAAATGCTATGTTACAAATTTTTGTCAATTAGATTGGTGGTCCAAAATGATGATAATATGATGAAGAACATTTTTAAACTGACCATACAATCACTCACTTACACATATTGGATTCATAAAAAAACACCAACTTTCATAGAATGTTTCACTGAAATGCTCAATTTTCAAGATTGAATGCATTCGTCAAGTAACATCATTCCGGCTTTTGACTTTCCATATCACCTTTGTATCAACAAACCTAATATTAATATTCAAATTCAAAGAAATTCTATCAGTAATGCAGAATATGAAGCAAATATCAACATGCTGTATCCCAACTGTATAAAAATATACACAGATGGTTCAAAAACGGATTTGAATACGACTGGAAGCGCTTACTTCTGTCCCCAGCTTCGAGAAACGGCTATGTTTAAATTACTTCCAAATACAAGTAATTATACGGCAGAGGCATTTGCCATATACAAGGCATTGTGTTTTGCACAGAACACGGAAGCTACCAACGTCGTAATCATAACAGATAGCTTAAGCATACTGCAGAAATTATCACATCCCTCATGGTCTCCTAAAACCAACTTCTTACTATTAAAAATATTAGAAAAGAATGTCAGAAACTAACGTGCAGAAACAAACAGGTTACTCTTACATGGGTAAAGGCGCATGAAAGCAATACAGGAAACAATACTGCAGATGCATTAGCAAAGAAAGCAGCAAGGGAGGGTGTTCCCGTTAACCTATTGCTAGGTCCACAAGATGCATTTACTTTAAGTCCAAAATTATTGATGAATGGCAAAAAATCTGGAACGAAACAAAAACTTCGAGGGGTCACTCTTATTCACTGAAACAACCAACAGTCAGAAAAAAGCCTTGGTTTTACAAGAGCAACCTCAAGAAAAATCGTCTCCACCTTATGCCGACTAAGATTTAACCATGGTTCTTTCCCCAGTCATTTATATAATAATATAATAATAATAATATTTTTTTATTTCCACATTTAAAATGTAACTGTTACAACAAAATGTAGAATACGTCAGCTCTTAAAAATTAATGTATACATGTAAATATAATAGTAACAAACAATAAAAAAAAAAAACAACAATTATTGTCAACGAAGAAGATTAAAAACAAATAAATAACATAAAGCATGTAAATGTAAAATGGCGAAATATCAGCATTAAATAAAAAATTCGTCTAGGGTATAGCAAACTTTATTTACTAGAAAATTTTTGAGTTTTGTTTTAAAAATCTGAACATTTGGAGATGATTTAATTTCATCTGTTAAAATGTTGAAACACTTACAGCCATTATATATAAAACTTTTTTGAAACATTGTTGTCCGAAAGGAATTGGTTTGAAGCTGCTCCCTATGCCGTGTTTCGTACCCATGGCCTCTTCGATTGTTTAAGAATATAGACTTGTTTTTATAAACATATGTACAGATCTCCAATATATAAATACTCACTAAAGTCAAGATTCTAAGATTTTTAAAAGCATTTCTGCAAGTTTCCAAACATTTTATGCCTGCAATTATACGTACTGCATATTTTTGTAGAATGAAAACTCTGCTTACTTGTGAGCTATTTCCCCAATTAACTATACCATATTTTAAGCTCGAATGAAAGTTAGCATAATAAAGAGTAAGTAGGATGTCAACACTACAATGATTGGACATAAATTTTAGCCCAAAACAAGTGCTTCTTAATTTCCCACACAGCGTCTGTATATGCTGATTCCATTGTAGATGCATATCTACAGTAATGCCCAACATTTTAATGGATTCTGTAGGTAATATTTGAAAATTTTCAGAGAAATGCAATTTATCTGGATTTTTCTTTAAGCTAAACAGTACTGAAGTGGTCTTACTTTTGTTTAAATATAATTTATTTTTATCGGTCCATTTAGTTATTTCATTGTAAACTTTTTCAGTGGTAACTTTTAATCTATCTAAATTATCTTCTACTATAAGAACATTAGTGTCATCAGCATAACAAATTGTCAAAACGTTAGGTATTTTATTCAAGTACAGAATCAAATCGTTGGCAAAGAGTATAAAAAGGAGAGGCCCAAGTATAGATCCCTGCGGAACACCTTGTTTTACCTCTAAACTATTGCTAGATGCACCATTAGAAATTTGTACAATTTGTTTCCTTTCCTTTAGATATGAGGACAATAAATTTAAAGGAGTGCCTCTTACTCCATATCTACAAAGTTTAGCTTTTAATAGCTCATGGTCAACACAGTCGAAAGCTCGAGAGAAATCTATAAATAGCCCTAACACATACTTCTTGTTATCTAGTGCTTCGATTATGTTCTTATGAAAGACACATAATGCAGTCTCGGTGCTTCTGTTGCTAGTAAAGCCATGTTGTGAATTGCAGAGCAGGTCATTTCGATACATAAAAGACGTGAGAGGTTCCTTTATAGCTAACTCAATAACTTTTGACATGCTAGAAAGAAGACTTATTGCTCTGTAATTTTCATACATATTTGCGTCTCCTTTTTTAAATAGTGGTTGAACTATTGCTAATTTTAGCATCGTCGGAAAAATTCCTTCCCTAAGACAGAAATTTATAATATGAGCTAACGGACTACAGAGCAAATATTTACTTTTTTTTAGAAGATTATTCGAAATATTATCAAAACCACTGGAGTTTGAGGATTTAAGTTTGTTAATCAGGGACACAACATCCTGTTCAGATACAGGAGGTAAAAAGCATGTTTTTGAGGAAAACGGTACATTTGACATAAGAAAATTATAGTCATTCAAGGAGTTATGGTTGTTGAGAAATGTAGGAAAATGCAAGTTGAAGCCGTTGGCTACTTCTTCATCCCGCACTTTTACCCCATCCACACTTATAGTTATATTCGATAAATTCATATTCTTTCCTTGTATTTTTCTAATAGTGCTCCACATAGCTTTTGATTTGTTATCCGAATTACGAATATTCTTATCGTAATACTCTTTTTTAGTCTGCTGAAGTTTTAGCCTATACTGTTTATGCAAGTTTTTACTTAAATCTTTAAAAATTGGATTTTTTTTCGCAAGATCACTGTAAAGTGTTACTCTGTTTTTTAATTCAAATAACTCCTCGGTCATCCAATTTTCTTTATTAGGTTTTTTATTCAATAAACACCTTTTAATAGGGAAACTAATATCGAAGTAATACATTATTGTATTATTAAAATATTCAAATGCAGCATTTGGGCAATTCAGGCTAAATAAATTATGCCAGCTTTCATTAAGCAAAAAATTATGAAAAGTTAAGATATTATCGTCACTAAAATATCTGCGGAGTACATATTCATTTTTATTTACGGAGTCAGATTTAGTATTTATACTTATAGTCTGGGAGATATGATCAGACAGGTGTAGGTCACAAGTAGAAGCTTTATATCTAATATAGTTTGAGTTTAATAATATATTGTCAATACAAGTACTTGATGTAGGAGTCACTCTGGTTGGAGAACTAATAGTAGATATGAAATTATAACAAGCCAATAAATCATTAAACAGTATTAAATTTATATTATGCGATAAGAAATCAATGTTAAAATCACCTCCAATTGTAACCAACCAATTAGTGTATAAGATTCAAGTCAGAGATAATGAGCTATGTGACTGCGATAATATATCAGTCGGTGATATCAATCATTACTTTTTTACGTGTAGCAAGTATGAACTAAGCAGAAGAGAGTTTTTCGAGCAACTAGCTGACAATGGAGTAATATTTCCAGTGAGTGTACATGAAATCCTGTCTTTGTCCAAAAAATTTTACAATCCGGTCATATCTTTTCTTACAAGTATAAATACAAGATTTTAAGAGAAATTGAATTGAAATGAACATGTCCTCTCTATTGTAATCCTTTCCGTGGTCTGAGTCCCAGTCGAAATGTAAGTAAATGTGAAAAAAAAAAATGCCGTTGACGGACCCCCTCGGCAATCCTTATCCTTAATTCCAGTCTTGTGTTCTCGTATTTCTGGTACAAAACAAACGAACAAAAGGGTACATATTTAAAATGGACGAAGTTAAAAGATATGATGGATGAACAAGATTCGAGACCCTAAGACTGGCTGATAAGACCTCTCGCGTTTCTGGATGCCATAAATAAAAAAAAAAAAACAAATAACTGACAGGTGGCAACACTGATGGAAATAAAATGGATATTAAATAAATAGATAGGTTATGTTCTCTTATTTACGTTGTGATCGTATGTATCTAACATTTTGACTTTTTAACTTTGTTTCTTAATTATTTAAGTGTGTGTGTACTGTGTAGACATTAAAATTGAGAAAGGTTTTGAGAAGGCAGCAAGTCATAATCTTCCTGTTATTAACAGTGAAATAGTGAATGACTTTTATATCTCAAACATGAACTTTTTGTCAGCAAACGTGAAAAATGTAAAAAATAAGCGGTAAGTTATTAATTAGCACCTAAACTTTGATTTAACTTAAAGGGAACACTGATATACATAGAGTCTTGTTTATTAAATATAATTTAAATGTACCTAGTTTATTAATACAGCTGTTTTTAGTTCTGCAAAAGAGTCATACGGAGATGAAACAAGCTAAAACCGTAGGTACTTTTCGCCAATTTACTGAGCTTTTTATATAATTGTTACACATTCTATAGGATACTCTTCGCAGTATTCTTGTAAATAATGTTAGTTTTTGGACATCCTAAATTTTGTGATACCAACTTTGCTATGAAAAAAAAATATATGAAAAAAAAAACATCCAACCTGTCTGGGATTCGAACACAGGATCTTTGGATTGCAAGCCAAAACTCTAGCCGCTGGACGATCACATATTACTACAAAAATTGAATGTCTGTAGTATACAGGGTGTTTCAGCTAAAAGTCCCCGGGTCATTATCGCATAAAATAATAAAGATTAAAATTTGTAAATCGCAGATAATTGACACCAAGAAAGGTCTTAAATAACTGCAGTTAGAATTGTTCCTTCGCAGTGCACAGAGATGGCGCTGCGGTGAGAAAATATTTTTCGATGGCTGGAACCTTGAAACACGATTCATATGATTAACGAATAAATTGTGAATAATTTTGACTATGTAAAAAATTTTGTAATTACCAGCCGTTTTGGAGCTACATGAGTTTTTTCTCCATTTTTTTGTCTCTGTAAATTTTGAAAACTTCTGTAACTTTTCTGTTTATCATTTTAGAACACCAATTATTTAGAGCTTTTTTATCTTATTATATTCCATATTTCTTATATTATTAGGTACATGTATTGAAAATTTTTATAATTTTCAGAATTTTTCAAATGCAACTAATATTTAAAATTTGAAATTAGAAAAAATTTTCAAAATATATAATAATATAAGAAGTATGGAATATAATAAGATAAAAGTTCTAAATAATTGGCGTTCTAAAATGAAAACAGAAAAGTTACAGAAGTTTTCAAAATTTACAGAGACAAAAAAATGGAGCACCCTGAAACATACGGCGTTGTCTGGACAAAGTCAGCTATTTATACATGTAAATTACTTCTTTACTTTCATTAGACGTAATTATTTTATTTGCTATTTTTTATAAGTAGCACTGCATAGTAATACCTATTCAAATGAGACAAAATTTCCGAAAATAATTAAACTTAATTTTTATTATTGGTTGATGGTCCGTGCTTTAATGCTGGTAACGGTTGACGGGTATAGGCCAGAAGGTGTTAGGAAAAGACTTTTTTAAATAGTCGATATTTAAATCCAATGTGACAAAGGAAAACTCACTTAAATTGTGACGAAACGTCGACTATTTAAAACAGTCTTTTCCTGACACCTTCTGGTCTATACCACCTGTCAACCCTTACCAGCATTAAACTTAATGCTAGACCTATATCAACACTCTTTATTGCATTCAATTCCTAACCATTTGTAAATTCATTTGTATAATTTATAATTTAAAGTGTTTATGTTTATTGCACCACAATATTAATTGTAAAATTTATTCCCAAACTTAAATTCTGTAATTAAATAATTTATAAATACCCCCATCACCTGGAAATTCATTCATTTGCATCCATTGTTTGAAAATGGCACGTTAATATGCCGAAACTGCAGTAACGTTTTAAGTTACAATAAATTGGTGATAAACTGATTATACTTTCTACGGATAGCCGCTAGTCTATCCTCATTACACGACAGCGTTATCTTTTCATCTTCTGCGCATCTCGGAAGCAAAGCTACGATAGTTGACTAGTAATTATCAACATAATAGTCTAGGTGCCCGTCAACATAATTGCAATTTATACATATACTCCTATAACTTCTTGTACGGCATAACTGCGCCTAGTCTATCACTTTTTTCCTCTGCGAAAATTTTTGAAAACGCGGCGTTCCTCCTCGGCATGAAAAAGACGATTTCCACGCGTCGGACTGGAAAATCGGCAAATATATTTTGTCGTTCAATTTGAGAATTGGATTCTACATATATATTTCATATATTTTTACAAACTTTCCGACAAAAATTTGGGAACGTTAAGGGTGTCTACCACCCTAAACATAACATAACATAATTTTAAAACATTTATTGATAACCAGCTGATATTTTTCAAGATTGCTTAATAAAAATACATAGAATCCAATTTTCGAAAAGTCGGACAAAATATATTTGCCGATTTTCCAGTCCGACGCGTGGAAATCGTCTATTTCATGCCGAGGAGGAACGCCGCGTTTTCGAAAATTTTCGCAGAGGAAAAAAGTGATAGACTAGGCGCAATTATGCCGTACAAGAAGTTATACGAGGATATGTATAAATTGCAATTATGTCGACGGGCACCTAGACTATAATATCATTTCAATGAAGTGTACTATATTTCAGTTTACAATTTTTCGGAAACCTGCGACATTACAATACTCGACAGAAGATTTCGCGTCAAAATCGTAACCACACACATAGAAAAATGCTGTGTAAAAATTTTTAGTTAATAGCCATACAAATATTTTTAGAGGAGAAAAACTATCTTTAGACCATTGGTTCCGATATTACATTCTCTGCAAACACCAGCATTCTTTAGACAAACTGGCAAAACCCATTTTTGCATATTATGTGTGTCAATAGTATCTTAACTTCATAAAAACCGCGTTTAAGCAATATCTCCCCACCAGGAGCTGTTTTTTGGAATTACCGGAAGTTGGACCTGGACGCCAGATCTGACCACGAAAAATGCCAAGAGGTCTAAGCCCTACTCCACCCCCTCACCCTGAACCTACTGGCAAATCGGTAGCAAAAAATCGAGTGAGGTACATTTTTGCTGCCTTATTATGGGCTATTAAGTTAATACGCTTCTTTGAATCCTTCTTCCCAATAGAAGTATGTTTGCGCACTACCAGCAGTGTCATATGTCTACATCGAATTTATACAGGGTGATTCTTTTACGGCGGCCATTAGAATATTTCCCACTTGCAGATGAGATAGCCATTTGAGATTTGGTACCCTGCCCTAGTCGACCATTGCGAGTCCGAAAATAATAATTTTAAAATAGCGGCACTTCCGGAAATACCGGAAATCGATACCAACTTGCTTATTTTAGATGGAACACCCTATATATTTTCGACATTTTCGAAATGATCATAAAATTCTAAGTCAAAACATGTAGCAAACCCTATATCTAAACCGAGCAGTTTCGGAGATTATGTTAAATTAAATTCCCTTTTTTCTAGTATAGGCATTGTACAAAGTTACAACTTTTCGAAATATTGGCGATTTTCTTAAATGTCCAAGAATTTTTAGTAAAAATTGCCATCAACTTACCCATGCTTAGAAACAATCATTAATGTCAGTTATTCTCTTTTATTAAAAAATGCCAGCACGTTTAAATTACACCCACGAATACTTTTAGATTTGTTTATTATTTATGGAGAATGTGATAAAGTAATAATATCAAGAACATGTAACACATTTGCTACTACCGGTATTTCCGGAAGTGCCGCCATTTTGAAATTCTTATTTTCGGACTTGCAATGGTCGGCTATGGTAGGGTACCAAATCTGAAATGTCTATCTCATCTGCAAGTGGGAAATATTCTAATGGCCGCCTCAAAAGAATCACCCTGTATATCAATCCGAAATTTCTTATAGTTTATTATATTCATAAATAACATTGTTATTGATCCTTGCTGCCTATCTGCTGTATGTGCTGATGGTTTCAAAATAAATTATAAAATCGACAATTTATCGAAATGAACCCATATAATATCAGCGGGCGACGCTGTCTAAGATATGCCACACAAAATAAAATCCTTAGGCGGCGTTCCTCGCACTTGTTTGCCCTTTCAACTGTTACTGATCCATGTCTTCTTGCCACCGACTTCAACATCTGATCACTATCAAATTGGATTTTAAAATGTCTCATTCTGTTTCATTTGTATTATTTTAGCATAGATTTATAAATCATTAAGATATAATACATATTAAGATGACAAACCGTCAAGGATATCGTTAATAAATATATTAAACAATAGTGGTCCCAGAACTAGCCCTTGGAAGTAACCCGAAGTGGTCTGAACTTTAACAGTAAAACCTACAGTATACAACATATTGAATTCTATAATTAAAATAAGGCGAAAAAAAAATTACTAACTATCGACCTACCTACCTTTGAAAAACGCAAGTTGAAGTACAGATATATTGCTTTTGATATGTAAGAATATGTATAGTGGATGTAATGAGTCGGAAGAGTAGGCAAAATCATGATAAAGTTACACGGAAAAAAAGCTCCACTGATTACAAGATGAATAGACTTTATCCAAGAATATCTTAGTTTCACTATTCCTCAAATAAAATAATACTTACTTCGAGTATTATGTTATTCTTAAATAATGAGATTAGCTTGTTCTCCATTTAAGAATAAGCCGTTATTGAATCGAGGAAAGCGTAGTGGTTGTTTTAAGGTACAGATAAATCTCGTTCTAAGTATATCTTATTCTTATTTCAATGATGCCTACGTATTTACTATAATACTTTCATATTTGAAAAGAGTTTATATTTAGATTAAATATTTGATTTCAATGAAATAAAAACTTTGTAATAAATGCAGCTATTCTAATTTCAAGTAGTGCCAAAGGCTTGATTTAAAAATATGTTACAGTTTGAATTAAGAATACGTATTTTGTTCAATGTTTCGAATCAAGAACATATTATTTATATATAGCGTGTCCCATTTTTCACGGTAACACCTTCGTAGCTTAGTTATTACTCATCTAATTTTAACCAAATTTGAGTCGATATCAAAAGACCTTTACTATATCTTTTTTGTGTAAAACAAAACTGATTTCTGCCATTGACGCGTCCATAGCTGAAATCAGTTTTGTTTTACACAAAAAAGATATAGTAAAGGTCTTTTGATATCGATTCAAATTTGGTTAAAATTGGATGAGTAATAAATAACTAAGATACGAAGGTTTTACCGTGAAAAATGGGACACACTGTATATAAATAATATGTTCTTGATTCGAAACATTGAAGAAAATACATATTCTTTGGCCTTTGGCACTACCTGAAATTAGAATAGCTGCATTTATTACAAAGTTTTTGTTGTGCATTTTTATTAAAAAAAAAGGGGTTGATTTTTAGAGAAATCATAATAGGCGTTTTTTTTACCGAAAAAATTAATGCAATATTATTGTTCAGCATGCTTTAGAACCCCTATATCAAAAATTTAGCCACGTTTTGATTTATCGTTTTCGAATAACGGCCCCCTTAAAATTACATTTTTCAAATATTAAATAATTAATAACTTAGAAATGAATTGTTTTTCTAAATTTGGTCTACGAAATTTGATGAAAAGTGAATATAAATAGAAAATGAGAAATCACTTTTTTCCTAAAAACAATTTGTTTCCCCGTTATTAATTATTTAATACTTGAAAAATATTATTTTAGGTGGGCCGTATTTCTAAAACTGTAAATCAAAATATCATTCAATTTTGGATATAGAGGTTCTAAAGTATGCTCATGAATAATATTGCATTAGTTTTTCAGTAAAAAAATTATGCCTAATATGACTTCTCGAAAAACCAACCTTTCCCTTCTAAATAAAAATGCGCGCCAATGACTGAAATATGTAATGGAACAATAATTAGATGTTAATCGACTTACCTTAAGGAAATTGATTCCTCAATTTAGTGGATATACAAGATGCTTTCACCATAAATACAACAGTAGTTATCTGAGAATTATCTGCAGAGTGACCCATTTAAAAACGGGGCACTTCTCTAAAATTTTTATTTATTGTGCGATTTGAATCAAATTTTACTCAGGTATAGAACAAATTAGGATCTAATTATGATCAGAAAAACATTTGCCTCCTACAAATGCAAAGCCACCAGCGGTACCAAAGTATGCGGAAAAAATCAAAAAATCATATTAGGCATTTTTTTATTGGAAAATTTTGTTAATGAAACTTGTTCGGAATTGTCCAAAAACCTTAAGTCCAAAATTTAATATAAATAAAAAAATATTAAAATTTTTATTAAAATAATGTTCAAGTCCGAAAATATAATTTGAATGGGATTTTTTGTTTATAAAACTGTACTATGACAATTCTGTTTGAAATTAAAAACAAGCTGCCAGGTAGTTGTCAAGTAATTTGCAGTTTTTTTTTAAATAATGATTTTTTAAATTTTTATTTTTTTTATTTTTTTATTTTTTTTATTTTGATTAAATTTTGAACTTAAGGTTTTTGGACAATTCTGCACAAGTTTCATTAACAAAATTTTGCGATAAAAAATGCCTAATATGATTTCTTGATTTTTTCCGCATATTTTGGTACCGTAGGTGGCTTTACATTTGTAAAAGGTGAATGTTTTTCTGGTCATAATTAGATCCTAATTTGTTCTATACTTGAGTAAAATTTGATTCAAATCGCGCAGTAAATAAACATTTTAGAGAGCTTTTAAATGGGTCACTCTGTATATAAAATGGCTTCTTAAAGTGTTTTCAGTTTAAATCAGAAAAAATAAAAAACATAATGTGGTTTTAAGATTTTTATTATGAATAAAAGTAAACACACTAGAGTAAATGTACAACAAATTAAAAAAATGGGAATTGCACAATTGAAAAATAACAGAACATAGGTCCTATTCCATTTTTACCAAAAAAAGTAAAATGTATTTTTTATAAGTATAACATAACAACACATTCACATTATGTAAAATAAATAACGAATTCATAAAACTCAATATAAACGCTAAATAGCAAAAATATTTTTTACTATAGAGAAGTAAATAAATAATTATAAATTTAATGTACAGCCAACTAGAAAAATTTGGTAACACAATTTAAATATAATAAATAATTCTACTTTTACGTGCAGATTTGGTTAACATAATATGGAATATTTTTTATTATCGTTTTATAAAAAGTTTTGCTTTTAAAAGAAATCAATTTTAATGCTATTCAATTTTTGGCAACAAAACAGAAAAATCTAATTTCAAAAATTCAAATAGTTTGTATATAATTTAATAATTTTAAAATAGCCAAAGTATAAAGGACGCCCAAATACACGTAGAGAACAAAGTAATTTTTAGTATATCTTATGTACGTTTTTAAAATAAAGTAAGCAGTGAAAAATTAGTAGAAAACCGCTGCCCAAGGAATCACTACTTCCACATCCAGATTTTCTATCCATGTATCTCACAACGAAAAAATTTTGTATGTGGAAATAATTGTTTATGAAACTTTAATAATATAATATTTGAAATCCTCTACCCCAAACAGACAGACAGAATTTTTTTTTACTCAAACTTAAAATCTCGACGTTTCATGACATATTCTAAGCCTATTTGAACAATAAAATTTTGTTAAATTTGTCGTTACTATACTTCCTCTGGACGTGGAGTAAAACAGAAAAAATAAACTATTTTTGGCAGCATCCATGGCAGGAACAAAAAAAATCCTAGCTTTTACACTTGTATTTGGACGCACTTTGCTTTGGTTAATTCAAAAATATCGAATTAAAAAATTTTATATTTTTTACGGAGCCTGTATGCTTTACCTATACTTTAACAATGTGAAAAGAGGTTTCTTTTTAAGCAAATTTTTATCAAGGCAGGTTCAGGATTTTTCAAATAATTTAAATATTGCTATAAGCAGTTCAAACCAAATGTATTTTTTTTTCTTAAACAAATTATTATTTATTGTTGCAACATTGCTCCAATGTTGAAGTATATTTTTTTGTTTATAAAGTGTAAATTAATATTAAGGATCGAAAAGTTGCTGATTTTTTCGCATGCTCATTCTGATGGTGTTATTAAAAAAAAATGTAATGTTGAATACTAGTATTAAAAAAATAGTAAATTTTAAACCATTATTCGAAAAAAAAAACAATTTAAAAAATAAAGCTCCACAAATTGTTTATAACAATTTGTTTATTTAAAAATAATGAAAATAAAAAATAACAATTTTTTCAATAGCACCACAGAAAGAGCATGCGAAATTATACCTTTTCGTTCCTTAATAGGTATTAATTTTTTATACTTTATAAATAAAAAAACACATTTCAACTCTTATTTTTTTAAGAAGAAAATCAAGGAACCTTATTTAAATTTTTAAAAGCCCTATCGAGTACTAAAAAAACATTATTGAAAGTGTATATGTTTTGAATTGATTTAAATATTTTTAAACTTCATTATTATTATTATAGCCAGGCCGCTTGGAAAGTGCCGAAGAACGATCATTATTACGTTTGTGTACGGGTAGCTGTAGATCCTAAAGTATGATGGATGCCCTTGCAGACTTTTTTCTGGAAAAGTCGATGGTCTACAAAAATGTTCAGTGCACACATGTCGAATCTATTACCGTTTTCGCTACGTAAGCGACGAAAGGTTAAAAATCACTATCCTCTAATTCTTAACAATTTTCGTATAACTTTTTAAACAAATTCGATGACCTTAAAAGTACTCACAAATACTTTTCCTATTGAGCTGAATCGAATGGCTCCAAGAAATAACGTTTTCAAGCACCGGGAAATTCATGCAAGTGGTTTTACCAATTGCATTGCAATATATAGTATTTTTTCCTTATTCCACTATTTGCATATCACACATCAGACAAAACAAAACCCTTGCACTATTCACTGTTAAATGATTCTCCATTAACTGCACACAACACAACGAAAGCGGCAGGCGCAATGATAGAAGCCCGTCGACGCCTGTGCAGAAAATAACGTTTAAGAATAAGAGGTATTCGAAGCAAAACAAATAATCTTGTTTGAGGTTAACAACCATTTCTCTGAAGTATATAGTAAGTTTTATTCAAGAACAAATAGTATTGTTAAAAATTAGTGTATTTGAAGTAAATCGAATATTGAACCTTTGGGCTCAAGAATTATATAGTTCTCTATCAAGAATACTTTTTAATTAGCTTGAATTAAACTCTTCTCTTAAATGAATATGAATTTTAATCTTAACTTAAATATAAAATAATCTACCTGAATAGAATGATGCTTGGAAGTCAACACCATATAAATATTTGATAGAAATATCAACTATTATTTAACCTAGACTTCTACTCTTGTATGAAATTTAAAATTTCAAGAATAGGATTGTTCTTGGAGACAGTATAGGATTTTTTTCCGTGTATGAAACCTGTGAAAAAAGTTTTTTGTCATACGGCCAAAAACGGCCAAAAACGGCCAAAAACCGCCCTTTTTGCTTATTTCTCATATGACAGCTTGGCATCGACTATGTTTGCAGGGATTCTTTGTTTTTTCATGGGGATATGACAGATGGTGAAAGGTGTTGTCAGGTAGTGGACCGCAACCGCCCTCAGGGGTGGAATCTAACCTGTCAGGGGGTGTAAAATTGTTTCCTTTGTTGTTTTTTGTTAAAGACGTTTACCCTTCCGTTTTCGAGAATGCTGAACAAGAAAAAAAATGGTTTTACGCCGATTCAACCCTTCCTTCACTTTTAAGCGGACGGAAATGACCCCTTTCATACATTGATAAGCAGAAGACAATGGTAAGAGTGAGTTGTGATAACCTCAGGGGGTGGACATTTTTTTTATTTTTTAATTTGTATATTGAGTGGGAGTGGTTTCAAAGTAATCATTTGTCCATTGGATATCCCCATCAAAGATGAACCTCTCATATAACAATTTAAGTTTTATCACAGTCTACAAGAGGTTATTAAGTCTATATAATAAAACTGATCGTAAAACTGTTTATACTAGACAACCTCTTAAAAGCTACAATAAACCCGGCATAAAACCAAAAAAGACCTTTTAAAAAATTATAAATATCTTTCTTAAAACTATCAATAAAACCAACAGTACTTTAGAACCCAAATCTGCAAGATGTTTTCAAGTCTACCATAAAACCTTTTATAAAATCTTCTTAAAACCGTTAGTACTTGCAAGCAAATTTTAAGCCTGCTTTGAGAACATCATAAATAATTGTGTCTTTAATAATTCTTTGTCGAAAACTTGTTGCACTTAAACTGTCTAAATCAGAAAATGTCGCCAAGTAATAAAATATGTCTGCCTCGATTGAAATATCTGCATGTGCTAACGTTTTAAAATTTGATATTAATAAACAACCTAGTATCAAAAAATTGTCAATTCAGAACACTTTATTGATAAAGTACATCAAAAAACTTTCAAAAAAATCAGGCGCTTTTCATTTGTCAGCTTATTAATTATTATTTACAATTAATAAAAAAAAGACCCTAGTAACCAAGTAACCCTAGTTTTAGCTTACTCAGTATGATTTTGGGCTTTTTAGGGGTTTATATGACATATTAAAACATTTTAGATAGTTGCAGGCTAAATGTAAACAGTAAGAATAAGGAAAATGTAACTAAACACTGTTGCTCCAACTTTGTTCAAACATGTCTGTCATAGTTAACAGAAAAAAACATGGCTGAACAATTAATAAAACCATTTACTTTAATAGAATACCCTATTATGAGTTTGTGGCTTTAGGAAATATTTTTATAAAACAAAAGGTTTTGCTAAATTTCAATTGCTCCACTTTATTACTATTTTAAAGCCTGCCCAGCCTTATTACTCTTCTTTAAAACCCTCAAGATTTGTCTCTGACAATCTCTAATCTCTAATCCAAATGCACTTAGCTTACATAACATAACCTCAAAAAACATTATTTATTTCGTGTGTTTTTGAGTGTGCGATCATTAATTTCTCGTTATTTCTGTAATTATAGCGTTAATTGAGCAAGAAAAAGTGAAAAACTACAAGTAAGTAGATCTTAAACAGTTTCCTTATAATATCCTTTGAACACATGAGTGCATTAGGTATTATGGTTTATTTACAAAATAAATCGGTACTGTTTAAACTAGAATCAGCAATCACAAAATGGCGTTTACTATGCGTTATATGCCCCCTCTCTCAAAGTTTAAAGGCGTAAGTGGGGGAACCAAAGGATTTATAATTGCTTTATAAAAACCAAAAAGTTTTAACGTAGCTTATTAAAGCTACCAAAAAACTGTTAGGTTTAAGGAACCTTTACCAATTATCGTTAAAAGCCAATAGTATGGGGGGGGGGGGACAGGTTTCATAACTTTAGCACGATTTTGCTTTTTTCGAGAAAATCCCGACTCCTCACATCCACTAATAATCGAATCATATCATTTGGAAAGTCTTGGCAAAGTTCTTACTTGGATGATAATAAGTATTATGTTCTCGAATATATACCATACCTCAGTCGTGGATTGCTTCTCATGAAAATAATCAAAGCAGACAGACAAACTTCAATTCCTAGAAACATGCGGAGCAGATACGTGAACACTGCCATGGACAACCCTGTCTGCTAAATAAATTGAGGAAACCCGATTAAGGCCTTAGAGCAACAACTCGGTTTATCAGAATCGAAACGCGTGTCTCTTTAGTACCCCAATTCTGGCGACCCTTGCAGGAATGGCTTTTTTATGCATGAGTGTGATTGAAGGGAATTAATGATAATCTTATTCTCTTCAGCTCTATGTAGATATCGCATTTAAATAAAATAATTGGAGTTGGACTAAAAAAAAATGTTTTCTGAACCGGCAATAAAAACGAAATGTTTTAACATATACATAAAACATACACACGTGGCCTTTTTTATAACAGAAATTAAAGCTTAAGATTAAATTTAGATTGGAAGCTATTTCTGGATTTTTAACATTTAGCCGCCATTATCATAATATGGCGAATAATGCTGCCACGAAAACTATGTTGTATAATAATAGTATATTATTCAACAAGCGTGAAATGATGGCTATTACAGACTATTACTCACGAAGATAGCGTATACGGTATGAGCCGAAGGTTATAACGTGGTTATTTTCTAAAAGGGAATAATCGTATGTAATATCACTAGTGCTTAAAATTTTATCGAAAATTTTTTCGAAAGCGTGTTGTCTGGTAATATAAAGAGAGCAAATTGACAGTTTATTATTTGATTAAATCTCGACCGCTTTAGCGGGAGGGATTTAATCTTTGATAATAAACTGCCAATTTGCACGAGTTATATTAACTAGGGGCAACTTAGCTTGAGAAAAAATTTTTAGATAAAATTTAAAGCACGAGTGGTATTTGTGGAGAATATTTCACGAATAAATAATTCATTAAGTATATCTTCACTATCATGTTCAGTAATTAATTGCCTTCAGACGTTTCCTTGTTGCTTTTTAGAGATTACTCACCTTTATCTTCAATTTCATCATTTACGTCACATAAAAATGCATTTCCAAAGCGACTCATCTAATAAAAAACAAAGTAGGTTTAAATTATGACCATCAAGAAAAACAATATACGTTAAACCATAGGTACTGTAACTTATAAGACTAGTCATCACAACAAAGCACGCTTCAACCAATCACATTACGGGTGAAATCACACAAATTGCATATTACCAATCTATCCCTGTTACGTTCTAAGGCTGCCGGCTCAGATGGTATGGTACCGCCATCTAGTAACGCTAGCTTAATTTAGTTACTAGCCTAAACAGTGAATTGAATTATTATATTAAAGTGTTTATTAATATATATTTATGTATTTAATCCTTGTTTCTAATTTGAGAAGTTTGATAGTTAAGTTAAGGTTTACTTGTTTAAGTAGAGAGACTTTAAGTACAACGAATTATAATGTATATAGTGATACTGCAGAGTTTTGATTTTCCAAATAAGTGTTAGCTTCTTTGTAATGATTGATGAATTACCATAAGTAAGTACCTACATTTGTGTATTTATCATGAAATAATTGATATATCTGCTTCGTAGATATTCATATTTAATTTTAGTTGGGAAAATTATTTTGTAATTATGTTAGGTATTAGTTAAGTCATTGAAAGCTGTGTACCTATAACTTGTCCCGAACCTATATAAGTTCCACATAGCATTGGCTTTGGTTATTAATACGGTACTACAATTTACAATTTACGTTAACAATTAGTAATAAGCTATAGAAGATATTTATAGATAACATTTAAAAGCACGATTTGTCCTATTTGCCGAAAACATGTCACGACACAAAACGTCAAAAAATTTTCGCAATGTTTGCCGCTGCAGCGACCTAAAAAATTAGACCGATAAATTTTGCTTGTTGGTCCTGTCAAAAGCAGATCTAGCTTGAATTACCACTAATAATGACGTTTGATTGGTGCAATGTTGTGAAAAAACGGGCTCTCATTGGCTATAGCGTTAATGAGTGAAATAATCGATATTATTATCGACCAAAGAACTTGTGTATTTGGGTAATATCAAACCGATTTTCGTATGTAATATCACTAGTGCTTAAAATTTTATCGAAAATTTTTTCGAAAGCGTGTTGCCTGGTAATATAAAGAGTGCAAATTGGTAGTTTATTATCTGATTAAATCCCGACCGCTTTAGCGGGAGGGATTTAATCTTTGATAATAAACTGCCAATTTGCACGAGTTATATTAACTAGGGGCGACTTAGCTTGAGAAAAAATTTTTAGATAAAATTTAAAGCACGAGTGGTATTTGAGGAGAATATTTCACGAATAAATAATTCATTAAGTACATCTTCAATATTATGTTTTCTCATTAACTGCCTTCAGACGTTTTCTTGTCACTTTTTGGAGTTTACTGACCTTTATTTTCAATTTCATCACTAATTTGATATACAGAAATATTTCCAAACCGATTCATATTGTCAAAACAGCAAATCTGAAACAAACGCAGTAGAAACAACGGAGATTCGCTATATTTTAAAATTATCTAGTGACGTTTCCATGGCAACTAGTAAATAAAACGAGTTGAAACCTTAGATATTATAATATATAGACTGGCTTAATACCTTTCAGACGTTTCTGAGGTGCAATACGACGAGGAACGATAGAGAGAGCACTACTTTAGTACCGATGTCTCGCCCAAATAAAATGCACACCCATGGTTCCGAGATTGACATAGAGAGCGCCATCTAGCGCTACAAGTTATATTCCATAATAAATAAATGTTCATCGACTCATATTTACGTATCTAATCCTTACTTTTAACTTACGAAATTTATGAATTATGTTGAGGTTTGCTTTGTTAAGCAAAGAGAATTTTAAATACAACAAATTATAATGTTTGATGCACAGCTTTGATTCAACGAGTTACTTTTTGGTAGATTACCATGTAAGTACTATACATTTTTAGTTTGTTCCAGAGCGAATGTGTACTTGACATTTATAATAAATGATTTGCTTACCTTTGTAACTACGTTATCGAGCTATTGAAAGCTGTGCTTGACTTGTTCCTGTATTATGAGCTATATTAAGTACAATCTTTGTGTGTAATTGTTACCTGATTGAACACTAGGAAAACTGACATAGTTACAGATAGGCAAAAGTTACAGCCTATAAATTTCAGACAAGATTCGCTTTGGAATTGAGGTGTGTTTTTGTTTGCTACTAAATAATACAATATTACAATTTACAAGGTAAGTACGTTAACAATTACTTAGTAATAAGCTAGAGAAGATATTTATAGATAAAACTTAAAAGCTCGACAAAAAACGTCAAAAAATTTTCGCATATTTGCCGCTGCAGCGACCTAAAAAATTAGAGCGATAAATTTTGCATGTTGGTCCTGTCAAAAGCCGATCTAGCTTGAATTACCACTAATAATGACGTTTGATTGGTGCAATGTTTTGAAAAAACGGGCTCTCATTGGCTATAGCGTTAATGAGTGAAATAATCGATTTCAATGGATTTGTCGTGAACATTAGTATCTAACTACTGGGTGTCTAAAAGATGTTGCCATTTGAAAAAGTTGACATAATTACAAATTAGTAATTTCGGAGAATTAGTCATTTCCGGGAAACCGGAAGTGATGGAAAAGTATCAAGTTGTAAAAAATTTGCCCTTTTGGTATATATTAACCTGCGAAAATTAAGACTTATATCTTAAAATCTCTGGAAACTATAGCTTGTCTAATTATTCCGTTTACACCCGGCAGATGTATAATTATGTGTAGATCTATTCATCTCAATTTTCTTATTTTGACAACTTTAATTTACGCTATGTAAATCTGTGACTTTGTTATTTATTATTAGACACTTTTTATTATTATTGTTGCAAATATCTTCTTAATTAAAACATTTTTCTTACATTTTTAAGTGTTTAAAAATGGTAGAAGAACTAAACTGTTAATATACACTTCGCTCTTTAGATTAAGGAAATTGTATTTTTTCTTTAATAAAGAAAATTTATTATTATTTTTATTATTAATTTACAAAACAATAGTAATTTGACCAATGAACTAACGTTATCCGCATAGCACTCATTGGGTAAAACAACTTGCGCAGTGCGCACTTTTAGTTTTACCAACGATATAAATTCTACAAACGTACACCGCAAGGAAAGAAAATTAAATTTTCAAATATATTCCTTACACTGACCTAAAAACAGCCCGACACTGCTACCCAAATCTAAGTTTCGGGCCCGGCCTGCTCGAAATGGGGCGAATCATGTAGTACTTGTACTTCACCCTTCCAAACCCCTTCTAACTAGCAGTAAACTAATTTGCAAAATGGTCGCAACACATTTGGTTTGCTAATACTCACAAAATACCCTTAACTGGACTCTCGTTGTCGTTTTAAATATGGTAAACTTTATCGGGGAATAAGGTTTTAATTAAGGGATAGTTATAAACTTCTAAATATATGCTATTTTACGGTTGGGTGTTGGCATTTTTAGAAATTCCACAGTCGTTACTTCCAATTTAAGAGTTAGATAGCGCGGCAATTACCATATTACTATATAACCAAACCGCAACCGTTATAGTCACCTACTATACAATCGAGCGAAACTGGGTGATAGATTTATTAAAAAAAGTTTATGATCAAATCAATAAATAATTCATAAATACACTCAAAGAAATAGTATGGGTAAATTCAACAAAAAAAAAAATGGTTAACTAACAATATCGTTAATTTTGTTAAACTAAACTATATTGATAGTATTTTTAAAGAAGAGGTGATTGTTATTTTAATTAATAAAAAGTTGTTGTACAACAAAACAAACATTAACTTAAAAAATAGATGAATAAGACTATTATTTTTTTCGTCTGACTGTTATTTTGTTGAATTCTGTCAAATTAAACCAGATAATAGTATATTTTATTTTTAACTATTATCGAATTGTAATTCTAACCCAGTATTAGTTCGCTGTATTATTGTACTTGGTAGACAAACGAATATTATTGTCGTCTTCTAGAAGTTCTAAAAGAAGTACCATAAAATTTGCTTGCTTACGACGTAGTCTATGACAGAAATTATTCCCAGATGACGCCACATACAAATCACTGACAATAATCAATCATGCATTATCTTTTACTCTTATGAATTTATAGAAAATTAATAACATGATTGCATTGAATCGCTGTTTAGAGGAAGCCAGATTTATGATATTAGACAACTGTATTTTACTTCCACATCCAGTGTAGTGGAAGTTTGGTATCGGTAAAAAAAAATTATTTTTATCAAATAGGTTTAGAATGTCAAGATTTTAAGTTTGAGTAAAAAAATCTGTCTGCCTATATTTTTTGTGCGCACGATTATTCTGGAACAGTTTATGACATTGATTTGAAAGGACCCCGTGTCTGAACCACAATGTAAAAAGTGGTTTCAATCAAATGTTATAAAACTGGAGTATGTTGTACTTCAAACCACACCCTAAAAAAAAAAAAAAATGTTAGGAGCAAACAAAAATTTTGTTGCGTATACCTATACAAAGCAATTTCTTGGTTGATGTTAATAAATTTTTGTTGTTCCAAACAAAATTGTAGGTTTTAAAAATTACATTAAAGAGAACTTGCAGTATCCAAATCAATCGTTGTTTAGAGAGTCAGATTTATGATATTAGACAACTCTATTTTACTTCCACATCCAGTGTAGCGGAAGTTTGGTAACGGTAAAAACAAATTATTTTTGTCAAATAGGTTTAAAATGCCCAAACAAAATTGTTTGAAGCAACAAAAATTTATTAACATCAACAAAGAAATGAAGAGCTAAGTGGATAAAGGTGTTATGTGACATTTTTGAAAATTTTGAGTTTTCTACACAGACAACTATTTTAACTTATAATCTATCATTTCAATAAGTTTTTGGGATAATAAACCTTTCCTAAAAGCGTTTTAATGTTTGATAAAGGTGTTATGTACATATGGTTTTTATATAATTTAATGGATAAAGGTGTCATGATCACATACCACTTTATCCATTACTGTGCGATATTAAATTGTTTTAATCCAAAACACTTTGCTTTTAAAGTTATGTTATATTGACATTAATGTGACAAGTTGTGTTAAGTGTTTCTTACTATTATAGTGAAAATGGCCAGTCGTAGTAAACTGATATTACAAATGGCAATGAATAAACGATTTCATGAATCATGTAAGATGTTTATAAATTGGCTGATATTTGGAAATAGTGCTTATAGTGTTTTAATCCATATATTTATTTCGTTCAATTTCGAAATGGTATGAGATGGTACAAGAGTCGAGATGGTATTTGAGTATCTAATTGCTGTAAACACATTTATACCTTTTGGCAATTCAGCAGAAATCAGTCACATAGTGGCAATTTCTTCCCACGCAAGTTTTAATAATGTTTTAAAAACAAAACATTATCAATATAAAATGCAATAATAAAATACGAATTTACCAAAGTATTCTAGCAAATTAGTCTGTAAATCAGAAATACTGGAAAGTGACGCTTTGCAGTGTTGATTTTTGTACAAACATTTTTATGCTGACAAGCAGAAGAGGGCTGGACCGTAGAAATTTTTATGACAAGAGCAAAACTGATATCTGGTATGGCTTCTGCCCACCCAATATTTTGAAAGAGCATTAAATTGTTTAAGGCAAATCTGGCGAATTCCGAAATTCTTGCGGAAAAAATAATAAGTATGATAATTACGCCAATCAAGTCAAAAGTCATTAATGGGGGTTTGTAAGGTTATCGTTTAAGAATTACAGGGTTCGCTATGCTTACATCTATTGTCTATTGGGTTAAAAAAAATTTAAAAAAATAAAATAAATAATACTAAAGAATACGAACAAAATTACAAACTAGCAACGATTTGCTTTCTTACTTTAGATCTTCAGCAAACCATGCCGCTGCCAAAATTAAGTACATCGAAAGCATTTTACCTTCGTCAAATGTGGTTTTACAACCTTGGCATACATACATTGAGGAATACTGAAAAAAAAAAAAACGTTCTTTTTCACATGGACTGAAGATATGGCCAGCCGTGAAAGCCTAGAATTTGCTAGTTGCTTACATACCTTTTCACAAATTTACAATGAATATTTCCAAGAAAAGATCGATCACATTATAATATGGCCCGACTCCTGTGGTGGACAAAATAAGAACTTCAATATCATTACAATTTACCAGTTGTTGATTTTAAAGAGAGAATTTAAAGTTATCGACCATAAATTTTCGGAGGTGGGACATTCATATTTAGATTCAGACAGAGACTTTGGCAGAGTCGAGAAAATTTTAAGGAAACATTAAAACATCTACGTTCCAGACCAGTATCGAGAAATTTTAGAACTCCCAAAGACGCCGTTGTCATAGATATGAAGAATCATTTCAAGGATATTGATGGAATTGCCTCAAAACTCAATTTGTACAACAGGAAGAAAAACTTGAACAATGAAAAGGTTTATTTTCACGACGATATAAAATGGCACCTATGGGTGCTACTATTACATCACTAGATGAAATGACTCCATTTTACAAAGTCGATATTTTAAAGAAAAGGAATATGCATAAGATAAATTCCGACTGTATTGCTCTAACGGTGTTTAATGAAAACAAGGGCAGCCTAAGTGTAGGAAAACTGGCCAATCTTAAAGATCAATTACCATTCATAAATGAATGGTAAGGCCGTATTATCACAACATACTTGGAAATGACCAAACTGTGGCTCAAAACCGTAGAACTGTCCGACTACCTAAAAATTGTACAATGTTTTAATAATAATAAAATATGTTTAATTTCTTAACACTTTTATTCACTAATTCCTTATTCATTTCAGAGAAACTTATGAACGGATAAAGGTGTTATGTACATTAATTTTTTAAAATTTTCGAAAATAATGACAACTGACAACTTTAGTTATTTGTCTCTGAAAAGTACATCAAATGTCAATATCATCGCAAAATGCAAGCTATATAGTCGTTATAACAAAAAAGTTCTCGCCTAAAAACTTTCGAGTTAAATTACTCAATAACGTGTTTTTGTGACACTTAGCTCTTCAAATCGCTTTGTATATACGCAACAAAATTTTTGTTTGCTCCAAACAATTTTTTTTTAGTGTGCATGCTGATTGAAAGACTCAATGGGCCCTGAAGTGATATTTCAGTATAAAGTTTACGCGGCTGGCAGGTGTAGTACGTTTCCACCAAGTATACAGGGTACATAAGAAATGTCAATTTCGAGCATGAAAGTTCTAACGAAGGTATGCCCTACAATGCTTAGTAAGGAAGCTCAGCTCTATACATAAAGTTCTATAAAAATAAGGCTTTTCATAACAATGACATACTTGTGTAAAACTGTCAAAATACATTGTGTCGCTAAAATATTATCTGAAAATCGCCTTTTGGACGCCATATTTATAGAGCTGTAGCTTCCTTACGAAGCATTTTAGGGCATACCTTCATTAGAATTTGATGCTTGGAATTGGCCATATATCCTATCCCATAAATCCTATCATGCCTTAAATATTTTTGTGTGCTGAAACCGAATTTCTAATTTAAAAAATTTTCTACCGCGTAAATTTCGAGTAAATGTCAAAAATTTTCAAAAAACCGTAGTTTGACAATAAAAACCGGGATTTACTACGATTTTCTATTCGGTAGAAAATTCTTTAAGTTGAAAATTCTGTTTCAGAACACAAAAATACTTAAGGCAAGACAGGTTTAGTCCTTGGAGCAGAATATATTTTTTTTTTTGTTGACCTGGGTAATTGTGTAATAGGACTGTTGTGAATAGAAATTTCAATAAATGATTTAAGTATTTTCAATATATTTTTTTGCCTTAAAATGCTAGGAATCCTATCATGTAATTCAATACTTCGTCAGTATTAGCTAGAAGAGTAGCTGTTTTGATTGGTTATCCAATGATGTGTGTTTTACAGTGTTTTCCTAAGTAGTATACTGGCGTAGCCAGATTAAGGTACCAATATACAGAAAGTAGATAATTTCGTATTAAATAAAAAAATGTGATTGACTGAATTTAAATATATTATTTAAATATTTTCAGTACATCTTTTTGCATTAAAATGCTGGGAATTCAATTATGTAATTCAATACTTCGTCAGTATTAGCTAGAAGAATAGTTGTTTTGATTTGAACTCCAATAAAAAGTGTTTTAAAGTATCGACTAGTATATTAGCGTGCCCAGATTAGGGTAACAAAATACAGAAATTAGGTAATTTCATAATAAATAAAAAGTGTGTAAGTTGTGATTTGCTTAATACCTAAATAATATTCTCCAATCACGATGAAAGCAAATAAATAAAAAATAATTAATTGTAAAAATAAATCAAGAATAGGCTTGTAAATAATGAATTAATGTTTCTATACTCTACTGATGAGCACTAACGAGTTCGAAAAAATTTGCACAACATTTCTAGAGATGAAATAGAATGTAAAGTTCAATATATTCCTAGATCTTGCTAAGGCCTTCGACACTGTTAGTCACAAACAGCTATTGAAGAGCTATCTTGCAAGATATGGGAATACGGGGGAATGCCCACAAATTAATCACAAGCTATCTGAAAGAAAACAATATGTAAAAATACGTACAAAAATAAGTTCAGAAAAAATGGTAGAATATGGCGTACCTCAAGGGACAGTGCTGGGACTCTGCTATTCTCAATATATTTAAACAATCTATTGTAACCTATATTTACAAAAACAAAACCGCCTTACAATATATTGACCACTCTTACTCGACAAGGAAAAAAAATGAATCATCAAATAAAAACAACAAAATCGGAAAAAACAATAGGCCAACGAAGCCATACTTATCTTTACTTCAGAGTCTTTAATTTTTTGCCAGAACAAAAAAATCAAATACATGATATAAAATCTCTGGAACTATTTAAAAAGAAAATCAAAAATTATGTTTTAAATATAGAAAGAATTAATATTCACAACCTCATAGAACCAAGAAATTACTAAACTTCTTTCTCCCTCAGATTACTACAATTTATTTTAATTTACTCAATATACTATTGCATTGACCTTACAGTTAGTTTTCTTAAAAATGTAAATCAACTACGAAACATTGAATAAACAAAAGTATATCGCAACCCATGGTTTTTGTACATTTCTTTTCATTTATTTATGTGTATTATTTAGTAAAATGGTATATTATATTATGGTAAATAAATGTTTTTATTATTATTATTATTAAAAATCGTTATGAATGACTGAATTTCAATAAATGATTTAAGTATTTTCAATATATTTTTTTACCTTAAAATGCTAGGAATCCAATAATGTAATTCAATACTTCGTCAGTGTTAGCTAGAAGAGTAGTTGTTTCGATTGGTTCTCCAGTAATGAGTATTTTAAAGTGTTTTTCTAAGTAGTATATGATGACCAGATTAAGGTACCAATATTGAGAAAGTAATTTCATATTACATAAAAAAGTATGAATGACTAAATTTAAAAAATTATTTAAGTATTTCCAATTTATTTTTTTCCATTATACTGCTAGGAATCCTATCATGTAATTCAATACCTCGGCAGTATTAGCTAGAAGAGCAGTTGTTTTGATTGGTTCTCTAATAAAGAGCGTTTTAAAGTATTGACCCAACTAGTATATTAGCGTGCCCAGATTAGGGCACGCATATACGTAAGTAGATAATTTCGTAATAAATAAAAAAGTGTGTAAGTGTGATTTGCTTAATATCTAAATAATAAAATTTAATAATTTGAAATTTTTATATACTCATAGTCCCTTGGGGTAAAGCTTTTACCCCAAAAGTTCTGCGACTCCACAAGACATGTACCCCCCCGTTTTCGAGGGCGGGGAACACGATGGTGACAATATTTTTCGACCTACCCTCCTACCTCTACTACTAAACCGATTTTCCGGTGCTAGGCATTTTTTTATCGGAAAATTTTATTAATGAAAGTTGTTCAGAATTATTCAGAAACCAAATATTCAATATTTTATCAGCAGTAAAATCACAAGAGCTTTTTTTTTTATCGGATAAATTTCTCTTTGTAACGAAATAATTTTGCCAATCAGTGATTTTATGAGAAAAATTGACATGAAAAAATTGCGAGACCGGAGGTCGAGCGATTTTGTCAAATGTCAGTTTTTCAAGCAAAATTACTGATTGGAAAAATTTTGAGTTAAAAAGAAATTTATCCATAAAAGAAAAGCTCGAGTGATTTTTGGCAAGATAAATTAACGACAGAATATGTGAATGAACAACAACAATTAAAAATAATTATAATTTTCTCAAAATGACTCATATCGTACAGTATAGTTTCCACAAGACTTAAAAATTATAGCCGACAGTACAGATTTTAAAATGACGTGCGACTACTAGATAAACTCTGCTCTTGAGGAACAGGCATTTTTATCGTGATAAAAAATGATGCACCTTTTTTATCGCTGTCAAAGTGACAAAATGTGACTGTCAAATTGACTTTTTTTATAAAGGAGTTAATTTATCAAAATAAAAAAATTGGAAAATTTTAAAAATTGATAAATTAAAAAAATATAAAAAAGACTACTAATTACTTGACAACTATCTGACAGCTTGGATTTAATTTCAAACAAAATTGTCATGAATTTTTTTAATAAAAAAAACCCATTTAAATAATATTTTCGGACTATTTTAAACATAATTTCAATATTTTTTTAGAACTGCGGGGGGGTGAAAATCATGTTTAGACAACCCAAATACTTCACTTTTTACATGTCTCATAACTGTGGGAAAATTTTCTTAAATATTTCCTAATTTGTACTATAATAGAGATTATGCTTCTTTATTTTTTGGTTCATGGAAGACGGCTTGGGGGGGCCCTGGCCCCATGCTCCCCTACCTGGCTGCGCGCCTGCCCTCGGCAGATATTTGACTGCACTCACTAGGATATATTGTATTTGCAAAGCTACTAGGGTGGTAGTAGCATTAAATTTCTTTCCAACTGGTTTTGTTTAAGTAAAGAAATGAGAATACTATATAAATACTTGCAAAGAAAAATTTCGAAGCTAATCAAAACATAAATATCAACACAACAAGTGTCATTTGTGTCAAGAATAGATATAAAAATAGTATTCAAAATCCAATCCTCTCGTTGGCTCTTGTAAATAATAGTATAAACTTATAACTTGACAAACAAAATCATTACTACTCCACCTTTTGCAGGGCAAAATCCTCCACTGATTGGATTATAATGACGCTTTTTGTATTAATCAGAAATATGCAAAAACCAATGGTGCAGAGCTTTCTTTCGTAGAATTTTTTAAATATTTTTGCGGAAGTAGGAATATACCCAATAAAAAATAACATAAATTAAGTATTATTCTTTAAACTATTCATGTCGTCAATAGGGAGGGTTTGTCTAACATGTGCCTGAAAGCTAGCCACGTATATAGAGACATAAAATACCGAGGGAATAAAAAACTACCCCTCCCTCCGTGTACCGTATAATTACGAACGATACACTTGAAATCTGACCCCCAAACGACTGTTAACAACCCCATTTCTTACACGGTCATGTCTGCACGCTTCTTGCTCACATCCCATGTGTACGTAGGTACATTCCCCGTATTAAGTGCACCTTAATTTATGCGGTTTGTACGGTAGACACACGCTGCCACGGAACCACAACGTTTCGTGTGTGTGTCATTATTCTAGTGTGTATGCACCAGATTTGCATAAAACCGGGGCCCTTGCAGTGGCGGCACGTGTCTAACCGTCGCGCGTCGCTTGGACATTCTTATTTATGATTTTTGTTATCTTTAGTGGTTGTAGCAGTTACTGTTATTTGTTTTGATAGCAGCTTAGGGGCAATTACTTTTGGTATGAATTTGCTTGCTAGTTAAAAAGTGAATGAAAAATTGTGTGTGTGTGTGTTTTGCTAAATGGCACTGGTAATAAACTAAATAGTTACACAGTTGTTGTCTATTCAACGGATTGTTAAAAATAATCAAGAGAAAGTGGAATAAAAATTACACCTTTTAAAATATGTAATAAATAAAATTAATATACATTTTCAATTGAAAATTACAATCAAATGATAATTATTATCAGGTATAAATTAGATTGTTTTCAAATATATGTTACAAAATATGGGTTCAGGAAATGTGTATTTTTTTAATTAACTTTTTTATTATTATTATTATTATTTTTATTTATTTATTTTTTAAGTATCCTTCAATGGCTTTAGTTATTACCTATTAGTATGTTCCCTTTTCTTGTGATTTTTTTTTAGCCTTCTTTATACTTTTATTATACTAATATATTTTCCAATTTTTTTAGTTTTTATTCATTTTTTTTTCCAAAATACCTACGACAATACTATCCTAAAATATAATATATACACTATACACATACATAGGTATATAATAATAAAGTTTATTGAACCAAGTGTTACAAGATTGATTTTGATACATTAAATTGTTTAATTATTGAACAACGGTACAAGGAAAATAAACCTTTAGGTAAACCTCACATAGTTATAAAAACTGCCCGTGAGTGCTATACCGATACTATAAAAAATACTATTTATAATAAAAATGACTTAAGTAATAAATTAATTCTATTAGAATTCAACAGCACGAATAAGAGTTATGTTATAATTAGGTATATTCTGATTATTGAATAAGTATATTAAGTATAATTAGTGCTATAATTTACAATTCTTAATATTTAAAAGTAGATAATATAATTTTCAATTGACCAAAAGGACGCCAGTGTCAATAAATCTGTGTAGTATTTGGAATGGATAAGTTAGAAGCCATTTATTTATTTCGTATTTAAATTTGTTTAAATTACAGTTTTTAATGCGAAATATTACTATATATTCTAGGAGATAAATATATAAAGCTTTTTTGTCCTATCGTTTTTTGGGCTCGAGGTACTGTTATTACATTTTTTTCTTTACTTCTAGTGTGATAATCAAAAGGGAGAGATAAGGTACTCTGTCTGTTTTTATTTTTTAGGTAATTATATTGGTTTAGTATTAAAGCTTTGCAATATAATTTTCTAATAATTAGTAATTCTAATCCATTATATGTATAGTAAATCTGTCGGGTAAAAGTAATCTTTTTTAAAAATGATTTTAAAAAATCTTTTGCAATTTCGTGCGAAATATGCAACAGGCCGTCAAATAATTAATATCCTTTATTGGGTTTAGATAAAGGAGAAGCTGTGAAACCACTGTTAGTGTCGTGCAAATTTGTGAAAAAAACTGATCACGTCACGATTGTTACCTCAGTAAAAGACACGCTTAAGTTGTGGTGGCGGGAATCGAAGCGATGTAATAAAAACATGTTTATTTTATTAGTCACTGATAGCGTGCTCGATTTATCTATTTACCCCCATCGATCCCAATTTACCCCCCAACCCTTTAACGGAATAAGATCAAAATATAATCTAGTTCCAGATCTCGTTAAAGTACCATACGTCTCCCAAATTTCAAGTCAATATCTTAAATGGTTCCAGAGTAAGCATGCGCACAAAAAAATGTTACAGACAGACTGACAGACAGAATTTTTTTTTGCTTAAACTTAAAATCTCGACGTTTCATGCTATTCTAAGCCTATTTGAACAATAAAAATTTTCAAACATTTTTTCCGTTACTATATTTCCACTGGATGTGGAAGTAATTAAGTCAAGTCCAACTCTGTTAATGCTGAAAAAATTCCGACCCTTGGTAACTATGCACTTGTTCTCTCTTAATATATTATGTTTTATATATATTTTAATGTATGTATGTACCAATGTTTACTTCATTATCATTTTAAACATCGTATATTATACTGACGTGTCATGTAATTACACTGAAAAGGCAAATAAACAATTTGAATTTGAGCACTTGCATAGTAGACTCACCAATTAGGAAGGCATATACATTACGAAAAATAGCTTAACAAAGTTAATGGAAAGGATTTGCCTAAACTTTTATATGTCCTGTGATATTGTTCTTTCATCCATATTTTATAACACTGGCTCAATTTATTATTAACAAAATATACCATTGGCATTTTAAAAGGAGAATCCTAATGATGCCTATATATTAGTATATCTTCAACTACAATCAAGTGCTTTATAATAATGTATTTTAAATATTAGACAGCCGCTACAGCCAGAGTGAATTATTAACAGGAGAGAATCGATACAATTTTTCTCGTGCGTCATCAGACCTAACCTATATTTTCCAAATGAAAAGGACTCAACAAGTATAATTTATAGCGGTGTTACAGTTTGCGACACCTCTGGTTTTGTGCTTTATATATTAATCCGCAGAGTTCCGAAATCCAAAGACCGGAACACAATGTGTTGTTAACCTATTATGTTTTTTTAAATTGAATTTCGTCCCCTGTTGCTTACATGCTACGCGCGGGCATCTGGTTATCAGGTAGAGACGAGTTTTTGCAGCAACAGTTTCATCTGCTTGTACCATTGTTTGCGCTACCTTTTTGTGGACACGTGCCACTGCTGATTTCCCGGATAAATTTAATTGTGCCTCAGTCTGAATCGGCTATTGTTGATTTGTCTGCGGGACACAGAAAAACTCAATGCGTATACGGGATGTTCCAGTTGAAATTGATGCACGATCAACTTTAAAAAAATAACGTAAATGCTCTTTGCTGTAGGGCCATATTGTAACAATATCATCTACGTATCTCTACCACTACCATCTAGACAATAGGTTTATAAATTATTAAGATATTAACATTATTTTACTAAAAATTTTCCATAGAAATGTTTCTTAATACTGGACATAATAGAGAACCAATGGCCATGCCAAAGTCTTTATTTATTTATTTAAATTATACTGTTCTACAGGTGAAATACCCAATTACAGAACAGGATGGTATGATAAGTATAATATAATAATTAAAGTACTAAAAGAAAACAATAAAACAGTAGTTGAAGCAAATATAAATCATAGCAATATTATCATTTAGAGAGAGAAAAACAAAGTCATTTATTTCAAGTAAATTGCTCTTATGTTACTAAGGCTGCGGGAAAATATATCTAACCGACTTCCTAGTAGATTGCAATTATTCCACATTGTATATACAGAATCAGAAAGTCCTGGGTTTGGTACTGCGCTATTAACCAACCGCCCACAATAAAGACATTTACCAGTACTCTGGCAGAGGAAAAGAGTGACACGCACCTTCAAGAGAATTATGTACATCATTACTTGCTTAGCTCTCGCTTGCTCTTATTGCTATACCAAACCGAATACTTTCCGATTCTGTATAGGCGAATGTTGAAGTATGTTTGTGGGCACGTAGAAGATTACGTTATCACGGAAGGATATTCTGGGAACATAAAAGTTTAATTGAGATACAATGTCTCAGCAATCGATTTTATTATGAATAATTTTAAATAAATATATTTGTGAGTGATTCTCCCGCCGTTTTAAGAGACTTACCATTGAATGTTTAGTTCATTTTGCGGTATGCGTAAATGTGGGTACACACCATCCGATTAAAAAGACGGCCGGCAGTTTAAGAAGTCTACGCTGAACATTTTCGAGATTTGTCGATGTGTACTTATAATTAGCGCTGTCAAATTAGCTTGAAAACCACTGAAAATTCGGCCAAATTTACATAAAGCTGTTTTCACCGGAAATAGGTATTAATAAACTAGTAAACTTAAAAATGAATTTGGATTCCATGAAAATCTGTTAGAACTACTTACCTCATATTTACAAAATAGGAAACAGTATGTGTCTGTAAATGGATATGTATCAAAACACTTTATTGCCTTGTCCGGGGTTCCTCAAGGTTCCAACCTTGATCCACTGCTATTTCTTTTGTTTATAAATAGTTTAACTGGAATAATTGAATCATTCAAATATTTATTATTTGCAGATGATCTAAATATCTACATTAAAGTTGAGAACAATATGGACTGTTCTATGCTCCAAAACGACATAGATAACTTATATCAATGGACACTTTAAAATAAATTATATCTTAACATCAATAAATGTTTTATTATGAGCTATACTAGGAGAAAAAATCCGATTATGTATAAGTACAAAATAAATGATACAAGATTGGCCAGAGTTGAAACCATGAGGGACCTAGGTATAATTTTTGATACCCAGCTTACCTTTACTGGCCATATTCATTCCATGATTAATAAAGCTAATAAAATGTATGGCTTCATAGTACGTAATACATACAAAATGTTTAATAACACAGGAGCTATTAGACAATTATTCGTATCACACGTTAGATCTGTGTTGGAATATTGCTCCATCGTTTGGAGTCCGTTTTACCAAGTACATGTAAACACTATAGAAACAGTACAAAATAAAGCATTAAGATACATAAACTATAAAGCGACTGGTTTCTATGACTTTACTGTAGAAAAAAACACGTTAAGGGAACAGTATAATCTTAAAACACTAGAGAGTCGACGAAAATACGGTCATATTGTATTTCTACATAAACTGTTACATGGCAATGTTGATGATCTTAATTTTCTGTCTTCAATATGTATAAATGTACCCAAGTATCCCACCATAACATTGAGAACCTTTAATTTACCACTTGCTAGTACAAACTATCAAATAAATTCCCCCTTTATAGAATATGTAGTATTTATAATGAGATACAAACCAGTTGTGATATATTTAATATCAGTCTAGGAAGTTTAAAATCTACGTTAAATATATTGTTTTAACTACTGTTTTTTAACATTATTAGTTATTAATTATTAGTTAGTATTAGTTATAGTTATTATTAAGTAGTCGCATATAATTATTATTAATCAACTTATGTAAGTATTGTATCACTCTGTAATAGGGCTTCGCCTGTTGAGTGCATTATAAAATAAATAAATAAATAAATAAATAAATAATTATACTAAAAGTCCCCATATGTAGGTGCCTAAAAAAACGCAATCGTTTAATTAGAAGTGCAAGATTTATGGTAAACTCGCGCACTGCGTCTGCGGCCGATCTTTACACAGTAGATTGCTAATTGTTGTTGCTTGTGTTTGTGTCTCGTAGTTGTTTGCTAAATAATGAGTATTTATTAGTATTATACTTAATATAAATAATGTGTTAATAAGTTATAATAAGTGCATGGATTACATTTGACAGTGATCGTTTATAAAATTAGTTATTCCCCTTTTGATGTACATGGAAAATTGGTAAGTTTATCATCAGGAATAATAGGTGGCGTAGATATCAATTGCGATTCGGCAGAAAGTATGAACGGTAAAAATTATGAAGATGTCAAACTTAAAAGAAATGATAAAGTAGAGACTCTTGCTTATATTAATAATAAAACTCTTACAATAAATAACGAAGTAATTTCTGTCAATCCAGGGCAATTATTTCATAGAATTGTGTGGACCTACAAAATAGAAAATAAACTCAAAACTTGCTTTCAGTATGAACTGGCTCCATATCCGCTTAGTATATTTGATAATGGCTTGTTGAGAAAAACAAATAGCTGCACTGCTAAAAGCAATTGATAAAATTAGTTCATCAATTTCAAAAAATCCTGAAACAGCGAAGTATGTTCTTCATTTCGAAATATTATGTTATACACCATTATGATCAGAATAGTGTCGTGGTCTTTGATGGTTAAGAAAATAGTGACACATTAAATGCTTATTAAGAACCAAGAACAACGAAGATCTGTTAAAGCAAAATGTAACATCGAAATTGCTGTGACTGATTTCTTCAATTAATTAAGCTGATTTCCTCTCGAATAGGAAAAATAAGAAAAAGTTCATTGAAGCCCCGACAATGATTTTAAGAAAATCTGGAATCACCGTTATACTGACCCCAGATGATGCTGATACAATAATTGTATCTACTGCTAAAAGATTGGCAGAAACTAATAAAACTACCATTGTAATAGGTGACGATACAGATTTGATGGTCCTTTTAATACACCATTCTAATAAAAACCTTCATATACTAAGACCAGGCTCATCATCTAAAACAGATCGATTCACAAATATTTCGAATGTCCAAAGTTTGCTAGGCCCAATAAAGGAAGTTTTACTATTTCTACATGCCATATCCGGTTGTGATACATCTTTTTATAAAAGAGGTAAACACGCTGCTATGAAACTTGTTCAAAGGAGTGAGAATTTGATTGATCATATTAAAATATTTAACAAACCTGATGAGGATCCAGATAAATTAATTACAGTTGGAGAACATTGTATAATGCGACTCTATGGTAATGATAAAAAAAATGTTAAAACTATTAATGAGTTGAGAATCTATACATACAACACCATTACGGCACGTCACAATCTTCATAGAAATTTTGAACTTGCAAGTCTTCCACCCATCAAAGATGCTGCAAAATATCATATAATGCGTGCTTATTATCAGATCGAAGCGGATCGGAAATCAATTAAATCCCAAAGATTGGGGCTGGAAAAAAATTGAAACAGTGAGGCTCCAGCTCCAAATTTCATTATGAATTTAATGTTTTGTAGCTGCAAGACTGGTTGTGGAAATTCTTGTAGCTGTAGAAAATCAAATTTGGGTTGTATGCTTTATGTAAAATCTGCCAAGGAAATTCTTGTTCAAACATAACGGTTCAAGACGATGATGAACTAGGACTGCCTTAAGTTTTGTGGTAAAAGTTTTCGTCTACAGATAATGCCGTATTGTTAAAGTAATTTTTATCTCTTAGGTCTTCAAGTTGTTGAAAATCATATATGAACAGAAGAGATTTATTTTTTAATCAAACTAACTAAACATATTTAAACTAATTATTTTTTAAATCTGTAGTCAATTTAATTGTGTTATTTCGTTTATTATTAAAAAAGTATAGCAAACTATGGGTCACTTTATGTATTTTTCAATTTTAAGTAAATTTTCTATCTTGTACAATTTTAAAAAACTGACCGTTTACGAAAAAAACTCTAAAATCTATATAATCCAAGATGGCGACTGAATTTTATTAGTGTTCCGGCATCTTTATGTTCAGGGACATTTAGTATGGTAACAATACAGTTTCCTGGAATACATTGCCGCGGTGAACAGCTTTATGAAAATTTGTCCGAATTAAAATCTTAATTTCAATGCACTAAATGAGGATACCATGCAATCGCACCATATTCAAGTTTGGATCTCACAAAACAGTTAAGTGGTAGAGTAGCATTAGCTAAACTTCGCCAGGACGTTAATATAAATAAAGGCATTAAAGGCATTAACATTTTAATTCTGTTTAGGTCCACAAAGTGTCTGTTGTTTCTTGCCATAGGATTTGTATGCCTCACACACTATCGTCTCGATATGCTTACTAAATGATAGTTTTTTATCAAAAATTACACGAAGGTCGCGAAAGAAATTAGGATGCTCGAATGCTTTACCTTCGAGAGTATAATTGAATGCCAAAGTAGTGGGTGTGATATTACATTACACTTTTGTGGATTAAGCGGTAGTTTATTTAATAAGCACCAATTTGAAATCTTGTTCAAATTGTGTTGAATTCTTTCGCAGTTCTCAACATTTCTAATCACATCAAATATTTTTAAGTCGTAGGCACAAAAAGGACAGTTCACACATATATCTATAATGTTGTCATTAATGAATATGTTGAAAAGCAGGGGACGAAGGACAGATCCTTGGGGAACTCCTGAAGTTGCAATGTATTCAACAGACCTGAAACTACTAAATACTACGTACTGTTTCCTGTGAGAAAGATATGATACAAATAGCATAAGCGGAGAGGAAAGTCCGAATTGTGTAAGCTTTTATAGCAATATGTTATGATCAAGTCCGTCGAAAGCCTTGGAAATGTCTGTGTACACGACATCAGTTTGGGCCTGCATGTCGATAGATTTATGAATGAATGAATTGCATAATGACAGATAAATTAGTCGTGGTAGATCGACCTTTCATAAAGCCGTGCTGATGCAGTGAGAGTCTATTGCTGACGTGATGATAGATATTATTATGTAATAAAAATTCAAGAGCCTTGCTACAGTTATATGATATAGAAATTGGTCGAAAGTTCGTTATATCATGTTTGTCACTTTTTTTTCTATAAATATGACACACTTTAGAATATTTCCAAATTTTTGGAAACGTACAAGTCTTCAAACACAAATTGAACAAGGTACATAATGGGATGGCGAGCACATAAGCACAATCCCTAACTAAGAAAGCAGGAACTGCATCGGGACCAGTCGTCATCTTAGGGTACGGACATGTCGAAGAAGTCACGACTCTATCCGTGCATCTCGGAGTTTTAGCCAATTAAGTGCTACGACGCTGGGTGGACATGCCGGAGAAGTTTATCAATCCGTTCCGTTTTTCGGGGGAATTGACCTGCTTTTATTGTATCTCATGTAAATCATTTCTATTTCTGCAGTGTGTCGCCGTTTGTTTGGAATCACCATCATAAAACATGTATTTTAGGTCCGATTTAGGACTTTTTTTTAACGTAGATCTCTGAAAAGTGCATTCTTGTGATACATTAAATTTTATAAAACGCAAAAGGTCGACCTATTGCGTTTGTTATTGTGGGTGGAAAATTATGAAATGTAACGAAAGTTGCATGGCGCATGGCAATAATTATTATTGCAATCAGAAATTAAAATAATTAAAACTTAATACAAATTGACAATTACAGTGGATTTTCATTGGCAATTTCAGAATTTTTATTTCCTTCGGAAAAAATCCAAAAATAGGTATTTTTTTCACGAAATTTGGAACAAACCCATTTAAGTGCGTATTGTTATGGCGGAAATCGGAACGAGAGGTTGGGGGTGAAACTTTCGAATTATACAGAAATATGCCCTTCTTATGGGACATTTCAAATACAAATTATTTAGATGGGGATATGCGCAATCAGTGAATAGCTGTACTATTAGATAAATATAAAATTTAATTAGTTGGCATGATTTAATATACGTGTACTATCCGATTAAAAAGTACTGGCACCCCACTATCTGTCTATTTTATTTTTTGTTGAATTTTTATTGTATCTTTTAAAATACATTAGGAGAACACTGTACATTACTGAACAAAATTAATTGATGAATTAGTTTGAAATAATAAGAAATAAAATATGATCTCATGTTTCTTTACAATAAATAGCAATTATATTAGCAATCGAGAAAATTGTTATCTTTCGAAATAGATACCAAGTATATCAAAAATAAATGAAAATACAGGATGGAAGAAACTTGTTATTTGAATTTTCTTTTTTACTATTAGTAGTTTTCGAGAAAAATACATGTGAAAATGTGGAGTGTGCATTTTTTTATCAACTATTATTATTATTCTCATTATTAAAATTAAACACAGATTTTAGTACTTATAAAATAGCTATAAGCTATTTTTGTAGCAAAATAAGTTACATTGTGACCGGATTAATTTTCTGGTTGCTTACGAACAAAACTACTCGACAAATAGTTAATTCGAACATTCAAAACATGACTAAAAATTAAACCCATTATTGAAAATTACGGCTAGGGCCTAGCACCGTCGCGTGGCTCTTTCCTTCGCGTGGCTCTTTCCGTCGGATAATACGAGTCGTCTGCGTCTGTATATAATTCTTTCTGCGTACTCGTTAATGTAATTTGGTGTTCACTAAAAATCATTACACATAAAAAAAATTCAATATAAATATTGTATTGTCCCCAACTGTACCAGTATAGTAACCAGAAAAGTAATGCTTCGGTTTTTATACGTTTGCCGATGGATATAAAACTCAGGTTTATAGGTATCCGTCAGATACTGCTTAGTTATAAACTTTGGCAAATAACTATGAAATGAGTGATTCAAAATTGACTTGCAAGAATCAGCCTAAACCTACTAACAAACACATTAACTAACTAATGAACTAATATACAAATAAAAGCCTTGTAAAAAGAACATTGGTATTATTAAACACATTGATGCAACATTTTGTATCGCATCTAGGAACGGCCCTGCATACATATAATTTGTTACATTACTTCCACTTCACTACGTGGATGTGGAAGTAAAACGAATAATGAATTCAATTGTTATTTATTTCAGATATAATAACATGTTTCTGAAAATAGACAACTGTGGTGGTGAATCTTGTCGGGCCCTGACTGAAACTGACCTCGTCAATGTTGGCTCCAGCAAACGGTCCGCCTGACAAACTTCAAAGCGTACCGACAACCCACTAAACAATGCATTATTACTTTAATATAACATCAACGTTGTCAGAAAGTAATTTGTCATACTATTAAATGTTACGTAATGTAACCAACATTACGTAAATATTTGTTTAATATTTCGAAATGTAACATTTCTCTGTTACGTTGTTGTAATATAAATATCATATTGCAAGAGAACATTACAAATGTTACTTCCATTTAACATTGCATAACATTACGGATACATTCTTTGTTTGCTGGGAACTTATGTTCATAATAATCGTCACATACATGTGGCTGAAGCGTACAGCATCTTGAAAATGAATAATGAAACGAAACTAATTTTCTTAAATTACTTTGAAGAGAGCATAATACTAAGTGGTGCCAAAAATTTTCATGATATGAAGTTATTCAACGAAGCCTAAGAAAACGTCTTTCAAAAAATATTACCGCAAATATGCCCAATGCTAAAGTTAAAATAAATTTTGTTACTTTAGGTACTCATTTTGTCAACTTTTACCTTTAAATTTATGTTACCTGCATTTTGATTAAAGTAAAAACTTCATCTTAAACAGATTTATATTTTCTACGCACTTTCATTAATGAAATATTAAGTACATAAAGAAGCAGAATGTACAACTGATATCGTGAATCGAGATACACATAGGCAATAGACCCTTGTGTACGTTTTATTAAAATCTCTATACACAGATATATTTTCCAGTTAACCTATAGGGGCTAGCCATAGGCGTGGTGTACACTGACAAGGAATATTTTACAAAAACGCTTCCGTCGTAATATCTACGACGTCGGTATCTACTTACTACACTTTACCTGTTGATTCAGATTGTCTTCCTAGTTTTATTTCCACATCCAGTGGAAGTACAGTAACGACAAAAAACATTTTGAATATTTTTACTGTTCAAATAGGCTTAGAATGTCATGAAGCGTCGAAATTTTAAGTTTGACCGAAAAAAAAATTTCTGTCTGCCTGTCTGTAACTTTTTTGTGCGCACGATTACTCTGGAACGTTTAAGATATTGACTTGAAATTTGGTACACGTATGTATTTTAACGTGATCTGGAATTAGATTATATTTTCCTCTTATTCTGTTGAGGTTTTTGGTAAATAAGGGTAAATGGGTGTAAACAGATAAATCTAGCAGATATGAGTTCATAAAATTGGTATTGGTATTTAGTGGTGATATTTAGTATTAGTATTTATACAAGAGAAGCTATAAAAGGTCTCGAAAATTTTTTTGGCATTAGCCACCCCCATTACCACCCCCACACCGTTATTAAAGGGGGTGAAAAAAATTGTGATTTAGTGTGTGTGGGTGTGTACAAGAATCAAAAACCTCAAAATATTTTTTTTACTTCATCCACTCCCACACTACTACCGATGTGGGATACTGTTTTATGAGTTCTTGGGGTAAATGGTTTCAAATATTACATTATTAAAGTTCCATAAGTAATTATTTCTACATACAAAATGTTTTCGTTGTGAGAGACTTGGATGGAAAATCTGGATGTGGAAGTAATGATTCCTTGGGCAGCGGTTTTTCCACTCCCTACTCAAAATATGCCGGTTGTGGTGCTGTTTATGGCGTTTCTCCCACAACGCTGGAGCATTGATTGATTCGTCCTTTTTATTCATTTTCACTTTTTCACAAAATAAAAATAAAAAGATATTCAGTATATATCGTACACACATTCCTGCGTGATGGTTATACACTGTACGGCGAATCTAGACAAACGTAGTGTGTACTGGCTAAACCTCAACCCCTCACAGTTCTTCAAAATTAATCCGCATGTGTACCATCAATAGAAACACTGGTGGGAATTGTTGAAAGTAAAATACGGCACACGGCACGGATTCAATGCTGGAAAAGCCGTACTATATTTGTATTGCTACTTTTTCAATTTAATAGCTATTTTAATTATATACCAATAATTATAGTTGCTAAATACCCCACTGTCGGGGCCGTCGACAGCTTTACCGAGCCCCGGGGCTGCTTATTATTGAGGGCCCCTTCCCTCTTTCAAGGTTTTGTCGTTTCATTTTTCTGTTTTTAATTTATTAAAAAACTACCACAGTATTTAATTGTTACAGATTTTTATTGAATTGAAATATTTATATAATTTTTTTGAGAATCGCCAAATGTGCACAACTGAATGGCCTAGCCTATATGACGTAATATAGCCATAGTCTTGGGCGCCCTGCCCCCCCTGTCGGCGGTTCTGCCCACTGTCCCTACTTCTGGTGTAGATATATAGCCATAGGCAAAAAAATGATTCATAGAAATATTTACTAAAATCATGTAGGTAACATATAAAATAAACATATAAAAATAATTTTAAGATACGAGCTTGTATATATGTTAATTATAAAGCAATAATTAAGGTTGTTAGCTATAACTTAAAACAAATATCCATAGAAATATTTATTCAAAATATGATAAATATTCGCGACCCGCGTAGTCTACCTCTCTACCACCAAGTAAAAACAAACTATTTTGTTTCGACGTGGACATGCTAGTTGACTTCGGATATAAACAGCTCTGGTAACATCCTCGACATGTGCGGTCGCATTTAAATGTACAGGTTTGTTTTACAAATTGATGAATTCCATGCACGGAATCAAATTGTGGCCTAAACTTCTAGATGCGAGGATGCGAGGATCTGCGTACCTCACACCAAATATATAAAATTATGAATGGCCAGTGAAGTGCAATGACCGCGGTGATTCCCGTGTGAACTGCTAGGATGAACTGCTGCAAGTATCTTCGGCATGCGCTATCCCATTTAAATGTACAGGTTTGTTTTACAAATTGACGGCGGCTGTAGTAGTGAACTACTCATTTAACTATTAAGATTCTTCGACATGTTCGTACCCTTAGGTTTAATCTGTTTTAAGGCGGTGAGAACATCGTTGAACTGAAATGCACTTGTGTAACTGAGAATTAAGTAAAAATTCTTCATCGTCCAAAGATATATCAGATGAAGGCCCGAACGATTTACTAAAAAAAATCTGCACATAAATTTAAAATATCTCTTGGATTACTTAGCTTATTATCGTCATAAAACATATTGTCAGATATATTAGAAGTTCTTTTTTGCTCTTTATGAACGTCCAAAATTTATTTGGGTTACTCTGTATATTATTTTCGGCTGAACGTCTATTAGTTTCTATACTATTCGCCAAATTTTCATCATATTACAATTTGTTTATGTTAAATAATGTTAAAAAAAACTTGCCATTAGATGATTTTTACTAAAAATATTTTCTGATAGTTTTTCCAAAAAATGTTGGCAATTTTCAATGTAAGACTTAGAGGAACTTTCTTCTTCTTTATGTTTATGTTCTTCTTATTCAACCAATATATATTTAAACAAAAATTATAATTATACTTCATTAAGAAGTTATTTTCGCAGTGTTTAATTTTGTGGTATATATTTGCAAAACTGTGAACCCAGTAGTAGAAAAAACTCCATTAAACATATTTTTAAGTAAATGGTAGCAGTCTGTAATTTCAACTGTTAATATGTGTTATCATTTAGAAGACAATGCAAATGGTGAAGTTAGTGTTTAGGTGATAAGTTGACTAAAACCGACTATTGGTTAGAATATTTCTAGAAAAAGGTTGGTACTTTTAGTTGAAACTGTGCACTTTATATGTAATAATACTGACGTTTAGTAGGCAAAACTTGAGTTCTTTTCCAACTTCCAGTTACTCTAAGTGCAAGTACCTATTTTTGATGTTATATCTTGGCGAAACAAACTAGAAACTTTTTTTTTTCTATGTTGGCATTATGCTCAAATTGACATTCTGCAGAGGCGTGCTCTTCTTCGATTATGTCGCTGGTACCAGTAGATTCATTATAATTTATTCTATTTATTATTTATTTTCGAATAATGAATCACAATTTAAAGTTATTCGTATAAATGAACGGACAAAAATAGAACCTATTTCCCGTCAGTGGGTGTACGATGGAATTTAATTGTGACTTCCCTTTAAGAAAGAAGTTCAATGTAATCAGTCTGCAATGCACTCGATCTCGTGTTGTCGCTAAAATGCGCTCATTTAGCATTTTTTTAAAATTCATGTTTTGAAAGTACACCTTGTAGTTAGTAAATGTGCAAAATATTAGATTTTTTTTCAACTGCTTCTGCCTCAAAATGAATAATGAAAAAAGAGCGCGCGAAAACGCAGTGTGACGTCACACCACTCCTGGCGGTCGACCGCTCGCCTGTTCCCATACAGTTTTATAAGGCACGCATGACGGACGTGCTAATTTCGTTCATACCTTTTAAGTGTTCTGTTTTTTTTTTTGTAAAAAAGGGGTTATATAAATATTGTATAGTTCCAGACTGTAAAAGTACATCAGTGTCTACTCCTAATAAAATATTTATTTCATTACCAAGTGATGAACGTATTAGGAATTTGTGGCAGCAAGCTATTCATACGAGAAATTTGTTAATAATAAAAAAACGAAATATTGTTATGAGAATAAAGTGTAAGAGGTTATTATAAAAAAATATACGATAATAAAATTTGTAGCTTGAAGAGGATATGGAAAATTATATGTATTATAAAATACCTTTTATTTGCACATAACCAACAGCGTTATCGCCTTAATATTGACCGGTAAGTTCGGTAGACTTTATTAAAGTAGATATCTATCTAGTTAACCTACCTCTGTAACATTTCAGCAGTTATGTAATCCTTATTATTATTAAAATATTCCATAACCATAGAAATGTCTACACACGGCAGAATGTTGGAATCAGCCTTAACGTAATAATGAAATAAGTTAAATAACGAAAAATAACTCCACACCCGTACAGTGTACAACGAAATCTCTTAAACGGTTGAACTTAAACTGAATATAACCGCATAACTCATAGAACCGGTGGAGTGGCGTGACATCATCCGCGCCGTCGGCCATTTCAAATATGTTACGAATTAGAAATCAAACATTTGGGTTAATATTAACGTTAGCGGCCTAATTTCTTCACTATATACTCAAAGGGTTAAATACTTACGGAAAATGCAAAAATAAATTATAAAGTAAATGTCACTAAATGAGCCTATTTACTTGACTAGTGTTTTCTATATTAAAATATGTTTGAGTTGGATGCGTAATAGCAGTAGTACCTGGAGACTGTTTTCTTTATTTATGAAATTGGAAGTATTTATATCGACGCGTATTGAATTTTAAAAGGTTTTCCTTCTTTTCCTTACTTTCTTTATGCCTTTCTATAAACAAAATTACTGATATACCTATATAAAAAACATAACCTCTATGTTGATGAATCCGATTTGAGAAATCATATCTCAAGCACGGAAGGCAATATAAGCGCAAAAATTGGCACTTGTTAATTTGGCTGTTGTACCAACCAGGGTGTATACCAATACACAATTTTGAAATTCCCTCACTTTTCCAGGTTTTCCAGGAATTTTCAATAAAAATTCTGGAAAAATTTTCTGCCCTTCATTTGACAATGGCCGGGGAAGCCTGCATTCTACATACCAAATATGACTAGTAATCGACAAACACCTAACAAACGTAAATCGATGAATAAAATTAGCCTTAACAGTTTTGCGAAGTTACAGTAACGTCGTCCCGTCAATAGTGTTGCTTATATGTTAAAATCATCGTCAGACCGTATTTTGCGTTAATGCTGACGTTGCAATTAGTACAAAAACAGTCGGACGTCAGGAAAATGTTATTTGTAACCGAAATTTTTACTTCCATATCCAGTGGAAGTATAGTAACGACAAAAAATTTTTTTAAAATTTTTATTGTTCAAATAGGCTTAGAATGTCACGAAACGTCGAGATTTTAAATTTGAGCGAAAAAAATTTCTGTCTGTCGGTCTCTGTCTGTAACTTTTTTTGTGCGCACGTTTACTCTGGAACCGTTTGAGATATTGACTTGAAATTTGGTACACATACGTAGTTTAACGAGATCTAGAACTAGATTATATTTTCATCTTGTTCCGTCGAAGGGTTGGGGGGTAAATTGTGGTAAATTTGGGGTAAATAGGTAAATCAAGCAGGTAAGAGTCCATAAAATTGGTATTTAGTATATACAAGAGAAGCTAAGGTCTCAAAAAAATGTTGGCATTAGCCACCCCCATTACCACCCCCACCCCATTATTAAAGGGGATGAAAAAAATTGTACAAGTGTACAAGAACCAGAAACCTCAAAATATTTTTTTACTTCATCCACCCCCACTACCACCCCCACCCCGCTACCGATGTGGGGTATCGTTTTATGGGTTTTTGGGGTAGAGGATTTCAAATATTATATTATTAAAGTTCCATGAACAATTATTTCCACATACAAAATTTTTTCGTTGTGAGTGACTTGGATAAAAAATCTGGATGTGGAAGTAGTGATTCCTTGGGCAGCGGTTTTTAGTTTTATAGCACAAAAATTCTAGCTTGACCTACTGATGGACTGCGACTTTATTTTTCTCTCCACTGCAACTAGTGAAGAGATAATAGACGATTTCGGGTGCATGTTTCGCGCGCGACTGTCACTCTTATTGCATATTCTCCGCACACTTCCGATAAGCTAGTACGCTGTTTCGAGTTCAACCCCAGCCTACAAGGATAGCCCTTCTGCATGATATCTGCAATATGAGACGGCTTTGCATACGAATTAACCGCAACATACTCATGTAGTATGTTGATTCAACGTAGCCATCAATTATCCGACTATGTTCTAGCGAGGAATATGCTGAATTTAATTTTTAAAATGCTAATGAGTATGATTGTAATACGGCTGTTATTCTTATGCAAGAGCGAGAATTTGGTTGGCATCGCGTTTTTAGTTTTCAGAATGTATAATGTAAGTATATACTTACTTATATGGTCTAGATGGAAGGTTCAATAGATGTCAGGTTGTGTGGTGAAGAATCGGGTCATCTCGATAAAGGAGACAAGCATAGTATTGGAGCAGCTTCATTAACGGAGGTTTTAATTATTTGATCGAAATGAAAGGACAAATTAGTAGTATAGAACGTGCCAAAGTAATGATTAAAAATTGTCATTTGTCCCAAGAAGTAGTGATAAATTTGATAAAATAATAATAATAATAAAAATATTTATTAAACCCTTGTTTACCAAATACAAAAAAAATGGATAAGGTACGTCAAGAAAGGCCAGTGCCTAAGTTATTTTGTAAAAAACACATAGAACATTTACATAACAATAAAAATCAAAATCAATAAAAATGGTTGTACAAACGAGATACTAAATAGGTCATACCTAAAACATAATTATGCAAGGTTTACAAACCATTAATTGTGACGTATTATTTTGACAATTTAAATTCATTTAAATTGTAGAAACAGTTTTCTAACAATAAGGATTTTAGCCAGTTTTTAAATCTAAACAAAGGGAATACATTTGTAACTTTTCCTGGTAACATGTTGAAGTAACTGGATCCCGCGAAATCCATAGATTTCTTATAAAATGTGTGCTTAAAGCTATTAATATGTATGTTGTCCTTTTTGCGCGTTGGATAGAAATGGAGGTTACAATTTTTTAAAAGTTATCTACAATAATTTAAAAATGTATATATTCCCGTAAGAGTTAGTTTTTTTTTACTTTTAAATGTATTCCTATATGTCACATTATAGGATAAACCAAATATGAGACGAAATATTCTTTTTTGTAAGATAAAGACCCGTAGCACATCCGTAGCTCCTCCCCATGATACAATATTATAGGAAATTGAAAAATACACGTGGCATATTAGAAACTCATAAGAGATTTCGCCTCAGGAGACCTTTTTAAAGTAGTTAAAGCAAAATAAGCGCTGTTAAGTTTAGCACAGACGAAGTCAATTTGGTTACCCCAGCCTAGTGAACTATATAATGGGATACCTAGAAATTTTGTAGTTGCACTAGAAGTTAAACTAATGTTATTTATATAAAAATTTAGATTCAAATCTTGCTTTTTGTAGGGATTTGTAAATTCAATGCATACTGTTTTACTCAGATTAATAAATAGGTGATTTCTTGCACACCACTCTGTGAAACGTTTCCTAGTTGTTAGAATGTTAACCTCTTCTCTGGTTTTCGCAGATATTATTATTGTTGTATCATCAGCGTACATAAACAACTTCCCTTCCTTTATATAGGATGGCAGATCATTTATGTACAGTAGAAGCAACAACAGTCCTAATACGCTTCACTGGGGCATACCAAGCTCAACATTAAATTGGTCAGAGTAGAAATTTTAAATTTTTACTAATTTTCTATGTGTTACATAGGAGATAATTCAATCATTAATTGGCCTATGGATTCCCATACAGTTCAGTTTTTTAGACAGAAAAAGAGGATTGATAGTGTCAAATGCACGGGATAAGTCGAAAAATACTCCCACTACCATATTTCCAGTATCTAACTTGTTAATTATATCTTGCTTAAGTTCAGTTGTGGCTGTCTCAGTTGAAAATCCTGCACGGAACCTACGTTGATAGCTAGTTAATAAATGATTTTTATTAAAGTAATCAAGAATTTTAGCAAAAGGACTGAGAGTTGGAATAGCTCTATAAATTTCAAATAAAGCAGAATCGCCCTTTTTGAACAAAGATATACACAGAACAAAAGATATGTAGTTGAAACAGTGTTTCTCAAATAACATTTTATCTCATAAAACACACATTCTTCTTCTTATTCACAAGGCCCTGCCAGACGTTTTGAAATTCATGAAAATAATTATAGTTGGCCTCCGCCTACTTTACAGCATGTCTGGCGGCACCGCGCCATCTACGCAATTGCTCTCATTGAAGCTCTTCCCGATCAGCTCTTTTGTGACATCAGCCCTCTTTCCCTGAACTATCAACCATTCTATATTGTTTTCTCCTCGGATGTTGTGGCCAAAAAATAAGAAGATTCGAGAGAATACGATGCTGGAGAGACAGTTTTGTTTGAGGACGTATTTCTTGGAGAATCGAAGGATTAGTGCGATGGGTTATCCAGGGAGTTCGCAACAAATATCTCCAGGCCCACATCTCGAGAACATCAATATGTCGTCTGTCTGCTTCCCTAATGGTCCATGTCTCAGGGACGTAAAGAAAGATGGAGAAAACTAGGTCGTTAGCAAGTCTGATCTTTGTGCGTCTTGTGATAATTTTTAGTGGATAAACTGTTACATAGATTTTCAATATGGCTTATTCATTTCAAGCCATCATCGAGCGTGATAACTTTATGTTAGTCCCACTAATAAAGTTTGTTATTGTTTACAAACAATAACAAACAATACATTGTTAGAAGAAAACTCAATTTGTTGTGTTTCTTTCCTTATTTGTCTTGAGTTGATTTGGTGTGAACCATTGCTTGGTCCTATTTTCGTCTTCGAATGCCATTTGATTTAACTTAGAAAGGTCTCTACGATACTCAGTTAAAGAAGAATCCTCAGCAAAGCATATGCATGTTTTAAAAAGTAGCAAACACATATTATTTAAATTAAAAATGAATAGCATTGACCCAAGGACTGATCCCTGTGGTACATCACGTGTCCACAGATGCCATTTACTATGACGTTCTGTGTCCTATTTAGCAGATAGATAATAGATTAGATGTGCGCCTCTCACGCCATAGTAATTTAATTTGCTTAGCAGAAAGTCGTGCGAGACAAAGTCAAAACTTTATCTGAATATGAATCCATAATAGTTGAAACTAATTCATTGGCAGTTAAGCTCTTATTTCATTTTATGCATAGTGTTAACTATAACTCTGGCCAATCTTTAAAGGCTTATTCTACTAATACAAATTAAAGTAATTGTTCAAAGTCATTCCCTCCTACAGCAATACAACGCAACACAACGCCTTATCATTGAATGTCTTACACTCTCTAATATTCATGGAATGTTCCTGTTGCTTCGAAATTTTGAATAATGAGGTCCCTCAGTTCCTGTGCGTTAGGAGTTGGATTCATGTGATTTTAAATGCTCCCATAGAAAATAAGCTAAGGGAACATGCTGGCCAAGTAATTCGTCCTCCCCATCCTATCCATTGATTGTGGTACCTCTCAATAAGTAAATGTCGAACTGTAATACTGAAATGTGCAGAAGCACCATCGTGCATATACCACATTGTATTTCGAACTATTAATGGCCATTCCTCCAACAGCCCAGGCAATTCAACCTCTAAAAAATATCGAGGGCAGAAAAAGGGAACAATTAAAAAATCTCCTACAATCCCTGCCCAAACATTCCAATAAAACTAATTTTAATTTAGCTTTGTCCTTGAAAAGTATTTTGAATGAAAATTAGGTATATTACATCGTCTTAGAAACTAGTTGAAAACTTGGCTGGTAATCGATTTCTATGGGAGCTTGTACTTGTTGACATGATGTGGCCTATGTCGACCTCATGCAGATTTTTCCAAACTGTCACACGAGAAACACCCAGATCTGCAGCTATTTTCCTGGTACTGGTAATAGCGTCGTCTTCTTCCACGTCGTCTTGAAAATTCGGTTTCAGCACACAAAAATACATAAGGCATGATAGGTTTACTCCTTGGAGCAGATTTTTTTTTGTAGACCTATGTTAGTTTTCAGTCAATCATAACTCATTTTGAGATCACTCTTTTTTTTAATCACAGCAAAAATTGCGTATTATGTATAACACAATTTATGTCTTACATTAAAATTATAAAAACTTAGTTAGAATTTTGCTCGACTAGTTTGGTCATACTTTTCCTGTCTAATCCAGCACTTGTTGACGCATCCCCTTGTCTATCTCTAAAGAGCATCCAATACACTATGCGAATGCATATCACCCGCCTTGTACTTATCGTGTGCTTTCGATCACTTGATGTGTGCGAAGTCGACGTCGGGAGGTTGCAGATAGCCGTTATCTGCGGAGAGTGACGCCTGAAAGGGGACATTAACGGGATTGCGCCTTGACGCTCCGGACCGAACTTGCCACAGGGAGAAACTACCCCGTTAAGTACTTCTACCTTCTGATAATACGAGAATAGGATGGGAATCCCCTTCGCATTTGTGCATCAACTCGGTGGAGGTCAAATAAATTAGTTGTGTAAATGATGTACAATGGGCAGAGTCGGCTCGAGGAGTTGATCAAAGCGAGCTTGTTTTGGCGGCATACCGAGTAGGGGGAAAAAGATGCAAGACTTAGAAAAAATGACAAATGTAACGATAATTTCTTAGCATTTTACAGAAAAAGTGGGAAGAAGTCTTAGTCTTTTTGCCAAGCGGATATGTCTCGGTAGGTATATCAACTCAGTTTAGATGTTGGGAGCGATGAACGCGAGGCTGCGTGACTTAAATGATCTCTGTCATTTTTAACGATAATGAATTAAACAAAACTTCATTTTGTAGCCCAGGCATTTTTCTATAACTTAATAAATAATAATAATAATAAATACATTTATTCATAAATGAAATGATACAAATTCGACAATACTGCCTTCTTCCATTTGACCAGTACTACTAAGTAAACCTAAATTAAAACTAAAATATCTCTTTTTATGACAATGACGTACTACAAACTAACGGGGGTGTGCGCTAGGTCTCCGCACAAAAGTCTCTGACAAATGTCCTACATAACCCATAAACAACTGAAAATACAGGGGGCACCACAGAACTGTTGACGTTGGATTAGCAACAATTGAGTTTTAATATATTTTTTATATTTTTCAACTTTTATTTCATCTGAGAATTCATTCCATAAATGGGCCGCTATATACGTGTATGAACTTTGAAAAATAGTCGTCCTGTGAGGGACTATTACAAAGTTGGTTAAATTTCTGTAGTAAATGTGTAAACGTGTAGTTAATTTAGAACTTAAATAAGTTGGCTCATTTATTTTAGTGATCTTCCATATGAAACAATACATGTGATGTAGTCTTCTGTTTTCTATATTTAAAATTGTATGCTCATTTAGATATGGGGTGATGTGATTGCAGAAGGGAATATTATAAATGTACCTCATACAAGAATTTTGAACTTTTTGTATGGTATGTTTCATTAAAGAAGACAGCGTATTACCATAAACCATATCTCCATAATCAAGTAGAGATAATATTAACGAATTACAAAATATTTGTTTACATCTTTGTTTTAAATGGTATAACTTTTTTAGACGAAAATATGCCAGCTTTACTTTATTTTTAATTTGGCTTTCAAACTGCAGGAATGAATCAAGTTACTCCCAGATTTTTTGCTTCATTGACTACTGGAATTATTTCATTATTTATTTTGAAAGTTAAATTCATTGATTGAAATTTTTTATTCATTAGCACTGTTCCTATTAAAATGACTTGTGATTTGGATGCACTTAATTTTAGGTTACGGTCATATGCATATTTATGTATATTATTTAAATCATGATTGATCTTAACTTGTATAAAGTTATTATCTGCTAGATCAAATGAACAATAAATTTGCGAATCATCGGGATATTGACGAAGTGTGGTATTTTTAATAACTTTAGATATACCTGAAACCTATAGTGAAAACAGTAGTGGCCCTAGGATTGATCCTTGTGGCACACCCGCTTTTAAAGTTTTAAATTGAAACATTTGATTTATACAACACATTGACTCCTTTCTTTAAGATAGGTTGACATTAACTGCAGTGAAATGTCTGAAAATCCAAAATAATGTAATTTTGATAGCAGCAGTGAATGATCAAGTGTGTCAAAAGTTTTCGAGAAATCCAGCAATACCAGACAAGTGCACTTTCCATTGTCTATTTCTCTGATAACATCATTAACTATGTGTGTTAATGCTGTAGTTGTACTTTGATTTTTTTCAACCCTGACTGACAAGTCGACAATAATTTATTATTTTATTTTCTTGTAGATATTTGGTTATGTTGCCTCTCAATTATTTTTGATATCGCACAGAGTAAACTATTTGGCCCTAGATTTTTGAAATTTACAGGATTTTTTTTTTAGCTATAGGTTTTACTACGGATTTTTTCCATAGGGGATATTTCCCGTGTAAAAGACGTATTAATGAATGAAATTCTTAATTTTTATTTTTATTTTAACTCCGTTATCCTAATAAAATGTACAAAAAATCATGGCAGCTCTTATTTTTCCATTTGTAGCCGAACTGAAGAAAAATTAAAATAGGACCAGCGGTTGTTTGACATGAACTCCAGAATAGCGGATTTCCTTTCACTATGTCCCGAATTATGTTATATTCTGAAATCAAACTTTCTACACTCCATTGGCCACTGAAAACCTTGAAATGGAAAAATTTTACATTTGAAAAAATATAGATGATGTACTTCTGATATTTTTTAAACGTGGTATACGTATGTTTTTGAAGTCGCTGATTACAAGTACGCGTAATCAAAATTAAACAAATTTCAAAGGCGCAGTATGACAGACGAAATTATTTTATAAAAAAAGTACTAATATTCCAGCCAAATGTGGAAAATTAGAGGGAAATAACTGATAAAGTTTTGAAACTGGGCAATGATGTTCATTAAGGCATACTATTAAACATCATAAATGTCCTGAACTCAATATGTTGCGCTAGAGATGCCATATTGGAAAAATGGTGCTCTGATTCAGTTTTTTGCTTATATCTCGCTAACCTTTAACAATATTGGAATTACATTTTATATAACAAATAAAGCTTATAAAATTGTATACAAAGAATGTTATATCCATTTTTTTGTATCTATTGCAAACTATTCGGAACGATGAGTATATTGCATTTCTAAAAACGTAGATATCACTCGTAGAAGAAAAAATCATATCGTTATGTTCAACACAGAATTTTGAACAACTTTCAGAATGTCCGTCGTCTGTCTGTCAGTTTGTTCATCTGCACGCCTGTCTGTCAGTCTCTTCATCTATTCGCCTGTCTGCCCGACCGTCACGTTTCTCATTAGCATGATAACTTAAGAAAGAAGAATAAAATTTTATTGCAATTTGGACAGTAAGTTACAGTTGCCTAGTGGAAGAACTGTAGCGTTTTTTTAATAAAGTCGGTCAATAATATAACGGTTATGAAACATTTAAAAAAATGCACGTGAAGGGTGTTGTAAACTTTTGATAATATTTTCCAATCGCAAAAATATTAAACTGTATGCTAACGAACGTTTCGGCCATCAAGGTGGTATCATCAAGAGATGATTAAAGTAACAGATATAGAAACCTCGATAGAAACTATACCTAAAAATATATATACTCTTATCAAAGGTTACAACACCCTCTCAGATGCATTAAAATGTTTCATAATCTTTATATTTACCGATCGATTTTATTCAAAAACGTTAAGGTTCTTCCTCTGGCTCACACTAACAGGTATAACACATTCCAAATTTCAATACAATCGGACTTTTCTCTGTTGAGTTATAGAGACATTTGCAAAAAAAAAACAAGTCCTTTAAACGGGCAAAAAAATGTGCATCTATATATTATACCCCTGTAAATAAAGACAAATTTGAGGCCAAAATAGGAAAAAATTACGAGAAAGCTGGTTTTTTTGTGGAGACCTTCACTGAGATGCCCTTAGTACATCCTGAGAAGTTCGAGCAATTTGAGCCATGGGTTTTTTTTTTGGGGGGGGGGGGGGTTAAAGGGTCGATTTTCAGTTTTTTGCCATTATCTCGAAAAGTATCACTTTTTCTACAAAAATAGTCATGAGCAAAAATATTTCATATAAAACTCTACACAAAAAAGGTCATTACACTTTTTTTCATAAGATCAATCGTTTCAAAGATGTATATATATATATATATATATACAGTACGAACGTACAGTATGTACATAAAATGTTGTGTGTCTAATTGTGAGGACAAAGTTTCACAAAGACATCCATTCCCAAATCCAAGAAAGACATTAATCGATTCAAAAAATGGTTAGAAGTCATCAAGCAATAGAAAAACAGTAATAAACAAATAGTAGAAGCAGCAGAAAAACACATAGCAAATGCGGTTGCAGATAAATTAGTTCTAGTTTCTACTATTTCTACTGTTGTTTTGCTTTATAAATATTCTATTTGTCTTCGTAGATAATCCCCAAACAGCAATATTGTATGTTAAAAGGTGGTGGAATTTATAGAAGATATACTTTTTGTCATTTAAATATTGCACGACAATAAAAAAAAGCAATAAAAGAAATGTAAACACTGCATTTGTGCTTAAAATAAAGAGAAACAACACTTTTTTTTTTTCTATTTGTCTCTTAACGGATGGACTTCATTAAGGTTACAAAAGAAATATAGATTTAAAAGTAGGTATGTACTGTACGTAAGCTGTCATTAGTATCAAAATAATCCGATCATTTAAAATAGAGTAAGTTAAGCATTAATTGAATATTTTTATTATGTAAACTGTTTGCATGTACAGTATAATACCAGAGCTTCAGAAACTGTGCTAATCTGCTATAGCAGCAGGAATCCAAGAAGAAAATGGAATTTGTGCTCTATTTTAATACATATAATTATTATCAAATGTGGCACAGTCCTGCTTTCAAAATCACTGTAACAAAATAAGGTACAGTAGACGAAAGGAGAGCTTGGTAAAATTTTATTCTTGGGAGAAATATGTTTTTATCTGGAAAAAATTGTAAATTTTTCTACAGTGTGCGCTCCTCTTTTAAAATACTCTCCATCCAGAGCGATTTTCCAATATAAATTTTCTGAAAAGTGTAAAAATTTGATTTTCATATTTTCTCCGTACAGAAAACAGGATATCAAACAACTTTTATTCTTACCATTTTTTTTTTCAGAAAATTACAAGGAAAACAAATAATTAACATTAAACATAATGTGCAATTTTTCAGCTTTCCGAAAATATTTCACAAGGGCCCATTTTTGAAAAATTTGGATATTACCATCGTGATCGGCACATTTTTTACATTTAAAAACATATTTATCCAAAACCAAAATGATAAAATTTTCCAACCTGTACTCCAGCTCTTCCTTCGTCTACTCTACTATTATATATTTTAAATTTTACCATCAAAAGTATTCAACGTTTCCGCCAACCCCCGCGCGCCGTTTGCTTTTTCTTACAAGGCGCGTCGGTTCTAGTCCCAGTAGAATGAGTTAAATCCTGAAGACTGGGGATGGAAGATCATCAACAATAGATTGAAACCTATTCAAAACCTGTTGTCACCGGCTCCCGATCAGTTGATCAATACTATATTCTGCAACTGTACCAAAGGCTGTAACGCTAGTTGTAGCTGCAGAGAACTAGGTCTCCGCTGTTCTGCAGTATGCAGGCATTGCCGTGGGTAATCTTGTTTGAACGCCGCGACGGAAGAAATAGATAGTAACAACGGAGCTATAAATGAAGATATAGTTGAAGATACGATACCATCAACTGATCAGCCTATTGACGAAGCTCTTTATGAAGAGGATCATGCAGTTGACACGGAATTAGATCTGCTAGAAGAGAAAGAATGATTTATGCAAAGTTTTGAGTGTCAGATGTGGATTAGGCCTACTGTTTGTTACTGTTAAAAAAATACAGACATTGTATTTTTCCATAACTTTTACTCAAAAACGATTGATTCTACGAAAAGAAGTATGAAGTATTTTTGTGTAGAATTTTATAATAAAGTTTTTGCTCATAACTATTTTTGTCAAAAAAGTGATACCTTTCGACATAATGGCAAAAAACTGAAAATTTCCCCTTTAAGAAAAAAACCCTCTCCCCCTGAAGCGGGGACTTTTAGTATGTTTACCTCCTAACACATTCCTGAAGATAAAAATTCTCCCCTCCTCAATGTTTTCTACAACTCTTTCATTGACTGGACTATAAACCATATCTCCGAAACTTTTAAACTTATAAAAATTTAAAAAATAAGTTAAATTCATTCTCAATTTATAAGGTTACTTTTTGGTTTCTAGCACTTTCCCCTAATTTTATACTTATCGAGTTATTCGACGAAAATATTTTGAAATATAAGTTTTCTCAAGCTAAATTCGAAATTTTCAAGTGGTTTAACTTCAAAACTATCAGTTTATATGAAAAACTGAATAGAATACTTTTTTCTCTTAAAACTTTTTGTTTATTTTTTTTATGCCACCCCCTATAAAATGGCAAGCCTCCGCGTAATATTTAAATGTTTCCTTGTTGCAATTACTATCGAATTATAAAAAAAACGAAATTTAATTCATATGACAATCAAGTCAATATTTTTTTCTCACTAAACACATCGCCGTAAGTTTCGTTTTTTTTTGCTAAAAATTGTTCTTATAATACGTTTTTGAAACACTCCACGTCTATTTATTCACATATAATAAACAGCAAAACCAAAATCCTAAAAGTACATTTAAAAATACAAACCCCCTAAAAAAAACACCTTGAAACACCGATTTTAACACATTTGAAAATAAACCTATTGTATCCGATGTCACCTTTATGACAAGTTCTCATTTTGTATTGTCTAAATATACGTGTATATAAAAAAATCTGGGCTATTGACCTTTCTTATTTATTGCCTCGCCGAAATACATGATTACATTAACATAAAACAACCCCACATGATAGAATACATCGCGGCCGCTCCAGTAGGTAAATGAGGGGTAGCATTTTTTGCCCTCTATGAGACTTGTTCCCTTGTATCAAATATAAAACATGTGACATTTCAGAAAGGCCGAGTTACGTACATTGACGCGTAGATAGACATTATCAGAGGATTAAAATCTAGTAGCCTAGTTTTTCCAATGTTAAATACGATACACTGAACTGAATTTGTGGTAGGAGTGTTGTAAAATATTTTGAAAATAATTATTTTGATGTTAAGAAGATGCTGCCTTTAGATGTTTCAAAATAATATTAAATTTGAACTACTCTACATACGCTTCAGCTTGGCCCTTATCATAAGCGTTAAAGCATGAATACTAAAGTTATAAGGCAATATTTAATTCTTGGTGGAACATAGTTATTCAAACATTCATTGAGTGTGTACTGTAACATTACAAGTTGCATTTATCATTCGTCGTCCTACTCTTCTTCATCTTCTTATTCACAATGTCTTGGAAGACGTTTTGTGATAAGTGTATTTTTCTAGTGGACCTCCCTTTGCTGTATGGCATGCCTGACAACAGCACGTAATTTCATCATTCCTTTTTTTGGCCACATCAATCGGTGAGAGGACAATATAAAACAGTTGATGATTTAAGTAAATCCAGATGGAAAGAGGCGAAGAAGCTATCACCAAGGAGCTGATAGGAAGCAGTGCGTCCCACAGGTATTTATATTTGTACTATTAGATAATTCAAACCAGTTCATATTAATTACTGATTCATATTAATGGGGAAAATAAGCAGTGAATCTAAAATACAAAAAATTGGCGAAGTCGGTATGAAGAAAAACTAAGCAACCATTAGAACAACAAAATATGAGATTTGCTCTGACACCAAAATAACATAAGTAGTAACATCTAGGTATACATACTTCTATAACCACATCATAATCTTTAGCGTAGGTAGGCTAAATTTTAGAAGTACCTACCCTAATTAAAAATGAAAGTAAGAATGACAACGAAGATCGAGATTAAATAAAAAATCCCTGAATTATTCATCATCTTTACATTAACTTACATACTATAAACATGAAAAGACCAATCGGGAAACAATTCTCTCGTAGGAATCTTTTCCATTCCGTATCTTGTTTATTATTAATTACAATTAGCTATTCTCTAGATAGAAGTCAATTCAACATTCAATAGTATTTAATAACTTGCATATACCATAAATCAAATTGTATGGGGCAGCCGTTATTGACATATTTCAGTATAAGCCCGTTATATTACGTGATGATTAGGACTGCAAATGCAGCTGTCTATATTTGACAACTCATAGGTCACTGCATATCAGAGGCGCCGTCAAGAGGGTTTAAAAATTCGCATCCTAATAGATCGAAGTTCGAAAGAAATTTAAATGTTTTATATACTATGTCCTAAATTAGGAGTGTTTATGTTTATGTTAATAAGTGCATTGTTAAGTCACATTTTTAAGATGCTTTCGTGAAAATCTCTATCGTCATTTGTTTTTGAGCTCATGTCACTAACTTTGGCCCACAAGCGACATATTGAATTTTTTGGCTCTTAATTCCCTTTTCAATGATGTTTGATGTCAGATGAAAATCAAGTAAGCTATGAAGAAAATTTATTTATGTGTATTTGTGTGTTTAACTAAGGCTGTAGTTCTGGAGGGAAGTGAAGTGAAGCGTTTTTTATTCGTTAGTTCACGGTTATAAGTAAAAAGAAATAAACTGTGTATTATGCTTTAGCATATTCACATGTATCATTGAATATATTAGCCTGGGGCCGTTCAAGTCATATACAATGAGAATTTGTTTTCCAGAAGAGATTACTAAGACTAATTTTTAACCTAAATAATAGATCCAGTTGTACGGAATTATTTAAAAAATATTATATTTTACAGTTCCAGTATCTAGGAGATAATTACTTATATAATACAAGACATAAAGATCTGTTGGTGATCCCAGTGCATAAGACAGCAACATTCCAAAACTCTCTGCACTATAATTGTATTATTTTATTTAATGTCCTACAAGTCTGTTATTTTACAATAACCACCCTATTTTGAGATACATTAAATGGAAAATAACGCCCTAGGGCATTATGCATATCTATAACGCCCTAGGGCATTATAAAATTATAATACAACCCAAAACAAGCAAATTATGATAGCGTTATTGACAAACAAAATGTGTTGCTATGCAACGGCGGCGTTTACAAACAATTTTGATTTTTACCCTCTTTTAAATCAAATCGTTCTGAACATAATAGATGTCAAATTAATAAATCGTAAATGTCAAAAAAAAATTCGAATTAAATAACAGACTTGCAGGACATTAAACGTTGAAGGCACCACGGGTGTTATAGGATAATGACACCCTCGGTCGACGTACACTCCCTCGGGCCAGAGGCCCTCGGGATTGTACACTGCCGACCTCGGTGCGTTATTATCCTTATAACACCCTTGGTACCTTAATAACTATAACAGCGTCCATAATACTATGAGAGAATTGAACTTATCTTTATTTAAAAAAGAATTAAGAAAACTATTAATAGCAAATGCATTTTCTAGTGTTGACGAATTTCTAAATAGACTAAATTTGTTATTTTTTTTAAATCTATTTTGCATTTGTATGAACAGAGTTTTTATAAGAGGTTTGTTGTTTTTATACATATTTATAAGTACTGTTATTAATGTGTATTTGTGTGTTTTATTTTAAGTTTGATTGCTATCACGAGACAGACAAATTGTTTATTTTAATTTTGTGTGAATTAGTTTGATAAATATTGTTATTTAGACGTACCAAATGTACATAATCTATGTATCAAAAAAATGGTAAAATAAATTAAATTCTATTTTATATTAGATTTAGAGTACCCACTACAACAATAATAAATAATATTTTTTACCTATTCTAGATACATCTTTATACTGTTATTTCTAAAACTTTAAAATAAAAATAACAATTTATCAAAATTTTTAGACAAAGTAAACTGCGTTAATTTATAAATATTTCTTCTGCACGTGCCACTTCAAAAAATCTGACCTCCGGCAATGATCACTCCCGAAACGTGACGTTCCATTTCATCCATTACGAAATAATAGCCCGTTCTGACATATCACCTGCTTTTATTTTTGTGTACATCGTTTGTATTCTTTACATTGTATATCCCGATATAACTGTTGATATCAGTTCTGTATTACATTTATAAAACATACATAGCAAATTTTCATGATGCATTATTTATTATTTACCCAAAAATAACGCTATTTATATGATAGGTCGACAGGGACGAAAATGTATGAATATTTCACGGTACTAATTAGAATATTTTGAGCATCTGGCGTTTAAATATTGTTTTGAAAACACGCTAATAAGTCGAGAGGTTGGTAGAGCAAATGTAGAAGTTATCATAATCACAGATTCTTGTAGCTACAAACACTAACTGTGTAAATCAAAATTATATGTGGGGAACCGTCTGTTTTATTCCAATATGTATCATCGCAAAACACAAACTCAATTTTTTTTCCAACAAAATATGCTGTTCCTCAGGTATCTGTGTTAGGGCCGACACTATTTTTGATTTATATAATAGATCTACCAAACAATGCTCTGGATGCAAACTTTGTGCTATTCGCTGACGATACAACCGTAACAAAATCATTTAAATGTGTTAAGGACTTAATATCTGAAATAATTTCGACAACAACATCCAGTACAAGATTGGTTCATAGCTAATCAGTTGACACAAAACGATTCCAATACTGAAAAAGTGGTTTTTACCCTAAAAAATTTGGACAACAATGACTTATCGCTTAGTAATGAGGTAAAATTCTTGGGAGTCTACCTCGATAAAAAGTTAACTTGGGAAACACATGTAAATTATATCTGTACGAAAGTAAACAGAACCATATATTTATTACGTAATCTCGCGCGCAATGTCTCCCAGAGAACATTACTTACTGCATACCATGACCTAATACATTTTGTCATCTCTTACGCTATTTTGATTTGGGGGCACTCTTCTGCCAGCAGAGCAGTCTTTGGTATCCAAAGAAAAACCATCAGAATAATTGCTGGGCTTACGTATAAAGTAAAAGAGAATGAAGACAAATTCAATACCCATAGTCAAATTCATAGTTACCCAACCGGGACAAAATAAATATCAACTTTTTAAGGTTAAATAAAACACACAATGGAACAAATTATTATGGTATATTGTTATACAATATTCTGCCAATGCAGGTGAAGTAACTTAACTTGAACAAGTTTAAAATCTCCATAAAGAAAATTTTGCTCAGAAGTGAGGTACGGTACCGGTTTCAGTGACTGGACTCGATCGGCGAAGTTAAGTACGGCTGGGCGAGTCCATCACTTGGATGGGTGACCGTAACTCATCTCGCCGTCCTGGTTAAGTGGTAGAGTAGCATTAGCTAAACTTCGCCAGGACGTTAATATAAATAAATAAGGCATTAAAAAAAAAGTACACTTTATTCAGTTGAGGAATTCATAGAGGTAGTTCTTAATAACTGGTAATTGTTAACGTGATTGTTGGTATTTGTCAATAGTTATTTGTTATAATTTTAGAAACTGTGTACTCAAATTTAATTTTAATCTTTGCATTTGTTTTAACCTAGTTCTGTCTTGTTTATTTTACACTTAATAACTTATTTATCTAGTCTGGCTGTTTTACTTTCCTTACACTATAATCTGACTTGTGTAAATACTTTGTGTATAACACACCAATAAAGTTTTATTATTATATTATTATTTATAACCTCAAAGGTACGTCATTCGTCTGGTTTTAATTCTGATTTATTATCTTTTTTATTTAAGCTCATATTAATTGTGGAGTTCTTCAAGGATCCACACTTGGCCTAGTTCTTTTTAATACATATATAAATGATGACAACTATTAATACATTTTGATGTTTCAGCTTTTTTGTCAACTACCACTATTTTCTAGTACAATAAAGACAAGTAAAAATAATAATTTTTGAAACTTCCCGATTTAATCAAAAGATTAGATTCTGCCAATGGTCCGGCCTGTTTCTTAACCTTAACTTAACTTAATCAATGCGACAGGTAGAAACCTTAACGGATTTTATACTCTTTTACACCTTATTGAAAGATAAATAAACCTCTTTTTCTCTTCTCAACTTCTAGAAAGTTTCAAAATATGAGCACTGTTATTTAAAAACTCGCGAAAACCGGAAAATTAATTAAAAAATATGCGCCTAAGTTGCAGAAGCGATTCACGTGTAAAGAATACTTTTTCACAAATGAAAAAGCATTTCTATGGTGCGAAAAAGAGCGCCTAAGAAATATTTTATAAATAATAACATGTTTTCGGTGACAGAAATTAAGCCGTTTCGAGTGGCATACATATCACTTTTCTGGAACAAGACGGTTATGACCATTTTTTTGGCATACCGGAAGTAACCGTTTTTTTTCTAGCTCTGACTGAACTGAACTCTTCCGCCCACCGCGCCTCGTGCTGATTCCAAATTCCAGGGTCGAATTGAAACTTAACACTTCAAATGTGATTTTGTATTATCACGAAGAATTTGAGTGCCATGGGCTCTTAGACCATTAAACATTTTAATATTATTTGTGATTTAAATTTCTTTATTGAAATTTTTTAATATTATTTATTAATTTTAATTGTTAATCTGTATATTGCAGTTCCAATATCATGTATATTTACGCAGTTTTTTTAATCAAAAACCTTAGTAACGTTAGCTCGAAAGTTTTAATAAAATATATTTTGTATAAAACATGACTGGTTATACGCCTCTGGTGATTATCCTATATGACGACATGCTGTTTTACATATGCTTCAAGAGTGAAAGGGAGTTTTGACAGGTTAAAAAGGGCGTTATTGTATAAATATGTCCACTCAGGTGAGCTTGTTATAATTTTTTCTACCTCCCTCTTATCCTAGATTGGCTAGCCTAGAAGGGGAATTATTTGAAAGAAATATTTGATTAGATCAAACAATAGTAAGTTTCATTTTTTAAATTTTGAAGCTATATACCGAAATAATGATTGTATTATTGAAGGAAGAAAGGAAAGTCTATTTTGGCTTTTTTTAAATATAAGCATCGCAACTTTTTATCTATTTTAAATTTTGAAGTAAATCCTAAACGTAAATATAGAAGTGAGTAAAAAACAACTCTGCTCTATAAACTCCTCATTCAGTGCTCTACGAAATATTTTATCTAAATATGTTGATTCATGTTATTTCGACTCCGACCATAAAATGTTGAAAAGTTTTTACTTTAAAAGGAAACGACAAACCCACAAATCAATGTTGAGAGGACGCATTCAGGCTGAAGTTGCAATGCCAGATATATTCATGGTCGTACAGGAACGGGGGCGGAGGCAGCTTGAAAATTAGCCTCTCGAGATGAGTGGCACAACAGTAAACAGATAAAAAGTTCCACTAGGTCTTGTCTATACAAGGTGGCCCAAAGAGTTTGAAACATTGAAAAAGTATCCTACACAATTAAGTGAACACAAATATTTTTTAAATGCTATTTTTTATACACATGAATTTAAATTACATGTGAATAAAAAATAGCATTTAAAAAATATCTGTCTTCACTTAATTGTAGTTCTCTGACGATGGTTGAATAAACCGAAACGTAAAAAAAAGATTAATTTTATTATAAAGACCGATAACTCAGGATATACCTTTTTTTTTGTGAGGGGGCAATCCGTCATGGATACCTGGGACTTAGATTCTATCGTCCAGGTAGTGCCGGACTTCAATAGGCTAACCCCCCCCCCCTTCAGTGTTTCCAAGTGCCCCAGATTATGCTAATCTTCCTATTTCGTAGTTTTAACTCTCATTATTTTGGAAACGACTGGAATTATTGAGTGAAAATTCTTAGCAATTAGGAAGTTTCCTATTTTAGAAATATCATGTACATTCAACCTCATTTAGTAGTCTTTCAGATAACTAGTCAAACAAACAAAAAATTATCTCGATATCTGAAAAACTCACGAACTTATTCAATTTCTTATTTGAATACTTCGCCTCGGCTGAAGTCCACCGTGACGTCACAATACATAACGCGCTGACTTGCCATGCCGGCGGCCCGCCGTATGTTCCCTTTATTTAGTGTATGTGCTTGATTTTCTGAAATGTCACAAAATGTCACTTTTGATTCGTTCGTGCCGAGCCGAATTTTCGAATTTCGCCGTGCAATTTACGATCAGGTTTATTTGGAAGACTTCCTCTTTACGTCGCGACATCATACGGTCGTCCCAATGGTGTTTTTCGAAAAATATGAACGTGCCAAAATTGCATGTTTTAGCAATTTTTTCGGCTCTCAAATGCAAGGCTATAAACTGCCGGCACAGAAGACCTATACCAGAAACGACTATTTGGACTTCCCGCCAATATTGAATTTTTATGCGCATGTCATATGTCGGTGGTATTATTGATTCCGCAGGTTTCTAAATTCACCGGTGGAGCACACCGGTAAGCAACAACATTATATGATTGGCTATTTTGAAAACCAAAGCTAATCAGCTTCGAATTTTATCTACCAATGTGTCCAGCGGTGAATTTAGAAAAGTGTGGATTTATAGGTTGACAATAATACCACCGACAAGATGGCCGAAGGTCACCCCAATTTACCAATGAAAAGGTGCGTTTGCACGCATCCGGTAATTTAGTCGAGTGGCTTAGTAATTTAGTACTCGACCAATGCGTGTTTTAGTCAAGTAATGTAGTGAAAAGCAATTACTAAATTACTCGACCGTCTCTCTACTCGACTAAAATTACTGGATGCGTGCAAACACACCCAAACATCAAACGTTCCACCGACAGTGACGCCTCTGGTATAGGTCTTCTGTGCTGCCGGTGCCTGCCAGCGAGTATAAAGGTGCCCGCGCCCGCTCGCTGTTGGCAGAATCATGTATTGTGACGTAATCAAGCCTCAGCCCAGATGATCGCAGCATTTTAAACTTGGAAGGACCATAACTATTTATTACGAGAAAATGAGAAAAACGAAAACTTCCTAATTGTCTTGTTATGGTTCTACTTAGGTAGTCTCAGTTTTTTTTAAACATACGTACTTAGAAAAAAGTTATGGCCAAAAATAATAAATATTTCCCTATCGGTTGTCTCTTTCTTGGTAATCGCCACCTTAAGTTAATATTGATAACGCTCAGGAATCGAACCTTGAACCTCAAGATTCGGAGGTTGACGCTTACACCATGTCGTTAGCATGTCACCTGGAAAATAAACCAGCTATCATACTTTAACGTAGGTGAGTAAAATTTATATGTACCTTTTGTACCTGTTTGTCTGCAAGAGGGCCCCGCTTTCAAGCTAGCAAATACGCATACGTTCTTAACTAGATATTACACTATTTGTTGTCAAAATATTAGCTTTGCTAAAATGACGTAGGTCTGGCGGCTCTGGGATCTTGGACTTTAAGTTATTGTTTCTTAGCTTAAAAAATGTTTCCTTACCAAGTTGGAGAAGATCGGTCAAGAGTTGAGATATTGCAAAAAAAAAAAGAAAAAAAATTACAATTTTGACCCCCTGTATTTTTTTCCACAGCAACAATTCACTAAAGCATGTTTGGTTATATCCTCATATTTTGATACAAAAAATCTACCCTTGAACTATGGCCTATTATTAATGGTCCACCCTATACAAGGAACTGCACGTCATGTCAATTCGAGCAACGAGGAGCAGCAGTAGACAGCTATTAGCGATAGCCTGAAGATGGCAGATCGAACTCTAAACGTCGCACAGTGGTCATTTTAATTATTCTAGGAAATAATAAATAGCGGTGTCAAATTTATTTTTCTAAGTTATGTTACAATTCATTTGTTTAAGATTACTGATAAATAACTTAAGATGGAGCCCTTAGGTATGATATATATAGAAAAAAAAACAACAAATAAATCTTTAACATTTTTATTTTTCAATTCAAACATTTTGGTTTTATTTTAAAAAAATATTAATTTACATTTAACATAACGCAGCGGTAATGGAATATAATAACCAATACCACTATTACTAAACTGCTGGGAACTTAGTCTATGGAATACAATTTAGTATTCGATGTCAAAATCGTCAAAATCATCAGGATCATCATTGGCGGTAACAAAGTACTCACCAACTGTGGCTCTTGTAGCAATCTTGCAGTTTTTTCCTGGAAAATGGACGCCAAATGCTGAACAGATATCTCCTCGATATCGACATGATACCTAAAATATTTTAGTTTCTGGCACTTCTTGGCAGCTAGCTTTAAAGGAGTAAGAAGATAAGAAAATTACCTAACTAAAAAAAATATTTTACTAAAAACAAATACGAATACACGTACTGCAAGTCAATTTAGTTACAAATAAAATTAAAAAAAAAAATTATGAGAGGAAGCATATGCAATAGCTAATTTTCTACATTTTGTTATGAAATAAAAGCAGTATTTATAATAAAAATTGTAAATACAAACCTTTAACTCAGTGTTTAACGCACAAAAGTGAAGAATCGTAAGGCACAAACTGTCACTATAGACTTTATTGTAAGACGCATGAAGCACGACTGAATTAAGTAAATATTTACCCTTTTATTTGACACGTTTATGAAATTACTATTAATATACGCCTTTACTGATTTCTTTAATTTTTACACCACGTATCACACAACCATTCCTCTTTGAAATAAAATTAAAACGAATGACTTTGGTGATGTTACATTTTTAGAATTATTAATTCCTAGAATAATTAAAATGACCACTGTGCGTCATTTAGACAACCGTGGCTCCTGGAGGAGCCTATCAACTACGCTGGAAAACACCCGGAACTACAGCAACACTTCATTCAACTCCCCTGAAAACATAAAAAACAGCAAAATTAAATATACAAATACTTGGAACTTAGCACAGTTATAGGCTTTGGGCTTCTACTAAAGGGGAAAATTGAGAAAATGTAACCTTTAACGCGCATAGAGATGAAAAGTTTTAGTAGCCATGTAGAAACTTAACATTTGGCATAGTTACAAGTTTTAAGATTCAAATAAATATATTTGTAAATTACAAAATCGTCCATTGCGAGAAAAAAAATTGAAGTAAGGGACATAAAAATGTTTAGGGGTTGAAAGTGGTCTTTTGCGATTTTGGGCGAAACGTGACCTCCTAGCAGAAAATGTCCTTCACAAAAGTTGTAGATATTAAGAAAATCTAAAACTCTCATTTAAGGCATTTTTCATCATAACCTCAAATATTCTGAGAAAATGGCGGAAAACCGATTTTTCGGTTTTTTATTTTTCTCTCTCGTAAAAATAATTCAATTTACATGAAATTTTGTGACAATATACTTTTTTTGCATTGAATAAGCATGATTTTCTTGGAATCTGAGAAACAAGTAGTTTCCGAAATATTTACATTTTTCGAAAAAAGAAACCCAAATCTTCCACGGAAAGCTTTATCAGTGTTTTCTTCGATTTTAATATTCTACCTGGGCTCATTTTAACCGTTGAAATGTCTACTTTAAAATGGTCTATACATGTTGATGGTTTATTTTTCATTAAACCTCTTAAAATTGAGAAAAACCAAAAAAATGACTTTTCGGATCACGAATTTTTCAATATTATCATTATTTTCAATATTTTTTATTATTTATGTAAATAATGGATTCAATTTCAATGGCAGAATTTACTTCAATGTAATATTAATAAAGTTGAATTAATTTAATTGAAGAAAGTTGCGGAAACCATCTCATTTTTGGAAAAGGTCAAATACTTGAAGCTTATCGTGCCAAATATTCAAATCTGGTACAACAACCCAATCTTAATAAGGTTGAAAATTACATTTACTACCTCCACAGACGGACAGATTTCATTACTTCTAATATCCTGGAACAGAAATTCAGGCATTTGTAGTTTTAGGTAGAGTAGACAAATATGGAGTAAATTCATACATTAGGCATTAACCAGTTGTTGTATTTATTATACCATACCTGCTTATTCAACAGTTTATCTTAACTTTATCAACTTATCTATCTTTTAATCTGTGTATTCTTTTACCTATTTATATCATACTTTCGACCATCAATCCCAATGCATTCTTTTCTTATGATTTTTCTTTCTTATCTTCAAAATATTTTTCCGTGGTTTTCTTTTCCTTTTTTTTTTTTAGTCATAGATATAGGATATATCTCTTCAGTGACCAGTTTTTCTATCTATGTAAGCTAGATACCTAACAACTAAATTTCGGTCTATCTATTTCCGTCCGTATTTGGGGGTAGTTTTTGCCCCCACTCAATTTTCAACCTTATTAAAAGGATTGGGCGGTTATTGTACCAGATTTATATATTTGGAGCAATGAGCTACAAGTATTTGAGTTTCAGCGGTAGTTTTCACCCTCCATAAGGTCGGATTTCGGTTTAATTTATAGAAATAGCTTACTGTGGCTCGAATTTATATTCTCTACTCTCGACTACAAAACATCTACCATTTTTCACACTTTGTTAAGAGTTATTACATTATTTCTATGATTTTACACCATTTTAAGGGATGTTTTTGACTAAAAAATAAAACTGACACGATAGATCCTTTTTTGGACTACGGATTCGGATTCAGTGTCGAAAAATACACCAAATCCCATTTCGTCCGCTGCACAGATTTTTTTTTTCTTTTTGTGTGGCTGTGTTATGTATTCAAATTATTTTACTCATCGTTATACTATTTATTTAGTGAAAAAATAGTAAAATATACGTTAATAATAATGCACACTGGACCAGGGACCCAGGGAGTCTTAACTCTAGCTTACGACTTTCAGTACGGTACGGTGCATTGTCATGAAACACTTAAGTTTCAGGATGGTTTCCGCCACTTTCTTCAATTAACTTCATTCAACTTTAGTTATATTACATTGAAGTAAATTCTGCCATTGAAATTGAATCCATTATTTACATAAATAATAATAAAAAAATATTGAAAATAATATATAATATTGAAAAATTCGTGATCCGAAAAGTCATTTTTTTGGTTTTTCTCAATTTTAAGCGGTTTAATTAAAAATAAACCATCAACATGTACAGACCATTTTAAAGAAGACATTTCAACTGTTAAAATGAGCCCAGGTAGAATATTAATATCGAAAAAAACACCAATAAAGCTTTCCGTGGAAGATTTGGGTTTTTTTTTTTCGAAAAATGTAAATATCTCGGAAACTACTTGTTTCTCAGATTCCAAAAAAATCATGCTTATTCAATGCAAGAAAAAGTATATTGTCACAAAATTTCATGTAAATTGAATTATTTTTACGAGAGAAAAATAAAAAACCAAAAAATCAGTTTTCCGCCATTTCCTCGGAAAATTTGAGGTTATGATGAAAAATGCCCTATATCAAAGTTTTAGATATTTTCTGCTAGGAGGTCACGTTTCGCCAAAAATCGCAAAAAACCAATTTCAACCCCTAAACAGCAACCCCATTTCACGATTTCACATTTAATTATCTCGTGTTTAATTTTTGTTTTTTCTCTTAACTAAATCCCCTGACTGGTCGTTGCCTGTAAATAATTTTTTTTTTTTTTCAAAAAGGTATTGGCACTAGCCTAGAGGGGCATAATGCCCAGTTTAATGAAAATAGGTTGACAGTGTTCCGTAAACTTAGCACTAACGAGTATTCTTATAGTCTTCTTTTGTTGTCGGAAAACTTTTAATGCATGGGAGGAGTTACTCCCTACTGCGTAGGAAAGTCTAGAGTGGAAAAGAGAAAAATATGTTTTTTAAAATGTCGAATTCGAGAATGCTTTTTAATTTCCTGAGGAGGAAAATCGTGCTTGAGAGCTTTCTATTTAATCGATCAATATGGTTTACCCAGCTAAGGTTATCATCTACATATACCTAGGAGTTTAACGTGCTCACCTTTGGATACATTTTTGATAATTGATATCATAAGTGTCTGAGTTTTTTCCTGACTGAGTGTTAGTTTATTTAAGATGAACCAGTTTTTTGCCTGGAGTTCTATGTTGGAGCTTAGTTGGATCAGATTGGCAATGTTGCGGTCAGAGCACAGGAGAGTGGTATCATCAGCAAACAAAATTGATTTGCTGGGCAACATAAATTGTGGAAAGTCATTAATATATTGTATGATATTGTACTTGTATATAAAGAAGCCTTGATTTAATCCACTGGCAACCTGTCTTTGCAATGCAATGTTTGTTTATTAAAAATATATACATAAAAAATATATACATCCCGAGCGAAGAACGAGTAATTTTACTAGTTTTCTAAAATCTTAATCAACTTGAGCACAGCTGTAGCTCTCTGCTCTTGTAAATAAAATACTCAAATGTACAATTTTGTCATGCAACATGCAACTTATGTATACTTGTAGTTAGTCGGTACAGTTATTTCCACTTCGTACGCATATGCAGCGTACACTACGAAGCGATTATTTACACTCAAGTCTCGTTCAACAAAAAGCAATTATTCAAAGGAAATGAATGTTTTATGAGTTCGTCAATAAAAGAAAACTTACAGAGAGAAAGTTATGAAAATGAAAGGGTATTTCTGCGAAAATATCTCCGAGCCATTTTTCATTCTTCCCTTGACAGCATGGCCGCTATTACTTGATGGATTTCCAATCACCTCGATTCCGAATCAAACTTTTCCTTGGCTGCGCCCCGCGTCGTAATGACAGTGCTACAACATGACAGACTTGAAAAGTTGAATATTTCCAGGTCCACTCCCTTGGCAGAACCGTTTATTCGCATCACGTTCCTAAGAATAAGAGTAATTCTTGGATTCCCTACACCACAAACTTCACATAATGCAGTCTCGCCTACTGTAATGTAACTTCAATGAATACTCATAATTGCAGAGTACGTTTGTCACTCGACAAAGTTCTCTTTGAACGCTGGTAGGGATGTTTCGGCTGAAATTTCCAGGGTTTTTTTTTTCAGAATGGAGACTATCGTCGAATTCAGATGAGACCATCGCGATAACTTCCCCGCTGAGTTAGTTGTGGAAACGAAACATTTTATATTTATTATTCATTATTAGTAATAATAATAATAGTTTACCTGCATACTTAATACAATACACAATTAATTAATACAAAAAATATATAACAAAATTAAATATAAATTTGTATATGTCTATATAAAATTAATATTAATAGTTTGCAAATAAAATAAAGTAACCCACAAGGCTTAGCCTGCACGTGGGTGGTTTATAACAAGTTTAATACTTCATATGTAAATATGAACATAGTGAATGGTATGATATATGATATAATACAAAGCAACACAAACAAGGTAAGAAAATGCTTTAAAAAAGCAAAGAAAAAAAAATTGTAAAAACAAGAAAAAAACTAATTTTAAATTAACGGGCATCTGAATTATTTGTAACACGGCATGTAAAAAAAAGGTAAATTTAATTATTTGAAAAATATAAGATTTCTTTTTCACAGTAGTTGATTAGTTTATATAGATTTATCAGTTTCTCATTTCAATACAAGGTGTTTCGAAAAGATTGGGACAACGCTTAGCCGCATCAAAACAAGTCGATTTAACTCAAAAAGTAGTGGTCTAACTATTTTCGTTTTCAAGATACATCTTGGAAACTATTATACGTATCTACTTCAAAGTTGGTAACGACATGTTTTCCAGGTCGCTAATTACAATGGTGATATTGCCATTGTCATATTTTGTAGATGGCGCTAGTTACAGGACTTTTACCTGATACTTTAAGCCATAACTTTTTTGAGGTTAGATTTTGAACATCGTCTTCTATTATAATCGAAACGCAATTTAGCTTACTAAAGAAAAGGTGTACTTGTTTAAACGCGATTATTTCACTCATTAACGCTATAGCCATGAGAGCCCGTTTTTTCACAACATTGCACCAATCAAACGTCATTATTAGTGGTAATTCAAGCTAGATCGGCTTTTGACAGTACCAGCATGCAAAATTTATCGCTCTAATTTTTTAGGTCGCTGCAGCGGCAAATATTGCGAAAATTTTTTGACGTTTTGTGTCGTAAAAAGTTTTCGGCAAATAAGGTAAATCGTGCTTTTAAATGTTATCTATAAATATCTTCTCTAGCTTATTACTAATTGTTAAACGAAAATTGTAAATTGTAGTATTGTATTAATAACCTAAAAAGCCAATGCTGTGTGGAACATATATAGGTTCGGGACAAGTTATACACAGCTTTCAATGGCTTAATACCTAACGTAATTACAAAATAATTTTCACAACTAAAATTAAATATAAATATCTACGAAGCAGACAAATCAGTTATTTCATAATAAATACACAAATGTAGGTACTTACGTATGGTAATTCATCAATCATCACAAATCAGCTAACACTTATTTGGAAAATCAAAACTCTGCAGTATCACTATATACATTATAATTCGTTGTACTTAAAGTCTCTTTACTTAAACAAGTAAACTTTAACTTAACTATTAAACATCTCAAATTAGAAACAAGGATTAAATACATAAATATATATTAATAGACCCTTTAATATAATAATTCAATTCAGTGTTTAGGCCAGTTAAGTTAAGCTAGCGTTACTAGATGGCGGTACCATACCATCTGAGCCGCAGCCTTAGAACGTAAAAGCGATAGATTGGTAATATGCAATTTGTGTGGTTATACCCGTAATGTGATTGGTCGAAGCGTGCTTTGTTGTGATGACTAGTCTTATAAGTTACAGTACCTATGGTTTAACGTATATTGTTTTTCTTGATTGTCATAATTTAAACCTACTCTGTTTTTTATTAGATGAGTCGCTTTTGAAATGCATTTTTATGTGACGTAAATGATGAAATTGAAGATACAGGTGAATAATCTCTAAAAAGTAACAAGGAAACGTCTCAAGGCAATTAATTACTGAACATAATATAGATGTACTTAATGAATTATTTATTCGTGAAATATTCTCCACAAATACCACTCGTGCTTCTAAATTTTATCTATAAATTTTTTCTCAAGCTAAGTTGCCATAAGGTTAATATAACTCGTGCAAATTGACAGTTTATTATCAAAGATTAAATCCCTCCCGCTAAAGCGGTCGGGATTTAATCAGATAATAAACTGTCAATTTGCACTCTTTATATTACCAGGCAACAACGCTTTCGAAAAAATTTTACCGATAAAATTTCAAGCACTAGTGATATTACATACGATAAAACGCATGCTTTCAAAGACATACGCGGTTTACAACTTTATCACACACCAGTTCGAAGAAATTAAATTGTATCTAAATGTTGTTTCTTATCTAGTAGGTGAACGTCAAGTATGATGTCTTGAAATCGTCAATAGTGCTTGTTGTAGATACGTATAATATTCTCCAAGATAGAGACAAAATACGAATACATTTTTTTACTATATCACTTTGTATCTTGAAAACGAAAAGAGTTAGACCGCTACTTTTTAGGTTAAATCGACTTGTTTGATGTCAAGAACCTTCGCTAAGCGTTGTCCTAATCTCTTCAAATCACCCGGGGTGTTGAATTTCTGCGAACAGGTGTGTGACAAAGTTGTAAATCTCGCATTTTATCGAGTTTAAACAAGTACACATTTTCTTTAAGAAACTAAATTGCGTTTCGATTATAATAGAAGCCGATGTCCAAAACCTAACCTCAAAAAAGTTATGGCTTAAAGTGTCACATAAAAGTACTGTAACTAGCGCTATCTATAAACATCAACAATATCACCATTATAATTAGCGACCTGAAAAACATATCGTTACCAACTTTGAAGTAGATACGTATTCTAGTCTCCAAGATAGAGACAAATTACGAAAACAATTTTTTTACTTTACCACCCTCTATCTTGAAAACAAAAAGAGTTGGACCACTACTTTTTTAGTTAAATCGACTTGTTTTGATGTCAAGTATCTACTGCTAAGCGTTGTCCCAATCTTTTCAAAACACCCTGTATATCTGTGTATGTCACTTCTGTTTAGAGAAATAAATCTTTTCTGCCTTTTTTTCTAAATGCAGATAGTGTATAAGTATATTTTATTTCAGTAGGTAGTATATTAGAAAACCTTGGGGTAAGGATACAGGTGGCATCTTCGACCGATTGATTTCTGTGAAGTTGGTGTTTTATATTTATGTTCTTTGTGCCAGTTTGGTAATTGTGATCTCTACTAGTCAAAGTGTATTTATGTTTAAATTGGTAAGCAATTATATTAAAAAAATAAAATTGCCTTATATCAAGTGCTTGCGAATCTTTATATAAATCATCAGACGGGTATGTACTAACATTATGATATATTAGTTTCTATTTCTAATATTTCTAATTTCTGTACATAATGTACAACTGCACCACCCATCCCATAACACCGTATGACAATCTTGATTCCACCAAAGCGTAATATAGCGTTTTAAATTGTGTTTAGTCTAATATACTCCGACACTTTTTAAAACTAAAGAGAATTGATCGTAAATTTTGTGCCACGTCACACAGTGGTTCAGAGAGCGGTTTTAGCTTATCAAAAATATTCGTTATGAATAAAAATACCTTAATCCTATTTTAGTATATTTTATTGAACTGCTCTGTTTCTGGGATTCCAAACCATGATTGAAACGAAAAAATAAACGGCCACTGTTATTAAAGGCAATTAAAACTAATGAACAAAATTTTGTTTACTTACGAGAAGTACTTTGTTACAATGAGGTTTTGGGAATAATAAGCTAAAATTATGATCGTATATACATATTGTCTTTTTGTCTCATGTGTAGGATCATGCCTTAATCAAAGCATAAACTTTGAAACTTCTCAATTTCGAGCAAATTAACAACTTCCTGGGAAAGTGATCCTTTAAGTTTCGGCAATGCTCTGAAAAAAATTGATGAATGGATATGGATCGCTTGTTACCAATAACATGTGTATTAAATCTCTCATTGTGTTAATTCGAGATGCCTTCCGAGTACTACGTTCTCTGAATCTTTTCGCATCTTTATGGTGGGATTCTTGAGCCTCCTTAAACATTATTCTTATAGGCACTATAGAAGATTTAATGATTTCCGATTCATGGATCAGTACTTTATGTAAAGTGATTGGCATATAATACCAGTTATACTTTTCTATGTACAATTTTGCAATAGTATCAGTATTTTAAAATAGTTAATGTTGGCGTGACATTGCTTTCATCTTCTTACAAACAGTTTGCAGATATTACCTGATTTCTCAATAAGTAATTTTTCTCCAACATTTCCTTCAGTATCCACTAAGTGTAATTTAGTAATTATATATCGATATACAGCAAACGTTTTTTCACGGTGTTGTGTTTCTGCATGCCAAACTTCAAACAACTCTCGTCGGGACTAAGTACGGTCCTGAGTGATATCTTTTCGCATGTTTTATGGCCAGTTTTTATGGCCTTTTTTATGTGTCACTTAAAAATTCACTGGACTATATCTCAATTGCCAAGTGTCGGAAGTTAATAACCAACAGTTAACTTAGCTAATTGGACATTAATAAACAACAAAGTAATTCAGATATTGTAATTTTTAGGAAATAATGGTCTTATTTTGTAGCCAGCTAGATCTCCCGATATAACCCCTGCCGACTTTTGGCTTTGGGGTTATTCAAAAAATATTATATAAATATAGAGAACATTCTAATAACATGGAAGAATTGGAAAATAAAATATTAGCTGCGTTTCGGACAATATCTCCTGTCATGATTGGAATTGTAACAAATGCTGTAAGGAGAAGGTGTCAAAAATGCATAAATGTCAATGGAAGACAATTCGACCATTATTGTAGTTTAGTTTTTCCAATTTTTGGCAAACTTATTTTAAGTAGTGTTGTTAATAGTTTTCCATGGCCTCTTCCCAAATATATTAATTTTTCGAAAATTAACCACTTTTTCTAGAGATAAATATGACATGTGATATATCGTCGGATAGCCAATTTGCGATCGATTTAAAAAACCCCTGCCCAAGGAATCACTACTTCCACATCCTGATTTTCTATCCAAGTCACCCACAACGAAAAAATTTCGTTGTGGAAATAATTGTTTATGGAACTTTAATAATATAATATTTGAAATCCTCTACCCCAAAAACCCATTAAACGATACCCCACATCGGTAGTGGGGTGGGGGTGGTAGTGGGGGTGGTTGAAGTAAAAAAATATTTTGAGGTTTCTGGTTCTTGTACACACACTAAATCACATTTTTTTCATCCCCTTTAATAATGGGGTGGGGGTGGTAATGGGGGTGGCTAATGCCAAATTTTTTTGAGACCTTAAGCTTCTCTTGTATATACTAAATACCAATTTTATGGACTCTTACCTGCTTGATCTACCTGTTTACCCCCAATTTACCCCCCTTCGACGGAACAAGATGAAAATATAATCTAGTTCTAGATCTCGTTAAAGTACATATGTGTACCAAATTTCAAGTCAATATCTCAAACGGTTCCAAAGTAAACGTGCGCACAAAAAAAGTTACAGACAGACAGACCGACAGACAGACAGGAATTTTTTTTCGCTCAAACTTAAAATCTCGACGTTACATGACATTCTAAGCCTATTTGGACAATAAAAATTTTTAAAAATTTTTTTGTCGTTACTATACTTCCACTGGATGTGGAAGTAAAACACAAGTTATGTCTATATCTCAAAAACAGAGGCATGCACAATTTTCTTGTTATCATCAACGGATTCTACTCAAAAAGTGCCTTAGGAATGTATTACTCGATTTTCGATTCCACACATTAGTAATTGATATATAGAGATATATAGGTTATCAAAAAATGCCAATTTTCCAAAAACGCTCTGTACCTCGGTAGTCGAAAAAGATAGACGGTCGCGGTTTGCACCATTGTTTGCTTCTCGAAAATCGAACTCAGGACACCTGTATTGGTTTTTATCTATCTGCCATAGTTTTAGAGAAAACCCCAAATCCCATCTAATTTTGTCCACCCTGTACAGTGATTTGCGGGTTATCATTTCCTTTTCATTGCAATACATTCTACTGCCGCGGCCACCGCGCGCTGTGGTATTAATTTTAGTAGTGTATTGTATATATAATCGGTTTTCTCTTTCTTAAGTTATTGTTCTTAGAAAAATGTGACGGACGAATAGACAGACATGCAGACATTTTGAAAGTTGTTCAGAATTCGATATTTAGGGTTTTATATGTAAATATACTCGTATTTAGTAAGTACAGTAAAATTTTTCCATCGAATGCCTTTCCTTAACAAAAGCGTTAAACCATCAGCATTTAAAATTCATTAATGGTAATTCTGTGTTGTTTTAACTTGTAATAATACTTTTATTCAAACCTGTAATATTACCCCCGTTTGAAAATTTAATACTAATTTCACCATATATATTTCATCGAAATAAATAATTCAAATAAATGCAGTCATTCATCCTGTGTGTATTACAAACGACTTCATATAATTAATAAAATAATGTCAATATATAACAGAAAATATAGGACGCAGGATAAATAAAACATGAAAATATAAAATTTTACCCGTTATTCGCTTAGTGAAAACTCGCTAGTTTGCACTTTTATTTCCGCAAAGCAATTGCTGCAGCTCGTAGCACTACACATAAAATGTTCCAGTGCTCGTACCCAAACGCAAATACACATTTGCATATTATCGATGTTTTTTCACAACCCAGAAATTATAAGGGCATTTTCAGAAAAATTAGCGTTTATTTAAAGTCTCCTCGTGTAAAATAAGGGCAAGTTGACGGTACGGCTTTTACGCTCTATCATTATTCATGTCATCATCTATCAAAAAACATCGAACAGCCGTCGATTACATCGCGGCAGAGCTATTAGGCCTAAAATATGGCGGGGGCGGGATCGCACTTTTTCATTTTCTTAATAATCTTTTACTGCCAGACAAATTTGGATTTCATAGCACGGGCCTAAATGCAAACATTGTCAGTAGGGATTGCAATTTACCGGAAGTTTTAATAACCGGTAAATCGGTAAATAAAAATTTAAATAACCGGTTAACCGGTATTTACCGGTAATTTTTAGAATTAATGATTAGGGTGGCGAAAATGGCAATTGTCTTTTTCCATGTACAAAATTATTTAAATTTAACAAAAAACATTTTTATATACGTATATTTAATATAATGAACAAACAAAGGGTTTTTATCAAAAGGAAAAAATAATAAATGAAATAAATTTAAATAAATAATTATTCGGTAAATAACAAAAATTATAAACATAAACTCAAATAGGGGATTTACTGAATACCTAATCTAAAAATACATTATATTTTAAAAATAGCTCGTTAAAAGGATTAGTTTTTCAAAGCTCTATCTGTTAGTCGTCTGATATTTATGCATAGAATACCACCGGCTGAAGATGCCCTTCCTCAATCGATATTGGTGGGTCGATAAGTTAATAAGAATTGGTAATAACATACTTCTAAATGTATTCCACGGATATTTGCGGCAGTGAAATATTCAATTTCCTGTCGCAAGATATTGTCAATGTCTCTTGTATTTCTTAGGGCTTGGTGTTTGGATTTTACTTTTTATAATATTATTTATTTATTGTTAAAAGTGCTCAGTGTTGGGACAGTCACTCTGTATTTAGTGAATACTAGTCACAGACATAAATAGAAACGTTGAATACGTGACATATCGTAAGTTCAGAATTTACCGAAATAACCGGTAAAAAATTTAAATAACCGGTAATTATTTTCATGTGTTTTTTGTCCTGATAACCGGTAAACCGGTTAACCGGTTAACCGGTATTGCAATCCCTAATTGTCAGGTGGGTGTAAAGGCTATATCTTCTGTAATGCTAATTTTCCTTATAGTACATTTTCTATGGGTTCTACCCCAAATATAATTCGCTTTAGTTCAGTAACTAAAGGTTTTAACTTGGGAATAATGTAATACTATTTAGATTTCGTTCATTTTTGGCAAAAATAAGTAAAATATTAGTCCAATTAAGGATTAAAGGATTAAACCTCGGGATGAAAGTCGGAAAATTGAAAATTTGCATAGACCTTTGTGTTAACAGACTGAAAAGCCTGATAAGATCTCGTGTCCGCTAGTCAACATATCAGAGATCAAAGGTCACTTTATATAATTATTATCTCATAAATTTCTTATTTATAAATAATATTTATAATTTTTTTAAGTTTACTATTACACAGCCCCACAAAAAAAAAGTTTTTTCTCTGGATGACTGACCATAGTATTCCCGTCGCTGAATCCGAATCCGAGGTCAAAATAAATCGTATACCCCCAAACTTTTGCGCTACAGCCAAAAACAACTATACATCAGGATTCAATGAATGGATGTAAATGAATGGTGAAAAAATGGGCAGGGAAAATGTTTTATATTCAGCAGTCACTTACTTGAATATTGACTGGAAAACTACCCTTATTATATGCTGAAAACTCCCCCTGTACAAGCATAGAGTATATAAATGCCAATACATCGCGAGAAATGTTAAAGTTTTTATAGTTTGGAATACAGTACATGAATCTTACGCGTGTCTCAAAACCACCCATATAACAGGGTGGAAACCACCCTTATATAAAAATATACTGCGTGAATACCAATAGATTGTGGGAAATGGAGGAGTAGTCGATGTTTTAATTCCAGAATAGAATCTTGGGTGACCCTGTTCTACCTTATTCTTAGTCGGTACAAAAAATACCCCTATAATAGGGTGGAAACCATCAGAATACAGAATAAAGCACAAATGCCAATAAATCACGGGAAATAACTTTTTTATAGTTTAAGTACAGAACATGAATCTGGAGAGACTCCTAGGGCACCTCGCTTACTCGTGACCCAAAATCTCTTCTATAAAGGGTAGTAGCCACCCATATATAAGAATAAATTGCATGAATACCAATAAATCGTGGAAAATGTTGGAGTTTTCATTGTTTCAGTTCCAGAATAGATTCTTGAGTTACGTTGATCTACCCTATTCTCACTTGGTACCCAAAATCATCCCTAAAAAACCACCCGTACATAATAAAATGTACATATGCCAGTTTTTCAATTTTCTTCTCAGAATATCTTTTCTTCTCATTTTCAAATGATCTCCTCACTGGCTCTCTTTTATGTTCTTCGTGCGTGTCTCTTTTCATAGACCAACAGTAGTCGGCCATCATGTGGACATCCCACCTTCCTTGATACCGCTTCCCCATCTCCGAAATATCCTGGTGAAAGCGTTCGCCTTGCTCTTCATTGTATTCACCCAAATTTTCTGGATGGTGGACAACTGTTGGTCCATAAAAAGAAACAAACACGAAGAACACAATAGGGAGTTAATGAAAAGATCATTTGAAAATAAGAAAAAAGGTATTTTAGGAAAAAAATATTAAAAAAATGTTCATATTCTTCAAGCTGCATTTATTGCACGAAAAGGTTAATGCAGCTTGACTGAAGAATATGAACATTTTTTTAATCTTTTTTTCCTAGAATACCTTCTCTCTTATTTTAAAATGATCTTCTCATTGGCTCTCTATTGTGTTCTTCGTGTGTGTCTCTTTTTATGGACCAACAGTTGTCCGCCATCCAGAAAATTTGGGTGAATACAATGAAGAGCAAGGCGAACGCTCTCATCAGGATATTTCGGAGATGGAGAAGCGGCATCAAGGAAGGTGGGATGTCCATGTCCATGTCCATGTCCATGTCCATGATGGCCGACTACTGTTGGTCTATGAAAAGAGACACGCACGAAGAACATAAAAGAGAGCCAGCGAGGAGATCATTTGAAAATGAGAAGAAAAGGTATTCTAAGAAGAAAAACTGAAAAACTGGCATACGTACATTTTATTATATTGGGGTGGTTTTTTAGGGATGATTTTGGGTACCAAGTGAGAATAGGGTAGATCAACGTCACTCAAGAATCTATTCTGGAACTGAAACAATGAGAACTCCAACATTTCCCACGATTTATTGGTATTCATGCAATTTATTCTTATATAAGGGTGGCTACCATCCTTTATAGAAGAGACTTTGGGTCACGAGTAAGCGAGGTGCCCTGGAAGTCACTCCATATTCATGTTTTGTATTTAAACTATAAAAAAGTTATTTCCCGTGATTTATTGGCATTTGTGCTTTATTCTGTAATAAGGATGGTTTCCACCCTATTATAGGTATTTTTGTACCGACTAAGAATAAGGTAGAACAGGGTCACCCAAGATTCTATTCTGGAATTAAAACATCGAAAACTCCTCCATTTCCCACAGTCTATTGGTATTCACGCAGTCTATTTTTATATAAGGGTGGTTTCCACCCTGTTATATGGGTGGTTTTGAGACACGCGTAAGATTCATGTACTGTATTCCAAACTATAAAAACTTTAACATTTCTCGCGATTTATTGGCATTTATATACTCTATGCTTGTACAGGGGGAGTTTTCAGCATATTATAAGGGTAGTTTTCCAGTCAATATTCAAGTAAGTGACTGCTGAATATAAAACATTTTCCCTTCCCATTTTTTCACCATTCATTTACATTTATTCATTGAATCCTGATGTATGGGACGGTTTTACCTATTTTCGGGGTTGTTTTTAGCTGTAGCGCAAAAGTTTGGGGGTATACGAATTTTTTTTACCTCGGATTCGGATTCAGCGTCGAAAAACACATAGAAATACTATGGGTCAGTCATCCAGATCAAAAACTTTTTTTTTGTGGGGCTGTGTTATTAATAATAATAATATTTTTATTATATAATTAACTTTACCTACGATCACTACTGTAAATAGTAAAATGCACACTACCTGCCATCTATGTAAGTTGAATTCTACGCATTGTAAACAAAACGCACTGTAAACAAATCGCACGGTAAACAAAACGCACGGGACACGCAATTATAGGTGGCTTATATCTTATATCGCTGACGCGGGGTTTCAAAGAACAAATGCGCCTACTTAATTTTCAAACGCTGTCAAAACTGACATAATATTTGTTGAATAATATTGTTGACTAGTAAACTAAATCCAGATTTTACTAAATAACTAAATAAATATGATCGTAGGTAAAGTATAGTACATAATTCGAGTTGTAAGGCAATTACGCACTCATGGAAATACGCACTCGCCGCTACGCGGCATCGTGCGCAACTTTTCCATTCGTGCGTAATTTGCTTCTTACATCACTCATTACGTAATATACTATTGTAAAGTGTACTATGCATCTGGCCCCGCAGTTTACATGACGTTATCCTATAAACGGTTGCTTCCCACTCTCCGCGCTATATCTCGAAAATGGTTAATCATACGGAAAAAATACATATAACCAAACTTGTAGAAAATTTTATACTCTAAAAGTTTTGTAACAATCTCTCAAGACATACGACGCATAGCAAGCGAGATATTTGCAAAAAAAAAAACGATTTTTGTGACCTTTAACCTTTGATAAATAAATAAAAATTGTTAGTCTGTTACTTGTTAATTATTATATATAATTAATCTCATATATAAAATTTTTTTAGTAGAATGATAAGGCACAAAACGATTTCCTTGTGAAATCAGGTGCATTTATTTCGTTGAAATCTGAAAAAATTAAAAAAAAATACTTGTAATTTTGGATTAAAATAAAATTATTATATTATTAGGTACTATTATTATTTTTTTAATAAAAGCCAGTCACCCTTTAAACCCAGTGACTACTGGGACCGCGAATCGTGTGTCCTGAGCAGACGTAATGAACCGAGGATGACGGCCTTCTGCATTCTTCCGGCTAAGACCTCTGCCGAATTTCGGCATACCGGTATGATCTTAAGTTCTGAAAGCATCCCATCTATTATTATTATTATTATTTAAATAATATATAGATATAATAATATTATTATTATTATATCTTACTAGCAGACATGAGAACTATGAGACTTTTCACTCCGTCTTTCAGCTTTCCGATTTTCATTCCCAGGTTTAGCCTTCATTTCGCCTTATATGACTGCATTATACAGGGTGTTCCTTAATGGCGTGCTAATATTTCAGGGTGTGATTCCTTAGGTCATTTTATGAAGAAAAGTTCATATGAACATATGTCTGCAACGGCTTAAATTTTTTGTTACAGAGTGTTGAATTTTTTCTCAGAACGTACTTTAGATATTATTTTTAATCTTGGTATGTGTTAATAGAATATGAAACCACATATTTTAGTTAGAACAATTAGTCAATTCTACATGAAAACGGACTCTTGCGTTTTTCTCGCCAGAAATACCAATTTCATGGACTCTTACCTGCTTGATTTACCTATTTACTCCCATTTACCCCAATTTACCCCCCAACCCTTCAACGGAATAAGATGAAAATATAATCTAGTTCCAGATCTCGTTAAAATACATATGCGCACAAAAAAGTTACAGACCGACAAACAGACAGACAGAAATTTTTTTCTTTGCTCAAACTTAAAATCTCGAGGCTTCATGACGTTCTAAGCCTATTTGAACAATAAAAATTTTTAAAAAATTTTTGTCGTTACTATACTTCCACTGGATGTGGAAGTAAAATACGCAATTAGCCTATTTAAAACTTTAAACCGTGTTTTCTCTAAATTTACAATAATGGAGATAAGACTGTTTACCTCTCAGGTACAGAATTGTTTCTTTGACATCCTGGTCAAAGAGACGTATAGTTTATATTTTTTTATTTCTAAATTTGTGCGTTACAAAAATAAAAATGGAAAATATTGGCTTTGAAGTGGGACACTCGCTATCTTTTAGTTCACCTTGTGGATGAATGTACGTGAAAACAGTTGCAATATCGTAAATATTCCCCAGGGAATTCAGGAGAGCTCGTCTAGCAATATCAGCGCACCGACGTGGAACAGTCTTTACGGGAAAGCTGCTGTGTGATAATTCAATTTCCACCTTACCCGTGTCCCATATTAACGTTATTGAATTAGCATAACATCTAACATCTCGCACAGGATCCGTGGTCATCGAGTGTAATACGATTACTCACTTCCGAACAACAATAAATCAATTCTTGTGATGTTTCGTGAACAAGCAATAAATTATTTATACAATTTGGAAATTTATTGTTGGTTGTTTCTCGCAGTGGCTACGGCTTCGTATTGAATCTCCTGTGTATTTTTTATTCGCGCCCGGGCAAAATTATTCATTAGAATGTTTCTGGCGTGATTCGTGAAATAATCAAATAGTTTCCAGGAATGCGAAAACGTTGATCACTACATTAAGTTACGTTTCGTTCATCAAATTCACATCATCTGATGACAACAGATTTGGTCAAAAAATTGTATATTGTAATAACAAATTAGTTAAAAAATAATATAATATTAAACAACACTAACCATATTCTTCATCATTAGTATCGACGATTAATTAAGTAGCTTCATAAATCAAAAACAAACATTTTTCCTAAGCCCTTTGCATTAACAAATTGCTTCATTGTAAGTATTTATTAAGCTTGACAATGGTGTTTCTCACATGTAATATGTGTTCTTTTTTAATTTAGGTTATAATATATTTTGTTTATATGATATAGAGGGGAGGGTGTTCCTTAATGACGTGCTAATATTTCAGGGTGTGATTCCTTAGGTCAAGGTCATTTATGAACAAAAGTTCATATCAACATACACATGTCCGTAACGGCTTAAATTTTTTATTGATTTTCTTTTTAAATCGCTATTTTTTAATATCTCAGAAAGTACCTTAGATATCATTTTCAATTTTGGTATGTGTTAATAGGATATATGTGGTTTTATATTTTAGTCAAAAAAGTTATTTTATCGCTCCACCAGTGGCAAACATATAATAATAATAATAATATTTATTTACCAAAAGAGCAGTATATAAAATACACACAAAAAAATATAAATAAAGGTAAATAAACGAGCAAACCCACAAAGATTATCCTTGTCGTGGGTATCAGCTCAATTATTTTAATTTATGACAACTATGCTTAAAATAGTATCAATTTAATACAAATATAATAAAAGAAAATTACATAAATTACAAACAAGAAATTACCACTAACTATAATAAAAAAGTAGTATGAAAAGAACACATATATATTTAGAAGTAAAATCTTTAAAAAACATTTAAAAAAAGAACATTCACTAACTTCAATGAGGTATCAAAATTATATATTCTATGGCATTTGAGTTGTATAATTTTTCCTGTCAATGATTTCATGAATCTTTGATCTTGGTGTTAACTTTAGCCAGTTTTTTATTTTTGTTTGTATACGGTAAGGCAATTAACGTTTCTTAAATTTATTGGAATACTTACATACACAAATGAACTCAAATAATTATAACTTCTTTGGCTAACCATTTTTTTCATTTTAGGGACTACAGGCTGCAAATTGATTCTTGTTTCAATGCTATGGGTGGCAAGACTAATGTGTTCCTTATTTTTATATAAATTAATGGTCATGCTTAGGCAAAAAGTTGTCTCTGGTCAAATATTTCGGTTTCTTCAAACAATATTGTTGTTGGGTAAGTATAGTTTTTATATGTTGGGTAACCATTTTTGTATAGATTCAATTTTTTTTAAATAGTTCATTATACCTCCCCATGCAAGTATTCCGTAATAAATATGCGGCTGTACTAGGGCATAGTATAATATTTTGAGTTGTTTAATATCGAACATTCTCTCTAAGGTATTTGAATTTACTTAATAGGCTCCTTAATTTTTTTACCTCGTAGTCGATATGGTGGTTCCATCTCAAATGTGAGTCTATAATTACACCCATATATTTCATTTTCTCCGTTAAATTCACATGTATTACTTTTTTACCTAAGTCAATTTCGAGTTGCGTGTAGTTAGGTAGTTTATCTTTATAACAAATGAGAGGCATAAAAATGTTTTGGTGTAATTTATAGTTAAGAGCCTATGATTCATCCATAAGACTATTTTTGAAAATCCTTCTCAGCCTTCATCTTTAAACCAATTATTACGTGTATAAAATATGGCGGTATCATCCACAAAACTTATTATTTCGCCGTTGGTAGAGAGAGTGAACAGATCATTGATATAAGTATTAAATAGGACGGGCCCCAAAACTGTTTCTTGGGGATAGTCTACCGTCCTTGTGGTGCTTTTTATATCGTCTATAACTACTTGCTGTTTCCGATTTGTTAGATTGCTAGTCATTAAATCAAAAACCGTCGAAAACCGACGTTTTGTAGTGTTAGTAATAATTCTTTATGGCTGAAAGTGCCGAATGCTTTTGCCAAATCGACGAAGATGCTCAGCGATGGTGTGCTCTGATCTAAAGATTTGTATATTTTATTTTACTGCTTGAAAGTATATTATATATATGTAAAAACTGTATTATTCTTTCCTCTGATATTTTTTACCAAAAAAGTGATACGTCACTGACATTTTTCCATGTCGATATCTTGTCAATTTGAGCTATTTTTTGGTACCACCACAAATAAAATGCGAAAAAAACACAAGATTTACGAAAAAAGTGACAAGGTAGAAGTTAATTTGGACGCAGATTCGGATTCAGCGCACCAAAATAAGTGAGGATATGATTTTTATATATTTTACTTCCACGTCCAGTGGAAGTATAGTAACGACAAAAAAATTTTTAAAAATTTTTATTGTCCAAATAGGCTTAAAATGTCATGAAACGTCGAGATTTTAAGTTTGAGCGAAAAAAAAATTTCTGTCTGTCTGTTGGTCTGTCTGTCGGTCTGTCTGTCTGTAACTTTTTTTGTGCGCACGTTTACTCTGGAACCGTTTAAGATATTGACTTGAAATTTGGTACACATATGTACTTTAACGAGATCTAGAACTAGATTATATTTTAGTCTTGTTCCGTCGAAGGGTTGGGGGGTAAATTGGGGTAAATTTGGGGTAAATGGGTAAATCAAGCAGGTGAGAGTCCATAAAATTGGTATTTAGTATATACAAGAGAAGCTAAGGTCTCCCCCATTACCACCCCCACCTCCTTATTAAAGGGGATGAAAAAAAATTGTGATTTAGTGTATGTACAGGAACCAGAAACCTCAAAATATTTTTTTACTTCATCCACCCCCCACTACTACCCCCCTATCACCACCCCCACCCCACTACCGATGTGGGGTATCGTTTTATGGGTTTTTGGGGTAGAGGATTTCAAATATTATATTATGAAAGTTCCATAAACAATTATTTTCACATACAAAGTTTTTTCGTTGAGTGACTTGGATAGAGAATCTGGATGTGGAAGTAGTGATTCCTTGGGCAGCGGTTTTTTATTTTGTGGGGCTGTGTTATTTCAACAAAAGCATCCAGATTTACTACGTATTAGCCAATAGTAGTACCATTATTAAAATTGAGGCAGGATATCGGGAATTGTTAAGGATGTGCCTAGACAACGACAACCCATTGGATGTGGGTATTCCATGTCAGTTTCTGATCAAAAATTGCCTCACTGGCAAATGGAATTTCCACTCCATTGAGCCTTGGGGGTTCTAGGCCTCCCAAGGATTTTCCTGGCGTGAAGGTGACGATTGTATAAACTAGGCAAAATTCTAGTAAAAGCTTCCTGTTTTCAAGCAAGGAGCGTTTTATGTAATAATTGAGCAACCATGCTTTTCTCCCTATTTCGACTCCGCTGGATCCGAAATTTAACTGAAAACTCGACCGGAAGTGAGATATTCAAGATGGCGTCCAATATGGGGTCAAAAACTATACAACGGTGTATCTTCCATCCTCTGTGCCCTGGAAACATGGTTTAAAAGTGTAATTATATATTTTTATATTTTTGAGGATAGGGAACACATATCAGAGGCGTACCAAGGGGAAGGGGGCGATGGTTTATCGATCCGGGTATCGATAAATTGAATTTTATACTCATGTGTATATACATGAGATCTTTTAAATTAATTCGGATATTGTGGTAGTTTTTTTTAAACCTTCTAGTTTTTTTGGTCAACAGTTTCCCGTAATGGCCGACAATAGTTTGACCTGCTCCTCCCCCACTGATGTAAATCAAAATCTATATCTTATCTACCAAATACGAAAATCCCAAAGGGAAAAACTATTCAAGGTCAAGGATGCTGGCAGAGAAAGGCTCCTCATCAATGCTAAAGAAAGGTGCACACGATTTCCAGTACTCAAATGAAATTTTACGTATTTTGAATTTATTTAGCATTGATGATAATAATAATAATAATAATAATAATAATAATATTTATTAAATAACAATAACAGCAACAACAAATTATGACAATAATATAAATCTTAATTAATTTTGCAAGATATAATATATGAATTCATATTGCATAATTTCGTTATTGAAACAAGTAAATCTGCCACTTAAACCACAAAGTGACTTGTCTGTGGCAAATATTGTGCTATAATAAATAGTAAAAATATGTGAGAATTGCGTATTCTATAAACAGAAGGTTTTTATCAGATATTGGATAATGATGAAGCCGTTATATTGCATCAAGTAATTCATTAATAAAGACATGTTCTTGTTTAATCCAAGCTTTGGCCAATTTTATATAATATCTATATGATTTATTATGAAAATTTTTTAGTTCTAGTGATAATCTGTTATATATTTTTGCTGAAATGTATATGAAATTTCTTTGTCCCAGCCTTTTTTTCATAAATGGTGGAGCATAATTAAGTTTTGTTACATACCTAGTGGGATAATTATGTTCTATGATTATTGTTTGTTTATTTTTAAATATATATTTTATTATTTGAAGAGCATATAGTTCTCGTAGATTATTTACCTGCATTTCTAAATAAATTTGTTCGGTTGGATATTGAATAGGCCTTTTTAAAATTATTTTTATAATTAATTTTTGCGCAGTATATAGATGTTTCATAACATTTTTATAGGCGCCCCCCCAAGCTATAATACCGTATGTAATCACCGACTGCACCAAAGCGTAATATGCAGTCCGCAGTAATCCGAGGTTTAGAGTGTTTCTTAATAGTTTAAATGTATATATAAGTTTCCTTAGCTTGCCGCAAACTGCATAAACTTGCTCTTCCCATCGAAGGTTGCAGTCAATAATAACACCTAAATACTTTATTTTGGGTGCCTTTTCTATGTCTATTTTACAATCACAGATATTATTTGGCATGCACTCTTCTTCATGTATTATTATTTTATCCATCTGGGGTTGTGTGGCTGAATTCGACGAGAATGTTAGGAATTTCGTTTTATCATAGTTCAACTTAAGATGATTATCGTCCAACCATATTTTAATTTTTTGTAAGCATTTTTCAGACTTTCTTTTTACTTCGTCCCAGCTGTTTCCCTCAATGTATATAGCTGTATCATCAGCGTATGATACAATATCGCATGTTTTTTCTACGTCAAAGATATCATTGATATATAAAATGAAAAGAATGGGACCCAAAACGGTTCCCTGTGGCACACCACTTTGGATTACCAACGGGTCACCGATCGTGGTCCCAACCTTCACACGTTGTACCCTTTCACTAATATAACTTTCAATAAGTTTTAAGATGTTTCCTCGAAATCCGTAAAAAGGTAATTTGGAAATTAATTTTTTATGCGATATTGTATCAAACGCTTTAGCTAGATCTAGAAAAACAGTCATGGATGGTTTTGTTTTATCAATGCTATTGTACAATTTCTCTGTTAAGTTTATTATGGCATCTTCAGTACTTAAATTTTCACGAAAGCCGAACTGCTGCTTCGCAAGTAAATTATGTTTTTGTAAAAATTTTACTATAATTTCTTTTATTGCATATTCGTATATCTTTGTTATGTTAGATATTAGCGAGATTGGGCGATAATTGTTAGGTTGATCACGGTCACCATTCTTGTGGACAGGTATCACAAGAGCTTCTTTAAAAGTATTAGGAAATATACCTTCCTTTAATGAAATATTCAAGATTCTTGTTAAAGGTGAAACTATACTGTGCTTTATAAGTTTTAATGTTTTACTAGTTATTCCATCTATACCAGGCGATGTGTCATTTTTTAAGTTATCTATAAATCTTATAACCTCATTTTCTAATACTGGCTTAACAAATATCGTTTCTTTTACTTTATTTTCTTTTATTGAATTACTTTCTTTAGGTGTTTTAATCTTTGCTGCTATATTTGTGCCAACGTTTATAAAAAAGTTATTGACGGAATTGGCTACTTCTTTTTCATTTTTTATTAGTTCATTATTTTCATTTTTTATACAATTTATGTTATTTTGTTTTGTTTTTTGTTTATTTATTAGTTCATTTGTAATAGTCCATATTTTAGAATTATTGTTTATATTTTCAATTATTTTTTGTTTATAGTAGTCTTGTTTGCATTTTTTTATAAGTTTATTTAGATGATTTCTATAATAATTATATTGATTTTTTAGTTGTATATTTCGAGGATATTTTGAAACTTCTTTATACAGTTTATCACGATAATTTATTGATGTTAATAGACCATTTGTTATCCAGGGTTTTCTTTTCCAAAAATTTTGTGTCAATATTTTTTCTTCACTTGAGAACGCGATCGCCCTTTTTACAGCATCAACGAATATTTCTGCTGCATTATTATTATCTGGCAAAATTTGGTCCCATTTTATATTATTCTTTAGATAATTATTTAACACATTATAGTTAATTATATTTATTTTTCGCTTTACGTTTTGTGTTGACATGTTATCTATTTTAATTTTTAATGATATTTTAAGTAATTGTGGAAAGTGGTCGCTGATTTTGCTATGGAGTATTACTGGAAATATGCTGCTTACGTCTAGTTCTGTCTTTATAAAAATATGATCGATACATGATTTGCTGTCATTAAAAATTCTAGTATTGTCATTTATACACGACAAAAAGTTATTCTCTGCCATAACATTAAGATATTTTTCAGTGATTTCATTTTTTATTGATATATTTATATTAATAACCCCACATATTATTTCTGTTGCTTCCTTACAGTAGTTTTTTATATATTCTGAGAGATGTTCAATAAATTCAAGTACATTATAAGAAGGAGGTCTGTAAACACCGATTATGCCAATTTTTTGTCCATCAATAAACACAGATAACCTTAATATTTTAATACGATAGAATTTCAACATGGTGATTCAGATTATTTTTTACAAATATAACAACTCCATCATTTTTGTTAATTGACCCATCATTATAATATATAGAGTATCCTTCGAGTTTAAAATTTTCAATATTTAAAATCTTGTATGTTTCCGTCAGAACAATGACTTGATAAATATTACTAAAAGCATGTAAAAACAATTCTAGCGATTCATAATTTTTTGCTAAGCTTCTAATATTTGTATGCATTAAGTAAAAGTAGTTTTTATTAAGAGCGTTATTGTGAGTTAAGTGTTTTTTACTTGTTTCAATATCGTGGATGGTAGTAGTAATGATTTTATTATTTTTATCAATGTTACTTAAATAATTATTCATTTTTCTATAATATAATAATACACAGTATATGAGAAATAATAAGAAAAAAACTTAAAGAAATACTAATCTAAAGAGTAATAAAAAAACTATCGGATACAAAGCAAAATATTATCACTTAAGTAGAGTTAACTATTAGCCAGAGTCGTATTTAGGTTCGTGGTGTGTTTCAATTTCTGCAGGTCCTTTTCACTTTCTATATAAATGATAGGGGAGTTTTCGGTTTTTCTTACTAAGACCTTGTCCTTACGGAACCAGACGTATTTATGATGCTGAGAATAATAATAACAAGAATGATGAAAATATTTATTTGTATCATAAACAATGTTATGTGAGTTTTACATCTCAAAAAAAAAATAGGAAAGCTGAAGAAGAGGATAGAGAATGTGCAGAAAGCTGCGGAAGCTTCAACAAGGGAAGGGCCAGCTAGGTCTCAGTATATTACAAGATCAATGACTGGAAAAACTGATATGAAGAAATGCATTTTGTGTCAAAGGACAAGTAATGAAGGTTTCAGGCAAGTCATGTCTGCGAAAATGAACGCAACAATAACTGACTTGGGAAACTATGATTATATGCTGCATATAAGGATAAATAGTTGATCGCCAACGAAACATTGTATCACACCAGCTGTCTTTTAAAACACAAAAGAAATAAGGAAAACAGAAAAGTTGAAGAAAAGAACCTTAAAAAGTGCCTACCTTTCTTCCTTTGAAAAGAACTTCGCATTACTTCATCTGCTGAAAAGATGCAGTTGCATTACTTTACTTAATTTTACCATAAATTATTTAATTTTGTTAACAATATTTTTTTTATTTTAGATTTTAGCTTTGGATATGTATGGAAAAGATACACTCGACTGGCTAGTGACATTAATGTTGAAGTTCCACAATCATTCCAGTCGAGAAGGAGTAGTTTCAAAGAGAAATTGGAATGTGAGATTGAAGATTACTATCAGTTCTTCCAGCCATTACATAGAGACATACATGAAAGACAAATGTTACTTATTCCAAAGCAGAAAGACAAGAAGTTAGCCGCACATGAGTGCATGATGATTTCCAGACTCTTATCCACGCTGCTTTGAAGCTGTGTCAAAGGCCTGCCCGGAAATGAGCATTTGCGGATGCAAGGGACAATGCAACACTAGGCTGTGTCGTTGCAGGAAGTCATCTGAGGTCATCTGTCCCTTGCATGAAATAATGCAGTTGCAAAGGCGAATGCCTAAATGTTTTAATTATATATAGAATAATAAATGTTATCTTTGTGTGTAGGTGTGTTCCTTGCTCTCAAAAAAATATAAAATTAGACTTTTATACCATGTATCTAGGTCACAGGAGAAGGAATAAGATACGCGGTTGTATAGTTTTTGACTCCATATTGGCTGCCATTTCGAATAACTTACTTCCGGTCGGGTTTAAGTGTGTTTAAATACATTCCTCGCTCTCAATAATTCGATATATAAACCATATTTCTAGGTTACAGGGGGCAGGAGATATGCTTTTTTATGGTTTTTGATGCCATATTGGCCGCCATCTTGAATACCTTACTTCCGGTCAGGTTGAAATATATTTAAACGTGTTCCTCAACCCTGAATATATGTAATTAGATTTTTAAACCACGTTTCTAGGTCACGGGGGACGGGAGATACAATATTTTGTTTTGGCACCATATTGGACTCCATCTTGAATATCTCACTTCCGGTCGATTTCTCCGCTGGGCAACCCCGATTTTCGAGGTAAAAAGTTAGTATCATCAGCGTAACAAGTAATGCAAACGTTGTATTTGCTTTGAATGTATAATGCAAGATCGTTGGCAAAAACAAGGTAAATAAATGGCCCCAGTATGGAGCCTTGTGGTACACCGGCATTTATTAGATATTTGTTGCTCTCTGTTCTATTCACATAGACTACTTGCGCACTTGGTCTTTAATATAGCTGGATAAAAAATCTAAAGCAGGACCCCCGATACCATATCTGAACAACTTGGCAATAAGTACGTCATAATCAACACAATCAAAGGCTCGTGAGTAATCTATAAAAAGACCAAATGCATATAATCCTTTATCTAGGGCGTCTACTACTGAGCTGTGAAAGTTTACTAATGCAGTGTCAACACTTCTATTTTTTAGGAAACCGTGCTGAACTGGCAATAAGAGGTTATTTTTATGAAAGAATCCACTTAACTGTTCTAAAAATGCAAGTTCTATAACCTTCGACATACTTGAAATTATGCTAATCGCACGATAATTATTATAAGAGTTTTTGTCTCCTTTTTTAAAGAGTGGGATTACTTTACTAATTTTTAAGTCGTCAGGAAAAACTCCATTTACAAAGCATAGATTAATTATGTAAGTTAACGGTGAAGCGAAATTATTTTTACATTTCTTTAATAGATTGTTAGACATATTATCCAGACCACTGGAATTAGATGGCTTGAGCCTACTAATAAATGATAACGTATCTATTTCAGTTACTGGTTGAAGAAAAAATGATTGACGAAAAAGTGGTATGTTTGTATTTAAGAAATTTAAATCGATGGGGTCAACTTGGGGATTTATATGACCTTTAGTAAAATAGGCATTGAAATTATCTGCGATAACATTATCTGGCAAAAGGGAACCATCCTCGTGAACAACTATTTTTGTCTGTGGAGCAGAAGATTTTCCTACCACCTCGTTTATTATATTCCACACCGTTTTAACCTTGTTTGTTGATTCTGAAATTTTATTATCATTATAAGCTGTTTTGCTTTCTTTTAGTTTATTTTTATACTCATTATTTACATTTCTGCAAATAGGCTTTAGTTGAGGATATTTTTGAGCAAGGTCTGAGATCAAACGCACTCTTTGTCTTAACTCTAGAAGCTCCTCCGAAACCCACACAGGCGGAGATTCTTTTCTGTTTTGTTTGACACGTTGAAGAGGAAAGCAAATCTCAAAATAATAACTTAGAGTATCCGCGACCGCTCTGATGTAGTGTTCTAAAACCGCCCCTTGATTACTATCGCTAGATCGTCAGCATATCCTAAGCAATAAAAGTCTTCGGAGGAGTTCGTCAACAAGAGTTACCTACAGCAGTAGAGAGAGTAACCCTCCTTGCGGGCAGCCTGCACTCACCTTTGACTCAATGGTGGTCTCACCTAGATTGAATACGATTACTACATAACTTACTATCATAAATTTTTACGACACCACTTCTAACTATTCAAGCGTGATTAAAATTACGATCTTTTCAAAAAGTGACATATTCATTACAAAATAATTCTGTGAAAGACCCTCGTAAGTCTGAATTTCCCATGCCACATCGATTTAACAAGCAAATGCCTAAATTTTCATAAACATTTTAACTAGGTCTTATACCATTATCAGATAATGTAACATGAACTGCTGTTTTTAGTTAATTTAAGAACTGATTGTACTTGATAAATTAATAAAAATACCCCATTCCTTTTAAATATTCAGGAAAATGCTTAACAAAACACCAGTCTGCTCCTTCGCATGCTAGTGGGCGTCAGTATTTGCTCTGTCGCGTTTTTCTGAATCAGATATGCCCCAAAGCCTTGAGCACGTAAAATTTATAAACATGGATATTGGATATGTAACAGATAAAATTTTTATAAAAATATATTAATATGGAATGGCTGAGTAGCAAGTAGACATGCGGATATAAGGTATAATTATTTCTAATTTCATGAAAGTTGTACTGGGGTTAAATAAAAAATAAATAAGCAAATATAAGAAGACGGGTTTAAATGGAATAGCTCGCCTTTTAGGTCTCTTGGAAACTACTTGTAAATGTTAATATTTTATTTCATAAATAGATTCATCGATATAATGTAAGTTCTTATTTTTTTTTTATTTCACAATATTAATATGTTAGCATGCTCACACGTCATAGTGCAAGAAAAATAAGCCTAAAAGTATGCGAACCTTGAAAAAACTAGTACAAGCAAGAAATTTAGTGGAGATGTTGCAGTTATCATCTTACTGAATATACCAAAAGCCCCCTAAAATCTAAGCTGTGCTACGCTCGCCATATTGAAGATTTCAGATTTTTGTATATAAATCCTTTACCGTTGCAGATAGGAAAAAAGTTTCAAATAAAAAATGCAGGCAATAATAAAACAAACAATTTTTGATATTAACATTTTTTTCTCTAAATCGAACGGTTTTTGAATTATGAGGAAAGGCAAGAAATCATCACTTGTCGCAGCTTTTAAAATGGAGGAATCACCAGAAATAGACAACTGTATTTACGTCCTAGATGGGGGACATATTCTTCATAGTATTGTCTGGCTCAGGCCCGGAACCTATCAAGACATCATTAACAATTACACCTCACACATCATTAGCCGGTATGGCTTGATGGTTATCCTGTATACAACAATGAAGGGGAACGAACAAGAAAGAAGAGCGGCAAGAAGGACATCAGCAGTTATAAACGAAGACACAAGTGGATGAAGGGTCTATGTAACAAAATGATTTAGAGATAATTGATCTCAAAGTTTTTAACAATCTACCGACTTCAAAAGGACATAGATCCTTTATAAATCAGATATTTTTGCATTAGAATCAAATGTAATGTACCTGGGGGAATTTGGTGTACTTATAGCCTTCATTCATATAAAAAATTCGTTTTTTTCAAGAAAGTGATTTTGAGATAATTGATCTCAAAATTTTTAACAACCTACCAGCTTCAACAGTACATAGATCCTTTATAAATTTATAAATCGGATATTCTTGCATTAGAATCAAATGTAATGTACCTGAGGGAATTTTGTGTACTTGTAGCCTTCATTTATATAAAAAACTCGTTTTTTTCGGAAATGTCACATAGACCCTCCATCCACTTGTGTCTTCAAACATAAGTGAGAATACTTTGAATACTGCTACACAACAACGCAAGCGGAATGTCTTGCAAACTGTGCAAATAAAAAAATTCTTATAAAATATCTAGCCGTCAAGTCGGGATGTCCAGGCAGAGGAGGCCGAAGCTGATGCTGATGTGTCGATCGTAGCAACAGCTATTGAGAAAGCAGGGCATGGTTCTCGAGTAGTTGTTGTTGGCCAGGACACCGACTAATTAGTCCTCCTAGTCCTTTGTCAACAGATTAGATGCATATTTGGTCCCTTCGACCAGGCTCAGGGAATAAAAAAAGGGAATTTTTTTACATTCCAAAGCAACGAAATTTGCACAGGAATATGTTACACTGTCTGATGTTCATACATGCTGTTACAGGTTGTGACACAACCTCCGCACCCTTTAGAAAGAGCAAGATTAAAGGCTTACGCCTTTTAGAACAAAACCCGAATCTGCGACAGACTGTTGCATTATTTACGAAGAATGCTGTATCCCAAGATGGCATTGCAGCTACAGGGGAAACATTTCTGCTTGCCTTTCATGGGGCAACAAAGTCCCAGACACTTGATGAGTATAGATATTTCTCATACAGAAGATATATTACCTGACGACGAGATTGATAAAGACGAACTAATGTTATAACGTATTTTCGAATTCTATTCTATCTATTCTATAGGCTTCATAATTACAGTATATTTTTCTTCTGTAATGGTAATATACCTAAAAAAATGTTTTTTGTTTTACTTATACCTATAAACACACATTTTACAGTGTATTTTGCACACAATTGGGATTTTTGAAAATTCAATAACATTCTGCACCTCATAATTCAAAAATCATTCGATTTAGAGAAAAAATGTTAACATTATTTGAAACTTTTGTTCCTATCTGCAACGGTAAAGGATTTATATACAAAAATCTGAAAATAAGCCGCCATTTTTCAATATGGCGGACGAAGCACAGCTTCGATTTTAGAGGACTTTTAGTATATTCATTAGTATGACAAGTGGAACATCTCCACCAAATTCCTTGCTTGTACTAATTTTTTCGAGGTCAAAATTTATTTTTCCTGCAGTCAATATAAATTTAAAAAGCTAGGAAATTTCTTGACAGTTTGTAAGTTTCGCTTGAATAAAGTATAGGATATACGGGTATGTACTTGTACACTTACTAACATAAAACAAAAAGAAGTGATATACCTCAAAACAATATTAAAAATTGAGGAAATTTTGTCTACTTAGAAACGTATCAAGGGCTAGTAATATTATTTGATTTAGTGCGTATTTTTTCAAGTAAAAGATGAAAAACCGTAATTCCGTCCATAATGACCTTTCTTTTAGTATGTTTTGCCAAACGTGCAACTAGGTTTTTTCAAAGGTAAATATTTTTATAGCCCTTTCAAAAAGCTGAATTTTCATGTATTTTACCTGCAATATAAATATAATCTTCAATTTTGTCTTGAACATTTTTCTCGTAGGATCGAGCGTCACCGAATTATTTTGAAAACCATTTTTTTGCACCTTTAATTCAAGATGGCGGCTCCCGCCTCCCCTCCCCAAGGTCGGAAACTTGTATTTTTTATCAAGGCCTCGACATATATCAAAATCATTACTACCCCATCTTTTGCAGGGCAAAATCCCCCACTGATTGGACTATTTTCTTACTATGACATTTTTTTGGAGTAAATTAAGAATATTTCTGAATATCAGCAACGTACACGTCACCCAATGTTTTTCTCTACTTATGGATGTAAAAACTAACAAATTAAAACCAATGCGAAGTACAATGAAAAAACTTAATAGCGATTTTTAAGTTACTAATCAGTTTTATAAAAAAATCAATCATGGACTTCAGGCAACCATTTCTTTATTTATTTTTTTTGACAAATGAACAATTTTATAGCAATGGATGAAACAACAAAATAATATAGGAGTGCTTTTTTGCAAATCTGGAATTCATTTATTTTAAAAATCAGCAGCCACCAAGCCTGGTAGCTGCTCTAAACGATCTGTTATGTCAATATCCTCATTCTATATTATTGTTAATTACAATGAAATCATATATCCATATTGCCACCAGCTCCCTAGCTATATGAACATATAAGCTATAAAATTCATGAAATGGAAAGATTAGAATTACAAGACTTACGTTAGAGAATATTATTTACAAATCACAACTTACACACTTTTTATTTATTATGAAAATACCTACTTTATGTATATTGTTACTAGTCAGGTAAATACTTTAAAAGACTCATTATTGGAGAACCAATCAAAACAACGAAACAACTACTCTTCTAGTTAATACTGACGAAGTATTGAATGACATGATAGGATTCTTAGCATTTTAAAGGAAAAAATATATATTAAAAATATTTAAATCATTTATTTAAATTCACACATTCATTTAAAAATTCACCAAAATAATTTTTCAATATTGTTGATTAATAAAAATAGACTGCTAATTACAGGTTAGATTTCCAACCTACAAAAAGAGTCCTATTATTAGGACAAAGTATTTAGAACTTCATAAACATAATACTGAACTAGATTTTAGTTGAAAATACGGGAACCAGGCAGAAATTTTAATAATAGCTGCTAATAATGTAATACTCTTAAATCTTAAGAAACACATATTTTTCAGGTTAGCTATGACGTCACGTGCAGATGTCCTATAATAGCCACACTGCCTACCCTTCGCCCCACTTCAGCTTTAGTTTTACCGATGAAACTTTTTGATTGGCGTTGTCTCCTCTTAATGTACTTGAAATATTATTGTAAATAAATAATTTTCTTCTTTTTTTATACTAAAAAAAGGGGGGGGGGGGGGGACATACCTCACAATAAATACGGAATTCTAAAACAATTTCATTTTTTTATGATGGCTACTTGTGGAAATTAATTGCAGACATGAATATCCTATTTGCTTGAGCGATTATGTATATATTCTGGTGAATACCTTTTACGGAACTCAAATATCTGTATTAGTTATCGAGAAAGGGATTCCGGGAGTTTTTAGTGGAACTCCTGTATACTGTGTCCTATCGACATGGTTAATAAATTATTATAAAAAAAAATATTCCAATATTCAAGCAGAGGTCCATGAATATCAAAGATTGACGCAAATAAATAACAGAATGAAATCCGTAGACACCTCAGTGTACAGCAATATCTAGAGTATGATTTGGAACTAGGGCACAACATTTCCCACGTAGCTCAGAATGAAATTAAAGTGTGTTTAGGGCAGTGGTTAGAGTGACAGCGTGCCTGGAGGGAAATTAAGCTAGATATGAGTAAGTGATATGATATCGTACGGTCGGTAAACTCGGTACCTTGTACCTGGTGTTGCCGTCCTAAGGGATGTGACTTATACCTTTGCCAACTCCCGTAAAGTGTCATTTTCCCACATTTAGCTCCTATCTACGATCTACAGAAATTTATTTGTCTACGCGAGCGGGCCACGGATTTAAAAATTACACAGGTTTCGGCTGGTGAATATCACACATTGGTTAATTTATACAGGGTGTTCTTGAAATACATCCATATATTTTATTCTGTGAGTCCTTATGTATATGTAATGTGACCACTTTTTAAATAAAAAGAATTAAATAAATAAATTAAGATTTTATTCCTCCAATCTCGCCGCCTACAACGTAAGTTGTTCATTTTGATTACAGCGTTGCCAAGGCTGTACAAAATGACCAAATTATAAATAATTAAATACAACTAACAACGAACACACAAAGCTGATATTTTATTTAGATAAAGTAAGTGATAACCCTCGATTGAAAATGTCCATAGTCCCTTAAATGTTATATAACCGGGACCCAAAAGTTCAGGAATGCGTATTGTGACAAGCTTTGTACCCCTGTAGACATCTATGGCAGTTTCATCTAAGTTCCATGTGTAACAGAAAGCTAAGTTAGTTCGGCTATCGCCCCAGAGATGGTGCGCGCGGTGTCATAATCTAACCATCTAGAAACATCTAGAGAACTAGTGACATCTACTGGAACATGGTAAAATATTCCAGAACAAATTATCTGGGACTATATAAATGAATGGATAAGCCGTGTGAGGACAGTTCGGTTCAGAAGATAGCAAGTTCAGAGAGATCAAGAACAAGTAAGTAAAGTGAACAAGTCACTGAATTATAGTACTGAGTGTTATATTAGTGAAGTAATTATTTGTTGTATTTGTACTTAAGTTAATAAATTAGTGTTTAGTATTATTCTGGTTTTATACCGTGCGTGTAATTTCCCATTAGGCATGTACATTCACGTAGCGCGAGAGATTTGACAACACCGGCAGCCGCAAATTCGTCCGTCGCTGGAGCATTCCAGCTCTGTTATTTCATTTCAACCAGCTGGCACGCGCGATGTTGTAATTCTTCTCCCCATGCCTAGCCCGCGATTACACACATGGTAATTTCCGGATCCAAACAGATACAGGGTGTTTACAAAAGGGGTGTAAACACTCAACAGTATATTAGGAAACTGTTAATAATAAACAATAATAATAATAAAGCGTCTTTATTCATTCTCCTCAGGAAAGTATATACATAAAAATAATTATATTTTTAAATAATGGGATGAATTGGCGAAGTCTCACCCAAAATGGGCGTAACTTGAGCACTAAATAACAAAGACTATAACCAAAAATTCACTACAATGGAAATATAACACAATGAGACAGTTATATAACTACAGTTCGAAACACAATATACTTTTACCTACAAATGAAAATAAATATATAATTAATATATGCATATACAGTGTGTCCCAGGATAGATGCAACAAGAGGTGTAATGGACCAAAAATTTTGGAATTTTGGAATGGTATTCGGGAATTGAGTCCTGCTTATTGTAAAACTAAAGTATACCAAAAATGACTACAGGGTGTTTTATAAGCAAAGTTGTAAAAATCACCACTAATAAAGTACCTTTGTTTTTCAAAATATGAAAAAATTCCACTAATAAAAGTTATTTAGAATGCAATTTTATACCTCTATACCAAATTTCAGGAATATAAAATTATTTTTTTGAAACTTCCCATTTTTTGCGAATTAAAAGTTGAATTCATATTTAAAGTTGTGTAGGAGCAAATGTTAATCATCTCAAAAAGTAGGCTATCAGTAAATAAAAAATTGAATATACGAGATATAAGAAGGTATAATGTTAATTGAACTAATTGTGAAACAAGAAACAATTACTAACAGAAGATTAATGAGGTTTAAAAATTATAACAAGTAATAAATGTCAAAAACATAACAGATTCACAAACAATTAATTATTGACCATTACAAAACAACGTTTACAATTTTTTTATTATTCGACGTAGCTACCATCCACATCCACACACATTTCGATCCTTCGCCTGAAGTCCTTAAAACTGTTTCGAATATGATCTAACGGTATGGAGCTTACGGCATTTGTAATTCTCTGCTTCAATACTGCTACATCGTTAGGAAGTGGTTCAGCGTAAACCAACTGCTTGAGGCGACCCCATAAAAAGAAATCCAATATTGATAGGTCTGGGGATCTCGCCGGCCACTTGATCGGTCCATTCCTGGCAATCCAATTTTCTCCAAAATTTAAATTCAACCACCGATTAACCATTTCTGTGGAGTGGCCAGGGCAACCGTCATGTTGAAAATGAACCAAAGGCAAATAATCTTAAAATATTTAAATGTTCTTCAGAAAATCTTTCAAGAAGCTGTAAATAAGTGTGCTGGTTTAACCTCCCCTCAATGAAATAAGGTCCAATAACTCCAACGTGATAAGAAACGGCACACCACACATTCACTTTTTTATAATACTGTCTCCTACAATGAATTATAAAATTTTCAGAAGCCCAGAACCGACAATTCTGAGATGAAACAACACCATTGGTTGTGAATGTGGATTCATCTGAGAAAATTATGAAATGATGAAAAAATCTCTCTTCCATGATTTTTTCTCCAATGGTCAAACAAAAATCCAACCTACGGTCGTCATCTCCATCTTCAAGCGTATGTTTATAATTTGCTTTATATGTCCTAATTTTCTTTGCCTTGTAAATTTTTTGGAGTTCAGACTTGCTAATATTAATAAGAGCTGATCTCTCTCTCTTAGTGGCATCCTAGGATTTTCTATAACAGAGGCATGAGCTATAATAGCCCCAACATTGTCTTCATCATATGCTTTTATTTTTCTTTTCATGTTAAGGACACTACCACTAGCCAGAAACTTTTTAAATATTCTCATAGCCTGAGTACGTGACAAGTCAGTGTTTGGAAATTTCAAATTAAATTGGCTTACCTCTTCTCTTAGCGAGTTTTCACCGCCAATTCCGTAGCATTGCACAATATAAATTTTTTCACGCACTGTGAGTACCATTTTCACTTAATTTTTTATGCTTGGTTCGTTAATTTGAAACAGAAATTAAGGATAATATTGACTACGTTTGACAGATATGTCAATAATAAATGATAAATGTGTATCCACTGCTTTTCTCATCGCCTACTTTTAGCTTCTACATAACTTTAAATATTAATTCAAAAAAAATAATTTCTATGGTTTTAATTGAATGGTTCAAAATAAAATACTAATTTATTGAAAAAATGGGAAGTTTCAAAAAAAATAATTTTATATTCCTGAAATTTGGTATAGAGGTATAAAACTGCATTCTAAATAACTTTTCTTAGTGGATTTTTTTCATATTTTGAAAAATAAAGGTACTTTATTAGTGGTGATTTTTACAACTTTGCTTATAAAACTCCCTGTAGAACACCAAATCAAGTCAGTTTTGGTATACTTTGGTTTTACAACAAGCAGGACTCAATCACCAAATACCAAAATTCCAAAATTTTGGTCCATTTCACCTCTTGTCACATCTATCTTGCGACACACTGTATATAACTTAATTCATAAAAAAAAAATCCTGAAGTGTATAACAGCATTTATCATGTGCTTCTTGAATGAAGGTACTGATTTTATATTTTTATAAAATAATGGTAATGAGTAAAACAACCTTAACCCCAAATTATCTGGAGCATTCATAGTAAGGGATAAGTGTCTAAATGGAACATGAAATTGTGATTTAGTGCGAGTATTATACATATGTATTGCTTCATTGGTAATAAAATTTCATTTATTTTTGAAAACAAAAATTAATAATTCCATAATATAAATACAAGGAAAAGGTGAGATTTTAAATTGTTTGAACAAGTTCACACAAGAGTGGGTGGCTGGAACACCTGCTATACATAGTATAATTCGTTTCTGGGCCACGAAGATATTGTGTGTTTCTGGATGACCACCAGGACACCATAACTCATACATTGAATTTGACCATAGTAAAAAGTTATTAATTTTGGGATTTCAAGTACGGCTTTTAAGGCTCTAATCTGATAACATTTAGAGTTTAGAGTTTTAACGGTTTTATCACAATGTGTGCTATCAAAAAGAACGCCTAAAAACGATATATAACCCTCTTCCTCCAAGGACACATCATTAACTGTAATTTGAGGCGACGATACATTCGAATTTTGCCAATTATGAAATCTTAAAAATTTAGTTTTTGACGTATTTAAGTATAGAGAGTTATTGTTAAAACATGTCATTAAAGATTTGATATTATTGTCAATTGTATTTTGTAGGAGTACATCCATCACATTTATTGCTAAACAAAAGGGTGGTATCGTCTATGTATAAATTATTTTCGCATTATTTAAATTTGTAGGCAAATCATTCATGTATACGATAAACAAAATTGGCCCCAGTATGGATCTCTGAGGAACACCAATTTTGACAGGTAATAAAGAAGATTTGAATACATGTCAGGTACTACCACTGGAATATTCAATCATAACTTGATGTTTTCTATCACCAAGATAAGACGTGAACAACTCCAGAGGCAATCCTCTGACACCATAATATGACAGTTTCTCTAATAATCTGGCATGGTTTACACAGTCGAAAGCCCGGCTAAGATCACAAAAAATTCCCACTGTCACTATTTTCAAAAACTTCCATATTACTGGAATAAAGAGTTCATTGCTGTTATCGTGAAAAAGCCTATTCTGAAGCCATGTTGATTGTCATTGAGAATATTATTTTTATCTAAAAAGGGTAAAGTCTGTGCAAGAATAATGTATTCAAACACTTTGGCGAATGCAGTTGGATGGGATGTTGGGCTATAATTTTCAAGATGTTTTTTATTACCTTTTTTTATAAATCGGAGAAACTAAAGAAATTTTAAGGTTACTTGGAAACACCCCCTCTTCTAAAGCTGAACTGATAACAAATGTCAATGGTGTCACAATGTTCAGTGCCACTGTTTTTATTAAGTTGCATGGTACTTCATCATAGCCAGCAGACCAGCTGTTTTTTAATGTATGCTTAATTATATCATAAACTTCCGTTTGTTACAAACAACATGGACATACTGTTAGTAAAATTACCATTGAGAGTTTGAGATCTGGTCTGCGTTTTTGGAATTTTGTCAGTAATGGATTTTGGAGCTTCTATAAAAAAAATTAAAATTGTTCGCAATTAATGAGGGATTTACAACTCTTACGTCATTCATTTCTATGTCCATATTTTTATGCGTTTTTGTATTACCAGTTAACTGAGTGACAACATTCCATGCAATTTTGCTGTAATTATCTGAATTAAAAATTTTTTGGTTATAGTATTGTTTTTTTGTATTCTTGATGAATATATTATGTTTTTTTTCTCTATACAATACTGAGTTTTCATACTAATATTAAGTCTTTGTTCCTGAAACATATTTTTTAGATTTTCACTAGAATTTTTGACCTCATCATTTAACCATTCCTTACCTGATTTCATATGAATATTATATTTTCTCAGTGGAAAGGCTTCATTGAAGTAAAATAAAAATGTATTATGAAAGCTTTCAAATCTAGATTCTGCATCGTGTGCAGAATATGTATCACACCAGATTTCAGTTAATAAACTGTTATTAAAATATTCAATACTACGGTCAGAGAATTTTCGTGTAAATCTATTAGTTAAAGGTTGCTGTTTAACACTTTTATATTTGTATTAAAAAGAACTGTACGATGATCTGAAATACAATTTTCTACTACCCAGGACTTACCCTCACCACCCAAACTTGTGTAAACCTGATCAATTATAGTTCTAGTCGTAGGTGAAACTCTTGTGGGTTCAGAAACTTTTGGGTGAAGATTATAGATCATTAGTAGTTCTGAAAAAGAATTAGCTTGTCTAACACTTAATGAGTTAATATTGAAATCACTATTCAAAATAAGGGTGATATTTCCTCGATATAAGTTCTCAAGAAGTGAATTGAGACCTTGATAAAATCTGTCAGAGCAACCCGCAGGAGATCGATAACAAGTTAATACAATCAGGTTTATATCCACTTGCCAGGATAGGTCAGTTATCTCAATGTTTTTTTCACTCCAATACTGCACTAAGTCAAGAGGTTGAGTATTTAATTTTTGCTTCGCCCAGATAGCCGCTCCTCCACATCTGTGTTGCTCTCTGCAGTAGATATTTATAAGCTCATAGTCCGGGAATATACTACTACGTTAGAGTATCAGATGTTCCCCATGTCTCGGTAAAGCACATGAATTTTAAATGCTATGTCAAGTAGACAGCCGTAATATTATTTATTTTGTCAATACCTAATGATTGCACATTAAGAAGTAACATGTCAAGTTGTATTTTATCATCATCTTTATTGGTCTGATTAAAGTTCTTGTCACTCTCATGGCCTAGACAAAAACATATTTTCCTTAGTGAAAATTCGGTGTTTCTTCGAATTTTCAATTTTCACCCTATTATGCCTTACATTTTAACGAACGTATACAAGTCCTTTTCAGCTAATTTTCGGTTCTGATGCCTTCTAAACTTGCACGTTACGTTCCAAAATGCCTTTAAATGAATTTTTACCTAAGTCGAAATTTTATTTTGCCTTCGACAATCACACCCTGAAATGTTAGCATGTCATTAACGAACACCCTGTATTGTATATTAAAACATTCTTTAAATTCTAGATTTTGTACTTATTAACTTTCTCCTTTACATTTCATTTGTACTAAAATTAACTTTGAAATAATTATATCAACTTTTTTTATGTTTTCACCCTATACAGTGGGTTTTACCCCATTTTACTTCCACATCCAGTGGAAGTATAGTAACGATTATTTCACTCATTAACGCTATAGCCAATGAGAGCCCGTTTTTTCACAACATTGCACCAATCAAACGTCATTATTAGTGGTAATTCAAGCTAGATCTGCTTTTGACAGGACCAACATGCAAAATTTATCGCCCTATTTTTTTAGGTCGTTGCAGCGGCAAATATTGCGAAAATTTTTTGACGTTTTGTGTCGTGATATGTTTTCGACAAATAGGACAAATCGTGCTTTTAAATGTTATCTATAAATATCTTCTCTAGCTTATTACTAATTGTTAACGTAAATTGTAGTATTGTATTAATAACCTAAAAAGCCAATGCTGTGTGGAACTTATATAGGTTCGGGACAAGTTATAGGTACACAGCCTTCAATGGCTTAATACCTAACATAATTACAAAATAATTTTCACAACTAAAATTAAATATGAATATCTACGAAGTAGACAAATCAGTTATTTCATGATAAATACACAAATGTAGGTACCTACTTACGTATGGTAATTCATCAATCATTACAAAGCAGCTAACACTTATTTGGAAAATTAAAACTCTGCAGTATCACTATATACATTATAATTCGTTAACTTAACTATCAAACTTCTCAAATTAGAAACAAGAATTAAATACATAAATATATATTAATAAACACTTTAATATAATAATTCAATTCACTGTTTAGAGTGTTTAGGCTAGTAACTAAGTTAAGCTAGCGTTACTAGATGGCGGTACCATACCATCTGAGCCGGCAGTCTTAGAACGTAAATGGGATAGATTGGTAATATGCAATTTGTGTGATTTCACCGGTAATGTGATTGGTCGAAGCGTGCTTTGCTGTGATGACTAGTCTTATAAGTTACAGTACCTATGGTTTAACGTATATTGTTTTTCTTGATTGTCATAATTTAAACCTACTGTGTTTTTTGAAAATGCATTTTTATGTGACGTAAGTGATGAAATTGAAGATAAAGGTGAGTAATCTCTAAAAAGCAACAAGGAAACGTCTGAAGGCAATTAATTACTGAACATAATATTGAAGATATACTTAATGAATTATTTATTCGTGAAATATTCTCCACAAATACCACTCGTGCTTTAAATTTTAACCTACTGTGTTTTTTATTAGATGAGTCGCTTTGGAAATGCATTTTTATGTGACGTAAATGATGAAATTGAAGATAAAGGTGAGTAATCTCTAAAAAGCAACAAGGAAACGTCTGAAGGCAATTAATTACTGAACATAATATTGAAGATATACTTAATGAATTATTTATTCGTGAAATATTCTCCACAAATACCACTCGTGCTTTAAATTTTATCTAAAAATTTTTTCTCAAGCTAAGTTGCCCCTAGTTAATATAACTCGTGCAAATTGGCAGTTTATTATTAAAGATTAAATCCCTCCCGCTAAAGCGGTCGGGATTTAATCAGATAATAAACTGCCAATTTGCACTCTTTATATTACTAGGCAACACGGTTTCGAAAAAATTTTCGATAAAATTTTAAGCACTAGTGATATTACATACGACAAAAAAATTTTTAAAAATTTTTATTGTTCAAATAGGCTTAGAATGTCATGAAACGTCGAGATTTTAAGTTTGAGCGAAAAAAAAAATTTCTGTCTGTCTGTCTTAACTTTTTTTGTGCGCACGTTTACTCTGGAACCGTTTGAGATATTGACTTGATTTGTTACACATATGTAATTTAACGAGATCTAGAACTAGATTATATTTTCATCTTGTTCCGTCGAAGGGTTGGGGGGTAAATTGGGGTAAATTTGGGGTAAATAGGTAGATCAAGCAGGTAAGAGTCCATAAAATTGGTATTTAGTATATACAAGAGAAGCTGACTCAAAAAAAAATTTGGCATTAGCCACCCCCATTACCACCCCCACCCCATTATTAAGGTGAGTAATTTCTAAAAAGCAACAAGGAAACGTCTGAAGGCAATTAATTACTGAACATAATCCATTATTAAAGGGGATGAAAAAAAATGTGATTTAGTGTGTGTACAAGAACCAGAAACCTCAAAACATTCTTTTACTTCATCCACCCCCACTACCACCCCCATCACCACCCCCACCCCACTACCGATGTGGGGTATCGTTTTATGGGTTTTTGGGTAGAGGATTTCAAATATTATATTATTAAAGTTCCATAAACAATTATTTCCACATACGAAATTTTTTCGTTCTGGAAGTGGATGTGGAAGTAGTGATTCCTTGGGCAGCGGTTTTTTTAGGAGGTAGTTACCCGACACTTGCTATAATTATATGCCCGATTCGCCGGTTTCTCTCAACACGGTGACCTGCCGGTCGCCTTGATTTCGCGTAAGAAAATACAAATAGACGCGAGATTATCAATAGTGCAGAGGACAAGTAGATTTGCCGTTTAATGACCCTCTTGCAGTCCTAGTTGTCTACTGGGTGCGCGAAACATTTATTAATTTCACAACAATCCATCATCATTATAAGCAAATCCTTTCATTAACTGGATTGCTGTCTAACTTTATGGAGTATTAAAAGTTGAGCGAAACTCCAATTTTTCATTCACTCTTCCTCGCAAACTTAATGCTCAACATGTTACTTTAATCGCCTTGGACTTGTTCCTTTATGGCCTTTCTTAATCTTCTATTTATCGGTACGGGGCGATCATAGAATCAATAAGCGTTTCATTTTTAGTCGCAGCATTAATTATATGGAGGAAAATAAACCACTTTTACCAACAATTATTAAACCTATTTCTTTTAATTCAATAAGTTATATTATAACTTATAACTAGACAAACATTTTTAATAACCATCGTAGAAAAAATATTGTACTGATATTCGTTTCATAACACGCTGAACGCAAATATCGAATAAAAAATATGTCCATGAGTCTGTATGTGCGAGTATGTTGGCTGTTTTTTGTAAAGACGATAGCTTCTGTTAGACTTAGGACATAGTAGAGAATCGAGTGTTCGCAGGATGTAATTTAAAGATGGAGTCGACTAAAGGATATACAGGGTGGACCAAATTAGATGGGATTTGGGTTTTCTCTAAAACTATAGCAGATAGACAAAAACCAATATAGGTGTCCTGAGCTCGATTTTCGAGGAACAAACAATAGCGCAAACCACGATCGTCTATCTTTTTCGACTACCGAGATACAGAGCAGAGCGTTTTTGGAAAATTTGCATTTTTGGATTACCTCTATATCTCTCAATTACCAAGTGTCGAATCGAAAATCGAGTAACAGCACTTTTTTGCGTAGAATCCATTGCTGATAATAAGAAAATTATGCATGCCTCAGTTTTCGAGATATAGAAATAACCTTTGTTTTTCTTCAATGAAACACCCTGTAAATTATTTCATTGTTCGATCACAAGTTAAATTAGCTATCCAACATTATATCATAGGTCATATTTATCTCTAGAAAAAGTGGTTAATTTTAGGAAAATTTAATATATTTATTAGGAGGCCATGGAAAACTATTAACAACAACACTTCTTATAATATAAAATAATTTTGCCAAAAATAGGAAAAACTAAACTACAATAAATGTTCGAATTTTCTTCCATTGATATTCTAATATTTATTGAGAAAGCCATGGTAAAAAAAAGAAAATCGAAATAATCGTAAATGTCAAAAACTAATTTGTGAGTTAATTGTGAGCATTGTTAAAAATGGTTCAATTTAGTAATGATGAAAAATATCATATGATTACGTATTTTATAGAATGCGGAGAAGATTCAAATTTGACTTCCGAGCCTTATTTTAATAGGTAAGTTATACTCAGCAAAACATTGTGCCAAAAGTGCTACCTAAACAATATTTTTAGATATCCAGAAAAGTGACAGCCAGGCATAAAAATATTCAAAAGACTATAACAAAATTTAAAAGAGTTTGGATCATTTGTAAAACCTCGAGCAAAAATATATAAGCAGGTAGAGAAGCTGTAGAAAATATTGTTTTAGAAACTATAAGCAAAAATCCGAATATATCGTCTCGCGAAATACAGGAAAATTTAGGAATCCCAAAAACAACTGCGGAATGTACGACATTTTTGTCACTCTGGTTTTTCCACTGGCCATTTTTTCCCATAGTTTTTTTCCACAGGTCATTTTATTCCACAGTTGTCTTTTCCACTATGTGTTTGTCATTTTTTTCTAGAAGTACTCAATGTAGTTATTGACTTGGTTAGGCATTTGTTTTCTGTCAAATTCAATGAAGTAAACAGTTTGGTATCTGTCATTTGATATCTCATTCCGTACAAATTTCATTTCAAATTTAATTTCATTTCATTGAAAATTAAAAATGGTTGTGGAATTGGTGCAGTCTGTGAAAAATTACATGTTGAACATCGACGGCTTTTTGTATTACAAGCACACGGAAAGAAATGGACGTGTCTTCTGGAAATGTAAATTGTATCCAGAATGTGGGGCTCGTGCAGTCACCCGGTCTATGATGACACACGGTCAAGTACATTATTGTGAATTGCAATAAAAAGTTTCTAAGTATTAATAATATTTTATCCCGCTAGGTGATTGAAGTCATAAAAGGCATAGAACAATCGCCGCATAACAACCGAGCCCCGAAAGTTGAGGAAGTGGAAGCTGCAAAAATCAAATCGAGATTGAAAAAACGCGCCGAAGAACACCCGGAGGCCCCTCCCGCACAACTGGACCGAACTGCAGAACGTTCCATCGGGCGTGCTCTCGCGACTCCCGGAAAAGCCAAATTTGACGAAGGCGATCCAAAGGAAGCGGTTAAGAAACGTTCCCACGAACCCGCGAACAATTGAGGAACTGCAGGAGTTACCACTCCAAATGTACAATGTATTTTGACGAATATACATGTATTTGTCGGGTAAAAATGGCTTTTGAAATTTTTATGGGAAAAAGGGGCAGTGGGAAAAAGAAGCAGTTGGAAAAAAGGTCAGTGGGGAAAATGGAGTGACAAAAGCGGCTGGGAAAAAATGGAGTGACAAAAATGTCTCACTACGCGTCTCGATTTTTAAAAGCTTTTATTTAACATGCAATGTTTGTTTGTATGTTTGTTTGTTAGTTTGTTAGTTTAGGTCAAATCTTGCAAGCTGAATTTCGAATAGTTCTAATTAAGCTAGAGCTTTGAAATTTGGCACACGTGTATAAGTCCGGTGGCAATGCAACATAGTACAGCCATTATCGGTCTAAATCCAATATGCCGGACGTCCCAAGATGGCGGATCGCCTTACTCTTCACAACCTCCTTGATATGGGCATCAAATAAAAGGGTTTGACGAGTAAAATACGATAAACTATGTGACGTCATTCTAAATTCAATATGGCGGACGTCCCAAGATGGCGGGTCGCCTTTCTCTTCACAACCCCCTTGATATGGGTATCAAATGAAAGAGTTTGACGAGTAAAATACGATAAACGACGTTATTCTAAATTCAATATAGCAGACGTGGGAGAGATGGGAAGAGGTGGGAAGAGGTGGAGAGAGGTGACAACGGGGTGGGAAGAGATGTGGAAGAAGTGGGAAAGGGGAGGGGAATGGGTGGGAAAGTAGTGGGAAGGTGTGGGAAAAGGTGGGAAAGTAGTGGGAAGGTGTGGGAAGAGGTGGGGATGGGGTGGAAAGAGGTGGGAAGAGGTGGAAAGAGGTGGAAAGAGGTGGGAAAGGAGGCAAGAGGTGGGAAAGGGGTGGGAAGATGTTGGAAGTAGTGTTAGAGGGGTGAGAAGACGGGGGAGGGAAGGGATGGATGGCGGTGGCAAATGAAAGGGTTTTGTCTGTCTGTTTGTCTGTAAAATAAGTAGACTAAAAAGTAAAAAATAAAATCATGTAAAAAATTTTTTAAGAAAAAGCTTTTATTTGAAAAAGCTACTAAAAAGTAAAAATATATTTTTTTAAATTTATACACCTGGAAACCAAAAGCTTTGGGGGCGGTTAGTTGAGCAAAGTAACTATGCAATAGCGCTATATGACCGTCCCCAAAGCTTTTGGTTTCCAGGTGTATGAATTTTAAAAAAAATATTTTTACTTTTTAGTAGTTTTTTCAAATAAAAGCTTTTTCTTAAAAATTTTTTCATATAATTTTATTGCCAGTGGTTTTTGCGTCAGTGCAATGAAGTGCCGGGATTTGAAGGAATAATTATATGGACAGATGAAGCCCATATAAGCAGTGCCGGAATTTTTAATCCGCATAATAACCACCATTGACCTCATGAAGATCCGCATGCAACAGCTATAGTTAATAGTCAAGGACGATTTGGATTTGGTGTCTGGTGTGATTTTATTAGATATCAAATAATAGGTCCTCATTTTTTTCACGATAATTTGTATACCGAAAATTTTATTAACATTCTACGCCCTTTGTAGACAATATGCCTGTAAGACAATTTCAAAGATTAATTTACCAACACGATGGCGCCCCAGGTCATACGTCAAATGAAACACGAAATTACTTAAATTCTCAATTTAGGTATCTATATATCACTCAGGACTAGTTTATCAATGTCTAGTTAGCTAAGTTAACTAAACTGACAACTAACAATTAATTTAGCTAACTGGACATCAATAAACAACAAAGTAGTTTAGATATTGTTTAATTTTTAGGAAATAATGGTCCTATTTTGTGGCTAGCTAGATCTCCCGATATAACCCCTGCCGACTTTTGGTTTTGGGGTTATTTAAAAAATATGATATATAGAAAACGTTCTAATAACATAGAAGAATTGGAAAACAAAACATTAGCTGTGTTTCAATAATAACTCCTGTCATGATTGGAAAATTCAAGGCTTCCACTCAAAATTCTATTTATTTTAGTGATATAGTGACCTATCGCTAAAAATTTTAGTGACTATTGCAGACATAAAAATGTAATGTAATTTCTAGATAACATTTTATTTTATGTTAAGAGTATAATCTGCGGTCAGTGAAATGAAGAAACGAATTATTCGGCTTATTTTTGAAGATAGAAACTTCAAATTTTGTACGTATGTATTAAAATATATATTCTAGTTCGTCACGTTTTTATTTTTTTGTTTTAGTCAAAAACACGTGATCAACGAAAAAATGGACGTCGAAAAATTGGAATTTACAAAAAACGAAATCGTGACGACCTAGATAGTCCATAATTAATTACGTGGATAAAATATAACCTCTTAATTTTCAAACATAGATTCAATAAATAGTTTCCAATTTTGCCGTCAATAGATGGCACTCGCCTCGGCATTCGCATAGCTTTACACGCTCTCAGACTTTAGGGAGGAACTTGTTGTCATGGAGACCTGACGCGAATGAATGCTTGCCAGGGAAGCATTTAGGAGTTCTGGTAATATCTTAAATTTATTTATAAATTATTTTATCTTACAGGAATTACTTAATAGATGAAATTCTTGAAAATGTTAATACATAAATAAAAGGTGCCAAATAGAGAGGACCGTTTTGTATAAACACTCCTGCAAATTTTATTATGAAAATTTGAATGCGGTTTTTAGTTAGGTCAGAAATCAATTTATTCGAAATTATTACCAAGCAAAATGTACAGGGTGTCCCTGTCAACGCGCTATGCTGGGTTTTCTCGGTAGTTTCTGAGATAAGTTTATGGTTCAAAATCCAATCTGACGTAGGTTTTCCGAGGAATCTCATACTGCTAAGATATTTAGGAATCCAAAATGACGGACGAATTTCGTCATCTACGATCCTATTCGACTGAAAATCGATATCTGGGGGTTTTCGAGGATGCGGTTAACGAATTTTTGGTCAAAATTTAGGAATCCAAGATGGCGGACGAATTTCGTCATCTATGGACCTATTCGACTGAAAATCGATATCTGGAGGTTTTCGGGGATGCGGGTTATGAATTTTTGATCAAAATTTAGGACTCCAAGATGGCGGACGAATTTCGTCATCTATGGTCCTATTTGACTAAAAATCGATATCGGAGGGTTTTCGGGGATGCGGGTTACGAATTTTTGGTCAAAATTTAGGAATCCAAGATGGCGGAAGAATTTCGTCATCTATGGATCTATTCGACTGAAAATCGATATCTGGGGGTTTTCGGGGATGCGGGTTATGAATTTTTGATCAAAATTTAGGACTCCAAGATGGCGGACGAATTTCGTCATATATGGTCCTATTTGACTAAAAATCGATATCGGAGGGTTTTGGGGATGCGGGTTACGAATTTTTGGTCAAAATTTAGGAATCTAAGATGGCGGACGAATTTCGCGATCTATAGTCCTATTCGACTGAAAATCGATATCTGGGGGTTTTCGGGGATGCGGGTTACGAATTTTTGATCAAAATTTAGGACTCCAAGATGGCGGACGAATTTCGTCATCTATGGTCCTATTTGGCTGAAAATCGATATCTGGGGGTTTTCGGGGATGCGGGTTACGAATTTTTGATCAAAATTTAGGACTCCAAGATGGCGGACGAATTTCGTCATCTATGGTCCTATTTGGCTGAAAATCGATGTCTGGGGGTTTTCGGGGATGCGGGTTACGAATTTTTGGTCAAAATTTAGGAAACCAAGATGGCGGATGAATTTTGTCATCTGTGATCCTATTCGAATGAAAATCGATATCTGGGGATTTTCGGGATGCGGGTTACGAATTTTTGGTAAAAATTTAGGAATCCAAGACAGCGGACGAATTATAACTATATTTTGACCCCCCTTTATTTATGTTATTATTGGAGACAAAAAAAAGTTTCGTATAAGAGTTGTAAGGTTGTATACATATTTTTTTAAATGCAATTAAAAAACAATTGCTTGGATATGTCACGTGATATAAAAATGAAGGTTGCTTTTTAAATGAAAAACCCTGTATATTTTTACATATTCTTTTAGATCCTTTATCCCCGATTTCAAACATATAAGGATCTAGCTGTAATATTTTTTGATATATCGGACATTAAATATGCTCCAAACATGCATATAGGTATTTTAGGGTTTCTGACGGAGCGCAGTCAGTGGCGGATTTAGGGGGGGGGGGCTATAGGGTAAAATCCAAGCGCGGCAATTTTTTTGAAAAACACCAAAGACACAAAAACAAAAAAATATTATTATTAATATGTTCTATCAGAACATGTTTAATTTATTTGAGAACGTGTTTTTTATAATAACTAGACTAAAGTTCCTTATTATAGTCAACAGTACAGGGTGTGCAAACGTTAGAACCTCATTTAACTTCTTTATTTTTGGAGTTACGTAAATACGTTCAAAAATAAAAGTTATGAGATATCACATGTATTTTCCAAACATCATTTCAGCAAAACAATTCAAACAAGTCGAATTTCGGAGATATGAGCTTTACCTTGGTTTTACTTCCACATCCAGTGGAAGTATAGTAACGACAAAAAAATTTTTTAAAACTTTTATTGTTCAAATAGGCTCAGAATGTCATGAAACGTCGAGATTTTAAGTTTGAGCGAAAAAAAAATTTCTGTCTGTCGGTCTGTAACTTTTTTGTGCGCACGTTTACTCTGTAACCGTTTAAGATATTGACTTGAAATTTGGTACACAAATGTACTTTAACGAGATCTGGAACTAGATTATATTTTCATTTTGTTCCGTCATTTTGTTGGGGGGTAAATTGGGGTAAATTTGGGGTAACCAGCTAAATCAAGCAGCTAATAGTCCAGAAAATTGGTATTTAGTATATACAAGAGAAGCTAAGGTCTCAAAAAATGTTTGGCATTAGCCACCCCCACCCCATTACTAAATTTTTTCGTTGTGAATGAGTTGGATCGAAAATCTGGATGCGGAAGTAGTGATTCCTTGGGCAGGGGTTTTTTTAAATAGAACACCCCCATATATTTTTACACCATTTGAAAGGCCATAGAAAAATCTTTTCAATGATATATGACCCAGTATTTTTCTTAAAAACTATAGTAGATATTAAGTTTTATATTTTCTTACATTAAGTCATGGTAGTCCGAAAAATATATACAGTCTGTTTCACTTTTTAAATTTTTTTTCCGATTTGAATCTAATTTTACTTATGGAACAAATTAGGATCTACTTATTACCAGAAAAAAATTCACGTCCTACAAATGGAAAGCCACCTGCGGTACCAAAATATGCGGATAAAATCAAAAAATCATATTAGGCATATTTTTATTGGAAAATTTTGTTAATGAAAGAATTGTTCAGAAAACTTAAGTCCAAAATTTAATAAAAAAAAATATATAAATTTTTATTAAAATAATGTCTAAGTCCGAAAATATCATTTGAATGGGTTTTTTCGTTTAGAAAACTGTACTATGACAATTTTGTTTGAAATTAAACCCAAGCTGCAGGTAGTTGTAAAACAGTTTTTTTTTAAATACCTAATTATTTTCAAAATTTTTTAAATTTCAAGTTTTTCATTTTTTAATTTTGATTAAATTTTGGCCATTTTGGACAATTCTGAACAAGTTTTATTAACAAAATTTTCCGATAAAAAAATGCCTAATATGATTTTCCGATTTTCTCCACATATTTTGGTACCACAGGTGGCTTTGGTACCGTAGGAGGCGAATGTTTTTCTGATCATAAGTAGATACTAGTTTGTTCTATACTTAAGTAAAATGCTATTCAAATCGGAAAAAAAATATTGGGGTGTTACCATTTCAAGTGAAACACACTGTATCAATTATTGAAATTCTCCATTTTATTTAAAATAAAGTGAAATTAGACAGAACTAACATATTGTTTATTTCAATTTACATACTTTTGTTTTCCATGGCTAATTTGATAAATTGTAAATTTATAGTAAATTAGACAAAATTTGTTTAAGATAAGTACCATGTATTATATTATAAATACAAAGCTTTTTTTATGGCGTTTCAAATGGTACATATATGGAGTGTTCCTTTAAAAAAAAGCAAAGTAAAGTTCATATCTCCGAAATGCGACTTTCAATAGGCATGTCCACAAAATTTTAATTTCAATTGGGAATTATAGAATTATCGATATTGTACACTAATTTAACAATAAAAAAAACCGCTGCCCAACTTCCACATCCAGATTTTCTATCCAAGTCACTCACAACGAAAAAATGTTGTATGTGGAAATAATTGTTTAATAATATAATATTTGAATTCTCTAGCTAATGTCAAAAATTTTTTCGAGACCCTAGCTTCTCTTATATATACTAAATACCAATTTTACGGACTCCTACCTGCTTGATTTACCTGTTTACCTCCCCATTTACCCCAATTTACAACCCAACCCTTCGATGGAATAAGATGAAAATATAATCTAGTTCCAGATCCCGTTAAAGTACATAAGTGTACCAAATTTCAAGTCAATATCTTAAACGGTTCCAGAGTAATCGTGCGCACAAAAAAGTTAGACAGACAGGCAGAATTTTTTTTTCGCTCAAACTTAAAATGTCGACCTTTCATGACAGTCTAAGCCTATTTGAACAATAAAAATTTTCAAAAATTTTTTTTGTTACTATACTACCACTGGATGTGGAAGTAATCAATATTCTATTTTCAAGAAAAAGAACGCCATTGCCATGTAAACCGGAAGTGATATTTAAAATTTACATGCCTTTTTTTACTTTCCTTTAATGCTTTAATAGTCAATTAAGAACATAAATAATCCGATCAATTCTTCTTTGATGTTCAATTATATGTTTCTTAGCGGCATAGATTCCCCGAAAAAAAAAAAAAAATACTTATCTCAAAAACTACCGAGAAAATCGGACATAACACGTTAACTAGGACACCCTGTACACTGTAAATATACATTATGTACCTACAGATAGTTTTTTCTTTTAATTAAAAACCACTGCCTAAGGAATCACTACAACCGCGTTCAGTTTTCCTACTCAAATTACTTTAAATAAAAATTCTTGTGCACCCAACGCGAAATTCGACTCTGTACGACAGAAATATATTTGAACTATTTCTCTTATATATTACACAATATGTTATTCTCCGCCTTTTTACTTGGTCGGCATATTTCATTGGTCAAAGGTGCACGCCCACCCGTATATACCTTTTTCATATATATCAATGAAAATATGTTTTGTCTTACCGTAGATTGTCCTCTTAATATCTTTAACACTATGAATAAATAGGTATAGCTTACATGAAAAAAAACAGGTAAACGCACTTGTAGTGGTACCCATAAAATAATAAATATGAAAGAATTTAAACCCAAATATAGGAGCGAGCGTAGAGGCGACTTCAATGTGAATATCAGTCGATATTCCGTTGAAGCAACGTCGAGCGCGGTTAGTACTTGGATTGGTGACCCATCTTGGGAAATACAGCGTTCGTGTCCCACCTTCTAGCAGCTTGTATATCAGTGTATACGCGGAAGTTACGTAATTTCAGACGAGGACTACGTAGTGGATATACCATCCTTCGGAGGGGATGTAAAGCAGGCGGTCCCTTGTCTATTAAATGTTAGGCAAGTAAAAGATCCCTACTCTTCTTAAGGGAAGAGGTTCGGCAAAATTTCCAGGTTGGGGGTAGCTCGTCTCCTGGCGTCGGTGATAGGCCCTGGTAGCGGAAATAGGCCGACGTTAAATAAATAGATAAAAAAACCCAAATATCTAATAGAATTTATAAAAAATGCAGATACAATATATATATACCTACTGAACAATATAAAAACTTATTTCTTAGAACGTTTTTGTTTTTTATCTAAGAAGTTGGAGATAATATAATTCTTTCGTTTGTTAAGTTTTCTTTCTAATGATGCTGTACTTTTTGCTTTCGTTTCTTGAGAATTTTTTGTTTTATTATAGCCGTCCAGTAAACACTGGGCTATCCGAGCTTCATTCAAATCTCCATTTTTGATAGCCTTTTCTAATCGATTAGTGGATTCTTTAAGTAACGTATCCAAATATTTGTTTTGCTTTTCTTCTTCTTTTTTGATGAATTAATTGTTTCTTCTACAACATCAATTGTTGTTTTCCTTCTTGTAATCTGTTCAAGAACATTTGCTCCTCCTTTTTTTTCTTTTAAGATTTTAAGTTTTGTTTCATTTTCTATTTTTTTGTCTTTCTTCTGTTAAATAGTTTTGGTAGCTTTTATGAGCTGTTGCTTTCTGAATCACAGCTATGTGTCTTGATAATAAAAAGTGACTTTTAATGACCTTTTTCATGGAAAAAGTGACATTTAGAGACATATTAAAAATAAAGTGACTTTTAGTGACTTAAGTGACCTCGCTGGAAGCCCTGGCAATGCAACAAATGCTGTAAGGAGAAAGTGTCAAAAATGCATTGATGTCAATGGAAGACAATTCGAACATTTATTGTAGTTGTAGTTTCTCCTATTTTTGACAAAATTGTTAATAGTTTTCCATGGCGTCCTCACAAATATATTAAATTGTTCGAAAATTAACTTTTTCTAGAGATAAATATGACATATGATATATCGTTGGATAGCTGATTTAAGTTGTGATCGAATAATGAAATAATTTGCAGGGTGTTCCTTTTTAAAAAAAACTGTATCTCGAAAACTGAGGCATACATAATTTTCTTCTTATCCGCAACGAATTCTACTCAAAAAAGTGCACATTTACACTTAGGACACAGTAGCAAACCATAGAATTGAAAGTGTTAGGAACTGGTTGAAGCCCATTGGCAGATACGTTTCGTCTTCCCAGGCTTCCCTTTCTCTACCCTGTGGCACTAAGAGCCTGAGGAGGCGAAATGCGTCTGCCACTGTTAAGAAATGAATAGCTATGCAATGGACTTCAACCAGCTCTTAACACTTTCTATTATTTTTAAAGCTAGAAAAGCATAAAAATACGTATTTTTTATTTTTCACTCGTATCTCGTGTGCTGTTAGAAATATTGATCTCGATATTATTCCTATGATATTCTTATTTCTTGCTGCATGAAGTCAAATTACTTCGCTAAGATATTTTTTTATAAAAACTGCAGAAATTATTACATGACATACAAAAATACGGAAAAGGATTGTAATATGATAAGTACCAAACTTTTTTATTATTAAAGATGGAAGGGTGGAGTAGACATAAAATATTTAAGTTTAAAGGTTCTTTTTGTTGCTGTTTAGTTTTACCATTAAAAAATTAAAATGATTCGCGTCTGCAATACGAGTTTCCCCTTGATATCAGTGACTAAACTGGGCCTGTTAGATACATTGGTTATGGTATAACTGTTGCTTCGGAAAGAATTAATTTATAGAAAGAAGATACAACTTATTTTATCTATACATGCGTTAAAAAATTAGTACGTATTAAATATAAAACAGATATAAATAATAAAGGGCATAGCCGGGTAAGCATGGTGTAACTGCCCCCAAGCATCTGGCGCTTATATTTGTGCAGTAGGAAGCAATCTTGGAAAGTAGCAATGTCACAAAATATTAGCCCGAAAAAAGGACCGGTTTGGGGTGAGTAAGGGAGGATTGATTTTAGCAAAACTATTTTTTTTCTAAGAAACGGCGCATTCATCGTTTTGTAAAAAAATATATGTTAAAGACCTACTGAGAAAGTACTAAATAAAAAATTACGCTCAAATTCCGAAAACAGATACAGTAAAAAAAACACATATATATTATTTTCAATTTTTTAAGGGTAACTTAACCCTGGGGTACCAGCCTGAATTTTTTTCTGTAGCATGTCTAGGGACTCACTTATGTTATATTTTTTTCCAGTCTTGTCCGAAGATTACGCCATACTTAAAGAAAATGCCGAAGTGTGCAGTGCCGTATGCATATTTTGTGGACAATTAACCCCTTGCAAGTAAAAAAGGCCAAACTGCAAAGTAAATATGGATACCTGAGTAGTGTATACATATTAGTGATTAGTGATTATGGAGATGGTGAATTGTAAGAGGAACCGATATAAAGCTGCAACGCTGACAGTTAATTAGGTGATCAATAGAATTTAACTCTCTTGCGCCGCAGTTTATAGCCGTAATGTTAAATATCATTAAGGGTAAAAACTAAAGTCAGCGGTACTATGGAGTACCTTGTCAAAGCCTGTGATTATTCACATATTACCATCGGCGGGGATAAGAGCTTGGCTTTAACAGTCACGTGTTGTTAACAATTTGCAGCACTAAATCGTAGCATTACTAACCTGAGAAGGATATAGATGTTAATCTTCCTCACTGTCATCTGCAATCACTGTACTCATGCTATCCTTCTGGAACAATAGGGAGAGAACTTTTGCCGGTTTAGGTACGCTTGCTAGATATCGTCCGTACGAAAGGTAATACACGACAGCAGCTACATGGGAACAACATCCAACAGTTCGATACCCATTGGCACATTCACAAAAATGTCTTCTAACGCCGGAACTTCCGACGCTGTGGGGAATATAGTCGATGAACCATCGGTAAACCTTCGTTTTGATGTGACGTGAACAAACTTGTATTTTGAGTACATTGGACTGGTCCTTAACGTACTGAAGATTAAGTGTTTCGTCTTCATTTATGACTTCGCGATACGAAATCGTTTGTTTATATTGATACGATCCGGTAAAAAACAGTTTTAAATCCGTCATTTCTGGAAAGTCCAGTACATCTTTGCTGGAAATATCTACAAAAGGCAGTTTTGCAATTTCTTTGAATGTGCCAATGGGAATCGAACTGTTGGATGTTGTTCCCATGTAGCTGCTGTCGTGCATTATCTTTCGCAAGGACGATATCTATCAAGCATACCTAAACCGGCAGAAGTTCTTTATCTATTGTTCCAGAAGAATAGCATGAGTGCAGTGATTGCAGATGACAGTGAGGAAGATTAGCATCCATATCCATCAACAGGTTAGTAATGCTACGATTTAGTGCTGCAAATTGTTAACAACACATGACTGTTAAGACCAAGCTCTTATCCCGCCGACGGTAATATCGATAGTACCGCTGACTTTAGTTTTTACCCTTAATGATATTTAACATTCCGGCTATAAACTGATTTTTGCGGCGCAAGAGAGTTAAACTCTATTGATCACCTAATTAACTGTCAGCGTTGCAGCTTTATATTGGTTTCTCTTACAACGTTCACCACCTCCATAATCACTAATCACTAGTATGTATATACTACTCAGGTATTCATATTTACTTTGCATTTTGGCCTTCTTTACTTGCAAAGGGTTAATTAAAATATGCATACGACACTGCACACTTCGGCATTTTTTTTAAGTATGGCGTAATCTTTGGACAAGACTGGAAAAAAAATAAGTGAGTCGCCAGACATGCTACAGAAAAAAAATTAGGCTGGTACCCCAGGGGAAAGTTACCCTAAAAAAAATTTGAAAATAATATATGTTTTTTTTACTGTATCTGTTTTTGGAATTTGAGCGTGATTTTTTATTTAGTACTTTCTCAGTAGGTCTTTAACATATATTTTTTACAAAACGATTGAACGCGCCGTTTCCTAGAAAAAAAATAGTTTTGCTAAAACCAACCCTCCCTTACTCACCCCAAACTGGTCCCTTTTTCGGGTTAATATTTTGGGAAATTGCTACTTTCCGAGTTTGCTTCCTACTGCACAAATATAAGCGCCAGACACTTGGGGGCAGTTACACCATGCTTACCCGGCTATGCCCTTTAAATACTTTATTTAAATCAGATAAGTGTTTTCAAACACAGTAATACATTAGCAGAATGAAATCACGATTTTTTGTGAATAACATGGCAGATGCAAAATCGTTGATATTTTAATATATTGGGATTTTGCTAAGTTTAACATAAGTAATATAAGTAAACTAGAAAGGGTACCATACAGATGAGCATTATACTCTTCGCAGGCAGCAGTTTATTGCACCTTTTATATAATTGCTGCACATTCCATAGGATACTCTTCTCAATTGTTTAAAAGTAATCCTGTTTTTGTCTTGTAAATTAAGATCCCTTCCTGAAATACCGTCCTATTGGCTTTAAATCGATAACTTCTGGATCTGGAGACGATATATGGAGGCGTGGAGTAGGCATTGTAGACTGTCATCATATTTGATTTCTAGAAATCTAATTATTTTTAATCAAGTACTTTAGTTTTTTTTTAACCGAATGCCTCCAAACATCCGCCGTTACATGGCGCAAAACTAAAAAAAAACTTTATATAAAAAATAACACTACATAAAATCTCTATCACCACATTAGCAGTCCTTGTAATCTTTTAACAATATTTTTTTCTCTATTCTTTGGATATTATTCAATTATTCAAATATTATTTACTATATTTTCAGAAATTACATACAAAAATATTATAAAAAGTCAACATTAAACTTGCCTTGGGTTGCGAGGCAAAACTTTTGCCACTACACCACCATTTCTTATTATTGAAATTGTTAATGAGTGTAATATATACTATTGGTAAATTTATTGTGATTATTAGGAAACACACATTAGTAAAATGTATAAAAAAAAATGATAGGAAATAACATTTCGCAAGATTCCTATTTATTACAAACCATAAAAGATTAAGAAAATATTTTTTTAAATTTTAAAATACTAATACCTTTTTTATTTACCCATCTATTTGTTAAAAAAGGAATAGGAATAGGTTTCTTCCTCCAGCTAATTCTAACGTACTGTCCAAATTTCAGTACAATCGGATTTTTGTTTCTTGAGTTATCGTGCTTACAAGAAACGTGACGGACGGACAGACGGACATTTTGAAAGTTGTTCAGAATTCGTTCACTAACACAATGATATGAAATTTTTTTGTCTGCGAGCGAAATTTACGGTTTTAGAAATGTGCCGATCAAATCCAATATACTCTTGATTTTCGTATTTGCGAATAGTATAATAACGCATTTTAACAAACTTCAATATCGATATTAGATAATAAGGTTCAATTCACTAGGTAACGATGAAATTTTATTTCATAATTTTTTTGAGACAATTCAAATTTTTCTAATTTTTTTATATTTATCCAAGACAACCAATAGAGGATATTACAGCACAGACAATGCCTGATTTCAAAACTTCCATTTCGAAGTTAACGCAATAATATCTTTCACCTTAACCAGTTCCAAAAACCATCTCGCCTCTCCGAACTCCCTAAGGTGTGTATATACCCTGCCCGGCCTGTCACCAACCCTTTATCTAAGCAGATTGAAGTTCAGTGTAAATCCTAAGTAACTTTCCCGATGACATCGGTATGCAATCGCGTCAAGATGCATCTCGAGCAGGAAGAGAGACCTAAACAGAGAGCGCAAATGGATGTGTTCGGTAACAGGTGTCGGTGCGGATCGATCTTCCTGTAGGAAAGCGACGCACGCGCCCTCGATCCACCCCGCTCTCACGTCCACGGCGTCACGACGCATTTTCAGCCAGGGAGTGGTGAGTTAAATACTACACTGGTTCGGGGTGCACGGTGACAGTGTTTCACAGTGATGTAAGCCAACTAACCTAGTTGTACAAAAAATGCAAGTGCTTCGAAACCCCGGTGATATTTCGTAACTGAACCAATACCAAACAAACCGTCCATGAAGCTCCGTTTCATCCAGTCCGCCATTCACCCAGCCGCCTACATGTTCCGGGCGGTGCAGGCTCGCCATCCGCGGGTGCTCTAGACTGTTCTTCCAGTGTTTTCCGCGTGTTCTTGGATGGCCGCGAGTCCTGCAGGTTGTTTACCTGTGGCTTAACCGGCATCGTGACATTCTCCAACTTGTTGCTCTGGCCCACCTATACACCGGCATCAGTCACTTGTTTTTCCTCAACCACCTGCGAATGAATCATTGGCGAACGCTCATTAATAAGTTACCTTAGGATTTGCGACCCTTTTCACTCTACTGCCGTGTCAAACCTATACTCGTACGATCAATCGATACGCGATGCCACGCTGTTACATGGTAAAAAAACAGAGCAACAAGTATCAGTCCGTACTGAGGGACTGCTGGGACCAAAATAATTCTTCTTCTTCTTCAGGGGCGCCCGAGAGTCCCACCGAGGGCTGTGTCGCTCCTCTCTGCTACACGCCGCTCACTAATCGTTCAAGTAAGTACAAATAATAACAGATTCTCACCAGTTTCATGTTCTGTTTACATGTATTTTTTGGTTTATTTCATTCAGGTCTCATTACGCAGACCGTCTTAACTAACCAGAATAATCTGTTACTAACCCCACCAATTCCAATTTTATTCTATTGCACGGTTCATGAATTAATTGCGAAAATAAACTTTACACCGAGAAACAGGTTTATTTCTCTGAAAAAAAAAATATCTCTTAAAAATCAAATAACTATGCTTGGGATTCCGAAAATACCTGCGTTTCTCTTTAGATTTTAATTCTGCATGCCAAAATAGTAAAAATAGTTCGTATAAATATGTGTCAGACATGCTTGCTAAGAGAGCTACGGTCTATGGCAGCTAAATATTGCTTTTTACTAATATTTAAAAAATACCTTGTAGCAACTTTATGAAATTTGGTTCACAACGAACAATGTTAAAAAATGGCATTTTTGGCCCATCCGTGGTCAAGTGTGGAAACCATCTTTTTTTTTATTAATTTTGGGGTGCTGAATACGAATCTGTCATCCGAATTGGCTAAAAACATCGGGAAGACAATAAAAAAACAACCCTTATTTGGGGGTGGCATTAAATTGATATTAGGACTTGCAACAAAAATTATTATTTACTGCAGGAAATTCTTTCAAAATACTCAGTTTCGTTAGGTTAGTAGAAAAAGAAGCAAAAATTCTAAAATTCACACCCCCCCCCCCCCTCCGCTCGATTTAGTCAATTCATAAATATTTCTCACACTTTTGAGGTTGGGGTGTACGGTGTGCATATCAATATCCAGAAAATATTACTTGTTTTTTAAACTAAAAAATTCTTTATTTAAATGACTATTGGCGAGGAGAGTTAAAGGGGTGAATTTGTTTTTTTTTACTTCTTTTTCTACTTAGTTATCGAAACTTAGTATTTTAAGATAATTTCCTGCAAAAGAATCACCTCTTATAGTTCTAATTCTAGTGGCAAGTTCTAATATCGATTCCAAATAAGGGTTATTTTTTAATGTGTTCCCGAGATTTTTCGCCAAAACGGGTGACGAATTCGTTTTCAGCACCACACTTTTTTTTAGCATTGCTCTTTGCATTATTCAGACTTGCCTTTGTACAATACTAACCAAAATTGATATTATTCATAGGCGGAAAAATGAGGGATAGTTATCCTCTGTCTCTAGTTTTTTTTTTCTAGTTTACATTTTTAGAAGTTCAAGACGTATTTATAATTCCCAACTGATAAGTTAGCCTCCGTGATCACCGGATTTAAATCCGATGGACTATTTTATACGCGGTCATATAAAAGATTTGGCTCACTTTAATGATATCATTATTGGGGACAACATGCGAACAGACACAGTGACGGCATTTGAACTATCCATTTATGAAATTGCGCAAATAATATTGTTCGCTGTGTTGACATCCGCATCGAACAAGAAGAAAGGCATATTGAGGTTGTTTCTTTAATCGTTATTCATTAAACCTTTTTGCAAATAGAATGACTTTTTTATTATTATTATAACTACTTCATTGAAAATAGAAAATTTATCCAGATACATGTTTACAGGAACTTTTCGTATTATTTTTGCACACCAAGTTGTCCTAGATTATTACAGAGAAATCAGTAATAATAACATATAATAACATATATTTAGGTGCCATTCTCAGAGGGTCATAGCTTCCATAGGAAGCATTTTCGAACACGTTTATAGAAAGTGTTCTTACTACTTTTGCAGGTAGAATCAGAACCCACAGAGGATGTGGGGATTTTGGAAAACCCTGTGTATAACATTGATGCATCAGATGATAATACCTCTACCATATAATTACGTCTCTCGAAGCATAAATGGAGTTATCTTCGAACACACTATTATCCTGTTAATCATAACCGTTATTATTATTTAATAGACCAAGAGACCCATAACACTTGAAGTTCTATCATAGCAGCCAACTCGGTAGATAGCAAACCTATGCACTGCTTACGTAAGTGTCAAAATGCAAGTCTGGCATCGAAACTACGGTGAGGGCGCCTAAAGGCGGTTTTGAAAATTATTAATGACATTTTCTTAACCGGCAAGATTAATTTTTGACGTAATTAATAAACAAGGTTCCTCACAGACGAAAATTAAGTGCCATCTGATAAGAAAGGTAAAAAGGTCAACTTAACTGAAAATTTTTTCCTGTAAAAAACTAATAGCCACTCAAATGGATATGGGGATAGTTATGTTGAACAAGCACGTATCATTTTTTTTAGACAAAATTTGTGATAGCACATAAGTAAAACTGTTTATTTACATATATCATCCCATACTAATACACTCAAAGAAATAGTATGGGTAAATTCAACAAAAAAAATGGTTAACTAACAATATCGTTAATTTTGTTAAACTAAATTATATTGATGGTATTTTTAAACAAGAGGTGATTGTTATTTTAATTAATAAAAATTTGTCGAAATCAAAACAAACATTAACTTAAAAAATAGATGAATAAGACTATTATTTTTTTCGTCTGACTATTATTTTGTTGAATTCTGTCAAATTAAACTAGATAATAAGGATTACGTAGTGGATATACCATCCTTCGGAGGGGATGTAAAGCAGGCGGTCCCTTGTCTATTAAATGCTAGGCAAGTAAAAGATCCCTACTCTTCTTAAGGGAAGAGGTTCGGCAAAATTTCCAGCTCGTCTCCTGGCGTCGGTGATAGGCCCTGGTAGCGGAAATAGGCCGACGTTAAACAGTTAAAAAAAAAAAACTAGATAATAGTATATTTTATTTTTAACTATTGTCGAATTGTAATTGTAAACCCAATAGCAGTTTGCTCTACTATTATAGTTGACAGATAAACCAATATTATTGTAGAGTTAACCCGCAGTTCTGTTTACATAAACATAACATCGTTCTGCCATCCACTTTGATGAATTAAGACGTCGCATCAGCGCTTTTGTTTGCAAATAGTATGGGTTAAATCAATAAAAAAAAATAGTATATATATTGTTCATTCTGTTAAATTGAAGTATATTTAATAGTATTTTTAAACAAAAGGTGATTGTCACACAACAAAATAAACATTAACTTAAAAAATAGGTGCATAAGACTATAATTTATTCATCTTACTAATAATTTGTTGAATTTTGCCAAATGAAACTAGATAAATAGTAGTCTTTATTTTTAAGTATTATCGAATTGTAATTCTAACCCAGTATTAGTTCGCTGTATTATTGTACTTTGTAGACAAAGCAATATTATTATTGTCTTCTAGAAGTTCTAAAAGGGAATTACCATAAAATTTGCTTGCTTACCACGTAGTCTATTACAGAAATTATTCCTAGATGACGTCACATACAAATCACTGACAATAATCAATCATGCATTATCTTACTCTTATGAATTTATAGAAATTTAATAACATGATTGCAATGTTCAAATTCTCTCAGGGATCATCGATATATTTGGATGGATCTTATAAACGATCTCCAATCTTTGGTCTGGGTGGTCTGATGTCTCAATACTGAGATTTTGGCTAACCAAAAAAAATTTCATCATACAATAAAGTGTAGATTGATTTAACTATGAAACTAGATAGGCGCGATTTCATATGCTCTTTTTGGTTGAATTTACCTATCATTTTCATTGAGTGTAGCAAGTTTCAGGAAGGGTATAAGGATTAAAAATTGTACGCCTTTGGGGGTTACTTTAATGACAACGATACTCATGACACCAATTTCATTATACTCACCAGAATTTATAAAAAAAAAACTGAACCACCTTCAACAAAAAGGTCACAAAAAATTATTAAATGAAATTCAATCGTCCGCCGCCTGGACAATTGAACCTTATTACCGATATTAACATTGAAAATAAATAGTAAGCCGCTCGATAAGCTATAATTGATTAACCAACATGAACTTTAGATAAGATAATGTCTAAACATAGAAATATACACCCTCCGTCGATTGTTGACGAGTTTAGCCTAGTAAACTTTTAATGTTTGTCCGCAATGCTGAATAATGAGAGTGATATGCAAAGTGATTGTATTAAGGGGTGTAATTTTTGTAGTAAAATTTGTTTCAGCACATCGCAGGATGATTCCGTGTCAGAAACTTTGCAAGGCCAAAAACTTTACGGTTCGAAAAGTGTCAAATGTTTCTTTAATGATATAGAGAATATTAAAATTATATGGAGAAATAGATTTCTTAATAAAATCTCTAAAAGGGTAAGGACATTTTAAAATTTGCCATGTGACTGTCAAGTATTGTGGCACTGGTGATTTTAGTCCAGAAAAAGTAATCATCAGGATTTCCTGATTCTATTGAAAAATTACGGAAGAACGTTTTAAATTACAGGAAAAAGATCTTTTGGTAAATTGAAATAAAACGGTCCGGTCCGTCTTTTTTATATTTTACTAACTTAATGTACGAATGACATTGAAAACGAAATAAAAAAATCTGTAAAAGGTATTTACAAAAAACATATTTTTCAGTAAAACTAAAGCAGGTTTCTTCTTTGGTAAGATGCACTAACAGACCGACAAACAAACAAACTGAATGACTGATTTGAAAGACCTTAATTCGTAACCTAGATAATTTGAAATGTAATTATCTCTAGTATACACATTTTTTTTTCAATATTACACAATAACTTCCCTTCGGTAGGCTAGTAGTACAGTCGAAGTGATTTAATTTAATTTTTTTCGGCGACAACATTCCACCTGAAATTTGATTGTTGATTCTTATGTATTATGACCTGATTACGAAAAAAATATTTGTGCCCAAAAATTCCGTGTGCATTTTTTGACGCGTTTTCACGGATTTTCAACTTATCTGCTTAATATATCTTGTACTAGTAATCGGATGGAAATTTTAAAAATACTGGCTTATTTGAAATAAAATTCTTAAAAAATATAGACCTGTCCGATATGTATTGATCCGCCATCTTTGATTGATTGATTGATTTACCAGCGTGCGGTAGGCATTGCTGCCACTCCCAAGTGATACAGCTAGGCCTGCTACGTCCACGCCGGGTTGGACTAAAGTCATGCTTGTTGCCAGCAGCGAAAGCCACATGGCGCATGGTAAAGGAATGTGGGATGGGAGGTGTAGGTATTTGTGAGATGCGTTACCGCATTATGTCGTGAAGGAGCGTTTAAGCTCCCTTTTTTTGTATTTTTAGTTCTGGACTTCTGCCTATTCTGGGTCTTCTTGTGAGATATGCTGCCGCGTTGTGTCCCTGCTGTTTGTGCTCCTATTTTTGTACTTCTGTTTCCACAAGTCTTCTTCTTCTTCTGAGGCTTCTGATTCCGATTCCTCCGTTTCTGATTGGTAGAGTATATATCGCTCCGATTTCTTTGTAGAATTAATTTTTCCCCTCGCTTTTCTTTCCCAGTATGTTTGGTCCATTCCCAGTTTGTTCACGATCCTCTCGATTGTTGTTTTCCACGTGTAACATGGTCTCCATATTTTTAGTTTGCCGCTGTTCAGTGTTAGTGCTTTCTTCAGTAGGTGTGTTGGTTCCCTTCTTTGGACGTGTCCCCAGTACTTCAATGCTTTTTGTGATTGTCTTCCCTTCTAGTAGTGTTGATGTTTTATGTCGTTGTTTCTGTCTTTGTTGTTTTTCTAACTAATTGGATGATGTCTCTTTCAGCTCTTCTCAAACTTCTTCTCTTGGCCTTTGTTGTTGCCGAGTTTTTAATTCCATATGTCATTGTTTGCAGTATGATGGCCCTGTACAGCCGTTTGGTCAGGCCCCATGATAGTTTGTTTTTCTCAATGAACGGTATAATTGCTCTTGTGACTCTGTGTGCTGTTTTTATTCTCTCCTTTACTGTTTCTCTCCTTTTCAGTTGGTTCGTCAAATATGTTCCTAGGTATTTCAGTTTGTTCGTTGTTCTTAGGGAGTAGTCACCTATTTCGTATTCTTCTCCAACTAATCCGACTCTCTTTTCTCGATGGGTCTCGCTCCATTATTAGACTTTTCTTGAAATTCATTTTCAGCCAGATGTGTCCAGATGCGGTTTCATGTTTTTTAGGAAGTTGAGAATTTGTTGCTCTTCTTCTGCGACGATTAGGAGTCATCGGCGTAAGCTAATACGATTAGGGTTCTCGGTGTTTCGTGTCTTCGTTAAAATTTGGTGTTTCCCTTATTGTGTTTTGTATCGCTTGGTCTAGGACCGTGGTGAATAGTCGGTGGGGGATGGAGGTCATCCTTGTTTGACTCCTCTGTTCTTTTGTCTGGTTTCCGTCATTTGTCCGAACCATTGTATGGCAGTTGTTTCATGAAGGCAGGCCTTTATTGTCTTGTTTATTAGATAGTGCGGCACTCCTTTGTTTTTTTGGTGCGTTGAAACTGAATATGACGATAAAAACTGATTTGAATCACCCAGTCATCCCCTAGCACCCATCCCCTACAAGTTCCAGGAGGGGTTTAAATTTCACTTGTTCTAAACATTCAAAAAGTATGTTTATTTTTAAGTTTTTTGATGCGCTGAAACCGAAATCTTGAGGCTTATAGAGGGTGTTTGGGGGTGACTGGGTGATTCAAATCAGTTTTTATCCTCATATTCGGTTTCAGCGCACCAAAAAAAACTGCTTTTCAAATTTTTTGAACAAATTGGAATTTCAATCCCCCAGAAAGGTTGTAAGGGGGTGCTAGGGGAAAATTGGATAATTAAAACCTTTTTTTATTGTCATATTCGGTTTCAGCGTCCCAGAAGGGGGGGTATACCCTCTGGGTTTCGACTTTTTTCTATTTTTCGTGCCTGTGTAATGTATACCTAAGGAAAATATCAAGAAATATATAAGTATTGTTGCAGTTTAAGTGAGGATTATTCATCATAAATTGCCGAAATTCCTGCAGAGAATTCTGCCTCAGACTGTACTCTGATACCCTCCTGCAATTTTTACGTTCTGATATTTACCGATATTGATTCTCAATAAAAGTTGATTTAGTGTCAAAATAATTTGTTTTATGTTTATTTTGTTTGTAATAACTGAACCCTGAACCTATAAAGTAGGTAAACGAGTACTGAAGCATAAAAAGACTGAAAATTCGCATAACGAAATCCTGAATAAATTTTTTCTTCATATTTGTCTCGATCGACTGATTCAATTTAAAATAAATAAAAACTGGAAATGAACAGATAATTCATTTCTCACAAAATTGTGTTTAATTTCTACCGGTTTCGTGAAGTACAGGATATACATCTTCAACACTCTAACAATAGGAAATGTGTAGATATTGAATTCTTATAAAAAATGGAGTTCGTAAAACTTAATAATAAATAAAAAAGATAAAACTATTGGTACAACCAAAAGTTCACATCCTTCCTCTATCTTTATTCCATCCCAATACACTTGTAGTGAAGCCAAATTAGGACTAAAAAATTCACAATGTGAATTGTCTGGTCAGGACAATTTATTTGTTTTAACGTGTTCAGGGGATCAACTTAAGTTCACAGTTCAGATTTGCAGTTTCTGCGAGGTCGGCGTATAGTTTATTTAAACAATTTAATTTCTTAGACCGTGTTTTTCTTCGGTTTTCTTTCTCTTTCTTTCTATAAGTCCTATGGAAAACATCAAGAAGAAGAAAAATGTTCGCTATGTGCTAGCTGTACAATAAAAGTACACAAACTATAATTCATTCTAATTTTTATTATTATTTAATAAAAATAATAATATTGCAAAATTATGCATTTCTAAACAAATCACTGTTCTTTCAAAAATAATGGATAATATTCAATGAAATTTTGGAGAAATATAGTTCTTATAAAGTACAATCACCACTTAAAATTTCAAATCAAAATGATTATTAAAGCTGCTCAAATGTACCATTGTTGCTAAAAGTTCGCACCCTTGTGAAATCCTGCCATCAAAACCAAGAAATGTGTACGATGACTCAAATTGTAGCTTTTTAAAAGTACTTTAATCGTCCTGTAATCACGGAGAGAGTTTTTCTTTTCAAAAGAGTATGAGCGGGTAGCAATGTAAAAAGTGCCCCCGCATCTACCGAACTAAAATGGCTTCCATAAGATGTCTCGTATGCTGACTGTCTTGTGTACAAAATTTCAAGCTCGTGGACTCTGCATGGGGTGGGAAAAAAATGTATTTACCCCTAAATGTATAATTTTTTTCTCACCTCCTATTTGACGGATCGCTTTGTAATTTGGCACAAATAATATTAGTGTTAGGAGAGTTTATTTTAAAAAATATTACTCTTCTACAATGATTTTATGCATTAAAAGAAAATTAATATATTTTTTCAATGACCTGAAGGGTGACACTCTGTTTGACACTATTACCATATTTTGATATAATATGTATTTAAACTATAACTATAACATATAACAGTTGCAGTTTTATTAATGCGGTGGAATATGATAAAAATAAATAAAAATTATCTGAACTTGCAATATTACGTGTATATTATTTAATATTTAGATAGGTAATCATATAATCCATTCATGTTTAGTTATTTCACTTCAGATAAGACATCGCAAAGAAAAAGAAGAACAAGAAAAGCGACGTCAAGAAGAAAAAGAAGCGCAAGAAAGAAGACGTCCAGAGGAAGAAAGGAGGCGTCAAGAAGAAAGACACGAATTGAAGGAAATAATGGAAAACCTGGAAATAAGGCGTCAAGAGGAGAAAGAAGAACAAGAAAGACCACGCCAAGAAGAAAAAGTGGACCAAGAAAGACGGCAGGAAGAACTGAGGAAAATCCTGAGCGATCAAATGAAAATCCAATAAGACGCTGAATTCAATCACTAACGAAATCAAAGAAGAGATAAACAAGGTCGACGATACAGTAGGTGTGGTCAAAACAGAAGTCAGTCAAGTCAAGAGGGAAGTAAACGACATCAAAGAAAATATGAGTGAGGTCTAAGGAGAGTGGAGCGCCTTAAACGCAATTGAGAGAGAAAGGAGGCCAGCTGGTAGCATCATCAGGTCCTCGTTTAAAACCTTCCTCATTTGACGGCCAAAGCTCATGGACAACGTACAAGAGACACTTTGAAGGCGGCTGCAAGTGGGAATAACTGGGATAACGAGGAAAAGGCTATGGCATTAGTTCTGGCGCTAAGGGGCCAAGCCTCAGAGTTACTTCAGACCATCCCGGTGGAGAAACAAAGGGACTTCAAAGTCTGCATTAGATTTGAGATATGGCGACCAACATCTTGCGCAAGTGTACCAGGCTCAGCTAAAATCAAGGATGCAAAAGGTTGGAGAAAGCTTACAAGAATTTGAAGCTGCGATAGAGAGACTGGCACACCTGGCATATTTGGATATGCCAATGCACCAAGAGAATTTCAGGAACAACTAGCCGTGGGAGCCTTTTTAGATGGCATCAGGGCCGAAGAGGTCAGGCGAATTCTTAGACTATCCCATCAAAGTATTAGCGAAGTTTTTATGCGTGCCCTCGAAGTAGAAGTTGCCTTTAAAGACACCCCGCGGTGAGACGTGCGTGCTGTGACAATTGAAGAGGCACTAAAAATACAAAATAAGTCATTTTTTAATTGGCTGCCGGACCGCTGGCTACTCACGCCCCCGCTGTGCTGCAGTCTTACAAATCTCCGTGGCTCCATCTCATACTGTTACGTTCTCATATATAGTATCTTATCTCTGCAATTTTAAGTGTGTATCGTACTCATGGTTTTCTTATGTTATTTGTATTGTACCTAATACCCTTTTTAAAAAACTTAGATAGTAGTTAGTGTTATGCACGAAATGGAAAGTTCTACAACTGATAGCAATAGTTCTGAGAGAAAAATCAGCTCACTTAATTTAAAACGCGAAAACAGTAACAATGTATAATATGTAAAAAATTGGAGGTACTATAATCGAATCAACCAATAAAACTTTCTTTACTGCCACAGTTAGATGAGGAAAGTGACTTGGATAAATAATTTTGTTTTTTATGAGTTATCATGTTCCTAATGGTTAAGAAAATAAGTCTTATAGATGTTCGTATGTAATAATAATAACAGCCCGTCTAATGCTCTAAGTGAATCCCATTGCGACCACAAAGCCTCCAATCCTACTCCTTTGTTTGAGACATCCTTCCATTCTGGTCAGGTTCCTTTTTCCTTTGCTCGCAATATGGGTCCAATTTCTGCATCACTCAGTTACTCTTATCTGAATGAATTATATGATTACCTATCTAAATATTAAATAATATACTCGTAAATTGCAAGTTCAGATAATTTTTATTTATTTTTATCCTGTTCCACCGCATCAATAAAACTATAACTGTTATATGTTATAGTTTTAAGGCACAAAATCATCGTAGAAGAGTAATATTTTTTAAAATAAACTCTCCTAACACTAATATTATTTGTGCCAAATTACAAAGCAATCCGTCAAATAGGAGATGAGAAAAAAAATAATACATTTAGGGGTAAATAAATTTTTTTCCTACCCCATGCAGAGTCCACGAGCTTGAAACTTTGTACACAAGACAGTCAGCATACGAGACATCTTATGGAAGCCATTTTAGTTCGATAGATGCGGGGGCACTTTTTACATTGCTACCCGCTCATACTCTTTAAACCCTTTTTATTGCAGTTGTTTATAATTTTCGAACAAACAAATTGGAGCTAAGATACGTTAGTTTTTACGTTTAGGTCACTTATAAATAAACAAATCGATATTTCTTATTGAAATTTGGGCTCATTATTTTGTTTCTGCTATTTGATAATCCAAAGCTACAGTTAAAATAACATCGAATAAAGCAAGCGGCTTTTTAAGATTTAAGATTGCTTTTTTTTGCGCTATTTTCGGTTGCGAAATGCGTGCTTTTGTTACTATTTTTCGCCGATATCTCTGAATCGGTAAGAGCTCTAGCCCAAAATAAAAAATACCTTAAAACGAGTTCGTTTCATTACGAATCTTTTGGTTCCATGAAAATTTTGATTTTTTTTTTTTTCGTTTCGTTTACTGAAAATCGTAAATTTTTTGCTGGTACTGAAACAAATATAAATAGCATTAAATATGCTTTTTTGATTTTTTTTTTGTCTTGCGACAAAAATAAGGTAAATAGAGGACTTTTTTCTGTAAAATTTGACATTTTGTCACCGTAATTATTCGGCAATTAACTAAAATTAATCTCAAATACGATACCCTCTTCATATCATCTATTACCTAGACACTCCATTAATCCCGAAGCAAACGTTTCTGGGAAAAATTATTTCTTTAAGATTTACACGCATTTTCTAGGACCATGTGACATTCCTTCCATTTTACCAAAAATCTCGATAATTATCAGTTTTTTCAAAATATTTGTAGATACCAATTCTGAAGAAAATTGATTGAGCTCTCCGACGTTTTTTTTTATTTGTTCTCTAAAATAAAAAATAACAAAGTTGCGACCAAAACTATGCACCTCTTCGAATTTCCTAAAATTCATGAAATATTCATTTGCAAACTGAAAAATTACAAAACATTAGTCTTTGTACGTTTGGTCACAGAGTAACTACTGGTAGTAATTATTGTATTCTGTGATTATTTGATATTGGCAGTGCAGCAATCTTACAACAATAAAATTTCCTTTAACCATTGACGTCATGCGTTAATAAAATTTAAATTTAAAATAAGTAGTATAGTTTTTGTGGATTAACAAATGAAGATCTAAGTGGATAAAGGTGTTATGTCTCACTTTTAATGTTCTGAGTAAATTAAATAAAACGGTTTTGAGTTGGAACTTATTTATTTTGTCTTCGATTCAAATGAATAATACCTCATAAAACAGATAATTTTGGGTTATGTTCTTTTGTTTACACTAATATTAAAGAACAATATCAAGCTGTTATGAAACTAGATTTTTCTGTCAAAAACCGTGTACATCCACTAAAATTACTGGTTGTGTGTATGACATATGGCGCCTTTATAATTAAAAAGTTTCTATAAAATATTACAAATTTAGAATTCACTGTTTATTGGGTGTTAAATCTATATCAGGGGTGTTCAAAAATTGCATAAAGTAATTTTTTTTAAAAATGCTTCATAACCCCTTTATCCACTTAGGTCTTCAAATATCAGAATGATTTAATTGCTGTTACGTTATTCTCGTATATTTATTTCACTGTTCAAATTAGTAGATTTTTAAGTTTTTTTATACACGTGAAATAACCCCATTGCTACTGAATTACTCTAACCTCGATTTTTCACAACAGTGTAAATCAAAAAGATTATTTTCTTAAATTTTTATTCATATAGTGATTTTTAGAAAATATTGCTTGTGCAAAATAATAAGTTGCATTTATAATTAAATAAACACTATTTGGCGCTCACCTTTATTTTGAGTAAGTGTTAGCCATCTTTATTTTAAAGTATTAGTATAATTAACTAATTTATACATAAATAACAATTTCAACAGTTTCTTGGAACACTCGTATTGAAATATACATTTTTTAGTTAATTAATTTAATGTTTTATAGTCAGTGACAAAAGAGCATTTCTAAAAAAAATTACTCAATTTTAAGTTCGTATTTTTCCTTCACACATTAACTTCATGCGCGTTTTTCGGAATAAGTTTCAAAAATAAGAAACCAATTTTTTATCTTTAATTTAGTACAAGATTTATTTTAAATAATACAAGTAAATTAAAACGAGCAGAAATACCTATTTGAAAACTTGTTTGATTAACAGTTTGCTAGAATATGGCACAACACACTTTTACCTGGTACCAGCACACAGTTTAAGCACACAGTGCTTATCCGTTGCATTTTTTTTTTTTAGTTTTCAAATAGATGATCGACAACGATTGAATACAACTTCTATTCGTTTCGTAATTGAATTATTAATAAATTCAACACAATTAATAATAATTAAAACACGACGAAGTGATCGGAAGTTGTAGATATAAAGACACAAACAATATATCACAAAAACCTACTTAACCCAATGAGCAACGGTTTTACTGCAGTTAAGTTTTTAATCTCTATCTATCTAACCACATAGATGAGTTTATTAAAGAGATCATTAGTTTTTGGCACGGATTCATCAACGGTTGTAGGACGCTAAGAAAAATATTTTCCGTCATTCGTCATACTTTACAGTGTGCTATAACTTCTGACAGGTATAAGGAAAACAGTACTGGTCCAAGTATTGAGCCCTGAGGTACTCCCGAATTGACAACAAAATTATGCGGCATTTGCATGCTATGTAGGCTTAACTGTTTGCATTCTCTGTGAGAAATGACTATGAAACCATGCTACAGTATTTGATGCCAAGCCTAGATGGTGCAGTTTTACTAAAAGCATTTCATGGTTGAGACAACACCAAACATAATGTCTGTACTTACCGTAGATTTATCTATAGCTGTTAGGTAGTCGTCTGTTATATCTAACAGAGCTGTAACGGTGCTATGACTATGACGAAAACCAGATTGGGCATGAGAAACAATTCATTAATTTGTACATGTCTTAAGCTGATCATAAATTTTCCTTTCTAATATTTTCGAAATTACTACTGATAAGCCTGATTCATTTAAAATTTCGGGTTTACTACTTTCCGGTAGAAGTATAACATACGTCGTTTTCTATTAAGGGAGAACTGTTGTAGATTGAAGTGTGAAATTAATTATGTGTGTAACTGCATCCAAACAAAAGGTAACATCATTTTAATCATATTTAATCGATTTAATTTTCAAAGACTGTTGAGGTTAGGATACACGTCGTTTATTTAAAATTATGACACTCATATTTCCAGCACCTGATTATCTGATTAAAGTGTATTTATTAGATATTAATATGGTTACTTGTCATGGGCTAGCATAAGTATCTCATTTATTTTATTTTTGTTTACAATGTAAATAAAAACAACCTAAATAAAAAGGTAAAAACGCTACAGAACGTCCCGGAGACGTGAAGCGTCTCACCCGCCAGTGTTAGGCAAAGGAGGGTTTGAGCCTCGTGCGTTTCTGAAGAGAGAGCTCAGTCCAAGAAGCTTATGAGAAAAAAATATAATTTTAGTATTTTTAGAATCTTCATTTAATACAAAACACCGTGTGTAAAGGAATTTTTCTTATTTTTTTTTTACAAGCGGTATTCAACATTAAAGTTTGAATAAATCCGTTAGGCGCACAAACAATGCGTGACGTCATGTAACAGAAGACGCCACAGTTCTAGCGTACATTTTAAATTAATTCCATTTTTGAACGTTGCCTTGTAATAGCTAGATAGTGGAGCGAAATAGACCATAAAAGTCTCTTCGTGCTCGAGAAAAAAAAATCAGCCTAGAACCAGACCAGCGATTATAGTTTTTATAAAATAAATTCACATTGAATATAAAAATCGTTTTTTAACATTTACACCGCCTTATCTTTAAATCTAATCGATCTATTTTTTTTTTAATTCAATTACGCAAACAAGCGCTTCCAATGATCTTTTTGTTCCTGTCGATTATTGTTTATTATTTTCTTTATTATTTTCTTTAAATAACAATGAACTTCGCTAAGAATGTACTCATATTTTGACTAAGCGACAAACTTTTTTATTTATGCAAATTTTCATAACATGCAGCGAAGCAATTGGAGCCAAGATACAGGAGAAGTTTTTGAAAAAAAAAAAGTTTTCATCTAGGACTTATCCTAGATGAAAACTTATGGTTTTTTCTTTATGAATATTTTTGTGACGCAATAGCATTTGGCATACACTCGGCAGGCGTATGGTGTAAATTATCCGATTGACCTTTGAAATAACCTTTTTCAGTCATGTTTAAAACAACTTAAACCCTTTTAAATATAGTACACTTAAATACACACTTCACAGACCGAATGCAATTAAATAACATTAGGAAAAACCGCAAACTGCAAGAACTATATGTCCGAATCATTGCACTCGCAGAGATATACTGTTAGATGACGTCACGTCCAATATGAGTGTGTTCTCAGACACGCCCTCCTCCCGAATCTTAGTCGGTGATTTAAATATTTTCCAATTAGAAATTATGAAAACAGATTTGATAATTGCTAATGTTTAGTAGCACATATGTTAATATATATATATATATATGAAGGGTACAGGCTAAAAAAGCTGAGGGTCCAAAAAATCGATTTTTGAGATAATTACGCTAAACCATAGCCAGACATCTCGAGTTTCCGTATACCTAACTGTACAGAATAGCTAATATGAGAATCACGAGTTATAATGACTTTAAAATATGCCGTACAGGTGAAAATAGATGAAGGTGCATCAGATGTACAGAAGAAAGATGAGGGTTCAGCACTATGTCGCAATTTCACCTGCACAGGTGCCTGTGTTTACGTTTTCAATATTCGATAACCAGTACATTCTTGTTAGTTGTTCATAGTAGTTCGAACTGTGGTTAATTTGTTTCTGAACAAAGCTTGCATTTATCCAATCTAATTACATACACAGCAGTAATACCACCTAAAAAAAGACAAGCAGTAACATCAGCCAAAAAAAAGAGACGAGAAATAAAACCAACCAAAAAAGGCAATCAGTAAATCCAGTCAAAGAAATATAGGAGAGATCGGGTAAGACACTACCTGCTGGTCAATTTATATTACCCGATTTAAAGTACAGTAACAGAATTCCCATACATATTAAAAAATTCCAAAACCTGCAAGAACTCAAACGTTTTTGTAATGATCATGCTGCAGCGTATTTCGAGAACTTGCCTTTTGCAGCTAATGTATCGAAGGAAAAAACGAATAAGAAAGCCTCGAAAAAAGCTTAATGTTATGTTAATGAAATCCTATTTCATTTTATGTTTGCCTTGCTTAATTGTTTTGTTACTCACGACTTTGCTTTATAACAAAGTAATATTCCAGTTTCGGTTTGGGTTATATTTTACAATATCCTTTTCCCATATCCTTTTCCCCCTGACCAAATGTGCATAACCCCTTTTCAAATATATTCCGTACGCCTATGTTAAAGCAATATAAATAATTAGTGGTTTGCCTAGAAATAAACACACATAGTTTTCACTGACAATTTGACCAAATTCGATAATATATATAGTTTAAAAAATATGGGGTTTTAAATTTTAAAATATGTTTTTATCGGAACTAACATTTTGTGACATTCACCCACCCTTTTTAGCCTGTACCCTTCATATATATAAATTAATTTAAAATATATGGCACATGCAAGGGGCCTATTGTATTTAAATGTACATGCGTTCAAGAATAGAGATAGGTGCGATGCTTGTTATTTTTGCTTTTAAAAGTAGAAATGCAGGAAAAGTGTAAATAAAAAAAACCTACTTAACGAATCGTGTCATAGTATAAAAAATTTAAGTTCTGTAGATAAATATAAAATCTCTACGTGAAAAGAAAAAAAATGTGATTAGAATAAAAGGTGTGTGATGTTTGTTCTTGCGCTGGATTCCTCTCCAGCACCATGTATATGTGTATATAATTTTCCAAAAATCATTTTCAATTACAATCATCCGCCAAAACTCTAAGCGTAATTGTGGCGGATTTTTACCAATTTCCATGCAATTCAATTAGTCCATTATCGATCTTGCAATCTCAAGTCTTCGTCTGCTATCACGACCAATAAATCTGAATTAATTATTGAGGCCATTAGAATTAATTGATTCACTAAAAGCCTTTGTAGTTCGTCACCATCTAAACACCAAATCATTATGCTGACTAAGGCCTTATGGGAATACGGCTACCTAGTCGGCACTCGTATGTGTGCGTGTGGGTGCCTAGCACACGCCAGACGTTCATTAGGGGGTGTGCGCGGACCCCAACACACGGTATAAATATCGGAGCCATCGGGAAGTCGCGTGGAACAAGGGGAACCTCGAGGGCTTCCATTTTAAGACAAGCGATATTCAACAATCGGGTGACCACGTTTCGGTTGGGTGTGTTGGGGAGTAATTTTCTATTGCTTCCGCACCTAACTGTACAATGCTGTTCAAAATTAAATTTTACATTAGAATTCGAAGCGAGAAAATATAATTTTTTGAGCAACAGATAATCACAAATTTTATTATCTATAAAATTACAGTCTTTATGTGTTACAATAACAATTTTGATTGTTAATCTTATTGAAATAAGTTGCATTTGGTATAAAATTGAATTTGACACAGTGCATTTTTACATAAGAGATAAAACGGGTTTGACGTCACGATTTTCACGGTCGACATATAGTGACCCCAGACCATTTATTTAGTCTTAACAGAGAACTGATATAATGGGTGTTTTTAGTGTTTATTCGTTTGTCTGGTCCTAATTTACTTCCACAACGTGAAAATATAGTAATCGTAAAAAAATTAATTTCTCTTTGTTCAAATAGGCTTAGAATGTCATAAAACGTAGGGATTTTAAGTTTGAGAAAAAAAAATTCTGTCCGTTTGTAACTTTTTTTTCTCGCCCGATTACTCTAGAACAGTTTATGACATTGAAATTTGGTACACGTATGTATTATAGCGAGATCTAGAACAAGATTATATTTTGATTTTATTCCGTTGAAGGGTTGGGAAGATAAATGGGGGTAAATAGGTAAAGCAAGCAAGTAAGAGTAAGTAAAATTGGGATGTAGTGTATGTACAGGGTAGACCAAATTAGATGGGATTTGGGGTTTTCTCCAAAACTATGGCAGATAAACAAAATTGGCGCAAACTGCAATCGTCTATCTTTCTCGACTACCGGTAGCGGGGGGACGGTAGCTCAGTGGTTTAGCGCGTCTAGCTTGCATACTGGCGTACCTAGCGAAGCAGGTTCAATCCCTGCTCATCGCGAAATAATTTTTATTATAAAATTATCCCCAAGAAGTGGTTCGGACTCCACTATAAGCTGTAGGGCCTCGTTTCTCTTTACCTAAAACAAAATCATTCTGGATTTTCAAGGAGTTACTTCGGTGACTTGAGAAGCGGTTAAGAAAACATTTTAAGAAAACATTTTTAAAACCGAGCTACAGAGCGTTTTTGGAAAATTGGCATTTTTGGATGACCTCCATATCTCAATTATCAAATGTCGAATCGAAAATCGAGTAACACATTCTTAAGGCACGAGAGCTCCTTTAAGTAGGAATAAGTCTTTCGGCTGGTGTCTATTAAAATCGAAACTTTAGCATTTTGTGGCAATACACAGTTATTGCACTTAACGCGGCCAGGCTTGTAATTCGTAATTCAGCGCTCAGCGGGGCATTAGTCCGGAGAATAGCTGTTGGTTGCAGTCTGGTTTTTATTCCTTATATACTTAAAGAAACATATAGAGGAGTTCGACAAAAATATTTCACTAGTAAATATTCTGCCCTCTAAAAGCATACCCACTAACTTGTAGACAATATGCCTGTGAGACAATTTCAAAAATTAATTTACCAACACGATGGCGCCCCAGGTCATACGTCAAATGAAACACGAAATTATTTAAATGCTCAATTTGGGGAAATTTTTAGGAAATAATGGTCCTATTTTGTGGCCAGCTAGATTTCCCGATTTGCCGACTTTTGGCTTATTTAAAAAATAATATATATATAGAGAAGGTTCTAATAACTTAGAAGAATTGGAAAACAAAACAGTAGCTACGTTTCGGGCAATAACTCCTGTCATGACTGAAAATGCAAAAAATGCTGTAAGGAGAAGGTGTCAAAAATGCATAGAAGTCAATGAAAAACAATTCGAACATTTATTGTAATTTTTCCTATTTTTGACAAAATTATTTTATATTAGATGAAGTGTTGTTGTCAATAGTTTTCCACGGCCTCCTCACAAATATATGAAATTTTTCGAAAATTAACTACTTTTTCTAGAGATAAATATGTTATGATCGAAAAATGAAATAATTTACAGGGTGTTCCATTTAAAAAAACACAAGTTATAACTATATCTCGAAAACTGAGGCATGCATAATTTTCTTCTTATCAGCAACGGATTCTACTCAAGAAAGTGCCTTAAGAATGTGTTACTCTATTTTCGATTCGACACTTTATAATTGAGATATGGAGGTCATCCAAAAATGTCAATTTTCCAAAAACGCTCTGTAACTCAATAGTCGAGAAAGATAGACGATCGCGGTTTGCACCATTGTTTGTTTCTCGAAAATCGAGCTCAGGACACCTATATTGGTATTTGTCTATCTGCCATAGTTTTAGAGAAATCCTCAAATCTATCGAACTTGGTCTACCCTGTACGAGAAACCAAGGTCTCCATTTTTTTCTGGCTTCAGCCACTCCCACTCCATTATTAAAGGTGGTGAAAAAAACAAAATTCTGATTTACTATATGTACAAAAACCAAAGGCCTCAAAATCTGTTTTGACATCAGCCAGGCGACTTAGATTGATTTACTCCTAGGCCAAATATTTGTTTTCTCTAATTTCGGACCAAATTGATCTCTATATGTAATCTCTATTAGAACTACCTATTTTACCTGTGCGTCAATACGACGCACGCGGCGTACTGTGCAGAGGTCATGTGCACTGATATGACGCAGGGCAGTTAAAGTGTTAAATGGGACAAAAAGTAAAACTGTGATTTAGTGTGTACAAAAACCAAATGCCTCAATTTTTTGGGCATCAGCCACCCCTACTACCACCCCCACCGGAAATTTGAATGTGGAAGCAGTGATATCTTAGGCAGCAGTTTATTGCTTTCAGTTGAATCTGTAATTAAATACAACGTCTATTAGAACACCAGAAAAAATTATTAACAAAAAACATTTGAAAGCTTAATTATCTTTCATTTTGGTTCTAAATATTTTTGACGTAAGTGTCATCGTTTCTGAGATATTTAACATTTAAACAAAATACTTCATCTTATAAACCTTTGATAGCCATTTTTAAACTACCATATCTTCGAAATTACTAATTCTACGGAAATTTAAAAAAAAAACAGTTTTCAAGCTTTTTTACTGGTTTTTACAATTTTTTGATAAATGTGATACTTTATCGTTTTGAGATACCTCTTTTATCGCAATTTTCGAGTCGATATAACTTAAAATCTATCAATTTATATGAAAATTGTATAGATTTTTTCCATTCTCTTTCAGTTTCAATGGTTGTTTTTTTTTTGCTGTCACCTCCTGAAAAGGATTGGCATCCACCTCCTATATTATGGCAAGATCCCGCATAATAGTAAAGTTTCTGTTATGCATTTACTACTAAATTGTCAAAAAAATATGAAATTAAATTCTCATGACAATCTTTCTAAATTAAAATCTTTAGTTACTGTGCTAAAATTATTACGATCTCAAAACCCCAAATAAATAAAATGGTCCCAGGTATGACAAATCCTTTTAGTGAGAGATAGAGAGAGCAATAAAAGAACAAAATATAAGAATTTCAATTTATTCCTTGTACAGTTTTGAGTAACAATCAAGAAAATTTTCATACAATTTAGAAGATATAGATATAACACAGTCTTACAATAGTACCTAATATTCGTTATACTGAAGCTAGGGGAAAAATAGTTTAACTTTTAATTATATCAGAGAACAAAATGTTTATGATTACATATAAAATATAGTACAACTTATCTTTTAAAAACACCCGAAATCCAGCAGCAGTTGATCACAAGAGGGCTCCGATTACTGGTAGGTTAAGACCATTGCCTGAAATCTCCTGCGTTTAATGCAATATAGAAACTTCCAAATAATCTCCAACTCTCCAAATTTACAGAATACCAAAATTACCAAAATCACCAAAATTACAGTTCCTGGTCGTAGGTAACTCTCCGTTACAGTTATGTTGTATCGCAAGGTATTATTTCATAAATTTAACTCGTAACTAATAGTCCTTCATATGATCCAAGTCCAAAAATATCATCCAAAATTACACAAAATGACCCAAAAAGGTATATGATAAGGCTGATGGTTGTTCTACTCCGTATCCCATAAAACGTCTACAATAAATTACCAAAAATTATTCTCAAATTCTAACCTAATTTCGAGCACGTGTTTTGCTCGTAGATCAAGGAAATTTAAAACTTACCCAGAAAATTCTGGACGTAACTTGCCAAACAAAATCCGATTTAAATATCGAAACCCAATTAAATACACCAAAATTTAATTGAACAATGTGTTGAAAATTAGCCTAGATCCGTTAATCTATAACGAGTAGCCACGTGTGCCGTTTGACTAATTAACACTTAGCAAGGTTTTAATCTCAATTCTTGATCGAAAGGGCGAGTATTACTACTTGCCTGGCATTTATAGAATTTGCCTTTCACAAAAAAATAATTACGGAAGAACGACCATCATTTCCCTTTTCTTGACAGTTCACCGTGAAACTTTACCGTTGCCAACCTCTGGATTATAAAAACTAAATCTGTATTATGGACTTTTGATCATATTTCACTATATATATATAATAATTATTAACAATCATTAGCATAAATATTGTTGCCCAAAATAATTATACTTGTCATATTGTAAAATGAAATTAAGCAAAAATTAAATAATTAGAATTTATTGTAGTCTTCGCCATCTATTGGTGAATAGCATAACTCGACGGCCTGGTGAAAATACTAGAATTATTGAAATGTGTTGAGTTACAGAATTCTCATTTTTGCGTCGTAACAATGTGTTTCTCGGAAATTACAAAATCAAAATTGCAAAAAGAAAAAAATTAAACTTTAACACCCTGGTTAACAATTTATGATACATTTTTACAACAAAACTCTCTTGTCAAAGGAGGGGGCTAAGGTCGGTTTTAGGCCCATTTTATTTTTGGATTCAAATTTTAAAAAATGATTTTTTTATCATTTGTCATCAATATTAATGGATTTTATCCCAAACGGAACCTCCCCCTCACTCGCACATATCTCTTCTACCCCTTTTAAGTATTAGATAACCAGAATCCAGGAACGGTATCGCTTTTTTTGCATTTAAAAAATGTTTAGAACCCTCCAAAAGTTTTTTTTTTCAAAAAAGTTCTTTCACAAAAGTTCCCCACTAATCCCTTTCCCCCACCACGCCTACTTACCCACCCACACCTTTATCTTATAACTCGACTTTATAAACATACAGTTATATAATGGAACTACAGGGATTCTTTATTTTGAATAATAATATACATTTCCATTTAAGAATTATTGCCTACTAGCTGCGCCCACGGCTACGTTCGCGTGGAATTTTGAAATTAATTAAAAAGCTTCCTTGTAAACGACGTTTGAGGTAGAATCACCAGAGACATGTACAAAGAGATTGTTTGCGTCACTGACACGACAGAAAGCCACGTAGATCTGGCCGTGGGAAAAGCAACTGACACTGAGGTCCACACCCGCAACGCGCAGCTGGAATGTTCCAGAATACTCTCGACTTTTCTGGAACATTACAGAAGTTTAATCATGAAAATTTATGCCGTGCAAATACACTTATTGTAGATATCAAGCTGTATATTCGGTTCTACTAAATCGACTTTCATAAAAATTAAAAAAATAAATTAAATTAAATTTTCCTGCATATGAAGACAGACAATCGTCAATGGTATAAATTCCAGAAAAGAGCTTCAAATAATCAGGATACATTAAATAATTAACCTTGTCTGTTATGTCATCCGCTGTCATGATAAATATTGTGAAAATTAGTGGCCCAAAAACCGACCCTTGCGGTACTCTCGAGGTAGCAACGTAATCGACAGACTTGAATCCACTGAAAGTAGCATATTGGACTCTGTTATTCAGGTCTTACCTGTCAAACAGCCCTGAAAATAAGAAATAAAAACTAAATGTTACTCCAAGTTTAAATACATTTACCTGTGAAAACTCTATTCAAATTATTAGGTGGTTTCTGCGTGATGCACGTTCAAACAAACAGACATACAAAAATTCCAAAAACTATTTTAATGTATTCTATTACTCGTCTTACCCCCCACCCCCCCCACCCGATCAGTTTTTTGCAAATATTCAATGTACAGACATGCCAACTTTACAGATTTATTATATGTATATCTAACAATATTTTTCTAGTCGCGATAAGCGAGGAAATAATTTTAATTTAAACAAACGTTTATACTTCAGATAATTAGGAAACAAAGATATTTTCCTAGGTTTTCGTGGAGTTTTATCTAATGCATTTCGGGTCAACGGATATCTAAAGTGCCCCATTAAAGTGTGTAGTTTCAGTGAATCCCTGAAAATCTGTTCAACTGCAAGTAATAAATGGAAGAAACCAACGTAGGACTTTTATACATTTCTTATTATCCGAATACTGAGAAAGTTGCAATTTTAAAATGATAAAATGATGAAATGTTCTTAAAGTTCAGGTTGTTTGGACTATTAAACATACGTACAATCGGGTAATAAACTAACAGAGCTGGGTGCTAAAATCTTGGAAATACAGAGTAGTGCACAACTTCTTGAATATCGCGAGTTATTCGTTTTTCATGTTAATAAATTGATTTTTTTAAGTTTTGTACGGGGTACAAAACGTTAGAACCTCATTTAGCTTCGGTATTTTTGGAGTTAAAAAAGTACAAAAATAAAAATTATAGGAAATCAGATGTATTTTCCAAAAACCAATTCATAACAATTTAGGAGATATGAACTTTACGTTGGTTTTTTTTAAATGGAACAACCCGTATATTTTTACACCATCTAAAAGATCATAGAAAAGGCTTTTTAATGACATATAAAACATAGTATTTTTCTTAAAAACTATACTAGATATTAAATTTTATATTGTGTTACTATTAAGTCATGGTAATTCGAAAAATATATTATCAATCATCGAAATTCTCCATTTCATTTAAAACAAAGTGAAATTAGTTACCAGCAAATATCTTAACAGAGTCCAGCACATTTACATAAAATAAATGTTCTGCCTTCAGAGAATTGTAATATTTGTAATATTAAAGGTGACCTGGATCATACTTTCTTCCAATGTTCTAAATATAAAGCAGCAAGTGACAGACTACATAACAATCTTATTAATCATAATATTCAGGCTCCTTTTAATATATTTTCTCTCCTCAACCTACATAATAAGCAAATTTTTGATTGTATCATCGGTTTTTTGGAAGAAACGAATATTTTATTATGAATTTTGTAACTGAATGTTTAAGTAGGTTAGCTTCGTATCCTCTATTTTTTTTCCTCTGTTGCATCCCTTAATTTATAGTGGTCCTCTAATTTTGTTTGTGTTTAAAAAAAAATAAATGTCCTGATAAACCCCAGGACGAGAAGCGTGTATGTCCCTGTTTTTTCTCCTTTGTTGATCTTCAATATTTGTTTTTTCATTGTCGACAAAGGTTAATTGGAATAAATGGTTTTTAGGGTAGCGGTTGGCTGTATGGCTAGTGGTCAGATGCCAAAAAAAAAAAAAATCTTAACAGAGCTAACGTACTTTAAATTATATACTTCTGCTTACTACGGCTAATTTGATAATTTGCAAAGGAGGGGGTACACTTTCTATAGAAGAACGGCCCAATTATGAGCGAAAGCTAATAGCAATTTAGTTTTGCGATATTTTATGAATTATACTTTCTAATACAATAATAACATAATAAAAAAGTGCTACTATCCTTCGCCGTATATAAAAATCATATATTTTTTTTCAAGATATATACTGTTTTATATATCATTCAAAAGCATATACGGGGTGTTCCATTTAAAAAAACCAAAGTAAGGTTCATATCTTCGAAATGCGACTAGCGCGCTACAGAGTGTTTTTGGAAAATTGGCATGTTTGGATGACCTCTATATCTCAATTACCAAGTGTCGAATCTAAAATCGAGTAACATATTCTTAAGGCACTTTTTTTAGTAGAATCCGTTGCTGATAAGAAGAAAATTATGCATGCCTCAGTTTTTGAGATATAGACAAAACTTGTGTTTTTTTAAACAGAACGCCCTGTAAATTATTTCATTATTCAATCACAACTGAAATTAGCTATCCAACGATATATGTCATGTTTATCTCTGGAAAAAGTGGTTACTTTTCGAAAAATTTAATATATTTGTGAGGAGGCCATGGAAAACTATTAACAACAACACTGCTTTAATATAAAATACTTTTGCCAAAAATAGGAAAACTAAACTACAATAAATGTTCGAATTGTCTTCCATTGACATTTTATCGCATTTCTAATATTTATTGAGAAGGCCATGGTGAAAAAAAGAAATAATCGTAAATGTCAAAAATTAATTTGTGAGTTAACTGTGAGTGAGCATTGTTAAAAATACTTGAATTACTTCCACTAAACAACAAAAAAAAATTTAAAATTTTTATTGTTCAAATAGGCTTAGAATGTCATGAAACGTCGAAATTTTAAGTTTGAGCGAAAAAAAATTATGTCTCTCTGTCGGTCTGTCTGTCTGTCTCTCTGTAACTTTTTTTGTGCGCACGATTACTCTGGAATCGTTTAAAATATTGACTTGAAATTTGGTACACTTATGTATTTTAACGAGGTCTGGAACTAAATTATATTTTCATCTCATTCCGTCGAAGGGTTGGGGGGTAAATTGAGGTACATGTGGGTAAATAGATAAATCAACCAGGTAAGAGTCCATAAAACAGTATATATGGTGCGGGAGCTAAGTGGCTTTTTCGGGCACTCATCGTTACAAGCACTTTCTATGCGCTGATTAATTCTATCGAACTTAAATAACGACAAAATAGACTTCTGGCATATGTCAGCCATGGTTCAAGATATAAAAATCAGTGAAATTATGTCATCGTTACAAAGCCAATTTTTTTTTGTGTATACACATTTTATGTTTAGAATGAATAAAATAAGATCGCCAGAAAGTGTGGGCCATCAGGGGCGCAACCAGAAAGGTCAAAGAGGTAAAGTAGGGCTAGCCAGAAAGAAAATGTTTAGGATTTTTGAAGAAAATTGGATTTTTTTTGCATATTTCATCTCAGGACTCTAAACTCATCGTTACAAGTTCTGGCTCCTTCTTAAAACGTAAATATAAGCTCCTTCAACAATAGAATAACCTCCCCGTAAAGTTGTTAGTGTCAACAAAAGTACCATAGGCTCTTAAATATACAGGAATTTAACACTTTTGTCTAACTTGACTCCATACCGTGCCTCAGATGTATTGTATCATTATTACCTTTCTGGCTGCGCCTCCTGACGGCCCACACTTTCTGGCAATCATATTTTATTCATTCTAAACATAAAATGTGTACACACACAAAAAATGAGCCTTGTAACAATGACATGATTTCACTGATTTTTAAACAGTGTTCGAGACGCTCCTGACAGGAGGTGCCCCGCCAGAAGTCGATTGTATGAATCGTTATCCTCCATTAAACCATAAAAATATCTCAAAGTTCATAAAATGATGAGCTGCCAAAAAAGCCACCTAGCTCCCGCTCTAATACAAGAGAAGCTATAAAATTCAAAAAAAAAAATTCCTCAAAATTCTCAAAAAATGTTTTGGCATTAGCCTCCCCCATTACCACCCCAACCCCATTATTCAAGTGAGCCAAAAAAATCATGATTTAGTGTGTGTTCTATAGAATGCGGAGATTCAAAAGCTTCCGCACTCAAAGAAAATGATAGATAAATTCAACCAAAAAGAGCATATGAAATCGCGCCTATCTAGTTACATAGTTAAATCAATCAGAAAAGAATAGTCATACAACTTTATTTGTTTTCGTAAACAAATAGTAGTTTAATAATCATATCTTCTTGTAACAAATTAAATAGTACAATGACATTTTTTTATGTTCACTAACCATTTTCAATTTGGTTTACAATTAAATAGTACAACGACTTTGTTTTTTGTTCACCAACTAATTTTTAGGTTGATCTACACTTTATTGTACGATGAAGTTTTTTTAGGTTAGCCAAAATCTCAGTATTAAGACATCAGACCACCCAAACCAAAGATTAGAGATGGTTTATAAGATCCATCCAAATATATCGATGATCCCAAAGAGAATTTGAACATTGCAATCATGTTATTAATTTTCTATAAATTCATAAGAGTATAAGATAATGCATGATTGATTATTGTCAGTGATTTGTATGTGGCGTCATCCAGGAATAATTTCTGTAATAGACTACGTGGTAAGCAAGCAAATTTTATGGTAATTCCCTTTTAGAACTTCTAGAAGACAACAATAATATTGGTTTGTCTACAAAGTACAATAATACAGCGAACTAATACTGGGTTAGAATTACAATTCGATAATACTTAAAAATAAAGTCTACTATTTATCTAGTTTCATTTGACAAAATTCAACAAATTATTAGTAAGATGAATAAATTATAGTCTTATGCACCTATTTTTTAAGTTAATGTTTATTTTGTTGTGTGACAATCATCTTTTGTTTAAAAATACTATTAAATATACTTCAGTTTAACAAAATGAACAATATATATACTATTTTTTTTATTGATTTAACCCATACTATTTGCAAACAAAAGCGCTGATGCGACGTCTTAATTCATCAAAGTGGATGACAGAACGATGTTATGTTTATGTAAACAGAACTGCTACAATAATATTGGTTTATCTGTCAACTACAATAGTAGAGCAAACTGCTACTTATTACCATTCGACAATAGTTAAAAATAAAATATACTATTATCTAGTTTAATTTGACAGAATTCAACAAAATAATAGTCAGACGAAAAAAATAATAGTCTTATTCATCTATTTTTTAAATTAATGTTTGTTTTGTTGTACGACAACTTTTTATTAATTAAAATAACAATCACCTCTTGTTTAAAAATACCATCAATATAATTTAGTTTAACAAAATTAACGATATTGTTAGTTAACCATTTTTTTTTTTGTTGAATTTACCCATGTTATTTCTTTGAGTGCGAGCTTTATTTTAATAGATAACAGCAAAACTTTGTGCCAAAAGTGCAGCCTAAACAATATTTTTAGATATCCAGAAAAAAGACAGCCAGACAAAAATATTCAAAAGGCTAGAACAAAATTTAAATGAGTTTGGATCATTTATAAAACCTCGAGCAAAAATATATAATAAAGCAGGTAGAGAAGCTGTATAAAATATTGTTTTAGAAACAAAGAGAGAATCCTAATATATCCTCTCGCGAAATACAGGAAAATTTAGGAATACCAAAAACAACTGCGATATGTATTCGGTGTTTTCTGTATTTGCAATATAGAGGTATTTAATGATTTATACGCCATTTCGTTGTATTTATTTGGCTAACAGTTTAGTTTTTGAGTGATCAATGTTAACTATAATCTGATTTGATATTAACAAATTATAATATGGTACATAAAACCATCTAATATATCATTTGGTGTCCCTATAATATATCATCTAAGTCTCTAGAAATTTATTGTACCTCTTGCAAGAGCGAATTCCTTTGAGTATTTTATTATTCAGTAAGGTACTAATCTGAATTTAATTGTATGTAACACACATCTTTGTTAGTGTCTATTGGGTTTATCAGTATTTATTAAAATTTATACTCAATTTTTAATAGTTTTTGTTACTATTACCACTTTTATTTGGCTCTAGGGCATACGCTGAGCAGAGAAAATCATTTGGTGCCCTTTTAGTCATCTTATGTAATTGTTTCTCTAGTATATGATTTTTTTAAGACAAAAAAACACAAAAATATAATTTACTTACTCACGCCCCCACTGAGAAACTAACTAGTCAAAGTATAAAGTACAATACTGTTTCCCCCTTGTGAACATTATTTAATTCCTTTAAAAATAGGGTAGCAATCACAAAATATCTCTCAAGATGTTGTGGAGAAGAAAATTCCTCACTCTACTTACCCATTAAATTAAATTACATTAGAAGCAATTAGTATCAGTAAGTAAGTAATTCAATTACCTTGTAGGACCTTCAAGATATGAATAAATTTTGTATATCTCGCATTCATATTTTTTTGTAATTAATTGTTATAATTATATCAAATAATACTCCCATTTATTCTCTACCATTAGATTAAGTGATCCGTCGGAGTAATTGAAAATAAATTGTATGGATATACAGATAATACTAACAGCTTTATTACTTATTGCAGTGATTGTCAGTTTATCGATTTCCCGTCCAAATTAATAACCTTACTCGAATTGTACGCAAATTTCAACAGGAATACGATGGATTCAATTGCACAGAAAGCCTATTCGATTAAAGGATTATACTTTCATTATTTCAGAATTTCATATTTGCACAGTAACATGTGGCCTGACGTGAATCAATACGAATCAGAATAGGTTATTTGAAACTGAAAATGTTAACACTCACTTCAATGTTTCAATTAAATATTATCAGTCTCTCGTGCGTGGGTGTACATTGGTTGATTTAAACATGTGGGTAAAGAAAGAAAGCAAGTTGCAGTAAGACACTCTCGCATCGTTTCGAAGAAACTACAAAAAACCGCTGCCCAAGGAATCACTACTTCCACATCCAGATTCTCTATCCAAGTCACTCACAATGAAAAACTTTGTATGTGAAAATAATTGTTTATGGAACTTTAATAATATTTGAAATCCTCTACCCCAAAAGCCCATAAAACGATACCCCACATCGGTAGTGGGGTGGGGTGGGGAGGTGATAGGGGGGGTGATAGTGGGGGGTGGATGAAGTAAAAAAATATTTTGAGGTTTCTGGTTCCTGTACATACACTAAACCACTTTTTTTTTCATTCCCTTTAATAAGGGGGTGGGGGTGGTAATGGGGGTGGCTAATGCCAAAAATTTTTTTGAGACATTAGCTTCTCTTGTATATACTAAATACCAATTTTATGGACTCTTACCTACTTGATTGACCTATTTACCCCAAATTTACCCCAATTTACCCCCCAACCCTTCGACGGAACAAGATGAAAATATAATCTAGTTCTAGATCTCGTTAAAGTACATATGTGTACCAAATTTCAAGTCAATATCTTAAACGGTTCCAGAGTAAACGTGCGCACAAAAAAAAGTTACAGACAGACCGACAGACCGACAGACAGACAGACCGACAGACAGACAGACATTTTTTTTCGCTCAAACTTAAAATCTCGACGTTTCATGACATTTTAAGCCTATTTGGACAATAAAAATTTTAAAAAATTTTTTTGTCGTTACTATACTTCCACTGGACGTGGAAGTAATTATCTACAAAACAGGTTGTATAGGCGTCTGAATTTAAGATGCCAGCGCCGAAGTGGAGAACTCGTGAACTAATTATAGGCTTTTCGTTTGTTTATGTGGAGAATACTTATATTGATTTTTTTCTGTTTATTGTTATTTTTGGCGTTAAAAATAATAACATTAATAATATATGATCTAAAGGTTTGCAAGATTTTGTTGTAAGTGATTTGCAAGATGTTAATGGCATTATTCAGAAAAATTCATATTTTTTTAGGTTATCTAGTTTTTCCCTTGAAAAGTATAGTTACTTCGACATAAACGGTTTCTGGCTAGTTAAATATTAATAAACTTAAATATTTTTTTAAATTTTTGTACAGTTGTAGTTTGAATCACTTTTTTTTTCAGGAAACATGAGTGACATTTAGGTTAACCATATTGCAATGTATGGAACATTTGTAAAGTACTAAAAATGTAAAAATTCTAAGTGTGTGTATGAAGGGGAATATGATGAAAGACATGAAAGACATTTATTAATTCTTTAAGTAAAATAAATGAAACAGTGTTTTGGAAAATATGAAATTGAAATATTCAGGGGATAAAACATAATAGTGCATGGTGCAATAGTATATATTACTTTTAAATATACTGGAATGTCATATATTTACTTATTTCAAAAATTTCACTTACAATGTGTGATTGTCTACACGCTAAAAAAAATTTGTTTAGAGCAAACAAATATTTTGTTGCGTATATACAAAGCAATTTTTTGGTTGATGTTAATAAATTTTTGTTGCCTCAAACAATTTTGTTTGGAGCAACAAAAATTTATTAACATCAACCAAGAAATTGCTTTGTATATACGCAACAAAATTTTTGTTTGCTCTAAACAAATTTTTTTTAGTGTGTAGGACATTATTATTGCTACTCGGGCCACGGTTATTTGCACCAGCTTTTTCCCTCTCAATGCCTGGTTAAAGGTGTCTACATCAAAGAGGATATGCTTTGAACATTGTCGTGCCAACTCAACTTTCACGAGTTGTCCCTGCAATCTACAAAGGATACCGACTAGGTTGGCTCCAGCAAATTGTAGCCCCTTTAAACGCTATCATATTTTTAATAACTTAGCATCTCAGTTTATCATTTACTTATTGTTGATATCATCGTACACTAAAGAGACAATGACAGAAAAGCCCATAATTAGTTTGACTATAGACCACCAGGTGGTCAGACGCCTATACAATTTTATCGCCAGATGCATGTTTCTGTCAAAAATTAGCGTCCAAATATGAGCTAAGTTGCGCGGCCTTCTAATTTTCCAAGCTTCGTCCATAAAATTATGTTTTGTAGAGAATTATATAAGCTTTAATTTAGCACATAACAGTTTTTGCCGTAAATTCAACATGAAACTGGAAAATTGCGAAATATCATATTCCCATAAGTTTTCCAAACATTTAAAATTACTACTATATGTATCGGTGAGAATGTTTTCAGATCATTTTTTTTTGTATGTCCTCTAGTCCAGTGTGACGGTTTCTCGCCCAGAATTCTTTCGTTCAAAACAGATTGACGTAAAATTTGGACAGTAATTAGGGAATGGTACAGGGAACAAAAGTTATATAGTGCCGATGTGTGCTTTTACTCTGGGGGTGGATGCCACCTCGGGGGTGGAAATTATTACATTCAAAATAACTGCAGAAATCGATAGGGAAATAAATTCTAAGCAAAAAATGTCCTATAAAGTTTTTTCGATGAGTCAATATTTCTTGAGTTAATCGTGATTGAAAATGTTGATTTTTCATGTAAAAAATTCATGTTCTAGAACGATTTTTCGCGAATAACTCGAATACCTTACGTTTTATCAAAAGAATTATTATAAGCAAAAATGAAGCTTATAAAATAATAAATCGATAAGTTTTTTTTCTTATTTCTGTCGATGTAATACCAACCGAGTTATGGCTCGTTGAAGGTGACTTTTTGTTCGCCGAAAACTGAATTCAAACCTTTCAACGTTAAATAACGGAAAGCCGGAAAATTTTTGGAGGAAAACATATAAGACATTTTTAAAAGTACGTGAAGAGGCTTTTAAAATGAGCTTTAGTAAAATTCGTTAGCATAAAAACTAACGGAGTTATGATGAAACAAAGATAGTTGTCTCGTTTTTTCGGAGAAAAAGTCAGCAATAAAACCAATAGCTTCAACGCAAGAATTGAAATTGAACGTAATCCATTCATAGTTTACTTTATTTAAATACTAACAACATGTTCTAGAAGTTTGATTTTTGAAGTTTTTATTTTTTTTCAACATGTGCCACCAAATAAAAAAATCTGAAAAAAAATTGAAGGTATTAATAACATAAATGCGCGTCTGTCTGAAAAATATCATGATAGCACCTTTTCAAAAAATGCACTTTTGGGCACTTTGGATTTTTCTTTATTTCTTAAATTTGAATTTCGCTCCAAATACGACGTAATATTTTCTTCTGAGTTCATCTGGAAGATCTTTATGGTCAATAATTTTTTCAAATTTTTTCGTCCATAAGGTAAGTTTCAACAAATTTTTAATTAACAATTGCCTTTTTTGCAAAAATTCAGCTCCCCTTTGGATTTCTGGAATAATAATGTAACAAACATTTTTTTACAATCAAGGGAATATTTTGATGCCCATTTCATGTAATATCCTTTATGGGCATTTTTCATATGCTTATCCGGCTACACCCTTTGTGTATAATAATTATGTTTTTATATTTTTAAAAATGTTTTGAAAAAATAGGCAGTTATTAATTGGCCACTCGAATATTTTATTAATGTCGGTTTGCATTATTTTAAACATTTCATGTCAGCAGCGAATAGTAGTACTTCAGTTTTTTCTGACTCGAATGTCATTTACTAATAACAGAAACAAAAAAAGCCCCAAGTGTGAGCTGTGGGGGACACACGAATCAACAGTAAACATTTCAGATTCAAACTTATCAAACCTCATAAACTGTTTTCTATTTGGAGGGTATGAGAAAATGAACTATCCTACACTGGAAAAAGGAAAATTGTTTTAACGTACTTAAAATAATATAATTATCAACTTTGTCAAATGTCTTGGCAATAGTAGATAAAATCAAGGAAACTAATTGAATTAACACAATGTCGACCGGTTTCTCCTGAGTCCAGATTGAAACCTACATAATTTACAATCCACTTGTGTGTTTATATATTGATAGATACACAGGTCTACAAAAATATATATAAAAAATAGGGTAACGTGAATATCTTTAGTCTACGAAACTGTTCTCTACAGTCTTCTTTATAACTTAACCCAGATATTATACATATTGCTCGTCTTTGTAGAGCAAAAATTCTAGGCCAATTTGATGCTTGACCCCAAACTAAAACAGCACAGGAAAGCAAAGAGTGGCATAGTGCAAAATATGCATTTTTAAAAGCTTCTCCATCTACTTCATTTGCTAAATTTCTCAAGATAAATGTATTTTTTGCTAGCTTTTTTGACAAGTTTTCTACATGTATTTGCCACGTCAATTTGCCATCTAGCTAAACTCCCAAGAACTTTGTTGATTCCTGGGGGTCGGGAAAATTGTGCCCTATCTTATTACACAATGAGAAGAGCATATGCACCGTTTTTTCTCTATTTAATACAAGTTTATTTGACTTGAACCACTGTCCTGCGTTTGACTCCGCCATTGTAGAAAGTTGTTCAATATTCTTATTTTGAACCGAAGTAGTCGTATCGTCTGCAGATAGTATGCCACTAGAGTGTGTGCTTGAATATGGGAAATCATTCACATTTGCATAATATCTAAATACTATTCTCTAATCATTCACATATATTAAAAACAGAATTGGGCCAAGTACTGAGCCTTGGGGTACTCCATGTATTATTTTTGTTTTATTAGAATGTGCATTATTTACTTTAAATGTTTGATATTTATTTGTTAAATATGATCTTAATAATGAAATTCTGTTATAGCAGAACTTATACCTCTAGCTTTTTTTTAGTAGTACTTTGTGTGAGACGCAGTCAAACGCTTTACTTATGTCGCAAAATATAGTGCACATATGCTCCCGACCTTCGAAAACTCCCAAAACCTGTTCTATTAAATCAAGAATTGCATAGGTTATATTTTTTGATATCCTAAAACCAAATTTCTTATTAAGAAAAAAATATTGTTGGTATCAAAGTAGTTTGCTATTTGATCTGAAAAGCATTTTTCCACTATTTTTGAAAGGATTAGTAGTAGTGACACAGGTCTCTAGTTATTTGCACCATTTGCATCTCTTTTACTTCCACGTCCAGTAGAAGTATAGTAACGACAAAAAAATTTTAAAAAATTTTTATTGCCCAAATAGGCTTAAAATGTCATGAAACGTCGAGATTTTAAATTTGAGCGAAAAAAATTTCTGTCTGTCGGTATGTCTGTCTGTCGGTCGGTCTGTCTGTCTGTAACTTTTTTTTGTGCGCACGTTTACTCTGGAACCGTTTGAGATATTGACTTGAAATTTGGTACACATATGTACTTTAACGAGATCTAGAACTAGATTATATTTTCATCTTGTTCTGTCGAAGGGTTGGGGGGTAAATTGGGGTAAATTTGGGGTAAATGGGTAAATCAAGCAGGTAAGAGTCAATGAAATTGGTATTTAGTATATACAAGAGAAGCTGAGGTCTCAAAAAAATTTTTGGCATTAGCCACCCCCATTACCACCCCCACCTCCTTATTAAAGGGGATGAAAAAAAAATGTTATTTAGTGCATGTACAGGGACCAGAAACCTCAAAATATTTTTTTACTTCATCCACCCCCCACTACCACCCCCCCTATCACCACCCCCACCCCACTACCGATGTGGGGTATCGTTTTATGGGTTTTTGGGGTAGAGGATTTCAAATATTATATTATTAAAGTTCCATAAACAATTATTTTCACATACAAAGTTTTTTCGTTGTGAGTGACTTGGATAGAGAATCTGGATGTGGAAGTAGTGATTCCTTGGGCAGCGGTTTTTGAATATAGGAATTACAATAGCCTCTTTAAAACAGTCTGGAAAGCACGATTCTTTAATGCGCAAGTTTATAAGTTTGCATAATGGTGATATGATCAAATTTTTAATAGTTTTAATTAGAATTATATTTAGGCCTTAGATGTCTTTACTGTTTTTGTTTTTTATTGAGTCTATGGCTTCTCTGATAGATATGTGCAATGTGCATTATAAAGCGTTGTTATTTTGCGCGTGATTATATCAAAAACTAATAGAAATTCGTTTACAATTCAAATGACATTTTTCATACAAAATTTTATAAGGAACATTTTGTTACACTTATAAGTTTGTCGTAGAATAACGCGTTTAAGAGATATTGGCAAAAAAACAGCGCGTCACTATTTGAGGTGAAAATGAGGTGAAGCTCACCGCTGGGCGGTGGGAACACTTGAGGTCTAGAATGCTATCCAAATAAATAACCGACCCTGAAAACATTATTTGGATGTAATTTTTTTCTTCTATGAGGCCATTTTTTTACCAATTTCCGTGTACTATTAGATATATTTGAGAGAATAATGAAAATAATAGATTTAAATGTCATTATTTTCTAGCGTAAATTCTAAGCGGTCATATTCAAAACATTTCGTAGCTGAGCTTTATGTCCTCATTTTGTTAATAGTGGAGTCAATAGAGGCTGAAAATATGCATTATTTCGGAATAATAACGGGAAGCTTCGATTTTCCTAAAACCCCTTGATATCACTTTTACATAAAATAAAAAGTGATAAACATATAATCTTGTGGAAATTGTTTATTAATTATTTAAACAAAAAAAAGTTTCTTTTTTACAAAATTATTATAAATTGAGAAATTTAATTCAAATTGACATATAAGGGGTTTTCGAGGTCGCTGAAACAGATTATGATGTCGAAAAAGGTAATTCAAAATGGCTGATCCAATATGGCCGACTTTTCGATACGCAGACAGGTACTTCCATCAAGCAATAAAATAATTCAAAACACTATTCAATTAAAAACACTATTTAAACATTCAAATAAAAACTTAAAAAGAAGCTATGAAAACGTGATATTGTATTACATAGCATTACAAAATGATCTGTGAAAAAGCGCCCAAACTACTTTTACAATGCTCTGCGCGCACACACACACAGCGCTCGGGGCAGGTGATGCGTACTGCTTGCCACGAAGATTTTGTTTTACTTTCTATCTCTCTCTCCTATTCAGGCATTATAATTTGACTCATGGCCCTAAACCACGTGAATATTTTTAATGTTTTCGATATTTTAAACACGATAAAAATTTTAGAAACAATCAATATTGAGTTGATTTACCGAAGTAACTTGATTTTCTTTAATATTTCGTGGAAAGTATAGGTTTATATATATTCAAAAATTTTTTACAGATTTACTTATTTTGAGGTCTTACTTTAAACGTATGCTGGGTTAAATACATTTTTTATAAAAGTTATTAACGTTTATTTTACCCACAATTTCAATTTTCGAGCAATTTTTTTTATTTTCGTAAAAAAAGAGGATTAATTTAATTTTTAATTTTAAGGTAAATCCTCTTGAAGCATCTTAAAGTACACATTTGAAGCTTTAAAAAAATCGCACCGACAGAGATCTAATAATGCTATTTAAACCAGAGTAATAGGTGGTTAAAGTTAGTTACATAATATGTCAAATTTTATCACTTTCTCAAACTTTTGAAATTTTGGAAGTGTAGGTACATCTTCAAAAATAAACTTTTGAAATTTTTTTCACTCATCGGATATTTGTATGCATTACTTCAAGAGTAAAATGTGAAAGACCTAGGTTTTTATTTTAAAAATTTTAGAAATGGTAGAGCTTTTACCGATTTCATCGCAAATCTCTTTATGTTCCGAATTCATATATGTACTATTCCTACATACATTCATTTTTATATTTGAAAATATAATAAACCAATAGCTAGATGTTTTTTTTTTTTTTACTTAACATGGTGTCTATCAAATCCAGACGTGGAAATTCACGATTTTTTCCCGGTTTTTCCCGGACTGCTCCCCCGATTTTCCTGTTTTTTTCCAAGCTTCAATATAACAGACTAGTACAAACAATAAAGAAAAACTAATGAACGAGAAGCAGATTTTTCTAATTATCTCAGTCACAGCTCCAAAAGTTCAAGAAAAACCAAACATTCTAACATTTGGAGATGGAAGATACTTGCCATTTCAGAAACCAGTAGTGCGCAAAAACATGTAGGTTTGTTCATTTCTGTTGATTTCTAGCAGTGACTATATTTGCATACCTGTAATCTGTAATAAGGTGAACATTAACCACAAACTAATTAATAGTCGACGATTACTATAGTAATAGTTTCATCACTAATTAACAATCTTTATTCTGATGTTTCAAAAAATCACGATGAGGTGATAATGGTACAAACTGCAATCCCCGCAATTATCACTGGACTTCCTGAAATTATTAAAGCTGAAAATCTGCAATTATCTATAAAAAAATATTTCATTCATAAGGTCATATACAGTGTGTCCAACTAAGTCGGCACCATATGGGAAACTTTTTTATTATTGGTTTTATGAAAAAAAGTTATTCTTGATAAAAAGTTTTGCATGGCCTAAAACCCAAATTGAAATAATCAGATATACATTTTTTTGCAGTAGTATATTATGCCTTTAGCATTTTTGTGTGCTGAATCCGAATAAATTCCGGTTTTTATTGTCAAAAAACCGTATTTTGACGATAAAAACCGGGATTTACTTGAAATCTACGCGGTAAAAAATTTTTTAAATTGATTATTTCACTCATTAACGCTATAGCCAATGAGAGCCCGTTTTTCCACAACATTGCACCAATCAAACGTCATTATTAGTGATAATTCAAGCTAGATCGGCTTTTGACAGTACCAACATGCAAAATTTATCGCTCTAATTTTTTAGGTCGCTACAGCGGCAAATATTGCGAAAATTTTTTGACGTTTTATGTCGTCAAATGTTTTCGGCAATTAGGACAAATCGTGCTTTTAAATGTTATCTATAAATATCTTCTCTAACTTATTACTAATTGTTAACGTAAATTGTAAATTATAGTATTGTATTAATAACCTAAAAAGCCAATGCTCTGTGGAACTTATATAGGTTGGGGACAAGTTATATACAGCTTTCAATGGCTTAATACCTAACGTAATTACGAAATAATTTTCACAACTAAAATTAAATATAAATATCCACGAAGCAGGCAAATCAGTTATTTCATGATAAATACACAAATGTAGGTACTCACGTATGGTAATTCATCAATCATCACAAAGCAGCAACACTTATTCGGAAAATCAAAACTCTGCAGTATCACTATATATATTATAATTCGTTGTATTTAAAGTCTCTCAACTTAAACAAGCAAACCTTAACTTAACCATTAAACTTCTCAAATTAGAAACAAGGATTAAATACATAAATATATATTAATAAACACTTTAATATAATAACTCAATTCACTGTTTAGGCCAGCAGTTAAGTTAAGCTAGCGTTACTAGATGGCGGTACCATACCATCTGAGTCGGCAGCCTTAGAACATAAAAGCGATAGATTGATAATATGCAATTTGTGTCGTTTATCCCGAAATGTGATTGGTCGAAGTGTGTTTTGTTGGGATGACTAGTCTTATAAGTTACAGTACCTATGGTTTAACGTATATTGTTTTTCTTGATTGTCATAATTTAAACCTACTTTGTTTTTTATTAGATGAGTCGCTTTGGAAATGCATTTTTATGTGACGTAAATGATGAAATTGAACATAAAGGTGAGTAATCTCTAAAAAGTAACAAGAAAACGTCTGAAGGCAATTAATTACTGAACATAATATTGAAGATGTACTTAATGAATTATTTATTCGTGAAATATTCTCCACAAATACCACTCGTGCTTCTAAATTTTATCTATAAATTTTTTCTCAAGCTAAGTTGCCATAAGGTTAATATAACTCGTGCAAATTGACAGTTTATTATCAAAGATTAAATCCCTCCCGCTAAAGCGGTCGGGATTTAATCAGATAATAAACTGTCAATTTGCACTCTTTATATTACCAGGCAACAACGCTTTCGAAAAAATTTTACCGATAAAATTTCAAGCACTAGTGATATTACATACGAAAATTCGGATTCAGCACACAAAAATACATAAGGAATGATGGGTTTAGTCCTTGGAACAGATTTTTTTTGTAGACCTGTGCACAGATCTACAAAAAAAAATCTGTTTTAAGGACTAAATCTATCATTTCTTATATATTTTTGTGTGCTGAATCCGAATTTTCAATTAAGAGAATTTTTTACCGCGTAGATTTCGAGTACATCCCAGTTTTTATCGTCAAAATTCGGTTGAGAACTTTTGACGTTTACTCAAAATCTACGCAGTAGAAATTTTTTTTGATTGACAAGTCGGATTCAGCACACAAAAATACTTAGAGCATGATAGGTTTAGTCATTGGAGCAGATTTTTTTTTTTTTTTTTGTAGACCTGTGTTAGGATCAACTTTTCTTAATAACGATTGTTGATATTGTAATAAATAAAGGTACTTTACTCTTGAGCAACATTATACGACTGCAAAAAATTGATATCTGATATTTTATTTTGGGTTTTAGGCCATGCAAAACTTTTTATCAAGAATAACTTTTTTTCATAAAACCAATAATAAAAAAGTTTCCCATATGGTGCCGACTTAGTTGGACACACTGTATATTCTCATATTACTGGGTAACGTAAACAAATATATGGGTAAATATCGTACAGTGTATAAGCTACCCCGTATCTTGCGAATGCAAATATACCTATAGTTATTAGTCGACGTTTGAAATTCCCGTCTTTTTCCCGTTTTTTTCCCGGTTGGACTAAATCCTTGTCATTTTCCCGGTTTCCCCGATTTTCCCGGTTGGTAGACACCCTACTTAAGCTTTTGTGATGTCAACTTCATTAATTAGTTCAAAAGTTACAACAAATGTGTAGCGCGCCGTACCTGTTTGTCACCGCGTTCCATTTTCGTGCGTTAAACAAAAAAATCTGGAGCCGACATTTTCGATCCTACAGAAAAACTTCATGTACATGTTTTGTGTAAAATTTCCCGTACTTTCGAATGGCGCAATTAGTTTTTGAAAGAAAAAATTGTTTTAAGATATATTTGACAAAAACTGGTATTTTGCAACAAATTTGTTTAATAACAAATTACGTTCAAGGACTATTGTTGGTAACTTTTGGTATGTTGTCCCTGGCATGTTCAGAGATGTAATAATTTAACTTTCGTCGGGGTAAATAATAAAATGCAGGGAGGGTGTAAGTTTCATCGCCAATTCCATAGCGCCACAGAAATAAAAACCAACAGCTTCGAATGATTAAATTTATCAATTTGATTCCACTTAGTACTCAACGGCATTTGAATAAAACTCTTAAACACAATGAATACGAAGAGGCCCCAAGTAAAATATAACATCAGGAGTTTTGAGTGGGTTTACCAAATTAGATTACATTTTCCACAGGGAGAAAAGTAAGATTGTCGTTTGTGCCGTTCTTGTTATTGTGGAGCGTGGATCTTGGGCGTCTTTCTTTCGGTAATAAAGATAACGAGGTGCCTTCATTTTCCTTAGAAACCCACTTGTTTAATATTGTTAAATTATAGTACCTACACAGCTTAAAAGTTTCAAGGCATTATATACTTGGCCTTCATTCTGGGGCCTTTAATATAATGCAAACTTGGAAACAAAAACAATATTAAGTTGCTTGGTTTTTTTATTATAACGTTCGTTTTAATATTGTATGATAATGTTATGTGCATATGAGGAAGCGCGCCGAGATGGGATATACATTTCACTTACTGAGAATGAGTAGCTACTTTTATGGAACAAACTGAGCAACAAATCACTTAGCTAGATAGATAGTTTATTGGCCAATAAATAGATATATAATTATGTACATATGGCAAGTCAATTGTAAATAAATAATATATACACCTAATCACGATATAAAACATAAATTATACATACAAGACAATATACATATAAAATGACACAAAAGTAAGAAATACAAACATTTTCTATTTCATAATTAAAAAGGATTTAGAATAAATACATTACATAATCAAAATATACAAAGAATCCTACGCATAATATCTACTAGTAAAATTACAACCGTAAAGCTAAAAACTCATTGATGTGATAAAAGGCACTTTCTATGAGTAATTTTTTTATTTGCCTCTTATATTTAGATAGCTGAAGATTTTTGAGATTTCCATTTAGGCATATAGTCCAGTCAATGACCTTTTTCCCGTATAATTTTGCCAAACAGCACCGATTTTCATAAACAGTTGTATTTCGATTCTACTTACCCTCTACTCCAAAGCTGAGCCAGTACCGGGGGTTGCTTTTACCTTGGGGGTGGATGCCACCCCTTCTTGGTGGTGAAAAATGTTTCATTGAAAATAAGTTCGGGAATGGATAGATTGACTAATTCTAAGCAACCTTTGTTCTATAAAGTTTTTTCTGAAAGTCAATACTTTCCGATTTATTCGCGAGTGAATGTGTCAATTTTTCAAAAAAATAAACCCACGTTTTCAGACGGTTTTTCGCGAATAACACAAAAAGTAAGTATTTTATCGAAAAAATCATTCTTAATAAAAATTTAGCTTTTAAAAAAACAAAAAGAACGTTGGGTTTATGGTGTCTGTAGTCCCAATACAAACGGAGTAATAGCTTGGTTGGTTCTTATTCGTTAAACGCCAAAATTGAAAGTTTCAACGTGAAGTTGCCAAAAAACAATGTATTTTTCGGGGAAACTCATGGAACCTTTTTTGAAGTGCTTGAGAAAACCTTTATTTTTATTTTTTATAAAAGTCCCTAGCATCAAAACTAAGCGAGTTATGACGAAAATAATGTTGGTCCCACTTTACAATTTACTTTATGTACTTGTTTTGACCGGTTTAAAGTGCTTAGTTTTGAAACAATTTGAGCTTGAACTGAAAATAGCATTTTTGTAATTTTGCGAAAAAATTGCATTTTCTTCAAAATAACTCAAAAACTATTAAGGATACGCAAAATTTTGTAGAGTACAAAATAGTAGGTTTTACTTTTCTAAAAATTTTCGTTTTTTTTTTTTTTGGATAAAACTTGAGTAAGATTATATTAGCGTGCCCAGATTAGGGCAACAATATACAGAAAGAAGGTATTTTCATTATACATAAAAAAGTGTGTAAGTTGTGATTTGCATAATACCTAAATAATATTCTCTAATCATGATAAAAGCAAATAAATAAAAATAATTAATGGTAAAAAATGAATTTCCATGTTTTCTTAATTTTGGACTCATTTATCTAGAAAATGGTAACTCCTATCAAAATATTGTATAGGAACAAAATTGTAGAAAATTTTATGAACGTTGTTTTTTGTGAAAAAAGTTTTTGTCCATCTTTTTTAGTTTTTGTGTTAAATGACAAAAACAACATTGGGAACAGTTTTTTTATAACATATGGCGCCATTTTGAAAGTACCGCCAGTTTTTTTTGGGGGACATGTCTTAAATTGTTCCTTAGGCTTTAATAATATTTATGAAAAACATTGTCCCCAAGGATCGGGGGTACGTACAGTTAGGGACTAATAGGACGGCTACTATTGGACTGCAAAATTTAAAAACAAAGGATAATAAAAGTTTTGCAAATGTCGAAAATCGATCCACACTTTGTCAAAAAACCGGGCATACGATTTAAAAGCCTCACGAATTCTTCACTGAAATTTAAGCCTTTTTTTTTCTAATTGTTCATACAAAATGAGGGCTCTAAATATTCCCATTGAGCTGAATTGTATGCTGCGAAGAAATCATTTTTTCGAGTAGGTATCAGGAAATTAATGCAAATGATTACGTGGGAGACCGTCTAATTGAACTGGTCTATATTAGGTAGGAATTTCATTCGAGCGAGTACAAGTTAGGTTATTAAATTTGTATCCCGACCACAATTGTCACTAAACACAAGCGACATCAATAGACCGACTTAATTAACATCAATGTGACATTGTCCTTGCAGCTTTAGTAACAACGAGCTTTCAATATGCATATGTTGCTGAAATAAATAAGCTAAAACAAATTCTAGTCGCTTTGTTTACTCCGCAAACCAATTTTGTCATGAGATATATATGATCTGTGACCTGGTTATCCTACACGAGTTCGATATCTGTTTTAAATTGAACATGTCTGTACTTGATTTATTAGTCTAATGTGGACAATATACAGCAACGCTATATTTGAAATATCATGCGAATTGTTGCCTTTTTGGGAAAAAATAAAGCTACATTCAACACTTTTAAAACTGGCACAGTTACAGCAAATGTAGGCATTTCGATGTAAAAATAATAATTCGACGTTTGTTTTAGAGATTCTGTCGTGTTGAAATTTGACCTATCGTTTACTGCTAATTTAGTCACAGAAATATTTCCACACAAAACTGCAGTGGACAATACAGTCGAATTGATTTGATTTAATTTTTTTCGGGGACAACATTCCACGTGAAATGAAAAGTTTCTTCAATTTTCATTCCTGACATGCTTTAAACAAGAAAAACTGCTGCCTACAGAATCGCTACTTTCACATCCACATTTCCTTTCCAAGTCTCTTACAACAACAAAATTATACTATATTTGCACTCCACTCTATGGAAATAATGGTTGGCAGAACTCTAATTTTGTTTAAACCAATTTCTTGCGGGACCAGGACTTCATCGAAAACTGTTTGCTACATTTCATGTAATGTTTACGACTAGTTCCAGCAAAAAAATTTGCTACAGGAGGACAGAGTTAGTTACAAATTACTTCCACGTCCAGTGGAAGTATAATAACAACAAAATTTTAAAAATTTTTTATTGTCCAAATAGGCTTAAAATGTCATGAAACGTCGAGATTTTAAGTTTGAGCGAAAAAAAAAATTTCTGTCTGTCTGTCGGTCTGTAACTTTTTTTTGTGCGCACGTTTACTCTGAAACCGTTTAAGATATTGACTTGAAATTTGATACACATATGTACTTTAACGAGATCTAGAACTAGATTATATTTTCATCTTGTTCCGTCGAAGGGTTGGGGGGTAAATTGAGGTAAATTTGGGGTAAATGGGTAAATCAAGCAGGTAGGAGTCCATGAAATTGGTATTTAGTATATACAAGAAAAGCTGAGGTCTCAAAAAAATTTTTGGCATTATCCACCCCCATTACCACCCCACCTCCTCATTAAAGGGGATGAAAAAAAAAATGTGATTTAGTGCATGTACAGGAACCAGAAACCTCAAAATATTTTTTTACTTAATCCACCCCCATTACCACCCCCCTATCACCACCCCCACCCCACTACCGATGTAGGGTATCGTTTTATGGGTTTTTGGGGTAGAGGATTTCAAATATTATATTATTAAAGTTCCATAAACAATTATTTTCACATACAAAGTTTTTTCGTTGTGAGTGACTCGGATAGAGAATCTGGATGTGGAAGTAGTGATTCCTTGGGCAGCGGTTTTTTAGTTTTACTCTACTATATCGGTATGTCTGTGTGGTCTGTTGTAATTTATTTACAATTTTTTATAGGGCCAAATTTCGCTTGGTATACTATACGGTGATATTAAAGTTTTATCGAAATCCAACTTTTTATATCGTTAACTACCTTCTATAACCAACTTTAGTTAAAATGCGTATTATTATATTAATCATCTGGAATCTTCCAGACTTAAAATTTTTGTGCGTTTCTTTATAAACATATAATAAAAATAATATTAAACCAGCAATTTGGATAATTATGTTTAGAAATAGTAATACTTAATAATTCATCGTCTACCAGAGTTTAATTTTGGTTATGCCTAAACGAATCAATTAATAAAACAGGTGATATAGTCTATTGTTAAAAATTTTACTACTGTTTGTATATTTCATTTCAATACCTATTTATTTCTATTTTTACTATTACTATACCCCATTACTTTTTTATCTAAAATACCCAACGAGTATATATTCATTTACAGGATACACGTACCCTAGACTAATACAATGCAATACCGAATAGAAAGTGTGCATTGTACAGGGTGGACCAAATTAGATGGGATTTGGGGTTTTCTCTAAAACTTTGGCAGATAGACAAAAACCAATATAAGTGCTCTGAGCTCGATTTTCGAGAAACAAACCGCAATTGTCTATCTTTTTCGACTACCGAGCCACAGAGCGTTTTTGGAAATTTGGCATTTTTGGATGACCTCTATATCTCAATTATCAAGTGTCGAATCGAAAATCGAGTAACACATTCTTGAGGCACTTTTTTGAGTAGAATCCGTTGCTAACAAGAAGAAAATTATGCATGTCTCATTTTCGAGATATAAACATAACTTGTGTTTTTTTAAACGGAACACCCTGTAAATTATTTCATTATTCGATCACAACTTAAATTATCTATCCAATGATATACCACTTGTCATATTTATCTCTAGAAAAAGTAGTTAACTTCTTATAATATAAAATAATTTTGCCAAAAATAGGAAAAACTAAACTACAATAAATGTTCGAATTGTCTTCCATTGACATCTATGCATTTTTGGCACCTTCTCCTTACAGCATTTGGTGCATTTTCACTCATGACAGGAATTATTGTCCGAAACGCAGCTAATGTTTTGTTTTCCAATTCTTCCAATTCTTCTATGTCTTTGTTATTAGAATGTTCTCTCTATATAATGTTTTTTAAATAAGCCAAAAGTCGGCAGGGCTATATCGGGAGATCTAGCTGGCCACAAAAAAGGACCATTATTTCCTAAAAATTAAACAATATCTAAATTGATTTGTTGTTTATGTCCAGTTAGCTAAATTAATTGTTAGTTTTCAATTTAGTTAACTTAGCTAACTAGACATTGATAAACTAGTCCTGAGTGATATATAGATACCTATCCAGACCTCCCCAAATTGAGCATTTAAATAATTTTGTGTTTCATTTGACGTATGACTTGTGTTGGTAAATTAATCTTTGAAATTATCTTACAGGCATATTGTTTACAAAGGGCTCTATTGCTTACCGTAGAATGTTAATAATATTTTCGGTATTCAAATTACCGTGAAAAAAATCGTGCGTAGGTACAACAAAAGTTACAGACAGACAGATTTTTTTTGCTCAAACTTAAAATTTCGACGTTTCCCGACATTCTAAACCTATTTGGACAATAAAAACTTTCAATTTTTTTGTTTGCTTCACTACACTTCTACTGGATGTAGAAGTAAAATATCCAATAAAACCATACCATACACCATTGAGGATTAACTGTAGCGGTTACGTGCGGATTTTCATGAGCCCAATGGTGGTTATTATGCCGATTAAAAATTCTGCACTGCTTATATAGGCCTCGTCTGTCCATTTAATTGTGGCGCTTCATTGCACTCACGCAAAAACCACTGGCAAAATCGAGACGCCTTTGAAAGTCGTTTGGGTATAGATGGTGACTAATCCTAATTCTGTAGGATTTGAATTTATTTTTTTTTAAGCAACGCAACGCAGTTGTTTTTGGGATTCCTAAATTTTCCTGCGATATTAGCATTTTCTCTTACAGTTTCTAAATCAATATTTTTTACAGCTTCTCTACTTGCTTTATTATATATTTTTGCTCGCGGTTTTACAAATAACCCAAACTATTTTACATTTTGAACATTTTTATGCCTGGCTGCCTCTTTTCTGGATATCTCAAAATACTGTTTAGGCAGCACTTTGGGCACAAAGTTTAGCTGTCTATAACTTGCCTATTAAAATGAAGCTCGAAAGTTAAACCTTCTCCGCATTCTATAAAACACTTAATTATATCATATTTTTCACCATTACTAAATTGAACCATTTTTAACAAAGCTCACTCACAATTAACTCACAAATTAGTTTTTGACATTTACGATTATTTCGATTTTCTTTTTTTTACCACGGCTTTCTCAATAAATATTAAAAATGCGATAAATATGTTTAGATGTCAATGGAAGATAATTCGAACATTTACTGTAGTTTAGTTTTCCTATTTTTGGTAAAATTATTTTTAGTACACGGAAATTAGGCAAATTTATGTGGAATAGAAGAAAAAAAATTATAATAAGCTGAAATATCTATAATAGTTAGCTTATGTGTGTAAGAATACATATCAAAAAAGTTCCCACCCTAAGGGGTAAGCTTCATCCCCTTTAGGGACACCGCACTGGTTTTTTTACAATATCTTTTAAACGCTTTATCCTAGGGAAAAAACATAAGTATAGGAAAAGATTTGTCACAAAATTCTCTACAAAAAAGGTTCTGTGTTATGTATCGATATTTCTATTACTTTTTATGTAATTAAATCGTAAACTGTAGGGTTAAACAAAAATGAAAGTCTGATTATATTGAATACGGTACTTAATCGAACATGACGCAGCCTGATAATATTTCAAATGATCCAACATAATCCTAACCGCCTTATTCATAAACACGCTAGAGAGAGAGAGAGGTTGTTTTGACCTGCCTATGACCTATGAGTGGGTGCGGCCAAAAAAAAACCTACATTTTGATATGCGTTTTATGCTTGCTGGGATGATTTAGTACCTTTTCAGCAGAGGGTCGTAGGATTACTGTACATTTTGACATGTTTTATTTTGCTTTTTTTTTGCATTGACTAAAGTACAGGCTAACTACATTTTGAAATACAGAAAGGGCATCGGTTATATTGTGGTCATGCATCTTTGTAAATAACTCGTTTATTTTTAATTTTTCGAAAAAACTCTATTTCAGTTTTTTTGTCCAAAAAGGTCCGTGCCTTATCCTAGTTATAGAGTTTGATCGACGGAATACTTAATTTTCGATTTTTATTAGGAAACTGTTCGGTATTTGTAGAATTTATCGAAAAAATCAAGTTTTCCAGGATTTGTAGATTCGCTTTTATTTTGTCAAATTTCTCACAAACATCACCTAATAGACTTAATCGAGCCCTACAATCGCCCTTTTTGAAAATCAAAATTGGATCTTCGTTTCGGAAGTTATCAATTTCTTTGGAAAATCATACTCGGCCTTGGAAAAATACTTGCGGTCAACAGATTCGGGCCGCCAGCAATAGGCTTCATTTGTGGCAGCGTACCTTTGATCCCACTAAGTCTCATCGAAATCGATCAATATTCTGGACAGTTATCTGGCTTCCTAACCCGATTTCGAGAAAACCAGTTTTTTGCAAAAATTTCAGTTTCCATTTGTTTTTCGACATAGTCTCCGGTATACTTATCTGTAGATCGTTGCCAGTGGCACTATCTCTTTTTTGAAATATCTTGATCCGACTGCCCGTTAGCGAAATATTCATTTTTTCCCGAAAAACTTGAAACGTCTATATCGGGTAGTTCCGGTTTCCGAACGGAGCCGAGCTTCCAGCGTTAAGGTTTTCTACAGGCCTCCTATCAACTACCCAAGTTTCATCGAAATCCGAAAACGGATTAGGGGGGCTGAGCGTGACAGACCGACGGACGGAATTTTCTAAATTCGCTCTCGAGTCAATAAATACGACTTTCATTTCAATCCGACGTTTTTTTCGGGTTTTGATGGTCCACTGAAAAAATGCAAAACCTATACTACATTTTCTTGTTACCTACCTCCGAGTTTGCCGCCGATTAACGTAAACACCCTTAATAAGGGTGAAAGAGATGGGAACATTTTGATCCTGTATTCCTATCTCTATCAACTGTCGATTCAGAAAATATCAGCTTATTATAATTTCTTTCTTCTATTTTTACTAATTTCCGTGTACTATTAATATTAGAAGTGTTGTTGTTAATAGTTTTCCATGGCCTCCTCACAAATATATTAATTTTTCGAAAATTAACCACTTTTTCTAGAGATAAATACGACATATGATATGTAGTTGGATAGCTAATTTAAGTTGTGATCGAATAATGAAATAATTTACAGGGTGTTCCATTTAAAAAAACACAAGTTATGTCTTTATCTCGAAAACTGAGACATGCATAAATTTCTTATCAGCAGCGGATTCTACTCAAGAAAGTGCCTAAGAATATGTTTCTCGATTTTCGATTCGACACTTGGTAATTGAGATATAGAGATCATTCAAAAATGCCAATTTTCCAATAACGCTCTGTAGCTCGGTAGTCGAAAAATATGTATGGTCGCGGTTTGCGCCATTTGTCTCTCGAAAATCGAGCTCAGGTTGGTTTTTGTCTATTTGCCATAGTTTTAGAGAAAATCTCAAATCCACTCTGTACATAGAAAAATCTTTTTATATGCATAAAGATGTACTAGACCCTGGTGTAAAACTCAAGCTCTGTGACTCCTTGATCTTGTCGACTCTTTCCTACTGCGACGTACTCTATTGGCCAGCATTAACTAAGCGAGACCGCCTAAGCCTACAAAAAATTCAGAATTCCTGTATTCGTTACCGTTATAATCTTAGGAAGTTTGACCATATCTCCGCGAAAATTGCAGAGTCAGGTTGGCTCCTATTAGAAGAAAGGTTCTTACTTCATTTATCATGTTTAACATTCAAAATAAATTTACATCGGGAACCAACATATCTCTACAATAAACTACTGAAAGGCTCAAACGCGCATAGTCGCAACACCCGACACTGCAATCTATACACTGTTCCTAAGCACAGAACCTCGCAATTCCAAAAATCTTTTTCTTATAATGCTACGAAAGTCTATAATAAACTCCCCCCTGACATCAAAATATGCTCCAGCGTAGTTTCATTTCGGAAAAATGTAAAAAAAATATCTACTACAACAAAGGCCGTAATTCTTATTTCTTCTTCTTTTTTTTTTCTGTACCCCTGTAAACTCTTTGTATGAAAAGACATTATTATGTTGTTTTCTTTATTTACAAATAACGTGAATAATATTTTATTGATGGTTGCGTGGAAGAACGAGAAATCGAGCGTCGCCATCACAATAAATAATTACTTATATTGTATTATAACAAAAAGAAATAAAGACGTTATTTATTTATTTTATTTATAATTAAATAGGTGACATAAAATACATAAAACGTGAATAAAAAGTATGATTGAAACAACAAACGAAAAACATACAAGAAAAAAAGCGTGAGAAATAAATGTATAAAACAGAGGATTTTCCAAGGAAGAAAGCGATTAGATACATGTTTGTTTAATAATTATATATACAAACTTTCGAGAACATAACCTTATTGTTGGAGGTCGGTGCAGATTTTTTGGCTCCGACTGTACATAAATAAATATGAAACCCCGTCCGCATCGCGCTAAGCTTTCGATTTTGAATACCACAGTAGCAACTGCTCCTGTGGGACGTGTCGCAGATAGATAGCTCGGCACTGCCGATATCGATTGCGGATTTCTTTCGCAGATTTACCAAACTCTCTTGACTTCCTAGCGCGCTTTTAATACACCATATTTCTCCAGTAGCTATTATCGCCGAAAACTGAACTCCCAACTTCGGAAGGCTTATGCAAATACAGTTTTATGTAATGTGGTATTGCACTTTACACCGCCGTAAAATACGCTCCAGAATGGAGTAATAGAATTTAGTAGCGATTTGGGGGCTAATGAAGAAATAAAACCGTTCGGATTTTCACGTGCTACAATGTCTTTTGTCCTATTTAATTGTTGGGATGTACAAGGAGGTTCACTTATGTCGATGACAAGATTTCAGTGAGAATTATCTTATAAATGATAGTCAATAAAAAACTGTGAAATACTACTAATCGCTGATGGCATAAATAGTGCGGTCGAATTGATCTAATTTAATTTGTTTCTGCGACAATATTCCACCTGAAATTTTATTGTTCATCCTTATGTATTATGACCTCCTGCTCCTGAAAAATATATTTGTGCTCAAAAATTCCTTCTGCGTCAAAAGTTATATGCAATTTTTGACGCGCGTCCACGGATATTATCTGCTTAATATATCTCGTGCTAGTAATCGGATGGGAATTTTAAAAATACTGGCTTATTTGGAATAAAATTCTAAAAAAAATGTAGACCTGTCCGGTATGTATTGGTCAATCCGCCATCTTGGAAAAAAAATAGAAAACACCAAAAATGGCCGAAAGGATCAAAACTAAATATCTTTTCTATAAGGAGTAATTTCACCAGAGTTGGCAGAAATATTTATGGTCAAATACAATGCATTAATCCCGGACACCGTGTGTCAAATAGAACTGTCAAAGATGGCAGACGAAATAAAGTTTTTAATTCTTCGTCAATTATTATCAAGGAGGCATTGTACGTCATTTTTTTCTTCTCGATTGTACGTTTGGTGCGGGAGCTACGTGGGATTTTTTGGAAACTCATCGTTACAAGCATTTTCTATGCGTTGATTAATTCTATCGAACTTAAATAACGAAAAAATAGACTTCTGGCATATGTCAGCCCGCCGCCGAGTTGGTCATGACTCAAGATATAAAAATCAGTGAAATTATATCATCGTTACAAGGCTATTTTTTTGTGTTTACACATTTTATGTTTAGAATGAATAAAATAAGATCGCCTGAAAGTGTGGGTCGTCAGGAGGCGCAGTCAGAAAGGTAATAATGATCAGCTCTGATCAAAAATAAATTAACACAACTTTAAAAATTATGAAATAATTTTGATTCCATATACGAACTCATGATTTATTTAAATACAGCTTACATTTTCTTTATGTCCTCGAGATTTGCTTTCTTATACGCATGAATAAATCGGGAGCTGCTGTTTTGAATATAATTATTTAGTAGTTCGTCTTTACAACAGCCCCCGATATATTCATGCGTATAAGAAAGCAAATCTCGAGGACATAAAGAAAATGTAAGCTGGATTTAAATAAATCATAAGAGTTCGTATATGGAATCAAAATTATTTCATAATTTTTAAAGTTGTGTTAATTTACTTTTTTAATATTAGTTATTTAGTCGATATTTTTGTGTCGGGTTTTTTTTAAATTTGTAATTTAATTTTATTCTTTGATGATGATATTTCAATAGATGTTAAAAATGACATGGTTAAGACTTTAGTAAAAGAAGACTTATTTGAAGAAGCAATAAACGATTTAAATTTAGTAGTATTGATTAGATACAAAGTAAGGAAATATGTCATTTTATTTCCTCGGGCACAAAAAAAATTTTTGAACGATTTAAGCTCTCTACCGAATTTCTTAATGACTATCTTCGAACCTGGGAGACTAATCAGCAGTACAAAACTTGTTTTGAAATTATTAAAAAGTTAAAAGTTGTAAACGATACAGCTGAAAGAGATATTAAATTAATAGACGAATATAACAACAGATTAACAACAGACAAAGAGCAGCGCCAATTTATACATTTAGATTGCTAGCGAATATCGTAAGCATTTTACCGATATAAAGAAACAATTACCAAAATGTTTTAATATAAGTTATTATTATGTAAAATTAATTTACTAAGTGTAAAATACTACTTTCATAAGTAATATTTATATAAATGTTGTAATCTTGGCATATGATTTTTGATTCAAAGGCTGATGTTATTATAAATGTTTCATTTTCATTTCCCATTATCCAAATTTGACAAAATTTTGTAATGGTATATTTTTGATCATATAAAACCACTTTAAGTGGTGAGACAAATTGTAAAAAAATAAATAAAAACGCCTAAATAAAACAAAACAAATGCTTTGACATTTGCATAGACGTTTTTGAGATTTACTTCCTACGTGTACCTATTTGCTTCATCACTGTAATAGCTAATTTTAAATCACCGAACGAGCTTAACACGTTAAAGGCGTGTGTTTAAACGAAAATGCACTACCACTAAACCGTTTTTACATGGATCGATGTATAAATCGACAAGTACTAAATGCATATTCTATTGTTAATCAGCGTTTACTGAGACAATGGTAGTTTTCATCATAAAGGGCTTGTCACAACCCACAGCTGCATTAAATTTAATGGAATACACCCCTATCGGCACATATCTTTGATGCCGTGCTATAGCGTTGGTCAATTTTAAAGACGGAATAATAGAAATAAAACTTCCAGTTCATTTACGACCTTCTCAAGACGGTTAACAAAACGTTTGAGCCTACCTAGGTCAGTACGAGGAAGTTTAAAACTGAAATGAAATAGAATATGTTGCATATTCGGATGTATTTCAACGATTATTTCACTCATTAACGCTATAGCCAATGAGGGCCCGTTTTTTCACAACATTGCACCAACAAAACGTCATTATTAGTGGTAATCCAACCTAGATCGGCTTTTGACAGTACCAACATGCAAAAATTATCGCTCTAATTTTTTGTGTCGCCGCGTCGGCAAATATTGCGATAATTTGTTGACGTTTTGTTTCGTGAAATGTTTTCGGCAACTCATGCTTTTAAATTTTATTTATAAATATCTTCTCTAGCTTATTACTAATTGTTAACTTAAATTGTATAGTATGATATACGTAGTAATTGTAACGGTTGAAATTTGACTTGTCCTGTCATCCCGTGTGCTATGTCCCTTTTCAATTTAAAGCTTTAATTTCAAGGACCTGAAATGGAAACAAACAGGCTAGGTTATGACAAGTTCAAATTAATAAACAATGAGTTTCAAAATAAATTTAGACAAGGGTTCTTAAAATGTTTCTGGCTTTACCTTCAGCTTATTTGAGGTAATTTAAATAAGTATATAATTTAAATAACTTTAGTGTTAAATTGCACTTTGTTTTGATATTGATTTGACATTTTAAAACAGGGATTTTTAAAATCTAAAGTAGCATGTTATAAGTTTTTTTGAACAAAAAACCTGAGAGGCAAAAAAAGGTAACCATTTTGAAATCTAGAATTTCCTGGCATTTCTCTCCTGATTTGTGAAGTGTTAGGACCTCATAAGAACTAGGGTGAGTTGGTTGTTACTGATTTTAATTTTCCTGCTAGATACTTACTGGAGAAATATTTAATTCCAGGTTCCTTTTCTACTCTCGAATTATAATCATTCCACTCATCTATAATTTTATGTCATTCAAATCAAGGCTAAAACAATTTTAAAAGCCTCCCTGGTAAAGTCATTCTGGCATTGAGAGCCTGAGCATCTAAGGATCCCGCTAGGCATTGTTTCATCTACTGCGTGGAAACATTTTAAGAACATATTGTGAGACGCCTCCACATGGAAAGTTATCTGGTCCAAAAGAACTGTTCATAACCTGCCGTTGTTTCTGGGCCATGTCTAGCAGCTCCACCAAGAAGCGCAACCGAATAAGATGCAAGTAGGATTAACTCGCTCGGCGAGACGACTGTAAGTCCATCTGTTTTATTATATCCGTCTCAGCCCAAGGGGCCTACCTAAGTTAACACAACAGTGAGAAGTACCAGCCCGCAGCGAAAACCTGTCAACTCGTTAAAAGTCTCTTATTTTCTGTCGGTGATTTATTTTTGTAAGATCTTGTAAACTCACTAAACAGCTGTTATTTGGGTATTAAATTTTTGTAGAAAACCTAAAACAAGACATAGTCTAGCTCTTATCAATGTTTAAGAATTGCACATTTATTTGACGTGCACTTTTGCATTTTTTTAAAACTTTGGGTAGTCACACACATTTAGCTTGTGCATTATTTCATGTTCTATTATTTTATTATTATAACCTACCTGTTGTTCAAGTGGGCAATCGCCAAAATAGCATATAGCATTTCCAGATGAATTAAATTTATCATTTACCATTATTAATTTCAAATTTCAACTATTGTCATCGAGTTGTCAAATTTCTTAAAAGTAAGGTTGCTGTCAAACAGTAAATTCCTAATAGTAGGGGCGCGTTCCGTATCTAATGTACGAAGACATTTAAATTTTCTTGGTAGGGCTGATTTCGCGATCACTTTAATTTTATTATCATTCATTATTTATATTTACCTTTATATGTTAATACTGCTCAGAATTTACTTAGTCATTGTTTGTCATTTATTTTGTACCACGTACATTATTAAATTATTATTATGATTATTCCTTGTGTTTAAAATTATTTTGCTTGTTTTGTCACTCCCCTCCCTTGTCGATCCCTAGCGATCGGCTGGCGCCCGCAAAGAAAATAGCTCGTGCATTTTTGGTAACCAACAAACAAGAACCAACGAATAAGTACATCGCCAAAGCAAAATCTTCTTAAGCGAACCCACCCCCGGCTACGACTGTAAGAGCCGTCGCGCGTGGTTGCTATTTAAAATTTCTAATCTGAAAGTAAGCGCCACATAATATAATAATATAAAAATAACCTAAAAACGCCACATAAGTTGACAACTCCCAATTTCAAAGTGAAGGCTGTGTGGAACCTATATACACTATAAAAAATTAAGGTAAATTTACGTCATTGCGTGTAAAATGTCAATGTAATTTTACACGCAAAGAGAGCATAAAATTCCATTTACCAGGGAGGATTACCTAAAATATAAGGTAAATAGAAATTTTCCACTCTCTTTGCGGGTAAAATTCCATTACAATTGGGGGTAATTTTACACGCAACGACGGTAATTTTGTTTTCATAGTAAAATTACCGTCGTTACGAGTAAAATTACCCCCAATTGTAATGGAGTTTTACCCGCAAAGAGTGTAAAATTTCTGTTTGCTTATATTTTGGGTTATCCTCCCTGGTAAATGGAATTTTACGCTCTCTTTGCGGGTAAAATTACATTGAAATTTTACACGCAACGACGGTAAATTTACCCTCATTTTTAATAGTGTAGGGTAGGGACAAGTTATACATAGCTTTCAGAAGCTTATAATGCCTAACGTAATTACCAAATAATTTTCACAACTAAAATTAAATACAAATGCATACGAAGCAGTCAAATCAATCAATGATTTCAAGTTAAATACACAAATGTACTTACGTATGGTAATTCATCACAAAGCAGGAAACACCTTATTCGGAAAATCAAAACGCACTAAGTAGCATTACAGTTGTACTTAAAGTTCTCTGTACTTAAACAAGCAAACCTTAACTTAAATATTAAACTTCTTAAATTAAAAATGAGGATTAAATACATAAACACTTTATAATAATTCTTGAAAAATTAACTCTTTACACAGTGTTAAGCTAGCGTTACTAGATGGCGGTACCAGTTCATCTGGTCTCGTCAACCTTAGAACGTAAAAGCGAGATACTGGTAAAATGCAATATTGTCTGGCTTTACCTGCAGAGTGATTGGTCGAAGCGTGCCAGAGAACTCTTTGCATTAAAAACCAGCCTATAAGTTACAACACCTATGGTTTAACGTATATTGTTTTTCTTGTTTGTCATTGTCCTTTATACCTACTTTGTTTTTTATTGGATGGGTCGTTTTGGAAATGCATTTTTGCATGAAATTGAAAATAAAGGTCAGTAAAATCTAAAAAACATCTGAAGGCAATTAATTACAAAATATAATATTGAAGATGTGCTTAATGAATTATTTATTCGTGAAATATTCTCCCCAAATACCACTCGTGCTTTTAAATTTTATCTAAAATGTTTTCTCAAGCTAAATTGCCAAGGGTAATATAACTCGTGCAAATTGGCAGTTTATTATCAAACATTAAATCCCTGCCGCTAAAGAGGCCGGGATTTAATCAGATAATAAACTGTCAATTTGCACTCTTTATAATACCAGGCAACAACGCTTTCGAAAACATTTTCGATAAAATTTTAAGCACTACATACGAAAATAAGGTGTATCTATTTTTGCAGAAACCAAATCAAGCTGGAAAGCAAAAAAGTCTTATTGAAAAACTTTCGGAAATGGGTCCTTTGACCTCCAACACCCCATCACCCCATCAATAAATTAAAGGTTCAAGAAGATACAGAATTTTACAAGAATTTATAATTTAGTGTTAATATCTACATACCAAGAACAAATATTTTTAGGGAACTATTGTTATTTTCGTAATCTGCGCTTAAGGGTGGCGGTGTCGTGCTTAAGAAAATGATTTCGTAATTCGATAATTTCTCCTACATCCCTGAACCGAAAAAAATTCTTGTGCAAAAATCAAGAAAACCGTCGCCAACGTTTGTTTTTTTTTCTACGCTATTTTTTATTAAAACAATGAATCTATTTAGTGCAAAATATTATAAAGGTCTATTAGAAAGTATTACAATATAAAATGTATAAAAAAAATCATAAATTCATGTCAATTAACGGATTTATTTAAATTTTAAAACAATAATAAAATAAACTGATATACCTATTTTAGTCCAGTCAATGAATGGTTTCTAGAGGGAAATGCTGAGATCACAATTTTTGACTAGAGGGCTGTGTTTGGACTATTTAGGGCCAGGAACAGACCAAAAGTCCCCGAACGTAGGAGGTGGGGGGGATGCAGGGGGGCACGAAGAAGAAGGTCCTGGTTTTTGGTTTTTCGCTCATATCTCGAAAACGGTTAGCCCTAATCAAAAAGTGGCTATATGCAAAATTAAAGCTGACTTAATTTTCTACAGTAATGTTTCTATTAATTTTTTTCGTATCTGCTATGGTTCAGTAATGAATTGTATATCTTTTGACTGTATTCTAACTTTATTACAAATTTATTATAAATTGAAAATAAATTTTAATAATCATCGTAGAAAAAAAGTTCTTGTACGGATATCCGCTTCACAACAGACTGAACTGAAATATCGAATAAAAAATGTCTTTGCGTCTATAAGTGTGTGTGTGTGTGGGTGCGTGTATATCTATGTGTACGTGTATACCGCTTCTTGTAAACACGATAACTTTTGGTAGACTTAAAATATTTGATTACAATTTGGAACATATGTAAAACAGCATATTACAATAATCCCTATTGAAATTGGGCCATATCTGTAATACATGGTGATAACCAGAGGCCTACAATTCTCACTTCATAATAATGTTATTAAAAATACCATGTTCCATATTTTAGGATAACACTGATATATCATCTAATTTAAATAAAGTTGGTTTGCCTAACATACACCCGGTATATTGCGGTTTAGAAATGTTATACATCTTCTTATTTTTGTATGCTTAGTAATATTTTGCTCTGAAATTAAAATAAAACGTATTTTACGTATGAGAGTTTGTAGGCTTCTAGCTATCACCATGTATTACAGATAAGGCCCAATTTCAATAGGGATTATGGTAATATGCTGTTTTACATATGCTCCAAATTGAAATCAAATATTTTAAGTCTAACAGAAGTTACTGTGTTTACAAGAAACGGTATACACGCACACAGATATATACGCACACACACACTTACAGACGCAAAGACATTTTTTATTCGATATTTCAGTTCAGTCTGCTGTGAAATGGATATCTGTACAAGAAATTTTTTTCCACGATGATTATTAAAATTTATTTTCAATTTATAATAAATTTATAATAAAGTTAGAACACAGTCAAAAGATATACAATTCATTACTGAACCATAACAGATACGAAAAAAATTAATAGAAACATTATTGTAGAAAACTTAGTCAGCTTTAATTTTGCATATAGCCACTTTTCGATTGGGGCTAACCGTTTTCGAGATATGAGCGAAAAATCAAAAGCCGGGACCTTCTTCGTGCCCCCCTGCATCCCCCCCCCCACTTCCTACGTTCGGGGACTTTTGGTATGTTTACCTCCTACATAGTCCAAACACAGCCCTCAAGTCAAAACTTGTGGTCTCGGCATTTCCTTCTAGACCCCCTTATTGAACGTTCATTGACTGGGCTATTTGTTAGCTTCATAAACATATCCATAGTCGGTAAATTGCCCAATTGTCCTTTTCAAAAACCTTCAAGTCATTTTGAAAGAATATTTGCAGTTCTAAAGTTCTAATAACAAACAAGATTTGTAAATTCACGACACGAATATCGAATACGTTCTCGTAGTCTGAGCGTCAAGGGCGTAAATACTTTTTTGTAGGGGGCGGGGAATTGATAAGCGGGGGAGAAAATCAAAATAAAAAAATAAAAAATTTTCATCTCTAAATTTTCCTCGAAAAAAAAAGCGACAGAAAAATTTACCCCTACTTATCTACACCCTTGCTGAGCGTGTCTATGGCTATGGCGCCATATGTCACCGCACACTCAGTGGCGGCGCGTAATAAGAACAGTTTAAGTTATGCAGACTTTAATAGCTTATATTCAACATAAGGAACTGACAATTTTTTTTTTGTGAATTATGGGTTTTTTAATGATATTAGCGAGGGGTCTCTCACTCCGGAAATCACTGTACTACTTATACTAAGAAATACTTTGGAAATACCAGAAATAATTGAGAAATACCAGAAATAATTGAGAAATACTAAGAAATAATAATAAAAATTAGGAAATACCTAGAAATACCATAGAAATACCAGAAATACTTGAAAATATTAGAAGTATATAAAAAATTACATCATACCTTTAGGCACATACTCGCATATATTCAATACACAGGTTATAATAATTGTGTAACGTATATAATTTGATGCCTAAATATTGACTAAAATACTAACTAAAACATCTATTGAGCAAATGTTACCTCTTCTCTGAAATATAAATTATAATTTATAATCTAGTCTGGCGTCGGTGATAGGCGCTGGTAGCGGAAATAGGCCGACGTTAAATAGTTAAAAAAAAAAAAAAAAAAAAAAAAAAAATTAGACTTACGAATGGAAATAGTTCGGGTATTAGTCCAGTCAATGAAAGAGTTGTAGAAAACATTTATTAGGGGAGAATATTTCTCTTCAGGAATGTGTTGGGGTAAAGAAGAGGTAAACATACTAAAAGTCCCCGCCCCTAGCCTATCCGCATTAGGGGAGAGGGGGGTGGAAAAGTTCCTTTTTTTGATTATTCTCTTATAACTCGGAAACGATGCGTCGTACGGAAAAAGGTAATCTATGCAAATGTAATTAAATTTCCCACAAGAATGTTTATGTTTATTTTCTTCCTATGTGTTATAGTTTACGAGATATTCGCCAGCGCCATCAATTATGTACCTTTAATATTTCTATTAAAGCGGTTTACCGTGGTCTGCTAATAAATCACAGTCACAAAACAATCTTTATTTTACAACACTCAACGTATTTACTAACGTAATATTTTGTCGAAATATATACATTTCCTTAAATATACAGTGTGACTCACTTAAAATGAAGATACCCTTATAACTGTTTCATTTTTTTCCGATTTGAATCAAATTTTACTCAAGTATAGAACAAATTAGCATCTACTTATGACCAGAAAATCATTCACCCGCTATAACGGCAAAGCCACCTGCGGTACCAAAATATGAGGAAAAAGATTAAAAATTATACTGATGGGTCTTGACGAATTTCACGTAGCCACCACAAATTGCGGAAACTGAGGATCCCCTTTGCCAGATGAGATTATGTATGAGAAATCCCCCATCAATAACCAAATCAAATTTTGGTGTATGTACGTTTGTGGCGCCGATCGGATGCATTTTTTAGAATTTCTAACGTTGATGTTTTATTTTTTTCAGCATATTTTGGTAGCAGCCGAATGTTTTTCTGGTCATAAGTAGAATCTAATTCGTTCTATACTTGAATAAAATTTGATTCAAATCGGAAACAAAACAAAAAAGTTATAAGGATATCTTCATTTTAAGTGAGTCACACTGTATATTTAAGGAAATTTAGATAGATTTCGACAAAATATTACGTTAGTAAATACGTCGAGTGTTATAAAATGAAGATTGTTTTGTGACTGTGATTTATTAGCAGACCACGGTAAACCGCTTTGATAGAAATATTCAAGGTACATAATTGATCTTTTTTTAATTAATCATCGATTTTCGCTGGCGAGTATCTCATAGGGAGAAAATGAATGTAAACATTCTTGTGGAAAATTTAATTACGTTTAATTTTGCATAGATTACCTTTTTCCATACGACGCATCGTTTCCGAGTTATAAGTGAAGAATCGAAAAAAGGAACCTTTACACCCCCCGCCCCACCCCCCTCTGAAGCGGCGGGGCTAGGGGCGGGGATTTTTAGTATGTTTACCTCCTAACTACCCCCAACACATCCCAGAAGAGAAAAATTCTCCCCTCCTAAAAGTTCTCTACAATCCCCTTTTGGGCATTCATTGATTGGACTATATAGTAAGGTATTGTTGCTGGAATGAGCTACAAATGAGGTACTCATTCAACGTCCAAAGAGTTCGAACGAAAATATTTCAGACAACGCTTCCAAATTAGGAGTAACGTTTTTTTGCAAATATCTACTACCTATTTAATGATTTTATTGGTAAAATATCTAGATAGGATATATAAAGATTATTAATTTATCTTTCATTATTGTAGGCTAATTTGGATAAAAAGTGACCGAGATAGGAATACAGCATGTTCCACTTTTAATGGACCCCACCAATTTCTCAGTTATTAGACCTTTATTATGTCTCGATTGTGTCGTTTTTAAGTAAAACACAACTTATGTCAGTCATTTTAAAAAAACTAATGTAATATTGAACAGCATGCTCTAAAACCGCTGTATCCAAAATGTAACAATATTTTGATTTATGATTTTCGAACTTCGGATCCCTTAAAATTGCATTTTTTAAACATTAAATAATCAATAACTTAGATACTAATTATCTTTCTAAAAAAAGTCATTCCTCATTTTCTCTTTAAAATTTACCTTTTCTTGCCACTTCATGTCATCGATACCTTCAATTCGGTAATCCCCGATGCCAAAATAATTTATAGGGCTGCTGGTTCAAAACTTTTGGTAATTACTTCCACATACAGTGGAAATATAGTTACGCAAAAAAAAATTGAAAATTTTTGTTGTTCAAATAGGGCTTAGAATGTCATGAAACGTCGAGATTTTAAATTTCTGCCTGTCTGTCGATCTGTAACTTTCTTTTTGTGCACACGATTACTCTGGAACCGTTTAAGATAATGAATTGAAATTTAGTACACGTATGTATTTTAACGAGATCTGAAACCAGATTATATTTAAAACATCTTATTACTTTGAGGGGGTTGGGGAGTAAATTAGGTTAATGGGGGTAAATAGGTAAATCAAGCAAGTAACAGTCCATAAAATTGATATTTGATATGTATACGAGAAGCTAAGGTCTCACAAAACTTTTTGGCATTAGCCACTCCCATTACCACCCCCACCATGCTCGACCCCATTATTAAAGGGGGTGAAAAAAAATAAAATTATGATTTAGTATGTGTACACTGTGTACAAGAACCAAAGGCGTCAAAAATGTTTGTTAAGTTCATCCAACCCCACCCCCACTACCGATGTGGCATATCCTTTTATGGGTTTTTGGGGTAGACGATTTCAAATATTATTATATTATTAAGTTTCTGTAAACAATTATTTCCACATACTGGAGTGCAAATGTAGCATTTTCGTTGTAAGAGTCTTGGATAGGAATAGTGATTCCTTGGGCAGCGGATTTTTTCAATGAAAACTCTTGGCCTACGAAATTAAAAAATATCAATGGCATTGGATGATAGAAAAAATTAATTTAAATAGAAAATGAGGAATTGCTTTTTTTCAAAAAACAATTCGTTTACAAGTTATTGATTATTTAATATTTAAAAAACGCAAGGACCTAAAGGATTAATCGTCAACGGCTCGTAAAAAATGTAAAAACATATTTTGCCTTAAAATAATAGTGAATGGAAAAGCATTAACAGTGACAAAATTCTCACTCTGTTGGTTATTAATGAATAAGTCATTTATCTAGTGCCAGAATACTGCGTGTTAGAGCAATGCCACCTAAAACCTATAAAATATTAATAAGAAAATTACAAGGATAAAAAAAATTGTAATGTTAAACAAACGACAAAATCAAAAAATTTAAAGTCGGTTAAATGAAAATGTCAGCCAACTGAGTGAAACAAACATCCGCGGAATGGCATATAGGACGAGTAACTAAAATTGAAAAAGATGATTACAAGGTAAAACTGTTAACAAAAGACTTATATAGTTATAAGTGTTCAAGCAAAACCACGAAAACATTAAAAGTGTTAAAGAAGAATTTATATTTTATGGGCCAGTAAATCTCGTAGGAAACGGGCCTTTTCATACAGATTACATAGAAACTAAAATTATGGAAAAACAATTTAAAGCTAAAAAGCAGGAATTAAAATAATAATACATGTATTTTTTTAAATAAATATTTTGTTTCTCTTAAAGTATTGTTATGTTCGATTTTTGGCAGGCTTATGAACTAGTAAACCCTGTTTAAACCTACATTTGAAAAAAAAATCACATGGGAACATCTTTGCAGTAATAATAAGCAAAATTTTAAACCAATATGATTCATCATAAAACTGAGAAATACCAGAAATACCAGAAATACCTCGAGAAATTATGGAAATACTGAAAATGTTTTGGAAGTACTGGAAATATTTTGGAAATACTGGAAATATTTTGGAAATATTAGAAATACCTTGGAAATACGTTAGAAATTCGGGAAATACCTTAAAAATATGTATACCGAAATGTCGAACTCTATACCCTATAGTCTGTAAAAAAATATTATTATAAATCGTTTTTATTATCACTAGCGATTTTCTCCCTCTCCATTTTTTGAATAGGATTAATTAATATAACATTCTGAACAATTAATATCATCAATATCGATCTAAATTTTCACGGAGCAGTTTACTCTTTACTTATGCTGCCATGACCTTTTCTATTAGTTCAATTTCAGCTTAAGAGATGCATTTCATTTAAATATAATCCTGAATTTATACCGACTACCACTCACTCTCACCGGGCTACGAACTGGACGCCCCCCCAGGGGAACAGTCTCCGCTATCAGGCAGGCCAACGAATTTAGACCTTTCCAAGGCTATTCAAAGGCGCAACAAGAAAACAAATTGAACGGAAATTTCTCCATGCCTTTAATCGAGCGGGGCAAATGCCAACGCAGTTTCGTAAGACTGGCCAATTCTCCGCTGCCGTAACATCTCCACTTCCTCTCTTCTTGTTTGCCGGACTATTCGGAACTAGTTGCCCGGAATTATTGGGCATTCGGTTTATTTATGAAACTGAAAACTGCGTCGGAATGACGAACAACATTGTAAATAAATGAACAGAGGAGGGTCGTGCGCGCCAGCTGTGCACGGAAAACATTTATGTACTGGATTTTTATTGCCGTACACCGCGTGTGGGAGCCACTGATATATTTTGTAGGTCCGACATTTATGGAGAACACATTTTCGCCTCGAATACAGTGCGTTCCGTGCGAAATTCCTCGATATATTGAGTGCACCCACAAATTAAATGAAACTTGACGCACACAGTACTTTGTCTTAAAATTCTTAAATCAAACCAAAAATTACGTATTAGCCGGAGACCGCGACCTTCGAAATATGCAAAATAAAAGTGGCCTATGCTCGCGAACATACAAAAACTGAAGTCATATTGTTATGTAAAATGACCTGCAGAATTCGAATATGGAGGTCGCGATTTGATTTGAAATTGCGAAATCGGAGAAAATTGCACTTTTCCACTTTTCTATGAAATTCCGCGAAAATTCAATATTTTATGTTTCCCATCCCATAACTTTGTTAATAACAATTAACTCCGTTTGAAAATTTGGACACATATATTTCGAAATCAATCGATTGCCACACATAAATATATACTAAAGATAAATTATCTGGTGGAAAAAAATATTTTCGCCCGAGTTCACATGAATTTTGAAGTAGCGACATTGAAAAAGTCTGTATCGAGGAAACGAGATAGAGTACTAGTATAAACGAGTGAAATGTAGTTTAAGGTCTGAATTAATTTTTTAAAAACATAAAATCGTTGTTTACAACAGTTTGGTGGTCATAAAAGTGTAATAAGCTTGAGCGTTGTACGCACTGCATTAAATTTTGGGTGCAGCATGCACCAGACAGCGTAGAGAATATGAGATGACACGGTACGGCATTCGTTTCCAGATGTATTCATAAAGTAATATTGATAATTAGACCATGTCCCAGACCTCTAAAGTCATTATAATTTGGGGGGACTGAATGAAACTTTTACCAGCTGTTTCTAGGCTCATGTGGAGCAAAAAAGTCGGGGGGGGGGGGGGTCCATCATGGGGAGGTAGCTTTCAAATATGGCGGCCGTTCAAAATGGCGGCCCGACTGCGAATCTTTAAATTCAATTATCTCGAGATCGGGTGGAGCAATCTTGAATTTCTTTTTTTCTAAATGTAGGTTAATGAATTGAATATATTTTTGTTTGTAATATTTATGGCCAAAAAATCAGTATTTATCGCTCAAAATTTGAAATAACGAAAAATTGGATTTTTTGAAATTTACGTTTTGCTGCTTATTGGACCAACGGTTGGGTATATCGAGAACGTGTCCTGAATAAGAGTTTTAGAGCAACATCTCACCTTTAAAACGCAAAAAAGAAATTGAAGATCGGATCAATAGAACCCGATATTTCGAGATTCAAAGTGAAGGGGCGCGGTTGAGCATTAATACTGCGTTTTAAAATAATAGGGTTTATCTATCTGTCCGTATAATTTTATTGTTTTTTGCATTTTATTTTATATTATTATTTCATATTTCAGGTAATAGTGTGACTCCTCCAAAGAAAACAGGTATCCTTCTCCAAAAAAGTTGAAAATTGACCGTAGCTGCATCATTTGTGAAAATTCTACACCACTCCAAAGACTTGGACTCATGGAATGCTTTGTCCAATGCCGCGATACTAAGAAAATTTGAACCAATAATAAAACTGCACGAGGGGTTATCTGACCAACAAATACCTGACGTTTACTACCATAAAGAATGTCGCAAAACTTTCGTCCACAAGAGAAATCTTGAAAGAATCGCCCACGCCGCCGATAAAGGTCCTTCACCTGTTGAAGATAATAGAAACATCAACGGAACTCCGTCATCTATGAGAAGATCATGGCCCGATAGGAAAAATGCCAGTACTACAGGGCGTGTTTATCCGGAGATCTGCATTTTGTGACAAGCCAGGAAAATACTCCCAAAGTTCGAGGACAAGGTAGAAGTGTGTCAAGTTCGTTGATCTCAGAACGTACAAGACACTTCGAGCTGTAGCCGTCGAGCGAATGGAGAGTAAAATCATGGCAATTACTTCACGAGATATTTTCGCTGGTTAGACTCACTATCATCATTCCTGCTACAAGTCATACACCAGGAAACGACCACAGAAGGTACAGCAGACTTCCTCAGATCCTTACTCCAATGAAGATAAATTAGACAAAAAATTCGGTGATCTGTTAAGATGCAACGTTAATAACAAGGTTTATATAGCTCCTTTGAAGCCTTTCTAGTGACTATATTAAAACAAAGAGTAAGTTGGGCGCATTTGAGAGTGGTCTCAATGTCAGTGAACAGATTGAAGTAGCAGCTGATATTCTGAAGAGTTCAATAAAGCATTCCATTTCCTCGGTAGAACAAATTTGGCCACCGAATATCAACAATCTGTCCATTGATGACTTTCAAGGGCCGAAGATACTTCTTAATTTCTTAACCAAGCTCCTCCTCAGTAATAGTATGAATAAAGTCAATATTATCTATAGCTCAAGATATACTATATGCTCCATTGATAAAGTTCTTGCTGGTAAGCACTACAACCGCGCAGTTCGCTTACACAAGCTCGTGTATGGAGCCTGCATCAGTGTTCTGTACTCTGGGTTTTTGGAATGGGTAGATATAAATGAGTTAGACCTTTCCTACGTCTTTGTTGGTCAGATAACCCCTCGTGCAGTTTTATTATTGGTTCAAATTTTCTTATTATCGCGGCATTGTACAAAGCATTCCATGAGTCCAAGTCTTTGGAGTGGTGTAGATTAACCAGTGTAGAATTTTCACAAATGGTGCAGCTACGGTCAATTTTCAACTTTTTTGGAGTAGGATCCATGTTTCTTTGGAGGAGTCACACTATTACCTGAAATATGAAATAAATAATATAAAATAAAATGCAAAAAACAATAAAATTATACGGACAGATAGATAATTTATTTTATTTTAAAACACAGTATTAAGAGACACCGCCCCACTTTGAATCTCGAAATGTCGGGTTCTATTGATCCGATCTTCAATTTCTTTTTTGCATTTTAAAGGTGAGATGTTTCTCTAAAACTCTTATTCAGAACATGTTCTCAATATACCCAACCGTAAGTCCAATAAACAGTAAAACGCAAATTTAAAAGAACCTTATTTTTCGTTTTTTCGAGTTTTGACCGATAAATACTGTTTTTTCGGTCATAAACATTAGGAACAAAACTGTAGTCCGTTCATTCACCTACATTTAGAAAAAGAAATTCAAGATTGCTCCATCCGATCTCGAGATAACTGAATTTAAAAATTCATAATCGGACCACCATTTTGAACGGCCGCCATATTTGAAAGCTACCTACCCATGATGCCCCCCCCCCGAATTTATTGCTCCATATGACCCCAGAAATCCGTGGTAAAAGTTTCATTCAGTCCCCCCAAATTATAATGACTGATAAGTCTGGCACATGGTCTAAATATTATACTGGGTAATACAATTCTGCAGTAGCACACAATAAATACATTTTTATTCGATATATACACTTGCTTTCGCATAAACAGCTTATGGAACAAAGTACATTTGCTTTAGCACAGGAACATGATTTGTTACAAATTAGGTGTTTGCACTTACAAAATGGTGTTATGTTTAGAAAATCTGGCTTCGCATTAATTGTCATCGTGATTGGCTGGATGTTGCTGTTTGTCTTGTGCCATTCAAATTCAAAAAGGTTTGGTATTTTTGGCTGAACGAAATAGGCAGTTTTGTAAAAAAATTGTATAACGAATTCGGAATAATTTTAGAAGCACATTCTTTAGTAATTTCTATCTTATCAACTGCAGATTTACATAATTGAATATCTGTTTTTAAGACTTTAACAAGATGGTAGATGTCAGACTGTAAGTGACAAGAAGAATTGGTCTGTCCGGCAACATCCTTCGTATCTGATGACTGAGATATGCTCTCTTGTGGCACGTTCAACAATTTTATTATTTTTGCCGTTGAACATACATAACTAAACAACTTTGAACCCTTTGCAATTAATAGATAGATAGATAGATAGAAATATTTTATTTCCCACAATATGTATCTTACAAACTACAATGGTTGTTTTGGTGTACACATGTATTGTTAGAACTAGATACATACTTCTGGCTCTTTCCGAGCCTTAGAGAAAATATCGCCTAGTTTGACTGTGGTTTATAGAATAATTGTCTGTCTCAGATAATATACTACATTATAGATAACATACTACAGATAATATACTACAATAAGGAAGGTAAGAATAATAATAGCAACAATAATAAATGGTACGTATTTAAGCTAGCAGGCTGAGACTTGCAAATTTTAAATGATATTCAATGAAATTCAATGATATTTAATAAAATCTAAGCAAATGATATGATGTAGGTATATAGTGCCATTCATATTTATTTGTTGTGGCTACTCGGATTCCGAAAATACAAATGACCTGTTGTTTTAGTTGAGATCATCCTCAAAAAATTCGTTTAAGTTATAGAAAACATTGGTTTTTAGAATATTTTTCAAATTCCTTTTTAAATAGATTTAAGGACGGTTTTTGCTGAACTCTTTCTGGAAGATGATTAAATATTTTTACACCTGCATATACGGGTCCTCTTCTGTTTACATCCAAATTGTATGAGGGAGTTCGGTATATGTTTCTGTATCGTGTATCATAATTGTGGATATCAGATGGTGTGGAAAGCCTTTTTTGTTCTTTGTAAATTATTATACTGATTTTATATATGTACAAATTCGTTAAGGTAAATATTCTGTGCTTTTTAAAGTAATCTCTACACGAGTCCCGCGTATTTAGATTAAATAGTGCTCTTATGGCTTTTTTTTGTACTAAAAATGTTGTCTTAGCATTGGTTGAATTTCCCCAAAATTCTACTCCATATTGCATAATAGAGTAGAAGTATGCATAATAGACTGTTTTACCAACATTGAAACCGATGTTTTGTCTGATTGTATTTATGGCATAAACTGCATGGCTTAATTTTTTATTTAATTCTATAATGTGAGTTTTCCAGTCAAGCTGTTGGTCCAAATGAATACCTAAAAATTTAGTGGTAGACGTGGGGATGACATCTCCACCATTTGTTGAGATAACAGTATGAGGTTGTGTTTTGTTTGGTTGGAATAGAATATTAAAAGTTTTATTGACATTTAAAACCAGCTTATTGGCTGCGAACCAATCGCATAAATCCTCTAATAAAGTCTTTGTTATACCGATTAGATCGTCTAAATTTTTGTGCTGTAGCGTGATGCTTGTGTCGTCAGCAAATTGTGAGAATTTCGCGAGTGGGAAATTTGCTGCTACGTCATTTACGTATATTAAGAATAAAGTTGGTCCCAGGATAGAACCTTGCGGAACCCCACACTTTATGTAGCCCGGGTTTGTGGATACTTTGGTGCGATCACTTAAGTAAGATTTAAACCAATCATGAACAATGAACAATGCCCCGTATTCCATAATACTCCATCTTGTCCAGCAGAATTTTGTGGTCGACACAATCGAAAGCCTTCGATAAATCGCAGAAGACAGTAATTGGTATGTCTTTATTTTCTAGTATTTCATTTACATTACCGATTAAGTCGAGAGTAGCTGCCGTTGTATTTTTCCCACTTCTAAAGCCGTATTGTCTATCTGAGAATGTTTTATTTTTTTCAAAATATTTGGTAATTTGCTCCTTAACTGCAGCTTCCAGAATTTTAGAGATAACTGATAAAAGTGAAATTGGTCTGTAGTTCGATATATCGGTTTTCTCACCTTTTTTAAATAGTGGTTTAATTACTGCATGTTTAAGGCAACTTGGAAAAGTTCCTGTAATTAGAGATAAGTTAATTATGTAAGTTATTGGTTTTATAAGGTAGTCTACTACTTCGCTTATTATTGTTATTGGGATATCGTCTGAGCCTGTACTGTTTTTTTGTTTAAAATTTTTTATCAGTCGTTTTATTTCTGCTTCTGTCATTGGTGAAAAGAAAAATGAGTTATACTTATACGATTTTACTGTCGTTACGTAAGCCATAGCTTCTCTTTTGCTGGTTATGTTTTTTGTTAGTTCCTCTCCCACGTTTAAGTAAAATTTTTGAAATTCTGATGCCACTGCGAGTGGATCCCTGATTGTTTCATTTTCTTGATTTAGGATATTAATGTCATTCTGTGTCTTAGCCGCTTTTTGTTTTATGTTTGAATCAATTAATTTCCAAGTAGATCTTATTTTGTTTGATGAGTTTGTTATATAATTATTTGCATAAATTTGTTTTGCAATGATTACGAGTTTTTCCAGTGTTTTACAATAGTTGCGCACGTAATTTTTGAAGAATATATTTGTGGTAAAAAAATTTTTAATATATAATAAAGAGCGTTTATTACGACATGATGTTTTTATCCCCTCTGTAATCCATCCCGGACATTTATTTTCATGATTGATCTTGATATATTTAACTGGAAAAGCCACATTAAAACAGCTGTTGAAATAATCATAAAAAACATCGCAAGCTAGATTTACATCAGTTTCTGTGTAGAGTGTACTCCAGTCTATTTCAGAAATTAAGTTTTTGAAAAGGATTTTATTTCTAGGACTGAATATTCTTTTTTCTATTTTTAGGGGTTCAGGACTAATAGTAATTTATCTCCGAAATGTTACTTTAATTTCTTGGAAATCTCATCTGAACTTGGATATGATTCAGTCCAATAGATGTATTTAGTGGCTTCTGTATGAAGAAGGTGACGAATTTGAGCTATTGTTAAAACTTCACCATTTACCAATATATATTTTTTAAATTTTAATAAGGCTTGCAAAAACAAGCCTTTAAATTGAAGAATATTAGCTTTGTTTTGTTTCTTTGAAGTGCACGATTTTACTTTTTTTCGACAAAATCCCGACTCCTCACATCCACTGTAGGATAGGTCACTCTTGCAGTAAACACGTAATTACACACCCTGTAAATATACCTGTTTACAAACACGTTATACTTCACGCATAGTAATAGACGGATTCCACATCTAGAAAGAATTTTTTCAACGAATTTGTGATCGAGAATATTACATATATCGAGATAAAGATGCTAAAGTGTGTCGGAATGTCGCAAACAAGAAAATAACCAAGAACTGAATGCCCCACGAGGTAATAAGGCGAAAATAATAATTTAAAAAATGTGAAGCGTCATGAAATCAAATAATTCATATCATTTATTCAGAGAAAATGTTATTTCAGTTCTGTTGCTACCCCCACACGTCACGCATTACACAAAATCGCAAGGATATCCCATTCATCATTGGAAAATTCTTGTTAAACAATAGGCGGGCTCGCCCACGCGGCTTTGTGTAGGGCTCATAAAAATCATTCTGACAACATGATTTCCATGAGTATTATCCATAAATAAATACATCAATCCTTTATAACATGTTTTTAATGCGAATCAATAAAACTTTGCCATGAGTTTTTAGTTTAATTCTGTCAATTTGAAATTCTACATATTAGATGCTACTTTTAGCTAACAAAATATGGAGACGGGGAGGTGACCGACGGGAAACATATCTGAGTCAGAATTTTTTTTCTTAATATCTACACACAGAGTGTATCATAAGCAGGGACCGGAACCGAACAAAACCGTAACCGGAAACCGCACCGTAATTACTATTTTTTTCTAACCAAAACCGAAAACCGAAATGAGAATTACTGGTAAACCGAAACCAAAATTAAAATAATACTATTTCTCGCAAATAATAAAGGAAACAGTCGACATTAAACATCGCCAAGAGGAAAAAAAGGTATATAAAAGGCAGAATTATCACATTATTTTTAAAATTAACGATAAAGAAAACCTTGCACTGAAAATAAAACAAAATGAATCTTGGAAAATAGATAAAATTAGGGCTAAAATTTTGACTGAAAAATTGTTGAATATACATATAGTTAAACTCTTAACCTATATTTTTAATAAATTCGACAATTTCTCCTACATCCCTGAACCGATTCAAAAAATTTTTTGAGACAACTTTATAGAATAGTTTGAAAACTAAAAAAGGAAAAAAAAATTCTCGTGAGAAAATAAAAAATTTTTTTTTGTTGATTTCAATAGTCTGGTATCATTCTATCAATAGTCCAGTAGAATTAGTAAAAAAAAGACTGAAATTTATTGTAATTCGTTTCAGGATGCCACGTGGATTAAACGATAGTTTTATTGATTATGAAATTGGTCCACTTTTTGACCGCCGGAACATTGTTTATTTAACGATTTATTGTTGAAAAATTGCAAAAAATCGACTTTTTTAAAGATAACTCAAAGACCTTTGATGATAGGTTTTGCAATTTGTAGATACTGTTAGAACTTTGAAAAACGGTTAATTTGAGAGATGTTTCGTTTGAAACGCTTGAAAATTTGTTTAAATAATTGCAAAAAACCGCGAAAATTTTAGCAATTTGCAAATATTTTTCATTCTTTAATAAAAGAACTTTAGTGCTTGAAACTTTGAAGAAATATGTCTTTTATTACCCCAAAGTTATCCCTAAAATTTCATCAAAAAATTTTAATTAGTTTAAGAGATATTCAATTTGTTTATTAAAAACATAAATAAAGTAAAATGCAAATTCACCCAGTTCCCGTTGTCGTAGAGGGTTGATCTGGACATCCTTTTTTTTTGAGACTTAAACTTTATGTTTTCATTAATGGCAAATCAAATTTGCATTATTTTCAACTTCAAAATGGCGTTTGAAAAAGTGTCACATTTTGAAGTTAGGTTTTTTGCTAATAACTTTTAAACAAATGAAGATTTTGCAATATCGTTCTCATATCTTTGTTGTTGGGGTCTTTTCACACATTTTCAAAAAAAAATGACTGTAGCCTTATTAGAAGCCGAGATGATTTTTTTTTCAATAAAGTCATACAAAATTTTTTAACAAAAAATAGTTGTTTAAAACAAATTATTGTTTAATTAGGAAAAAATCGACATGACAGATATTATTATTTCATCACGCTACCCCAAATTTAAAAAAAAGTCAAAATCGGAGAAACGGTAAATTTTTGGTTGACGGATTTGAACTCGTCTCTATCATTTTATGAACATGTTACAGATATGACTCCATGCTTCTCACTCCTGTTCTGACGCTGAGTTAAAATGAATTATTGTTATCGTTGCAAATTGAATTTTTTTCCCCCAAACTCAGCTTTATTACATAGATAGACTATTAAACTAGTTGTTCGACAAGTTTCAGCTGTTAATGTTTATTAATAAACAAATTACGAATTTATTAAAAATATATATCTCGGCTTCTAGTAAGGCTACAGTCATTTTTTTTTTTTGAAAATGTGTGAAAAAACCTCAGCAACAAAGATATCAACGATATTCTAAAATCTTCAATTGCTTAAAAGTTATTAGCAAAAAACCTAACTTCAAAATGTTACACTTTTTCAAACGCCATTTTGAAGTTGAAGATAATGCATTTGATTTACCATTAATGAAAACATAAAGTTTGAGTCTCAACAAAAAAAATGATGTCCAGATCAACCCTCTACGACAACGGGAACTGGGTGAATTTGCATTTTACGTTATTCATGTTTTTAATAAACAAATTGAATATCTCTTAAACTAATTAAAACTTTTTGATGAAATTTTAGAGGTACCTTTAGGGTAATAAAAGACATATTTTGTCAAAGTTTCAAACACTAAAGTTCTTTTCTTAAAGAATGAAAAATATTTGCAAATTGCGAAAATTTTCGCGGTTTTTTGCAATTATTTAAACAAATTTTCAAGCGTTTTAAACTAAACACCTCTCAAATTAACCGTTTTTCAAAGTTCTAACAGTATCTACAAATTGAAAACCCTATTGTCAAAGGTCTTTGAGTTATCTTTAAAAAAGTCGATTTTTTGGAATTTTTCAAGAATAAATCGTTAAATAAACAATGTTCCGGCGGTCAAAAAGTGGACCAAATTCAGGGTCATGTTCGTAATCAATAAAACTATCGTTTAATCCACGTGGCATCCTGAAACGAATTACAATATGCATATTTGCTAATTCCACTGGCCTACAAGTGTTCTCTAAAGGCCTGTCAAAGAAGTTTTTCAAACGGTTCACACACACTCGAATACTCGAAAGTTTCTCCAACAATGTTGACATCATCTGGAGATGATTATAATGTAATGTTTTAAAAAAGGTTTCAAATCTTACTTACCTAGTTTGAGAAATATCGTCAGTTTTGCTAATAATACGGCAACTTTCTGAAGGGGAGGACCATGAGGTTTCTGCAAAATGTTTTAAATGATTTTAAAATGATAAAATTTTGCCTGCGTAAAAGACTTACCATAAATCAACAGAATGCATAAGTTGCCCAAAAAATTGGTCTGTGTATAACATAATTTCAAGATAATACTCACGGTCAGGGCGATTTCGACTTATCTGTAGTTGAAAGAAAGTATTTTGACGTCACTGTCGATTAGCATGAGTTGGGGCGTCCAAATCAACAATGTTTGAAAGAAGTTGCGGTAACGTCCATCTGTATTTAATAATTTCAGGAGAATTTGGTACATGTAAGAATTAACCATTTTCTATTTTGACCTTACAATTAGCTAAAAAAAAAAAAGAAATGATGTAAAAACGGATAATTGAAGCGAAATACAAACCTCAATTATATCTTTCCGACGAATTAGAGACACCAAACTGTGGTTTACGTCAACTTTTTGCTAAATGATTTTGACAATAGTCCAGTCAGCGAAGAGGATATGGAAGGGGGAGAAAAAATATCCTACGAAAAATTAAACATAGTTAAATTTCCTACAAGAAAGTCTATATTCATATTCTTCCTATGTGTTATAGTTTCGGAGATATTCGCCAGTGAAAATCGATAATTAATAAATAAATTAATTAGGTATCTGAAATTTTTCTATCAAAGTTGTTTACCCATGGTCTTCTAATAAATCACAGTCACAAAACTATTTTTATTTTACAACACTCGACGTATTAACTAACGTAATAGTGAAGTAAACGTAGTCAAAAAAGAGGCATTATTTAGGAATAATTTGTAACTGCATAAAAATTCATAAAAACTTTTTATATGTGTTCTAAATAAGTTTAAGTACAAAGTCTACCGGTTGGAAATATCTCGAAAATTAATCGAGGAGAAATCATGAAAATCAGGTACCAGGGGTATGCTGATTACGAATTTGATGTCAGATTTGCAAAATTTAAAATGGCGGATACAAAACTGCCGACCGAAACGTATTAAGGGTGCGAAATTCGCCAAAAAAATGAGCATTAATGGGTTTTTACGGGTTTTCGGGTATGCTGATGATGAATCTAATATCAAATTCATAAAAATTGTGTAGATAAATGTAAGATGTTTAATATAAATAAATGCAATGTACTATAAACATACTTTTATTATAAACTACAATGAAAGGAAGTATTTTAACTATAATATATGATACATACGGTTAATTATGAACATACAGTGATTGTCCGATAATTGATTTTTAAATACAAACTTTTAGCATTCTGAATCTTCTGATTGTACTTGCTCCAACCTTTCTTGCAGCTACAGAATATCATGTTAAGTATGTCGCCTGATGCAGGTCGTTGACTCATTGGTATAGGTACTAAATTACCATTGACTTTCTTCCAACCCCAGCTCTCTGCATGTAAATGCTTACCCATCCACGTTTGCATCTGCAAATACACTCTTTTACAGTGCTGCTCCAAGGCATCTTCTGTAGGTGATAATGAAGACAGCTTCACACTGTTTATTTTTCCGGAAGTACCTTTCACGAAGCAGTGATACCGAAATGATTTTAAGTCAGCTATATTTTTGCTTGCACCATACAAAGCCAATACGCACGTAATGCCAGACTGCAAAAGAATTTCTGGACTTTGATGGTCCTCAGCGAAATTTTCGGCGGCTTTTATTAAATCTACTTGATTTTCAAAAATTTTTAAAAACTTTGCTCCGGTTGAAAAATGCCGACGTACTGTCACAACCTGTGAAACTGTGAATGAATAAAATAAAAATTTTAAATTTTTTTGGCTGAATACATATTTTAGATAATCCCTTTAAATGTGCTATCTAAGTATTTTTTTTTAATAAATTATTCATTTTACAATGATTTTTACCAAATAGTCGTTAATTTATGCAATGGTCCGCTTTCAAGCTACATATGTAATAATGAAAGTACTTGAAAAATTATTTAAAAACATGTACTACTTCAAGGAAATGATACTTTTTAATCTCCAATTGGTTTCATATCATTTGCTTTTTACAATCAAAAGTTATAGCCACTTGGGACCTTAGTTAACAAATTCCTACTCGCTCCAATTTAATACGCAAGATACATGTCATATATGTTTCTTTCGTAAAATGTCCCATTTTTTCGAATGGCGCTATTTTTTCGTACAAATAAAATTTAAAAAGTTATTCGCAAAAAACCGTATTTTTGCACTTAAATTGTTAAATAAAAATAGGACGCGTACACTTTTTTGCGGTAGACTTTTCACTACGTTATTCTAGCATACTTGAAGAAGACCAAAGTCTACCTGGTTACAAATTTTTCCGAAGTGAAAGTCTCCGTTTACTCCACTATAATATATTGTCGAAATCTATACATTTCCTTAAATATACAGTGTCACTCACTTAAAATGAAGACACCCTTTAACTTTTTTATTTTGTTTCCGATTTGAATCAAATTTTACTAAGGTATAGAACAAATTAGGAACTACTTATGACCAGAAAAACATTCACTGGGTACAAAGAGGCAAAGCCACCTGCGGTACTAACAATAAAAACATTTTAAATGTTAAAAATTCTTAAAAAAATGCAGCGGATCGGCGCTAAAAACATACATACACCAAAACTTGATTTGGTTATTGATGGGGGATTTCTCATACATAAGCTCATCTGGCAAATGGGATCCTCAGTTTCCACAATTTGTGGTGGATACGTGAAATTCGTGAAGACCCAGTAATGTGATTTTAATTTTTTTCTGAATATTTTGGTACCGCAGGTGGCTTTGCCTTTGTAGCAGGTGAATATTTTTCTGGTCATAAGTATATTCTAATTTGTTCTATACTTTAGTAAAATTTGATTCAGATCGGAAACAAAATAAAAAAGTTATAAGAGTGTCTTCATTTTAATTGAGTCATACTGTATATTTAAGGAAATGTATAGATTTCGACAAAATATTACGTTAGTATATACATCGAATGTTGTAAAATAAAGATTGTTTTGTGACTGCGACTTATTAGCAGATCACGGTAAACCGGTCTGTTACCTAATTAATTTATTTACTAATTATCGATTTTCGCTGGTGAATATATCGGAAACTGTAACACATAGGAAGAAAATGAATATAGACATTCTGTAGGAAATTTAATTATGTTTAATTTTTCATAGAATACTTTTTCCCGTACGACTCATCTTTTCCGAGTTATAAGCGAACAATTTAAAAAAGGGACCTTTCCACCCCCCTCCCCCCCTGAAGCGGCAGAGCTAGGGAAGGGAACTTTTAGTATGTTTACCTCCTAACTACCCCCAACCATTCCCGAAGAGGAAAATTCTCCCCCCCTTCATGTCCTCTACAATCCCCTTTTGGACATTCATTGACTGGACTACAAGCGTGATTAAAGAATAAAAAATGGATTCAAGATGCAATTAAAAAATATACATATAAAAAGATACACCTAGACCTGGAGGGGGCTGAAAATTTCGGTGTGACACTGTCTCTGAAGTAGTTTCCATAGACACCAAAACACTTCAACACTACACTCGAATGTTATCACTCGTCGTGCGTTTTGCCAAACATGTTGGCATTATCTGGAGATGATTACCCTATTTTCATCATCTTCAGATGAAACATCTTCCACTAACTAAAAGATTCCGATACCTTTTCCAACATTAGATTAAAATCGTAGAATAACAATTACAACTGAAAACACAAGTGGATGATGAGTCTATGTAGCAACAAAGTGATTTTGAGATAATTGATCTCAAAGTTTTTAACAACCTATTAACTTCTACAGTACATAGATCCTTTATCAATTTATAAATCAGATATTTTAGCATTAGAATCAAAAATGTAATCTACCTAGGGGAATTTCATGTACTTAAAACCTTCATTCATATAAAAAACTCGCTTTTTTTTTGGAAATGTCACATAGGCCCTTCATCCAGGTATGCCTTCAATTGTTACTTATTTGCATTTTGAAAAAGGAAATTAAAAACTCCTACCTTGCAGATGTTTTCACCATATCCCTTCTCGTTCGGGACCTACCTGTAAAATTAAACGCTTATTTAATAGGTGAACTTGAAACAAAAATTTAAAAACAATTTCATATGATTAGACACATATGAAAAGAGAGCTGCCTCCCCTATCTAAAAATATCTCTAAACTGATATTCAATGTGTCGCATAATAAAGTTGTTTTCGTCATACCTCCCTCGTAAGTATACTCTATTTCCATTGTTTTGTCGATCGTAATTGACGCCTTATGTACCAAACACTTGTTGCTATTGGCAACGGGTCGTTATTTTTCATAACGTCTCTAGGTAAATAAAGTAAATTTGGGATAATTTTTTTTTTAATATAACAAACAAGTATTAAATTAAATGTTTTAACTTTTTTGGAAGTAAATCCAGACAAGCCTTACTTACTATATCTTCTATATCCGATATTATTTTCAAAAATGTTCAGAGCTATTATAATAATATGATTTAATTTATCTTAACTAGTAGTTGTCATTTGAATAGAAGCCGCGTCCTAATAGTTATTTATGTACCAAGGGTCGTAGGAGCACTTTTTTGTCGAGAATACGGTTTGCAATCCGAGACCAAAAAATCGCACTGTATATTTTTCGTCATATCCATGAATCATTAAATTAGAGAAAAACTAGTGGAAAACCATAAATATTTGACTAAGATTTCATATTTGGTAAGCAAATAGTAAAGGCAGCGATGCTTGGACGTCACAGATTTTGAGACCTTAGGAAAAACAAGCAGCTGTCATTGAGAAATCCGTCGATTAAACGTGTCTCTTTAAAGTGAATTTTGCAGTATTTGTGCCATTTAAAAACTTGTTGTTGGATTATTTAACATCTACAACTATTCTTAATACTGTTATATAAACAATTTTGTTCGTCAGGATGACGGTTAGTTCGTATTTTGCAGAATTGTCTCCTGATGTAGAGGTTAGGTATACGGCTGCCATCGAATTAAAGCCTTATATTTTGAGAAAAAAATACTTTACTACAAATATTGATGTATTTCCAAATGTTACACATAAGGATGTTGCGAATTACTTGATTTTTGAAAGAATTACGTAGACAGAAGGATGAATTCAAGGGATTGAAAAGTCTTGAAGCTGTTTGTGGTTAGGTGAAAGAAGTACTCTGCAAGAAATTTGCAGGATAAAAGCTTGTTACAACGGTAAGAATTAGTTATCAACCATTTTTTTCATATATGCTTGCCTAATTAAATGTTGTTTTATAAATATTTACTAATGCAGAAATTAATTTTTCAGGATATGAACTCTTAGCATCATGAATAAAAGCCATTGACTCCTTGGACTATTGCAGATTCAGATGGTTCCTTAATGCTCACTGGGATTGTGTTGCCAGTCTAGACAAAACATGTTCACCACTTAACAGGAAATCTTTCCTTTTAGTTTTTTAGCAATGAATATGGCTATGGTTGGAGATTAACCGCTGTAAATTTTGTGAAAAAGACACTATAAAATAAACAATGAAAGACTGACGTACCTACTGTAAACTATTTGAAGTATGTAATAAGATGTACACAATTTCTTCCAGCGGTTAACCCCTTGTCTATACCTATAGATTGGACTACGCAAACCGTTGTAATTTTTGTCAATTTTTTATTATAATATATTATATAAAATGTCTAACATGTATTTTACTATTTTATGTAGGCCAATTGTTAACTATGACTTGTATTCTCTTAAATATACTCTCCCTCCGTGCAGTTCATGCTTCGCTCAGCTAAAATTTAAAAAGAAATAGTTATTAAAAATAGAGACAAACCAATATAAAACGTTAATTTTCTTTACCATGGATTGTTTATTGCTTGTTTGAGCAGCAGTTATTACTCTCACAATCATTCTTGCATTAACATGCAACAACTGAAAGCATTTCTTTTAATTGCCTGGCATTGTTTAACCTAACCTCTTCTGGCTGTAAATCGACGTTATTTCAAAAAACTGATGTTGTCTCGGATTGCCACACTTCCACAATTAATAATACAATAAAAACTAGCCATTTTGTATGATATAATATCGATAAAAACTCTAGGATTACGAAAAATTTAATTCTGAGGTTCAGTCAGTCGCCATTTGACAGCTAATGACAGCGGTTTGTTTTTCCTAAGGTCTGGCACCTGTGACGTCACGCGCACGCGACCCATTCAAATGACGACTACTGTCAAGATAAATTAAATCATATTATTAGGTATAATTAGCTCTGAACATTTTGGAAATAATATCGGATATAAAAGATATAGCAAGTAAGACTTGTCTTGATTTACTTACAAAAAAGTTAAAACATTTAATTTAATTCTTGTTATATAAAAGAGAAAATGTTATCAAATGTACTTTATTTCCCTAGGGACGTTATAAAAAATAACGACCCTAGGGAACAATGGCAACAAGCTTTTGGTACATAAAACGCCACTTACGATCGACAAAACAATGAAATTAGAGTATACTTACGAGCAAGGGCGGATCTGGACCTTGAGCTTGGGGGGGGGAGGAATCCAAAAAAAAATTTTTTTGAAGAGCAAGGGGCAAAAATCCAAAAAAATTTTTCATCCTAAAAAATAAAATTTTAAAATGAAAGTTTTTGGGGGGGTAATTACCCTGTTAATTTTTTTTTTCTTCCCAAAATTAACAAAAATCATAACATTTTAAAACAAAAGTTGATGATTTACAGGATCTTGGGAGGGGTAATTACCCCGTTACCCCCCCCCCCCATAAATCCGCGCCTGCTTACGAGGGAAGTATGACGAAAATGTATTTTATTGACGGTTGCCATGGATATTCCAAGCATCGCTACCTTTACCATTTGCTTAATAAATATGAAATCTTACTGAAATAATTAGTTTTCCACTAGTTTTTTTCTAGTTTAATGAGGAAAAATGTAATATGCACCGCGGGTCGTACAGTGCGACTTTTTGGTTTCGAATATTTGTAAACCTCAACGCTACGGGCCGCGGACTGCAAACTGTATTCTCGACAAAAAAAAAGTTCACTTACGACCCTTGGTAGATAAATAGCTATTAGGTACATTCGAGGATAAATTTCACATATGAAAGTCTAACTGAAAAATAGTTTAGCAATCTCAAAACTTCTCTTAACACATTGCAATTTTTTTTATTTTTAATATTATTATGTAAAGCCGCATTCTCACTATATAACATGTTTTAAAACATTGTGTCTTAAAATAATTATTTGGAACTCCAAAATTGTTTTAAAACAGGTCTGTTTTAAAATATTTTCCTTTTGAATTTGTAACAATTTATAAAACTCTGTCTTATAACATGTTACACAGCGAGAACCGACTTAAATAAAAAAATCTGCAAAATTATTTACACAAAACTTTCATGAATATTTTAAAGTAAATTATTCCTTGTTTGCTAGGAGTTATAGTGAATAATATTTTTCATAGAATATCGCGAAAATTTCAAAGTCTAATTGAAAAATAGTTTAGCAATCCCAAAACTTCTCTTAACACATTGCAATTTTTTTTTATTTTTTATATTAATATGTAAAGCCGCATTCTCACAATGTTTTAAAACATTGTGTCTTAAAATAATTATTTTGAAACTCCAAAATTGTTTTAAAACAAGTCTGTTTTAAAATATTTTCCTTTTGAATTTGTGACAATTTATAAAACTCTGTCTTATAACATGTTACATAGCGAGAAGCGGCTTAAGTAAAAAAATCTACAAAATTATTTACAAAAAACTTTCATCAATATTTTAAAGTAAATTATTCCTTGTTTGCTAGGAGTTATAGTGAAGAATATTCTTCATAGAATTTCGCGAAAATTTCAAGTCTTTGCAATCTTTTGATAACCTACTTTTGGTTATGCTATTATAGTCCAGTCAACAAAGGAGTGGTAGAGGACATGGAGGGGGGGGGGTAGAATTTTCCTCTTCAGGAATGTGTTGGGAGTAGTTAGGAGGTAAACATAATAAAAGTCCCCGCCCCTAGCCATGCCGCCTCGGGGGATTCTTGGCTTATAATTCGGAAACGATGCATGATGCATCGTATGGAAAAAGTATTCTATGCAAAATTAAACATAGTTAAATTTCCTACGAGAATGCGTATATTTTGAGGTTTCTGGTTCTTGTACATACACTAAATCACATTTTTTTTCATCCCCTTTAATAATGGGGTGGGGGTGGTAATGGGGGTGGCTAATGCCAAATTTTTTTTTGAGACTTTAGCTTCTCTTGTATATACTAAATACCAATTTTATAGACCCTTACCTGCTTGATCTACCTATTTACCCCAAATTTACCCCAATTTACCCTCCAACCCTTCGACGGCACAAGATGAAAATATAATCTAGTTCTAGATCTCGTTAAAGTACATATGTGTACCAAATTTCAAGTCAATATCTTAAACAGTTCCAGAGTAAACGTGCGCACAAAAAAAGTTACAGACAGACAGACCGACAGACAGACAGTCAGAATTTTTTTTGCTCAAACTTAAAATCTCGACGTTAAACAATACAAATTTTTTAAAAATTTTTTGTCGTTACTATACTTCCACTGGATGTGGAAGTAAAATGAAGATACCCTTATAACTTTTTTATTTTGTTTCCGATTTGAATCAAATTTTGCTCAAGTATAGAATAAATTAGGATCCAGAAAAACATTCACCTACTACAAAGGCAAAGCCACCTGCGGTACCAAAATATGCGGATAAAAATTAAAAATATTATTAACGAAAAAAGGGACTTTTCACTCCCCTCCCCCCTGAAGCGGCAGGGCTAGAGGCAGGGACTTTTAGTATATTTACCTCCTAACTACCCCCAACACATTGCTGAAGCGGAAAATTCTCCCCCCTCCATGTTCTCTACAATCCCCTTTTGGGCATTCATTGATTGGACTATTAAAAAACTAAAATACAGATTTCTAAAATGAATTTGATTATTTTAGAACATTCATAGCGTAAATATAAATGATCAGTACTAAATAATTTCCCATATACAAAGTATCTATATAGGGAAATATTATGATTGTGGAAAAATTCTATTCTATAGATTCTTCTTTAGTAACACAAAATGAGATACCATGATTAGTTGCTAGGGTTTAAAAAACCAAATCCTTTTTTTTTTTCTTTCAAACAGCTTTAACAATTTTAATTAAATTTAATACACGCATGGACACTCCCCACCAGTATGGAATGGCTCAGTTTCTAGAAAAAGCAGGGGAGTCTGTAGAAGCAAGGGTTGAAAAATTAATTACAATTAATTATCTTTTATTTATTTACTTTCATCATGATTAGAGAATATTATTTAGGTAGGTATTAAGCAAATTACAATTTACATAAATAAAAAAAGTGTGTAACTTGCTTAATACCTAAATAATACTCTAATTAATTACAAGTCACACTGTACTCTGCATATGCCTTATGCCTTGAACAATGGAGGATTTACATAAGGGCAGTTGGGGCACGTGCCCAGGGCCCCCACGTAATTGGGGCCCCCACGTAATTGGGGCCCCCACGTAATTGGGGCCCCCGAGGAAATATAAAGTACTGTAAATGTAAACATTTTTTATAAATTTTTTTCGGACTTCTCCCCCCCCCCGCTCATAAAAAAAATGTTGGGATGAAATAAATTTTATAAATTTTTTTTTTGATTTCTCTCCCCGCTCATCAAAAAATGTTGGGAGCAAAAAAAATTTCTTTTCGGATTAGGATTAGGTATTAAGAAAATAATATAATAAGGGGCCTCCACATAAGAAGTGCCCAGGGGCCTCTCAAACGTACATCGGGCCCTGGCCTTGAATTAGTGGTTATTTTATCATATCAAACGAAGGCAGCCAGCCAGTCACAAAGATTTTCTGTTTTTCTTTTACCTGCGCATTGATAAACCGGCCCTAAGAAACCCAACGAAAATTATACAAAATGAAAGAAAAACTTTGTAACTTTAAACCTATTAATCACGTTTTTGCTAATATGTAGGTCAATCCCTAATATCACAACAAAGACTTGAAATAATAAGATTTTATGCTTGGCCATTTTATTATAATATTAAAAAAAATAGGTACCTTTTACACCTGTTTCCTTTGATTCGTAGTTCCAGTTTCCATCCATCCATAATATCGAAATATCCTTATTCACTTCAATTTAAAATTCACTATAACAAACAAAATTTTGGTATAAAATCCACACATTTAAATAACTTTCCTTAAAATAACCAACAATACTAAAACCGTAAAACCATAATCTAAACACACATAACTTATGGTATGATGCAACAAATGAAGCTCGACTGCGCTGTTTTTCAGCACAAATCAGAAAAGTAAACATTAGATTGTTCCCACTTTAGTTAGCTGTGAATTATTTACATTTTTTAAGGTTATCCTTATTATAAAAACTTATATAAAATAGATATAATGAAAATTAAGGAAGAAGCTTTAATGATCACTCTTACAAAAAAAAATCAAATATTAATAGGGTCAAGGTAAACTTACCCCCTAAATAATGTCTGTTCCGTGTTCTGCCCTACTATGAGTAGGTACTATGACGATGATTTTTTTCGGTTTATAGTAACAACATCAATTTCTATATGCAATATTTCTTCTCTTACCTTGAACAATATCCAAAATTGCAAATGTACCACTATATACTTAATATGCTGTAAACTTATATGCTATTCACAAAATTATTACACCTGAAAGTTCTATTATTCACAGTTCACCTACGTGCGCCACCACGTGTTGGATTAGAGAACTGCAACCGCAACCGGCAACTGCTAAAGGTGGGCGCACACGCAAGTTTTGTTATACGTTTTATTACACGAATATTTAATATTCTCAGTTATTCTTTTACGTAAGACATGAATAAACAGGGCCGGCCCGTCCATATAAGCAAACAAGGCGACAGCCTAGGGCGCTCGAATTTGGGGGCGGCATGGCGAGGGTGCGGTACGAGCGACAGCGACATGACCATGCGGGGCGGTCAGCTCGCGCGCTGTCTACTATGCTGTACTGCCGTATAGTGTAGCGGCATAGCATCATAGCAATAGAATAGAATAGAAAAAATTATTCACCATTTAAGATACAAATAATGTACATATGCCAGGTCAAAAATATAGCACACAAATAAATCACAGTAACGTAATGCAGAAACATATATAAAACATTATACAATATGTCTCACTTTTGAAAAGTGAGTCACTTTTCATGACTCCCATATCACAGCTCCATTATTAACAATGCGATTCTTTTAAAATTTTGGTGGAAGGTAGTTACCCATCAGGAGATTGTGTGACGGTAAAATATTTAAAAATCGACCAGTGGCGTTTGTCGTTATGAAGAAAAATATACTTAATTTTGCAAAAAAAGATATTAGGCATTTTCTTTAAATGAATGCAATATTTTATATTATTGAACAGCATGCGTTAAAGCCCCTATATTTAACAACATTTTGATTTATGGTTTTCGAATTACGGCCCCTTACATTTACATCGTTCAGAGCAGATATTGAATGATTAATAACTTGGAAACAAATTGCTTTTCGAAAATAGTCATTATTCATTTTCTATTTAAAATCACTTCTTCTATCACCCACTGCCATCGATACTTTCAAATTTCATAGACTAAGAATTTTTACTGCAAAATTACCAAACATTTTAAGCCAAGCAGCCCTGTAAATTATTTGGGCATTAAGGATTGCCGGATTGCCGACTTTGAAAGTATCAGTGCCAATTTGTGGTAGAAAAAGTAATTTTAAATAGAAAATGAAAACAGACTTTTTATCGAAAAACAATTCATTTCCAAGGTATTAATTATTTAATGTCTGAAAAATGTAATTCGAAAATCATAAAACAAAATGTCGCTAAATTTCGGATATAGGGATTTTAAAGTATGTTGATTAAAAATATGTGTGAAGTTGGAAGAATCTCTGACTTGCGGAGACTAAAGATATTGATGCAACTGAGTTATGCAGCGAATTGCAAGCTATTGCAAGAAGAGTACCAAACAACACTACACCAAAGGGAGTTTTAAATTACATCTGTAAAAATAAACTATTATATAATTAATATAACTAATTATAGTAGATAGCGTACTTAATTTAACAACCGCGCTAACGGTGTTGCTGACACTTCCTGTGTCTGTGGCCAGTGGTGAGCGCAGTTTTTCCAAATTAAAACTAATTAAAACTTACCTGCGTTTTACAGTGACTTGTGGGATTGTCAACATTATCAACTGAACAAGAAATAGCTCAAACAATTGATTTAAAGGAAATTGTTTCCACTTTTGCTAAAATCAAGGCAAGGAAAATGAAAATTATGTAATTGTAGACTTAATTAGTGTTCTATAACATAATTTTCATTTTTCAGTCTATAATTACAGCAAAAGAAAGTATGGAAACAATCTCCTTTAAGAGGACAATCTGCAGTAAGACAAAACATATTTTCATTGATATATATGAAAAAGGTATATACGGGTGGGCGGGCACCTTTGACCAATGAAATATGCCGACCAAGTAAAAAGGCGGAGAATAACATATTGTGTAATATATAAGAGAAATAGTTCAAATATATTTCTGTCGTACAGAGTCGAATTTCGCGTTGGGTGCACAAGAATTTTTATTTAAAATAATTTGAGTAAGAAAACTGAATGCGGTTGTAGTGATTCCTTAGGCAGTGGTTTTTAATTAAAAGAAAAAACTATCTGTAGGTACATAATGTATATTTACAGTGTACAGGGTGTCCTAGTTAACGTGTTATGTCCGATTTTCTCGGTAGTTTTTGAGATAAGTATTTTTTTTTTTTCGGGGAATCTATGCCGCTAAGAAACATATAATTGAACATCAAAGAAGAATTGATCGGATTATTTATGTTCTTAATTGACTATTAAAGCATTAAAGGAAAGTAAAAAAAGGCATGTAAATTTTAAATATCACTTCCGGTTTACATGGCAATGGCGTTCTTTTTCTTGAAAATAGAATATTGATTACTTCCACATCCAGTGGTAGTATAGTAACAAAAAATTTTTGAATGTTTTTATTGTTCAAATAGGCTTAGACTGTCATGAAAGGTCGACATTTTAAGTTTGAGCAAAAAAAAAATTCTGCCTGTCTGTCTAACTTTTTTGTGCGCACGATTACTCTGGAACCGTTTAAGATATTGACTTGAAATTTGGTACACTTATGTACTTTAACGGGATCTGGAACTAGATTATATTTTCATCTTATTTCATCGAAGGGTTGGGTTGTAAATTGGGGTAAATGGGGAGGTAAACAGGTAAATCAAGCAGGTAAGAGTCCGTAAAATTGGTATTTAGTATATATAAGAGAAGCTAGGGTCTCGAAAAAATTTTTGACATTAGCTACCCCCATTACCACCCCTACCCCACTTTTTAAGGGGACGAAAAAAAAAGTGTGATTTAGTGTATGTACAAGAACCAAAAACCTCAAAATATTTTTGTACCATAGGCCAAGAATTTTTATTGAAAAATTACCAAAAATCCTCGTTATGTTGGGGCGATGCCTATTACGAATAACTGGCAAAATAAGGATACATATATTACTTCAACATCCAGTGGAAGTATAGTAACGACAAAAAAATTTTTTAAAAATTTTTATTGTTCAAATAGGCTTAGAATGTCATGAAACGTCGAGATTTTAAGTTTGAGCAAAAAAAAATTCTGTCTGTCTGTCGGTCTAACTTTTTTTTTGTGCGCACGTTTACTCTGGAACCGTTTGAGATACTCACTTGAAATTTAGTACACTTATGTACTTTAACGAGATCTAGAACTAGATTATATTTTCATCTTGTTCCGTCGAAGAGTTGGGGGTAAATTGGGGTAAATTTGGGGTAAATAGGTAAATCAAGCAGGTAAGAGTTCATAAAATTGGAATTTACTATATACAAGAGAAGCTAAGGTCTCAAAAAAAATTTTGGCATTAGCCCCCACCCCATTATTAAAGGGGATGAAAAAAAATTTAATTTAGTGTGTGTACAAGAACTAGAAACCTCAAAATATTTTTTTACCTTATCCACCCCCATTACCACCCTCTATCACCACCCTCACCCCATTACCGATGTGGGGTATCGTTTTATGGGTTTTTGAGGTAGAGAATTTCAAATATTATATTATTAAACAATTATTTCCACATACAACATTTTTTCGTTGTGAGTGACTTGGATAGAAAATCTGGATGTGGAAGTTGGGCAGCGGTTTTTTTTATTGTTAAATTAGTGTACAATATCGATAATTCTATCATTCCCAATTGAAATTAAAATTTTGTGGACATGCCTATTGAAAGTCGCATTTCGGAGATATGAACTTTACTTTGCTTTTTTTTAAAGGAACAGTCCATATATGTACCATTTGAAACGCCATAAAAAAAGCTTTGTATTTATAATATAATACATGGTACTTATCTTAAACAAATTTTGTCTAATTTACTATAAATTTACAATTTATCAAATTAGCCATGGAAAACAAAAGTATGTAAATTAAAATAAACAATATGTTAGTTCTGTCTAATTTCACTTTATTTTAAATAAAATGGAGAATTTCAATAATTGATACAGTGTGTTTCACTTGAAATGGTAACACCCCAATAACTTTATTTTTTTTCCGATTTGAATCGCATTTTACTTAAGTATAGAACAAACTAGTATCTACTTATGATCAGAAAAACATTCGCTTCCTACGGTACCAAAGCCACCTGCGGTACCAAAATATGTGGAGAAAATCGGAAAATCATATTAGGCATTTTTTTATCGGAAAATTTTGTTAATAAAACTTGTTAAGAATTGTCCAAAATGGCCAAAATTTAATCAAAATTAAAAAATGAAAAACTTGAAATTTAAAAAATTTTGAAAATAATTAGGTATTTAAAAAAAAACTGTTTTACAACTACCTGCAGCTTGGGTTTAATTTCAAACAAAATTGTCATAGTACAGTTTTCTAAACGAAAAAACCCATTCAAATGATATTTTCGGACTTGGACATTATTTTAATAAAAATTTATATATTTTTTTTGATTAAATTTTGGACTTAAGGTTTCTGAACAATTCTTTCATTAACAAAATTTTCCAATAAAAATATGCCTAATATGATTTTTTGATTTTATCCGCATATTTTGGTACCGCAGGTGGCTTTGCATTTGTAGGACGTGAATTTTTTTCTGGTAATAAGTAGATCCTAATTTGTTCCATAAGTAAAATTAGATTCAAATCGGAAAAAAAATTTAAAAAGTGAACAGACTGGGTCATATATCATTGAAAAGATTTTTCTATGGCCTTTCAAATAGTGTAAAAATATATGGGGGTGTTCTATTTAAAAAAACCGCTGCCCAAGGAATCATTACTTCCGCATCCAGATTTTCGATCCAACTCATTCACAACGAAAAAATTTAGTAATGGGGTGGGGGTGGCTAATGCCAAACATTTTTTGAGACCTTAGCTTCTCTTGTATATACTAAATACCAATTTTCTGGACTATTAGCTGCTTGATTTAGCTGGTTACCCCAAATTTACCCCAATTTACCCCCCAACCCTCTGACGGAACAAAATGAAAATATAATCTAGTTCCAGATCTCGTTAAAGTACATTTGTGTACCAAATTTCAAGTCAATATCTTAAACGGTTACAGAGTAAACGTGCGCACAAAAAAGTTACAGACCGACAGACAGAAATTTTTTTTTGCTCAAACTTAAAATCTCGACGTTTCATGACATTCTGAGCCTATTTGAACAATAAAAATTTAAAAAAATTTTTTTGTCGTTACTATACTTCCACTGGATGTGGAAGTAAAACCAAGGTAAAGCTCATATCTCCGAAATTCGACTTGTTTGAATTGTTTTGCTGAAATGATGTTTAGAAAATACATGTGATATCTCATAACTTTTATTTTTGAACGTATTTACGTAACTCCAAAAATAAAGAAGTTAAATGAGGTTTTAACGTTTGCACAACCACCCTGTACTGTTGACTATAATAAGGAACTTTAGTCTAGTTATTATAAAAAACACGTTCTCAAATAAATTAAACATGTTCTGATAGAACATATTAATAATAATAATTTTTTGTTTTTATGTCTTTGGTGTTTTTCAAAAAAATTGCCGCGCTTGGATTTTACCCTATAGCCCCCCCCCCTAAATCCGCCACTGACTGCGCTCCGTCAGAAACCCTAAAATACCTATAAGCATGTTTGGAGCATATTTAATGTCCGATATATTAAAAAATATTACAGCTAGATCCTTATATGTTTGAAATCAGGGATAAAGGATCTAAAAGAATATGTAAAAATATACAGGGTTTTTCATTTAAAAAGCAACCTTCATTGTTATATCACGTGACATATCCAAGCAATTGTTTTTTAATTGCATTTAAAAAAATATGTATACAACCTTACAACTCTTATACGAAACTTTTTTTTGTCTCCAATAATAACATAAATAAAGGGGGTCAAAATATAGTTATAATTCGTCCGCTGTCTTGGATTCCTAAATTTTTACCAAAAATTCGTAACCCGCATCCCGAAAATCCCCAGATATCGATTTTCATTCGAATAGGATCACAGATGACAAAATTCATCCGCCATCTTGGTTTTCTAAATTTTGACCGAAAATTCGTAACCCGCATCCCCGAAAACCCCCAGACATCGATTTTCAGCCAAATAGGACCATAGATGACGAAATTCGTCCGCCATCTTGGAGTCCTAAATTTTGATAAAAAATTCGTAACCCGCATCCCCGAAAACCCCCAGATATCGATTTTCAGCCAAATAGGACCATAGATGACGAAATTCGTCCGCCATCTTGGAGTCCTAAATTTTGATCAAAAATTCGTAACCCGCATCCCCGAAAACCCCCAGATATCGATTTTCAGCCAAATAGGACCATAGATGACGAAATTCGTCCGCCATCTTGGAGTCCTAAATTTTGATCAAAAATTCGTAACCCGCATCCCCGAAAACCCCCAGATATCGATTTTCAGTCGAATAGGACTATAGATCACGAAATTCGTCCGCCATCTTAGATTCCTAAATTTTGACCAAAAATTCGTAACCCGCATCCCCGAAAACCCTCCGATATCGATTTTTAGTCAAATAGGACCATAGATGACGAAATTCGTCCGCCATCTTGGAGTCCTAAATTTTGATCAAAAATTCATAACCCGCATCCCCGAAAACCCCCAGATATCGATTTTCAGTCGAATAGGTCCATAGATGACGAAATTCGTCCGCCATCTTGGATTCCTAAATTTTGACCAAAAATTCGTAACCCGCATCCCCGAAAACCATCCGATATCGATTTTTAGTCAAATAGGACCATAGATGACGAAATTCGTCCGCCATCTTGGAGTCCTAAATTTTGATCAAAAATTCATAACCCGCATCCCCGAAAACCCCCAGATATCGATTTTCAGTCGAATAGGTCCATAGATGACGAAATTCGTCCGCCATCTTGGATTCCTAAATTTTGACCAAAAATTCGTAAACCGCATCCCCGAAAACCCCCAGATATCGATTTTCAGTCGAATAGGATCGTAGATGACGAAATTCGTCCGTCATTTTGGATTCCTAAATATCTTAGCAGTATGAGATTCCTCGGAAAACCTACGTCAGATTGGATTTTGAACCATAAACTTATCTCAGAAACTACCGAGAAAACCCAGCATAGCGCGTTGACTGGGACACCCTGTACATTTTGCTTGGTAATAATTTCGAATAAATTGATTTCTGACCTAACTAAAAACCGCATTCAAATTTTCATAATAAAATTTGTAGGAGTGTTTATACAAAACCGGTCCTCTCTATTTGGCACCTTTTATTTATGTTAACATTTTCAAGAATTTCATCTATTAAGTAATTCCTGTAAGATAAAATAATTTATAAATAAATTTAAGATATTACCAGAACTCCTAAATGCTTCCCTGGCAAGCATTCATTCGCGTCAGGTCTCCATGACAACAAGTTCCTCCCTAAAGTCTGAGAGCGTGTAAAGCTATGCGAATGCCGAGGCGAGTGCCATCTATTGACGGCAAAATTGGAAACTATTTATTGAATCTATGTTTGAAAATTAAGAGGTTATATTTTATCCACGTAATTAATTATGGACTATCTAGGTCGTCACGATTTCGTTTTTTGTAAATTCCAATTTTTCGACGTCCATTTTTTCGTTGATCACGTGTTTTTGACTAAAACAAAAAAATAAAAACGTGACGAACTAGAATATATATTTTAATACATACGTACAAAATTTGAAGTTTCTATCTTCAAAAATAAGCCGAATAATTCGTTTCTTCATTTCACTGACCGCAGATTATACTCTTAAGCAAATCTTTTATCTGTGCCTTTATTGAGTGAATCAGTTATTTGATTAAAAAGTACATTATTGTTTTACGTTGGTGTTTTACATTGGTGTTTTATTTTGTTGTGATTTTTTTTAGTTTCAAGTCGTTTGCATAGGGCGCCGGGTTTGGTCAGGCCGGCCCTGCGAATAGAACGAACATAATATAAAATATAATTATGGCAGTGTAAAACTGTAAGTAATAAATATCTATCTATCTATATCTATACAAGCGCGGTCCTACGGGGGGGGGGGGGGGTAATGGTGGTAATCCCCCCCCCCCAGAAAGGACACAAAAGGAAGAAAATATTAAGTTTTTTATAACTTTGTTAACTCTATACAACAAAAACGAACAAAAAGTACGAACTTATTACAAATTAGACCCGAATAACAATCCAGGACCGTCCTTGTATCTATAAAAGAATACCCTGACTGACTGACTGATCTATCAACGCACAGCTCAAACCGCTCGGTCTAGAAAATTCAAATTTTGCATAGAAGTTCCTCGAATGACGTAGGCAACCACTAAGAAGGGATTTTTCGAAATTCAACCCCCAAGAGGGTAAAAAAGGGGGTTTCGGAGATGGTTAGATCTAGATGCTTGTTTCGCAGAAATATTTTTTGTCGAAATCTATTAAATACCTACGTGCCTACGTGTAAGACGAAATTTCGATTTTCACTTTTTGAAGGGCTGAAGGCTGAGGAAATAAGAAGACACGTATTCGACGGTTTTCAAAAAGAGACTTTTAACCTTAGAAGCGTGAAATTTGGCAGAAATACTCTTTATGGGAATCTATTAGACACGAGCAAGACGAAATTTCGATTTTCACTTTTTGAAGGGGTGAAAACGAGGGTGGTAGATGGTCTAAAGGGTATCCGTCTCTCTGAAATTGCTAAGTCACAAACGTGATATTCCAGGGCCGGCTCTTTTGAAGAAATAAGGAGACACGTATTCGACGGGTGAACGGGGAGGAGGAGACTTTCAAGCTTTTCGGAAACGGTTAGACCTAGAAACATAAAATTTGGCAGAAATACTCTTTATGGGAATCTATTAGACACGAGCAAGACGAAATTTCGATTTTCACTTTTTGAAGGGGTGAAAACGAGGGTGGTAGATGGTCTAAAGGGTATCCGTCTCTCTGAAATTGCGTAAGTCACAAACGTGATATTCCAGGGTCGGCTCTTTTGAAGAAATAAGGAGACACGTATTCGACGGGTGAACGGGGAGGAGGAGATTTTCAAGCTTTTCGGAAACGGTTAGACCTAGAAACATAAAATTTGGCAGAAATACTCTTTATTGGAATCCATTAGACAAGAGTAAGACGAAATTTCGATTTTCACTTTTCGAAGGGGTGAAAATGGGGGATGGAGGATGGTCCAAGGGTTACCAATATCTCTGAAATCGCGTAAGTCAGAAACGCAATATTCCAAAGATGGGCTTTTCTGAGGAAATAAGGAAACACGCATACGAGGGTTTTCAAAAGGAGACGGAACGGGTGAACAGAGAGGGGCATGTTTTTAAGCATGAAATTTGACACATACCCGCCCGTGTGCTTTATTGTCGATTAAAATAATTATTTTTTCGTTTAACTCGCTCTAACACAAAAATGAATTGTTATCAAATTGCAATGCGCAGTAGGTTTCCCGAGTACTATGGATGCGCAGTGAGTTTCATCGAGTGCAATGGATGCGCAGTGGCTCTCCTCGAGTGCAGTGAATGTGCAGTGGGTTTCTTTGAATGCAATGGATGCGCAGTGGATTTCCCCGAGTACTATGGATACGCAGTGGGTTTCCTCGGTTACCATGGATGAGAAGTGGGTTCCTTGAGTTTACTTCCTGAGTGCTATAGGAGTAGTCAGTGAGTATGTAGTACTTCTTTAAATTCATAAGTTAGTATGTCAATGTTCTTAATTCCACACTCAAGAAGTCTTCCACGCGGACGAAGTCGCGGGCATCAGCTAGTTTATAAATAAAATAGGGTATTTAATAATAATAATAATAATAATAATAATAATAATAAACGCCTTTATTTGTTGAGGGCGAAGTTTGTCTATACGACACTCTTCCACTTAACCCTCTTTACTTAATTTACTAAATACCTAATCTAAAAATACAATATTTTTTAAAAATATCCCGTCAAATGGGTTAGTTTTTCAAAGCTGTATCTGTTAGTCGTCTGATATTTATGCATAGAATATACCACCAGCCGAAGATGCCCTTCCTCTATCGATATTGGTAAGTCGATAAGTTAATAGGAATTGGTAATAATATACTTCTAAATATTTTCCACGGATATTTGCGGCAGTGAAATATTCAATTTTCTGTCACAAGAAATTGTCAACACCTCTCTTACTTGTATTTCTTAGGGCTTGGTGTTTGGGTTTTACTTTTTATAATATTATTTATTTATTGTTAAAAGTGCTCAGTGTTGGGACAGCTACTCTGTATTTAGTGAATACTAGTCACTGACATAAATAGAAACGTTGAATACGTGACATACCATAAGTTCAGAATTTACCGAAATAACCGGTAAAAAATTTAAATAACCGGTAATTATTGTCATGTGTTTTTTGTCCTGTTAACCGGTTAACCGCCCAACCGGTATTGCAATCCCTACACACCAGCCCTCGTAGAGCGCCTCATGAGCTATACCTGATGATGAATATTTTTTCTCTTGTTCTTTTACGAAACGTTATGGCACTTTTGACTAGAAAATCTCATGCAGGAGTTATTTTTACGTAAAGAAGGTACATTTGATAGAACTTGATAATTCAAATCGTTTTCGAGAAAACTGACGCAAAAATTTCAAGAATTCTTTGAAAACAAACTCAATTTGAAAAAGACAAATTGTATTTATTGAAAAGTGTGTTTTGGTGACGTCTCAGTTCTGTCAAAATGTCAAACTAATGAAATTGTGGTACGTAAATGGCAGAACTAGGACGTCACCATATATGAACTTAAGATGTACATACTTCCCGTATATAAAATGGACATTCAGGGGACATCCATTCCATACAATTTCAAAGAAAGTCCAATGATAGATGTCCGATGGATGTCCAATTTATGTCCATGGACGTCAGTACAATAAATGGACATAAAGCGGACGTCCGGCGGACATCGTGTGCTATTAGGAATAATCTCTATTTTAATGTGGTACAGGATGCATTCGTCAACGCCCAACCGCTACAAAACTAGTTATAGTTGAAGCGGAAATGTTTATATTATTTATATTTATCATTAGTAATATAACATTTCGCACATTTTCTCATAATTTCTCATCTTCACGAGCAAATTATGTTCCTATTTGCAACACTAAAAAAGAAAAAGCACCTATTCTAAAATTATAATTAATTCGCAGGCTGTTAGCGCAATAGCTCTACTAATTTCATTATTTGCAGACGTATTTCAAAGGCGTTTGTGAATTAATAAAATTCACTTTTATGCTGAAATTTATTAAGCATAATAACCCTTCGCTTAAGATCCTTTGTTACATGCCCTATTTTTTAGAATTTCCCTGAAACTTACATGCTGGTATTTCATATCGGAGAAATTCTTTCAAAGTGTTTGTTCTAGCGTAACATTGAAACACAGCGAAAGAAGTATCAAAGCTGAAATTTTTATGTAATAACACAAAATAATTTGATGCAAACTTAAATCTTAACTGAAGAGTCAGTTTATTATTACGCACATTATTGTAAAGGATAAGCCTCAACTAGAACTTTAAGTCGGGGATACATCTGAGAAACGTTGCCATTCGTTCGCATTCATTTGCTTTGCTATAATTGCTGCTTGTTCGCAGACATTCCCGAAACGTTTCTATAGTAACATGACACATATGAACGAATTGCGTGTGATGTCCAGCATTCGTAGCGTTCCACAAATTTATGATAAATGGTAGCGAACGACTGTAAATTATTTAAACATGTCCACATAGCAACGTTTGCTGACATTCATTCGTTCGCATTCTCTTTGATCTTTTCATTTTTACCGACAGCCGATGGAAAACGTTCGTTCGCATTGCTGGCCATTCGCGCAACAATTTATTCCTTGCAAATTCTTGCAAACTACCGTCTATATTTGACGAACGCATAGAAATAAATGTTCGACAACGCGAATGAATGGCAACGTTTCCCAGATGTATCCCCGGCTTTAGACTAGAAAGCAATATGTTTATATACATAAAATTGACGCACACGTGGACAGTTTTTTTTTTTTGATATTTAATTTTAAGGTGTTATGAAAATGTCTGTGTTATTTTTCATTTCATTACATCAGCAGCCTTTTCATCACCTAGTAGCTAATAACTCAGCCCCACAAAAAAAGTTGTCTGTATGGCTGACCAGACCAGTCTAACCTTATGTATTTCGACCAGCTGAATCCTAATCCGAAGTCAGAATTGTTAGATTGGCTCGTTTTTCATCCTTAATCTAAAAAAAACAGCCGTAAAATGCTGGTTTTTGACCTTTCACACTAAAATAAGTAATTAGAAATGTTTTTAACATGTACACTTCATAACCTCATAACGCCATAACGTCATATCACTGTAACCCCATAACCCTACAACTCCATATTGCTATAACTCTACAGACAGACCGACAAACAGAATTTTTTTGGTAAATCTTAAAATCTCGACATTTGATGATATTCTAAGCCTATTTGAACAACAGAATATATCAAAATTTTATTTTCAATATCTTGCCTTTCTAGTTTTGGCACCTTACTTTTTAATTTTCCGTTTTTTTTTTTCGGCAGACGTGGGAGCCCGTCAAGCTCACCACAGAAGTCAAGTTAATATTTGGCTCTTAACAGTCAATAAACAAGCAATAGTAATCCTAATTGAAGCTTAACATCGTGTATAATCTTTGAATACCCACTAAACAACAGTCTCAAATACTTGTTGCTTTGAATATGGACAAGGTTTAAGTTTCGTGAACGGAAGTGAAAGGGTTGCGTCGCAATATAGCAACAGTATATAATTCTCTTATCCGCAACAAGCAACTCGTGATACCGATAACTTGTGGCTTTGAAAAACTAGAAACTATAATATCTACAAAAGTGGTTCATTCAAACTAATTTGCATACGGCTTGGGTATTCAACATGTTAAAAAATAATACAAAGTACAAATTAATTATTTGCTATCGGGATTAATTAACAACGTTGTTTTCTATTTTTTATTTGTTTGGTTTCATCATGATTAGAGAATATTATTCAGGTATTAAGCAAATCACAACATACACACTTTTTGTTTATTATGAAATTACCTACTTTCTGTATATTGTTGCCCTAATCTGGGCACGCTAATATACTATTTAGGTAAATACTTTAAAACACTCATTATTGGAGATACAATCAAAACAACTACTCTTCTAGCTAATACTAACGAAGTATTGAATTACATGATAGAATTCTTGGCATTTTAAAGAAAAAAAAAACATATTGAAAATACTTAAATCATTTATTTAAATTCAGCCATTCACTATATTAGCGTGACCAGACTAAGGTACCAATATACAGAAAGTAGATAATTTCATATTAAATAAAAATCCGCTGCCCAAGGAATCACTACTTCCACATCCAGATTTGCTACCCAAGTCTCTCACCACGAAAATATTTTGTATGTGGAAATAATTGCTTATGGAACTTTAATAACATAATATTTGAAATTGTCTACCCCAAAAACCCATAAAACGATATCCCACATCGGCAGTGGTATGAGGTAGTGATAGGGGAGGTGGTAGTGGAGATGGATGAAGTAAAAACAAATATTTTGAAGCCTTTGGTTCTCGTACACACACTAAATCACAATTTTTTTCAGCCCCTTTTATAATGGGGTGGGGTAATGGGGTGGCTAATGGCAACAATTTTTTTGAGACACTAGCTTTTCTTGTATATACTAAATACCAATCTGATGACTTTTACCTGCTTGATTTACCTATTTACATTTACCCTCCCAAGGAACAATTTTAGTTTCTTAAATATATACAAGGGTGCTATAAAACTATTTATAAAATGCTTTGAAAAATCTATTTTGCTGTAACAATATCGTTAATACCATCATAAAGCGACTTGTAGACTAAAAGGGCCCACCCTTATGAAGATTGTTAAGGCCTTTTTAAATTTCATCATAAAACTCCTTAATGAGGCATAGTGCTGATCTTGAAAACCTTGTTCGGGCCATTTAAAAAAATTTTTATCCATACAAAATTTGCATAGACACGTAATCAGCAAATTTAAAAAAGTGGGCTGCTTCTCGGTTCCCACGGTAATTTACAGTCGTTTCTTGTAATTCTACCTTAATTTGCTAAAGAGAAAGTGATAATTATTGATAATTATAATTGTGAGATGGACCTTGAATATTTTTATATAACAAGAAAAACATGGCCGGCCAACTAAAAACCAAATTGTCATTTTACAGTCCTATCATTGAACTATATATTCTAATAATGGTAATGACCTAGAACATTTACTCTAAATGAAGTCCTTTTAGTCTTTTTGTATACTATCACAAATAATCCCTTCCTTACAAAAATGCAAATTCACTTGGCGAAGATCACATGGACTTGATAAAAGCTGTAATAAAACGTTTGGGACGTTCACATTTGATACAAAAAACTTAAAACTTAACCTCAAAATAATTTGCATGTGTGTGTGTTTTAACAGTCCTTTTAAAATAGCCACTCTTTTTTATTTTCTTCCACCTTTCCAAAAAAGACTTAATTACACATCAGTAAGTCGTGAAATGCTTTTAATTAACACAGACACACACATGCATCAACGACACTTCAGGCAGACATATAGTTTATTATTTTTATAATAAATGTTTTATTGAGGTTTTGGAAAGTGTTTTATGGAATTAAAATTTGCCTTTTAGATTTATAGGGGCCTTTTTTTCATCATAACGGTTTCATCACAACATTTATCAATAATGTTTTAAGAGTCTAGTTTTGTAATGGCCTTTAATAAGTACTAATAGGCATTGAAAATATCTGGTTTTAAAAAGGATTTAAGATGCATTTATTACAAATATGTTAAAACCATAAAGAATAATTTAAAGTCTCTTTAAATCTAAATGGAATTTAAGACGATCATAAAACTAATTAGCTTTATGGAGAGTTTTATGTAGGTTATGATAAACCCATTATAAATACATATTATCCTAGAAGCAAATGCCTATGCAGAAGCCTAGCTTTATGATTAGATCTTACAGAATGCTTTAAAACTTACCATATAAGAGCAAGTATACTTGAAGCCTAAAAGGCCTTAACTACAACATCAATAAAGCACAAGACTATTTCCTAACCCTGTCAAACGTTTCTTAAAACCTCCTCAAGTCCAAATTATTTTTAAATTGTTCCTTGGGCTCATGTACCCCAATTTACCCCCCTCCCCCCCCAACCCTTCAACAGAATAAGATGAAAATATAATCTAGTTTCAGATCTCGTTAAAATACATACGTGTACCAAATTTCAAGTTAATATCTCAAACGGTTCCAGAGTAATCGTGCACACAAAAAAAGTTACAGACAGAGAGACAGAAAATTTATTTGCTCAAACTTAAAATCTCGACGTTTTATGACATTCTAAGCCTATTTGAACAATAAAAATGTTTTAATATCTTTTTGTCGTTACTATACTTCCAGTGGATGTGGAAGTAAAAGTATTGTACTGGATGAAATATAATTATGAGTGAGCCACAATAGACCAGATGGTCGCAGTGGAGGGTCTGAACATAGGCCCACTAACATATCAACCTAACCTACCTAACCTACAATCACATTTTCATGGCGTTCTTCATTCGCTTGAAGAGTAGAGTTGAATATATGTAGCATTATATACCATATCCAATTATTTCAACTTTGCTAAGATTTGTTACCGCTGCAACCTTTGCTATTTTTCTTTTTTTTTTGTCGAGGTCAATTGATTTTGTTTATTTTTAATCCACTTAAAACTCACAATGATCTATTGGTGATTGTTTATATTCCTATGAGCCAGGATTTTTCCAAAAGTTCATATGAAACAATTTGAAGACTCTTTTTTAAACAGTTTTTTTTATCATAATTGCTTACTAGTGACACTAATGTGGGGTATTCCTCGTTTGTTAAAGCTTCACAACTGATTTTTCTTTTGTCTTTATCACCTTATAAGACTTCCGCACCATTTCTTGCATTAAGTGCTACTTTAAAGTCAGTATCAGTGAAAAGATCAACATGTCTTCAACACTCGCTGAGGTTCTTTCTTTTATAAATTTTGCAGTAAGTATAGAGTTTCATATGGTTTCAACACAGTACTCCTCGTACTCCGATCTATCCATTTCTCATATCGTGTACAAAATTTGTCAAACCTTTAGCCTGCTTAGACTGCCATTTGCATTGGAATTCACATTAAGCAAAAATGTTCCTTTTGTTAAACACTGCAGAATCAATAGGTTTTTTTTACAAAATCCGGATTTAATTATTTCAAGCTAGCGGTTGGTCCCACAGTGTTCAATAAAGAGAACATGTTTTACATAAATTTAATCAGGGGACCAGGTTCCTGAACCAAAATGTAAGAAAAAAGAACGGAACAAAAGAATTTTGGTTTATAAAGGAAGGTGCCCCCCCTTTCTTAAGCCCCTGGTTGAATTTAATTTCGGCTAATACCTTGGAATCAGAGCTTTTATTGATACTAAATAAGGCACCATATCTCATCATTGTAGCACAAATGGTTTCTAAAATATTAAATAGAAACCTACTCATCATCATCACAATCTTCGAAGGAAGCATTTTTGGACACATATGAACTAAGAAGTAATGTGTTAAAATGGCTAATTTATTACATGGAAAATAGAAAATTGATGGTGAAATATAATGAGGCTGTATCCGATACACATGATGTTTTGTTAGGTGTCCCCCAAGGATCAATCCTGGGGACTTTATTATTGCCATACACATTAATGATCTTCCTTATCATATAAAAAAAGGACTCACAATTACGTACGCAGATGACACAACTATTTCTGCCTTCACTTTCTAAAATGAAAAAAATATATATTTACCATGAGATGATTATTTAATTTAAAATATACCTTGTAATACTTGATGGCTAGACTGCTTTAATTCCTCTTGCTTCTTTCGAGATTCTTTTATTTGTTCCTTTAGTAATAAAACACGATCTCCGCGGATCATTGATCCAGGTCGGCCTTTCTTTATTTGGTTTAAAAGGAAAAGTTTGTCTTCTTCAATGCTAATCATCTTCAACGCATTGGCATGAGCGATATCGAATAAGTCATTCACTTTATTAAGAAAATCTTGCTCCTTCTTGTCCTGTAGTTGATTTCGACGTTTACAAGTTTTTTGTAGTGTTTTCCATTCTTGATACAATAATTTCAATTTCTCAATGCTACGCTGAAACTTTCTCGTTGGGATTCTCGTCTTTTCCCATAATACTTCTACTTCTTTCACCGCCAAATGTGCACTAGACTGTAAATTTAATTTGACTTTGCGGAGGTTATAAAATAACACTCTCAGAACTTGTCCATTTGATGGTAATTTGGCTCCAATAATTTGACTTTCGTCATGTTGAAGAAGATACAGCTTATCTTTTGTCTTGTTTCCATTTTATTTGTAGATTTTTATCTATTATTTTTACTTTATTTCCCAATTTTAGCACAACGAATTCTTTTTATAGACTAGTAAGAACTTGTTTACTTTCCACAGGTGCAAGAAACTGAAGAACTGAGCATATCAGGTGATGATGGCACCTCCTACATATCTCCCCACTACAATATCTATTGCTCCTATTATTTCAGAGTTAGTGGAGCTCAGAACTCATATGTTCTAAGCTCCACTCGCCCTATATACCTTGCCCAATTGTTTAAATAAGAAGGATATAAATTTACGGTAGCTATAAAAAAATAAGAAATTTTAACTGTAATGTGCCACGTGTTCCCGTGCTCCAAAAAAATTCAAATTTGGTAGAAATTATTTTTTTACCAAGTAGAACAAATATAAGGGGCGACATGAAGAAAAAGAATGTATTGAAAAATAAGGGCCACCCTACTCCACAGCCTTGATAAAGGCTCCTTGGTATAGCTTTCTGCCCTTGGTTTCTCTTCGCCAAGTAGTTGGAACCTCAGTCTCTACTATAATCTATGTTTTATATCGTGATTATGTATATATTTTATATATTTACATTTTTTATTTTTATATATTTATCCTTGACTTGCCACATGTACATAATTATGTATCTATTTATTGACCAATAAACTATCTATCTATAAACGGTCATCACCGAAAGTTAACGAGAGGAATTTCCGGACACCCTGTATATGTACGTGTTGAAAATAAATCTGTGTATCTATCTCTCTATCTAGGTATAGATATAGGTATCTATCTATTATATCGAAACTACTTTTCCAATTGACGTTAAGAATACAATAAACGACCCTCTAGCTTCATTTACCCAAAAAAGTAGTCATAAGAGGGCTTTCACGGCACATTAATAACTGTTGAAACTACTTTGAATGTCTTAAGAGTTAAAAACAAATCTAAAACTTTGACATCAACCTCGCAACTTAACGAGTTTAGTTGGAAAACTTCCTTAGAAAAAAACAAGAAAAATAACATACAATAATTCACAACATTAATACGTACCGTAACTTAAAGTTCAGCAATTTAACCTATATTAATAAATCTCTTGCCTATGAAATTCTTAAATTTTTCACATAATTTGCTGGCTGAGGCTAATTGTGGCACGAATTATGGGGTCGGAGAATTAAGTATAATGAGGTCATTATTTAAGCCGACGTTGATGCTAATTTTTATCTTATATTCCATTTTTTGTCCTTATAAAATAAAGACATTTATTCGTATAAAAAGTCAACTTGAAACTAGTCATTTTCAAACTAAAACAAACTAAGCGTTTGTTACTAAAATTTTACTCTTGCACATGTTTGAATGGCACAGATATTGTTCGATAATTTGGTCGACAATATTTACCATGAAAAATTGATTTACTGGAATTGAACACTGGTAAATAATTTTGTGCTTTAAATATAAACCATCTATATAATTATCTTATTATGTTTGGCTGAGCATAATCGCTTGCCTTGGAATTTATGAGTACCTATTCTAAGCGTATAACGTATAGGAAAAGACTACAGAGCTACAATATCCCTGTAGGTCACACATCCATGATCTTGCTTTTTAATTTTTGGTGTGTTTTGTTTATTTTCAAGAGTGCGGCTCTCTTCCCTCAAAATAACTTACTTTACTGTTTCTCCTAATGCCATAACGTTAATATACATTTATATTCTTCGGTATTATTATTGAAACAAACACGTTTATAGTTTTTGATATAAACCAGAATGTTCCCTTATTGTATTAAGCCAATGTATTTTTTCGTTTTATCTGAAAAGTTTCCTCCTTGTTGTTTGCGTGCATTGATTGGCCTCTATTTGTTTGTTAGTTTGTACTCCCTTCCTTATCTCCTCATCTCCTCTGTTTCCTCTGCGCCTAGATTTGTTCTATTTATCTTCTCGACTGCTGTATCAAGTTAATTTATTGACTGACATTACATTTTTCCTCTAAGTGAAATATCTTAACAAAATTTATTTTACAAAGGTTTCTTTGTTAACTGAACAAAGTTTTCAACTTTTAATATAACTAGGCATAATCTTTATAAATATAATCATGGCCAAACATACAGGGTGAACCAGAATAAGGGTTAAAAAATTGCAAAGCGTATAGTGTTTTGAGTTCTGCACTTACAGGATCAGCACATTTTCCTTTTACACAGGAACACCGCATCAGTTTCAGAATCGATTCAGGTGCACATTGGAGAATATACATAACAGGGAAGTAGGTATTGTCTTTCATTTCCATCAAAATTCAGATGGTAGTGGTAGATTAGGGTGTTGCTGATCGACACGACGCCATTCCATAACTTGGTAATGTGAAGAATAAAAGGTGGCAAGGATGTTCTTATAAGAGGCAGATTTTCACTTTACGCCCGTGTTTGGAAAACATCGACCAACGAAAGTCGCCAATGTCTGAAATTTTCGTCCCTGGTACATACTTACGCCTTACAAATGAACTTTTCAATGCTAGTTTCATTTTCATCACTGACCTCTTCAACACATCCAAGTTTCCTGAGAGCATCAAGTATTATAAACTTTCCAGAAGGATGGTTTTCCCTTTGCGAGGGAACTTGTGACGTTACATCCTGATAAAGCATGTAGGCCTAATATTCCTTTCACCTTTTCTGGTCTTATTGCAGAACATACTCTGTTTACATCAATCATTCATTCTTCGCTTGGTTCCTACACCAATGACAAACATATTTTGACATGTTAAAGACCACTACAACGCCAGTAGAAATACGTCGGTAGCAGGTGACCCATTTGTTTGCGAGTCACCCTGTGAAATCTTTATATATTGGGCGATTTTAAGCGGATTTTTTCTTAATGTAGATATTGATGAACTATATTTGTGGAAAAAGAACGCCATATTTCTACAAAATCCAAGGCCTACTATGTCAGTTTTTGGAAGTAAATTTTTAAAATTTCATATTAGTTTTTTTTAAATCTATGCACCGCACCTCAAAATGGGCCTGTACTAAATTTTATCAAAAAATTTTAAGTCGGAACGATTTTGTAGGCAAATTAAAAATGCACATTTTTAAATGGCATTTTGTATGAGACTGCTATTTTCATATATTTATTCCCAGTCAAGTTATCCATGAAAAAATTTTGAAACAGTTAATTGTCAAAAGTTGAGTTATCGTGCTTACAAGAAACGTGACGGACGGACGGACAGACAGACGGACGGACGGACGGACGGACGGACGGACGGACGGACGGACGGACGGACATTTTGAAAGTTGTTCAGAATTCGTTCAGTAACACAATGATATGAAAATTTTTTCTCTACGAGCGATATTTACGATTTTAGAAATGTGCCGATCAAATACAATATACTCTTCGTTTTTGCAAAGAGTATAACAAGCTAAAAACGTACTCTTCGCCAATTTACTGAGCTTTTTATATATAATTGTTACACATTCTATAGGATACTCTTCGCAGTTTTTTTGTAAATAATGTTAGTTTTTGGACATCCTAAATTTTATGATACCATCTTTGTTGTGAAAAAATTATATGAAAAAAAAAAAATGAAAAAAAAATGAAAAAAAAATATCCAACCTGTTTGAGATTTGAACACGGGACCTCTGGATTGCCAATTTGCCAATTTTTTATTTTATTTAGCTATGGTTAACATTCTATTATTGTCGTACTTTATTTATGTGATTTGACAATATTAAAATAAAACATTACGTAAGATTACGCGCCTGAGCACGCGATGCGACGCAACGGCCGGGTGTTGTCGGCTAGACGACTTTCAGAAATGTTAGTTGAGATTTTAAACGACCTCAGACAGTTAAGCCGTATTATGAGAATATATCACAAGGATTTCACATTTAAGTAAGTTGTTATAATGAGGATAGAAAGTAATATTTTTGCTATGCAGGGAAAATGTTAGTAAAAACCCTACTTCAACTGTCAAGTTATTAAAACAAAATTTTCTGCACTAGGCAGATTTTTTTATGAGTATATAGGTTTCAGAGAGAGGTCAAGGGGGGTAGAGGAGTGGTTTTAAGAAATGTGGTTTTCAAGGTTTGGGTTTTGTGGTTTCTTGGGTTATAAGGGTAGGATTTAAGGTCAGTCAAGTAAAGGAGTTTCGTAAATTGGTAGTCGTTCGTATATTAGTTTGTGGGTATGTCTTATATTATCGCGTCTTCGGATGTTTGTTATGTTCTGCGTTAAAGGAGAATTTAATATTTTATATACAAAAAATTTTTGGGATGTTTCGTCAATGTAGTCACGAATCATTTGCACCCCTGTAAGCCTATGCAGCTCAGCAATAGTGATATATCGTGGTGAATTAGTTAACAGACGTAGCAACTTATTTTGAGTTCTCTGCAGTCGAAGGCACTGTGCGTCCGAAATTATGTTCCAGGACGCACAGGCATATGTTAAAATGGGTCTAAATATGACTTTATAGAGGCATAATTTGTTATCAATTGATAGTTGACTACGTCTATTAACTAAAGGATAAAGTTTACTTAGCGCAGCATAGGCTTTATTTATAACTTTCGTTACATGAGGTGCAAATGAAAGTCGAGTGTCTAATGTCAGTCCTAGTGGGACCTCAGGATTGCAACGCAAAGCTTTAGCCGCTGCGAAAATTGACTGACTGTCTGTGATACTTATATATCTTTCGACAATCATACATATTTCAACTCGTACTTCTATGAAATATATACTAGTAAAATTCATAAACAAAAAAAAATGTATTGAAAATTAAATATATATTAAAAATATATTATACAAGCGACAAAAATTAAGAGAATATATATTTTTTAAATTAAATAATTAATAACTTTTTTATTTACTGATCAATTTTCTTCAAAAACAATAAGGTTCTTCCTCTAGCTAACACTAACTTACTTTCTAAATTTCAATACAATCGGACTTTTCTTTCTTAAGTTATCGTGCTTATAAGAAACGTGACGGACGGACAGACGGACAGACGGACATTTTTGAAAGTTGTTCAGAATTCGTTTACTAACACAATGATATGAAAATTTTTTCTTTACGAGCGATATTTACGATTTTAGAAATGTGCCGATCAAATACAATGTACTCTTTGTTTTTGCGAAGAGTATAATAATCATGGAAAACTTAAATTTGAGAGACAAAATAGAAATTGTACGTCTTGTTGGCGATAATGTGCGATCGACAAGAGAACCTGCGAGAGAATTCAATAATAGACACCCAGATAGACAAGTAAGTCGGAGTACTGTACAACGCGTTAATAAAGATTTCAATGAGACAGGGTCTGTTTTAAAAAAATTTGCTTAGAGCCAGGCATAATGGACGTTGTGGAATTTTGAGAAATAGTGACGAAATTTTAAAATATTTTAACAACCCCAGGACGCATATACGTAATCTGCAGACGCATAAGGTATAGCTGACCGCTTCGGGTGTTTAAGAATAATAGGACCAATGAAAACGAGAGTAAAGTGCAGACGTAGGTATCCTAGTACGTCTGCAGTTTACTACATTTGCAGGCGATGGGCTGTGTGTTTATTTTATTTTGCAACAGTTTTAAACATCTCAAGATTTTTTACTTTTAGATATAAAAATATGACTTAAAATACTATTCTTATAAAATTTCATGTGTTTGTTATATTGGCATAATTGAAAAAAAAATAAGCTATAAAACTATGAGTTAATTGCAAACGCTTGAGGCTTTTCTGTGCACATTCTACGACCCCACTTTACCAATAACCAGTGAGACATATAAGCCAGTGACGATTATGTCCGAATATTACCGAATCATTTTGGCTATGCCTTATGCGTCTGCAGATTACGTTTATGCCCCCCGGACTACTATTACAACGGCTAGCTTAAATCTTAATATTCCCAGAGAAAGTATTAGAAGATGCCTGGAAAAAACAAAATAAAGGCATTTAAGCCAAAAATTTTGCATACATTGGAACTGGGAGATGAGGCAAGACGATTAGAGTTTTGCTATTGGCTACAAAGGGAATATCTAAATAATCATAATTTTTTCAATGGAATTTTATTCAGCGATGAAGCGACATTTACGACAAATGGGGTGGTTTCAAGTCAAAATTGCTGTTACTGGTCACCTGAGAATCGGGAATTCGTTAGAAATACAAGGAGACAGTATTCGCAAAAAAATAACGTTTGGTACGGAATACTAAAAGACAGAATAATTGGCCATTTTTTCTTTGAGGGTGATTTGAACGCGAATGGGTTTTTAAATTTTCTTGGAAACGAGTTCTGGAACGCATGAGATAATTTACCATTAAAGAATCTCCTTAATGTAAAGTTTCAGTTAGATGGTAGTCCTATTCATAACGCTGTTATAGTAATAGAATGGTTAAATGGCCATTTCGAAAATCGTTGGATTGAAAGAAACAGTCCTTTCATTGAGTGGCCGCCGAGATCCCCAGACTTAACGCCACTCGTTTTTTTTTTTCTTTGTAAAAAGTATACAAATCAAGGCCACAGACTGCACAAGAACTACAGGCTAGGGTTATACAAGCCTGCGCAGCCATTACTCCAGAACAAATACGAAAGGTAACTACGAACGTACGTAAAAGAATTGACAAGTGTATTGAAATAAATGGTGGATTAGTAGAAGTGACAAAAATCTAATTCTGGATAATTTTCGGAAATCTCTATTTTTTTTCTTGTTTCATTGTTGTTTAAAGTTTTTATTGCGTTTTTTAATTTCTTAAAACTAAGCATAAGAATATTTATACCAAGTTACTATTACCGGCTCGGTGGCGCAGTGCTTAGGATGCTAGGTTTGCGACCACAGAGTCCCGGGTTCGAATCCTGGCTAGGGTATGGACACAGAAAAGAGAACTACCAGAAACGACACTTGAGCTACCCGCCAAAATTCCATTGCCGCCATTTTGTTGTTAGTACATCCGTCAGTTCATTTATTGTTTTAGGTTAAAACAATAAAGTGCGGTAAATGACAGTCTGTGACATAATACCGAAATAAATTCTTAAAAGGTTTTAGTATTATTGTGCTGTGTTAATAGTAATTTTTATTAGCGATATGAGTAAACGAGGTGGAACCGTTTGCGCTGTTAAGGAATGTACAAGTAGTACGACAGGAAAAGACATTAGTTTATTTGGGTTTCCTAAGGATTCCCAAAGGTATTTTATTATTGATGTAAATTATAAGATATTTCCAGGTAGTTGTGAACCTTTCTTCTTTTAAGGTCCGTATTATGGTTGGAAGCATGCGATCGTGGGCTTTGGCAAGTTAAAGTTCAACCGAACTTTATAACAATTTTAAGTTGTGCGCACGACAAATATGTATCAGAATAGATTGCTACCAATAGCACTTACCTACTATTCTTCCTTAATTTGGTAGTTTAAACAAAAAAAAAATTAATATTTCCTCAGAACAACCTCCCAGTAAGAAATTACAGATTTTCTCGAGATATTGTATTGATTTTAATACATTTTGTGACTTTATTTATATTAAGAATACAATTGTTCGTAGAGACAAATTTATCCAGTTTACTTTAATAGCTTTAATGTACATTATAAGTAGAATTCTTCGAATAAGGTGATTGTATTCAGCTTGTGTAAAGTTTGTTCATAAACATGCTGTTTAAATTTCCCGCCAAAATTACCAATAACAAAATGGCGAAGGTCACAAAAAAACATCAAAGGCGGTGCTGAGAGTGCCGCTTCTGGTAGTTCCTTCTTCTGTGGTATGGATGTGTAGTGGCGTTTTTCAGGTGTTACCGAGATGGTAGCAGTGGGCTAGACTGCGGTTGTGTGAGAGACAACACGGTCTAGTCGCTCTCCTCTCCTGAGTTCGAGTCTCAGCTGCGGCAGATGGCAATGTCACAGGGAATGGGTGTTGTGATGTTGTCTATGTGTGAGTGTCTGTCCTGGTAGAGTGGAAGATCAGCCTACGGCTGAACTCCGCCAGGACATTAATATAAATAAGGCTAATAAAAAAAAAATAATAATAATATTAGCTTAATTTCATTTCAATGTTTTTTCATGAATAACTTGACAGAATAAAATGAAAATGGTAAGTATTGTGCATTTTTAATTTGGCTACAAAATCGTTCCTACTTAAAACTTTTTGATAAAATTTAGTTCAGGCCCATTTTGTGTGAATCCAGTGCCGTGCATAGATTTTTTTTTTAAATCGCTCATATAAAATCTTAAAAATTTACTCCCAAAAACTGACATAGTAGGTCTTGGATTTTGTAGAAATATGGCGTTCTTTACTCCACAAATACAGGTCATCAAGATCTACATTTTAAAAAAAAATCAGGTTAAAATCGCCCAATAAATAAAGATTTTACAGGGTGACTTGCAAACAAATGGCTCACACTATATATGCATGAAAGCGGTCCCTTGTTGAGAGACATATAAATATTCAGCGTCATATTATTTTTGTACCTGCCTCTTCCTGACTGCTTTGAAACTCACTTAGGTTACTAACTAAAGAATACTTGGATTCAGTCCTTCAGCTTTCTCAAGGGCAGATCCCTGGATCCGCCCTTGCTTTCTATTAGTAACCTTTCAAGTTTATGTACATCTATCAGAGTTTTTCCTAAAAGATACTCTGTTAGCTTCTTTTTTATTTCACTACTAGCTGACCCGGCAAACGTTGTTTTGCCATATAAATTATAAATTTTTGTCCAAAAAATAAAAAGAAAGTTTCTGGATAGGGCCACCCTTATCACCTAGGGGTATAAGAAATAGCCTACGACCTATCAAATATACACCAAAAATTTCATAAAAATCGGTCAAGCCGTTTCGGAGGAGTTCGATAACAAACACTGTGACACGAGATTTTTATATATTAAATAAGAGAGGAAAGTTCATCTGTAGAGTCGGTAACCTCATATTCAATGGGTGTCATTTTTTCTCATAGCAGATTTAAGGGAATTGTCAAGGTGCGTGTCAAATACCAAATAAGTTTCATCATATTTCAAGCTTAAATCTATTGTTAATATTCAGAATGTGATGTCATAGGATCCTTCGCAAAAAAGGTAATACCATATCTTTGGTGAGTGTAAGTAATAACATTTATCTCATAAAAACACCTTTAGTTCTTCTCTAAATAAATACTCTCTTTCCTGATGTTTTATGTCAACCGGTAGATAGTTAAATAGTTTAGGGCCTATAAATCTTGGAGACTCACTTGTGATTTTTAATCTGACACGGGGTTCATGAAGTTTATTCTTTTATTGACATTATGGTAATCACTATTTAAAATAAAACTATTTATCTACTCTTATTAGGTTATATACTAATTAATGAATTGCTTTTGAACAATTAATAGTATCCATAAACAAATAGCGTGAGTTATTATAACTCACTAGGTACAGAGCCAATCACCTTTATCTTCAAGCCTAGCCTGTCCAATCAACGTAACGCGCGCGACACGAAGTTGGCTCTGTGCGAGAGAAATTCTTTTCCGATACGGTGACATAGAACGGTCTATTATTATTGAGGGGAGGAATGTCATTTATCATGTTTGAATACTTTCGACTTTTTCAAATCAAGTTAAGTAATAATAATTGTGCCAAAAATGATGAATTCGGTTAGTGAAGATGAACTAATATGTACACCACCGAAATGAAATCAACTAGCTATGACACAATACATAATTTATTACCCAAAAAAATCACAGAACAAATATAAAAGTGGCTACAGAAATTAAATTTGACAGTCAATTTTATTAATAAACAAACTGAGTAATTTAAACAAAATTTTATCAATTTAATATTTATTGTTATAATCGTAGATAAAGTATAGTATTCAACTTGCGGTAATGGTAATAACTCACTTGATGAATTACGGCACTCGCCTACGGCTCGTGCTGCAAACTTTCATCTGCGTGAATTATTACCTACATTACCGCTCGTTGAATAATATACTATTCTATTTCTAAAAACATATATACAAATTTCGAAAATATGTATACACGTGTGAGTATTCGGTATACCAAATATACATTGTAAGATAGTTTTCGAGCAATAAATACATTTCTGATTCTATAAACCACCAACTTTCGTTTTAAAATTTCATAATTTTTATTATTTTTTATTTTTGAATATATATTGTATTTACAGAGGCGTAACTCTGGCAGGGCAAACCGGAGCAGTGCCACGGGGTCCCGGGAGATCAAGGGGCCCCAACCGGCTCATGGGGCTCCGGGAGAATTTTTCCTCCCCCGCTCATCAAAAAAATTTTTCGGATTAGGATTAGGTATTAAGAAAATAATATAATAGGGGGCCCCCAACAATTTTTTGCCCTGGGGCCCCATGACGTCTAGTTACGCCTCTGCTGTATTTAGTTGTGTTTATAAATTTTGTTTGTGATTTTCTCCCCCTCCCGCTCATCAATTTCAATTTTCGAGGAAAAACATTTTTGTTATTTTCAGCACGCGCTGTGTTACCCCCCCAGCTCAAGGTCCAGATCCGCCCTTGATTTGAAGACATGGTGGAGTTTCCCCAGAAATAGATACCATATCTTAAACGTGAATCAACTTGAGCATAATATAAATTAATAAGTTGTTCTCTTGATAGAATCCCATAATATTTCGGAACAGGTATAATACTATAGAAAAAACTTTGGATATCAAAGTTTCGCGATGATGCTTCCAATTTACACATTCGCCCAAATATACCCCCAAAAACTTAACATTGTCCTCAGTATTAGAAATATTTGTATTGCCTATTTTAATATTTAAGTTGTCACATTCCTTTCGCCTACCGTGAAATCTGATACCTTGAGTTTTTTCGGTATTGAGATACAGGGTATTATGGAAAAACCAATGGTTTAAAGTGTTTAAAGTGTTTAAAATGACGTACTTGATGTTCATGGGAAACCTGAATACATTGAAAAGTTTAGTGTTGGCATCTCCGATTAAAGAACTTATATCTAGATACATAATTGTACTGATTTATATGTTGCTGACATAGTTACAATCTAAGGCACTTCTTCCCATAAGTTCTTGATTGGCTAGTCGATATATTCGCAACCGATTCGGGCACGATCGGTTCAGTTCGATTATCATAATCTCAGTTTGACACTCTTGACAGTATCCGCCATTAATGTTAATAAGTGTTTTTCGATCAAAATGTGGTGAAGAAGTCTTTTTATTTTAAGTTATGATTTGCTTAATACCTAAATAATATTCTCTATTCATATTTACACAGTTTAGTGACAATATATTTAGTGCAAAGTGCTGTGCCGTTTGCAGAAAGCAGTTTAGAAAAGAAGAAAATCGATCGTTCCCATAGTCGTAACATGATGAAGTTCAGTTTACAGTTATAAAGTGAATACCAATTAAATTTTAATATCCTTTCAATACATATTTATCTTACTGTAATATCGTATGCCTACATCACGTTGTATAAAGAGCCGGTAATGCAGGAATTGCAATAATTCATTTTAATGAAAATATTTACCATTCTACACATTTTCTACACACACAACGCCACTGTTGTCTATGGGATGTGATATTCATTTATCCATATTAATGGACATATAATGTAACTATGTTAGGAGCAAACAAGGTATATAGTGAAAAGATAGCCTGTTATGTATCTAGATATAAGTTCTTTAATCGGAGGTTGGCATTTAAAAGTTCATTTGTAAGGTATAGGGACGAAAATTTCAGACGAGCCTCGTTGGTGGATGTTTTCCAAACACAAACGCAAAATGAAAATCTGTCTCCTACAAGAGCATCCCTGTCACCTTTTAGTTTTAGATCACATTACCAAGTTATGAAATGGCGTCGTACTGATCAGCAACACCCTAATCTATCACCACAATCTGAGTTTATACGGGTAAAGAGACACCTTACCTATTTCCCTGTTACGTGTTTGTTCCCGTATGAAAGGAAAATGTGCTGTATCCTGTAAATGCAGAGCTCAAAACATTTTATGCACTGAGTTATGCGATGAGAAAACCCTTTAAAAGTGTTTAATCTACAGTCTAACTGATTACGGATTAACGGTAAAATATATAGAGAAGTTTTTGATAATCTCTTTTGTATAGAATTTTATTATGAACAAGAAAGATTCAGTACAAAACCCTGGTAGAATGTACGGAAAAAGAGTTATGTCAATTACTCTCGGCAATATCCGGGCCGACTGCCATCTTTGATTTAATACATCACACAGATTGACTGCCACAAATTCAAGCAAAACACTTAGTAAGGCAAGATTGTAGAATGTATAAGCAATGTATTCCAAGTAGTCATACAACTTCACCATTCAAAATCCCGCAGGGGAAGTAATGCTCCTGAACTATACTCCACTCTGACAGTCCTTCAGCAATCCGGCCCCCTTCAGGTATGTTGTGTTGTGTTGCTTGGCTCTCTGAGAGCTAAATATAATGGTTTTATTATATGGATTTGAAAGACATTCAATTTCTCATCTACTTTTAAATGAAGAAAAAATTGCTGGAGTCAATCATACTTGATTAATTTGTTTATCCCAGTACGTCAGAGGTCAGCTTACTCCGTTCATGTCAGGCCAACTTCTAAACGGTTAATCCTAAATTTCGGTTCGTTTATCGAATAAATATTTGCAATGGTACGCAGTAGCTTCCAAAATACAAACAAATCGGAAATAATTAGTAAGTATTGCATTGTGACTGATAATTCGATTAGAATGGAATTTGATCATTTCGCATGTATCGATTGTCATATATTCCAGGTAATTTTATTATATGTGCCCCAGTTTATTTACCATACAATTATTGTTCTCGTCAAAGAGTTCATATGATTATACCGCCCCACGTTAATTCGTATTAGGCAATTTGCTATTATCATTGTTGTTTAATTGTAGTATAAAATCACAACAAATTCTATTCGTTCCAGTCGAACCTAAATAGATATAATTAGTTTTAATTGAAATTTAATCAAAATTTGCAACATAGAAACATAGTAACATGGAAAGCATGGTGTTTTCTATTAAACTGTAATATGTAGATATTCTTTTGAAAGGTTATTCTATTTTTTTGGTACATGTGTTAGTTTTCAAGATATTGGTTGGGATTCACACAGCTGAAAACAGTTTTTTAAGCAAATTGTTTGCAATTTTAGACAATCTGCCGGAAGTTTATGAATTCAAAGGATTTTTAACTGACCTCAAAAAAATTTCAAAAGGAGGAGGGGGTTCTCAATTCGACCCGTATATGTATTTTGTTTATTCACGTGTATAAAAAGGCTAATGTGAAGGACATAAAAAATATGAGCTGGTAAAAGTTCGTATATAAAATTAGAATTAATTTTATTGAACTGACTAAATGAAATAAATTTCTTGTTAAAATTAAGTATAATATTCCATATTATTTCATACTTTTGAAAGTGTTGTTTGGGTCATTCTCCTCAAACCATAACAATTTCATATTAAAATTTTCTAAAAAAACAAATATTGGGAAAATTAAAATTTAATGTGACATTTGATTATCAATTTAGATACTTGAGGCATATATTATACTAACAAAAATCATTGGAATATATTTTAGATTAAAAAAAAAAATTCTAATTTACCGATCATGGAGGTGACAATAATGACCACGGAGAAGACTTAAATATTTATTTAGTTAAAAACATAAAAATACAGACTTTAGACTTCTCATTTGATTTCATTTGCCTGTAAAATTTCTTTTTATATTTTTCTGCCCTTCTAGTAGCTTTTTTAACTTCTTTTTTCTAACTTACATATTGTTCTCCACAATTTAGATCTATCTCTGCGAATTTTCTTTCTTCCAACTGATTTTCTACTTCTGGAATTTTTTGAAGTTTCCTGACGTTCTTCTTAATAATTTTCTAAAATGTTAGATGTAAAGGGGGGAGAATTTTCTTCAGTGTAACGTTGAATCTGGTTTTCTTGTTTTTTACGCTCGCGAAATTCTTTGGAGCGTTTTTTCCGTCATTTTCTCACTACCTGTTGTTCACGTTGGTTCATATCTGCAACGGATTTAATTTTTCCCTGCCTCTTCCTCTCATGATATCTTTCTCTTTCTTTTTTCTTAACATCTGCATATTTTATGGGATCCTCTTTGATTTTTTGCTTTTATCTTCTCATAGTTTCTCGTTTATTCTTTTTTCGTTTTATTTAGACTGTAAAGGAATATAATACACCTATAGCACGCCTAAGCGTTTGACTTTTAAATAAAGAAAAAGGTCCAGAAAAATCACGATACATGATACTTTATTACAAGAAAGTAAACATATTATTTTCATTTCTCTAAGAATATAAACAGGTAAATAAAATCACCTTCGTGGTCATTTGTCAACTCCGTGGTCACTTGAGGTAATGGAGGTGATGACCACGGAGGTGACTAAATCAATCAAAATTCCCGCCAATGTGTTAAATGTTTTCACATTATAAGCAAGAAAAAAATTTTTAACATGATTTTACTATTGAACCAAAAAGGTGACCACGAAAGTGATGCTTAATAAAAATACTTACCTGGTTGTGTGGATTATTTATAAAATATTAACCAAACACAATTCGCAATTTAACACAGACTCTCACACGGCTTTAAGAGAAACCAACTTCAATTAAAATTATCAAATGTGTAGAAAGCATTTTGATGCCCTCTTTCGGAATTTTGGGGTATTTTATTGTTAGACCATGGAGGTGTCTAGCATAACAGGGACAAAATTGTTTAGTCTGCAAATAATTATTAATTGATATTTAACTTTTGTATATAAATCTTTTTGTAAATTATATGATTAAGTATAAGTTTCAATTTTTTTTTGAAACAATAAACTCTTAAATACAAAATAACTGGGCCAATTTGTTACTGGGGACAGACCACGGAGCGTGACTGTTCACTATTTCAATGAATATTTTTATATATAAACTATACGTTATTATGGTCATATTAACTGTTTCAATAAATAGTGTCTATTATTTTGACAATAAATCATAAAACTTTTATTTATATTTAGATTTTTAGAAACAATAATCCTAGGGACCTTCAAAAATACGGTTTGTGAAGAATGATCCGTTTATTTATTTTTATTAATTATTCAGTCATTGTTTTTGTAAAAGTTTTTTTTGCATTTTAGTTGTTTGACGCTTTGACCCTAATCTGTTCATAACCCATTGTTACCGTTTTCGAGATAAATGTCTGCAAATTATGATATTATTGTTATTATTATTATTAATTTTTTTCAGTTTATTTTATTTTTTGTTGTGTTAATAATATAAAGTTATATCATACGCCTTACAATAATTGCCAAAGTTATTTCCTCTATATGATTTCACCGATATATGTATTTCCATGTTTTCTTAATTCATTTATCTGGAAAATGGTAACATCTATCCAAATATTGTATAGGAACAAAATTGTAAAAAATATTATGCACGTTATTTTCTGTGGAAAAAGTTTTTGTCCATCTTTTTTAGCTTTTGTGTTAAATGACAGAAACAACATTGGCAACAGTATTTTTTAACTTATGACCGCCATTTTGAACGTACAGCCAGTTTTTTTTTTTTAGGGAACATGTCTAAAATTGTTCCTTAGGCTTTAATCTTTATGAAAAACATTTTCCCCAAGGATCGGGTGGGGGGGCACGTACAGCCGACTAAATATTTAACAAAAATGTAGCTAGGGCTACTAGGAAGTTTGTTTGTTTGTATTTTTTTTTTTTGATAGAGCTTTAGCTAAGATAACTAGGCATTTATTGAACCTTTTTGACAATGTTTAAGGATTGTATCTATTTATCATGTGCACTTTTTGGAAAACTATTAATACTTTTCAGATATTGTTTTTATTGATTCCAATTACATAGATAGCTTCCGTTTTTTGTGCATTTTTGCAAGGAATCCTCCACAATTATTACTCAACACAACGACATATTAATTTCCGGTTTTATGTAATATTTCGACATTCTATAAAAAACGATCTAATATCGTCTTGGAGGAATTGTGTCAACTGAAACTAATTGATCCATTCCTCGACGGCAAACTGACGTAACGTCGTTAAAGTGACAGTAATCAGTTTATCTCTCGACAAAACCAATAATATATAAGGCAAACATGTTCCTTAGAAACACACTTACTAATGTTATTAAACTTACTTGGGCTTCCTGATGGAGAAATCGAATTATAAATCAAAGTAGTGCAGAGAAGTTTTCTCTCAAATACTTTTCATTTGAAATATACTGAATGTATACATTATGCAAGGTCGAGAGTTGTTAGGTTGATTATTTCACTCATTAACGTGATAGCCAATGAAAACCCGTTTTTTGACAATAAACAATCTAATCCCTAATAGATATCTGAAGGACGTCCTCGACGGACATACAGGACATCCGATGGACGTTCGTTTTTGGTTCAAAGTACATCCGACGGACAACCGAGGGACGTCCAAATGTCACAACTTTGAACAATATTTGTACATCCCTGAGAAATATCAAATGGATGTATATAAAGTACGATATATGGACATCCTACTTTTTTTATTCAGATATATTATTCAGGGCGCTTTTCGAAAAAGTACAACTTCAACATGTAAGTACTTTACTTGATAAAAATGAAGTAATGCATACACATTGCCATATGGATATTCAAAGGACATCCTCAGCGGAGATTATGAGGAGGGCGTCCAATCAATTTCTTCTTCTTAGCATTCTTATATTTTATTTACATTAACATATCTAATATTGTTTACCATAACTCCAATTTATTCTCACAAATGTTGCCTGCAAATTATAATGTTTGTTAAATTATTAAATTAATTTTATTTTACTTACTTACCTTTTTACCGATTGCCGTCGGTAGGGATCGAATTCGCATGCGTTATCTCTATAACAATTCTACTCACTTGCCCACTACACTATTCTGTATCCGTTATTTTGGATTCTAAAAGTAGTATAGTAATATGTGGGAAATGTATTTAATTAGATTATTAGTAATAATAAGTTTTTATTATGTCAAATTGAATTTCTAGCCATATTTAAAGTATGTGAAAATCGTTCAGGTTCTTTTCTTTTTTTTCTGTTTTCTTATTTGTGTTCCTAAACCTGAATTTTTCCTGTTACTAACATTTATATTTATTTATAATTATTAAGAAGAACTTATTTAATTTCTAACGAAAAACTGTCATATTTTGATAGAACTGTCACCAGTGTTACTTGAGAGGTACGAATAGTTGTTGAACAATATAATATTACATTGCATTAATACAGTGGCGGTCCATTTAAAGAAATTCTTTTCTTCAGATCTCAAAATTGAAAAGCAGGGGAGGGGGAGAGTCAGGAGTCAACTATTTTAAGAATTAAAGTTTTATGGTTGAGGTACTTATACAAACCTGGGAAACGTGTTGGAGAAAAAACGGTAAAGGAATAATATCGTCATCTACAACGTAAATAGAATATTTACATTACCGAATATTAAATAGATGTCTCGCTGCTGTTCCTAATGTGTGTACCTACCGTACATAAATTGGTCATCCAGAGGACGTGGACTTTCAGTGTGGTATTCGCTGGTATGTGTACATATCTCGGAAACGTGTTGGAGAGAAAGCGGTGTGGAGATATTATCATTTATTACAAAAATATAATATTTAAATGAACGGACACAAAATGGACATCCACCTCCTGTCCCTATATGGACATAAAAGTACATACTTCCCATACATAAAAATGAATATTCAGAGGAAGTCCATTCCCTACAATTTCAAAGTAAATGCGATGACAGACGTCCGGTGGACGTCCAATTTATGTCCAAGGACGTCAGTACATTAAATGGATATAAGACGGACATCCTGCTGACATCGTGTGCTGTTAGGTATGTCATTATTAGTGGCAAACTAACCTAGATCGGCTTTTGGCAGTACCAACATGAAAAATTATAGAAAAAATATTGTATAAAACTCATAATAAATGCATAAAGTGACCTTTTTTTGTACTCACCTGCGGCTCGTACGTCAAACTTCCAATTCCGTGAAAAAGTACCACTTTATGCACTTGTTACATAAATTACCATTAAATGTTAGTGGTTTAAACTAGAAATCTAAGGATCACTGATTTGAGACACAAATTAGATGCTACTTCTTTACTTTATTTTATACTAACGACTGATTCACCGGCTAAATTAGCATCATAAAGTTAAAAATGCCTAATAGCCCAGGCGACATAGAAAGTTTTCTCTCCAAAAACTTGCGAAATGAATAAGTTATTTTTTAATGAGTTCGTGAAAGTATATAGAATAATATCCTGAAAAGTTTACATTCCTCTCGCATGCAGAACATAAAAAAAAGTGAAAAAAAATTTTTTTTCCATCCATTTTTTCAAAATAAAAAATACAGGTGGACAAACGATGTATTTCTGAACAAGAAATGTCGTAATAAAATTTATCGCTAAAGCCACGGTATTCCTGGAAAAAAATAGTGAAATAACTTTGTCACTTTGCGCAGCCAAGCGCACGGTTAAATCCATACATAAAAATTCTTTGCAGTTCTAACGAGTAAAATAAAGCTTTTTTTCTCTTTCTGATTACACATTTTTAACATTTTTCTTAGTGAATAGGAGGATAAATAATGAGTAAGGAGGGAAAATACATAATTATGAACACATACACAGGCACCACTCATAGCCGCTGGATCGAAGCAGATCTACCGCGTCGTCACTCGCATGAATTTTTACATTTTACCTGCCTTCACTATATTGTATTTATTACAGGTACCCCCATCCACATTTCAACTATATCCAATGGATTCCTTATACATTTGTTAATGTATTGGAGAAAAGTTCCAGAATTTATATTCAAAACTATAGAGTTATAAAGATGAGATCGTGAAAATCGCTATTTCTGATTATAATGGGATTGATCATATTTTCGAAAAAATGCATACAAGTGAACGAATTTAGTTTGAACATTCGAAAAGTATATATTTTTTCCGAAATAGTGATATTTTATTTTTTCCAATGGGTCAAATTCTCGGCAAGTTACAGCCTCCAATATACAGGGTGTTATTAAACAGTATGTCAATCACTTAACCACAGATTCAGCACCTTAAAAAAAGTTAATTTACCCCTATCCAAAATCGCACCCCTATGAAGATACAGCCCTCTAAAGTTGGAAATAAAAAAACATATTCTTTAAATATTGTACAAATGGCTACAGATATTTTTTTCAATACTGGTGCGGTATAACATATGTCAAAGGGTAACAGTTTAAAGTAAAAATATTTTAAAATAAAGTTTTAGAAATGGCGGATTAGGGTTAAACAACCCTTCCCCCCCTACCCCGTTTTTATGTCGTATGCCTATGACTTTTCAGGTATATTGTGCTTTATAGAAAATTTAACTCTACAGCTTTTTTCCATCTTGTGTTTTTTTCGTTTAAGAGATCATTTTTAAATGAAACTTAGAATACTAAAAACATTGTCATGTGTTTTAAAGGATGAAATGTTAAAAACTCTAGAAAAATAATTTATTTTATCAGTCATTTCTTAATTTCAGTTCTACATGTACCTAGTATGAGTAAAAAACCAAAATAAAACTAAAAACAAAACAAAAAAAATAAAATAAAAAAAATCATTCTTTTTTTCCAGTTTTCAGCATTTTACCCTTTCAAACACATGACAATGTTTTAGTATTCTAAGTTTCCTTTAAAAATGATCACTTAAACGAAAAAAGCACAAGATGGAAAAAAGTTGTAGAATTAAATTTCCTATAAAATACAATGTACCAAAAAAATCATAGGCGTACCACTTAAAAACAGTAAAAACAGGGTAGGGGGGAACGGTTCTAAATCAGCCATTTCTAAAACTTTATTTTAAAATATTTTTACTTTAAACTGTTACCCTCTAACATATTACAGCGTACCAGTATTGAAAAAAATATCTGTAGCCATTTGTACAATATTTAAAGAATATGTTTTCTTATTTCCAACTTTAGAGGGCTGTATCTTCATGGGGGTGTGATTTTGGATAGAAGTAAATTAGGTTCAATCAACTTTTTTAAGGTGCTGAATCTGTGGTTAAGTGATTGACATACTTTTTAATAACACGCTGTATATATATTTATCAAAAAAATTATCAAAGCAAAGAAATTAAAATGATTTGAGATGTACTTTTTTTGAATCCACGTTACTACCACTTAATAAACCACAATAATCATGAAGTGTACATACTTTTTAACAGTTATTAATGAAGAAAGAATTTTTTTAAGGGCTTTTATTTTTTCTACATTTTTTATTGCGACGATTGAGTTCAGGCGTGATAATGTATATAAGTATATTTCCTTTGCTTGTATTGTTTAAAACAAAAAAGCATCGGAAAGCTACAATTTCCATCTTTTAAATAAACCAACACTCATATAGATTCACAAATTCTGATTTAGTGACATGTAATTCAGTGCGTCGCGCGTCGGTGTAACAGTAATGCGTATTCAAGAGCGCGCACGCATGGATCTCCAAGTAATTTGACTATTTTTTTTTTTTCGGATATACCGTGGCTTAGCGATAAATTTTGTTAGGGCATTTTTTGTTCATTAACATATTATGATTATTATTTTTCCTATCTTGGACTTAATTTCAAAATTTTGAAAAAATGGATGAAAAATAATTTTCTTTCACTTTTTTTTATGTTCTGCATCCGAGCGAAATGTAAACTTTTCAGGATATTATTCTATACACTTTCACGAACTCGTTAAAAAAAAAATTCATTTTGCAAGTTTTTGGAGGTAACTCTAACGACTGGGCTATAAATCATTATTTACTAAAAAACTGCTAAGTTTATCCTATAGACTATGCAATAATTGTACAAAAAGTTCGATACATCGGCGTAGACAATAATATTTACTCTAGTATTTTGTTACTTACATCTAATAGCGAAAAAGATACAAATTTTTACTATACTCGAATTAAAATATTATTAGCATGAAAACCTATTCAAAAAATGACCGCCATAGTTCAGCTCCGTCCTTGTTTCTCGTTATCCAGTCGTAATAAAATTTTATAGGGATTATTTTGTCATCAAATGGAACCAATCTGGGGGAAGCCGAACGAAATTTAATTCTTCTATAAATAAGGATCACCCTAACATACACGTACATTTTAATTTCTTTTATGGGGATCGGTCTCCTGGTTAGCCAAGAAATATATAGAATGCGCAGTGATATAAATCCTACACTATTAGTAAGAGTAATTGCCTGTTAAGTTCCCGGGGAAGTTTTTTAATTCACTGAATTTCGCAGTAAAACTTTAAACGCGCAATTATAACAAATTATTTCCGAATACAACGTACGTTAAACTTTTCACAGAGGGAGACAGCCTTTGATAAAATGGGTGGAGAAATAAGCAAGAAGTAATAAAAACATCCATCGTTTACGGGAAGATCTTTTGCAAAGCCCCAAGAAATCCCCAATCAGGACTATCCGTGGAATTAAACATTTCCGAGCGTTCAATCAGTCGAGTAATGAAAAAGAGATGCAAATTTATTTCCGGACAAAAATCCGAATCGTAATCTCGAAAGATAGGATATACTTTGAAACTTTTAATGTATTATCTACGTGGGTGTGCTGATTACTAAAGAACCTTACTCGGTTAATATAAATTTTAACAAAATAAGAATTTTAAATTCATAAGGTTGTGGAAGAATTGCAATGCCGGCGTCATCAGCTGCCAAAGTTATTATCGTTGTAAAACATCAAACAGTAACTTATACAACAAGAATATAAAACATGAGATTCCAGAATTATCTTAACGACTCGTTTTGAAGACGTCTCAGGCATGCCAAGAGGACATTTTCTATTCGAGTTTTTTATATTATTTTTTCTACTACCAAATTAGGACGTATCGAAAGATAAATCTAACCGACAGATTACATCAGATGCAAGTTAACAATAAACTCTCATCATGGTGGGACATTGGAGTAGGTGTTCCGCAAGGGTCGGTTCTTAGACCTGAACTATGCTTATACGTCTCTAAGTTTCCGACATTACGGAATACCAAGTTAATGAAGTACATGGCCCAAGCCAAAAAGGAATTAGATATGGCCACAATGTATTTTTGCTACTCCCTTATGTAAATTTGCTGTTTTCTGTACAGTTTGTAGAATGGATAAGTAAGCAATTCCAGTTAACTGAACGGATATGTTTCATATCAGTTCTAGGATGGATATGAAATGAAACCGACCAATCACAGTTCGTGTAATAATAAGTACAACTATTCGTTCAAATTAGTGCGTAAGCTGTCAAAGTCACTGTCAGTGTGTACTGTCAGTGTATATCTGTCTATGTCTACTATATTAATATTTAATAAATTTTGTGGTTTTCTTAAGCTGGTCGTAGAAAAAGTATACTGTTGTACAACTCGAGTGGATTATCCATATCCCACTCAAAAGATTTGAAGCACTCTGCCTTCGTCGTCGTGCTCAAACTTCTTGATCGTGCGATATGGATATCATATCCACTCTTGTTGCACAAACTACTATTTCCGTACAAGGTCTCCAGCGATAACTGGCGAGTCCTGGGCAGCATTATATCCCCCTATCACGCATGGGAAACTAAAACTCAAGGTCCTCAATTCGTGCACCCTGTGCGGATCAGATGCGCAACGGAACTTTCAGCTTTCAATTTTTAACGGGAAATTTAAATTCGGAAGTTCCGAGTCTGCGACCTCTGCTGATCAGATGCTTAACTAAATCCCCCACTACCACCATTACCGGAAAATTTAAACTCTTGAGGCATCGGACTCGTGCCATTGGATTTCTTAAAAATTAACAAAACAAATATTACCAGTAATAAATGAACGTAAATAGTATTATAAATAATTTATAAAATAAATGATTTAAAAAATATCTTACAATTAAATGACATTGTATAATAACTTACAACTTGAAATTTGTATAGAACTGATAAAACGATATAATAGTTCAGGTATATATACATTTTCTCACTGAGAAAGAATTTTATCATCAGATGAATAAATCAAGTACAAGTTATAGAATAAACTTCACAGCTACAAATATAGATAACATATTTCTATCATCAAAGATGTGTTCAATACCCATCTTTTTATCACTAGATCTTTCACAGTTCATTATTCTAAAATTTCGTATTTGACAGAAAATAAAATTACCAATCATACACTGCACGAAAATAATTTTGCCAGTGGAACATAAGAAACTGCCATCACACCTGTAAATGTATTTTCACACAAGACAAAAAAAGGGAGGGGATAATATACCCTAAGCAGTAAAATGTGGTTTGCATGTACGATTAGGTAATCCTAACATACATCGGATATATTTTTTTGGGCTAAAAATAATCTGTGGCTGTGTAAATCCGCACCCCAGAACACAAGGCCATAGTGCAAGTGAGATTGCATTGTATATGGCCAAAGTAATATACTTTTAAAGATTCCAGTGATATATGTTGTTTTATAAATCGGAAGACATGGGTTGCGCTATTTAATTTAACCACCAAGCCATCAATATGGACCTGCCACGACATGGTGTTTTGAATCATTAATCCTAGAAATTTTGTTGACTTAGAATTTTGTAAAGATTTGGCATCTAGACTGACAGATGAATTTGGGGTTATTAAAAGTTTTGCTGAAAATCATTAAGGTAGTTTTATCTTGATTTAAGTGAATGGTGATATTTTTTGATCAGTCGTTCATTTTTTGAATGGCATTGTCACATTTACTCGGGAGATTTTTTATAGTACCACTGATTAGTACAGCCGCGCTGTCATCTGCAAATTGGTAAAAGGAGATAAGGTTGATAAAATATGGCATATCATTAACACATAATAAGAATAACGAGGGGTCCAGAATAGAGCTTTGCGGCACCCCCTTGCGATATTATTACTTTATCTGATGAAGTATTTGTCTTGGTCTTATTACCTACACAGTCATTAAATACAGTTTTTAGTGATATTTGTTAGGCTCTATTGCTTAAATAAGAATGGAAAAGGTCAAGGCATTTTCCTCTTATATCGTAATTCTCTAATTTGTATAGTAATAACTCATGATTAATTGACTCGAATGCGCGAGAGAAATCAAAAAGTATCCCAGCTACTTTCTCTTTTCTGTCGATGAAACAGAGGGCCTTGTATATAGCGTGTTTATTTGAACTTTTTGGCAGAAATCCATACTGATGATTAGTTAGAATGTTGAATTTTTTGATATACCTATGAAAATAGTCTATTGTAAATTAGTTTTTCAATTATTTTCGACACTGCCGGTAAAAGGGAGATGGTCCTATAATTGTTTATCTGTGTTTTTGATCCCTTTTTAAAGACCGGTATTACTTTGGCCACTTTTAATACGTCATGGAAAATACCACGCATAAAACATATATTGTACACACACTAAATGACAATTTTGTTTTTTCTCCCCCTTTAATAACGGGGTGGGGTAGTAATGAGGGTGGCCAATGCCAAAAAATTTTTTTGACACCTTAGCTTCACTTTTTTTGAGAGCTTAGCTTTTCTTGTATATACTAAATACCAATTTTATGAACTCTTACTTCCTTGATTGATTTATTTATCCCAATTTGCCCCACTTTAACCCCCAACCTTTCAACGGAATAAGATCAAAATATAATCTAGTTCCAGATCTGTTAAAATACATAAGTGTCTCAAATTACAAGTCAATATCTAGAGTAATTGTGCGCACAAAAAAAGTTACAGACAGACAGGCAGACCGACAGAATTTTTTTTGCTCAAGCTTAAAACCTCGACGCTTCATGACATTCTAAGCCTATCTGAACAATGAAAATTTTCATTTTTTTTTGTCGATACTATACTTGAACTGAATGTGAAGTAATAACATTTTTAAAAAAGTATAATTTTATATTTCTTTTTTCCAGGTTACCCCCAAGAATTCATTCCAAATGGCACCGTCGACAGGATAAAGAGCGAGGAGGCTATAACCGGCAGCGATGGGGGCATTCCAATTTTCCGAACCCGAAGCGCCGAGGAAACCGAGGCTGCCCATGACCTACTATCCCTTTCACAAAGCCTACCACCTCTTCCGGCACCCAGCGTTGTTATGATCCACCACACAGTTCCCAGCGAAGAAGACCCTCCCAGCCCCACACACTGTTACCGACCTCTTTCCCCTGACTCACTAAAATCCCAAATCTCCTTGGTTCAAAACCATGAACCCCATAACACAGCACAGGTGGTAGTGCAAACTTCTGCTCCTGTAGTCGTACCTTGTTACACGCCCCCTATAGTTTATGTAGTTCAAGTCCCCGCTGCGGTACCGACCCCGCCCACGTCGGAATGCTCTTCGGATGCTGAAAACCTGCAGATATGTTCTGTGGAGCGGCTGGGTCAGCCTGGTTTACAGGTTTGTACTTACCATTATATATAGTAATATAAGGAGTGCAAATTGACAGTTTAATATCTAATTATATTCTGAGCGCTTTAGCGGAAGGGATTTAACACTTGATAATATACACGAAATATATTACTTTGGGCAACATAGCTTGAGAAAACTTTCTGGATTATTTCACTGATTAACGTGATGGCCAATAGAAACCCGTGTTTTGAGATCACTGTTCCAATTAAATTCCATTACTGGTGGTGAAACAACTCTTTCCACAAGTGAGTGTTTAATTTGTTGCCATATGAGCTATGTGTAGCTTAAGGTCATCTATACCTACAAATGTAATCAATGATTTAACGGCTCGCTAGGTATTCCTATTTAAATGTAATTTCCGGAGTGATAATGAATTTGTAATTATATTAAGTCACTGATGAATGTTTTTGATTTGTCTCTGCATGAGCTATATGTGCCATCTCAAGGATCTTCTATCCGATTAAATGGTAAGAACCCAGCGAACAATTTATGAGTTCCAAGTATAAAAGTAGTGAAATTAAAATAGTTGCAGATTTGGAAGGGCCAGTCGATATACTAGTATATCCTTGAAAACAGCGCGTTTTACAGCGGTAAAACTGTATGTAAGATTTTATGGGATGAAACTGCATCTTTGTGTTCCATTGGTGCCAAAGACTGTTATTTTATGCCAAGATAACTCAGTCACTTTATACAAAAAAAGGCCAAACCTCTAAAAAAATTCAACCGAAGATTTTCCAGCGGGATTCTCTTTATTTTGGAGTCACAAATAATTTCTCAAAAGTCCACAAAGCCAACTGGACGGCTACAAAAGTTACAGAAGATCAAATGCCACGAAAATCAGTTTTTCTCAAATATCTCGTCAATTATCGGTTTTACGTTAATTTTGGTTATTATCAAATTTGTTCGTGAGATAAGTCTGCATAAAAAAAGATTTTACACAAAATTTACGAGATTTTGGACTTAGAAACTTCGGAGCAAAGTGCAGGCGCCACTATTCTATACGTATAGTGGTGTATATAGATAACAAAACCTATGTATACATAGGAACATCGTTTATGCATATAATTTCTGTCTAAGATGTCCTTGAAATGGACCCTTCTTCATAATAATAATAGTAAGGGCTTTGAGTAGCAGCTGTCTAACATTCCATTGTAGGCTCATGAGCTCATTATCTCTAAAAACTTGATGATTTTCTTATTGGCTACGTTGAAAACATTCTAAATGGACCGTATTCGTATGAGAATATTGAACAATCGAGTCATCTTTTTGACTCAATAATAAACAGATTCAATAATAACTTGATTGAATTAAGAGCTCTTGGTCTTACTTCCAAGTTGTGGGTACAGTATCTTGAAATGGTACAAGATTTCATTCGTGCATTCAAAATAGAAAACTGTTCGAAAAATTTGCTAATAAATAGTGGCACATTGTTTATTTTAGCTATGTAAGGAGCTTCAAAAAAAAGAGACTTCAATTGATAATTATAGATATTTTAGTTTTGCAAAATGCACTAGGCTAAATAAGCCTATGCAATTGTCACTTCCACCCACAGCAGCAGCTACTCAACATATATTCAGGGTATATTACCAGGTTCAGACTTGACTGGGAAAAAATTTAGACCCTCAGCAATGGGGTTGGACTTTAAATAATAATTTATTAGAGCTAGCAACTACTCTGATTCTTCCTGCACCAGATGAACTTCTCAATTCTATTTTCTGCAATTGCACAAAAGGCTGTGGCTTCAGTTGTTGATGCGGAAAAATAGGATTGCCATGTTCCGTAGTGTGTGGCTCTTGTCGGGGCCAGTTGTGTCTCAATACGATGTCCGAGGATACAAGCGTTGAATCTGAGTTCAACGATGATGAAGACGAACTCATTTCGTTATTTTCCGCTGAGATGGTTGTTGACGAAGATGAAAATAGAAGAGATAGACGGAGATGACGAAGAAGAAGTCGGCAAAAACGAACAATAATCAACAAAATTATAATATAACTTGTAACCCATGGATTAGACCTACAGGGGACACCATGTAAAAAAAACGCGCCTTGCATTCTTCCTCAAAGGTGGTGCGGAAACGAATGCAGCGCAATGCCCGAGTGTTCTCAGCCATATATCTCAAAAACTATTGGTTCTACAAATTTTGTATAGAACCGCTTTTATGCAGATTTATCTCACCAACCAATTTTATAACAACCAAAATTAATGAAAAACCGATAATTTACGAGATATTTGAGAAAAACTGATTTTCGTGACTTCTGTAACTTTTGTAGCCATCCAGTTAGCTCTATGGGCAGTTGATAAATCATTTGTGATATCAAACTAAAGAGAATCCCGCTAGAGAATCTTCAGTTGCATTTTTTTAAAGTTTCATGTATAAAGTAACTGGGCTAAAGAACCATAAACGCCGATTTTATGCCATAATGTCAATAGGGTTTCATTGGCTGCCATATTAATGAGTGAAATAATCATAATGAATCGTGTTATATATAACTTGTGAAATACGTGAAAAGATTTCGGAAGGATGAGGAATGCTTGGGTCGTTTATATGTGGCAGTTTATGAATGCATCAAAGTTATACATTGGTATATTTATTTATTCGTCTGAACAAAGCTTCCTGCCTATTTAAAAAGCAAATCAATAGAACGACTAAATGTTGTCTAAGTGTCATCGACGAGACTGTTTCAAAGGGTATGCTGTAACTAAACAAAAATGTATTGGTGAAAGATTGTAAAGAAAAAACAAAGATGATATGATTACTCTCTTAATATAAATACCTACCAAATTAAACAGATTCTTTTGTCTCCGTCACTTTGATATCTCGACGTTTCAACACAACAGGTTAATCAGAACATCAAGCGGCCAGAACTGTCGAGACCACCCCTCAGTTTCCAATGACGTGAATCTTGAAGGATAAAATTGTTGCAGGTTCTAACGGAGCCAGCAGAAGACATTCTGATCCTGCCGCTGTCTCCGGAGCCAGACAGCCAGAGCGGACAAGAAGTGGCGAATTCAGACGGAGCGGGACAAAAACTGGAGACCGTGATAGCATCTTCCCATCTCAACATTCCTGACAGGCGGAAGAGAAAGAATAAAAGGACCAATAAAACTAACAAGACTTCTAAAAACAACAATGATAGCTGTACGAGCGATAACAATATTGATTCCTCCAGCAGTGAAATTACTACGACATCTAAAACGGTGAGTTGGTTTTCGCGGCTTGAATTTAAAGAGGCTGATTTACCTTCGCGCGTTGAATTTATGGTTTACGAAAATAGACACGTTTGTTCTTTAATATTCAGATAAAATTACTTTTAAATTGTATAGTAAATAACTTTTTATCTTGTCATATTTTTGGAACAATCCTCAAGGATAGGATTTTGCAGAGTGGGAGGAAAATGTGCGTTTATATTCGGTTTATTATAATTATTTAAAAAAAAGTCCTAATTGGTACAATCTTTAAAATAGTTTCAGGTACCTACTTCCCATTGCTCTATGGAATACAATATACAGTTTTTATCATAGATAGATAGATAGACAGTTTATTGGCCAATAAATAGATACATAATTATGTACATGTGGTAACTCAAGGATAAATATATAAAATATATACCAATCACGATATAAAACATAAATTATAGTATAGAACATACAAGACAATATACATATAAAATGACACAAAAGTAAGAAATACAAAAATTGTCTATTTCATAATAATTTAAAAAGGGATTAAAATAAATACATAATCAAAATGTACAAAAAATCCTACGCATAATAACAACTAGTAAAATTGCAACTTTAAAGCTAAAAACTCATTGATGTTATAAAAAGCACTTTCTATGAGTAATTTTTTTATTTGCCTCTTGTATTTAGATAGCTGAAGATTTTTGAGATTTTCATTTAGGCAATTATATAGTATTATACTATTATAATGAAGTAATTCATTAAATTTGGCTGTTTTCCCATGGCTTTTATCTAAAGTTTTAAATTCATGCAAGTTTGATTTTGCGTATATTAAGCATTTATAAATGTAAATACAGGGTACAGTTAGAATTTTCTTTGTAATGAATGTACTTTTGCAACTTTCTCTATAATTTAAATTAAAGATCAGCCTTATAATTCTTTTTTATAGTACCAGCGGATCCAAATACATAAGGATACACTGGTCTGGTCTGCCGGACAGACCACTTTTTTTTTGTGGGGCTGTGTAATTTTTTTGGACTGAAATTTAGAAATACCGTTTTTTTCTCATTTAATATTAATTTATTTCTATATATATTTCTATAAATTTCGTATATTGTTAAATGACATGCTCTAATAATGAAATTAGGAACTATTTTCATTGACAAATTACGATATTCAAGTACAGCAGAAATTTGCAATAAAAAAATATATAGTTGTATTCGTTAGAATAATAGGAAGTATCTAAAACAGTTTTAAAAAAACCGCTGCTCAAGGAATCACTACTTCCACATCCAGATTCTCTATCTAAGTCACTCACAACGAAAAAACTTTGTATGTGAAAATAATTGTTTATAGAACTTTAATAACATAATATTTGAAATCCTCTACCCCAAAAACCCATAAAACGATACCCCACATCGGTAGTGGGGTGGGGGTGGTGATGGGGGGTGGGAGTGGGGGGTGGATGAAGTAAAAAAATATTTTGAGGTTTCTAGTTCCTGTACATACACTAAATCACATTTTTTTTTCATCCCCTTTAATAAGGAGGTGGGGGTGGTAATGGGGGTGGCTAATGCCAAAATTTGTTTTGAGACCTTAGCTTCTCTTGTATATACTAAATACCAATTTTATAGACTCTTACCTGCTTGCTCTACCTATTTACCCCAAATTTACCCCAATTTACCCCCCAACCCTTCGACGGAACAAGATGAAAATATAATCTAGTTCTAGATCTCGTTAAAGTACATATGTGTACCAAATTTCAAGTGAATATCTCAAACGGTTCCAGAGTAAACGTGCGCACAAAAAAAGTTACAGACAGACTGACAGACCGACAGATAGACAAGACAGAACGACAGACAGACAGACCGACAGACAGACAGAATTTTTTTTTCGCTCAAACTTAAAATCTCGGCGTTTCATGACATTCTAAGCCTATTTGGACAATAAAACTTTTTTTTTGTCGTTACTATACTTCCACTGGATGTGGAAGTAAAATTATACTACGCTTGGTTTTTTAAATATTTATATTGAATCGAAAATAAATGCATATTTTCCTCTCATTCTACAAAATGCTATCCTCAACGCAGATTATAATAGAACTAGACATAGAATAACTGCTTAAAATATATTTTATTTGCTTACAATATAATTATAGAGAAAAAAAAAGTACGACGACGTAAGTGGACCAGGGTGTAATAAAATAAATCCTTTAATCTGGCAATTAAAGGATTTATTTATTATTAAAAAAACATATTTACCGTTTTCATCAACAAATTGTATTAATAAAAATTGTTCGATATCATCCAAGTAGCTTGAGTCCTTGAATTCAAAGCATGGTTCAATTTTAAAAAATGTTGAAATTTTGGTAAAAAAAAACATTTGCACGAAATAACATTTAATGCAGATTTCTCATATCAAAAGGCGTGCTTGCTGTAACTCTTGTTTCTACTACATTGTTAACGTAAATGTCAAAGAGTTGTTATTATTTTCTTTGCTTTTTGCGAATTTCACCAATATTTCAAACATCTTTAAAACAAATCAAACTTTGAATCCAAGCATTCTCACTATGTAACATGTTTTAAAACATTGTGTCTTAAAACAGAGTTTGATAACTTGTTACAAATTCAAAAGGAAAATGTGTTAAAACAAATACGGTTTAATGCAATTTTTGTTTTATACTCCGATCAAAGAAGTTATTACTAGATACATAACAGCTATCTCTTGTTTGCTCCTAACATAGTCACATTATATGTCCATTAAAAAGGATAAATAAACATAACATCCCATAAGCAACAGTGGCGGGTATGTGTTATTGCAATTCCCGCATTACCGGCTTTTTATACAACGTGATGTAGACATGCAATATTGCAGTAAGATAATGTTGCTATAAGTATTTCAAATTTAATTAGAATAAATTTTGAAATGTATCTGTTGTTACAAATCTGTAAAGTGTCTAATCATTCATAAAAATTACATTTCTCTATTCTTTCTGGAGTTTACATATAATAAGATGGTGAATATTATGCACATTTACATGGCTAAATAGTTAATATTTTTTATTTGAATGCTGGTCATTATAATTTATTATGTTTCTGCACTATTGAATGGCATATTTAATAAACACACCACAAATTAGACAAGCCTTAAATTCAGTTGTACCTATTTTATGTAATACTTGTTGCTTAAATTTTCATAACCTCTAGGAACATAACCGCGGATTTAAAAAATATAATACGTAGAGATGTTTTATTCAAGGCAAATATGTATTGAAAAGATATTAAAATTTAATTGCTATTCACCTTATTACAACTGTAAACTGAACGTGTTACGACTATGAAGTTTATACCTACATACTTATGAAACGATTGATTTTCTTCTTTTCTAAACTGCTTTCTGCAAACGGCATAGCACTTCACCATTTTGTACTAAATATTTTGTCACTAAACTATATGACCACTTTTTGATCGGGGAACACGAAAAACATGTATTAACTATAATGGCGGACACTTCAAACTGAAATTATGATAATCGAACTGAACCGATCCTGTCCGAAACGGTCGCGAATAGAACGACTAGCGAATCAGGAACTTATGGGTTTGCAACTGAAGTGCCTTAGACTGTGACTATCTCAGCAACAAACCAACCAATGCACATTATGTATCTAGGTATAAGTTCTTCAATTGGAGGTTTTATAGTTTGTTGCACTATTCCCGTACTGTGTCGGTAAACATGAAAGAAATCCGTAACTTGTTTTAAAAATTGTCGCAATTTTATGTAGAAACTGAGCATGTTATAAGACTTTAACAATTCTTTTGTTGTTCAGACTCAACATCACACAAATTGTAGCTGCCACAATTACATCCTCGCTTGAAGACGCCATGATGACTAAATGTTTTCAAACATAGTCTGGTACTCTTTGTGAAATGCTTGAAAACCAAATGTTATAAAACTTGTTATGAAAACCTGGAGTTTCAAAATAATTGTTTTAGAACTCAAAATTTTAAAACATTTTGCATAGTGCGAACATGGTTTAACGTTTAGTTGCACAACAGCACTAGCAGCGGTCAAATCATCAACTATTATAATACTAAGTGAGAAATTAAACTAGTGCTTCCACCTAGCGCTTGACACCAAAATCTGCATGGTTGCTCGTTGGTATATGAATATGTACATTCCAATAAAAAAAAAGAGAAACAAAGAAAGATTCCTAAAGAGATTGATTTTAACAATTATTTCAGAAATATTTTATACTAAAAATGAAGATTCCACAAACACTTTTTTAATTAATGTTCGTCCTCATTTATATTGAGTAAAGTCCATTAATAGCTACTTCTATTTACATAGAATTTATAACTTTAATTTCAATTAGTTAATTACATTATTATTTTGTAGCTTTAAGTTTCTCGTTCAAAAGCTTCAGATCTTAAAGATAACTAAATGCATTATAATATTACTGAAAATAAAATAAGACTACTCGTACACTTTATCTGGCTAAGGAAAATCTATTAAATTAAACTGTTGTATGAATTACAGTGAGATCAAAAGTATAATTAACTGAATAAATTCTACGTTTAAATACGCTACGAAAGTACGAACTAATGAAATTAGATAACCCAAATAACATGGAAATAAATATATCAGATATACAGGGTAGACCAAATTAGATGGGATTTGGAGTTCACTCTAAAATTATGGCAGATAGACAAAAACCAATATGGGCGTCTTGAGCGCGATTTTCCAGAAACAAACAATGGCGTAAACCACGATCTTTTTCGACTATCGAGTTACAGAGAGTTTTTGGCATTGGAAATTGGCATTCTTGGATGACTTCTATATCTCAGTTACCAAGTGTCGAATCGAAAATCGAGTAACAGATTCTTAAGGCACTTTCTTGAGTAGAATCCTTTGATGATAAGAAGAAAATTATGTATGCCTCAGTATTCGAGATAGAGACATAACTTGTTTTTTTTAATGGAACGCCCCATAAATTATTTGATTATTCGATCACAACTTAAATTAGCTATCCAACGATATATCATATGTCATATTTATCTCTAGAAAATGTGGTTAACTTTAGAAAAATTTAATATATTTGTGAGGAAGCCATGGAAAACTCTTAACAAAAACAACACTTCTTATTATATAAAATGATTTTGCCAAAAATAGGAAAAATTAAAATACAATAAATGTTTGAATTGTCTTCCATTAACATCTATGCATATTTATTGCACTTCTAATATTTATTGAGAAGGCCATGGTAAAAAAAAAGAAAATCGAAATAATCGTAAATATCCAAAACTAATTTGTGAGTTAATTGTGAGTGAGCATTGTTAAAAATGGTTCAATTTAGTAATGGTGAAAAATATGATATGATTAAGTGTTTTATAGAATGCGGAGAAGATTCATATTTAGCTTCCGGGCTTTATTTTAATAGGTAAGTTATAGACAGCAAAACTTTGTGCCAAAAGTGCCACCTAAACAATATTTTCAGCTATGCAGAAAAGAGACAGCCAGACATAAAAATATTCAAACGGCTACACCAAAATTTAAAATAGTTTGGATCATTGTAAATCATCGAGCAACAGTATATAATAAAACAGGTAGAGAAATTGTAGAAAATATTTTGTTTTAGCAACTGTAAGAAAAAATCCTAATATATCGTCTCGTGAAATACAGGAAAATTTAGGAATCCCAAAAACAACTGCGTTGCGTTGCTTAAAAAAAAATAAATTCAAACCCTACAAAATTAAGATTAGTCACCATCTATACCCAAAAGACTTTCAACGGCGTCTCGATTTTTGCCAGTGGTTTTTGCGACAAGGCCCATATAAGCAGTGCCGGAATTTTTAATCGGCATAATAACTCATGAATATTCGCACGTAACGGCTACAATTAATCAAGGACGATTTGGATTTGGTGTATGGTGTAGTTTTATTGGATACCAAATAATAGGTCCTCATTTTTTTCACGGTAATTTGAATACCAAAAATTTTATTAACATTTTTCGACAAGAAATAGATCCCTCTGTAGACAATATGCCTGTAAGGCAATTTCAAAGATTAAGGGTCTCACCGGGTTTCCACATGAAATCTGCACTGGCGTGTTTTTCAACATTGGTGTCTTTATTATGTTGCTAGTTGATAGAAATAACTTTTGACCTATTATCAAAGGTCTAGCATTACTCATTTTTAGAAAAAAGAGGTTACAACTCTTGACTTAAAAATCGTTTTTCTATTAAACTTTGATAGATATTTGAATAACTGCAACGGAATATGAGAGCTACTGATAAGAATTACATTGCATATTTTTTTTATAAATTTTTAACTTACTATTAGGTAAGAAAAAAAATTCGAAAAAATGAAGGGTGTTTTTTTGTAGCTATTTCTCGAGATACACCGATTAAAAAAATCACGTATAATCAGTGAGTCTTCAGCTACAATGCCTAGCAGTTACATAGATCTGCGATGGGTGGATCATATTTAAATTAATAATATTATGTTGGTAGGTGGTCATTGGAAAAAAAATGTGTAATAGGGCACATCAAACGTATAGCCACGCGAGTTTCGTTGAGAGTGATCGGCATCTTAGCAGTCTGGATCACTATCATAATGATTCATCCAAGTTCTATGCATGAAACTATTGTTACTATCAGTAATACTTTTTTCTAACACACTTAATTTCTAGATTGCTAAACACTTATCGTAAAAATCAGAATATCGTGTCTTGTAATAAATTCATAAAATTTATTTTAATATAGCCGTATATTAGTATATTTTGGCCAGTCCAATAAATGGATTTTTAATTAAAAATGAATGTCCAGTGAATATTACTTAAATTAAAATAAAAACAGCATTTTTTTGTAAAGAAGAAACTTTTATTTTGCATACATAATCATTAAACTAATCTAACCTTCATCACTATTTTCGTCTATAGTTGTAGTCACATTTTTGTGGTATCAAATATATGTGTTAAGATTTCAGCAGGCTTAACGATTTTTGATTTATAACGGCCATGTGACAAGTAATAAATTATTGAAGCTACATGTGGGCAACAACCTATTGTTCTATTCCCATTAGCACCATCACATGTGTATCTTTTTATACCCTTATAGTTATTCATATTTGGTTCATATTCAATGAAACATTGTCTTGCTATTGATGTGTCGGGAGCGAAGTTTCATCCTTATTGTATTACGATTTTCTTTTAAGTACTCAATATTAATATTATTTTTGTCACCGTCTATTAACTCAGCAAGGTAACATACCGCTTGCGACATTTTTGATATGTTCCTGTAAATAATATTTTTAGATCATTTTCAGTTAATTCTGGAAAATCTATGAGGAATGTAGATAACAGTGTTGTAAAAGGTGTTTTGCGGCGACTAAGTTTTTCTGCTTCAACTAGATTTTGTAGTGTATATTTTTGTATTTCACGTTCTCTCATATAATTATGGTATCAGCAAGTTCCAAATCCGAATTCAACCTTTTCCCGAACATATTGTGTAAAAATCCAGCAATACGGCACAATGATCCAACTACAGGCAATAACTTGTTATCCAATGCAGCAAGTGATATTTTTGGCCGATATCTCCGTGTACTGCCTCAACAACCCACCGTACTTTTGTGACACGCCTTGAATGATTTGCTTCTTCAGTAGTTAACTGTTTGCGATTTCCCTTACATGCTGGCATTAAAACATTATATCCTAGGTTTTCAATAGTTTCTACGACATTCCGAAAACCCCTATGAAAGGATGAAACTTCGCTCCCGACACATCAATAGCAAGACATATCAATGTTTCATTGAATATGAACCAAATATGAATAACTATAAGGGTATAAAAAGATACACGTGATTGTGCTAATGGGAATAGAACAATAGGTTGTTGCTCACATGTAGCTTCAATAATTACTTGTCACATGGCCGTTATAAATCAAAAATCATTAAACCCTCTGAAATCTTAACATATATGTTTGATACCACAAATATGACTACAACTATAGACGAAAATAGTGATGGAGATTAGATTAGTTTAATGATTATGTATGCAAAATAAATGTTTCTTTTTTTCAACAAATGCTGATTTTATTTTTATAATTTAAGTAACATTCACTGGACATTCATTTTTAATTAAAAATCCATTTATTGGACTGGCCAAAATATAGTAATATACGGCTAAAATAAAATAAATTTTATGAATTACAAGACACGATATTCTGATTTTTACGATAAGTGTGTAGCAATCTAGAAATTAAGTGTGTTACAAAAAAGTATTACTGATAGTAACAATAGTTTCATGCATAGAACTTGGATGAATCATTATGATGATGATCCAGACTGCTAAGATGCCGATCACTCTCAACGAAACTCGCGTGGCTATACGTTTGATGTGCCCTATTACACAATTTTTTTTTCCAATGACCACCTACCAACATAATATTATTAATTTAAATATGATCCACCCATCGCAGATCTATGCAACTGCTATGCATTGTAGTTGAAGACTCACTGATTATACGTGATTTTTTTGATCGGTGTATCTCGAGAAATAGCTACAAAAAACCACCCTTCATTTTTTCGAATTTTTTTTTCTTACCTAATAGTAAGTTGAAAATTTATTAAAAAAATATGCAATGTAATTCTAATCAGTAGCTCTCATATCCCGTTGGAGTTATTCAAATATCTATCAAAGTTTAATAGAAAAACGATTTTTAAGTTAAAGGTTTCAACCCTTTTTTCTAAAAATGAGTAAAGCTAGACCTTTGATAATTGGTCAAAAGTTATTTTTATCAACTAGCAACATAATAAAGACACCAATGTTCAAAAACACGCCAGTGTAGATTTCATGTGGAAACCCGGCGAGACCCTTTACCAACATGATGGCACCCCAGGTCATACGTCAAATGAAACACGAAATTATTTAAATGCTCAATTTAGAGATGATTGGATAGGCATCTATATATCACTCAGGACTAGTTAGTTAAGTTAAGTAACTTGATAACTAACAATTAATTTAGCTAACTGGACATGAATAAACAACAAAGTAGTTTAGATATTGTTTAATTTTTAGGAAATAATGGTCCTGTTTTTTGGCCAGCTAGATCTCCCGATATAACCCCTGCCGACTTTTGGCTTTGGGGTTATTTAAAAAATATTATATATAGAGAAATTTTTAATAACATAGAAGAATTGGAAAACAAAATATTAGCTGCATTTCTGTCATGATTGGAAATTCAATAAATGCTGTAAGGAGGTGTCAAAAGTGCATAGATGTCAATTTCGAACAATTCGAACATTTATTGTAGTTTAGTTTTTCCTATTTTTGGCAAAATTATTTTATATTATAGGAAATGCTGTTGTTAATAGTTTCCAATTAACCACTTTTTCTAGAGATAAATATGACATTATATATCGTTGGATAGCTAATTTAAGTTGTGATCGAATAATGAAATAATTTACATTTAAAAAAACACAAGTTATGTCTATATCTCGAAAAGTGAGGCATGCATAATTTTCTTCTTATCAGCAACGGATTTTACTCAAAAAAGTGCCTTAAAAATGTGTTCACTCCATTTTCGATTCAACACCTTGGTAATTGAGATATAGAGGCCATCAAAAAATGCCAATTTTCCAAAAACGCTCTGTAGCTCAGTAGTCGAAAAGATCGACAATGTACAAGGAAACTTGAACAAGATGACACAAGGCGATAAAATGTTACCAATATTTCATCATTTTTTCGCTTTTATATAATAAAATATATTTACGTAAAAGCCGTCTCTGGATGGATTCGGGAATGCTAACCTGCTGACGCGTGTGAAAAAGAACGACGAGAGATTCAATTTAGAATCTTCTATGTCTCTCTCTATTCGAGGTCGAGTCCTTATTACATTATATTATAAATGTTTGATTTAAGTGATTTTGGAAGCTTATGACCTTGACAAACACTAGTTTTATTTCAGAAATTCTACAAGGTCGTTGAAGACGACCCCGATGAAGAACTGGACGTCGAGGGGTTCACCGATCCAGAATCGTCGTCGAAAAGTCGATACGTCTGCGTGGAATGCGGCAAACAGTACGCCACATCCAGCAACCTCAGCCGACACAAACAGACGCATCGCAGCCTTGATTCACAGTCGGCAAAGAAGTGCATGACATGCGGCAAGGCGTACGTCAGCATGCCAGCCTTAGCGATGCACCTCCTCACTCACAAGCTGGCGCACAGTTGCGGCATCTGCGGTAAGCAATTTTCGAGGCCGTGGTTGCTCCAAGGTCACCTAAGGTCACACACCGGCGAGAAGCCTTACGGCTGCGCGCACTGCGGAAAAGCGTTCGCCGACAGGTCGAACCTGAGGGCGCACATGCAAACGCATTCGGGCGACAAGAATTTCAGCTGTTCGAAATGTAACAAGACATTCGCGCTGAAGTCATACCTCAATAAACATCAAGAGTCCGCTTGCATGGTTTGGGATGCGAAAATTAAGAGTTTCAAAAGGCTGACGGTTCATGCAGAAACACAGACTATTACTGTTGATTAAATTTTTGATTGTTTTTTTGATATTTTCAATATGCTCAAGGTTATAACGTTATATTAGGAATTACCGTGTTTACTTTTGTATTCACTTTTCTGTTGATTTTTGGGTTTGAGTCGGCGTAAAATAGTCACATTTTTGACTGGTTTCTAGATTGTATTTGTTTGCCGCCTCCTATTTCGAAAGATAAGGAAATTATAGTAAATAGTAGCAAAAGATAATGCTTTGAACTTGTGGCATATTTTGACTTGTGAAACTGCAGTAGCTAAACTCCATTGACAAGAACCTAAAGATGAAAGAAAAAGGTTATACATAATTGGTAAAGCTAACACATGACTGTTGTAAGTATTACTCTATCAAAACCAGACCCGAAGAGAAGTTGTGGGACTAATAATAATAATATTAGATCTGGCGACCAAACTGTGTGTTTATGAGTACTGTGACTGAAACTTTGTTGACTGTTATCATCATATTCATGATATGAGTATTGCAGATCTACTAGAATAACTCTGCTGTATTGAGGAGCAGCCCAAGGATGCAAAAAGAAAATCGAGCATTATCGAAGCTGAAACTTGAATAGTAATTATCATGACGTTTTGGTACTAACATGGTATTTTTCCGTTACTTTTTGTGGCAGTCTGCTCGCGACTCGTAGTAGACCTGTTCTGTTAGTACCAACGACTTCATAATATCATGATAAACTACTCTGTTCGAATTTCAGTTTTGATATTGATCGATTTATTTTCAGCATTTTTTTATATCTTTGATCTGATGCTACTCCCCATCGCAGTAAAGTATGCTAGCAGATCTGAACCATTCCTAATGTCGTAGATTTGTAAGACGTCACCAGTAACTTTAGAGTGGCCCATGCAATTCGCGAACATAGATACACTAGTCATATTCTTATGTAAAGTGATGTGCCAAATTCGATTATCGCACTTTCCCACTTCTTTATGAAATTTCTCAGTAGTACAGTATTTTACATTTCTCATCCCATAACATTATTTCTAAGAATTGATTTGGTATCAAAACTTGGACACATATATGGTGAATCCTTTGTTATACATAAAATTGTACTAAAAACACAATACATCCTTCAAAGTTGGAAATAGAAACACTGTAAGCCTTAAAATAGGGCTTTACTTTTAAATCTGCAACTTAAAATCATATTACAAAATATTTTCATTCGACATAGATTTTTTACTAGCGGTGTGTACCGAGGAAACTTTTTCATTATTGAAGATATAATACTAGTAAAAGCGAGTGAAATGTAGTATAAGATTTGAATTAACTTATAATCCAGTGAAATTAGACTTTTCTAATCTAACAAAATATATCCTTCATTTTTTTTTAAATCGATTTATTTTGGTGTTTTAAAGAAAATATTAAAAATCGACAACGAAATCACTACGGCATAAGAAATTATTCAAGGTCAAAGTTCACAAAAAACGTTTTTTTTGCAAATATCGCGCTTTCTATGGCTCGGAGACCAATTGAGGTTATTATGAAAATGAAAGATAATGAAATTGCGCATAAAAATGATCTCTTCCACTTTTTATGTACAACGAACGGTTTAGGCAAAAATGTGCTTCGAACTTTCCGCGCAGGGCATATAATATGCTCCATTTCATATAGTCCATGCATAGAATACGCACTTGTTCTATGTATATTATTAGCTGATCAATATATTTTTTCTGCTCCCTTATGTGCTGTTTTCTGTACAGTCTGTAGAATGGATAAGTAGGCTATTCCAACTGAACGGATATATTTCATATCAGTTCTAGGATGGATATGAAATGAAACCGACCAATTACAGTTTGTGTATTAAGTACATAGACAACTATTCGTTTTAAAATCAAATTAGTGCATAAGCTGTCAAAGTAACTGTCAGTGTGTACTGTCAGTGTGCATTTGTGTAATATATTAATGTTTAATAAATTTTGTAGTTTTTTTAAGCTGGAAAAGTATACTGTACAACTCGTGTGGATTATCCATATCGCACTCAAAAGATTTAAAGCACTCCGCCTACGGCGTCGTGCTCAAACTTCTTTATCGTGCGATATGGATATCAATATCCACTCTTATTGCACAAACTACTATACCGTCATATACAGTAATATTTGCTAAATCTTCATATTAAAATTTATTAGTTATATATTTACAGCGTGTTTCACTTGAAATGGTAACACCAACTTTTTTATTATTTTTTTTCAATTTGAATCAAATTTTATTTAAGTATAGAAGAACTTAGGATCTACTTATGGCCAGAAAAACATTCGCGTCCTACAAATGCAAAGCCACCTGCGATACCAAAATATGTGGAGAAAATCAAGAAATCATATTAGGCATTTTTTATCGGAAAATTTTGTTAATGAAACTTGTTCGGAATTGTCCAAAAACTTTAAGTCCAAAATTTAATCAAAATAAAAAAATATATATTATGCCCTGCGCGGAAACTTCGAAGCACATTTTTGTCTAAACCGTTCGTTGTACATAAAAAATGGAAGAGATCATTCTTGTGCGTCATTTCATTGTCTTTCATTTTTATAATAACCTCAATTGACCTCCGAGCCACGGAAAGCGCGATATTCGCAAAAAACCGTTTTTATGAACTTTGATCTTGAATAAATTTTTATGCCGTAGTGATCGCGTTGTCGATTTTCAATATTTTCTTTAACAATCCAAAATAAATTGATTTAAAAAAAAATGAAGGATATATTTTGTTAGATCAGAAGCCATATTTTGTCTAAAATGACTGGAATATTAAGAAAAAAAATATTGCTGTATATAACAGTTCGGTGGTCATAGAAAGGCAATAAGTTCGAGCTTTGTGTGGGCTGTGTTAAATCCTAGCAAAAAAAAATTCTGCTCCACATTCTGCTTTACGTAAGAATCAGCTATCTGTTTTTGAATGCTCCAGAGTTACATAGCATGTATTGAGCCTATCAGCCACGATAGTGTCAATAATCATGAACACACATTTTGATTGCTATAATTACCGTGTAATCTTGCAGAATATAAACTTTCGACAAAGTAAAAAAAAATTGTTTAAAAAATGTAAAAAAGAAACGAAATCTCAAAATAGCCACATAAATATGTATTTTAATTTATTTGTCATACAACTTGCATCTGAGAATTTATTGATATTGGCAATACTAACCAATACATCCGAAGATGCATAAATCTTTATATGGAAATTACGGAAATAAACAAATACAATGGGGCCTGTCCAAGATGGAAACTGTATATTTTACCCGTCAGACCCGCAAACTGAAACGCATAAATCCATAGAGTTGCATTTGCACCAACCTAAATACATAAAATATTAAACATATCTCCTCTGTTATAACTGCATATCATACAAATTTCAAGACTAAAAAATTCAAATAAAAACGCTCTAAAATGAGACCGTACTTTTCAAATCTCGCAAACCGGACATTGTTATATTTTAAATAGTTTTCACAAAACATTCCCCGACGTTTTAATTTAAATTTCGCATCATAAAATTCAAATTAACAAACAATTTTTCCGTGTGGAAATAAAACCAGCTAGACTACGCGCGACGTGGTTAGTTTTGGATTATATTCAGTGTGACTCGGGCACATCTGCCTTTCATTTTCAACTTGGGAATGACAGAAATATTAAAATACATCGTTTTAGACCGTTTTATTTGCTGCTTTACTTCTACATCAAATTCTAGTAGACCGCGGAATATTATTTTGATATTATATTTTAAAGTAATTATCCTCCATTCTCCCAATGTTGAAAATAAAATTGAATAATTTACTACTATCCTTGTTGTGTCCTAGAATGACAATAGACGTATTAAGTAAATAAATCAAGCATTATTGAAAGCGATTTTAAGTTAATTACACAACCACACAAGAAGAAAGAAGAGCTCTGTACCAGGACCAAACCACTATGAATTTTGACGTGCCACAAATAAATTTGATGTCCAGATTGCTTGATTTCATCCCAATTTGAAGCTTCGAGCTTTTGATATCATAACAAACTGTCAAAAAAATGATATTTTTGTCTAATAGGCGTCTGAAAATAAGGAGTACGCCACCTGGTGGTCTATAGTCAAAGTAATTATGGGCTTTTCTGTCATTGTCTCTTTAGTGTACGATGATATCAACAATAATTAAATGATAAACTGAGATGCTAAGTTATTAAAAATATGATAGCGTTTAAAGGGGGCTACAATTTGCTGGAGCCAACCTTGGCACGACAATGTTCAAAGCATACCCTCTTTGATGTAGACACCTTTAACCAGGCATTGAGAGGGAAAAGGCTGGTGCAAATAACCGTGGCCCAGGTAGCAATAATAATGTCCTAGACAATCACACATTGTAAGTGAAATTTTTGAAATAAGTAAATATTTGTAATTCCAGTATATTTAAAAGTAATATATACTATTGCACCATGCACTATTATGTTTTAACCCCTGAATATTTCTATTTCATATTTTACAAAATACTGTTTCATTTATTTTACCCAAAGAATTAATAAACGTCTTTTTAGTTATATTCAATGTACCACTAATTTCATGGGTATTTGAATCTGAGACACTTGTTTGTAAACATAGAGCATACACATTTATTTATTAAGTTTTGTGTTGAATATGGGTTGTACCACACAAAATAATATGTCCTGCATTTAAATCATATTCCCCTTCATACACACACTTAGAATTTTTACATTTTTAGTGCTTTACAAATGTTCCATACATTGCAATATGCTTAACCTAAATATCACTCGTTTCCTGAAAAAAAGTGATTTAAACTACAACTGTACATAAATTTAAAGAAATATTTAAGTTTATTAATATTTAACTTGCCAGACACCGTTTATGTCGAAGAAACTGTACTTTTCAAGGGAAAACTAGATATCCTAAAAAAAATATGAATTTTGCTGAATAATGCCATTAACGCCTTGCAAATCACTTACAACAAAATGTTGCAAACCTTTAGATCATATATTATTAATGTTATTATTTTTAACGCCAAAAATAACAATAAACAGAAAAAAATCGATATAAGTATTCACCGAATAAATAAACAAACGGCCTATAATTAGTTCACGAGTTCTCCACTTTGGCGCTGGCATCTTAAATTCAGACGCCTATTGGAGCAAGGCGATCAAATCAGAGGGGAGCAGGCGTCAATAAGCCAATGTGAAGAGATATCTTCGTAATAGACAAATTTTAGCTAAAAACTTTCTTCAATAGAAGTGTAGTATTCATTTACTTACAAGAATATATTTTTTTTAGTTTAATAACGCCAACCGTTTGGCTAAAAACTGCTTTATCCCAGTCAAGATTTTTAGTACAGTACTTTTTAATAGATGGTGCCACCTACAGCACTACAATAGGGCATCTGCATCATGTAACCAACATAACCTTAAATTTTAAGTTCTTCAAGTTTATTCTCATTTTTAATGTTTCTATACGCATTTTTAGCTTGGAGCCGTACTAGCTCCAAGCAAATATTTAAAAATTCTCGTAAATGATTTTTCAATATTACTGATTAATAAAAATAGACTGCTAATTACAGGTTAGGTTTCCAACCTACAAAAAGAGTCCTATTTTATTAGGACAAAGTATTTAGAACTTCATAAACATTACATTAGATTTTAGTTGAAAATACGGGAACCAGGCGGAAATTTTACTAATAGCTTCGTAATACTCTTAAATCTGAAGATGCAAAAAGATGCACAGAAAATGAGGTTATGTTGCAGTACCCAAACGCGACTCTGACGCCGCCTACATGCATTCGGTCTGTGAAATGTTTTGAACACACTAGATGGGCTTTTTTGTAATTTGAGAGCAACTATCCACTTTCTTTTAAAACTGCTGCATACTGGAAACTGGTGAAACTTTAAATTTAATTTTTTCTATAATAGGAAGTGCATTGAGGCACACAATTGCTTGGTATTTTTAAAGAAGTAGTAAACAAAGATGCACAGCAAATGAGGTTATGCTGCAGTACCCAAACGTGACTCTGACGCCGCCTACATGCATTCGGTCAATAGCCACACTGCTTATCCTTCGCCACACTTCAGCTTTAGCTTTACCGATGAAACTTTGTGATTGGCGTTGTCTCCTCTTAAATCGCCTTAAATCGCTGAGAATATAGTTTTTTCAGAATTTTTCGCCATTTAAGACAAAAATAAGACGAAATCTAGCAATCAAGGCAACCTGGTTCGTTTTTAACACATTACTTAGGCCTTTAAAAAATAAGATTCTAAAATGTTGCTATATGAATTCGAAGATATAGCTTTAAGAAAATATGATTACTACTTTTAATAACCTTGAAGATTTGAATCTGGACTTTGCAATACTATCCAGAATTGCAAAAAGGCGTAATATATTTTCTACAAACATCATTAAAGCAGTCTTTTACCATTAGTTGTCAGTGTTAAAAATGTCATTTTATGGTATCAGTATCAAGATTGAATTACTTTTAACAGTCTTAAAAGTGAATTTTTTATTGAATATATTTTTGATGCGCATTACTGGTTTACGCGGAAAAAATGGGTTTTTCAAATTTTTTAAATTTTTTTATTTTATAACATATCGATTATCTAAAAATCTGTCATTGTTCCATTTTTTTGGCCTTATTGTGTTTTGTAACAGCCGATCGTTGTACACAGGTTATTATAATATCTAAGAGATATCTATAAGATCTAAAATTACTAACACTTTGCGTTACGAAAATTTTCCGCCTACAATTTTGGTCGGCAAAAGATGATATTTCTCCGCCACACGAGTTAAATTCTCTATTGGTAAATACAATTTTTTTTAATATCTCAGCATATCAAAAATACTCTAAAAAGGTTCACCAATTGGTGAACGTATAGAAATTTTGGGTTTGGCACTGCTCACTATGAACTAAAAGCATAAAATATGTACCTACTATTGTTATTTTAAAGTAGCTATCCTAAGGTGTTATAATAACCTACAACGATCTGCCTTACAATAAGGCCGAATGGCAAGAAAAGGAAAAATGACAGGTAGATAAAAATCGGTACCTTATCAAATAAAAGAGATTTCAGAAAGGACAATGTTGAAAATAGCTGATTTTCGGCCCCCAGCGCGGAACACATAAGACCCAGAGAAAATGGTTGAAAAAGGCTCAAAATTAATAAAAAACCGCTGCCCAAGGAATCACTATCTCCACATCCAGATTCTCTATCCAAGTCATTCACAACGAAAAAACTTTGTATGTGAAAATAATTGTTTATGGAACTTTAATAACATAATATTTGAAATCCTCTACCCCAAAAACCCATAAAACGATACCCCACATCGGTAATGGGGCGGGGGTGGTGATAGGGGGTGGTAGTGGGGGGTGGATAAAGTAAAAAAATATTTTGAGGTTTCTGGTTCCTGTACATACAATAAATCACAATTTTTTTTCATCCCCTTTAATAAGGAGGTGGGGGTGGTAATGGGGGTGGCTAATGCCAAAAATTTTTTTGAGACCTTAGCTTCTCTTGTATATTCTAAATACCAATTTCATGGACTCTTACCTGCTTGATTTACCCATTTACCCCAAATTTACCCCAATTTACCCCCCAAACCTTCGACGGAACAAGATGAAAATATAATCTAGTTCTAGATCTCGTTAAAGTACATATGTGTACCAAATTTCAAGTCAATATCTTAAACGGTTCCAGAGTAAACGTGCGCACAAAAAAAGTTACAGACAGACAGACCGACAGACAGACAGACAGACCGACAGACCGACAGACATACCGACAGACCTACAGACAGACAGACAGACAGACAGACAGACAGACCGACAGACAGACAGACAGACAGACAGACAGAAATTTTTTTTCGCTAAAACTTAAAATCTCGACGTTTCATGACATTTTAAGCCTATTTGGACAATAAAAATTTTTAAAAATTTTTTTGTCGTTACTATACTTCCACTGGACGTGGAAGTAATACGTCTTCGTGGTATCAAAAGGCTGGAAAAAATTCTATTTCACCCATAAGAACATAAAAACAACTCTTAAAATTGCTTTGAATAATAGCTTATAGTGAATGTGAAAATTATATTTATTTTATGATAACTATTAGGTATTGATTCAATAGAGATAACAAAAGGGTATGGGGGTGGAACGCCGCATACGGCACCTAATATTAAAAAAATAGCTACCAAGGTGATTAAAAATGTACAAAATGATGTTTTAATATTAGTTGAGCCATACCTTCAACTGATGCTGACCTCACAACTCTATTTTCAAATGCATGAAATTTTATTTGCAGCAAGTATTATTACAAAAAAGCGCCGCAACCACCAAACTACCTTATTCGGGGGTTCAATTCTGTTCACAGTCTCGAATACTAAAAAAAAAATACGGCGCCAAATTATTTTCTACTAGTAAAAGGAACAGACATGCACTTTTAGTCAACACGTTTTTTTAAATAAAGAACAAATAGCGAATAGAACAGAATTTATTCCCGGGCATATATACATAGCATTTCATACATAACATATAAACCTAATAAATCTAAATGAGAGTAAAAAATGTTTGTGTACATGGAAAATTATTCCTCATGGAGCAGTAGGGAAATACTTAGCAACCTCGAAAATAACCAAACTGCCCTATTCAGGTGGCAGAATCGTATTCATCGCTTCAAACACTAAAAACTAGGAAACAAGGTGACTAAAATGAACCAAAATCTACTCCAGTTTAAGGATGACAGGCACTTTAGATAATGTAACATTAGAAAAAAAATAGATTTTAATTTTATCAAATATATAGAATCATAATGAAATATTATATCAACACTTATACTGATTACTGAACAGGGCCGGATTAAGGATTGGCGCGCCCCTAGGCTAATCATGTATTTGCGCCCTCTTATTCATAATGGAAGAAAACATTAATAAGCGGGGAGGTGAAATCTGAAAAAAACAATTATTATCTAGATTCAAAATTGACGAGCGGGGGGAGGGCGGAGATATATGAAAAAACTTTCCCCCTTTCAAAATTGATGAGCGGGGGCGAGAAATCTAAAAATAAAATTTAAAACAAACACTGATGACTAGGAAGAAGGAAATGAAAAAAAAAAATGTTTTTTTCAAGAACGAAAATTGATTAGAGGGGGAGGCCAAAATATTTTTTTTTAATAAGCAGAGAGCGCAAAGAACTCGTGACGACCCTCATTTTACGTATTGTCGCCCCTAAGCTATAACCTAATTAGCCTTATGGATAGTCCGACCTGGTGGCCAGCGGCTACAATAAAGGAAGCTATCTCTTTCCGTTCCTATTTTCCTATAAATAATCCTGTAAAATGTTGATATATTGGAAAGGAACATATAAGAGACGCATATTTCCTTAATTGCCACAAAAAGTTGAGCTGGCTCATGCCAGTCAAATTGCAGCGTTTTTTGCTTTCGCGCTTTTGAACGAACAATGAGACCGGCGCTGAAAGTATAAAGAGGTGTACAACAGACGATCCAACCACCCAACCTTCTCGGAACACGTTTAAAAACGGCATGACAACTCGTAAAAGTGAGCTGGTCTGCTGGAATTTCAGCGTCTTCAAAGCGTACCGACCAGCTCACTTTTACGGGTTCGCATAACAACATTCAAAGTGTGTCGGTTGATAGATTGGATCGTCTTTAATCCCATATTTACGTGCAGCGCAGGTCGGGTGTTTTTTTGTCCTATCCACGGGTTTAGGCAAACATCTCTTCAATACAGAAATACAATTCGACAATTTTATCACAATAAAATAATCAAATAACAAATAAATAATTTTCTTGTACAAAAAAAAGTACCGACGTAAATATAGGAAGGCCTCAGTTATAACCGGAAGGAGTACGGCAATAAAAACTTCAGATCTGAATAATTATTTAAACGTATGAACAGGACTCTACTTGAAATCATATCGCATTTTCTATTTCATATTATTTACTTCTCTCTCAGATCCTGATGTCTGAAAATTAAATATAAGTAAATGAATAGTTAGATATTTTGGTATTTATAATTCTTAATACGGATATAATTATAAAATGTAACCAAAATAGTTAACCATAGAATGGGTAGACATAGGCTTATACAAAATTAATTTCGGCCCAGATATAATTATTTTTATACCAAGGCGGCCGAGGCAAGATAATCTCGAGGGCGCTAAAAAATTTCGCGGCCATGGTTTTTGTGTAACCGTAAATTATAGCTAGTATAGATGGGGAAAATAACACCACCGTTTATGCTATATTTTGTTAAATAAACGCGGTGGCCTTAACGTCAGAGCGTTTCTATGGAAACGGTATATTTTGAACATGTACTTGACAATTCTCCAATAATCGTAAAAATATCTGAGAGCGATAATGATTTCAATTTACTGTACTCCCCCAAAGTTAAAATGTATTATAAATTCTGCGCTTGCCGATCTAAAACCAGAAAAATCCAAAATGATATACGAAAAATGTTACAGCGAGTTAAAATATAACAATTTTTGCTTGTCATATTTTAGAAATGTCAATTTTGAAGTGACTTAAACGTCAATTATTATGAAAGTGACTTTTAGTTTTTTGGCCGTTAAGGGTAGCGGCCGTGAAATTGAATTTCTCGGCCTGTTTTGAGAACGTGAAATACTCAATTCACGTACGGCTGCACAAAAAAGTTTTTTTATGCTTGTCTTTCCTTAAACAAACAATTTTTTTACGCTCATTATCCCAACTCGATTTTATGGCTGTTTTTTTCGCCAGCCCTTGTGCATTATACGACGGTACAATACATTTTATTTTCCAAAGGCCAATGGTAAACAGTAAATGTTATCCGTCGGCCGTCGGGAGATAAATTTAGATAGTATTTTTGAAGTGCCCCTTCGCGCTTGGACGCCCCTAGGCTATAGCCTATTTAGCCTTATGGATAATCCGGCCCTGTTACTGAATAGTATTATTACAAGACCCTATAAAGAAAAACTACCGTTATTTAGAGATGTTAGAACAGCATCTAGAACAGAATATTTACAGAGCAAACTAAAATAAAATGAAAGGTTTTATCGGTTCTTATGTCTGCATTTAATAAATAGATATTAAAGATGGCTAATCACTGTAAGGGGTTTAAAATGATGTTATTTTATTCTCTGTTATATTATTCCATGTAAAGGTACTTCTGACTAAGCTATAGAACTTAATTTGTTGGAGAAAAGAGTACAGTAAATATGCAAATGGATACTTGCAAAGGAGAATCATTTGGCCACTTATTGTGTTTTCCAGAATGCACCACGAGGAGGCAATCCTTTTTACATTCCGAGTATTTTAATCACCTTTGTACCTATTTTTTAACATTAGGCGCTGTGTATGGTGTTCCACCCCCTGAATAGGGTGTGAATAGGAGTAGTTTTTACCCTTCTCTTATCTCTATTGAATCTGAACCTAATGGTTAGATTAGTATTACTATGAGAAGATGCCAGGGCGGAGCCAAAATGCGCGAATATTTTTACCAGTGGCATAGCTTTATCTGGAGTATAGAGATGTGTAATTGCAATAAAAGTTTCGCGGTCAAGGAACTGTGAAAATGGAGTAGATTAAAATTTGCCAACTGTTACGAGTAACCTTTGTTCAGGAGAAGAGTAAGAATAGTAACTTCTACTAAACTTTGCCTAATAAAGTTGTTTTATTATTATTACCGTCGCCGCCGCTCTACTGCAGGGCACCGCCGCCACTGGTGTTGACATTGAATGTCACGTAATTCTTTCTCATTGGCTTAGAATGATGGAGTGCACAAACTCGTTTCTGCGCATATTTTTTGCTGGCATCTTCTCATAGTAATACTACTTTACCATAAAATAAATATAATTTTCACATTATAAGCTCTTATTCAAAGCTTTTATATTTTTAGGGGAAATAGAATTTCCCCCAGCCTTTTGATACCACTAAAATGTGTTTTTATTAATTTTGAGCATTTTTCAACCATTTTCTCTGAGTCTTATGCGTTCCGCGATGGGGCCAAAAATCAGCTATTGTCCTTTGAGAAATCAATGTTTTGCCATAAACCAGTGACTAAAAAAATGCACATAAAAAAAAAATAAACAAATTTCTGTGGAATTTCGGCAGTTAAAGTTTGGTAAAAAAAAGACGCGTTTCTTTTACACCATGTAAAGAACAACGTGCTTCAAAATTTAAAAAACGGGGGAAACTCGCTGTTTCACATTTAAATTCTGAAACCCGCATATTGAAATCTATTCTGCGACTCAAATAAATGTGGCTTTTAATTCAACTTAAGAATTCGTTTGGTCCGTTCCAATTGGCCAGCAGTTTATGTTCCAAGTAAATAGCGAGTTTTGAGTTTTTTAACTTATATTTAAATTTATCGATTTAAATTTTGAAATTGTGTGCCATTAATGAACAATATAAAAAATTAAAATATATATAATATATAATATATAATATATAATATATAATATATAATATATAATATATAATATATAATATATAATATATAATATATAATATATAATATATAATATATAATATATAATATATAATATATAATATATAATATATAATATATAATATATAATATATAATATATAATATATAATATATAATATATAATATATAATATATAATATATAATATATAATATATAATATATAATATATAATATATAATATATAATATATAATATATAATATATAATATATAATATATAATATATAATATATTTCCACTGGATAAAACTGAACACTACAAAATCCTGAACATCAACACTAGTGCAGTGTGCAGTGACTAACAGAGGAGATATTTTGAGTATGCCATGGATGAGCAGAGTATTCGGTAGATTTTCTACTTGAACTAAGTTTTCTAGTAACCCTAGTCTCATAGGCAATCCGTAGTCTATAAATTATCGATTTTATAAAACGTAGTTCAGGAGTGTTAAAAAATGAATCGTACCTAATTTTGCTCACTGAAAAACTGACATCTGACAGAAATATTCACCTAACTCCAATTATAGACTGTAAATAACTTGTACCATACACTAAATTTTATTTAAATACGACGGCAGATGGACTCGAGGTCCGAATGCCCGGCAATAAAAAGCAATACAAGAATACTGAAAAACGCTTATACTCGTACGTAATGTATAAATAACTGAGAATTTAAAAAAGCAACGAATTCATAGTTGTAGATGTCAATTCGTAAAAAAAATATTGTATACTTAGAGATCCTTATTCGTTATGACCTTAAAAATCAAGTGAGATATATTAGTAGTATAGATCTATATTTAACTAGTCAGAAAAATTATTTATTTATTTATTGTACTTCTTGGCGTTTATTTATGTATTTATTCTAATTTATTTATTTATTTCAGTCAGCATTGTACAACGAATCGTTTCGTTTAACAACTTCAATTTCGAAAAAATCATTAAATGTTGCTTTAGGTACGTGAATAGATATATTTTTGCATAGCTGTAATTTTACTAAGGATATTATTGGTGGTGTGGTAGAAATGGCATTTAATGATTTTTCATAAGTTACCATAATTATTATTAGGCCGAAAGCGGATTAAAGATCTACCATCTACATAAAGACAAAAATATTCCAAATAAGGTTGAGTTGATTTAATGAAACTAATATAGGAAATGTTTTGTAGTATCAGTACATATAGTACTACATAGTATTTTGTTTCAGTTTTGTTTTGGCGGTATAATAAGAAATAAAACAACTGTTGAAAAGCAACCACTATGAGATGTTCGTTAAGTCGAATGCGTTAAAAACGGCTGGTTTGACCTATGCCGGTATAGTTAAAAAATTATTGTTATATTAAGAATATATCGAAATCAATCTTTATAGTTAGTAAAATAAGACAACAGTCGCTATACAAAATTTAACATTATTTAAAAACTACAAGTTTCGTCCAAAACAATGTATTTCTATTTCTAGTATTATAAAACACTATGTAGCATGAATCGTTTCATTCCCAAAATAGCTTTCACAAATACCATAACACTAGAAGAGCATTTCGCCAACAAAGTCGGCATTGTCAACAAATGATTTAAATGACAATTTATTTTTAATGAAACACGCAAATAAATATTTATTACTGTGGACAGTGTGGACGAGGCATTGGATTGTCGTAAATTATTTTTAACTTTTATTATTTACTAAAGCTTTTCTAGGGAAGACCAAGGTCACTTTTATACAATGAAGAACGTTACGGTTTGTGTAGAATTTTCAATATCAAGTATGAGAAATTTCTTAAGAGTCTGTTTCTTCCTTACTATTATACTAGTAATATTTGCTTAGTAGAAGCTCCTATAAAGTGTTTGCAGCAGATGCCGCTGGAGGGACCTAGTTACACTATTTACAAGTCACTGCCTTTGTACTGCTCGACTTTATCAAAAGCAAGGAACCCGCAGCGTAAAAGATGTCCGAGTCTGCTTCGCGCTGACGAGAGCCAAAAAACTGGAAATCGGTTCGCGAATGGCTCTGGACACTCCTTTAACTTAAACATAGTTCCCTTCACCAGCATTTGTTACAACCACTGCGTTTCTGGTAATGATGGCAATATCATTCAGAACGCACATAATCAAGAGAAATGCGACGACGAAACCTTGCATTGAGCATCTACCATTCCTATGTCTGGATTTTATTAGTAATAGGAATCTAGATTCTAGATTTTATTTCAAAATCTTCAATGAAACTATTGTTGTGTACGGTTGTGTAAAACGAAGAAAGTGAAAGTAAGAAAAACGTATACTTGAATTGGAATAGGAAAAGTGATTATACAATAAAAGAAATATACAAGAATACTATATGGGGACAATAGTGGAGCGAAATTGGGACTAAAAAAAAATCGAAGTAGGAGTTGTTTGGTCAGGGCAGATATAAATTATAAATAGGATAATATATAAAAATGATATTCAAAGAGATATACGTCGAAATTCTATTTTTTTCCGTGACCTTACGGCACATAAAATTTATTCTGCCCAATTCAAATAAACCATAGTATTTTCGGAATGCTCACTTTAACAGATCCTGGTGAATAGAAAACAATAACTGAAAAAAAACTCAGGTATCGAAAGACATAAATGTATTCAAATATTCAAATGTTGAAGATCTGGTTTGATACTAAAAATAAACAAACATTTGTTGGAGGAACAACCCTAGGAATATTTGTTCCATTATTAATAAACTCTTAGGGACCAAAAAAACAGTGTAATATTACTACTTTATTTAAGAAAATATATATATATCGGGTTAGCAAGTTTTGATTAAGTTTAATTTTGTAAAATCTCCAATTTTAAAAGGGAATTGGAAACTTAGACGCAAAATATAGATTGAAATAATGTTTACAAACAGATGATATTTGCGAAAATTATTTCATAAGAATTTTCAATTTAAAATTTCCAATTTAAGGAGCCTTATTATAAATTACATTTAAGTCAAAATCGTTCGTGACCCTAGTTAAACAATTGACAATATGTTTAAACATATCTTTGAATAAAGTACAAAAAATTAACAATAAAGTATAGTTCAAAAATAATTGTTTTAAATGAGGTTTGTGTACTCAGATAACACTAGAAATTAACCAAAACCTTACATTTGAATATTTTTGTATGATGGTAAAAACACTATTTTTAATCCGCCTTCTCATTATTTATCTAGTCACTCACTGTCTGTGTTAACTGTATAAGGTATAATAATTTAAAGCGATGTTTTGATATATCTATATACATAAATCCCAAATTTGGGCCAACATTGTAAGACATGCATACTCTATTGGAACGGAGACGACATATGATAAAAGCGACGTTTTTACTTCATGAATGGTAGAGTTACATTATGAATACAATTTTTAGTTGATTTTTCTCAGGACATGCGTATGCTAGTTCAATTAAATCATCTACATGCTACACGCAGGTCTACACAGTCAGCCCCCAAATTTATTACTGAACATTCTACATATTAGTTTTCATGACTAATCTCATGACTTTATGGTGCAGTAAAAATAAATTTCTTAAAAAAGAGTTTAAGGAAGGGAATTTTTTGCTGGAGACCAAAGTACATACAGAAAAGTACGACGGCAAGTTCTGGCGCGGTCGGGAACATATTCGTTTTATTAATCAAATACGTGTTTTTTCTCGTTCTTTGCAGATATCTCCGGTCGTATTGGTCATATTGCAAAAATAAGAAATGGAGATTGTTAGCAATACAATTTCGAACAGATCTGGAATCTGGTATTCAAGACCTCTATTAATTATGCTCTTAGTCCCAAAAAATGTAGCTTTTTTAAACAATTTAATATAGAGAATATTATTTAGGTATTAAGCAAATCACAACTTACACTTTTTTATTTACTATGAAATTATCTACTTTCTGTATATGTAGGTATTGTATACTAGTTAGGTGAATACTTTAAAACACTCACTATTGGAGACTTAATCAAAACAACTGCTCTTTTTTTTATGGCATTAGGAGTTATCCATGCAGCCAGGCACAAGTTGTTTTATATAAAACTAATGGGATAAACACATTTGCACACATATACACGCAGCACACATCTATACATATATTACCCTAAACCTATCCTAATCCAAAAAACAGGAAATTATAAAGAAGATCCAAGAGAAGGTACGAATGCACATTCTTTTCGCCCAGGAGTCTTTCAGGGCATTTTGTTAGACACACTAACTGCTCTTCTAGCTAATACTGATGAAGTATTGAATTACACGATAGGATTCCTATCATTTTAAAGCAAAAAAATATATTGAAAATACTTTAATCATTTATTTAAATTCAGTCATTCACACTTTTTTATTTAATGAAATTATCTACTTTCTGTATATTAGCATGACCAGATTAAGGTACCAATATACAGAAAGTAGATAATTTCATATTAAATAAAAAAAAGTGTGAATGACTGAGTTTAATAAATGATTTAAATATTTTTAATATATTATTTGCTTTAAAATGCTAAGAATGATTTAATTCAATACTTCGTCAGTATTAGCTGGAAGAGTAGTTGTTTTGATTGATTCTCCAATAACGAGTGTTTTAAAGTATTTACCTAACTAATATATTATCGTGCCCAGATTAGGGCAACAATATACAGAAAGTAGGTAATTTAGTAATAAATAAAACATTGTGTAAGTTGTGATTTGCTTAATACCTAAATAATATTCTCTAATCATGATGAAAGTAAATAAATAGAAAATAGTTAATTGTAAAAATGTAATAACTTATCAAGATATTTGTTAAAACGGCTAAAAAACTACAGATTTAAAACTTTGCTGCTTCATAAAATTATGTCATCAAGTCGTCGTAAAATGTTAAAAATAACTTTAGATTTTTAACGGTACCTTTTGACTGGTCTTTAATTACTAAAAGAGTGATTAAGAAAAAATAGACAGTAAAATTTTACTAGTGAAATATTTTGTCGAACTCCTCTACATGTTTCCTTAAATATATAAGGAATAAGAAACCAGACTGCAACCAACAGCTATTCTCCGGACTAATGCCCCGCCGAGCGCTGAATTAGTCCGGAGAATAGCTGTTGGTTGCAGTCTGGTTTCTTATTCCTTATATATTTAAGGAAACATGTAGAGGAGTTCGACAAAATATTTCACTAGTAAATATTCTGCCCTCTAGAAGCATATCTAGTAAAATTTTAGTTTGAAACTTTTACAGTATTGTTAAAATTATGCAGTAAAACTAAAGTACATCTTAAAAAATTGGAGATTAAAGATTTGGAAAAATCTAGTTTTCTTTTGTTTGGAACAAACCGCTTTTTTTCATTGAGATACAAATTTTATAACCAGAGATATTTAAGAATAACTGTGAAAAACACAATTTTGAATATTACCTTATTTAAATAAATACCTTCCAGGATTTGGATTTAAACAAAAACTACATTGGTTGTACTGTTTATAAGTTTTACCAAAAAAATGCTATCAAGACAATTCGATACAAATAGTCCAGTGCAATTAGGATTTTACCTCGGAACCTAGATATAGTGAATGGATTTGAATGATTTTTTTTAATTGGATTTCTAATGTCATAAACTAAAAAGTTTACCCATTGAAAATTACCGTAATTTCAAAAATCCGTAAATTAAAAAAAAAGTAAAATTTTTTGAAATCTTAACGAGAAAAAAATTATCGGAATATTTAAATATTTGTTTTAAAAAATAATGATTGTTATAGTTTTCTAGGTTGTTTATAAAGAATTTGTAAAAAAAATGAAACTTTTAAAAATTAATTTGAAGATGGCAGAAGCTCCAAAAAGCGAAATAAATGAAAGAAACGTTAAATAATACAAATACATAAATTTTTTATAGAAAATAATTTATTAACAATTTATGCCAAATAATAATTATTATAAATTGTAATGATATAAATAATTATAAATGTTTATTACAAGGATAATCGTGTAAACTAATTGTCTCCTACGTTTTCGATGTCATTCATTAATATCATTGGTAGATCATATAAGCAGCTTACTCCTTTACATAGTAAACATGAAATAGAACAACTTAAGCCACTTTTCTACATCCACAAGCATAGCCACACCCAGTTTTACATGAACAAAAAATCATTTTCAATAAATTTTCAGAAGCTTGGTTCATTGTAAATGATACTACTGAATATTATTTTTTTGGATCAACAGATTTAATTTTTGATGAAAACATGCCTTTAAAAATTCGCCATGTAGGGTCTGTACTTCGAAGGACCACTTGTATGGACTGTATTATAGTACCACTGTTTTATTTACGGTAAAGGATAGAAATGATAGAAACTTGTAATTTTAGAACACTTGTGCTTTACTGTAATCTCGGACTTGTACTTGTATAATATATTGTAAACTGATATGTTCTAAAGCTAGTGTGTGTCTCTGAAAAAAACTACCCTTATCCTACAATATCTTGTCTACCTACTTCCCCACTCCCACATCTGGCGAGTGTTACACAAATTGCCGGCCAGATCATAGTGCTGACAGCTATTTCTAGTTAGACTAAATTTAAAGTAAACAAAAACAAAAAATGCCTCTACGAAGCCTCAACACGCCAAGAAAAGTTCCTTGCAAACAGCAATAACAAAAACAGATTCATCGAAATGTTAAGGAAGAAACTAACTGATAACAATATTCTCTAGTGTCTAGTAGAAGGTGATGCTGATACATAAATCATACAAACGGCAATTAATATTGAATCAGAAAATGTTGTTGTTGCTGAAGATATTGATGCGTTAGTTTTATTAACAGATTTAACACCTCCTCATAGAGAAATATATTTTCTCAAACCAGCAAAAGGCGCTGTATCCGCAAAAATGTATTCGAATCAAAGTCTTGAACAAACATTACCAATGTGTAAGAGGCATATTTTGTTTTTACATGCATTAACTGGATGTGATACAACTTCAGTGTTTTGCAAAAAGGGTAAAAATAAATTTGCTAAATTATTCGAAATAAGTACAGATTTACAAGATGCTGCTATTATTTTTACTGATGAAAATGCTGACGTCACTAATATTTTGCAATCGGGTATTTTATGCATTGTATGGTACTTCTAAAAATCAAGAAAATATAAATAATTTTCGATACCAATCGTTTCTTAAAGCTACAAGTAAAAATACCTGTGTCAACTTGGTTTCATTGATACCTGCACTCGATGCTAGTTCAGAACATATAAAAGGAGCGTATTTACAAGTACAGTTGTGGATGGGGCATGTTAAGATGCCAAGAGAATGGGGATGAAAAAAAAAAGATAATTTACTAGTACCGGTTACAATGAACCAACCACCAGCTTCTGAAAACTTATTGAAAATGATTTTTTGTTCATGTAAAACTGGGTGTGGCTCTGTTTGTGGATGAAGAAAAAGTTGCCTAAATTGTTCTGTAGCATATATGGTATGTGAAGGAGTTAGCTGCTTAAATGCTCCACCAATAATATTAATAAATGACATTGAAAACGAAAACGTCAGAGACAATTAGTTTACACTATAATAACTTACAACTATAAATTTGTATAAAGCTGATAAAACGATATAATATTCCAGGAAGATATACATTTTCTCAATGAGAAAGAATTTTATCTACAAGGGAAACTAGCCCCCAGGAAAATCGCAAGCTTTGCAAAAAGTCTTGGAATCCTGGGTAACAACTAGATGCAGGGTAACTCACAAAAGACCTTTTAGGTCGAGGTGAAGAAAGGCCAACCCAGGGCCAAGCAATGATTAAACAATCTACAAATCTACAATCTACAAGTTACCGAAACTACACAGCTACAAATTAATATAGATCACATATTTCTATCATCAAATATGTATTCAATACTCATCTTTTTATCACTAGATCTCTAACAGTTCATTATGCTACAATTTTGTAATTTCTAATTACTTATGTGATTAAAGTCATAATAATTATTGTATATATTATTTTCTATAAAAAATGTATGTATTTGTACCATTTAACGTTTCTTTCATTTATTTTGCTTTTTGGAGCTTCTGGCATCTTTAAATTAATTTTATATAGTTTTTTTTTTTTACTAATTCTTTAACTATTACAATTATTATTTTCTTAAAATAAATATTTAAAAATTCTGATAATTTTTTTTCGTTGAGATTTCAAAAAATTTTATTTTTTTTAATTTACGGATTTTAGAAATTCCGGTAATTTTCAATGTGTAAACTTTTTAGTTGATGGCATTAGAAATCCAATAAAAAAAATCATTCAAATCCATTCACTATAGCTAGGTTCCGTCATTTTTCATTTATAATGACTAATGCACTGCACTAAAATTTTATTTTTACTCCACTAGTAATTAAGTATACATATCCCATTTATAAAACAAACAATTCGCATCATTTTGTTTGGAATATATCTTATATGTACTTTTTTTGAATTGGTCAAAAACCTGAAAGTTCAGATTAACATCCTGTATATTAATATTTATTTATAAAGAAATTAATGTTACATTGTATTTTCAACTGTAATTTTATTTGGAAGCAGTAACCGAACTTTATACCTTCAAGATCGTCTTATAAATTGACACAACCCAAAAATATACTTCTATATGAGTGTACGGGTCCCCTCTCAGCTAGCCTAGCTACGTCAGTGCCGCGCGTTGCCCCTAAAATAATATAACCCTACCATTCCTGAAAGCCGACAAGGTCTGAGATATTTTAATAAAGTTCCAGAACTGGTCACCCAATCGTCTTGACAGGTTCATATATTCGAATCGTAAAGATAAACCAATAGACTAAAATGTCAGCCAGTGTGATATCGTTCGAGTCCCAGAACACATCCAATCTCATTGTATTGGAAATAATATTTCATTCTCTATTTAAATTGCGAAGTTATGAAAAAGACCAAACTCGAAACATTTGCATGAGAAAATCAAAAAGAGTTCAAATAGAAGTTTTAGTAGCTAGCGCGAATGGGTGATACTGATTTTTTACTGTAGGTAAAATTGCCTGTAATATGCTGCTGTTCCGTTTATGTGAATTGTGTCTAATTGGTCGATTTAAATCGTAAAATAGAACTGAGATAGTATGATATATACCATCAGATAAATGAATAATAGGAAAGAGTAATAAATAACACTCAAATACTTCATCAAAATTATACTTACATTTACAAGTAAAGGTTGTTTTAACTAATGTATTATAAAATTCAAATGTTAATTGTAGGAATGTTGGAATTTTGAATATAAAGCTATAACAGATTTTATCCAGTCTCTAGAGCTCTTAGAACCATACACCGACGACGTTTTGCATTTATTTATATAACAGAAATGCGATTTATTTTGAAAACAACATCGTCAACTTGTATAGAAGATTTTCTTTACACGTTACGCAGATAAATTATTGAAATGGAAGTAAATTATAATAATTCGGAAGAATTCTCTAATTTTGGCAAGCATATTATCCTTTAATTTGGTGGACAAGAATTAGGAATATTTTTTAAAGGTTAATTTTTTCAAGATATTCTTGATTGTGAAGTTTAATGGGAGATGTTTATAATACTTATTTTTTTCGTCATATATTTTTCTTAATATCTACATACGAGATTAATTTGGCGCACAAGCAAATGTTTGAATCTGTTAAGTATTATAACTTCTAAAAATTGGTAAAAATAGTTATTTGTAAAATATGTGAAGAACAAGCAAGAAAAAAATTATTGATTTTCACCTAAAATATTCACTACCTGAGCAGACTAAATTCATAAAATTCGCATAACTTAATAATATAATAAATAATATTCAATGAAAATTATATAAATGATATAGTTCAAAATATTTTTAGGCAATATATTTGGCAAAAGATATATCCAGAATTAATAAATATTTCCCTATCGGATCTCGACCCTCTCTCTCTCTCTCCCCCTTGCTATAGCAAACTAAAGACAGTAGTAGTTACATTTTATTTAAAACGAATCCCCTATCTCTCTCTCTCTCTCTCTCTCTCTCTCTCTCTCTCTCTCTCTCTCTCTCTCGACTATAGCAAACTTAAGGAAGTAATTAGTTATATTTCATTAAAGACGAAATTGAAATCGACGTTCTGCCTTTATTTTAAGACATCCTCAGAAGTATTTAATTTAAGTTTCCCACGTAAAACTAAATGTTGGAATTTTGAATATAAAGAACCGCCAACCAACCCGCCGGGCGCTGAATTACGAATTTTTGTGGCAATACATAGTTATTGCACTTAACGCAGCCAGGCTTGTAATTCGTAATTCAACACTCAGCGGGGGCATTAGTCCGGAGAATAGTTGTTGGTTGCAGCCTGTTTTTATTCCTATATATTTAAGGAAATTCGTAGAGGAGTTCTACAAAATATTATGCTGGTAAATATTCTGTCCTCTAAAAGCATATCTACTAACTATGTCCTTGCCAGGGCTACTGCCACTTTGATTGCAATAGACATCAGCCGTTAGATGGAGCCTACCACTTTAGTTACATGTCGTGATTTTATAAATCTTGTCGTGTACCAAGACTGACACGAGGGTCTCATTTCAGTCTTTTCAGGACTATCTTACACTGACGAGAGCCCACAGCTCGAAACTGCAGTCTGCAAGTGGTGTGAAGTGCCCTCTCACGAGAGCTCCTTTGAGTAGGAATAGACTTTCGGCTGGTGTTTGTTGCAATAGAAACTATAGCGTTTTGTGGCAATACATACAATATTACTCATAACACATGTAGAAAAAAAATTGAAAAATATTTGTTAAACAAATATATCACTTTACTAAAGTTCCATATTCATTTTAAAATATCTACATAAGTCAGACATGAAGGCGCATAAGTATAAGGCTAAAACAACATTTAATTTACATTAAATATAGACTTCTAAAAAAAATCATCTATCGCAGAACTATATATTATGGATGTTTCACCCATCAATTTTTATGGTACAAGAAAACTAAGGCAATGTTAAAATTTTTAATAATATACAGATAAAAACCAGAAAAGTGTTCTGCTAGAAGAGAAAGAGAGACAATTTAAGACTAAACGAGCATAGGTGCACCTTAGCTAGAGACTAATTAGATACAATTCATATAAACGATGACGATATGATGGGATGCGATGCAAAATTTCGGAGCAATAGTGCATGTAGCGTAACTTTTAAGATATTTTTAAAGTAAATAATCTAGTGAATAAATAAAGTGATACTAAATAAATTTGGCACGTCAGAGAATGATTTTTGAATGAATAACTTAAATTTAGAGTCAGCCTTAATATTATACACCAAATAATATATTTATACCTAACTTTATTACTAAGTTTTCAAATTCATAGAACGTTCACATAAAAGTAGAATAGGTAGTTCACAGCTTATATTATTAAAAAAACATAATACGTTCATCCAGTCTATTCAAATATTTTCAATTTAGCTGCAACTTTAACAATCAACAATAAGGTTTTCATTAATTTTACTTTTAGGCCACAATACATCTAGGTACAATCGGTTTTTATGCGGAATAATGGCTCTCCTTTATGGCGGTGGACTAATTTTTTTGATAGATTGTCAGATTCGAGGAAATCTCGTGACTTAATAATTATATTCCGTTTTATATAGATATTATTTGTAAAATACTCAACAGGAACCGTGTAAAGAAAACCCTGTACTATTTCTAGCAAATTAGGCTTTCCAAGCAGCGAGCAGGGTGAATACCTGCTTTTTTTTAAGTATCTCTGTAGAGAACAAGGACAAATAGTGGTGTTAAATTAAGACTAAAAAATGCGCAATGTGAATTGTCTGGTCAGGGAAGTTTTTTATTTTAACGTGTTCAGGGAATCAACTTAAGTTCACAGTTCAGTTTTGCAGTTTCTGCTAGGTCGACGTATTGTTTATTTAAACAATTTAATTTTTTAGACTGTGTTTTCTAATGGTTTTCTTTGAATGTCTCGAAATCTGTAAGTCCTATGGAAAACAACAAAAAGAAGGAAAATGTTCATTATGAGCTGTACAATACAAGTACATAAACTATAAAGCATTCCAATTGTTATTATTATTTTAAAAAATGTATTATTGCAAATATATGCGTTTCTAAACCAATCACTGTTCTTTCAAAAGTAGTGGATAATATTCAATGAAATTTTGGAGAGATATATCTCTTATAGAGTACAATGACCACTTAAAATTTCAAATCAAAATGGTTAATAAAACGGCTCAAATATACAATTGTTGCTAAAATCTTGTACCCTTGTGTAAATTGTACCTTTTTATAAGTACTTTAAGATCACAGAGAGAGATTTTTTTTCAAAAGTTAAACCCTCTTTATTGCAGTTGTTTATAATTTTCGAAATTGTAGTTATAAACAAATTCAAATGACTCTCTGTTTTTTTTTTGTAAAATCAAAAACGCTAAAGAAGTAATGAAAGTAGATTAAAAAAGCCAATTTAAAAACAAATGTAATGCTCTACTTGCATTTGGAGCTGAGACGTTAGTTTTTACGTTTAGGTCACATAAACAAATCGGTATCTCTTATTGAAATTTGGACTGGTAATTCTCCAATGTCTATTATTTTATCTCTGCTACTTGAAAATAATCCAAAGCTACAATGGGCAAGTATACAATTTCTTTCAATAATTTTAATAACATCTACACATAAAAACAGTTGACCCGTATTTTTTATTTTATTTTTTAAATAATGCCTTAGAGTAAAAAAAATCATGAAGTTTAAACTGTGTTTAAACGGTTAGATATTGCCGCCCATTTTCGGGCTATTCTATTGGCTATGACGTAATAGCGTAATCACCAGATTCTAATTTGTGCTTGAACAGAGAAACGAGTGCTACGTTGATATATTTCGATAAATAATATAAGATATTCTGTACTGCTATACGGCATTCTCTGTAATATTACAATTCTGTATTAGCAAGTTATCAATCAGTCTTAAAAATATATAAAATATGTACTTGCTGGGTATTTGAGACAGTGTTAAAAATTAATATTAAAATTTATTTCAGACAGTGCAGTAGTGTACATTCTTTTTAGAAATGTGGCAACGTAGCTAGTTACTGTCAAATGTAAAATGCCCCTGTTTTGGAAGTTATTACGCTATTACGTCACGAGATATCCGAAAAACTACTTTATTTTAAATCCACTCTGATTTTTAGCATATTCATTTAACAATAAGACCAATAATAGTCAGTAAATTACTTTGAAATTATATTTATAACATTTTGGAGAGTCATACTATAATGCTATATTATTAATATTGTCGTTTTCGTTATTGTCTACTAGCCCATTGTTAAAAGATACTGTATAGAGGCCCAAAAATCACCAAATATGTCTAAATGTTATATTATATGTTTACAAATACGACTTTAGTCGCTAGAGAGCCCAGTGGGTAAGGTGACTAGCACTGTTATTTAGGATGCGGACGTCTCGGGTTCAAATCCTGCACGCGAAATATTTTTTTTATTGTAGCAGCAATATTAAAAGTTTTACAAAGCTGTATATATGAACATGAGGTTGAAGTTATATTGGTTTACCATTTTCATGACAAAAATTTAAAAAGTTATAAAAAAATTGAAAGTGTGCATTATGTTCTTAAAGCCGCTTTATTCGATGTTATTTTAACAATTGTAGCTTTGGATTATCTTCAAATAGCAGAAACAAAATAATAAGCATTGGAGAATAACCAGCCCAAATTTCAAGAAGAAATATCGATTTGTTTATTTCTAAGTGATCTAAACGTAAAAACTAACGTATTTATTTATTTATTTATTTATATAATCACTTGAGCTGTTACAATATAGATGTGAACGTCAATAAGATAAACAAAAAATACATAATTATGTTTACAAGGTGAGACAATAAGTAGTAAATATAAAATACAATAAACAAAAAATATGACAAATACAGATTAAAATTCTTTGTACGAATATATACATTTCTCAAGTAAAAATTGTTTGAGACTAGATTTGTATTTATTAAAATTGTTGACATCTTTAATCTCACTAGTTAATTTGTTGTAAAAACTAATACCAGAGTAATAAGGTGATTTTTCAAAATGAGACGTATTATGATGAGGAAGAGCTAACAGGTCGACGAGTATTATAATTATGATAGCTAGCAGTAGTTTTAAATTGGTTAATGTTACTTTCAATGTAAGAAAAAAGATATATGGTATCTCAGCTCCAAAGGCAAGTAAAGCATTAATTTTTTGTTTTTCAAAAGTTGGCTTTTTTAATCTACCTTCATTACGCGTTTACCGTTTTTGATTTCATAAAAAAAACCATAGAGTCACTTGAATTTATTTTAATTAAAACTTCGAAAACTATAAACAACTGCAATAAAACGGGTTTAATTTTTTTAAAAAAAGTTTTTCTCCGTGATCTTAAAGTACTTAAGAATGGTACAATTTACATCGTACACATTTCTTGGTTTTGATGGCAGGATTTCACAAGGATGCAAAGTTTTCGCAACAATTGTATATTTGAACCGGTTTTGTAATCATTTTGATATGAAATTTAAAATGGTGATTATACTTTATAAGAGCTATATTTTTCTACTAAAGTGTTATTGAATATTATCCATTATTTTTTAAAGAACAGTGGTTTGTTTTAAAACACGAATTTTTTTTTAAATAATAATGATAATAATAACAATTGGAATGAATTGTAGTTTATGTACATTTATTGTACAGCTCAAAACGAACATTTCCCTCCTTTTTATTGTTTTCCATAAGACTTATAGATTTCGAAAGATTCAAAGAAAATCGATGGAAAAAATGAAATTGTTTAAATAAACAATATGCCGACCTCGCAGAAACTGCAAAACTGAGCTGTGAACTTAAGTTGACCCCCTAAACACGATAAAATGGAAAAACTGCCCTGATCAGACAATTTACAAAAATCCTAATTTTACTCGCCTAAAAGTTTACTTCCAATTAAGAATGTATGTGCAAGCATACGGATTGTAAAAAATGTGTATATAAAATTTACGGGTATTTACGCTTTTATTTTTTATTGCCTCCCAAATAAAACTGTAACAGTCCTCCTCTATTCCATAAATACTGAACACCGAAAAACTATTAAAGCACAGTTTACTTTCGCAAAATGTTTGTTGTCAACCTTAAATTCCCTCCAAAATCTGCATAATATTTGATATTCATGTTTGTATCCCATATTATCCTGGACAAGGTAAACATAATTATTGTGTAAATTTGCCTTTTGTTTAGAACACAGTTAGGAGGTCCCGGGAGGGCTCTAACTTTTGAACGTAAATTTACTGGACATTATATTTTGACATGCGACATGGAGATTCGAATTAATATTAGTTATAACTTTTATGCAGGCAGTTGTAAATTCGAGTGGTACATCTATAAATTGTTTCGCTATGGTGCATACAGGGTGCTCGATTTTCTTTACACACGCTCATAGAATTTCTAACTTTTTTTTGGATGAAGGCTGCACTGCACCTCAGGTTGCACAAAGTGCAGCGATCAGACGTGTACTATCTGTACACCGAATGTTCCAATTGATGATGATGAAGGCGATTTTGATGAAAATATAGATATAATATGAATATATTATATGTACAAGAAGAAAAAAAAATTCCAGTTGTAATAATTTTAGTATCAGATATTAGGAACCTATAAAAAAATGTCAGCCAAATTCGTGCATTACCAACCGGTTTTCAAATTACGCCATTTTTTCTACGTGCCGATCCTCCACTAGCATAATCCACGCACTCTAAATCATGTCCTAATAACCAATAAAGCAGACTACTTGGAGAACGTGCTTTATCACTATTTGTACCATTTTACGTTTTGTAATTCTCGAAATTCTCTAGCTTTTCTAATTCGTTTTTATATATTATTATCTATTTTATGATTCTGCTTAACGCATGTCGGAGAACGCTAGACTTATTAGTGTTGCCTAATTTGAGATGAGACATGTCGTGACTCTAAAGCCTAGTTATAATACAACGTAAAGTTTGTCCAATATACTTTAAATTATAATTGCAGTTGCAGCTAATCTCGTGAATCTCGAATGTAGATCTAAATAGAGGAAATAGTTGAATCTTTGAGACAATTTAAAACTTCTCTCAGTTTCATATGACCTCCGGTTTACTCGGGTATCAGTATGATTGAAACAATCGTCCATTTATAAGTAAATCAAAAGTCAAGAATTTAAGAAATTCACTGTAGTACAGTCACTGAAGGTTTTCACCTCCGATTTCGTTGAACCTTCAACGATTTTCATGAAAATTTGTGAGTAGTTAGAGGATACCTCAAGAAACAAAAGTGCCAACTTGCGCTTTTACCCTGGGGGTGGATGCCACCCCTTCTCGGGGGTGAAAATTATTTTATGAAAAATAACCCCAGGAATCGATAGAGGGACCAATTCTAAGCAAAAGATCAAAGACTTTGATTTTTCGTGAAAAAAATGCATGTTTTAAAGCGGTTTTTCATAAATAACTCAACAACTATAAGTTTTTACAAAAAAGTTGTCATTACCAAAATTGAAGCTAATAAAAAACGAATAAATTCTTTCCTTAAAAAACCTTTTAATATTAATTCAAAGTGAGCTATAGGTAATTGAATATATATATTTTTTCGGCGTGTACTCAAATCTAAGTATTCAAGCTTAAATAACGGGAAAACGATGCATTTTATAAAATATGCTTACTGAACACTTTTCAAAGTACTCAGAAATACCTATCAAATGAGCTGTAGAAGAAGTTGATAGCATCAAAATTAAGCGTTATGATGAAAATAAGCGGACCCTTTCGAATTTTTTAGGAAAAAATGAAAAATAAAACCTACGCCATTTCCACAAAAATTAAAATTTATAGTAATTCCTATAAGGCTTTCTTTATTTTAGCATAAGTAATGACTTTAAAAATTTTGACCGGTTTAGAATGCATATTTTTGAAAAAAAATATGATTTAAAAAAATCAGAATTTTTCAAATTTTCGTAAATTTCATTTTCTTTTGATAATAACTCCAAAAATACTCGATATACGTAAAAAATAATACAGAAAGAAATTTGAGTTTTTTTTTAACAAAGATTTTAGTTTTTTTTTAACAAAGATTTTAGTTTTTTTTTTATTTTTGTAGGATAAAAAATAACCGAGATAGAAACGTTTAAAGCCTAAATTTTACTGCGAGAACCATGTAACCGGGGCCCTTTAACCTTTTATCTTTTAAAAAATAAGGGTTTTAAAAGATTAAATTTAACACAATCTTATAACCCTTGAAATTACCTTTCAAATGGTTTTTGGATGAACCTGATATCATAAAAATTAACGCAGTTATTGTAAAAAAACCAATAACATTTTTTTGGAAAAATTTTTTGAGCAGAGATTTTGTATGCATATATAGGAAAAAAGATAGATAGTAAGAAGTAGACGTGTCGATAGGTACATGCTCACAAAATATACATGTGTGAGTGTGTGTATGTTTCTTATAAGTCACATAAGCACTGAAAAAATTGTTTCCAACGTTAAATTATGCTTTTTCATCAATTTGTGCACGAAGGGTAGTTTGGGGAATGTGGAAAGAATAATATTAATAAATTTTGAAATATATTAATAAAGTTTATCATAAGTAATAAAAAAAATTCTAAATAATTAAAGCTATTAAAGCTGATAAAAAAAATTCCATTATTTTTATGACAAGTGGTAGTTTTTAAGGGTGGAAAATTTCGCAATAAATAAATAATTACTTTAATACTCAGTAAATGAGATTTCAATTCAGTAATGTATTATTCAAATGATTAAAGTTTCTTGAAACCAATTTTTTCAATGATTCTGCATTAAGAGGGTGGTTTTTAAGGGTTGAAATTTCACAATCAACCAAAAATTATATCATAAACATTAAACAAACCGTTTGTGTAATGTTAATATGCGATTTCATATTTCAGAAATACAAAAAATGATTTTTTCATGATTTTCGATTTAAGGGGTGATTGCTAAAAGGGTTGAAAAATTAATTAAAATCATAAATCATGCATATAAGTGTTGAAAAATATTTATTTTATCTAACTAAACGAGATTACTTACGCCAGAATGCTTAAATCTGCATTTTTTCCCATTTTTAACAAAAGGAGTGGATTTCACCCCTAAAATGCAAAAAGCGCAAGTCGAGCATATGTCACTTTTGAAGTTGAGGGTAAAATATACTCAATCCCAAATTTTCATGCAAATCGATGGAGGTTCACCGAAATCGGAGGTAATAGTTGATTTTTATTTTCATTCACTGTACTGCTGTGAATATATTGTAATTTAAAATATGTTAGGCATACGAAGCGTCCAATTATGATAAAATTAAAAGAAGATGTGGCTAAAATTTAATTAAGAAATAAAAAATATATCTCTTATTGGATGTCTTTAAAAGCTTGGAAATTACAAAATGTAAAATTACTGTGGTTATTGACAAAGTCCTTATCCAAACAGTCTGCTGACAGTAGGTCACATTTAACCCTACGATGGAAATGTTTAGGTATGAATAGGGTACATTTTTGGATAAGTTCAGTTTAATCACCTTCTGATAATGCCACCTTAGTCGGCGAAATGCGCGAAAAATATGAAATTTTGCATTTACAAACTGTATGTTATTGCCAACCAAATAAAGCTTTAAATATTGTAGAGAAAAAATACAAAAATTTCCTTTTAAAAAGTGTATAATTTTTCCAGATACGCAACTGTTGTTGCCTACAGAGCTGCTCGAAGAAAATGTATTATATTATGATTTAGATCGTCTTGGAAATATCTTTCTAAAATTAAATAATGCGCAATCCGACAACATATCAAATAAATGTCCTTGTTCTCTATTTATAGCCACACCTTAGATTTACAAGGCTCTTTTGATGCCAAGCTGAGTTGACCGTATATGATTGGACTGGGTGAAGGTGAAAAAGCTTTTGACTGATATTTTTCACAATTTTTTCAAATAATTGATATATTTCGAAACAAATTGGAAAGAAAGCAATAAAAAAAATTAACCTGGTTAACTTGTGAGTAGCGTCAATCTTTATATACCTTAAAAATAGCGAAAGTTTAGATAGCTATAGCGTATGCATGTATTTATCTAGAGCATCTATATATTATATTCATTCACTCTAGCCCAAAAAAGCAATAAAATATTTTTAATCTGTAACTGTTTGTGTTTTATTTAAAAACCCTTCAACTGAAAATGAGCCCACACTCAGTATTTAGTACTGCAGTGTATAGTATTATCATGTCATTACGTCATCATGTCATTGGTATACAGTATCGGAAGATTTTGGATTTGGGTGGCAAGCATAGGTAGTTTCAACGGCTTGACAGACCGCCTACAATAAAGGCGTGTACCAGTGCTCTAGTAGAGGGAGCAAATAATGACGCGCTATCAAGAAAACACGTACATCATTGCTATTAAAAATTTGAGTACCATTTATTGTAGTTGGCTCTGTTCAGTATAGGTAATATTATTACGTGCTTTAATAACTAAAAATATTTAACTCGTTATACTTTCAAAACGAGTCAAATAATTCTTTACATTTCCCGCAGACAGAACTGCCCACGTACATGTGGTGGGGAAAGCAGGTGGCACGAGTAGGATGTGTTATACGATAAAAAAGAATACCCTAGTTGCTTCATTCTCACTTGCTCTCACTGCCGACCCAAATGAAACATTTTCTGACACTGTATTATCATATAATTTTATAGGTCTTTCTTCAGGAGATGCTCTTTGGGGATATTGTTATTTGCTGAGTTTAAGAAACATACCGAACCAAGAAAATGAAGAACATCAATAGAGTTCTGCAGCTACGTTCATCATTAATGTGAGAAAAAAAAGTTCGTCGTTAAAATCCAAAAGCTAACAATTTTGTCTACTATTTTAGACCAGAATCATAGAAATTGATAAATATAGACCATAAACAAAAAGAAGCTAGGTCAATTGGTTGTGAAAATTAAATGATGGCGTCATCTGATAATTATCAGATGACGTCAATATTTGGTAAATTTTCCAATGTTTCATGATGTCTAACCATCGTTTTTGTACCTTCGTTAATGCACTTTTTCCTGATATTTGCCCTAATACTAATCACTTCTTTAGAATTAATTCTTTCGTCCTTAGTCAACAGACGTGAGGATGAATATATAGGACGAATATATAGGATGAATATATGAAATCTATAAGAACCAGCTACCGATTCGACTCGAAGACTTGAATTCAAATAATACAAATATATATTGATTAAAAGTTCAATTTGAATAAAAAAGTAATTCATTGTCTTACTACATTTGTATAATCAAATTAGATTTTCATACCAATCATACCACGCATGGCAAGTTAGGGTATGTTTAATCTCAACTACATCTGAGGCGCTCGCGCGCAAACCCCGATAAATCCACACACACACAAAGTTGTGGGAAATTACAAAAAACTTCTCAAGCAAAAACCAATAAGTCTTTTTTTGTTCTTTTTAAGTCAAAAAATATCTTCTAGGCTGTAGAATATAAGACCAAAAAATAAGAACAATGCTACTTTATTTATTTATTTTTTTTTAACTTTTCTTGCTAGATTTATCGGATTTTGCTATGTAAATACGGATTCATCGATTTTTGCTTTAAAATAAAACATTAAAGATGCAGAAAAATAAATTTTGACAACATTAATAATTTATTAAAAATAAATAAAAACATTCATTGTTAACAAAAATTAATTCTCAATATCTGTTAAAATTTCAGATAAAACCGTTATAATATATTGTATAAAAATGGATTTATCTGCTTTTGATCCCGATAATATTGGATTTATCTAGTTTTGTTCGAAACGGTCAACTTTAACATTAGATTTATATGGGATTTATGGCGTTTTATTTACCAAAGATTATATAGGCTTGTAGAGTTTAGTCTAACATACATGAAACTATTACAAACTCAAAATTGACTTTTTGTGGATTTATCGGGGTTTGCGCGCGAGCGCCCCATCTATCATTTATCATCTTATTTAGTGTATTATCTAGGTATTTCAATTTCTCTGCAAATGGAGTAGTTTTACTAGATAAGAAGGTTGGATCTAAGTTATCCACCTTTAAGATTTATTGCAGTTTTATGGGGGTTAACATGGTACGAGAGAGTACCTCTTCAAAAAAGGTACATGAAGACTGCTGCGATTATCTAAAACAAGTAGTATACCGACGAGTGTCTCACCATCCAAACTGCCATCATCGGGCGATGAATAAAATTAAAAGTATATTAATTGCGACGTGAAAATTATCTAAAAAGTGACTGTGAAGAGTATGCTATAAATATTCAACAATTATATAAAACTTCAATAAAAGCAATGAGTATAATGTTTAAAAAAACTAGATGTCTTTTTATGTATAATTAACTCCCGAGGACGATTGAGAATCGTCTTGTATACATATATACCGGGTGTAAACGAATAGTGGGCCACCCCTGTAACTTCCTTGTTTTTAAAGATATCGGAATGAAATTTTGTATGGTGAAATTAGGTAAGATTTCCAACTTTTTGAGACCTATGCGCCGTATTTATCACTTCCGGAACCGGAAATGGCCCTAATAGTCTTTTCTAAATGGACCACCCTGTATGTTTTAACATTTTTGGAATAGAGATCACACTTTGGATACATTTATACTATTTTGAACAATTTATACAGTGTTGCACAAAAAATAATTCGAATTTTAGTTGTCAATCTAGGTGGCTGCGAATATGTTAAAATTATTTTTGTTCCAATATAATTCATATAAAAAATACGAAAACGTCAATATGTCCAATAATACATCATGCAGGGTGCTGTAAACTCATTAAAATCACATTTTTCAAAATGACTCATTTTTTTTAAACATTATGATATGGGCCACCCGGATATTCAGAAAGCTCTATTTAGTAGGGGTTAAACGGTACCAAAAGTTCCTTATTGTCTAATCGTTACCGGCAGGAATGATAATTTTTCTTAAGAAATTTATGATTTATATCTAACTTCAATTAAAATTTGATCAGACCTGTATATTTGTGTTAATATTTTTTGATATGCAACAAGAATGAGCTAGAAGCTCATTCTGTCTTCTGTGGAGACCTATCTGACATACCTATTTGTCACTTCCGGTTTCACCGCAAATAACCCTAAAAATAAATACAGTACTACAGTAGGTTAACGAATTGTTTATTCCAATCTCTAATTTAACAATTGTTCGAAATAACTTCCATTTTGATCTCTGCACTTCCAAATTATTTTAATAAAATTGTCTTGAACATTTTGCAACTGTACAGGAGATATGTTGTCAAATGCCATCCTCCCACGATTTTCTAAATCCACTCTCGTATACACAGCTGTCGAGTACACAATATTTTTTAGATGAGCCCATAAAAATAAATCTATACAAGTTAGATCCGGAGATCTCGCGGGCCATCTAACAGGACCGTTTGTCAAAGTCCATTGCTCCCCGAATCTATTATTAAGATAAGCAGCAACATTTTTGGAGTTATGGGGAGGCGCTCCGTCCTGCTGAAAGTATAGTTGCCCCTGTTGAGCTAAAGGCAAATTATCTATACCATCTTCAATTTCGTTTTGAAGAAACTCCAAATACCGTTCTCCGGTAAGTGGACCGTCAAAATAATGGGTACTATAACCCGGTTATTCTTGATCCCCGCACATATATTAAAACCAAAATGCTCCTGAAAATTTCCCTCTCTAACTAAATGTTGATTTTATGTGGCCCAATATCGACAATTATTTCTCTTTCTTATTTGTGAAACGAGATTCGTCTGAGAACAATATGTTTTTGTGGAACTCTATCTTGCCTATACTTTTCCAGAACCCAATTGCAAAAAATCATTCTTCTAGCACCGTCATATTCATAGATTGATGTAATTGGAATGTAAAACTTTTATACTTATGCTTTTTTTAAATTTTCCATACTGATTGATGGCTAATTGCAGCGTGATGGGCTATTTCCCTTGTAGATGATGTAGGATGTATCTCTACATGAGCTAATACTTCCATTTCAGTATTTTGATTTATAATGAATCTCATCATTGTGAGGTGCTCTTCGCAGTTTCTGTTCCTCCTTTGCAAACTGCCGATGGTTAGGATGATTCCTATATGGATAACGCCTCGCGTATAACGCCACGGCCTAGAATTTTTCTTACATTTCCCGTATGTTAAAAGCATGTCGACTTTCTCACTTTGACTGTAACGAAATTCCATTTCAAAAACACTTTGGATGCTAAACACTCAAAATTATCAAAATCACTTTAGACGCTAAACACTTAAAATACGAATAATTTAGAAAATTGACACATGAGCATAGCAATTGTTTATTAGGGATATTACGATGACAGCAAGGACCTACTTTGATTAACTTTTTTGTTTTTGCATTTCTGCGATGATAATGGCTTGACTAATAAACAAAAACATACTGGTGAAAGGACTTTTCTTACTAAGATATAAAAAGTAAGTAATGAATGAAGGGTCCATGTCCATATAATATTTAAAAACTACATAATGCGAGTTTTTCTTACTCGGAATATATTACTGAAAATTTAATTAAAAAACATCGGAGGAAACTAATATTCATTCTAAAATTTGTAAAATAAATAGAATAATTCTAAGAACGCCACCCTCCGCAGGAGACAGAATGGGCCTCTGGCTCATTCTTGTTGCATATCATAAAATATTAACACAAATATACAGGGTTGATCAACATTTAATTGAAGTAAGATATAAATCATAAATTTCTTAAGAAAAATTGTCATTGCTTACACATTACGAAACTTTTAGTACCGTTTAACCCCTTCTAAATAGAGCTTTTTGAATATCCGGATGGCCCATATCATAATTGAAGAGCTAAGTGGGTAAAGGTGTTATGTGACATTTTTGAAAATTTTGAGATTTCTACACAGACAACTATTTTAACTTATAATCTATCATTTCAATAAGTTTTTGGGATAATAAACCTTTCCTAAATGCGTTTTAATGTTTGATGAAGGTGTTATGTACATATGGTTTTTATATAATTTAATGGATAAAGGTGTCATGATCACATACCACCTCTATCCATTACTGTGCGATATTAAATTGTTTTAATCCAAAACACTTTGCTTTTAAAGTTATGTTATATTGACATTAATGTGACAAGTTGTGTTAAGTGTTTCTTACTATTATAGTGAAAATGGCCAGTCGTAGTAAACTGATATTACAAATGGCAATGAATAAACGATTTCATGAATCATGTAAGATGTTTATAAATTGGCTGATATTTGGAAATAGTGCTTATAGTGCTTTAATCCATATATTCATTTCGTTAAATTTCGAAATGGTATGAGATGGTACAAAAGTTGAGATGGTACTTGAGTATCTAATTGCTGTAAACACATTTATACCTTTTGGCAATTCAGCAGAAATCAGTCACATAGTGGCAATTTCTTCCCAGGCAAGTTTTAATAATGTTTTAAAAACAAAACATTATCAATATAAAATGCAATAATAAAATACGAATTTACCTAAGTATTCTAGCAAATTAGTCTGTAAATCAGAAATACTGGAAAGTGACGCTTTGCGGTGTTGATTTTTGTACAAACATTTTTATGCTGACAAGTAGAAGAGGGCTGGACCGTAGAAATTTTTATGACGAGAGCAAAACTGATATCTGTTATGGCTTCTGCCCACCCAATATTTTGAAAGAGCATTAAATTGTTTAAGGCAAATCTGGTGAATTCCGAAATTCTTGCGGAAAAAATAAAAAGTATGATATTTACGCCAATCAAGTCAAAGGTCATTTGGGTTTGTAAGGTTATCGTTTAAGAATTACAGGGTTCGCTATGCTTACATCTATTGGGTTATCTGTGAAAAATCCCTGCCTACCCAATAAAAATGCTGAAATTACGTCCATGGTATTCAAAATTGTTTAATTGCGATCATAAAATGACTCACATTTTTTCCCAAATGTGATGCTGGAAATAATACTAAAGAATACGGAGAAAATTACAAACTAGCTTTCGAACAACAAAAGCGCGACGGAGCAAAAGTTACAGTAGATAGAACGATTTGCTTTCTTACTTTAGATCTTCAGCAAACCATGCCGCTGCCAAAATTAAGTACATTGAAAGCATTTTACCTTCGTCAAATGTGGTTTTACAACCTTGGCATACATACATTGAAGAATGCTGAAAAAAAACAACGTTCAATTCGTTGTTCAATTGCTAGTTGCTTACATACCTTTTCACAAATTTACAATGAATATTTCCAAGAAAAGATCGATCACATTTCAAGGATATAGATGGAATTGCCTCAAAACTCAATTTGTACAACAGGAAGAAAAACTTGAACAATGAAAAGGTTTATTTTCGCGACGGTATAAAATGGCACCTATGGGTGCTACTATTACATCACTAGATGAAATGACTCCATTTTACAAAGTCGATAATTTAAAGAAAAGGAATATGCATAAGATAAATTCCGACGGTATTGCTCTAACGGTGTTTAATGAAAACAAGGGCAGCCTAAGTGTAGGAAAACTGGCCGATATTAAAGAACAATTACCATTCATAAATGAATGGTAAGGCCGTATTATCACAACATACTTGGAAATGACCAAACTGTGGCTCAAAACCGTAGAACTGTCCGACTACCTAAAAATTGTACAATGTTTTAATAATAATAAAATATGTTTAATTTCTTAACACTTTTATTCACTAATTCCTTATTCATTTCAGAGAAACTTATGAACGGATAAAGGTGTTATGTACATTAATTTTTTAAAATTTTCGAAAATAATGAAAACTGAGAACTTTAGTTATTTGTCTCTGAAAAGTACATCAAATGTCAATATCATCGCAAAATGCAAGCTATATGGTCGTTGTAACAAAAAAGTTCTCGCCTAAAAACTTTCGAGTTAAATTACTCAATAACGTGTTTTTGTGACATAACACCTTCATCCACTTAGCTCTTCAATTTAAAAAAAATGAGACATTTTGAAAAATGTGATTTTAATGAGTTTATAGCACCCTGTATGATGTATTATTGGACATATTGACATTTTCGTATTTTTTATATGAATTACATTGGAACAAAAATAATTTTAACATATTCGCAGCCATCTAGATTGACAACTAAAATTCGAATTATTTTTCGTGCAACACTGTATAAATTATTGAAAATAGTATAAATGTATCCAAAATGTGATCTTTATTTCAAAAATGTAAAAACATACAGGGTGGTCCATTTAGAAAAGATTATCGGTGCCATTTCCGGTGAAACCGGAAATGATAAATATGGCGGATAGGTCTCAATAAGTTGGAAATCTTACCTAATTTCACCATACAAAATTTCATCCCGATATCGTTAAAAACAAGGAAGTTACAGGGGTGGCCCACTATTCGTTTACACCCGGTATATACGAAAGGTCGTAAATCATAAATCAACCAGTGACCAAACAATTCTAAAATTAGTTACAGATTCAGAATCAGCGCTTTTTTTTTCTATTTTTATGAACGTTGCAGATCGTTGTAGTTTTCTACAAGCCGAACTTTCCCGCAAGCTGATTGTGTAAATGGAACTAATGAGAACAAACTTGCATGATTTACTATTTTAATTATAAATTTCCTGCACAATACCTGTAGCATCTAGATAAAACAATTACAACAAACCCCAAAACAAATTAATAGATAAAGTTAGTACAATTTCATAAAATTAATCAGATAAGCAAGAAAGTTTCGCCTTTAATACATAAATTAGGTAACACCAACTTGTTCGCTGGATAATCAAGTTTTGAAGTAAACCGTAAAACTGCGGTCTGTGTGAAGCGCCAAACAACGTTCGTTTCAGCTAGACGTAGCAGTCTAGCTTTATAAAGTAGGTAACCGCAACCATCTAAAAGGATAACGGATACCGATCTCTGGTTGGTTTTTGCGCACCTGTGGATTTATAGTATTTGTATAAAGGAACAAATAGAATGTTTGTAAGTCAACTTAATGCCCTAAAGTTGGATGATATAATCGATTTACCGATTCAGTGGCTCAGTACTTAGGCTTGAGACTACGGAGTGGCGGATTCCGGACCATTTTTTAAGAAACTTTCACTGGCAGATCAGTCAAAAGGACCCCGGAACAAAACCGATGAAAATGGTGTTTCGGTGGAATGGGCTGAAACTTTGCTATTTTGTAGTTCAAGTCATGATGATCAAAAGTTCTCATCACATCGAGCCGATCCTATGGACACTTTAAGCCATAACTTTTTTGAGGTTAGGTTTTGGACATCGTCTTCTACTATAATCGAAACGCAATTTAGTTTCCTAAAGAAAAGGTGTACTTGTTTAAACGCGATAAAATGCACCCTTTCAAAGAAATACGCGATTTACAACTTTGTCACACACTAGTTCGAAGAAATTCAACACCCCGGGTGTTTTGAAAAGATTGGGACAACGCTTAGCGTAGACTCTTGACATCAAAACAAGTCGATTTAACCCAAAATGTAGCGGTCTAACTCGTTTTCAAGATACAGAGTGGTATACTAAAAAAAATTGTTTTCGTATTTTGTCTCTATCTTGAAAAATATTATACGTATCTACAACAAGCACTATTGACGACTTCAAGACATCATACTTGACGTACACCTACTAGATAAGAAAACCGCTTTTAGGTTCTTCGAACTGGTGTGTGACAAAGTTGTAAATCGCGTATTTTTCTGAAAGGGTACATTTTATCGCGTTTAAACAAGTACACTTTTTCTTTAAGAAACCAAATTGCTTTTCGATTACAGTAGAAGACGATGTCCAAAACCTAATCTCAAAAAAGTTATGGTTATTAAAGTGTCACGTAGAAGTCCTGTAACTAGCGCCATCTATAAAATATGGCATTGGCAATATCACCATTGTAATTAGCGACCTGAAAAACATGTCGTTACAAATTTTGAAGTGGATAAGTATAATAGTCTCCAAGATAGAGACAAATTACGAATACAATTTTTTTACTTTGCCACCCTGTATTTTGAAAACGAAAAGAGTTAGACCACTACTTTTTGAGTTAAATAGCCATTGTTTTGATGTCAAGAATCTACGGCTAAGCGTTGTCCCAATCTTTTCGAAACACCCTGTATATGTCATATTTCGGCATGCGGGATTGGCTGAAACTGCTATTTTGTGCTGATCAAAAATTCCTATTACACCGGGTCGATCCTATGAGTGTGCAAATTGGTAGAAATGTTAAGGATAGCGTAAGAATTAATGAACCCAAAAGTTCCCACCCCTAAATAGTGTGCTTCATCCCCTAGGAGGACGCTTCCAACCCCATTTTAGGTTTTCTAGATTATCTCGGGAACGGTGCACTTGATAAATATACCTATATACAAAATTGTTCCTTATAAAATTCTCTATCAAAAACGTCTCTACAATTTTTTCCCTAAAATTAATAGTACCGTGGGAAATAAGGTGTACACATTGGGGGTTAGTTCCAGTTAACACAATAAATTGTAATCTTTACTATCATCTACTTTAAAGTTCAATGCTTCACGCTAAAGCAGTAGCTATTAAACTCCACTTAAAAATATAATAAATGTAGCGCTTCCATCCTCTCACCCATAAAAAATATCGCAACATCTAAAGAAGCGAGAATATTGTATATTGTACTTGTTGCCACGCCACACAGTGGGAAATTTTTCCATTTTTTTTGACAAAAATCCGTCTACAATGCAATTATTAATGGATTTGAAAAAAAATTTTTTTTTAATAATTGTTAGGTATCACCCGATGTTTGAGCACTGCCCAAATTTTAAAAACGTTCAACATAACTTCAAAAAATCCTGTAAATATATGAAATTCGTGTATTTTACTTAAGTAAAAATGCGAATTTCTGTTTTTTAAAAGTTTTACTCAGAAAATATCCTTTACTACATGTTTTTTGGGTCGCTGATTAAGAAACATGGGGTCCCGTTAACCAGAAATTGATATAACACCAATACCGAAAAACACCCCTAATAGGGATTTTTTCGAAATATTCTTATTAAAAATGTAAAATAGGCTAGTAAATTGTATTTTTTATATGATAAATATAAAACCTTAGTTATTCAAATAATAATTCAGTAAACATTTACACTAAGGGTTAATCAGAGGGGTTGAAACAACCATTTCGACAAAAAATATAGTTACAATGGTTATTTTTTAGTTTTTGCTTCAAAATAGGGTAAGAGAGTACATTGTAACTATGAGAGTGTATCTCAACCCCCTTTAAGGGTGAAAACCACCCTTAATTGGCTGTACAATTTGAAAATAGGTTTCGAATTTATTTGAAATTTTAGGATCACGTCTTCTTCGATATTTTCACTAAAATCAGTCTCCGAACCTTGTTTGATAAATAAAAATTATTTTAAAGGGTAAATTAATCAATTCTTATATACTTTGACGATGTGAATAAACAACAATTCAATGTGAGTAGAAACAAATTCTAAGTTTTCCAACGTTTTTAAGAAGTTCGTAAGTTAGAAATCGCATTTTTTCCATTTGAAAGGAAAAAAAATATTTAAAATGAAATGAAAATTTTTCATCCATTCTATACAATGTGACACAACAATCCAATTTTTAGTAAACATATTGTAAGCATCCTAAAGTTCAAAAACAATTAGGTGCTTAAAAGCAATTTTAGACATTTCAAAAAATAATCTTTTAAAATAAAGTGTAAATTTTTCATACATTCTACTCCATGTAAAACAAGTATCCAAAGTTAAAAAAAACAGATTTTAAGGTAGTCTTAAGATAATTTAATAATGAAAAAAATTGGTCATTAAAATGGATGTTAATCAATTTTTTTTTAATTTTTTTATCAATTGTATACTTAGTAGTAAAAAATTTATTAATTATTTTAATTATTTTAAAAGATTTTTTTTGAAATGTCTAAAATTTAGATTGTTTGAAAAAAATAGAGATATCTGCTGATTTTAAGCTGCTATTAAGCACCCAATTGTTTTTGAACTTTAGGATGCTTAAAATATGTTTAATAAAAATTGGACTGTTGTTTCACATTGCATAGAATGGATGAAAAATTTTTATTTCATTTTAAATATTTTTTTTCTTTTCAAATGGAAAAAATGCGATTTCTAACTTACGAGCTTCTTAAAAACGTTGAAGAACTTAGAATTTGTTTCTACTCACATTGAATTGTTGTTTATTCACATTGTCAAAGTATATAAGAACTGATTAATTTAACCTTTAAAATAATATTTATTTATCAAACAAGGTTCGGAGACTGATTTTAGTGAAAATATCGAAGAAGACGTGATTCTAAAATTTCAAAAAATTCGAAACCTGTTTTCAAATTCTACAGCCATTTAAGGGTGGTTTTCACCCTTAAAGGGGGTTGAGATACACTCTCATAGTCACAATGTACTCTCTTACCCTATTTTGTATCAAAAACTAAAAAATAGCCACTGTTGTTTCAACCCCTCTGATTAACCCTTAGGGTAAATGTTTACTGAATTATTATTTGAATAACTAAGGTTTTATATTTATCATATAAAAAATACACTTTACTAGACTATTTTACATTCTTAATAAGAATATTTCCAAAAAATCACTATCGGGGGTGTTTTTCGGTATTTAAGGGTGTTATATCAATTTCTGGTCATTTTTTTTAATCAGCGACCCAAAAAACATGTAGTAAAGGATATTTTCTGAGTAAAACTTTTAAAAAACAGAAATTCGCATTTTTACTTAAGTAGAATACACGAATTTCATATATTTATAGGATTTTTTGAAGTTATGTTGAACGTTTTTAAAATTTGGGCAGTGACCAAACATCTGGTGATACCTAACAATTATTTTTAAAACAAAATTTTTCAAATAATTTTGATTGCATTAACCTTTCCTTTGGAAAAAAACGCTGAAGTTTTGTCGCAACCGCTAATAGCGTGTGCAAATAATATTGTTACTTTACATTTTTTTTTTTAAAGTTGAGAATTGTAAATCTCGAGAACTGTAAATCCTTTTGCTGGTAACACCTTGTTTTTATTTTATTTAATGTCTTTATTGGAGGGAGAAAGAGCAATAAGAAGGACTAGCAGGTTAATATCTTTCCCTACGACAACACTGTGTCGCACATAACATTTTTCGATAGCAATTTACACTATTAATAAATCAGCGACATCCGCAGCAACGAACACCTTGATTCCTTCTTTAGTAAATTTTTTCACTAGTTCTGCAATCAAAAGTTCTTTGTTAAACAAATGACTAAAGAACTTTAGTTGAGTTTCAGAAACAACAGTGTTTTCATCAAATATAATTTCACGACAGGTTCTTTGATGTAACCTTCTTCGTTCTAGGCACTTCGTGCTGTTTGCATTTTTCAAATAACTATCGACCACGACAGTTACTCTATTAGCGTAATGTTTTCTTATGTAACTAACATAAGCGTTGTAAATGTAATTAAATTCTGCTCTTTTTGGCTAAATTACGTGGCGAAGAATGTATCAATCACATACTCACTATTTTCGAAAATATGGTCTTGTTCTGGAACTGTATTAGTAATCTAGTATAAAGTTGCCTTGTAAGTCAATTATTATTATTGATGATTTCAAACAATTAAAAGGAATGATTTTACAGAAGTCTTCCAAGGATTTTATCATATGTTGTTGCATATTAACGAAAGTTAATGTAAGAATTTGATTTTCAACGTGGGTTTATGATGTAGGAAAAATGACCGTATAGGAGACCATGATGATACATCCAGTTGAGAATCCTCTCTTAATAAGGAATATAATTTAAAACCCATATGAGAAACCGAAAGTGCTTATGATAATAATAAGTGCTGTTCAAATAGGCAATAAACAATTCATGGCATAGAATATTAACAAGCAATTTATATTGGTTTGTCAGTATTTTTAGTAACTATTTCTTGCTTAAATAGTTGAGCAAAGGTGGAGCTGTACCGAGGAAGAGAAGAGTGCAATGGTAGAAATTGTTTTAAATAAGGTATACTTCAAGAGCAAAATTTGTAGGCTTCAAAAAGATATTTGATGAAGTACATAAATTAAGAAAGGAAATTCCAAAGTACCTACCGCTGTCAACAAGTAATGAAATGTGCCCCTTTAAAGTATATCGTGTGATATTGAACATTGAAAAAGTATAAAATTAAAACTTTGAAGTGGTCTAAGGTCAATGTACACATAAAGAAAGTCTGAATGTGTTTTGTAAGTGTTGAATTGTAGCTATAAAAGCCCCTCGAGTTATATATAAACTATAAATGTTACTTATTGCTTAGATAGATATTACTATAAAGTTTTATAACTTTCTTGTCGATTCTTTATAGAAATACTAATGGACTTTGGACAATAAATAACTTATTTAGGAAAGATATTCTATTTTACTTTTAGTTACATGCATGTACCTATGTACAGATTTGACGTAACTGACTATTTCAATTTACTGCTAGCAATATATAGTAGTAGGAGTGATAAATAAAACATAATAAAAAGGGAATACCTATTTAATCAAATGATAATGAATAAATGATCGTATGTAATATCACTAGTGCTTAAAATTTTATCGAAAATTTTTTCGAAAGCGTGTTGCCTGGTAATATAAAGAGTGCAAATTGGCAGTTTATTATCTGATTAAATCCCGACCGCTTTAGCGGGAGGGATTTAATCTTTGATAATAAACTGCCAATTTGCACGAGTTATATTAACTAGGGGCAACTTAGCTTGAGAAAAAATTTTTAGATAAAATTTAAAGCACGAGTGGTATTTGAGGAGAATATTTCACGAATAAATAATTCATTAAGTACATCTTCAATATTGTGTTTTCTCATTAATTGCCTTCAGACGTTTTCTTGTCACTTTTTAGAGTTTACTGACCTTTATTTTCAATTTCCTCATTAATTTGATATACAGAAATATTTCCAAACCGACTCATATTGTCAAAACAGCAAATCTGAAACAAACACAGTAGAAACAACGGAGATTCGCTGTATTTTAAAATAATCTAGTGACGTTTCTATGGCAACTAGTAAATAAAACGAGTTGAAACCTTAGATAATATATATACTGGCATAACACCTTTCAGGCGTTTCTGAGGTGCAATATGACAAGAAACGATAGAGAGAGCACTACTTTATTCCCGATATCTCGCCTATTTATTACTATACACTCATGGTTCCGAGATTGACATAGAGAGCGCCATCTAGCGCTACCGCTACTAGAGTTATATTCCATAATAATTGTCCATTGATTCATATTTACGTATTTAATCCTTATTTTTAACTTACGAAGTTTCCAAATTATGTTGAGGTTTGCTTCGTTAGGTAGAGTGAATTTTAAATACAACAAATTAAAATATTGCACAGCTTTGATTCAACTAGTTACTTTTTGATAGATTACCGTATGTAAGTAAGTACCTAGGTACATTTTTAGTTTGTTTCCAGAGCGAATGTGTTTACTTGACATTTATAATAAATGATTTGCTTAACTTTGTAACTACGTTATTGAGCTATTGAAAGCTGTGCTTGACTTGTTCCTGTATTATGAGCTAGGTATATTAAGTACAATCTTTGTATATTATTGTTACCTGATTGAAAAGTAGGCAAATTGAAATAGTTACAGATAGGCAAGAGTTATAGCCTATATATTTCAGACAGGCTCCTCTTTGGAACTGACGATTGTTTACTATATATGTGGTGTGTTTATGTTTGCTAGTACATAATACAATATTACAATTTACAAGGTAAGTTAACAATTAGTAATAAGCTAGAGAAGATATTTATAGATAAAATTTGAAAGCGCGAGTTGCCCTATTTGCGGAAAATATTTCAACAAAAAATTACCGCAGTATTTGCCGCTGCAGTGACAAAATTAGAGCGATAAATTTTGCATGTTGGTACTGTCAAAAGCCGATCTAGCTTGAATTACCACTAATAATGACATTTGATTGGTGCAATGTTGTGAAAAAACGGGCTCTCATTGGCTATAGCGTTAATGAGTGAAATAATCTACATAAAATTATAAAAGACATAGTACTTAATAATATATGAAAAATAAAACGCTTACAGAAATTACAATATCCAATCGATACATTATAGATGAGGGTCAACCGCTGGAAGAAATTGTGAAAATATGAAAATTACATACTTCAAATAGTTTATATCATGTCAGTCTTCATTGCTTAATTTATATGGTGTCTTTTTCACAAAATTTACAGTGGTTAATACCTCGACCATACTCATGTTCACTGCTGAAAAACTAAAATGAAATACTTTCTGTCACTAAGTAGTGAACATGTTTTGTCTAAACTAGCAACACATTCACAGTAAGTACTAAGAAACCATCAGAATCTGCAATAGTCCAAGGATTCAATAGCTTTTGTTCATAATGCCATGATTTTATAACCTGAAAAATGAATATGTACGTTAGCAGTTATTTATAAAGCAACATTTAATTAGTCAAGTATAAATGAAAAGAATGGTAGATCATTGATAACAATTCATTCCTTTGCAACAAGCTTTTATTCTGAGAGTTTCTTCCGAAGTACTTCTTTCACCTACAACAGCTTCAAGACTTTTTGAATGCCTTGAACTCATCCTTCTGTCTATGCACTTCTCTCAAAAACCAAGTAATTCGCAGTATCCCCATTTGTAATATTTGGCAATACATCAATATCTGTATTAAAGCATTTTTTTCTCGAAATATAGGGATTTAATTCGATGGCAGCAGTGTATAAGTAATAATTTTCTGCAGAGACGCAGAAAAAATATCGTTTTAGAAAATTTTCTAATAACTTCTATTACGTGTGTTATAATGATATAATAATAATAATAATAATTTGTTTATTTACATAAATTACATAGACTAATACACATTACATAATAACTCTCTACATTATAGCATATATTAAAAAGTTCATGTACGACATAAAGTTGTAAGTAAATAAACAAAAGAAAGTACCACAAAAGTAACACTTGCAAGTGGCAATAATTTCTCAGTTCATCAGCACTCCAAACAATATATATTCCATGTACTTATCAACAATATACATACATACACACATGCACACAAAAACACCTAAGTAAACACTGACCTTGTCTATCTAATCTTAACAGTACTATAAATAATACTAAATATATATTTTAATCACAATTTACATTTAATAATTTGGATACCTCGTCCCTGCTCATATTGAGTACAAATTGCTTAGCCCTAGGTTTAAATTGATTTAAGAAACGTACATCCCTTACCTCACTTGGCAGTTCATTATATAATCTAGGGGCCAAAAAATCTAAGCTTCTTTGACCCACCGATTTTTCAGCAGCAGGCGTTTTCGCTTGGCCCTTCATTTTATTCCTAGTTTCATACGTATGGTCAATTAAAACTAATTGATGTTTGTATTTCCACTGGCGAGTAACAGCTTTAAAAAAAATATTTGTCGCAAGTCCAAAATTTTTGCCTCATGATACAGTAAATTGGAAGGGTAAATATTATTTTTTGATAAATTATTTTTTAAAACTTTTCTGTAAAATTTCTAATTTTTTTAAGTAACTATTTGCAGCGCCGCCCCATCCAAGAATTCCATAAGATATGCATGATTCCACTAACGCAAAATATAAAATTTTTAAATGTGGTATATCTAAAAATGATTTGAAATATTTAAACTTATATAAAATACTTCTTAGAGTTTGAGTCACACGCTCGATATGATAATCCCATCGTAGATGTTTGTCAAAGGTTACTCCAAGATATTTAGCTTTCTCTGCTGACATAATTTCTATTTTTTTTCCATGGTTATTGATGGTTAATTTGTTGTAAGTAGGTAAAGAGTTCTTGTAGCAGCCAAAAGGCATAAATAGAGTTTTTTCGAAATTAATAGTTAGAATCTTGCGGTTAAACCAGTCGATGAGAATATTCATATTATTTTCCACTTTTTGCTTAAGGCCCTCCCATGATGTATCTGTATAGAAAACGGCGGTGTCGTCTGCAAAACTAATAACTTTTCCCTCATAATCAATTGATAGTAAATTATTGATATAGATGGTAAAAAGAATAGGACCTAGAACAGTGCCCTGTGGTACACCACACGTTACTGTTCTCTCATCACTAATTACTGAATTTATTTCAACGGATTGCTTGCGGTTAGTTAAATAGCTTGTCATTAATTTAAGTGAATTTCCGATAAAGCCCATATCTTGCAAGGCTTCCAACAACTGTTCATGATCAACAGTATCGAAAGCCTTGGCAAGATCTAGGAATAGACACAAACACTTCTGATTACTATCAAGCGATTTATATATTTCATTTGTTAATGTCGTAATGGCCCGTTGTGTTGATCTACCCTCTTGAAATCCAAATTGATTTTCTGAAATCAAATTATTAATTTTTGTATATTTCACAATTCTTGATTTTATAATTTTCTCGAAAATTTTTGCTAGATTGGTAATAACTGAAATAGGTCGATAATTGGATGTTACATTTTTATCTCCATTTTTATAGATATAAAGGTTTTATTTTTGCAATTTTAAATTCTTGTGGGCATATTATTTCATTTATTAAATGTGTCAAGGGAAGTGCTATTTCTTCAGCGATTTTTTTTAACGTTTCAGATGTAATCATGTCTATTCCCGGAGCCTTATTGTTCTTTAACGTTTTTATGGTATTAATAACTTCAACGTTATTTGTAGGTTGAAATAATAGTGAACATAGAACTGGGCGTTTAGAAGGGGGCAAAGTTGATGGTTTAATTATATTGTCCGCCAGATTTTTTCCTACATCTGCATAAAAGTCATTAAAAGTATTTGCTATGGAAATATCATCCGTAACAATTTCGTTCTTTTTTGTTAATATTTGTTTAATACTACTTTTAAATCATTTACTGTGTTCCATAATTTTTTTGTATCATTTTTATTATCATCAATTTTGTTTTTATAGTAGCTAACTTTCGTTATTTTAATAAGATTATTTATATAATTTCTATAATTATTAAAGTCTAGTCTAAGTTTTTCATTGTCTGGATATTTTTTGCATTTCCTGTACATTTTGTCCCTTTTATTTATAGAATTTACTAATCCTTGTATGATCCATGATTTTCTTTTTTGTTGGTTTCTTTTTTGTGGAATTACTTTCGTATTATTCTTAATTTTCTCGGTCAATATTTTAACAAAAAACGCTGTTTTTTTATTTATATTTTTGATGTTATAAAATGAATACCAATTATAATTATGTAAATCTTTTATTAAATCTTTGTAAATAATATATTTAACAAAGTGTGTGTTTGCTAATTTTTGTAAATTATTAGTATTAATGTTTAAGTTAAAGAGGATACTGTAGTGGTCAGTTGTATGTGTTTTGAGAACGAAAGGAGAACAAATATGATTTAAATCATTTTCTTTGCACTTTAAAAATATGTGATCTATACAAGTTCCCGAATATTCTTGCGGTCTTGTAATGGCATTTATTGTAGAATGAAAATTAAATTCACTGAGAGTATTTAAATAATCACATGTTAGATTAACCTTCTCTAAAATATTAATATTTATGTCTCCTACAATTAGGTGGTAATTACATTTGTTATCTAACGACTTTTCGTTTAAATATTCGTGAATGTTTGTTATAAAAATTTCAGCATTTGTTGATGGTGGTCGATAAATGGCCGTTAGAGTAATATTCTTATTTTCTGTTACCAACTCTACCTCTTTTGAGCGACATTCACGTATATTTACGATTTTTACGTTGTGATTTAAAGAATTTTTTGTATAGACTATAACACCGTCATTTTGGTTTATATCTCCCTTGCTGTATGTCAGAGAGTAGCCTTCAATTTCAAAAAGAGATGTGTCATAGATTTGCCAGGTTTCAGTGAGAACTATACACTCAAAGTTTAAAACGACTTGACTAAGGAATATTTTAAATTCATCCAAATTTTTAGATATACTAATATACTACGTATGTTTTGATGACGTAACTTAAAACCAATATTTTTTCCTGTAATAGCCGCGTTATATTCTAATATATTGTTAATATTATTTGTTATTATTGGCGTGTAGTGGTAATCACGAATATATTGGTCCATTTCTTGTGTTTACTTATTACCAGGTGATCAACTAATAAAGATATAAATTAATGAGAAAGTAAGAAAGTTATAAATCGACTCACGCCGTAAAAACAACTGCTATTTATTACTTTGATAAGTATTTATGCACCAGTCTAAATACGAGCATATCGTGAATTTTTCCGCCCAAGTTCATTTCAAACGTCACTAAAATAAAACATGATTGTGCTTCAATAAAAACCAAATTGATTACATCCAAGGCGCATAATAGAAAAATTAACTCGGCAATATACCTTTAATTATAACTAGAATAGGAGGCGAGGTGTGGAGGAACAATACAAGTCGGAAAACAATGGAAAACAAGGCTTTTGTGGTTATATTGTTAAATCGAATCGATTTCCAATGTATAATACTCGTAATTAATGAAAAAAATAGGCCTCTTCAAGCTTTAAATCAACATGTGCGATTTACGCCCGAACTAAGAGGGCCAAATTAATTACAGCGTTGAGTTTATATAGTCTAGCCCTTATTTCCCGGCTTCGCAAAATCCTTGTTATTAATAGGAGAGAGATTTATTAAACTATTTTGGCCCTAGTTGTTCGTATTTTACCCACAAATTGGTCTTCGATATTCAAAAAGTATATCAGTAGTAAGCATATAGGTTTAATTGTTTTAACTGGTTATTATTGACAGTAAAGAATCAGATGCAAAAGTTTCTTATAATACAATAAAATAGTGTTTACTACTAAAGTAAACCTAAATAAAAGAATACAAAGTGCATTCTTACAATAATATAGACAGGAAATATTTTTGAGTTGTTATTTTATATGAGTGGAAGTATAAGTTTATGTTTTTTATGGCTTTAGTGTTATATTCATGTTCATTTATATGAATATTTTAATACGTCAAATATATAAAATTCTCTTAAAGTGAGAACATTAAAATTTTAAAACAAGATTCTGGTTGGGTAAGACCTTGTACATATGGCTCGTCACTATTGTACATAGAAAGACAAAAAGTATATATAAACAACAAAAATTAATGTATAAATATAGTCCAGTGAAATTAGACTTTTCTGATCTAACAAAATATATCCTTTATTTTTTTTTTTAAATTGATTTATTTTGGTGTTTTAGAAAAAATATTAAAAATCGGCAACGAGATCACTACGGTATAAAAAATTATTCAAGGTCAAAGTTCACAAAAACCGGTTTTTGCGAATATCGCGCTTTCTATGGCTTGGGGGCCAATTGAGGTTATTACGAAAATGGGAGATAATGAAATTGCACACAAAAATTATCTCTTCCATTTTTTATGTACAACGAACGGTTTAGGCAAAAACGTGCTTCGAACTTTCCGCGCAGGGCATAATATAATACAATATAAATTTGGGCAATAGATTATCTTTATCTTTATCTTTATACATTTTTTTATTTTGATTAAATTTTGGACAATTCTGAACAAGTTTCATTAACAAAATTTTCTGATAAAAAAATGCCTACTATGATTTCTTGATTTTCTCCGCATATTTTGGTACCGCAGGTGGCTTTGCATTTGTAGGAGGCGAATGTTTTTCTGACCTCAACTTTGAGGTACTCATTCGAAGCGAAATTTAATTCTCTTTAATTTTGATAATAGATGACTTTTCGATTGGATGCATTATTTTTAAGTTATAGGCCACAAACTGAAAAAAGTGCCAAAAATTCGTGATTTTTTCGTCCACACAAAAATTTGCAAAATGTGTTTGGAAGTCTAAAGCTTGCATTTTACATACTCTCTACAATACATATAAGATAGGAAAAATCCCTTACTTCGTTTCTAGAAATACAAGATATTTATTTTGAAAATACTTCATCAAATTTTTTTATTTTAAAACGCATCGTCTAAGGGTTGAAATGGTACGATCGACAACACCCAATAAGAGTGTTTCCTTTAATAATAAAATCCATGGGTTTGAGCGTTTTTCGAATGATCATACAAGCAGAGAACACGTCTGTTTCGTTTTCGGTGGATCACTCTGTAGGTATTTACAGATCACTTTGTAGGTATTTACGTGTTTATCACTTATAAATATGGATAAAGAAAAATAAAGTAGGGGTAAATTGATAAAACTTTAATTTCAATGCTATGAAATAATGTAAAATAAAGTAGAGTATAACTGTATGAGCGTATTACAGATAACACTAATTTCATTTAAAGTTATGGCGGAGGAGCCAGTACCAAATCACGTTTATTTTAAATAAGTTTAAAATGATGATAAGCAACCTAAATTTACAGATTTAAATCTGTATTTAGATTTCACATAAAATTTTGTGGAATAATATGTTTGTAGTTCCCAGGTAAAAATTACATAGAATGCGTGAGATAGATAAAGAAGAAAAGATTTGGTTGTCCATACTTTTGGTTCAGAACACTCAAAGGACCTCGTATCCGACCTTACGTGAAAGTGGTTTCATAGTACAGTAACTGGAGGTTTTAACTTCGGAATAATGTCATATTGAACGGATTTCGTTCATTTTTGGCAGTATAATAGTAAATGTTTCACAGAAAAGTTTCTATATTGTGCGGGGGCTTGCTAATTTATAGGGGTGGCACTTAAAAAATATATATATTGGAGCTGAAATAGAATCAAATTTTAAGAAGAAAAGCTTCTATGCAATTTTTCACATAAATTGATAGTTTTTAAGTTATAATGACTTCAAAATTGCGATTAAAAAAAAAAAAAGGTATTTCCAAACGGCTTTCGTCAAGTATCTCGAAAAGTATTACTTTATCGAAAAAATGTTACAGAACAATTACAGAAAGTACAAACTGGGAATTAAATATATTTTTTAGTAGGTTTGCTTTTAGAGGGCAGAATATTTACTAGTGAAATATTTTTGTCGAACTCCTCTATACGTTTCCTTAAATATATAAGGAATAAAAACCAGACTGCAACCAACAGCTATTCTCCGGACTAATGCCCCGCCGAGCGCTGAATTACGATACAAGCCTGGCCGCGTTAAGTGCAATAACTGTGTATTGCCACAAAACACTAAAGTTTCGATTTTAATAGACACCAGCCGAAAGACTTATTCCTACTTAAAGGAGCTCTCGTGCCAGCCACCCCATACCACTTGCAGACTGCAGTTTCGAGCTATTGGCTCTCGTCAGTGCAAGGTAGGTCTGAGATGGCTGGAACGAGGCATTTGTTCACTCTTGGTACATGACGAGATTTATAAAACCACGACATGCAGCAAAAATGGCAAACCTACTAACTATGCCCATGTCAGGGCTACTGCTGTTTCGATTGTAATGGACATTAGCCGCTAGATGGAGCCTGCCATTTTTGCTGCATGTCGTGGTTTTATAAATCTCGTCATGTACCAAGAGTGAACAAATGCCTCGTTCCAGCCATCTCAGACCTACCTTGCACTGACGAGAGCCAATAGCTCGAAACTGCAGTCTGCAAGTGGTATGGGGTGGCTGGCACGAGAGCTCCTTTATTAACGCGGCCAGGCTTGTAATTCGTAATTCAGCGCTCGGCGGGGCATTAGTCCGGAGAATAGCTGTTGGTTGCAGTCTGGTTTTTATTCCTTATATATTTAAGGAAACGTATAGAGGAGTTCGACAAAAATATTTCACTAGTAAATATATTTTTTGTTTATTGATATAGGATTAATAATTTCGGAGATATTTAAGTTTATATTTGGTATCCAAGTGTTTCGAAATTACCTTTAAAGTTTAAAATACATTTTTTTCTAAAGTAAGTGCTTTAAATGAGCAAAAAAAATTGAGCATCTAGGTAATGCTACATGTTCATGCCGTTTTTCCTATTAATTTTTAATATATATGTATATATTTTGTTTAATAATATTTAGTCTTGTTTTAATAATATTAATTTCTATTTCCGGTAATTTAATTTAATCACGCGCGCATTAACCTGGCACAAACCTACTCCGCCTGCGTGAAGATAAGAAGCTCGAAGAAAGAACCTAGGCGAATACACGCTTGTAATGACCGCTGTTAAAACTGCTTGTGCTAAATTTTTCCCTTTAAAATAATTCTCAATCTATAAAATATTCCTCAAATAATTAATTCATCTAATAATAATTAATAAGTGAACTAGTTAAACCAAAGGGATAGTGATTGACCCAGCTACAAAACAGTCCACTGAACCACGAGGGCCGGCAGCATTTGACTTCCAAACATCCAAGTCCAGGTAAGTGCCAGGCTCCGCCGCTACCTTTGGCCCTTAACGAATCACTACATCTTAACGAAAACTGTATTTGAGATATATTTTTTTAAATTACTGGCTAATTAGAGTAACAAAATGGCGACCATTTTATATAAAAAAATATAAATACGCATATTTTTCCGTCATAACTTCTTTATTTCTTATGCTACAGGAACGAGTAAAAAATAATTTGAAAGGCACAATTAATTGTCTTTAATTTCATTTCTTAGCATGCGTGACGTAGGTGTCACAGTTTCTGAGATATTTAACATTTAAACTGCATTTTTCGTCTTATAAACGTTCGGACGCCATTTGTAAATTTTCATATCTACGAAACTATTAAATCTATGTAAATAAATAAACAAGCGAAATTCATTATCGGTTTATGAGCTTTATTTTTGACCTCGACCCATTTTCCAATAAAACTAATATTTATCGAGATATTTGGAAAAGGAAAAAAAAATTACGTTTTATCGAAAATACCTTTATAGTTTAAACTGTATTTTTTTCTAAAGCAAGTGCTGTATACAAACCAAAAAATTTGACCATCTACATCATGCCTATATATTAATGAGAAATAGTGTTTGAAATTCCTTTTTTTTAATTACTGGCTAATTACAGTAACAAAATGGCGACGTTGTTATTAAAAAAATGTGTAACTTCTTTATTTTTTTATGCTACAAAAACAAATAAAAAAATAGTTGAAAGCTTAATTAATAACCTATTATTCTACCTATTAGCATCCTTGACGTAGATTTCTGAGATAATTAACTCTCACTCTAAATAATTATCTTATAAACTCTTGGATACCAAATGTAAACTATTTAAGTTTACATTATATTAAGTTTACAATTTCGGAGATATTTATCTCCAAACGAAAGCCGTTTGGAAATAACTTTTTTTTAAGCTAAAATCGCAATTTTGAAGTCGTTATAACTTAGAAACTATCAATTTATGTGAAAAATTGTATAGAACTTTTTCTTCTTAAAATTTGATTCTACTTCAGCTCCAATAAGTATATATTTTTTAAGTGCCACCCCCTTAAATTAGCAAGCCCCCGCACAATACAGAAACTTTTGTGTGAAGCATTTACTATTATACTGCCAAAAAATGAACGAAATCCGTTCAATATGACATTATTCCGAAGTTTTGCATATTTTTACCTCTAGGTACTGTACTATCAAATGTTGTATATTATTGTACTCCAAACCATCCTGATTAAATATCTCAATGGGGACCCTAAAGTTGAGGATTTCCAATATATTTAAGTATAAAATTTTAAAAATGCAACTGGGAAGGGCTGTATGTTTCCACCAAGCGAATGGCACATAACACAAGTATTGTGATATGTACCTGTTTCTGGTTTTGGTATACATATCCAGATTCTTCATTAAAATAAACGTAAGTAAAGCTTGCATAAAGGTCACCATAATTAGTAATGTACGTAACTTTTATATATCATGCAAGCATCTAATATTTTCGATTTCTCTTGATAGACTAACCTATATATAGTGTATTATTGAAACTTTTCTAAGTATTTTAAATTTTGAGCTCGATTTCAAGAATAAAATCTAATCCAATTTAAAATTTTAAGATCAATATAAAGGAATCTGACATTTACATTTTGCTTCAATATTATTATTATTATTATTATTATATTATTATTATTATCGAAACGTATTGAGCCAATAAAGTTGTACTGCTGGAGGTTGGTTACGAGATCTCTAAGATTCCATCAGTCGAGGAGGAGACAATATAAAACCGTTGATTATTCAGAGAAAACCAGATGGTAAGAGGTGATGAGGACGTCTTCCAAAATGTTGGACTTATGTTACCAAGGATTTGATGGATAAAAGCTTTGGATAGTAGAAGGCCTAAGAGGCACCCACAACAGAAGGCTTAATGCTATCAGACGTGCCATGCAGCAAATAGAGGCCACCTAAAAGAATTCAAAGAAAACGAAACATCTATCAAGATGCGAATAGGAAGAAATCATCTGAGCATTTCTGACTATTCCAATTATAAATCTGTATAAATTAACCCATTTTATTGCGTTAAATAGCAGAGTTCACGATAGTACGATATAAATAACACGCCATTATTTACATAAACTTACAACACCTCGAAAATTACAATGTAATTCATAATAAATTACTCCAAAGCCAACTAAACGTTCGTTAAACAACTGGTTAGTTTTTAAATTATTTACGCTAAACATGAAATTCTATTTATAGTATTTTACAACTCCCTAACTACGGAAAAGTTAAATTTTTATTTACCTCCTTGGAATTCTTTTTGTACGTGACTGTTGCGCATTGGGGCGCAATCAGCTGTAACTTGATTTGCTTAAAATGCTTTGATTTTTAGCGAGATAGACACGAATGCAACATACACTTGATTTCTCAACACGACAGGGAATATAAAAATTAAATAGTTTTGTTTATTGGAACTTGTATTGTACGGGATGTTCCCTAACGGTTCTTAAAATCCGTTAACAAAATCATCAAATAGTTATTTTTATACCAAGGCCGCGAAATTCCTTTTTACGTACCGAGAGAAAAATTATCGCCGAGGCCGCTTGCGGCCAAGGCAAGATAATCTCGAGGACGCTAAAAAATTTCGCGGCCATGGTATAAACACTATTTTTTGTGCAACCCTAAATTATAGTTAGTAAGATGGTGAAAATGACACTACCGTTTATCACATATTTTGCTAAATAAACGCGGTGGCCTTAACATCAGAGCGTTTCTATGGAAACGATATATTTTGAATGTATACTTGACAGTTCTGGAATAATCGTGTGACTTAAACGTCAATTATTATGAAAGTGACTTTTAGTTTTTCGGCCGTGAAATTGAATTTCTCGGACTGTTTTGAGATCGCGAAATACTCATTTCACAAAAAAGTACATATTACCTAAATACAACCGGCTCTTTCCCACGAATTGTAAATATATGCAAACTGCCCAAAATCTGCCGATTCAAAAGATGTGGTACTGAAACAGTTTCTCACAGTGTACTGACGCACTCGACGTTATGTTTCGTCAACTCAGTCGGCATCATCTTAACTAGCATGGTTGCTATTCTTTCTTTTTGGTTATTTATTAAATCCAAGAAGCAAATATTTGATAGGGATTTGTCAAATGTATTTTGGAAAATTACGTCAAATTGTTAGCAATACTATTTATTTATCTATATCAGTGGTTCCCAACATAATTTTTCAAAGACCCCCTCATCGGTAGCTATACTGACAAGGACCTCTTAAAAAGCTTAAATTTTTAAAATGAAGATTATGTAGAATCTACCACTGCAAGTCAAGTAAAATACAAAACAATTGAATATCTCAGTGACATTTCGCGGACCCCTAGACATCGTCCACGGACCTCTAAGGGGAATCCCTGATCTATATAATAATACAGTAACCAGAGGTTTTAACTTCGGAATAATGTCATATTGAACGGATTTTGTTCACTTTGGCAGTATAATAGTAAATGCTTCACAGAAAAGTTTCTATATTGTGCGGGGGCTTGCTAATTTACAGGGGCTGGGTTCCACCTCCTCTCAGGGGGTGGCACTTAAAAAATATATATATTTATTGGAGCTGAAATAAAATCAAATTTTAAGAAGAAAAGGTTCTATACAATTTTTCACATAAATTGATAGTTTTTAAGTTATAACGACTTAAAAATTGCGATTTTAGTTTAAAAAAAAATGTGTTTCCAAACGGCTTTCGTCAAGTATCTCGAAAAGTACTAATTTATCGAAAAAATGTTACAGACCAATTACAGAAAGTACAAACTGAGAATTAATTATATTTTTTGTTTATTGATGTAGGATTAATAATTTCGGAAATATTTAAGTTTATATTTGGTATTCAAGTGTTTCGAAATTAGATTTAAAGTTTAAAATGCATTTTTTTCTAAAGCAAGTGCTTTATATGAGCAAAAAAATTTGAGCCTCTAGATAAAGCTACATCTTAAAGAAAAACTGTATTTGAGATAATTTTTTTAAATTACTGGCTAACTAGAGTAACAAAATGGCGACCTTTTTATATAAAAAAAATATAAATACGCACATTTTTCCGTCATAACTTCTTTATTTCTCATGCTACAGGAACGAGTACAAAATAATTTGAAAGCGCAATTAATTGTCTTTAATTACATTTCTTAGCATGCGTGACGTAGGTGTCACAATTTCTGAGATATTTAACATTTAAACTGCATTTTTCGTCTTATAAACGTTCGGACACCATTTGTAAACTTTCGTATCTCCGAAACTATTAAATCTATGTAAATAAATAAACAAGCGAAATTCATTATCAGTCATCAGTTCATTTGGTCTCTACCCATTTTTCAATAAAACTAATATTTATTGAAATATTTGGAAAAGGAAAAAAAATAACGTTTTATCGAAAATACCTTTGTAGTTTAAACTGTATTTTTTTCTAAAGCAAGTGCTGTATACAAACCAAAAAATTTGAGCATCTACGTCATGCTATATATTAACGAGAAACATCCACCCCCTATAAATTAGCAAGCCCCCGCACAATATAGAAACTTTTCTGTGAAGCCAAAAATGAACGAAATCCGTTCAATATGACATTATTCCGAAGTTTTGCATATTTTTTACCTCTAGGTACTGTACTATAAGCTGAGAGTACAGAAATTCATCTACAGCGTAAGATTCAGTTGCAACTAATATAAGATTTTATAGCAGAAACCAATGTTTCTTGTCGGGTCATATTTTTTGTCATTACTCGCCTTCGGCTCGTTCCATAAAACTATCTCCCTCATGTGAAAATATTCGTTTTCAAAACTTGTTGTTTAAAATACTATTATCTGCTCGCACAGCTACATTTTCAGCATTTGCAACATTTTCTAATTTTCATCTTTTATTATGTTTTTGTATATTTAGGAAGTTTTTGGACGAGAAGTTACAATACACTTGTTTTATCAACTGGTATCAATATTTCATAAATATAATAGACTTATAAAACTTTTAAAAATTTGTTATAAACAGTAATCTATCGTTTTTTCATGAATCATTATATTGTTTCATAACAGACATGAAAATAGTTGTAGCTTTAAGTAATATATTTTAACCCCATTTTTATAATGTAATTCAGCTGTAATGATATTTTCATGTAAAATTAATGTACAGCCGTTAGTACTATGCTTGTGCATAATACAACATAACAATCAATAGGGAAACAATCTAGTCGCAATTATTTAAAACGTTAATAGGTGTGCCATGATTTTGTGGTCAATAATGTGACGCTAATAATAAATAAAAATTAAATACTAGACCAAGCGTTACATGGGTTAACCGAAAATATAATATTATTGGTAAAATTAGTAAAAATGAAACAGTGTGCCGAAATACAAAATATATATTATATTGCCTTCTTTTAAATTTTTAACACAAATTTAAATCCAGCATTGTAGATTGTAGATTGTTTAAGGGAACCTTTGGCTCTGAGTTGGCCTTTCTTCACCTCGATCTAAAAGATCTTTTGTAAGTTATCCTACAACTAGTTGTTGTCCAGGATACCAAGACTTTTGCAAAGCTTGTGATTTTCCTGGAAGCTAATTTCCCTATATCTTCAGACGTTAATTTCACCTGTTCTAGGTACTTTAGCTTAATGCGGATTAGTACCTTGCATTTACAAAGTATATGTTCCGCATTGGCAGTTATACTTGGCAATATCTGCATTTATTGTCTTCTGCCATGCCCATGTTCTGAGATGATATCTAAAAGGACAATGGCTAGTTAGAAGACCCGTCGAATAGGTTTATAACCCTTTCGCTTGACTTTGGCCTAGAGTATTCATCCAGTAGGACTTCTTTTGTTCCTTTTCCCATTTTTGGACCTCCTCCGTTATGTGTCCCTTAGATAAACTAAAGAATGGTTTGGGTCCGAAAAATGGGGCTACCAGCTAATTCATTGAATTCTATTCCCTCATGCACTGACAACCCACATCAAGGAAACCACCTTGTTGTTTTTTGCCAGTTGTTTCAGGGATTCCCAAGCTATTTTAGACTCGAAGGGATAAGACCTGAGACCCTTTAGTGCTGCCTGTCTATCTGAAAGTATATAGATCTTTGCCCTTCGAATGCCTCTGTTAAGACATTCCTGGGCACACAGACATATAGCATAGATTTCTGCCTGGAGGATAGTCGGGGTGTTGCCAAGGGCTTTAGATAGCCTGCATTTAGGCCCCGCTACGCAAACACCAATCCCATCATCCATCTTAGATCCATCTGTGTACCAGATGAGTGACTCTTTCACCAACTGCAGTACTTCGATCCTGCTCGTCTGACGGCTCTGAGCACATCAAACGGGCAGTCGAAGTCATGCTTGGTTAGCACTGAGTCAGTGGGTTTGGTAATAGATTCAAATTGAATTAGCTTCAAAATCCTTAAATGACAAACTAGGTCGCCTGGTCTGAATTTAAGTGCCTGGTGCAGCCTTAGGGCACTAAGTGCTGCCTCGTTCCTCACATGTAAATATGGAGGAAGTCGGTCCAGCATTGCCTCCATAGCTACTGTGTGACAGGAGCACATTGCTCTAGTCCTTAGACAGGCAAGGCGTTGCAGTTTCTACAACTTTCTTTGTGCCAGTTTCTCTTCTGTTTTTGGCCACCATACACATGATGCGTAGGTCACCATGGGTCCGACAACCGGGCCAATGTATCATTTTTGGCCTCAGGTACCAAGTCTTACCAAACAGCCTACGGCACGTCCAGATAGCCGTGGTTGCTTTTGTAAGTGTCCTTTCCAAATGCCGGATCCATATCAGTTTTTGATCCAGGATTACTTCTAGATACTTGACTCCACTGGAAAATTTCAATACTGTTCCATTTAACATAGGAGCTAAATCCAGCGTATTGTAATATGGTGGAAAAACAAAACGTCTAATTATAACGAGATTCAAGAAACATATGACCTTTGATAACAATCGTTTAATGATATCAAAAACTTAAAGTTAACTAGAAATGTAACAACTAGTAGACAGCTGGATGCTTTTGAAAGCATAGAAATTTCAAAATGTGAAAATAGTATCAAAAGTGGCATGCAATCTGAAAACAATTACACTCTAAGAAAACAATCTAAAAAAAATACGATCGATTTTGTTACTGGATATTAAAACATTGAACATTTTGTCGATTTGTTTGCTAGCTTAACAAATCGTTAAAGTGTGCAAAGTTGTTTTTGTACATTGCTTTCCTTAAAATCTAGATGTTTCAAAAAAAACGAGCTTTTTCCAAATTATGATATGTACGAAATAATATGGTGACCAAAATATACTGCAATATTCAACATTTGATGGCCTTGATGTCCACAAACTCCTGAGTATTTCTGACCGAGAGGTCATTTTTTTTAAATTGTATTTTTTTATTAAATCAGTAGAAATGCGACAATTGACAGTGAATATGTATTTCTAAATCCTTGATATTATTTACCAGTGCGCTAATCAACTGATAATTAAAGTGCACCACCATTTTTTGTGATATGGTTAAGATAGCACACTTAGAGAAATTGAGTTATAGTTTGATCTATACACGACTTCACTACGCCATTGATGTCATCTTGCAATAATGCAATCACGCAACGAGGTAATTTCAAAAAAAAATTTAAGTCATCACCGAAAAGCAGTTTTTCTGCATTGAATGATGTTAGGTAAGTCATTGATAACCAGTAAAAAAAAGCAGATGTCCCAAGTTAAGCCCCTGCGGTACTCCAGACGTTGGTGTAAGAGAATTTGAATGAAAATCTTTTATTTAGAATCACTTTCCTATTTGTTAAGTAAGAAATTAATATACTCATTATAGTATCACGAATATCAAACTATTTTAATTTAGAAATAAGTAAATGGCGATGTAGTTTATTAAACGTTTTTGATATATTTGTTATACTACATTCAATTGACTATTTCGGATTACTACATCCCATCCATCTTGCAATAAGTTCATTAAACTAGTTACGTTTGACCTTTGAGGCGTAGAACTATATTGCGAGTCCATAATTGTTGGTTTGACATCAGAACATGTTTTTTTTTGTTTCTTGTTGGGAGTATCTGCCATATGTATTTTCTTCTAAAACAATGTCCGTGAAATCTACAAAATACTGCAATTATCCTATATTTTACTGGAAAAGGGCTTTTTTGAAATTGCAGATATTTTCTTCAGCATTGTTTGCCAATTTTCATATTTCTTATTTGAATATCTATGGATGGGTGATGGCTGTCCTTCCATAAACGACATTTCACACCAATTTACAATAACTTTGACATTACTTAATACAAGATCTAACATAACGTGATTGCTATATATTTATAAAGAATTAGATGAAGGCAAATATGTTATGTCGCTGTTTTTCGATTTATCGAGAGCTTTCGATTCTGTGAACAAACATATACAATCCAAAATATTATAAGCCAATGATATACGAGGATGTCTTCTAAGTGGCATTAACTCCTACATGGAAAATCGTAGATTAGTAGTAAGGTGTAATGAACTTCAATAGAATATCCATGATGTAACCCTGAGGGTCCCCCAAGGCTCAACATTGGGCCTTCTATTATTTTTGATTTACATTAACGATCTGCCAAATTACATTCAACATGGCGTTACCACCATGTATGCAGATGATACCACTGTCTCGGTATCGCAGGAGGGACTATAACATAAAAATGTTACACTAGATGAACACAGTTTTTATACATTTTAATTTTTGAAGGGCATTAACCTCTAGTGATGACATACATTTTATCGAATCAACAAAATTCCTAGTCACCTACATATACAGCAGATTAACATGGAAACTACATATAGAGCATATTTGTAAATTGCTTAGTAAAGCCTACTAGTCGACCATCCTAGAATGGCAGATGAGATTAGGATACGCAGTGGTCGAGACTAGTCGAGAAAAGTGCTCCTAGTATATAACTTAGATTTAACACATACATAGGTACCTATTATTAGTACCCACTTATAAGAATTGTTACGTTTATTATCACTAGTAGTATTTATAAGAAAATATATCATAATGTCCGAAAGAAAAGTAAAACATAAAGCTTTGTTTGGTCAAATCCGAGAAATTATACGGTCTATCTTAAAATTTATGAAGCAGGAATATATAGCTGGAGCTCCTACTACACCATTTTCAAAAGTAAGTGTATAAATCTATTGTCAGTTTAAAATTTTGTAATCTGACATTCGTGTTTTTATTTTATTCTAAAACGGGTTAAATCCCATTTTTATTTATATTAGAAATTTTATTACCTTATCACAAATTAAGAAAAAAACTAATTAATCCTCGGAAGTTGGGTTGAGCGGTAAATAAAGTGTAGCGTAAGTGCTGATATCAATTTTTATAATTTTAGTCTCGTTATATTTAATTTAATGTGTATTTGTTTTGTATATTTGCTATACCGTATTGTGTACTTGAAACTAAAACAATTAAATATATTAAATGTAAAAACAAAGAACTGTTCAAGTGTTCATTCGAAAACACTAATTGGCCTGTGACACACCAACAGGCGCGCAGCCAGGGGGGGAGCCAGGGGCCCGGGCACCCCCCCAAGCCGTCTTCCATGAACCAAAAAATGAAGCATAATCTTTATCAGTATAAAACAGTATCCAAATTATCCCTTAGAATAAATGTTTTGTAATTAATGCCAATATTATCTAGTAGAGGAATCTATACACATCTGTTTTCAACCATTTTCTGAAAAGTTTTCCTCATCCTCTGGGGGGGCGGTTCTATTGCCCACCCCCACCCCCCCCCAAGATGAATTTTCTGGCTGCCGGGGTTTACCTTAGAATTGCTCTCTTTGGTTTTTAAGGCGTTATACATCCAAGATGGCCGCCATGCGAGACATATATTCTTTACATCAAGAATAACTCCTTCCAGAGTGCTCATACGCAAAATCTGCATACGACATTTTCTATTCTACATGAGCCAAAGAACAAATTTAGTTATTATCAATTTTTTTTGTATCTTTTACCAATTAAGAGTTATGATTCATTATACATGTCACTATCGGTTTAAAACATAATTTGGCAATCGGTTATTTATTAAGGGAAGAAAAATAATGATTCTGCTGCTATTTACTCACAAAAACTTTAATAAAAACTAGTATTAATACATACAATTTGTAGTAGGACGTAGTAGTTGTATTATAAAATTGGTTCTTAAAATAAATTATGTATTGACAGAAAACAATATTTAATGATACTATATTATTATTCTCTTCAAAACAATGTATCGTCACCATCTAAGTCATCCGATGAATCTTCATGCCTTGTATGCTCATCACAGTTGTCACACATATATTCGTCTCCTCCACACACACACACACATAGTTCTGTGCACTTCAGATCGTGGGAAAGACATTTACATGGTGGAGCACATTTTCTCATACAAGAGCACCGTATAAGTTGAAGAACTGTCTCTGGAGCACATGATAGCATACATAACAGGAGTATAATGGTCGTTTTTTAGTTCCCAGCCGAACTTTAATGGCGAAGGCACATTAGAGTAGGGCTGGTCAGCACGGCACCATTCTATGGTTTGATAACGAACTCTATCAACATATGGTATCAGTGATGCTCTTGTTGGTGGCAAGTTTTCTCCTTGAGTTTCTTTATTTGTGAACATCCACCACCTCAGTGGTGGATGACATATTTGTGCCAGGAACATAGACTTGACATATGAACTTTTCTATTAATAGTCTATCTGTATCAAGAAAATTTTCCAAGCTTCCAAGTTTGCTTACAGCTTCGAGACTGTCATCATCTACTTTACTGAAGACTTTCCAAAAGGAGGTTTTCGCTTTCTTTGCCAAAGTCCCTGTGGTGTTACTTCCGGATAATGCATGCAGACCTAATAATGCTAAAGTTTTCTTTGAGCCTAAGGAATCGGTTACTTTGCTGAGATTGATCATTCTTTGATTTTGGCCAACTCCAGTTACAAACATAGTGTTCAGTGGAAGGAACTCATACCACCATAAAGAAAGTATGAAGACATCTGTATCAAGTCACTAAATATGAAGCTGTGTAGCACCACGACGACAAGCGAACATGGAATGCAAAATTATTTTTGTATCTGCTTCCTCGTAATTGCTTTTCAGTTCATCTGTTTCAATCCCCATTGAACACTTTGCTGTTTCCCTCCAAGATACAAATAAACACTTGTTTCTTCCAGTTGCATATTGTATTGCTTTCTCGGACAAGTAAGCTGTTAACTCATCTTTAGTCTTGACATGAGATAACAATGACTTCATAGATGTATTCCAAATGTACGTCGCATCACTGATCTTGTAGTGGACTGGTTGTGTGTTGCCAGTTCTTTTCTTACGCGTAGAAGATTTTACTGAATTTTCTCTGTATGTGTCGAAGACTAAGTGGGTTTCATCATAACGTGATAGTGTATGTATGTCTGCATGAGCATCTTCAGGATATGTGCAGTCACTCAAGCGCACTTTCAATATTTCACTATTAGAGCGTTTGACAGCTAACTTAAGACGCTCGCCACTTTGCTCTGTTGCTATGCAATACAGTCTATCTTTGCTTTTCTCTCATTGATCACGAAAAAAACCAGTTTCTTTTGTTATATGCGGGTGTTTTAGATCGTAATGTGTATGTTGCCTTGTCACCGCTAGTACTCGCTTCTAAATCATCCAGAGGCTCACAACGCTTTCCTTTTTCGAAAAGTTTTTTGCTTCTATCCATGTTTTTCGTATGAGTCAGTTTTTTGTAACATTCTTTATGCCATTTTGCATTGGAGTCTTGTAGCTGTTGTATACTTAAATTCCCGATTCGACTACTAAAATGCATATACTCTGGATCCAACCATTCTTCTCTTTGTTTCAAACACTGTAGAAGTTTTTCAACCTTCAATGGATTAACAAGAGGTAATTTACTTTTACCTTGACACAAAATACACAGTTTATAATCTGTGGAAAGTCGGATAGGCTGGGCAATATATGTATACTAATAAATTTGTGTTATGTGGTAAAACTGGTAAATGGTAAAAGATACGAAAAAATTGATAAGAACTAAATTTGTTCTTTGACTCATGTAGAACAGAAAATGTCATATGCAGATTTTGCGTATGAACACTCTGGAAGGAGTTATTCTTGATGTAAACGTCATAAAAACCAAACAGCGCAATTCTAAGGTAAACACCCGGTACTACACCATTATCTAGCATATAATAAAGAGATTCCACATAGTCGCACCTTCCCTTCACAAAAAATCCCACGGAATACATTATGCCCCAAGACTATACCGTCTGTAAAAGAAAAAATAAGAAAAAATTCTTTACGCACTGTATTTTGTATTAAGTAAAGATTCTAAAAATCCTAAAATTATATTTTGTGCGAGAAGCCTATTTGCAGACATGACCAAATCTAGAACATTTGAAACAGCGCACCATTTTAAACTAATAATTCATGACATTATTCCTTCTAACTAAATTAATTTCGATTTCCAATCCCTCTGCCAAGTTGGAGGACCGCCTACGTTAAATTGATTAATTAAGAAAATTTGTTGAAAAAGTTCAAGTTCCCTTATAAAGTTTGTTTCTTAAGGGTGTGAGAAAACTTACAGGACAAAGGTATACAACACAGGTGGTTCTTTAATAATTAACCCGGCCTGAACTTGTAAGAGATCTCAACAAAGACAGTACATTTGAATGGCGTTGATTATTTATTTAGATGGAAACCTTCCCTCGAGTTGGATACCTGTTGAAACTTTCCTTATTTCCAGGATTTCTTAATTCTGTTTATATGCGGGTAATGTATCATTGTTTATAATTCATGGAAGCAGAGAAGTGGATAATAATACGTAGGCACTTTAATTAGCATTGTTATTCAGAAATATAGAGACAAATTTTCTAATTACTTCCACGTCCAGTGGAAGTATAGTAACGACAAAAAAATTTTTAAAAATTTTTATTGTCCAAATAGGCTTAAAATGTCATGAAACGTCGAGATTTTAAGTTTGAGCGAAAAAAAAAAATTCTGTCTGTCTGTCGGTCTGTCGGTCTGTCTGTCTGTAACTTTTTTTTGTGCGCACGTTTACTCTGGAACCGTTTAAGATATTGACTTGAAATTTGGTACACATATGTACTTTAACGAGATCTAGAACTAGATTATAATTTCATCTTGTTCCGTCGAAGGGTTGGGGGGTAAATTGGGGTAAATTTGGGGTAAATGGGTAAATCAAGCAGGTAAGAGTTCATGAAATTGGTATTTAGTATATGCAAGAGAAGCTAAGGTCTCAAAAAAATTTTTGGCATTAGCCACCCCCACTTCCTTATTAAAGGGGATGAAAAAAAATTGTGATTTAGTATATGTACAGGAACCAGAAACCTCAAAATATTTTTTTACTTCATCCACCCCCCAGTACCACCACCCCCACCCCACTACCGATGAGGGGTATCGTTTTATGGGTTTTTGGGGTAGAGGATTTCAAATATTATATTATTAAAGTTCCATAAACAATTATTTTCACATACAAAGTTTTTTCGTTGTGAGTGACTTGGATAGAGAATCTGGATGTGGAAGTAGTGATTCCTTGGGCAGCGGTTTTTACACAATAATAACTCCAACTAATCATAAACCATAAATTGTCGAGTTAGACTAGAAAAAAAATTGACATTTTTCAGAAATGTCATTTAAACAGAATTTGTTTCTATAGAATACTCTTCGCAGTTTTTTGTGAATAATATTAGTATTAAACATTTTTTATTTTTTTTTTAGTCCAATTTAGATGTTGAAACACTTGCAAGTATAAAATAAATTAAAAAAAAAGAACTGCATTGGACCCTTAGATTTCGAATAAAAAATATAACCACTACACCGGCGTTCGCTATACAGGGTGTTTCAGTTAAAAGCCCCAGGCCATTATCTCTAAAACTAATAAGGATGTTTTATTTTTGTAAATGACGGATGATTGATACCAAAGAAAGCTTTAAATAACTGTGATTATAATTTTTTCTGAACAGCACACAAAGATGGCGCTGCGATAAAATTTAGATTTTTGCTTCTTTCTCTACTTACCTAACGAAAGTGAGTATTTTGAAAGAATTTCCTGCACTAAAGACTAACCTTTTGTTGCAAGTATAATGCCACCTCCCCCCCCAAATAAGGGTTGTTTTTACTGTCTTCCAGATGTAAAGTGTGGAAACCATCTTTTTACTAATTTTGGTGTGCTGAATAAAAATCTGTCCTTAGAATTGGCTAAAAACATCAGACAGTAAAAAACAACCCTTATTTGGGGGTGGCATTGAAACTGATATTAGAACTTGCAACAAAGAGTTATTCTTTGGGCAGGAAATTCTTTCAAAATACTCAGTTTCGTTAGGTAAGTAGAAAATGACGCAAAAATTCTAAATTGACCCCCCCCCCCCCTCGTTTCCCTCACCCTTCACCACCCATAAGAACGGAGTAATTTACAATATCTATAATACGGTTATTTATTTTTTAAAAATGCAGAACTCCTCGTTAAATGGCTATTATCAGGTTATAATGTGATTACTTCAGAATACTCTTACATTCATCCCCACCAATTAAGGTAGTAGTAGAGCACGGTCAGTAAACTATACGGTTGCATCATCCAGCAGCTTTTAGACGAAGTAGCGCGCGGGAGGGGTAACCGAAAATGACGTAGCCTCTAGACCCAGCCAGGGCCGGCACTAGACATTTTGCTACTCACTCAATTAATAAACACTGATATAAACGAATAGTATACACTGGGACGACAGTAAACTAGTTTATTACACCAGACAGTTACAGTGCGATGTGAGATAAACAATATAAAAATAAACACACTGTCGTTGTAGTATGCCAGACAAATTGAAAACACGACACGCGGCAACTAGTGCCGGCTCTGGATTTACCTAGACTTTGACCTTGATCTGAATAATTAAACAAATAAAGCGTGCAAGAGAGACATATATCCGATTCCCATGCAAAAGATAGAGACAAAGAGATCGGTGGCTACATGACGTAGGCGCTAGACCGAAGTTCCCCCCCTGCGCGCTCCTTCGTCCAGAAGCTACTGGATGAGGTAACCGTTATAGTTTAATAACCGTGGTAGTAGAGTAGCAAACCAATAAAAAACGGCTATTTGTGAAAGAGTGTTGCCGCTTGGTATACTTATTAGTAGTGCCCTAAAGAATCATTTTCGAAGGAGCGCCACCTTCAGGTACCATTTGGATCCAAAATGGCGGCTGATTTCTAATAATCTAATAAATATGATTTTTTGGTAAATCCATTGACTTTATAAAAAAATAGCCTTTCACAAAGTTGTTGAGCTTTGAACAGCCAACAAAAAAGTATTTTGAACATTTCGCGATTAGAATTGAAATAAAGCCGTTATTTAATAAAATTCAAAATTTGTTCTTTTTTTACAGAATCATTTATTTATATGTATGTTTTTAACAAAATATTAATTTAAATCACACTTTCACAAGTACATAACAACGTGCAATGTAAACCTACTTTCTTACAAGCACATATATTTTGTTTACAGTTCTTTTTGCAGCCGCACCGTATCAGTTGCCTCAAGGCTGTGGATACCTCGCACCTCAGGTAAAGTTGACCAGTATGGTGAATAAATACCATATTTTTTACACCAACCCCAAGATTCAGTATCTGGCAAAGTAGGATTTGTTTCCAATGATTAGACAATCATTGGAAACAAATCCTACATGGCCACTTTGGTATGTGGCTCTTCGAGTATGTTGGTCTAAAGTGGTTTTAGAAGGTGGAAGGTTTGCAGCATTTCTTCCTTTCGACGTGAAAAGTTCCTTTCAGGCATCGTTAACTTCAAAGCAGTCGGATGTTGAACAGTACATTAAGACAACAAATCTTTGCAACAAATTGAAAACATGGTCAGAAATAAATCTTTGCGGCTTAGACATAAAAGAAAAAGCTTCCGTTACCTCAGGGAAAATTTGCCAGGTCTTCCAAGCAGTCAACTTTCCCTTGCCTGAGAAAAATGAGACGGTATCACATCCCGTGAATGCATGAAAACCTAACAAAGCTTCACATTTTTGTTGACCCAAATGTGCAGCTATCCCATTAACACATATTATTCTAAAGTGCTTATTGGTACCAAAGTGAACATATAGAGTTTTCAATCAACACATACAACCGATTAAAGAAAGCAGTAGCTAACACTACAACATCGGTGTCTACTGTTCTTATGCAAATATGTTTCCAACCTTGGCGGATGCAATCCTGTACGTGTAATATAATACGTGTATCTGCTTCTTCGTGACTGCAGAGCGATAGATGTGAATTTTGGGAATTGCGGTTTGAAATGATCCTACCGTCAATTGTGCATAGTGTTTCCATAGGATAAAGAATGGATGATGTTGTACATTCATTGGATAGAAAGTGAAACAGGTCTGTTTTATTGTCTGTGTTCCTAAGAAAATCCGACCAGTTTTTAGGAAGTAGTACATTACCACCAACCTGTCGTCGCGTTCCTCCTCCACGAATTTCTCTAGTGTGATGTTTCAAAATATTGTTCTTGTATATGTCTCAAATGATATCAACGCGTTTTAAATTAAATTTATCAGCGTTTTGTTTGATGTGCGATTGAAACACTTTGGCAGAGTATTCAGCAAAATTTAAAACACCCTTAGACAGTAAAAGGTGTACCAATGCAGGCCCATCATAGACCACACAATCATACTGAAATTTTGATGTTTCTTCTGTCTGAAGTAAATTTGGCATAGCATTGGTTTCTTCTAAAATAAGAGTCATTAAGCACATTTTCTAGAATCTTAACAAGGATTGATTTATCTGATGATCTCTGCACTCCGTTTAAAGATAGAGCTGTTGGGAATGGTTGATTCTCATGTGCAAAAAAATCATCCAAATCTATGTCACGATTTGAACATGCTATGAAAAGTTTAGAGAATAAATCCACATCAGAGTTCAGGGACTTTATCAACATTGCGGATTTTACAACCTTTTTAGGTTTACAAAATAAGCGAATTTTATTGGATCATATATGGATACCTCTCTGCTGCTTAAGCGTTCATCAATAAACTTATTATATAGATCTAGTCCACGTTCCTTTATACCTAAAAACAATAGAAATATATTATAATGTGTCGCGGAAATAACCATGTATTTTTGGTTTCAAGAAACGGATTTCCAAATTCAATGTAAGCCTCTTTTAAAAGTTGTATATTTTCTTTAAATTTCATTTGAAAAGCTGCCGATTCCTCATGGTGTCTATTGTCGATGGATACTTCTTCATCTAAGTTTGTAAATTCCATTTGGGTGGTCAAATATGAAGAACCAAGGCATGAGAGCTTTAAGAGATTCTTTATAGAGAGAATAATAATTACCTTCTCGATGGGATCTTACAAATAAAAGCAGTAAAAGCTCCAACTCCAGACATAGCTCCCACTATTTAATTTTCGTAAATAGTGGCCTTATTTTCAAAAATTTCGCAAAATACATAAAATACTTTTTTGTTGGCAATAAAATAAGCAACACTTTTTAATTACACTTTTTTTTTGTGAAGTTAATAAATTCGCCAGGAAATTACCTCAATTGATTTCTTGACAATGGCGGCCATCTTGGATCCAAATGGTAACTGAAGATGGCGCTCCTTCGAAATACGTTCCTTACGGTCCTATCCATTCACGAATAGCCGTTTTGTGTCGATAATTCTATTCATGCGGTTCTACTATAGTGGATTTTATCCTTTTAAAGTTTTTATTGGTTTTAATTGTAAAGGAAATCCCTAATCAACCAGTTTGATGGTTTTTTAATCTAATAAGGTGAATTAGTCAATTCAGATGAATATTTCTCACCCCTGAATATTTCTAACACTTTTGGAGTTAGGATGTACGGTGTGCATATCACTATCCAGAAAATATGACTTGTTTTTTTATACTAAAACATTCTTTATTTATTTAAATGACTTTTGGTAGGGAAAATAAGAATCTTCACTTTATGGTACCCAAATAAGGATTGCTTTTTAATGTGTTTCCGAGATTTTTCGCCAAAACGGGTGACGGATTTGTTTTCAGCACCCCAAAATTAGTAAAAAAAAAAGATGGCTTCCACACTTTACCACGGATGGGCCAAAAAAGCCTTTTTTTTTAAATTGTCCTAAATTGTGATAAAATGGATAAAATCGAACCATTTTTATAACTAATAACACAGCCACACAAAAAGAAAATTGGTCTGGGTACTACATATTCCTATGTATTTTTGTGCACTGAATCCGAATCCGAGGTCGGAATTGACCGACTGGCTCATATATTCAAAAAATAACTAGAAATGACTAAAAACAGACACTAATGCGTATGTCTTTCAAAACAAAAATCAATGGAAAATATTTAATAATATGTCTTTTATCAACTAAATTCACATTGGACTACAGAATTGATTATGTATATTTTAACATACATAACCTCAAAAAAGTGCTCGATATTACTCAAAAATGAAATTCTCATATACCTTACCCTAAATTTGCGAAGCAAGGGAATCAAAACAGTTTTGTATTTTATTTGTTGAGAAAATGACTTTCAAGGCATGACCGAAATGTATTTCGTAGGTAGGGTATTGATCCCCAACCTCAAAAGAATGATCGAAATCACCCAAAAATTAAATTTTTATATACCTCATCAAAGATTTGCGAAAGAAACAAATCAATCTAATTTCTTTTCATACATTGAGTAAGTTTCTATTCGGTTGGTATCAAATTAATGATAAATTAAAAAAATATATATATTTTTTTTTAATTTAACCACTTCTGAAAATTCCCTTTACAAGCGATAACTCCTTGGAGCAGCTGATTCTAAAATCACGTTTATAGTTGGTCTGCTTTCCTGAATAATTCTAGAGAATAGTTACAAATTCTAATGTATCTGACTGATAGAATTTCGAACATTCATTTGATTTTTAATTATAGAGGAGAATGTTCTCTCTTTCTTTTTATGGTGTCGCTAGCTTTTACATTCAAAAGATCGACGCAGAGAGAGTCTTTTGCATTTTATTTCTCTTGAATCCACTTTTCTTTTTAACGTCCAACAGAAATCAATCATCATATTTACATCTCACCTTCCTTGATATCTACGTTCCATTTCCTAGATATCCTATTCTTCGCTCTAATACCCAAGATTTTTCGGAGTAATATACATGTAAATTTAAGAAATTCAACCTTAAATTCATTAGACAGTCCAACTCTGCTACTATTTCTTTGTAAATTTTACTCTTATTATTTCCTAGAAAATTCTTTACTACATTTTTGAAACTGATACAGGCAGCTTTTTCAATCTTATCCATTTTCGTTTCTAGACAGCTTTCTGATTTTTGGTAAAAAAAAATTGCCTCCTTCACTTTCGCATCTGAAATGTATGCATGCTGGAAACAATCGCCAAAGTTATGTAAAGCCTTAACGTAAATACTTTACAATGCCCAAATAAATAAAAAATAGTAATACAATTTATATGAAAGGTGGAAGGTCTTTTTTAACAAATTAAGAAATCATGAATATGCCACAAATAATAAATTATAAACAATATGTGGAAGGTCTTCTGAAGAATCGACCAAAAGCTTGTTTAATCGTTCAAAAGTTCTTCTTCTACCTCTTCATATAAAGTTGAGCCTTGTAAAGCAATACGTTAAAGCTTTTAATAAAGATGGTGGTTGCTTCAAGCATATTCAACAAATGCTTCCAAACATTTCAGATGCGATTTTTAATGGATCAGAAGTCACAAATATGTTAAGAGACGAAATTTTTGCCACAAAGATGAACAAACCTGAAAAATCTGCGTAGCTCAGTTTCAAAAATGTAGTGGAGAATTTTCTAGGAAATAATAAGAGTCCAAATTACAAAAAAAATAGTAGCGGAAATGATTAAATATTTTAAACAGTTGGGCTGCCTAATAAATTTATAGCTACATTTCTTAGATGCACATGTAGACTACTTTCCAGAACATCTTGGTGATTATAGCGAAGAACAGGGAGAACGATTCCATCAGGATATGAAAGAAATAGAGAGTCGATATCAAGGAAGGTGGGATATAAATATGATGGCTGATTTCAGTTGGCCGTTGAAAAGAGGAGCAAAATGCAAAAGACTGCTTCTCCACCGATCTTTTGAATGTAAAAGACAGCGATACCATAAAAAGAAAGAGTAAAGATTTTACTCTATAGCTAAATTTTTAAATAAATGGTCGAGATTCTATCAGTCAGATTCATTAGAATTTTTAACTGTCCTCTTGGATTATCCGGGAGAGCAGAACTCATCGCAATTACAGGGAATGGTCAAATTAGAACATTTTTTTTAGAATTTTGGTGGTTTATCATAAACTTGATACCTACCATATAGAATCTGCGATTGAATGGAAATTAGCTTTGTTGATTCGGTATATACAAATTTCATTTTTGAGGGAACATTATCAAATGTTTTTTTTTTGAAATACGCAATGCAATGCCTGTTTTTAGTAATTTTTAGCTATTTTTTTTAGGTTATCTTGAATGAGCCAATCGGCCAATTCTGACCTCGGATTCGGATTCAGCGCGAAAATACATGAGAATATATTAGTGTAGTACCCGAGTCAATTTTTTTTTGTGGCTGTGTAATTAACAATTTTCTGTTTTTTTTTTCCAAAAAGAAATAACTTTGGGAACGTAGCTCGTACAACCACGACAAAGTGTATTACAAAAGTCCATTGTCTATTCTAACCTAATCGAGAAAGACATGGAAAGACAAATACATAAGGGCATCAGAAATAAACACCGACACATGTACAAATATCGGGAGACAATTTTGGATCACATTGTATAAAATACAATACAGAGTACAAGACGACAACTTAATGAAATCATCTCGAAATGAATGATCTATTATGTTATTTTATTTTAAAATATTTTAATTTTATTACACCCCAAACCAGTCTGTCTGTCTAACAAGCACACAGCAAACAATTTAACTCTCCACACTCCACCAGTTCCTAAACTGCAATGTATTATCCGAGCGAAAACCAGCTGGCTAAACGAAATAGAACATATTGCTTTGCATTTATAATATGCCTCTGATAAAATGACCCAGTTCCGTTTATGTGGAAACTGAATTTTGGATGAGCACATCGCCATATGGAAATCTAATTTAAAATGCCAATAGTAGAAATTCGCTATGCAAATTCCATTAAACAGGTCATTAAAAGAACACAGAGGCATTAAAATAAATTAAAAATTAATGTATTGTTAAATGGAATGTATATAAATGATTCACGGAAGAATAAATTATTTTTATTAAATAAACAACTATCGTCCTATATCTATCATACCCACTTTGGGGAAAATAATAGAAAAAGCCCCATTTCAACAACTTATCACCTTTTTGAACAAAATAATATTTCAGACTGTCAATATGGTTTCCGCTCTGGTAAATCTACAGCAATGGCAATTAAAAAAGTGGCTGAAAGTATAATAGACGTTTTTGAGAACAAACACTTTGCCGGAAGTATTTTCTGTGAATTGTCAAAAGCCTTCGACTATGTGCAGCATAATATTCTCGCTTCTAAACTTTGTAGATATGGCCTTCAACCTACAGCACTTAATCTTTTAAAATCATACTTGAGTGACAGGGTTCAAATAACTGTACACAACGGAACGGTGTCATCATCAGTAAAAGTAAGATTTGGAGTTCCACAGGTTTCCGTATTAGGGCCACTACTATTCTTAATTTACGTAAATAATAATAATAGTAATAATTTATTTACATTCAAGACATATATAGTGTGTCCCAGGATAGATGTAACAAGAGGTGTAATGGACCAAAAATTTTGGAATTTTGGAATAGTATATGGGGATTGAGTCTTACTTGATGTAAAACTAAAGTATACCAAAAATGACTTGATTTGGTGTTATAAGCAAAGTTGTAAAAATCACCGCTAATAAAGTACCTTTATTTTTCAAAATATGAAAAAATTCCACTAAGAAAAGTTATTTAGAATGCAATTTTATTTAATGCCCTGATAGACCCCTGGGCGAGAAGAGAGTGTCCCTGTTCATTAATCCCAAAGTCCAGTCATGGCACGTGACATAGGTTAGATGTAGGGTTTTTATTAGGTAATAGTGAATAGTCGTCGTAATAAATTAGTTAGTTATAGAAATATTAAACATTTAATTTGTATCTGGCTGCATCGACTCATGTCGCAATGCCAAAAAAAAAAAAAAAAAAATGCAATTTTATACTTCTATACCAAATTTCAGGAATATAAAATTATTTTTTTGAAACTTCGCATTTTTTCAATAAATTAGTATTTTATTTTGAACCATTCAATTAAAACTGCATGGAAATTATTTTTTGTGAATTAATATTTAAAGTTATGTAAAAGCTAAAAGTAGGCTATGAGAAAAGCAGTGGATACACATTTATCATTTATTATTGACATATCTGTCAAACGTAGTCAATATTGTCCTTAATTTTCTGTTTCAAATTAACGAACCAACCATAAAAAATTAAGTGAAAATGGTACTCACAGTACGTGAAAAAATTTATATTGTGCAATGCTACGGAATTGGCGGTGAAAACTCGCTAAGAGAAGTGGTAAGCCAATTTAATTTGAAATTTCCAAACACTGCTTTGTCACGTACTCAGGCTATGAGAATAATTAAAAAGTTTCTGGCTACTTAACATGAAAAGAAAAATAAAAGCATACGATGAAGACAATGTTGGGGCTATTATAGCTCATGCCTCTGTTATAGAAAATCCTAGGATGCCACTAAGAGAGAGATCAGCTCTTATTAATATTAAAAGGCAAAGAAAATTGGGGCATATAAAGCAAATTATAAACATACGCTTGAAGAGAAGAGAAGAGAATTTTCTCAGATGAATCCACATTCACAACCAATGGTGTTGTTTCATCTCAGAATTGTCGGTTTTGGGCTTCTGAAAATCCAAATTTTAGAATTCATTGTAGAAGACAATATTATAAAAAAGTGAATGTGTGGTGTGCCGTTTCTTATTACGTTGGAGTTATTGGACCTTATTCATTCAGCACACTTATTTACAACTTCTTGAAAGATTTTCTGAAGAACATTTAAACATTTTAAGAGATATGTCTTTAGTTCATTTTCAACATGATGGTTGCCCTGGCCACTCCACAGAAACGGTTAATCGGTGGTTGAATTTAAATTTTGGAGAAAATTGGATTGCCAGGAATGAACCGATCAAGTGGCCGGCGAGATCCCCAGACCTATCAATATTGGATTTCTTTTTATGGGGTCGCCTCAAGCAGTTGGTTTACGCTGAACCACTTCCTAACGATGTAGCAGTATTGAAACAGAGAATTACAAATGCCGTAAACTCCATACCGTTAGATCATATTCGAAACAGTTTTAAGGACTTCAGGCGAAGGATCGAAATGTGTGTGGATGTGGGTGGTAGCTACGTCGAATAATAAAAAAATTGTAAACATTTGTATTGGTCAATAATTAATTTGTTTGTGAATCTGTTGTTTTTGACATTTATTACTTGTTATAATTTTTAAACCTCATTAATCTTCTGTTAGTAATTGTTTCTTGTTTTACAATTAGTTCGATTAACATTATACCTTCTTATATCTCGTATATTCAATTTTTTATTTACCAATAGCCTACTTTTTGAAATGATTAACATTTGCTCCTACACAACTTTAAGTATGAATTCAACTCTTAATTCGCAAAAAATGGGAAGTTTCAAAAAAATAATTTTATATTCCTGAAATTTAGTATAGAGCATTGCATTCTAAATAACATTTCTTAATGAAATTTTTTCATATTTTGAAAAATAAAGGTACATTATTAGTAGTGATTTTTACAACTTTGTTTATAAAACACCCTGTAGAACACCAAATCAAGTCATTTTTGGTATACTTTAGTTTTACAACAAGCAGGACTCCGTCCCTAAATACCATTCCAAAATTCCAACATTTTTGGTCCATTATACCTCTTGTTACATCTATCCTGGGACACACTGTATAAGAACGAATATAAATATTTGTACCAAGTAATCATTAATTACAAAATAATATAATTGCTAATTTTAAAATTTTTAAAATTCAAAATTTACTGTGCCTTAATAAATAACGGATTTATACTTAATAGTTACCTCTAATGCAAGCAATGTTATAAAAATTAAAATTAGTTTTAGTCAAGTAGTGTCGAGTAAACTCTTGTACCCTGCGTCTTTAATCATATTTTTACTTATCTTTTGAGATTATTGAAATTTGTTATTTCTCTAATATTTTTGTCATGTTGTAATTTTTTTTTTTTTCTTATTGGGATCATCTGCCACATATATTTTCTTCTATACAATGTCAACAATGTTATTTTTATATTTTTTTCTTATTCATTATTTGTCAAAAAAACACCCTCTATCTGCTCCTTTGACGTAAAAGTCATAGGCGTAGAGGTTATTTTCCAATAAAATACTGGATAATCGTATTATTTTGTAGATTTCATGGACATCGTATAGAAGAAAATATATGTGGCATCCCAATAAGAAGAAAAGAAAAATAAGATAATGCCACAACCAACATTTAGACAATATTGAAAAATTTTGTTCCGATATATACAAAATATTTTTGCCCAATTCCGTGTTTTCACAAATTTTAAAATCTCATTGACTGTCAAGGTAATACTTAATTATAACTAAAAACATTTGAATTTCCACAACCAGTTGAGTAATATCCAAGAAAAAGTATTTTTAAATTTGAATTAAATTTTACCGCCCACTAAGCTATATTGTTGACGTTATCGGTCATAAACCTAACCTCAAAAATACATATCTTTTAAAAATTTCCGAGTAATATGTCACTATTATGAAAATTTCCGCTTGGTTCTCGTATTTTCAACTAAAATTTGTTCAATGTAATGTTCATAAAGTTTTAAATATCTTCTCCTAATAAAATAAGGCGATTTTTGTAGGTTGGAAATCCAACCTATAATTATTAGCAGCCCATTTTTAGTAATCAACAATACTGAGACATCATATGCATCAATTTTTAAATGGTTGCTTGGAGCCATACTGGTTTCAAGTGAGAAGTGCGGATATAATCATTAAAAATGACAATAAACTTAAAAAACCTAAAATTTAAGGTTATGTTAATGCAACCGATGACGTCACAGCCCGTTTTGTATAATACCCGTTCAGTTATTCAGTTTTGATATTTATTTGTTGAAATTTTCAATTGTTAGATGAAAGAATGGTGTTTAAATATTGGTAAGTGCTTTAATGTATGGAGTACTTCATTTTAATAATATCAAAAATGCAAATTTGCATACAGCGAAAACACCTAATTGTCTTAGTCATTTTATTTGATCTAAGAAGTCCTTGTACTACTTTTTATATTATATTGATGTGTTGCTTGTTCATTTTTTGCATTTATTTAGTAAAACAGTGTAGCAATATATTTGCCTAACCATTAGCAATTTTGAGTCTTGAAATAGGAACTCTGTAGGATACCGATAATATTTATTTAAGATCATTTTTATGATTTTTTTATTGTAAATTTTCCAGATATGTAGTTCCAACACTGCCCCAGCCGATTATTTCATACCTTAATATTGATGCAACTAAGGCATTGTACAAAGTAATTAATGTGTTTTGTCTTAAAATCGGTTTTAACTGTTTGAATTTATATATTACACCACGTATTTTTTGTAATAGGTTTTTTTATATATGTTCTTGCCATCTAAGATGACAGTCAATTGTAATACCCAAGTATTTAATTTTATTATTATTATTATTATTATTATTTATTTAATTTTTGGTCAGGTCAATATATATAACGTCGTTTTCATCCTTTATAGCTAGTTTCTTAAAATTTAGAAAATTTGGGCTGTATTTATTTATTTATTTATTTTATTTATTTGGTACACTATTCAACAGGTGAAACTCAATTACAGAATAGGAAAATACAGAATAATTCAATACTTATCTAAGTTATAAACAAAAAGATATATACATATTATTTATATATCTGAATTAAACTAATAAACTAAACTAAATTAAACTAATACAATGCATTTGTCATATATAAAACAAAGTGAACGTCAAATGTACACTCTAAATTGAGTCTAATAGTCCGCAAGTCAACAAGAAAGAACAAAAATATATTTAAGCTAGAGACAATTTTTTTTTCTTCAAGCGTATTAAAATGTTTAAATTATGTCACCAAAAACAGAAGTAGAAGTAGGACATTGTTTTACTAGTAACAAAATGTTAGTACCGAACGCCACCGTAGTGGACATTGTTTTACTAGTAACATAATGTTAGTTCCGAACGCGCCACCGCAGTGGGTATTGTTTTACTAGTAACATAATGTTAATACCGAAAGCCACCGGTGGCGCGCTATCCACTAGCCACTTGTCATATTGTGTTAACATGCAAGACTGTAGTTTGAATATTTATACATTTATGATAAATAAATGAATTTTTGCATTTTAATACGCTTGAAGAAAAAATAGTATATATTACACGGAGTAGAACGCCTTTTTTGTGTTTCGCCCAGTTTGCGGCTTCGGCTTCGCCTCAGCCGCAAATCCTGGGCTCAGCACAAAAAAAGAGTGCGTTCTACTCCTAGTAATATAATATACTATTATGTTTACAGCACTGCAGATGAAAATATCTAAAGAAGTATCCAAATTATTATATATATTACACATTTGCTGAATACAAGAAAATTTCTTTACATTTGTTCTTGAAAATGGCAAGTAAAATAAATTGTTGTGCCTAGAGGCCGCCCTAGGAATTTGAAAATTAAGCATACTTAAAATTTCTCCACAGTCGATGTTACCATGTAAAATTTTATATAAGAAAATTAATTGTGATCGGTGTCTACGGTTTTCTAGACTGTCTAGGGAAAATTTAGAGAGTAATTCTTGATGTGGGTAACCAATAGCAGGATAGATCCCATCAGTCTTAAAAGACGCATATTTCAGAAATCGACGTTGAAGCCTTTCCAAATTTTGTATGTGTACATTATAAACAGGACACCATACTATTGAAGCATACTCAAGATGTGGTCTAACAAGGGTAGTATATAGTTGTTTTAATGTATTTATGTTATTAAAATGTGCGGAGTTCCTAATGACAAAACCTAGTGTTCTATAACTTTTACTGACAGTAAGTTCGATGTGGTTTACAAACGTTAATTTTCTATCAAATGTCACACCCAAGTCACAAAAAGTGTCAGGACGGGAAAGTGTGTGATTGTGTTTGACGTTAATGGCAAGAAAAATGATTTTTTGTGGTTAATAGTTAATTTTTTATTATCAAATAATCTTTTTATTGATTGTAGATCTTTTTCCACTAATCTTTTTAAATTTTACCATTTTCCCCTTTAGTAAAAAATTGCAGTATCGTCAGCAAGAGAGACGATTTTTCCTGCTGTTTTCATATTATGTCATTCATATACAGAATAGACCCTAATACAGTTCCCTGCATGACTCCGCATGTTAAGAAATGATTTGCCTAACTACGTTAAGGACACTTCGGTTGTATTTTTGCTGACGATCCGACGATGATAAACATCAATCAAACTTTTAATGATCTACAACATGATGCAGCGCTCACAGTTTCAGGCTTCTGATTGGTTCACAGCAAACAAATTAAATTTAAATTAATTGAAAACACAAAGTATGATTTTCTCAACTTGGAGATTGATAATCCCGATAATATCGAGTTTTTAGGAGTAATTGTGGATGGTAAGCTGTGCTGGGATCAACATGTAGTAAATTGTCAGGCTAGTAAATTGTCGAAGGTAATTTATCTGATTATGAGTCTAAGAACTGAGTTGCCTCTGAGTGTGATAAAGACAGTTTATTTCTCGCTATTTCAGAGGGTTTTTTCCTATACCATAATAACTTGGGGACCCTCAGCTCATCTGAACAGAATATTTTCACTTCAAAGACGTGTTGTGAGAATAATATTGGGTTTATCATTTAGAGAGGATGTCAAACAAAAATCTAGCGAGTTGAATATCCTGACTTCTCCTAGTTGTTTCATTCTCGCAGCTCTTATGCATGTTAAAAGAAATTTAAATGACTATGTTTCACATGGTGAAATTCATAAACACGATACTAGTCAGAGGAATGAGGTTCGTTTACATTTTACTAGGCTAGAAAAGCAACAAATTGTTAAGGCCCAAAATTCTTTAACAAGTTGCCACTCAGTATCAGGATGTTGCCGGAAAATAATTTCCATTATAATATTAAACAAATTCTGCGAAGGGGAGCATATTCATTTGATGAGTATTTATGTGATGTTACTATGTGTTTCAATGTTTGTTTACTATTGTATGTTGTAATATACAATATTTGTACTTCTGTCTGATGTTCTATACAATATTTGTAATTTTGACTTATGTAAAACCACTGGTTGTTAACATGAATAAATTATTTATTTATTTATTTAAATAATGTAGGATGGCTTCCAAAAATAAATTAATTGTAGCGTTAAATTTTAAAACGTATGCACTCCCAAAAAACGAATCGAAGAAACTTGCTCTACCGAACGACTTAATTGTTGAAATGAACTCGAATACGTTTTGCCATCTTCAGATTATGTCATCTTGAATGGCGAAATGCGCGCCCAGTAAAGTATTCCAGTGTTTTGATGTTTGTGCAAACTATTTCATAGGCACTATCACACAAAAGATTTCCACCTGCTCCAGGATCATAACTATATTTGCGAATTAATTACCCACTGTAATTTTTTGCTCAGTGCTTCAAACGATATAGAAAGACGGTAAATAAACTCTTTTTGAACGTTGTCGGTAACTACCGGTCCAATATTTCTTGACGAATTTTTCGATCTAAATTTTCCACATGCACTGGGCAAATCACGTGTACTTTGCTTATAAAGTAGCCCCAGAGAAAGTAATCGAAGGAAGTCAGATCTGGCGGTCTGGCCAGCCATTCAATTGTCCCCTTCTTCACAAGTAAAATTAATCAATAACCATACAAGTAACTCAGGAATGCGTAAAGAATCTGAGCTAATATGCATTAGGATAATACAATTCAAAATACAGTGTCAGAAAATGTGTCATTTGGTCGGCAATGAGAGCAAGCGAGAACGAAGCAACTAGGCTATTCTCTTTTATCGTATAACACATCCTACTCGTGCCACCTGCTTTCCCCACCACATGTACGTGGGCGGCTCTGTCTGTAGGAAATGTAAAGAATTATTTGATTCGCTTTGAAAGTATAACGAGTTAAATAATTTTAGTTATTAAAGCACGTAATAATATTACCTATACTGAACAGAGCCAACTACAATAAATGGTATTGAAATTTTTAATAGCAATGATGTACGAGTGTTCCTAATCGCGCGTCATTATTTGCTCCCTCTACTAGAGCACTGGTACACGCCTTTATTGTAGGCGGTCTGTCAAGCCGTTGAAACTATGCCTGCCACCCAAATCCCAAATCTTCCGATACTGTATAGAATCTAGTACAGTACCTAGAGGTAACAAATACGCAAAACTTCGGAATAATGTCATATTGAACGGATTTCGTTCATTTTTGGCAGTATAATAGTAAATGCTTCACAGAAAAGTTTCTATATTGTGCGGGGGCTTGCTAATTTATAGGGGGTGGATGCCACCCCCCTCAGGGATTATAGCTTAAAAAAAAGTATTTCCAAACGGCTTTCGTCAAGTTTCTCGAAAAGTATTACTTTATCGAAAAAATATTACAGACCAATTACAGAAAGTACAAACTGGGAATTAATTATATTTTTTGTTTATTCATGTAGGATTCATAATTTCGGAGATATTTAAGTTTACCTTTGGCATCCAAGAGTTCATAAGATAATTATTTAGAGTGAGAGTTAAATACCTCAGAAACTGTGACACCTACGTCAAAGATGCTAATAGGTAGAATAATAGGTTATTAATTAAGCTTTCAACTACTTTTTTATTTGTTTCTGTAGCATAAAAAATAAAGAAGTTATGACCAAAGTAATGTGCATCTACATATTTTTTTTAATAACAACGTCGCCATTTTGTTACTGTAATTAGCCAGTAATTAAAAAAAAAGAAATTTCAAACACTGTTTCTCATTAATATATATCATGATGTAGATGCTCAAATTGTTTGGTGTGTATACACCACTTACTTTAGAAAAAAAACACAGTTTAAACTATAAAGGTATTTTCAATAAAACATATTTTTTTTCTTTTTCCAAATTTCTCGATAAATATCAGTTTTATTGAAAAATGGGCAGAGACCAAAAATAAAGCTCATAAACTGATAATGAATTTCGCTTGTTTATTTATTTACATAGATTTAATAGTTTCGGAGATATGAAAGTTTACAAATGACGTCCGAACGTTTATAAGACGAAAAATGCAGTTTAAATGTTAAATATCTCAGAAACTGTGACACCTACGTCACGCATGCTAAGAAATGAAATTAAAGACAATTAATTGCGCTTTCAAATTATTTTTCACTCGTTCCTGTAGCATATGAAATAAAGAAGTTATGACGGAAAAATGTACGTATTTATATTTTTTTATATAAAAAGATCGCCATTAGCTAGCAATTTAAAAAAATTATCTCAAATACAGATTTTCGTTAAGATGTAGCATTACCTAGATGCTCATTTTTTTTTGTTCATTTAAAGCACTTGCTTTCGAAAAAAATGCATTTTAAACTTTAAAGACAATTTCGAAACACTTGGATACCAAATATAAACTTAAATATCTCCGAAATTATTAATCCTACATCAATAAACAAAAAATATAATTAATTCCCAGTTTGTACTTTCTATAATTGGTCTGTAACATTTTTTCGATAAAGTAATACTTTTCGAGATACTTGACGAAAGCCGTTTGGAAATACCTTTTTTTTAAGCTAAAATCGCAATTTTGAAGTCGTTATAACTTAAAAACTATCAATTTATGTGAAAAATTGCATAGAACCTTTTCTTTTTAAAATTTCATTCTATTTCAGCTCCAATAAATATATGTATTTTTTAAGTGCCACCCCCTGAGAAGGGGTGATTCCACCCCCTATAAATTAGCAAGCCCCCGCACAATATACAAACTTTTCTGTGAAGCATTTACTATTATACTGCCAAAAATGAACGAAATCCGTTCAATATGACATTATTCCGAAGTTAAAACCTCCAGTTACTGTACTAATAAAATACATGTAAAATTGTATAAAAGATAACACGTATATAATAACAAACTACAAAAGTATAAAAACACGCAATAAATAAATAAACACATAAATATAAAAAAGACTGAGTAAAATTCATTAACACCATACAAGCACTTTTCAAATAGTAAATTTTTTATCCTCTTTTTAAAAGTAAAATAGGCTTTTACAATTTTTTAAATCAATGGGCAAATGATTATATATTTTACATGCGTTGTAAAACACACTTTTTTGATATATTGTTGTTGTATGCAGATGAGGAATTAGCTGATCTTTAAATCTTGTATACAGCAAGTATTTACAATTTATACAAGATTATTGGAAATGTCAAAAAGGGTGGAATGTGAGGATATAAGTTTATTAATTAGGGAAGACATCCTATTTGGATACAGGAAGTAAATAGCACGATTTTGCAGAAAATGGTATATTTCACTTAAGGAAATTAGAGTCATTCAACGAATTATTATTGTTGAGAAAAGTAGTGAAACACAAAGTTAAAACCATTGACCACTTCTTCATTATGTATTTTTACCCCATCCACACTTATAGATATAGATATATCCGATATATTCATATTCTTCCCTTGTATTTATCTAACAGTGCTCCTATAGGATGTTTTAAACAGTTTCAGGTAGAACACTCAGTATAATTCCCAATTAGGCATCGTGACTTTATCACCTTCGCACTGGGAAAGGTGAAACGTATTAAATTTTCAACCAGTTCCAACAGACACACCAGCATCGTGGCGTTCTTCCACGAAACGAATTTTGTATTCATAGAAAAAAATAAATATCCCCACACAATCTTGTTAGTCTCAAGTTTATGATAAACATGTTGTTTAAAACTCGCTGGGGTGTTGCTGTACAAATAACCATTACCAGAAGACGACGGTAAAACATTTATTCATGAATTTTAGATTCGTGTACTTTCGTCTTCACTAAAAATGGGATTTATATGATGTTCGGGAGGCGGGAGGACATGTTTCGATGAAAAACACCAATTTCACTAAGCAATGTAGATAAATGAGCTAGGTTACAATGGTAGCCTGACAAAGCATTTGCTAAGAGTAGCTCATATATAAACAGAAGACGAAATATTGTCTGCATTAAAGAAAATTAAACCTAAATTAACTTCTGGATTCACTGTCTGTTCTTCAAAGTATTGCTAACAGTCAAGTCATTAACCGTATCATTAATCCGTGTATTGCTGAGATTAAAATGTTAGTAAACAAGAGAGAAAGGTTAATCAAAGGAGGATGTTAAAAAGTGGCTAATTTTGACCTAAGCTGAACAACGAAAAATGAACACGATTTTTAATAGCATTTTTCCCGTAGAATGCGATGATGTATTCGGTTTTACGGAAATCGGCGGGAAAATGTGGAAAAGTTAAGAAAATACTTGAGAATTTACAAAGTTACACTTTTAAGATCTATAATATTTTATTCTAGATTATGGTGGTTTGGTTTCTTTTAGTATTTTTCTCATAGAATATGATGCTCTACTTCGCTTTGCCGAAAAATTAAGAAAATGTTTGAAAACTTTTAAAATCTATTCTGCGTCATTTCCAAGTGAAATATATTAAGAACCAACATTATTTGTTTGAGATTATAGTGGTTTTATCTAACTTGAAATTAAGCTAGATAATCTGATCTTAATGAGTTTAACTTGTGGTTGTTACAGGCTAAATATTATAAGTTTTTTTTTTTCAATTTTTTTTTCAATTCAATTCAACTTTATTCAATGGATTGTTCAATAGATACAAATTAGATGCAATAATCATAAATTACAACTTATATACTTAATTGTACAGTTAGTACAGGCACCTAAATGACTAAACATTTGAATGTGCCTAGGAGATGTAGATTGCATTATTTGCACTTCATTATTTTTATGATTAATAAATATAATGAGTCATAGTGAATATCATTACAAATAAAATATGAATTAAATCTAGTTACTACTTACTAAACTAAACTACAGCTACTAAGTAAATAACAAAGTACATAATGCTATTTATGTGATACAATCATTCTGTATTTAGGTTTCTCAAAAAAATTAAAGGAGTCGTAATGATTACTTATAAAATTTCTACATTTCTTGTTAAATGTTTTTAGATTCTTTGATCGCTTGACTTCAATGGGTAGAAGGTTATAAAATTTTGGAGCCAAGTATTGAAAAGATCTCAAACTAATATTCTTATTAATGACAGGTATTTGAAGGTGCAGATGATAATTTTTTTTAAATTATCATTCTTATGTAGATATGAGCAAGAAGAAAGGATACATAGTGATCGCACATTAAAAATATCTTCGGAGTATAATAAATCTGTAGGGTACAGCCAAGGTTTTTTGTAGATTACTTTCAGGATGAAGTTTTGTATTACATTCAGTAGCTTTAGTGAATTGTTATATAGACCACCCCAGGAAGTAATGCCATACCTGATTAAAGACTCTACTAAGTGCTTTATAAATCATGTTTAATAATTTTTCTCCTAAAAATTCCCTCATTATATAAAATGTATATATAAGTTTACGTATGTTTGTTGTTAATTTAAGAATGTGTTTGTCCCATTTTAAATGTTGGTCAATTATTATTCCTAGGTATTTTGTTTGAGCTGTTTCTTTAATTTCTTCAGTCATGTTATTGAATCTAATGCTTATAAATTCAGGCCGATTTGCCGATGTCAATGAAAAGGCTATGTAGTGGATTTTATTTAAATTTAACGACAATTTGAAAGTGTTAAGCCAATTTTGTATCTTGTTTAATCCATCTGTGACTTTAGATTTTGTTTGATTCCAAGAAACATCTTGAAATAACAATACTATATCATCCGCAAATGAGATAACAGTGCCATTTATATCCAGTTTAGTTAAAGAATTTAAATAAGTGATAAATAATATTGGTCCAAGGACAGTGCTTTGTGGGACTCCTATAACAATTTTACTTGGAGAGCTAACGGTTTCTCTAATCCGGACCATTTGATATCTGTCTGAAAGATAGTTTTTAAAAACATTTAACACCGTACCCCGCACCCCATAACCATGTAATATATCCAGTAGCTTTTTGTGGGGCACTGTGTCAAATGCCTTAGCTGAGTTATTATGCACTTTTTAAAATTTTCCGAATTTTCCCGGGGTTTTCCCGCATAGCCGTGTTAACCTTCTCTTTTCACTGAATAAGTTAGAGAAACCACTATAATCTCAAGTTATTAACGTTAATTCCTAATATATTTCATTTAAGAATGACGCAGATCAGATATGTTGAGTCATCGGACATTTTCTTGATTTTCTACATTTTTTACACATACAATTATACATTTACAATTTTAACACAAAACAGAGTAGATCATCGTATTTCAAAGGAAAAATACTATGAAAAACCACCTCAATTTTTAGTTATATACATATTGAAAGGTTAAAATTATGACTATTTCAAGCATCATTCTAAGTTCTACGCCTTTTCCCAACATTTTCCCGCAAAAAAGAGTTGACCCTCATATCCTATGGAAAAAATACTACAAGAAACCACCTGAATCTTACATAATAAGCTATGGATCTTAAAAAGTTTAAATTTTGAATATCATAGACTCGAATTTGTAAATATTTGGGCATTCTCTAAATTTTTCCGCACTTTCCTGACATTTTTGACCTTATGGGAAAAATATGGCATAAGAAATCCTACTCGCTACACCCCTCTCCAGCCAGATATTCCTACCTGTTGCTGGCATAAAGATTTAAAACACTTCAGGAGAGAAATACGAGAATAAATAGACTAAAATTTGGCCACGGGTGCTACCCGACGCATCTCAAGAAGATAGGAGTTGTGGACACAGGCTTTCTGCGATACATTTGGATCATATATTTTTTGAGTGCTAAAGTATAAAGTAGAAAGCGATGTATTTCATAAAAAATTAAGTAATCTAAATGAAAATTTAAAAAAATATAGTTAGAGACTGCTGGAATATTGGATAGGCTTTATATCTTCGCGTCTGGTCGCGCATGATACCCTCACATTTCTGCATTTTTTAGTCGGGGGGCATACTTGATGAAATATACACTCCATCTCCGCGGGAAATTTCATGATGAAATTATGGGAGTAAGTTTAATACATTCCACATGCCCTCCATAAACACACCTTACCAGGTGCTTCGCTTGAATTTGTGACAGACGGCCTATTGGCGTCATATATTCAAGATGGCTGCCACCCCAGACATCATCGAAAGTTCTCGATTATAACAGTTGATAGGCCCACCCTAGCAATATTTTGTACTAAATCTTCTTTGTTCTAAATTAAATTTTAAACAAAAAAAGTTATAACAGTTTTTGTGGTATAACCTACCGGTTATCGGTTATAGCCAGTTAAAAAGTGTATTAACCAATTTTTAATTTTTGGTTTTAAAGGATTTTTAGATTTTTAGGTTGAAAAATAACAACTAGTTAAGAAATTAATATTTATTTCAATATTTTTATTGAATTAATTGTAAATGTTTTCAGCTTAATACTCTTCATTTGAAAGTTCATCGATATCAAAATGTTGGCCATGATTCTCGCATGTCTTCATCGCCTCCACACATATAAAGCTCAGTGCATAAAATGTTTTGGGATTTACATTTACAGGATATACCACATGTCCCTTTTACATATGAACACCGAATTAATTTTAAAATGGTTTCAAGTACACAAGGCAATGGTAGATTAGGTCAGCAAGATGCCATTCCATAACCTGGTAATGTGCTGTACGAATAAAAGGAGATAGTGACGCTTTTGTAGGAGACAGATTTTTACTTTGCGTCTTGTGCTTGGAGAACATCAACCAACGAAGCTACCCAATGTCTGAAATCTTCGTCCCTGGTGTATATACCTTACGAATTAATTTTTCAATAATAGTTTCAGGTTTCAGCTTCATGCCCGAATTCTTCAATGGATCCAAGTTTCCCAAAAATGTCATTATCGGTCTCATAAACCCTTCCCTTCTTTGCAAGTGAACCTGTGACATCATATCCTAACAGAGCATGCAGACCTAGTAACCGTTTTATCTTTTCTGATCCTAATACGGTGCAAACTCCGCCAACGTCAATCATTATTCGATTATTTCCTATACCAGTGACAAAGATGCTTAGACATGTAAAAGATTTTGACCACCACAATGCTAGTAGAAATACGTCTGTATCAAATGAATATATATGAAACGCAGTAGCTCCTTTTCGGGTGGCAAAATGGCAGTGCAGTATTATTTTAACGTCAACTTCTTCATGACTACTTTGAAGTTCACTTACGTCACTTCCGAAAGACGATTTGACTTCAGTCCTCCAGCTTACGATTAGGCTTCTCTCAATATTGCGTGCGTACAACAAAGCTTTTCCGCAAGATACGCTTTGTTTTTACGTGAGAAAGGAGGGATTTCATCTGTATATTTGCAAAGTTTGTGGAGTCGGTTATTTTGCAGTGGGTGTTACTGTAGATGTCCTTTTATGTCACATCACAGCTTAAGAGAATATATGTGTCAAACACCAAGTAAATTTCATCATATTTTAAGAGTTCGCTTGATTTTATTGTTAAACTCCAAAACTAGATCATTGCATGTTTTAACCTGCACTGATTTTCTCAACGATTGCATCTTTGCCATTCTATCAAGAACAGCGACACAGTGGGATTTTGCATTCAGATGCTCTGTTATATTTGAATCCACCAAAGAAGTTTGTACAGTATTATCAATTTTTGCAGGGTGTTGCTCTTCTAAAGATGTTCATTAGTTTAGGTTTATTTGTAGACAACTTCATTGATCCATCCAGATTAAACATGGAGAACGGAACTGCCGAGAATTCATAATTACTTAATGATGTTTTTAGTTCGATATCAGTACGTCTTCTCGATATAACTAGCAAGCGTGTGAATAACGATTGGTCGAATTGTACTACAGTGTCAGCTAACTTGTTGTCTTGCGTCTAGCTTTACATAAATTAAGATTTCCTTTGTTCACTGGGTCCCAGAAATTCATACTGTCAGTTTCAATTCAGTTATTTTAAAGCGGTGCAGATTTCACAACCCTTTTCTAAAATGCTTAGTGTATCCGTTTGTATGGTTTCATGAAATACACACTTTATTGTTGTGTTGGTCAGTTCACCGCCTTCATATGTTATAGGGTTGGTTGGTCGGTGTTCTGATAGTGTTATAGATACATTGCACATCTTCACGTTGTCGCTTTCCTCTAGATCGTGTCAAATGGTGGTGTTTTGTTTTTACTTCTTCTGCAATTCCAATCATTGCTTTGGTTCCTGTAGAAAGTCTTGCCAGCCCAGGAGAGGCCAAAAAGAATCGGGTTAAAGTATTTTTCTTCTGTGTTATGTTAATTTGAAATGATACGAGTGATAACAAAATTAAAAATGTTTTTATACAAAACACCTCCTGAATGATAAAAGATATCGATAAATTCCTAAGGACGTCCAAATATAGAGAGAATTTCCTTTTTTCTTCTCCAGCTAAGCTGTAAAGAACGATATGATTTTATTTTCTAAATTTCATTCCTATAGTCTCTAAATATATATTTTAAAAGCCAACGGTGGTGCCCGAAATATAATTTTTTTATTGAAAATTTTTCAAAACACTTAATATTCGAAATTAAAAAATATATTAATTAAAGAACCGTGTTATAATTAATACCTTTTGGTTAGGATTATTTAATTATCAAATAGGTGCCTCACAAATTATACCGTGAATCTGAACACGATTTAGTGGATATTCTACAGAAAAACAGCTTTATTATTTTTATCATAGAATCATTGTTTACATAAGCTAAAATATAACAGAACTACGCTCTTTTATGAGCATATAGTTGATTTTGGAAATAAATCAAACCAGGCAAACCATCCAGATATAACAAATTAAGCCCCAGTCTCATCCTTCTTCGGGTTATACATAACGTGATGTTATCTGCAGTTATTTCATTTTCTATAGTGATCGGCGCGGCGCACCAACTCCAGTATGAGAGTTTATGTCAGAAAAAGGGCCACATAAAACAGCGAATAAAAGTAATTTTTGAATATAGGGCGAGCAATAAAAGCGGTAACTGCACGGGGCTTAGAGCGCGGTCTCGACCGCCGCGCTGCCTAACTAAATCCGATTGTGGCTTTAGCGGAGAGGCTATCACAATAAATCCCCGGAATGGGCCGCATCTATAGGACATACAATTTGGTTTCAGTATCCGCGAATCCGTATCACAAATCTAGTTTGCTTTGTTTCAGCTCCTCTTTTGTTATTGCTTGGGTCTCTTCGGTTTGCCGTTTTAAGTGATTAAAAAGGTGGATGATTCTGTGCGATAATATGCTAATGAACTTTATTAAGTTAATGCGACTATAATGGGGGCGGAATAAAGAGATTGTCGCTTTAATTTGGATGTTTTTCTGAATTGGTGGACCGCTGGCGACCCGATACGGGGTAGAAAACGGCCGATTGTGCAATATACTTTAAAATCTTAGAAATGCATACCAATTAAAGACTTTGTCATAATTCATGTTCTTTTTCTGCAGAGTTTCTTTTTAGAAAATTTGCCTGGCACTCGGGATTGATAATAACTTTTGTTGATGCGGTTTCCACAAACATCCAAACGCTTGAACACTACACTCAAATACTATCACTCGACGTATGTTTTGAAAACCAAGTTGTCATCATCTGGAGATGGTTAATACTAAAGTGCAACTAAGAACGTTCTTATATTTATACTAAACTTATGTCATCCCTACCTAAACTCTACCTACTTGTTTCGGGTCGATGAACCGTGACCTCTCTCGCTCTCTCTCTATCCAGCATCTCTCGTCCATATTTGCACATATGCCTCCTTCATTTTCTTCCAGCTGCCTCTATCTCGTGCTTTCGTCATCCACTGCCTCCCTGCAACTTTTCGAATGTCATCGTACCAACTTAACAAAGGTCGTCCCGGATTCCTTTTTTCGCCCCACAGTTTCCATTTAGTGGTTTTTCTTGTCCATTTGTACCCTTCCAGCTTCGCCACATGCCCGGCCCAACGCCATTTTGATGTTAGAGTTGTAATTTTAACATCCTCCATTTTTGTTCCTTGTCTGATCCACTCTATAGATTTCTTATCTCTCAGAATATTGCGCATATTGCGCTGTGTACCTCGCAGTTTACTCATTGCTTTCTTTGTGAGTGCCCACGTTTCAATTCCATATATCAGCACCGAAATAACACATTATTGTAGTATTTTAGTTTTCATATACATCTTAAATCTTTTGTTGTTATTTTGTAGAATGTGTTTTAGTCTTCCGAATGCTGTCCACGCTAGCCTGATTCTTCTGTTTAGGTCTACTGTTTGCATTTCCTTATCAATTCTGATGTTTTGCCCTAGGTATATATATTGTATATTGTTCTACTTCCTCTATTTTTTGTTCATTGAGCATGAATGGTTGATTATTTGGTGTAGATGTTCTTTTCATTATTTTCGTTTTTCCATATTTATGCTAAGTTCTATTTTCTCTGATTTTCTCTTTGAGTTCTTTTAACATTTGTTCTAATTCTAAAGGATTTTCCGTTATCAAAACTACATCGTCTGCATATCTTAAGTTACTCAGTTTTTGTCCTTCAATATTGATCCCATAGTTTTCCCAATGAAGTTCTTTAAATATATCCTCTAGTGCTATCGTGAACAGTTTTGGTGATATAGAGTTCCCTTGTCTTATTCCCCTTTGAATCTTTATCCGTTCTATTCCCGTATGTAGTTTTACTGTGCTCGTTGCTTCTTTGTAGATATTTTCAATTAATTCGGTATATCTTGAATCAACTCTGCAGTTTTGTAAAGAATTTATAATTGTCCACATTTCTATTGAGTTAAAAGCTTTGTTATCGTCGCTGAATGTTAGGTATAGGTTTTTATTGTATTCTATTATTTCTTCTATGATGTTACGGAGGTATGTGATCAAGGGTGCTATAGTTTTTTCTGAAACCGGCTTACTCTACACCTTGATATAAGTCAAGTTTATTTGTTAGACTAGTTGTAATTATCTTCATTGGTAATTTGTATACCTGCCATAATAAAAGGTTTATTGGTCTGTAGTTGTTAAGGTCTGATTTATCCCCTTTCTTATAAAATGTTATAATTACAGCATTATTCCAATCTTGTGGTATTTTCCTTTCTTCCAAAGATTTATTCAGCAATATCCTGAGGCTTTTTACTAAATACTCTTCTCATATTTTATTAATTCTGGGATTATTCCATCTTCTCCTGGAGCTCGATTTAATTTAATTTCATTTAGGTGGCTTTCATTATTTCTTCTGTATCGATTTCGGTTATTTCTTCCGATCCAACGTTTATTTGTCTGTTATGTCTTGTAATCGGTTTTCCAGTTTTTGAGTTGTATAAGTCTTGGTAGTATTCTTTCATTAACTATATCATTTCTGCCCTATCATGTATTGTTGTGCCGTTCTCTCTTTAGTTGGTTTATAACATTTATATTTGTGTTTAGTTTTCTTCGTAGGACTTTCAACCTCTTATTTTCTTCAACAGTGACCTACCAACCAATAAAGCAGACTGTTTGGGATACTATTTTTACATTTTACAATGTCTAAGCTTTTAAAAGCATCCGGCTGATTATTGATTGTTACATTCCTAATTAACCTTAAGGTATTAATATCTATTCTATGATTATTATTAAAGGTATCTTAGGCAACACTAGGCTTTTAAGTTTTTTACTTTTGAGATAGGCCCTATGTTCCTTGAATCTTGTTATGATTGGACGCTTTGTTTGCCCAACGTACTTCAAATTAGAGTCTTTACAACTAATTTCGTAAATCCTTGGCCTTTCGTTTAAATTCATTTTATCCTGAGGGTTGTGTTACAAAGGCATGGATACTTAAGTTCAATTATATTGCCATTTCATTTTAACTATGTTATGTTAGGTAGATAACCCCTAAAGCCCTATACTTTCTACAACAAAAATTTCTCGGCTAGCTCAGTTATTTTGGGGACAGGTAAGGAGAGGTAAAGAAAACAGTTAGAACTATACCTGCTGCTTTTTTAAATTTTGTGCAGTCAGTTAATAATCGGTCGACCTAATAGTAAAAAAGTTTGTGTTCAGGATAACACCAAGTGAAAAATGTTTGAAAGATCTCAGGAAAGTACTGAAAATCGAAAATTTAGTGAGTAAAATGAAGGAACCAAATTTAAAATATGAAAGTTATATTATTTATTACATATTTTTAAAACCACATATCGCACATCCTTAAAAATTTAATATCATTGTATTTGTTGAAAAATATATATGTAAATAAAAAACTGTCGATCACCTAATAATCTCAAAAACGTGGTAATCATTGAAAAACAATGTACAGCACACTAAGTATTTTTTATTTATATTTGTTTATATTATTTTATTTGACATATTAAAACACGATGGTGTAATTTCTTACTAATAAAAGTATTACTATTATTATTATTATTAATTAATAGACTGAAAAACCTACAGAAACTTGTATTAAGGTTATTTTTTATCACATTTATGCTTCAGATAGAAATCTCACACGTTTGGCCAAACCTGCACAGTCTATTGCAGAAGTCTTTATTACTTTCTTCTCTAAGGGACGGTTTATCAATGAAGGGTCAACTTTGCCCGTCAACTAACCCTAGGATAATTTAAACACAGTTCAAAGTGAGTATTAAATCTGCATCCGTTTATCCACTACATTTTATAGAAAGATCTAGAATAACCTGAGCAGGGCCGTACCAAGCCACCTGGCCGCCTGCGTGCAAAATTAAATATTGCACCCCATAGGTGGCTATAAATATAGCCTAGGGATATTTGGCTATAAATATCTATATCTACATAGCCCCCCTCTTAGATCCGCCAGTGGTATATTAGGAGCTGTATTTTTTTAAAAATTTGTATTTTTTCTCAATTTTTAATATTAGGCTTAAGTTAAATTTAAGTTAGGAGAAACAAATTGTCATGAAAAATAGAGTTTGTGTGGATAAAGACATTATATTCCCAAAGTGTCTTACCTTTTTTTATCAAAACACGTCAACTCCCACATGGCGCTGAGCTAATGGTCAGACTTAGATCATCGGTATATAAAAAGAATGGTTATTTTCTTGTCTTCATTATTTGCCCTTTAGCTACATTAAAAAACTATTGGTTGTAAACTTCATTAATGCCTCAAAATAAATATTATTGTATGTTTCGTTAACCTAAATCTGATGAAAAGGTTCACCTTTTCATAATCTTCGAAGGGATTATTTCGTTGCCAAAGTATGTATAACCACAGTCTTTCGTATGATAAAAATTCTAAGATATCGTCGTCATCGGTTATTTCGTCGAAAGTTTCCAAGGTCAATAATTTAAGTAAAAAAGTAGCTTTAATTTTCCACGTAACTCCCCACAAGAAACAACAGAAACAACAATTTTTGGTCAACCTGAGGCTAACAAGTACGTTGAAGCTCGAGCTAAATTAACTCTGATTTCAACCCCGGGGCAAACTAACTTAACTCTGTATTAATAAACCGGCCCTAAGTTGCACATTTCATACTTATGCGTTTACGGAGTATATCTCAAGTACGACTAAGGTTTTATAACTTACTGTCATATAGTTGTTAAATCTGAGAAAGAAAATCTTCAAGAACTACACCTAGGAGGAGTGTCGTTAGCAACAGAAACGATCGCAATTATTATATGCCTACGTGACATTAAGCCGTTAAGCTTCTCTCGGGACGGTTTTCATTGTAGTTATATAATTGCCCCCGTCGTATATTATTATGTAAATAGATGTAGCACTTAATGCCAACATGTAATATTATACAGTAAGTGTCGACGTTAATAAATTTTAGTCACCTTCAGACATACTCGAATTTAATATTTAAAATCTAACATTAACTTCTTAATGGACCTTTTCTGCGGGAAATCTAGGAAGACGTAATAAATCATGAAAATGCTAGCGCATAGCGGACAAAATAAGCCAGTTCACTTATGAATGTGTTATTACCATTTTTATTAAGAATTTCTCGATTCGGTTACGGAAAAGATCGACCAGCTGTACGAAAGTGCCCACTGTAATGAATTTATTTTGATCTTTAGCTTTAGTTATTAGATTCTATTGCAGATTAATTTGCTCATTTTATGTAAATTACATTTATAGTAAATCATAGAGAAATATGTCTGATCCTTTTGGCGCAGAGGTTTATTTCGTCAAAATTTTTAAATATTCTTACAGTGGCAAAATACCCAACAAACATAAGAAAACATGTTTTAACACAAAGCAAATAAGTAAAATATACTATATATAATAGAAAAATAATATACTTAATGTACATTTCATATAAACAAAATAGTTATTTAAGATGATGAAATTTATTTTTATATTAACTGATCAGGGGTTAACTATTTAGATATTTTACCCATAATTTTAAAGCCTGTAAGATTTTTTCCTTAAAATAGCTTCTCGATTCCTTAGACTCTTTGGTGAAATCGCTAGAATTAACCGTTTTCGGGAAAAACCCAGTTGAACATTAAGCTGTTTTTTTGGGCAATAACCCATCATACTGTAATTATATCAATATTAGACTTAGTCGAGGAAATATAACACAAAAATAGCCCCAAACCTCATTTTTTTTTGCAGTAAGTCGGATTGAGATGGGGTTTTTTGCATTCGCTTCGTTAACTCGTCTAGAAACTTTGTGCCATATTTTGGTCTTGTACTTTTTTGAAATTGCATTGCTGCATCGAAAAGTGAATTCTTATAAGTGCATCTTTTCAAGTGATGAAGAAAGAATTCATATCTTCCAGAAAAAACTCCCGAACCATACGAATTTCAGTAACCGGGGTTTTTTTGGGTCGTTGGACCTGAATGTGATGTCCAAGTGAGCCCCTGTGCACCTGGAGGTCAGGACGGCACCAGGAACGTCATCACCTGGAGTTCCCTGTAAACTCATGGAAAATCGATCGAAACTCGTTAGTCGGGGGTTTTTCGGGTCGCTCGTCCCGAATCTGAGATCGGCAACCTCCTCCGGAGGATCTGGTGCGCGCGACCTGGCTAATAATGTCATCCGGCACAATTTTTGCAAGCGATATTGCAAATCGAGCCGTTCTTCCTACATCCACAGGAATAACCACAGTCGGTTTTACATCCACAGAATATCAACTTCATTATATTCGGTGGGCCAGGTGGTTGTGTCATCCTTATGGGGATCAGCTTATCGTTCTCGTTTTTCCAACCCCAATCTGTTGGAGCTAGGTGATGCTCTTCTCCAAACAACCAATTTTGTACTTGTAAATAAACCCGTTTAAGATGTTGAGTGAGGGCATCTACCGTAGGAATGATTTTTCCGATATCCATCGTTTTCTTGCTGGCAACTGCCATTAAGTACATTCTGTACCTGAACATTTCTACCAACTGAATTCCACTGAGCTTAAATTGGTCGGGGACATTTGGTTTTCTGAATGTAAGTAGTCCAATGTACATTGCTAGATATAAATGTCCAAAATTTCCTCTACTGAAAGTCCAACTTCCTTAAACTTTGCAGCATGGGGTTCAAGGTCAGGGAACTTTTGGAATGTTTTGAAAAATGTCACCTTCCCTTGATAGTGCATTGCTGAGACAGTGTCGCATCCGGTAATAGCATGTAATAATAAAATACTATCGGCCACTGACGGCATATGAGCCAAACACTTTGAAGAATATAATTCTATGGGCTTATTCGGTCGAGCTGGCTTTAACAGAAAAAGTTCTACATTTGATGGTGTTAATGCAGTTAGTAATACCAGTATATCTGTATCTTCTGCTACAATCACCACCTTCTTGCCGATGTCTTTTGCAAGTTCTATTGCGGTGGTGTCAATAGTCCAGTCAGCATCAGCTAGACATTGTACAGAATTTATACCTGATTCAGTTAAAATATCTATGACGCAACAAAGTTAAACCAACGGAATTTTGGAATCTCGTATAAAGAAGGCGCCAAATTGAAATTTTAACTAATTTTACTTCTACCAAATAGTAAATTTTTGTAATAAAAATAATTATTTTTATTTTTAATTAATAATTATTTATAATTTGTTGCGTCATAGATATTTACGTCCAAATGATGAAGAAGGTTGCAGTGGAAAACTTGTTCTACCATAATAATATATTAACTAGCATTCATTAAAGCAATGTTAGAAAGTTTGATGACAAAATTTCAGTAAAACTCCAGGAGATGATGTTATTAGCCAGGTCGCGTGCACCAGCTCCTCCGGAGGAGGTTGCCGATGTCAGATTCGGGACGAGCGACCAGAAAAACTCCCGGGTAACGAGTTTCGATCGATTTGATAAGTAATTTCAGTAAAACTCCAAGAGATGACGTTGTTAGCCAGGCCGCGCGCACCAGGTCCTCCGGAGGAGGTTGCCGATGTCAGATTCGGGACGAGCGACCCGAAAAACCTCCGGGTAACGAGTTTCGATCGATTTTCCATGAGTTTACAGGGACCTCCAGGTGATGACGTTCCTGGTACCGTCCTGACCTCCAGGTGCACAGGGGGCTCATTTGGACATCACAATCAGGTCCAGCGATTCAAAAAATCCCCGGGTACTGAAATTCGTATGATTCGGGAGTTTTTTCTGAAAGATATGAATTTTTTCTTCATCACTTGAAAAGATGCACTATAAGAATGCAGTTTTCGATGCAGCAATGCAATTTCAAAAAAGTACAAGACCAAAATATGGCACAAAGTTTTTAGACGACTTAACGAAGCGAATGCAAAAAACCTCATCTCAATCCGACTTACTGCAAAAAAAATTGAAGGTTGACTGCTATATTTCCTCGCCTAACTCATATTATTTCTTTAATATTTGAAAAAAAAATCATCTTTCTTGTTGCTTGGCCTCCTTAATCATCTGATTTGAATCCTCTAGATTTTTGTCAGTGGGGACATCTCGAAAACTTAGTTTATTTGACTCTAGTAGAGATCATAGAGGAACTGCTACAACGAATCACGTTTCATTGCATTGAATGAAGAGTTCTACTTTTCACTCAGCGATTGCAATGAAATACGAAACATTAGTAAGGTATTGTGAAGGATGCAAGAGGATGCAGAGAGTGCAATTCGTCGAGCCTGGGAGTGATTTAAAGTCCGAAAAGCTTTATTCAGTTTTATGTCAGAGCACTAATACATTTTTCTTTCGAACATTATTGCACGAGCGAAAATTAAATAGAAATATAAATGGGTATAAAATATCTTGAGGGTAGTTAACCCTCAGCCTTCCTGAAATGTTATTAAAACAATAAGTTTCATAATCTTATGGGCTTCAATTTGGAATAACAATAATCCAAATGTGATCAAATTAAATCAAGCAGTAAAAAAGTTATTGAAATTTATTATTAAAAACTGTTTTTTTCACCCTGTGTTCGTGGATGAATATCTCACTGAATATATCATATAAAAACAAGGTATATAAACATATGACGTTATTTTTACTTAAAATTTACGCTCCAGAGAGATGGCTCACATGATCTGAAGTACCCTGTGTAGAGTAAAAACAATGTTTTGTAAGAAACTTTTAAGTTCTTTTTTAAAACGATATTTTATTGTATAAATTTTAGTTTAATGAGATAGAGTGTAAAACGAAGGACTCTAAGTAAATTGGCAGATCTGGTATTATATTTATAAATTTCATACTGGCTGAAGTAATTATTTATATGTTCATGAATACAAGTACTACAGAGTAAATACATAAAAAGATAAAGTCATAATATTAAATTTAAAGAAAAAATGGCGGCAATGATCCCTGTAATTAGCGTTTGCTAAAATTGTTATCGAATCTTTTACTATCTAAATATTTTTATAGCATTTGAGATGCACCCAACGAAATTACACCATAATTTAAATAGAATAATGAAAAATAATATCTTTCAAAATGTGAACATTAAATTTGTTTTTCATCTGTCGTAGTATGAAAATGGCACTGGGTAATCCATTATGTAAGACATCAATGTGGCGAGCTGTCATTCAAAGTAATGCCCAGCCATTCAACACTCGACCTACCAGTAATGGTTCGTATTGTAGACTCTACAACACGAACCATTATTAGTAGGTCGACAATTAGAGAAGATGGGTCAATTTATTAAAACTGAACCAGTGAAGATTAGTAATATCTTTATTTTTAATATCTTTAATAATTACAAAAATCATTCACGTAATATTCACAAATAAGTATGGCCCTAATACGGAGCCTTGGAGTACACCATGCTTAATATTTATAGAGGTGGAAGTACTATATTGAATCAGCTATATTGAGTTTTGATTTCATACATATGAGTTAAAAAGACAAAGAGATAAACCTCTGATTTAATTGAGGCTCATTTTCTCAATCAAAGCACTGTGAGAGACACAGTCGAAGTTCTTGATCAAGCCGCACAGGGTAAGAGCAGTGTACACCTCTTGATCAAAGCCATCTACAATGTCGCTCACAACCCTTCGGACTGCATCAATTGTAGAACGGTTTTCTCCAAAACCAAACTGGGAGTCGTTAAAGAAATTATTAGTGTCAAAATACACCATCAGCCTAGTTGTTAAAATAACTTAACACAATAATAATTCATGACCTTAGAAAGAAATAAAATAATAGACATTGGAAGAAAGTTGTCGGATAGGAAAGGATCGATTTTGCTTTAGAGTTTTATTTATTTTTGATTTATATATTTACGCATTTATTTATTTATTTTATTTGTTTATGGTAATATGTTTATAATGGCATCAGCGCTAATAGTTTGTTCAACAAGAGTGGATATGATATCCATATCGCATGATAAAGAAGTTTGAGGTGCTTCAAATCTTTTGAGTGCGATATAGGTAATCCACTCGAGTTGTACAGTATACTTTTTCTACGATCAGCTTAAAAAAACTACAAAATTGATTAAACATTAATATATTACACACTGACAGTTACTTTGACAGCTTACGCACTAATTAGATTTTAAAACGAAGAGTTGTCTATGTACTTAATACACGAACTGTGATTGGTCGGTTTCATTTCATATCCATCCTAGAATTGATATGAAATATATCCGTTCAGTTAACTGGAACTGCCTACTTATCCATTCTACAGACTGTACAGAAAACAGCAAATTTACATGTATGATCTGAAAATCTAATAAAGTTATCGTAAGCAATTAATTTTTTTTCTACGATTATTGAATAATTCATTTATTATAGATTCGTTTTTGAACAAATAATGCGGCTCATTACTCACAGCCGTGGGTAATGATTCATTACTCAATGGGCTAGAACCAATCTCAAGAGTTCATTTTCATTATTCAACAGTTGTGGAGCAATCACAAAAGACGATTTAAAGTACAAAAATATCGAGTATGCCATGACTTAATTCAATCTGTCATGCAAATATCAATTTCTCATGGACATCTAGATTTCTTTAAATTTTAAAATTATTATCAGGTTTTTCTTACTAATTTGCACAAGTTTGTTGTGAAAAAATGATTCTAGCTATGAGTAGTAGTAGAAAAAGTATAGTATTCTACTCGTGGGTAATAACTATTACACTCTCGTTGAATAATGTACTATTTGCATTTTCAATACATAACTTGTAATCTTTACGAAGGGAATAATAGATGTATCGTTAAGATTCTTTATATTATCATAAACAAGTTTGGCTAAAATTAAAATAACTCTATTATTATTTACACCAAAATGTTCATCGATGGAAAAATATACCTTATTATACTCTATAGGTATTAGTAAATTTTCTAATGCAATATCATATTATAGAAGAATATTTTTTGAATTTTGTGAAAATATCAGTTTCTAAAACTTGAGTGATACTATATAGTTTAGTCAAATTAGGATTTTAATGTGAATTGTCTGGTTAGGACAGTTTTTCTATTTTAACGTGTTCATGGGGTCAACTTAAGTTCACAGCTCAGTTTTGCAGTTTCTGCGAGGTCGGTGTATTGTTTATTTAAGCAATTTAATTTTTTAGACCATGTTTTCCATTTTCCATCGGTTTTCTTTGAATATCTTGAAATCGATAAGTCCTATGGAAAACAATAAAAAGAAGGAAAATATTCGTTTTGAGCTGTACTATAAAAATATATAATTGTCATTATTATTTTTAAAAAATTGAACATTGCAAAATTATGTGTTTTTAAACAAATCACTGTTCTTTGAAAAATAATGGATAATATTCAATGAAATTTTTGGAAAAATATAGCCCTTATAAAGTGCAATCACCACTTAAAATTTCAAACCAATTTAATTACTAAAACGGCTCAAATATACAGTTGTTGCTAAAAGTTTGCACCCTTGTGAAATCCTGCCATCAAGACCAAGAAATGTGTACGATGGCTCAAATTGTAGCATTCTCTAAGTACTTTAAGATCACGGAGAAAAGCATTTTTTTTTTTCAAAATTTAAACCCGTTTTATTACAGTTGTTCATAGTTTTCGAAACTTTAGTGATAAATAAATCCAAGTAACTCTCTGGTTTTTATATGAAATCAAAGACGGTAAACGAGCAATGAAGGTAAATTAAAAAAGCCAACTTTTGAAAAAAAAAATTAATCTCTACTTGAATTTTGAGCTCAGATATGTTTAGTTTTTACGTTTAGGTCACTTATAAATAAACAAATCGATATTTCTTCTTGAAATTTGGGCTGGTTATTTTTCTATGCCTATTATTTTGTTTCTGCTATTTGAAGATAATCCAAAGCTACAATTGTTAAAATAACATCAAATAGAACGGCTTTGAGAACATAATGCACATTTTCAATTTTTTTGTCACGAAAATGGTAAATCAACGTAGCTTGAACAACTACCCTCATGTTCATATATACAACTTTTTAAGACTTTTAATATCACTGATACAATAAAAAAACATATTTCGCGAGCAGGATATGAACCCGAGACGTCCGCATCCTGAATAAAAGGTTCTAGTCGCCTTACCCACTGAGCTGTCTAGCGATTAATGTCTGGTTTGCAAAAACATAATATAACATTTAAACATATTTGGTGATTTTCAAATCTCCAATAAAATCACTCCACTTTCGGGTCTCTTTACAGTAATTGTAATAATAATATCTTTTAACAATTGTAGCTTTGGATTATTTTCAAGTAGCAGAGCCAAAATAATAGATATTGGAGAATTACCAGTCCAAATTTCAATAAGAAATATCGATTTGTTTATTTACCTAAACGTAAAAACTAACGTATCTAAGCTCAAAATGCAAATAGAGCATTATTATTTTTTTTTAAGTTGGCTTTCACTACTCCTTTACCGTTTTTGATTTCATAAAAAAAACTAGAGCGTTATCTGAATTTGTTTATAACTACAATTTAGAAAATTGAAAAAATTTAAAAAAAAACGGTTTAAATTTAAAAAAAGAAAATTCTCTCTCCGTGATCTTAAAGTACTTATAAAAAGCTACAATTTGAACCATCGTACATATTTCTTGGTTTTTATGGAAGGATTTTACAGCGGTTCGAAGTTTTAGTAACAATTGTATATTTGAGCCGTTTTATCACACACCTACAAATTTTAACTTTTATTTTGTATCGTTAATCAAAACCACTTATTTGCATTGTTTTGATCCCAGCTACTTCTAACATAGTCATAAAAAAATTTGTTGGCTCTAAAAATTGTAATAACTGACCTAACTCACATATTATGGTATAATTTTAATAAAAAAAGCAATTAATTACATCATGCGAAAAAATATTTGCCATTTTGATATATATTTCAAATACATGTTATATACTATATATTTAATTAGAATATAAGACCTTTGAACAGAAAATTAATTATTCTTCTTGCGCTTCTTGGCCCGTCTCCTGTAAGTTACTTCTGGAGCATCTCTTATACATGTCCAACAGTAGTCTGCCAACATCGCAGAAGCCCATTTGCCCTCATATCTTTTTTCCATATTTTGAATATCCTGGTGGAATCTCTTTCCATGCTTATCACTTACTGCACCACAGTTTTCTGGGAAGTAATCTAAGTGTGAATGTAGAAAGTGGACTTTTAATGACACATTGCATCCTAATTTCTGGTAGCAAGAAAGAAGATTCTCAACAAGGTCTCTAGGGTTTTCTGCTCTTTTGTTACCGAGAAAGTGTGTTGCTACCATTTTAAAGGAATTCCAAACAGCTTTTTTATTACCTTCTAGAATGTTGTCAAATTCAGCATCTTTGAAAAGGTTCTTGATTTGAGGATCCACAAAAATTCCCTCTTTAGTTTTCGCATTACTAAGTCTGGGAAATTTTTGTTTTAAATAAATGAAAGCACGTCATTCTTTGTCCATAGCTTTTACCAAGTTTTTCATAAGCCCCAGTTTTATGTGGAGTAGTGGCAGTATTACCTTTTGTGAATCAATAGCAACATTTTTTTCTCCTGGTTCAAAACCCAGTCTTGGAGGCCAAATTTTTCTTTTGTAATGTTCCAATCGCGCTCGACTGTCCCACTCACAAAGAAAACAGCAATATTTGGTATACCCTTGCTGCATACCAAGTAAGATAGCTATCACTTTTAAGTCTGCACAAATCTGCCACTTATACTTGTTATATTCTATAGTTTGTAGCAATACATTCATGTTACTGTAATTTTCCTTCATGTGGACAGCATGAGCGATTAGAATTGGTGGCAATTTATTTCCATTGTGGAGTAACATAGACTAAGTTTCGAGGCGTCAATAAAAAGTCTCCAGTCACTAGGATCATTAAACCGTCAATGTCCTTGCAGGCAACCAAGTCATTTTCCATTTTGAAAAAAGGTATAAGATCTTTTTGACGACTTCGATACATGGAAACTTTAACATTTTCTTGTAGTAAATTCCATTGTTGTAATCGAGATGCCAAAAGCTCCGCTTTTGCCTTGGACAGATCAAGGTCTCTTATAAGATCATTTAATTCGCGTTGATTAATTTTGTGTGGTTCACCGTCGGACACTTCGGTAGAGAAATCGGGATCTTGTGATGTTGATGGCTGGACTAAGTCGTCATCTACATTATCATCCGATTCCTCGCCAGAATCGAGGCTGTATTCTTGAGGTGGATTAGGAATAGGTAGTTCATCACTATGGAGAACCGGGCGAATGGCAGATGGTAAATTGGGGTATTGTATAACCATCCTTTTTTCTTGTTAATACCCTGTCTAATAGGAGGTATCACGCAAAAATAACAATCGGTAACATGATCTGTAGGTTCTCGCCAGATCATGGGTACAGCAAAGGCCATTGAATGTCCTCGTCCACTTAGCCAACTGCAAAGATTGTTCGCACAATTACTGCAACATGAGGTGCCCATTTTTTGTTTTCATCTCCAATTGTACAACCAAAATACAACTGGTACGCCTTCTTAATTTTGGGAGTAAAATTATGTTTTCGATGCGCAAAAGTCACTTCACCACAAATATAACAAAAGTTGTTAGGTGTATTTACACAATCTCGTGGCATATTTTCAAAATAGCACTATTTACTTTCGAAAATGAACGCTTATCATGCACAAGGTACAAATACGACTACCTAAGAATGAATATTAGTTTTAGTGACAAATAAAGAGGTAGGTAGTTAGTACCGTGTGTGTAGTCGCGGGCTAGGCATGGGAAGTAAAAATTACAACATCGCGTGTGCCAGCTGGCTGAAATGAAATAACACAGCCGAGATGCTCTACCGACGGACGAATTTACGGCTGCCGGTGTTGTCAGATCTCTCGCGCTACGTGAATGTACATGCCTAATGGGAAATTACATGCACGGTATGTGTATTTTTCGTAGAATTCTAATTCTACCTGTTATTTGAGATAGGACCGCCCATAAACTAAGGTTTAAAGGGGTCTACACACGATCCAGTGGCACGGAGCCAGCTTTGTCGGCATGCTTTGAACTCATTCGTAAAAGTGAACTGGTCCGCTGGAATTCCAAGTATCTTCAAAGCGTACCGACAATGTCGGGTACCAGCAGCTGGATCGTATGTAGACCCTTATACCTGCGTTACACTTTATTACCTGTATTGGGAAAACCAGAGCCAACTTGAACTTTTGCTTTTTATATTGTTATTTAGCATGACGAAGTTACTAAAGAATTTGCTATTTTTACTTCCAATACATGTAGGCTGCAGAATAGTGAATCATTTTGATTTGAAATTTCAAGTGGTGATTGTACTTTATAAGAGCCCCAAAATTTCATTGAATGTTATCCATTATTTTTGAAAGAACAGTGATTTGTTTAGAAAACCATAATTTTGCAATATTCAATTTTTTTTAATAATAATAACAATTGGAATGAATTTCAGTTTCTGTACTTTTATTGTACAGCTCATAGCAAACATTTTCCTTCTTTTTGTTGTTTTCCATAAGACTTACAGATTTTGAGATATTCAAAGAAAACCGATGGAAAACACAGTAAAAAAAAAATAAATTATTTAAATAAACAACAACGCCGACCTCGCAGAAATTGAACTGTGAACTTAAGTTGGTCCCCTGAACACGTTAAAACAAAAAAACTGCCCTGACCAGACAGTTCACATTGAGAATTTTTTAGTCCTAATTTGACTCCGCTATATATTTTTAACCAAGTAGGAGGTTCTTAATTCGATCCGTATGTCTGATTACTCTGGATTAGATTAAACAATTTCTATGAAATATTCTACAAACTATAGCGTATGGCTCTGGGTTGGTCCCATTGTTGATCAGGCCGACCATCACATACGCGGCGCCGGTGTGGTGCAGCATCCCGGCCACGACAATGCAGAGTTTTAGAACATAAATTTATGCGCCTCATTTCAGACTCCGGTAGGTATACCTCCCTCAGAGACCTCTACGCACGTTTCCACGACATAACCCCACTAGCGGACTTCGTTCGGGAAACTTCCCAAAAATTCTATCAATTCAAATTGGACGACAGTCCGCTAACTCGAGACATAACACGAATCAGACAGCATAATGCCACACTTTTCGATATAAGACACCCATTACCATACCAGGCGTTGCCTATCTTTCGGCAACCTCCCTAGCCAAATCTTTCTTATACCAAAATTTCCATTTCACCACCTTTTACTCTCAAACCCCTTCTCTATTCTCTCTATTAGTCTTATTTTTGTTAATTTTTGTTCTTTTGTTTCTTTTTGTTCTTTTCAAAATCCCCTCTCGACTAATAACTTCTTACAAATCAAAACCTTTTAAATCATAACTTCCCCTTCACCTTTCCGAAGGCAGGTAGACCATCGGATGAAGGTTGTCATTTGTTCGAACGGGTTTTTTTCATTGAGTTTTTCCCGTACTAGTAACCCTTAAAAAAGTGCGCGTGTGACGCTTAAACAAAAAATCGCCATTTTCTATTTATTTCTAAGTAGTTCTAAGTATTTTAAAATCGTTCATGATTATTTTTCAATAAATTGTTAGGTTTAAAACAAGAGCCCTAACCTCCACCCATTTTACTTATTTTTCTAGCCGAGGCTGGACCTGCCCCACCCGGCCACCCATCAACCACGGCGTTGCGCGCCGGCTCTGAACCGAGTTCCAACTCAGGCGCATTTTTTGTAACTAAAATGTTAATAAATCTTTTTGAATTGAATTGAATTGGTGGTCCCATTGTAATTTTATTAAGCTACGTCTAGTGTAAAGTGAGTAAAATGTGGATACAACTTTTTCAATTACATATTTGCAATAAATGGCGAATGCGCCGGGTTAAATTAAAATCTTTTCTTTCATATTAATGGTATATTTATTTACCAATTATAGGTATTATCGCTCGGCGGTAGCTCTATTGTAATTTTTAGCTGATACCGAATCTAATGTCGATATAAATAAACAGTTTAAAATGACGGATTCAAAGTGGCTGCCTCAATTTCTATCACATATGTCTCTGCAATGCCGATTATCTAGAGAACCACCGAGCTGATTTTAATGAAGTTTTCATTAAACGATTCTAGGTTACAGCGTACATAAAAAGTTTCCTTTTAAATAGGCATAAGACCAACATATCCCAACTAGCACAATTAGTTTCTGAAACGTAGCAACGACTGTTGTAGGTACTTTAAAGTGTTCTGTTACTAGTCACAAGAGCATAACAGAAACGTTCCCATTACGTGAGTGTGAGTACGACCAAAATGGGGAATATTTTTTCGGTTACCGCAACGTTCCGGTTACGTTCCCGGAACCAGTCCGGTTACGTTTCGATGGCGTTATGGTTATGTAGCGGTGACGTCGCGGAGTGTAAACCGCGACTTTCGGGGAACTTTACCACGTCCCACTCTATCAAATGAATGTTGCCTGCTTTGTCTTGCAACTGATTTTATTATACTTGTGTTTCATTCCTACATGATTATTGCTATCCATTTCCCCAACTCAGAAACTTAATAGAATAATAGAATAGTATAATATTAGAAGGCAAAACATGTACAATTTTCCAATGGCTAAGCATCAAAATTAAAACGAATGCAAGTTTATTGTCAAACATAATATAAAACGTCCGAATCTGGCACGCCCCTATATTGTCTTTAAAATATTTAACGCTATGCGAGAATGTGTCAACGTGGATGCTGAAAACGATTTTATATTGTTCTTTGAAACTTGAAAATAATTTTGATCCATTAATTTATTATATTTGGTGCAGAAATAGTGATAAATTAAATTTTTAAGTTATTTATGAAGTTATGGTTCATGTCTCGTAAAAATGGCGTCATAAGCCTTGGCCAACAAGATGGCGTATTTCAGAAAGAATCACTTTGAAGTCGTTTTTACTAAGAAATGCGACTCGAAAGTATTGAAAGTAATTGTTACTTGAGGATAGTGACAGGAACTAAAAATATGTGACTTTAAAGTTACATTTATTACAAAGTATCGAATGGGACTGTAGCGTCACTTTAAAGTTGCAGCAAGGTTTCCGCTGCCACTTCATAGTTACATTTTTTCCAACATTGATTCTGAACGCCGCGCCCTTTAAACTGAACCCGCCCCTAATTTTGACTTTTGTCTATAGGGGAAAATCACATCAGCAGATAGTATCAGCGAATTTCAATATTTTCAATCAATATATCGGAAATGGTGACGAAAACATGTAGTTGTCATAACGTTACGTCTGTTATTTTAATAATTTTCTTACGTTTGTGAACTGTTTTCAAATATGCCGAAGGTAGAATTAGAATTGTGTGATATCTTTACTCAAATTGCATGCAGAAGTAGACCCATCAAGGAAGGTGAAGTGGTATTTAGAGCTGGACATGTAATTCTCTGCTAAGTCGAAAACGCCATGAAAAAACAAATCTTTGCCCTTTGTTTGCTCCCATGAAGTTAGAATGAATTTATAAGGTGATGTTGATCAATGAAAATGCATGTGTAGTTGTACAGCAGGCCAATCCGGATATTATAAGCAAACTAGGAATTATTTAAACCATATGCACATGTATATTGTGAAAAAGAAGAAAAATTTGAATACATGATTTGTTTTAATTATGTTATTTCAGTACTATTGTATTTGTTTGCCTGTTTATGTTTCTCAAAAAACAATACAAGTTCAACATAGTTAAGAGTGCAAAATTACTTCACAACATCAATTAAATTTCTGAAATATAACTAGTCAGTGTAAAAGACAATGTTCAGTAACAGTGCATATAGTTTAAAAGTCGTGTTAATGCACAGTTTTCCAAATATATAGAAAACTTCGCAGTAAGTGGCCAATAGCTTTAAAAATTGGAAAACCATCTAGCAAATTATGTTAAGTGAAATAAATTCCAACCCAAGAGATTATTATATTTAAAACATATCTATAAATGCAGATATAAATATGAATCTTACTTTAGTGAAAAAATCATCCTGTAGAAAATGTTGACTATATACACATACAGGCCTTTAGCTAGGGGTGGGCCAGGACGAGCGTAGCCCGTCCTGGAATAATTTTCGCCCGACCTACGGCGACCGCAAAAAATAATGAGGTAGCTATTTTTTACGTAAATGGAAAAAACGATAAAAAATTTTTTGGCCCGCGGCCTCCCCTGAAAAATTGTTTGCCCGCCCTTAAAGCATTTTCTAGCTACAGGCCTGTACACATATACATTTGCTAAGTGGTTTTCCAATTTCTTAAAGCTATTATCCACTCACTGCGAAGTTTTTTTGCCTTTAGGCACTGAATAATAAATTTTACTCTTACCAGTTATTTTAGAACATTAATTAATATTATGGAACAACTTCGTACTCTTACATATCACCTATATAGAACATTTATTATCTTTTGAAAAAACATTAACAGGTAAACAATCCGAAAAATACCTAGTTGTTTTCCTCACTTAACGAGTTGTGTTGGACGTATGAAATTCAACACAAAATAGCATGTTCTTACTTTAAAATGGTGAACAATTTGAAAAAGATAAAGGCCACAAAACAAGCATAAACTATATAGGTTAGCTATTTCATTCCTCTCGTTATATCGTCCCTCCTTTCCTATATATGTAACAATGGGAACTAGATGGTGAGATTTACTTCATGGTGAATTTAAGAGGTAATGCGCACTTCGTAGTAGCCGTGCACGGTGAAGTTCAGTTCTGCAGGTAGCGGTAGCGTCATTAATACTAATAAATGTTACTAACAAGGTCCACGACTTTAAACGGATAGTAAAAGTTCCCAGAGCGTCGCGGCCACTATCAAAGCTTACCATTTATTTGTGGTTGCAACTACGAAGGTCGTCCCACTGGTAACTAGAGCATCCCCATGCACCGGAAAAGTTACGTAGAAATCTAATAACTCTAAAGTAACCGCTAGTGGTAAAAACTACGAGGCAGTGACTACGGATATGTCAAATGAAGTTATTTACACATCAAAGTCGTAAATTTAGTGACGGATTCGTAGTGGTTACTCATTCGAAGTTCCCATATCAGTTACTGTTACTTTGGTGCTAGTTGGGATTTACCTTTCTGTATACAAAAAAATAACTATGGACTTTATAAATTGATTTGCTGTTAATAAAGATATTATCTTGTCTAATTCAGCAAAAACTTTTGGAGTTTATTTCTACAGATATTTGCAATAGAACTGTCATATGGATGTACTAAATAATAAGTTGCTGTTATGGCTTATTGTAGTCGTGATATTCTGCTAATATTATACTACGTAAATTTTCAGTCTCATACGAGATAAGGTATGGTCAACTGGAGCAATAGTTCTCAAATTTATAATACAAACATGTGCAGTACGAATTATTGCGAAATTAAATTACGTGACACATGCAAAAACGTCTTCAAGCATTTTACATCCTTACTGTTGCTAGTACGTGTATTTAAGACATCTTTCTTCATTTACAAACAAAAATAATTATTTTCTGTAAATATAAATAAAATCACTTGTGAATTGTGAGTGTGATACAACACACAAAGATAATATGCAATTTAATGTACATCGAACAACTATGTACCATAGAAAAAGAGCTTTAGATTATAAAAGCTTTAAATCATTTAAGTGATGATATAACATCATCACCTATCACCTAATATACATATAAAATTGAAAAATCGTCTCATAATTAAAAACTGACAAACTATTATGAATTTTGTGTATAATAATTTATCCAATGTGCTCCTGTTCTTTTGCCGCTTGACTGCTTGTTATGCTGCTTTATTTCTATTTTATTTTATGTCTTGTAAATGTGTAATCTTTGCTGTATATCTTGTGTACTGTTTCCTTTGCAAGCATTTACATTTAATGTTGAAATAAATTATTATTATTGTTGTGATGTAGGGTCAGCTTTGATACTAATTACTGGTTCCTCTGGCAGATAGAGACCATCAACGATCTAACCGAATGAAGCGAAACGTTATGTATTTTGGCATTATTTTGGTTAGGAAATAGACTTTATTTAAATAGTTCAAATATAACCATATTGTTTAAAAAGAAATGTAATTTCACGCATCAGTTATAAATTTTCCGTTAAAGTGAAACAATTAGTAATATTTCACTGGCAAGAAATATTTTATTGCTTTCTAGATTTCATTTACTTTTGATATATGCGTCCTGAAATAGTGTATAATTACACTTTAAACCCACAACGAATCGCATAATTTACTACAATCAAGATTTGTGTAAATTTTCCACTTTCGTTGTGGGTTGTACTTAACAAGTTCTCGTGATCTCTGCTGGTGATTTTCAGTTGTAAATTACGATTTCAGGAAATGATCCATCCATATTCCACAGGTGATCGCTGGAAAAAACCCTTGATTTATTCGACGATGCGAAGTTGTTTAATTACGATGTGTATTTCTCACTGGCATGTGAATGTTTGAAAGAGTATAGGGTGGAAAAGAAAACAGAAAATCTTTAAATACTATCAGAAATAATTATAATCTATGTGAGGTAGAAAATGTAAAAAATTGTAGTCATTAAAATATTTTAATGGTTCTTTGCTAGACAATGAACGTATTTAGCATTATTTTTTATTGCGTATTCTGAAAGTTTACTATGTGGGCAGGTGTGCAAAAAATGTTATTTATCGTGTTTAGGGTGTCGCGAAATTCAAGCGTTCTCCTTTAGGTGCTGACTTTACGTGCAAAAAAGTAGGAAAATTTCCTGTAAACATGGGTCGGGAAATACTTCCTCAGAAAGCCACGGTCCTCTAAGAATGGCGCCAAAATTATACATTTTTATTTATTATATTGGAAATAATTTGGGACAACTCGTCTCCAAAAATAATAAGAAAATTTCCAGTAAACATGTATTAGGAAGTGTATTCAACGGAGCCTTCTTTCAAAATTATTTGTGGTCCGAGTGATAGTTTCAAATGCCGCTACTATGGCTGCTTGCATATCGTCCTCACTAGTGGTATCATTATATGACCTCATATAAAATAATCGATTGCATTTAAATCTGGTCGGGAAGACCAACTAGAAAAAAAATATGTAAAATTATTCATTCATCCATTACCTTTTCTGTAGGATGACTACCCTGTATATTGTTTTAAAAAAACACCATGTCAAGTTTTCTTCCTAACAATAGTGACAACTACATTCCAAATATTATTTCCACCGTAATAATTTTTTGTAGTGACTATCTTGTATATTTTTCGTATGCTTTTTTCTTGGCGGTTGTGTTAATGTTGTAGAACTCTCCAAAATCGTCCTAAGTTGAAGACAGAATCGAAAATCGACTTAGGCAAAAATTTCATTTAAAGACATTTTTAAGAGTCTGCAGAGGCACAGATCAGTCCATAAGGACCGTTTTGGGTTCTATAGGCGTTGGAAATGACCAGGTGAAAATTCGAAGAAATACCGAATTTTCACTTAAGAGAAATGTTTTTGGTTCAGGATATGAGAGCAAAAGTATATAATGACAAAGAGTTATGAATAATATATTTTTTCAAAGGTACCACAAATTGGACTTTGAAAAAGTAATATTTTTGAAAGCGCGTCGAAATTTGACTCAAGAATCGATTTATCGAAAGTACGCCAAAATTTCACTTGCAGACTAATTTTTCAAAACCGCGTTGAAATTTGGCTTGAAAATCGATTTTTCAAAAGTACGCCAAAATTTCACCCGCAAATTAATTTTTCAAAACTACCTTGAAATTTGGCTTGAAAATCGATTTTTCAAAAGTACGCCAAAATTTCACCCGCAGATTAATTTTTCAAAACTACCTTGAAATTTGGCTTGAAAATTGATTTTTCAAAAGTACGCCGAAATTGGTCTTAAAATAGATTTTTCAAAAGTACCACAAAGTCAGTTTAAAAAGTACCACAAAAATATACTTTGAAATATTTTTTATTTTTTATTCCTCCACCAGAGACATTGACCTTTGATGTACGGTCATTGAAAGCCCAATTATAAAGTATGAGCATAAAATTTTAGCGATGCACTGCATCCAAAAGGCAAAATAGAAGATTTTGACAAAGCCGGCGTAGTGCCGATAAGCAAAAATTGATAAAAATCAATGCACATGTACAATGCCGGTTTTTCGCATAGAAAGAGTTTGGATTGACTCAGCGGCTCGCAATTTGGTCGAGCGCGTTGAGTGGTCCCGACAAAGCGATGGTAGGAAAGCCAATAGCAGGGCTTTCCAAATGACAAAGTTACAGAGGAAAACGCCTTGTGCATAAAAAACCAAAAATTCAATTTTGCCTAAAAGTCACTCGAAGGTGGGTGGCTGCCATATCGATAATATTGAACAACTGCATAGTAGCAAGTAAATCGTGGACTGATCGAACGCCATTAAACTTATGCAGTTATAAGTCCTCACGAATGTGTTTGAGTACGTGAATCTCCACGATACAAGAACTTTAAAGCTAAGTAGTCTCTAGCGAAACTAAATTCAATAAGTAAAACTTTTTTAGGTTAATTTCAGTCAACCTTAATTATTCATTTACCCAGAGTCTGAAATGATTCTAAAAGCTCGCATTTTGATTCTGAGAAGGTACGCATGAATCTTTTCTACCTAATCGATCGTTAGCGTAAGCGCTCTCGCTTGTATGGTCTGAAAGCCATTACCTTGATTGGGGAAGGCACGATCCTTATCTTGAGAATTTTGTATAACCATTTCTGTTAAATAAACGGATTCTTTGAACTATTGTTTCTTAATTGATCTTGAGGCCTGTTGGCGGTCTATAATCCCTGGAACATTCGTATAGAAAGCCGGATGCGTCGAGTTAATTCACATTAACACTCGACCTTCTGGTTGCTTTACGGAGGTTCGATAGGGATTTTTTTATGCGTTTTTTGAGAAATAGAGTCCGTTATTAATAGACCAAAACGTAGTTTCCACGTACAAAAATTAATCCCTCCACAGAGAAATTCTTCGGTTGGGATTTTTTTATGCAAAAATTCAGGAAATTAAGAGGTACCTAAACCTCTAACGAGGGAATTCAGGTCCAGAGAGAGCGTCGTTTCCGATCTGTGGTAGTGCAGCCTTGGTCCATTATCCTGCTATCGAAGTGCATCTTATCTCGAACCCGCCTGGGAGGTAGAAGAACGGGGTAATACGCGACTGGCGCCCCCTGAGAAATAAATTGGTGTCGCGTCATTTTGACGCCCGGTAGTGCGTTCTTCTACATTAACTACGCGAAATATTATTACCCTTCACATTTTTTCATTAATTTTTTTTTAAGGTGACGACCCTGCATAATTTTTTAAAATTTTTCCTTGATATTAGTGTTAACTGGATGTGAAATATTATCGTCCTGCGCCACATATCTTTAATTATTTTTTTGATGACCGCCCTGTATGTTTTTGAATGTTTTTCTTCTTTGACAGTTGTACTAACCACATGGGACATATTTTCATCCTCCATCGCATGACTTTATCTTTTTTGATGAACACCCTGCATGTCTTTCTTCGTTAACAGTTGCGTTAACTGCATGCAAAGTATTATCGTCCTCCGTCAAATTTTTAATTAATTTTTTTTTGTGACTACCCTGTACATTTTTAAAATATTTTTCCTTGACAATTGTGCTAAGTACGCGCGAAATATTATCATCCTTCGCCAATTTTTTTATAATTTTTTCAATAGAATGGCTTTAAGCACATTCCAGTTATTATTTCCATCATAATTTCTTATTTAACTATATAATTACATGTTTCTAGATGTTTCAAAAACTCATTTAAAACTGCAACAAATTTATTGTAAATTGTAAGGCTTGTATTCGAATTGTTATAAACTTTTTCCAATACTTTTACCCATTTTAATTGACTTAACAATAATTGTCTAACATGCGAATTAATATCCAATCCAGATGGAATACAGCTACAGATCTAACATTTCAAATATAAAATTTATCACACCTCGCGTGAACATGTAACCTAAAATGTCTATTCGTGGAGTGAAATATTTTTCGATTCATCCTATACTTAGTAGTGTAGTGGGTGAACGGAAGCAATGATAGTGGTCTGCGGCCTATCACGCTATACAGTCGGACTTCTCCGGTAATGTTTCTCTTGTAGAGCTCAGCCACGAGAAATACACGCTTCAGTTCTCGCAAGACAAGGCGTTTTACGTCCCATCCTGCCTCGTCCTAGATTTTTATTCACTGGGACTTTTATTGTATCTAAAGAGAAGGAAGTACATTTAATTTCTCTTTTATTGCCAAAGCTAAAGTAAGTTCATGCTTTCTACGTAGACATTTAGACCAACACATTAATACACGCATAGAAATAACGTAGAGCCTAAGCGAATAATCACCTAAATTTAATTTTTTCTGTACTAAGTTATATATATTTCTTACCAAAATATAGTAAGTCATGCATTGTAAGACAAACTAAGTTTAAAAAAAATCATCTCCTATTCTGCAAAAAAAAATTAATGTAAGAGAAAACTATTGAAATATGTGGGCAACATTATTATTAATGTCTGTTCTGCATCTGCTTTTCGTAAATGTTTTGTTACTCGAACAACCGCAATTTTTCCAGTAAATGTCGAATATACAGGGCTGGCTCCAGGTATTTTGCCGCCCCGGGCATAGTTTCATTTTGCCGCTCCTCTCTTATATAAATAACATTAGGTCATGAGACAAAATGACATCTTTCAATTTTTAGGTTGCTTAAAATCGAGTCATATTTAATGAAAGATTGGTATCATATGTAAAAATTACAGGAAAAACTATATTTCTATATATATATATATTTTTTTTACTAAAAAGTACCGTTAATTGATAAACAAAACAAGCAGTGTCTCATTTTTACCCTCCAAATGGGGTAAAAAAGACAGTGGAGGGCAAATGAAAGACACGTGATCTATTCCCATTCTTATTGACGTCGTACAAATGGACGTGCAAAAATAAGGCAGACGAGGGTTTTTTCTTTTATATGTAATTTATTCAGATTTTTTATTAAACAAGAAGGGGCTTGCAGAAGGGCTAGCTTTTTCTAAACTGCCTATTTGGTCTCTTTTGTCTCTTTTTTACCCCGCTTTTAATTTTTTCGTTAAAATCAAATTATTGATGATTTAAAACTAGCAAATTAATAAACTTGATCACAAAATGTGAAGTATGACACTTCTAGTTGACGTCTGCCAAATACGGACAATAAGAGAAACTACAAAATCCCCAGAAAAGTACTAAGGTGCGTTCAAAAATTTTTTAAAAGTGAATTAAAGAGTTTACTGAATAATATTTTTTCCCGCATTAACAGTAGGCATAGGACCTGATTGGATAATATAAAACAGTTCTGAATATACAAAACAAACTTGAATAAAAAACCGCTGCCCAAGGAATCACTACTTCCATATCCAGATTTTTTATCCAAGTCACTCACAACGAAAAAATTTCGTAGGTGGAAATAATTGTTTATGGAATTTTAATAATATAATATTTGAAATCCTCTACCTCAAAAACCCATAAAACGATACCCCACACCGGTAGTGGGGTGGGGGTGATTATGGGGGTGGTAGTGGGGGTGGATGAAGTAGAAAAATATTTTGAGGTTTCTGGTTCTTGTACACACACTAAATCACATTTTTTTCATCCCCTGTAATAAAGAGTTGGGCGTGGTAATGGGGGGTGGCTGAAGCCAAAATTTTCTTTGAGACCTTAGCTTCTCTTGTATATACTAAATACCAATTTTATGGACCCTTACCTGCTTGGTCTACCTATTTACCCCAAATTTACCCCAATTTACCCCCCAACCCTTCGACGGAACAAGATGAAAATATAATCCCGAAAAACAACTTCAATACGTTCTTTTCACAAGTAAGTTCGTCGACCTATTCCTGACCTAGTCAATGACAGTTGTGTATTTACTAATAATTTAATATACTAAATTACCTCAGAACATATTTTGCAGAGGCTTTCTCACATTGAAGACTAGTACACCATTTTATTTTCCGCATATCATGGTAGATCACGCTGTAGATGCATTTATATCCTATGAATCTCTACGATATCACATTTTGCACGTTTTTTGTGAACATACTATAAAAGAGATATTTTAGTAGCAAATTTAATTCTCTACAACTTTCCTCTCTACATTTTTTTCATATCTCTTACCATATTGGCAATGTTTTTACTTCAATGTGGGTATTACCTTCTTCGTTTTGAATTTTGCAATTTTCTTATTTTCTGGGAATCTGAAAGGTACTACCTGCATGCCAAACAAATTCCTAGCTCAGTCGAAGGTACCTTCCCAAATAAATAACCGGATAAATAAACATATATAAAAAAAATAAATGCACTATTACACTCTCCTTTATATACAGGGTGAGTCATGAGGAACTGTACATACTTCTACCGTAAGTAGAGGCACCTAAGACGAATACCAAGTGACCATTAAAAAGTGTTTGTTCCGTTTCTTTACTATCATACAGAGTGATTTATGAATTTTGTTCAAAAATTGTTTTAGTCATAACATCTTAACGGTTAATCCGATTTGCCTCATTTTTTACAACAATGTACACTGTTAACTAACAACCATCATACATATCCAAAATTTAAAAAATCCAGGGAGGGTTTCAAAAAAATTTGTTGGATTGCTTCGTATACGATAGTTCACCCTGTATATGATTTATCTAAAATTGATATGAAATTTGTATAGGACACAAATAGGTAGTAAAACCTGAGCATTTGAAACTTTTGTCACACTCTCAATAACTTTTTTATTAACGATCAATTTTCAAGCCAAATGAAAAGTTTGGAAAAATGGAATATTTTAATGTATACTAATATTTATTAATACAAAAATGTAGCTAAAAAAAATTAATATCTACATAACTCGTGCCTAGGTTTAGTAAGTACCATCATTTTATTAAATTTCCAGGTCAAGTCTTAAAAATGTGGCTGATGTGGTTCATCTAAAAAGTTGCCTCTGTATGTGATTTTTCCAATTAGTCAAATTGCTTCCAAAAAGGACAGAAATAAGTAGTCTAATTTGTGTTATCTAACTTTCCCCCATTTAAAGTGTCCAACCTAAATATTCAGTTTAATATCAATTTTAACGATAACTGTAAATTTTCCGAAATATTTTTAAAAGCCATCATATTCAAATGCAAGCATTGAATTTAAAATAAATACAACATACGGATCTACGTCCTTTAGTGCTTATTACGTAGATACTTCCATTTTATTTAATTTTCAAGCAATGAAAATACCAAATTTTCACAGACGTCTATGATCTCCATAAATTCAACGAACATGGATGCATAATGTCTGAAAATTAAATAAAATGGAAGTACCTACATAATAACAAGCACTAAAGGACATAGATCCGTATGTTGTATTTATTTTAAATTCAATGCTTGCATTGAATAGGATGGTTTTTAAAAATATTTCGAAAAATTTACAATTTTCGTTAAAATTGATCTTAAACTGAACATTTAGGTTGGACACTTTAAATGGGGGAAAGTTAGGTAACACAAATTTGGCTACTTATTTCTGTCCTTTTTGGAAGCAATTTGACTAATTGGAGAAATTACATACAGAAGCAACTTTTTAGATGAACCACATCAGCCACATTTTTAAGACCTGGCCTGGAAATTGATTAAAATGATGATACTAAACCTAGGCACGGGTTATGTAGATATATATTTTTTTTAGCTAAATTTTTGTATTAATAAATATTAGTATACATTAAAATATTCCATTTTGCCAAACTTTTGATTTGACTTGAAAATTGATCGTTAATAAAAAAAATTGTTTTACCACCTATTTGTGTCCTATATAAATTTCATATCAAGTTTTAGATAAATCATATACAGGGTGAACTATCGTATACGAAGCAATCCAACAAATTTTTTCGAAACCGTCCCTGGATTTTTTTAATTTTGGATATGTTTGATGGTTGTTAGGCAACAGTGTACATTGTTGTAAAAAATGAGGCAAATCGGATTAACCGTTAAAATGTTATGACCAAAACAATTTTTGAACAAAATTCATAAATCACTCTGTATGATAGTAAAGAAAGGGAACAAACTTTAATGGTCACTTGGTGTTCGTCTTAGGTGCTTCTACTTAGGGTAGAAGTATGTACAGTTCCTCATGACTCACCCTGTATACACTCATAAGCAAAAGTATCGCATATTTTTAATATTTGGTGTTACGTGAAAGGTTCTGTTTATTTATAAATATTTTGGTTACAACGTAAAAACACATTCCTTTGAATGAAAAAAACTGTTATCATGAACTCATTTAAGGTAAACAACAGGATCCACACTTAAAAAGAATTCAGATTCGATAAGGTTATCTGACAAATTTGATTATTGGAATGAGAAAGCTTATGCAAGCTGTAAAATACACTAGAGGAGGTAATACAAGATATTAAATCCAACTTTAAAGAAAATTTTTGATTGATTTAAGAACACCGCCTAATAACAGTAATAACAAACCGTTGCATTTAATTATTTATTGAATTTGTCTGTGTTTATTGTTCTCTAATAAAAATATTTGCTTAAAGTCCCATAAGTCATATACCTATGTTTTCTAAATAACAAATTAATAAAGAAGGAAAGTTTAATAAATTATTCTGAAAATTCAAATAATGCAGTACTTTTGCTCATGCAGGTAGAGTCAGACTTAAATCACACTTAAAGCAAAGACAGAAAAGAAAATACACAGATCGGTAAATGTTTTTGAGAAATAATAAGTAATTAAATTTAAAAAAAAGAAAAAAATATTAAGATCTTCCATGAGTCACAGCATCGAGACGAGTTTAAGTCAGTTCAGGCAAACTCCAGATCGACACGAGAATCAACTAAATTCAAAATTCATATATTTTAGCTGCACCTAGTTGCAATTTTCTTAGGAACATATGTTTATAATTAACTCAATTTTTATTACAATTATTTGACTTAATAGAACACAATTAGTTTCCTACGAGAGCATTGTAGCTGGTTTCAAGTTAAAATTTCCCCAGTTTGTCGAATTACCTACATCTGTTTAACAGAACAAGCTCCTCAATTTCTCAAGAAAATAATTCCGATTTTATTAGACACTTCATTACCTAGCGAGCGGATACTATAGATGTTAGATTAACAAAGCCCATTATTCGAACCTTAATAAAATTTGAATAGATCGAAAGCCTCAATTAAAGTTCCGAACTGCTTCCGAGCAACAAAAAGTTTAAATAGAGGCATTACTCCGCATCTAATTCCTGTAGGTCGTATTGAATTCGAGCCGGGGAGATTTCCCAATTTCGCCCCTACAAAACTAGGGGGCAAGTTCACACATAACGACCAGATCAATAGCACCTGTAAACGTAATCGTGCGAAACTTTGGTCTCCAAATTAAATTAGCCGGCAGCTGGATTCACTGGCGTCCTTGTAAAAATAATCCGGGAGATGATTCATTGCCTTAATTCAGCCACATTTAATGTAAACCGAGCGCAATTTTGAAAACTTCCAAAATGGAAGTTTAAATCCAGCTAATTCTTACACATCGCGGTGGGGTTCGCAAAAATTGCGTATATACTGCATGCCACAGAAAACGCAACACTTGGTAATCACTAGAATTATCTAAATATTGTTTGCCAAGCAATCAGGTTTGGAAGGAGTATCAAATTATTAAAATGCCAACAGGATTAAGGAATCTCGAATATTACTAGTGCAATTTTATCCATTCTTCAACTCCGTGAGGCGTACTTCGAATTAGTTGGTTAGGTAGTTCCAAGCCACCTAAACCTTTAATTGAAGGAATACTACACAGTTTTAAATACTAACGGGGATGTTTGCAAAAATTGAGGTAAGAGACCTCTGACGAATCCACTTGGGAGATCATCCTACTACAGAGAAATGAGTATCCCTCATCACGTAAGGTTGAGGTTCCTCTCGACAAAGATAGCGGAAACCAAACCGGTCGGGGAAGGTCTTTGAAACGAAAAGGTTTAAATTTGACAGCCTGAGTCACTCTTAGTAATTTTTAGGTTGGAAATGAAAAAAAAATTAATGGAATAGGTTACTAAACCCGGCTGTGTCGGGGTGCCAGACGTTCCTTTCCGTGTTAAGAAGGATATGCCTACTCATTCTTTTGACCCCTGAAATAACGTAAGTAAATCCGTTGCTGGCTCTTAGTCTATTAAACTAGGTCGTGGGGTGGTTTAGTAAAAATGTGGAGCATTTTTTCAAATAGGAATAAGTCTATTTCTTGAGCTATTAACTTACAGTTCAAAAAAAGAAAAAAAAACTCCAAGATAGTTATAACCTAAGGACATTTTTGACATAGATACTCTCTTTCTAGCTAATTAGTGAAAATATAAAGTTATGAGTTTTAAAAGAATTCAGGCCCTAGATCAAGCTATAGGTTTTCATAACTTTACTCATTTTTTCTAAATGTGTGACTTATTCCCATTTGAAAAAATGCCCCACAAATGTCATTTCAAATTTTGACATTTCTGTCTTGTGTATACAGTGAAGAAACCAAACTGTGTTCAGCGTAAATGTATGGTGTGGTTTTTTAAATGATTATATTCTATACCATGAAAATTTAACTGACGCGACGTGCGTTATTTAAGATTTTTAGAAAATGAGTTACCAATACTTTTACCACAACAGAGCTGAAATTTGGTTTCAGCAAGATGGCGCCCCATCCCACAACTCTAATATTGTTGTAAATTATTTGAATGACACCTTTCCAAGGCGCCGGATTGGCACCTCAGGACCGTTTAGATGGCCCGCGACTTTACTCCTCTGGACTTTTTCTTGTGGAGATATTTGAAAAGTAAAGTATATCAACAGCCAATAGAAGATATGGCAGATTTATACAACAAAATCTACGTTTGCGCTGGTGCAATTAATAGACATAAATTATTAAGGACATCGCTTTGACATGTGTATTCAAGCAGACGGAAGTAATTTCGAGCATCTGTTTTAAATATTGTTGTCAAGATGTACTGTTCAAAAATAAAATTACCTTGTTTGTTGTTTTTCCATTTAAATTTCTCAATTTAAAGTAATTTCCGGTAAAATCGGAAGTGCTATTAAAAAAAAATTCCCACCAGTAAATAATTCTCTTATAGTAGGCAAAAAAATTATTAAGAACCTACATCCGAATATCAAGATTAAAAAAGTTACAGCAATTAAAAAAAATAACACTCAAAAATTAGAATAGAATTAAAATAGCTTAAAAACTACTGCAGATTTGACTTTTTGGAATAAGAACAATATTGTTTACAATTTAATTCTTAATCGAATGGCATATGTTTCAGGCCTTCCTTGATCGAAAAATATTTTTAAACTGCAGCGCCATCTCTGGTGATAATGTTATAATAGTAAATTGTACTTCTTGAAGAAGGCATTAACCATAGAAATCCATTATCGTTTACAGAATAAAAATATATTTCTTAGTTTCCGAAATATCGGCTGTGGGAATGTTAACTGAAACACACTGTATGTTATGTTGACATTACTGACTTATTGCAGGTTTGGAAGTGTCACATTACATACCTGGAAATTTTTAGGCCACCGCCAGCGTCCCCAATGGTGGTTGATAATGTAATTTGTTGTTTAATGGCTGCCGAGATTTGTGAGCTACTTGAAGAATTATCTGAAGACATGGGACGGTTTTGGTTTTGTTTTTCTTTGAACAGTGTACATAACCTTCCAATTTACCAATTACCAATTTAAATAACTTTTATTTTATTTAAGTATGTCAAAAAGCATTGCATTTATTTCATTAGTATTAACGATATATGAGAGAGCTATGTAACGACAACGCGAGAACCGCGCGATGTCACACAGCGGCTAGGCGTTGTAGCAGAAATGCTTCAGACATGATAAAATTAGAGGCAATTAGCAAGTTTCTATACAGATCCCTTCCCCTTTTAATTTTAGATGTTGAATTAAGAAAGTGGGACAATTAGAGTTTTTGTTATTTTGTCATAGAAGAGATCGTATAGAAAAAATTAATAAAGACACTATTCAAAAAAAGTCAAGTATATAAAAACATGTTGCACAATGTGCCTAATTTCTATGTTAAGGAATTTCAGCTAGGGGTTCAAGGGGATATGAGGAAATGGGGAGTAGATATGGAATTGTGTATGTTGGATTCATATGTTTATGAGAGGCGAGGGTTTTAAGGGGGACAGTTACGTCAGTCATTTCTGGGTAAATCGTAGAGTGGTAGTCCATGTAGTCCATGTAGAAGTTTGTGAACGTGTGGAAACTTGTCGCATCTTCTTGTATGTGTCACGTCATGAGTTGTCAGAATTAAGAGGTTTGTATAGTAGGAATTTTTGAGCAGCCTCGTCGATATATTTTCATATCACTTGCACCCTCGTAAGCCTATACAAATCTTCTATGGTAATATGCCTTAGCGAATTTGTTAATAGACATAGCAGCTTATTTTGAGTACACTATGTGTCTGAAATGGAATTCCAAGACACACAGGCATAGGTCAGCATTGGCCGGAAGATTACCTTATGTAGGCATATTTTATTGTCTATTGGAAGCTTGCTGCGTCTATTAACTAAGGGATAGAGTTGACTAAGAGTTGCTTTATTTATTATTCTAGTAATATGAGGTGCAAATGTGAGTTTTGTGTCAAGTGTTAGTCCAAGAAGTTTAACAGTTTTCTTTTCGAAAATTACCACATTATTTATTTTTAGTTTTAGAAAGGTCACTTTCCGCTACCCTCCCAGCCTCTTCAATTGGAGTACATCTGCACCGCTGTTGGCTAATGAGGTGGCGGCAGTTCTTCTGAAAGTGTGACCTGTAAAGCTTTCAATGTTTTCTAACTTCAAAACCAAAATCTGTCGATTCTTATGTCTTTTCGAAGATTTATGAAGTCTCAAACTTACTTACATTTCAATCAAAGTAGGCTTAACATTAAAGATAATGAAAAGAATGGTACGATCATTATATTATAGGCATTTCATGTTTACAAAGTTTGGGAATTAGACGTGTTAGTCAACATGTTCAGAGGCTTTTAGTGATACTGTGATGTGTTGCAACCCCTTCAATTAATTCAGATGTATTTGCACCTACTCGAGAAAGAATCTACCAGTAGTAGTTCTAGAGTGATGACATCTGGAATTATCTAGAGAATGGTGGCGTCATCACAGAAAAATCGAGATCTGTCATTTTAGGTATAAAAGACCGCATTCTCGACGGGTAGTTCAGAAAGTATAGAAGTAGTTTTGAAGTTTGATTGACAAGTGAGGTTAAGAGTACAAAGTGAAAACAAAGTGATAAACATTGTTATTTTTAGTCAGTAAAGTGTATTTAAGTAAATAATAGCATTGTGAAGTATCCAGTAAATTATTTAATAAAGTGTGTTAGTGGTTATCTCTTGTTATAATTTTTGGAACCCACGGAATTTGCAAGGGTGGCTTCCTAGGGGTGGAAACACGTTACAATACCAATCTAGTTTTTTCCGTGACACTTCTTACCTACCTTTACTTCGTGAAATAGGTCAATTAGCTCTTTCAGTAAATATCGAATTATTAAGCAGATAACTTTATCTGACCGAAAAAAACAATATCGTCCTACATAACAGAGGAATATAAAGCGATTAATACCCTGAATAAATGATGTTCCGTGCTATTATACTCCATTCAAAAGCAATTTACTAATCCTTGTGCACGATCAGCTGCAACACTATCTCCTCTATAATTCACGTGCTACATTAGTTTATGCTAAATAAATAACGAATCTTATTAACGTTGCAGTTTATCTCACCGCTGGCTGCAGTGCAATACGGTGCAGCAGAGGCTGGATGCGAAATGTAAATGTCCTGGACAAGTAACTGACAACGGAGATAAGAGTCCTCATAATTCACGGCATTTTCATCTGGTGCTATCACGAACCCAGTTAGAGCATTTGTTATCAGTTCCACAGGGCTGACGTCTGACTTTTGCTACATAAATAACTAATGGCGTGCGTGACTGTTGATTTATGCAGCGGTGTGATTTTTATAAACTCGTACAATTTCTGTTGAAGAGAGTAAATGAAAGTTTTACTGATGTATATAAACCGTTTCAGTATTATGGATCAATTTTGTGACCAATCATTGATATGAAATTAGTATAATTTAATTCTGTATATTTATGTCAACTCCAAAAAATACAAATTCTGCAAAGGTATTTACTCAAAACTTCTCTCACTGTTTGGTACCTTTTAATAATATTTTGAGTTGGATATCACTTTGCATAGTATTTTTTTTACAAAAATTCAGTTCAATTCAATTCCTTCAGTATGTCTATCTGTATGTCTGTCTATCGGCATGATCTCTGCCGGTCTGTTGGCGCTATATCTACAAAACCATTTGACAGAAGAAAATCATATTTTTTTGGTAATATACGCTATTGGCAACGAAGAAATGGAACATACTTTCAGTCAAACAGAGGGGAAACTAATAAAAATATGTAACTAATGAAAAAATGCGACGGAAGACAATAACATTTGGTATGTAGGTAGTTGACACGATTGTCAGGGAAAACACTTTCTATACTTTTAGTAATAAAATATATCATATGGTCACCTTAAAGAATAATTGATTAAGAAACAACGACTACTTTAGTCAATATATACATTTGAAATAACATTAAGGGCAAGTTGTACCAAACTACCCTAACCCGATGTTAAGCTAACTCCGTATTAACATTTAACACTGGTCTAAAAATTTCGCGAGTTGTACCATCTGTGTTTTTTCTTATGCTTGTTCGCTCGCAAAGGTGAATGCGGTAGTAATAAATGAATTCATACTGTATTCCAATATTCCTGGCTTTTAAGCTGCAGTGTATATTTAAAATGATTCTACATATATAACAGACATAATAAAAAATTACTCTCCTATATAAATAATCATAATAATTCAGTATACTTTACATAATCGTAACTACTGACCACTAATAAATAGAAATATTATAATAAATTATTTTAATTGTTTGCAATGCAGTGTCAAATTTTAATTGAATTTAGCAGACTATGAGAAACTGTTCAACGGGAATTAATAATAAAAACCCAATTATATTTTATGCAAGCCAATTTAAGCTCTGATCTGTGCAATTCACAACTGAATTCGATTGAAAATGGCAAAACATGTTCTCATTAAATCACCAGTAGATTAGCCAGCCAACCGACATAATGTGCTGTTGCGTTGTACTAAATAGTACAGTGCTGCTTGATTTTTTTAAAATAAATCAGGAAAATAGGCGTAATTTCTTTTCTACATGTGGAAGTAATAATACCAGGCCCGAGGAGAGCCAGTGCGAGCCCAGGGGTAAAATCAAATTGGCGCGCCCACCCTCGGCTGGGACAAATCAAAAATACTAATTTTCAAAACACAATTTGAAATACAATTAATACAAAAATGTATTTAACAGTCAGAGCTGGGCAAATACTTTGAAAAAGTATTTAAATATTAAATACTAAATACTTTCAGAAAATTGAAAGTATTTAAATATTAAGTATTTTCAAAAGACAAAAGTATTTAAATAATAAATAACAGAAGTAATTAAATAGTTTAAACTTAGTATTTAAATACTTTCTGAATATTTAAATACTTTGATAACACTGAAATATTTTGAAGCATAGTTAAGTGTAATAAAAATAGCATTTAATGGCTAAACTTCGCAAAATTGTATTTTCTATTTTTGTAGAAATCAGTAAAGACTTAACATTATCATTATCATTATCACTATTATTATTATATTAAATACTATTTGACTATTTAAGGTGTCAAAATTTTAGGTTTCATGACTTTCATGAACTTCTACAACACTATTTTAATACCTCTCTCTATACTTAATCAGTTCTAGTTGGGTATTGGACTTTTACTTATTCGTAGAGCTAGACCTTTGCGTCTACTGCAAATACCCAAATAAAGCACAGAGACTATGGCACTAGTTCAACTGTTCTCTGTCACAATCACAAAACATATACATGCAGAGTGAGAGGGAAACATGCATTTATTTTCAGTTTATTATAAATATTTAAAAAATCATAAATGGTATAATCCTTAAAATAGTTTCAAATACTCCCCATTGCTCTAAGGAATACAACCATATACAGTTTTTATCATAAACTTTGGATATAGTTAAATGCATACTTTAATAATGAAATTAGGAACTATTTTCATTGACAAACTATGATATTCAAGTACAACAGAAATGTACAATAAAAAAATATATAGTTGTGTTCGTTAGAACAATAGCAATTATTTAAAACAGTTTTAAAGATCATAGTATATTTGGTTATTTAATTATTTATAATAAACCGAAAATAAACGCATATTTCCCTCTCACTCTGCAAAAGCCTAACCTTAACAGTTAACACTTACTGTCTATGTCTGCTCTCAACCAACTTTCTGGGAATTAAGACGTGAATGACTGAAGACTGAATGATGCAATGTGTTTATTAACTACGTAGTATGGTACATGTCTTGATTCTTGACGAGTGTCTGCCTGTCTCCCTGGTGTATTTGATTATATTTGTTGTATTTATTTAAATACTTTTGAGATTCAAATACTTCTGAAAGTATTTAAATACTGTCAGAAAAGGATTTAAATACTTTTTTAGAAGTATTTAAATACTTCTCAGTTATTTAAATATTTATAAATACTTTAGGATCATTTTCACAAATACTAAGTAGTAAATATTTCAGATAAAGTATTTGCAAGTATAAATTCAAATACTTGTTGCAAGAAGTATTTAAACACTTGGTATTTAAATACTTTCTAGTATTTAAATACTTATGAGGTATTTGTAAGTACATATTTGCCCAGCTCTGTTAACAGTGATGGTGACTGGCCCCGGGACGACAGCCCCGCCTACCCCGCTGTCGTCAGGCCGACTTGTATTGTTACCAAATATTTTAAATATTGGATGATAAATTAATTTAAGTGATCACCACACCAATCTACTCCAAATGTGCCTGTAGAAGAAAACAAATATTTAGTAGGCAGTAATTATATTAAACATTTAAATAGAAGTAAATTATTAAATCTTTTAAAAAATGAAAATTTGGAAAATAATTTTATACAGAAAATTATGTAAATATTGCAACAAATATGTTTGTAGAAAAAATAACTAAATTAATGGATAATTCTTCGCAAAAAAAAATTTAAAAAGAAAAGAAATAAAAAGAAAAAAGTGGATCAAATTGAATCGAAAGTACAAGTGCTGCCCAAATAAATTATGAAAGCTGTCAAAAATATTAGTGAATCAAAAAACGAAAGGGGAGAAATAAAGCAAATAAAAACTGAACACAACGAACTAACTGTAGACAAAAAAGGTATAACTGAACATTTTGTTGAATATTTTAGCAATATAGGTAAAAAACTAGCGAGTAAAATGAATACTAATCCCATATCTTTTTCAACTAGGCAACCGAATTCAATTTATATTATTTTTATTATATTTATTTTATTATGAACCAATCACATTAGGTGAAAATGACTCGTCCATACGACAGAGAACATTTTATAGTAAAATCTACAAAAACTTTTTAATGACTTCGTGAAAGTGTATAGAATAATATCCTGAAAAGTCTACAATCAGCTCGGATGCAGAACATAAAAAAAAAATGAAAAAAAATGTTTTTTTCATCCATTTTTTCAAAATTTTGAAATTAAGTCAGGGGAGGAAAAAATAAAAAATACAAGTGGATAGACCACGTATTTCTGAACAACAAATGTCGGAATAAAATTTATCACTAAAGCCGCGGTATTTCTGAACAAAAAATAGTGATGTAACTTTGTCACTCTGCGCGGCCAAGCGCATTGTTAAATGCATACCTCTAAAAAATCTTAGTTGTTCTAACGAGTAAAATAAAGCTTTTTTCTCTTTCTGATTACATATTTTTAACATTTTTCTTAGTGAATAGGAGGATAAATAGTGAGTATGGAGGGAAAATATATAATTATGAACACATACACAGGCACCATATTTAGCCACTGAATTGCTCGCATGAATTTTTACGTGACTTTACTTTATTGTATTTATTACAGGTACACCTATCCACATTTCAGCTATATCAAATGGATTCCTTATACATTTGTTAATGAATTGGAAAAGTTTCAGAATTTATATTCAAAACAATCAAAAATATTTTCATAGTTACAAGGATCATGAAAATCGCAATTTCTTACCATGATCTGATTGATTAGATTTTCGAAAAAATGCATACAATTAAACGAATTTGTGTTTGAACATTCGAAAAGTAAACATTTTTTCCGAAATAGTGATATTTTATTTTTTTCAATGGGTCAAGTTCTCGGCAAGTTACAGCCTTCAATATATACATATATTTATCAAGAAAATCATCAAGCAAGGCAATTAAAATGATTTGAGATGTACTTCTTTGTGAATCCACGTTACTACAACTTAATAAACCATAATAATCATGAAGTGTACATACTTTTTAACAGTTCTCAGTGAAGAAATAATTTTTTTGAAGGGCTTTTATTTTTTTCTATATTTTTTATTGCGATGATTGAATTCAGGCGTGATACTTAGTATATTACCATAATATATATATAAGTATATTTTTCCCATCCATTCTTTGCTTGTATTGTTTAAAATAAAAAAGCATCAGAAAGCTACAATTTCCATCTTTTAAATGAACCAACACTCATATACAGTGTGTCGCAGGATAGATGTAACAAGAGGTGTAATGTACCAAAAATTTTGGAATTTTGGAATGGTATTTGGGGACTGAGTCCTGATTGTTATAAAACTACCAAAAATGACTTGATTTGGTGTTCTACAGGGTGTTTTATAAGCAAAGTTGTAAAAATCACCACTAACAAAGTACCTTTATTTTTCAAAATATGAAAAAATTCCACTAAGAAAAGTTATTTAGAATACAATTTTATACCTCTATACCAAATTTCAGGAATATAAATTATTTTTTTGAAACTTCCCATTTTTTTGCGAATTAAGAGTTGAATTCATATTTAAAGTTGTGTAGGAGCAAATGTTAATCATCTCAAAAAGTAGGCTATTGGTAAATAAAAAATTGAATATACGAGATGTAAGAAGGTATAATGTTAATCGAACTAATTGTAAAACAAGAAACAATTACTAACAGAAGATTAATGAGGTTTAAAAATTATAACAAGTAATAAATGTCAAAAACATAACAGATTCACAAACAAATTAATTATTGGCCAATACAAAACAATATTTACAATTTTTTTTATTATTCGACGTAGTTACCACCCACATCCACACACATTTCGATCCTTCGCCTGAAGTCCTTAAAACTGTTTCGAATATGATTTAACGGCATTATTTGTAATTCTCTGCTTCAATACTGCTACATCGTTAGGAAGTGGTTCAGCGTAAACCAACTGCTTGATAAAAAGAAATCCAATATTGATAGGTCTGGGGATCTCACCGGCCACTTGATCGGTCCATTCCTGGCAATCCAATTTTCTCCAAAATTTAAATTCAACTACCGATTAACCATTTCTGTGGAGTGGCCAGGGGATCCATCATGTTGAAAATGAACTAAAGCCATATCTCTTAAAATATTTAAATGTTCTTCAGAAAATCTTTCAAGAAGCTGTAAATAAGTGTGCTGGTTTAACCTTCCCTCAATGAAATAAGGTCCAATAGCTCCAACGTGATAAGAAACGGGACACCACACATTCACTTTTTTATAATATTGTCTTCTACAATGAATTCTAAAATTTGGATTTTCAGAAGCCCAGAACCGACAATTCTGAGATGAAAGAACACCATTGGTTGTGAATGTGGATTCATCTGAGAAAATTATGAAATGATGAAAAAATCTCTCTTCCATGATTTTTTCTCCAATGGTCAAACGAAAATCCAACCTACGGCCGTCATTTCCCTCTTCAAGCGTATGTTTACAATTTGCTTTATATGCCCTAATTTTCTTTGCCTTGTAAATTCTTTGGAGTTCAGACTTGCTAATATTAATAAGAGCTGATTTCTCTCTTAGTGGCATCCTAGGATTTTCTATAACAAAGGCATGAGCTATAATAGTCCCAACATTGTCTTCATCATATTCGTTTATTTTTCTTTTCATGTTAAGAACACTCTACCAGTAGCCAGAAACTTTTTAATTATTCTTATAGCCTGAGTACGTGACAAAGCAGTGTTTGGAAATTTCAAATTAAATTAGCTTACCACTTCTCTTAGCGAGTTTTCACCGACAATTCCGTAGCATTGCACAATATAAATTTTTTCACGCACTGTGAGTACCATTTTTGCTTAATTTTTTATGCTTGGTTCGTTAATTTGAAACATAAATTAAGGATAATATTGACTACGTTTGACAGATATGTCAATAATAAATGATAAATGTGTATCCACTGCTTTTTTCATAGCCTACTTTTAGCTTCTACATAACTTTAAATATTAATTCACAAAAAATAATTTCTATGCAGTTTTAATTGAATGGTCCAAAATACTAATTTATTAAAAAAATGGTAAGTTTCAAAAAAATTATTTTATATTCCTGAAATTTGGTACAGAGGTATAAAATTTCATTCTAAATAACTTTTCTTAGTGGATTTTTTTCATATTTTGAAAAATAAAGGTACCTTATTAGTGGTGATTTTTACAACTTTGCTTATAAAACACCCTGTAGAACACCAAATCAAGTCATTTTTGGTATACTTTAGTTTTACAACAAGCAGGACTCAATCCCCAAATACCTTTCCAAAATTCCAAAATTTGTGGTCCATTACACCTCTTCTTACATCTATCCTGGGACATACTGTATATTGAACAAATTCTGATTTAGTGATATGTAATTCAGTGCGTCGGTGTCACAGTCATGCGTATTCAAGCGCGCACACGCATGGATCTCGCTCCGAGTTATAACGTTACACTTGACTATTTTTTCCGGGAAAACCGTGGCTTAGCGATAAATTTTATTAGGACATTTGTTGTTCAGTAACATTTGGTTTATCCACCTGTAATTTTTATTTTTTTCTACCTTGACCTAATTTCAAAACTTTGAAAAAATGGATGAAAAAAATCTGTTTCACTTTTTTTTATGTTCTGCATCCGAGCGAAATGTAAACTTTTCAGGATATTATTCTATACACTTTCACGAACTCATAAAAAAATTATTCATTTTGCAAGGTAAATGCTTTCATCGACTGGGCTATACTGGAAATATTTCCCCTAAACGAGTTTGCTTATAAATTATATTATAGTAATAGCATAGCAAAAATAAACATTCGCGCATGCTGTACTGTCGCCGTCATCTCTGAAAATGCATTAACGAATGACGATAACGAAGAATATTTTAAATAAAATTTGAAATTAAAAAATACAAATATTTTATATGAATAATTTTTCTTCTATCTGTAACGCTTACTAATTTGGTTGAATTACTATAATTTTTGACTAATTGGACACAAATTTATCGTTTATCATAGAAGAACAAATTTTCACGAGCACTTTTTTTTTCACCGCAAAAATTGGCTTTAAAATGTTTCGAAAGCCGCTCATGCAGATCCATCACATTTGCACACACAAACAAGTGTATTTTACCACATATGGTGCGAAGTTAATTGTAAAGGTGTTGCGGCCTTGCTTTGCCACAGGTAGTGGCAAATCGGGGGTGGCAGGGACCGCCACCCTCGCCTCCCCGTACGTGATGGATTCACGGGGAAATACGATGTTGTAAATCACTGGTGCTATCTGGATAACGCGCGTGCCAACCTCTATCAGATGACCTGCGTGATCCCTCTTGATGGATCTATGGCCTCCGCCACCCCCGGCGGGGGCGGGAGGCTCTTGAGAAATTGCCCGCTTAATTACTTGGGTAATTTGCTGAACCCACTCGTTGTTTACTCTCACTTTCTGGTTTTTAATAATTCGCGTTTTTAATTCCTTGTTTGTTCTCTTATTGAGGATTGTGTACACTTTTTTTGCTTAAATTGGATAAATATGAAACGACTTAATGCTGTTTTAATAACATTCTATCTATTACTTAGATTAATATAAAATAGTCCATTTATAGGCCCGTTAATAGGGACAAAAAAGACCTGAACAGGAAAAAATTTAATACTAATATTTTATTTCCAAAGATCAGCTAATTGTATGTATCTTCAGAGACGAGGGAAGTAAAAGTAAAATAAATATAATTTAATGTCTCATGTGACTATGCAAATACAACAATGACGAACTGAAAGCAGATATTATAAGATATAAGTTTCATATATGGAAGAGGTAACTACTGAAGTTAATGACACGATATACAGGAAATTGCTGAAATTGATTTTTATAATGGAAGTATAAGTAGGTAATCATATCCCTTGAAATAGTAGTTTATGTCACAAGGACGAAAAATCTAGTTTTTCGGGCGACTACAAAATATTGCCAGCAGAGACGTGGTCGAGGCTGGCAATTCGTAGGAGTCCGAAAAACAGTTTTTCGTCTGTGTGTCATACAATATTTTTTATTCGAATGTGCTTATGGTTATTAAAATGATAGGGAAAATTAAAATATTATGTTCTTAAGATTTACTTGCTACCCCGCAAATGATACAATTTTCAAGTTTTCTTGTAACAGACGGCTGTGAACTAAGGCCAGATATAATAAATAATAACTGCGCAACTGCTGACATATCAGTTGGCTTGAAATTAGTATCGAATTCATTCAATTTATATATTATAATGTCGAATTTAATCGAAAATATACTACATAAAATAAATACAATAAAATGAATAGTAAAGAATTTGTTGCGGGAACACCCCCAGAAGTAAGAGAGCTAGCAAGTTTGGCTTCGATGGGTTTAATTCCAGAAAAATCAAAAATTATTGATGAAAGAAGCTATTATAAATTTGAAAAATATTTTGAGCAAAACCATATAAACATGATTTCCGAAAATGCATTACTTGCATATATGGCTAAACTTGCAGAAAATTATAAATCATCAACTCTATGGTCGGCTTATTCAATGTTAAATTGTATGTTGAAAATTAGGAGAAACGTTGACATTTCAAAATTTATGAAATTAAGGGCCTTTCTAAAAAAGAAAAATGTTGGCTATGTACCAAAAAAATCGAAAACGTTGACACGGGAACAATTTGAAAAATTTTTAACAGAAGCGCCAGACGACAAATATTTAATGCATAAGGTAATTTTTTAAAACTAAGTACCTACCTACCGTTAACATCATATTATTTGTAGGTGGTATATATATTAGGGGTAGCAGGTGCCTGTCGCCGTGAAGAATTGGCATTTTTAAAAGTGTCACAAATAGAGGATTTAGGAACAGCTCTTTGCTGCGCTACGACAACCAAATTTTGAAGGAAATGGTCGATTTTTCTTGGGTTATAGAAATGGCAAGTGTTGCAAACAAATTGTGGGAATTCTTAAAATCGGGGCAATTCCTTTTGAAATTGCATCTCATTTGAAGCTTGCGAATGCCAAAGAATATACGGGGCACTGCTTCCGAAGAACGTCGGCTACGTTGCTGGCTGATGCAGGAGCAGACATAACCTTACTTAAACGGAACGGAGGACGGAAATCTTCCACTATAGCTGAGGATGTGGATGAATCAATAAATAATAAACTTGAAACTAACAAAATATTGAATCACTTACCCCACACTTCTACGGTTCGAAACACAATAACATCACAACATTCACAAGAAAATAGTATTTTATACACAGACTTGACCACTACTATTACTCAAACAGAATATAACACACTAAACACACACAAAACTCAGACAATTATCGCACCCCAATCCATTTTAACTGAAAATGTTGCGCTAGACTTAGAAAGTTTGAACCGACCGATAATTATACAAAATTGTTCCAATTTTACTATTAACATAAAAGGTTCAGAGACAATGTAGTCATATATAAGTACATTTTTGTAAATTAAAGTAAGTTTAAAAATAAGGCTTTGTTGTTGTACGCTGTACTGTTTTTCAGGTTAAATTAAAGACTTCATTTAGTATTTTTCTGTGCAATTTTATGCTTTGCCACTATGCAAACTCGAACGTAAAAAGTGTTGCACATCTATAAGGTGAGAACATACGCAGTTATTTCTATTCGTTTTACAACATGTAGGTATTTACTTACTAGTCATTATAATAATTAATTGACAACGTTTAATAATTCGAGGTTTCTTATTCAATTAAAATTTAGAAATCTCTTATTTTATTCAATTAAAATTGTCTGAATTGAAATTATATTTGCATGTGCATTACCACTTTACAGTAGAAAAGAAGGGCCAGCATTTTAAAAAGTAGGTAACTAAAAACGCTTAATCTTTTTGTCTGTCACTTTTCCGGCCTAGGCCGGAAAAGTGTTTTCAGGCCGCTTACTTGAAGTAGATAGAAAAGTTCTACCTTTCGCTTTTGTTTTCTAACCGAGAAACGTCATCTTTTGACACATTCGAATAAAAAAATATTTTCTTCTTTAAACGTCAGAAAAACATGACATTTCTTAACTCATTTCATGACATTAAAGTCTGACTTTTTAGACGGCTATGTGTTGCCATTAACAACGGAGGTAATACTTATTTATGTACCAATGCTTGTAAGTGTATCTTACAGGTCGAGAACACAGTGCAAACCGAAGCCCGTAGGGCTGAAGTTTGCAATGTTCGACACTTGTAAATACACGATACAATCCGATGTGCATACAACGTTTTTCGTATTACTAGTAATATTACAATTTTTAGAAAAATTCATTCAAAATTATTATATTTCTGCTATGATTACTGTCAATAAGTTGTCAAATTGATAACTTCATAATAATTTTCTTCATTCAAAGGAATATGGATTACGATGGAAGTATCGATATTTAGAGGTAGCGTGTGCTTCGTTGGTGTCAGAAATTTTTTTTCCTATGGGCTGTAAGTGACACTTTCGTAACACTGAGAGACGTCAAAAAATGACACGTTCAGAGCTTGTAGTATGAAATAGTAGTTTTTCTACTTCCTTATGTAAATTTGCTGTTTTCTGTACACTCTGTAGAATAGGCAAGTAGGAAATTCCAGTTAACTGAACGGATATATTTCATATACTATCTAGAATGGATATGATACAGTGTGTATAGTGGCGGGCTAGACATAGGGAGTAAAAGTGCAACATTGCGTGTACCAGGTGGCTGAAATGAAATAACTGAGAGCTGGGTTGCTTCAGTGGTCTAGCGTCGACTCTTGCCGCCGACGGGTGAGTTTGTTGTTGCTACGTTGTCATATTTCTCGCACTACGTGAATGTACATGCCTAATCGGCAATTACATGCACTGTATGAAACCGACCAATCATAGTTCGTGTATTAAGTATATAGGCAACTATTCGTTTTAAAGTCAAGTTAGTGCGTAAGCTGTCAAAGTAATTATCAGTGTGCATTTGTGTAATATATTAATGTTTAATAAATTTTGTAGCTTTTTTTAAGCTAATCGTAGAAAAGTATACTGTACAATTCGAGTCGATTTTCCATATCACACTCGAAAGATTGAGCACTCCACAAACTTCTTTATCGTGCGATATGGATATCATATCCACTCTTGTTGCACAAAGTACTATTGTGCACTATTTACCTCTTACCACAAAATATCATTTAATAAGAACTCTGATAAGTTTTTGAGATTAAATTAATGTGAATAAAAATACGTACACGGAAATCTAATTAGATTACCCCCAGACCATGCGATATAATGCAGACGGAAAAATTCGAATACGAATACGATCTGACTGTTCAAGAATGAGCACATGTTAGTTCCGTACACGAATAAATTCGAGAATAGCACCCCAGAATCGAAACAAAGTTTCCAAGACTCTCTACTTCTCTACTTCGATCAGCAATGTTTACATTTTCGGCGCGATTACAGATCGAAAAATGCACAATTCCAGTATTTTAGTCCATTGCTAAGAAACTATCAGAAAACAGACCGGAAAAGATCCGTTGCCAAGCAACGATCAACAAAACCGTACGGGAATGTTACTAGGCCGGGAAAGTAACAGTCCTGTACGGTTTTTTATGTATATTTTAGACAGTAAATAAATACACGCAGACAAACCAATTCACATTAAAATTGCATTTATTAGTAAGCAGTTAGATTTTAAGAAGAAATGTTATGCATTAATAAAAATTCCTTAATTTATAATAAGAAAAAAACAGTATGTGTACTTCGGCGTGAAAGCACATTCCCAGACTTCGATGCTTGAAGTATGACTTTTTTTCGAAAAAAATTTCGTTACCAATTTATTGATTATTTAATGTTTAAAATAGGTAATTTTAAGTGGGCCGTAATTCAAAAACCAAAAATCAAAATGTTGTTAAATTCTGGATATAGTGGTTCTACAGCATGCTGATCAATAATATTGCATTAGTTTTTCAACAAAAAAAATGCCTAATATAATTTCGCGAAAAATCGACCCTTTTTTTTCATAATAAAAATGCACGCCAATGATTGAAATAAGTTTTGTTTTACTTAAAAAAAGTATAATAAAAGTCTTTGATACCTGTCCAAACTTGGGTGACTAATAACTGAGCTACAAAGATGTTACCGTGAAAAGTGGGACACACTGTATATACATGCACATAACCCATCCTATCAAACTCCTCTTAGGCTGCAATAAAAAAATTCTCTCCCTAGAAAACCTGATCCAATGAGCGCTTGTGATCTCACTATAAGAGAAACAGATGGTTTTGGGCATGCGAGGGTAGTTTTTGAGGACCAAGAGAGAAAGTGGTGCTACGATAATATTCTCCACCCTTCAAAACGGGGGAAACTTTTTTAAAACCTTATCTTTGAGGAACACTTCAGAATTGAGGGAGGGAGTGATTTCAACCCCTGGGGGTCGTTAGGATATCTAGTTGCTAAATGTTACAGGACATATTGAGTTCCCTCAAAAAAACCTCGATCCAACAAGTCCTCGCAGGTCTGATAACGAAAAATGGGAAAAGGGGGGCATGCATTTAGAGTTGGTTAGGAAGCTAAATGATATCTGCATCTCTTCTCTTGAAAACGTGTAGGAAACAATTTTCAGCACGTTTGGATGTTTTTTGCATGTTTCGGTATTGAGGGAGGGGGTTGTTACGATGTCTGGTTGCGAAATTTTATAGGACATATTGAGTTTCTTCAAAAAAACCCTATCCACAAGTCCTTTCATGCCTGACAACGAAAAATGGGAAAAGGGGGTGGTTTTTTGTATTCAGAGGTAGTTCGAGTGGGAGTAGGAACCCCCGAGGGCGGCCAACACCATCGTATCGTGTTGACCACCCTCGAAAACGGGGGGTAACTATATTTGGTCGCTACCCTTGTACTTTTGGAGTTTTTGCAACTTTGGCATGGACTAATTATGCTTTTTTGTAACACATAAAAAACAATCATGCTTAGATTGAGAGAACGTAGACTTATATATTTATGGTATATTGTGTAGGTAATTTATATCCTCTGAAACACCATTTGTTATGGTAAATTTTATTTACAAGCTTCTGCTACATAAAAAACAAATCATAAATATTATCATCATTATCATTATCATAAATATTATTTTTCAACAAAAAAATTTAGGTGGATACTGAAATGAGTACCATTATCATCAAGAATTTCTCGTCTTCGGCATCACGTAGAAATTTACTCATTTCAGTTATAGTTAATATTTTAGACTTGTTGGCTTCATAATTTTCATACCGGCGTTTCTAGAAAGTTGTTCATTTAATATTTGCTAATAACGATGTGCCCAAAGAGAAAGTGGTTTAAAGACTTTAGCTTTTTCTTCAGAATATTCAGGAGCTATCGTTTCCGTAAAGATTTTTAGATTTTTGCTTTGATATAATTCACAAAATTGACTGTTAGTTTGTTCATCTTATCTTGGATTCTCCTAGAGATAAACTTGCAGTTATCTCATCAGCGGTGTTTGGAACTTTGGCAGGAAAAAATCGTTCATCAATTCATCACTAATATCTTCCATAATTATATTTTTATGACCAAATCTCGAATAATTCTTAAACTCATTACAAAATTCAATAATAATCCCATTAATAAATGCATTAATTGAAATAACGCAGCTTGTAAACAAGTTGCTTGATTTATCATAACAACACACCACCGTCTTTATTGTGATGGTTTTACATATTTGCAAAATAAATTTGCAAAAAATTGCAATTTGTTTATATTTTTGTTTATTATTTTGAGACGCTCGCGCTTGCAAGAAAAATCTTGTTCATAACACGGTCGGAAAGTATATTTCCCAACCTTGTTATGACAATATCTAATATTGCATGTCTTACTCTACTAGATTTTGTATAATCCAACCTTCTCATTTATCGCTAAACAGCTAAACTATTACCACTTATTTTGGTGTAAATGCAAATTACAGTCGTTTTATGTACCATTCGTACTAGTACATCGATTTTTTGATTTCATTTCTATTATTTATTGCTGGCTTTAATTTGTTTTTATTGTTCAATTTAATGGGTACACGCCATCAATGTCACAAACAAAGGCATTAATTAAAGCTTATTTTACCGTTACATTATGGTTATGATAGATATCACTGTGGAGCTTGTACAGGGTGAGTCACTTCGTCACTTGGAGTGTAAAGAAGAAGGTTTGCCTCAAATCCATTTTCTTACAAATATTACTGCCTTCATATCTTCTTCTTCTTCTTTTAGCGGGGCGACGAAGGGTCGCCGCACTCAGGCCTTGTGGCCCATTGTGCTACCGCTACGTATTTACTGGATGCCCCCATTCAGGCCGGATTCTAACCCGAAGGCCAAAATCCTCCCTATAGGGGCGTTCCTTATTTCCTCCAGCACCGGAAAACCAATGCCGAAGTGCTTGTGCCGCAAGTTCATAAGACTAGGGCAGGAAGTGAGGACGTGGATGGAGGTTTCCTCCTCGTCCCCGCAGAACCTGCAGTCGGGGTTGTCGACCACCCCTATGGTATGCAGGTGTTTTCTGAAAGAGCCGTGCCCAGTCAAAAGACCTACCACGATTCTGACCTGTTTCCTGCTTAGTCGCAGGATTTGTTCTGCTCGCTTCGGCAAGGGCCCTGTAAGCAGGAGCTTCGCTTGCCGGAGTCCTGGGTAAGAGGCCCAGAGGTCAATGTTGCTGTGTCCAGGCACCCAGAGAAGCTTGACCCAGTTCGATGAGCCAAGTTCACAGAGAGCCTGTTTACAGTTTTGAACCAGGATTGACTTGGTCCGGACTGATGCAAGGGCCTTGAGGGCCGCTTAACTGTCGCTACATATATATATGTGCTTGTTGGAATATTTCCTTTGGATATTCTCCTGTGCGCAGACCAAAATAGCAAAGATCTCGGTCTGGAATACCGTGGCGAATTTGCCCAGGGCATAAGAAAGTTCAGCCCTGGGCCTTTCACCGTATATCCCCGCTCCAGCACTTTCCTCAAACCTCGATCCGTCTGTGAACCAGACGATATCGGCAGGTCTGAGTATGTCCTCGAGTGGGTTCCAGTCTTCCCTTTTGGGGATGACAAACTCAAAGGGTTCTGAGAAGGAGAAGAAAGGCACTATATCATCACTCCTGGCCTCCAGAAGTGAGTGAGTCCCTATCGCTTGGGAAAGGGCCCTTGTGTGCCCTAATTGTTCTCCTCCTATTTTCCACTGACCGCCACACCTCAGCCTGTAGGCCGCTTTCCGAGCCTAGGCCTCAATCACCAAATGAAGGGGCACGAGGCCCAGAAGGACCTCCAGAGCTGCTGTGGGGGTCGTGCGTATCGCTCCTGTGACTCCCAAACAGGCGAGTCTTTGAAGTTGAGTTAGCTTCTGCTGAATGTATAGCCTGGTTGTAGCAGGCCACCACACAACAGAAGCATAAGTAATCATTGGTCTTACTATCACAGTATAGTACCACATTGTTACCCTGGGGTTTAAGCCCCATGTTTTACCAAAGGTCCTTCTACATACCCAGAGGGTTGTAGTGGCCCTTTTTATTTGTCTCTCTATATGATCTTTCCAGGTCAGCTTAGAGTCCAGGATGACGCCCAGATACTTCACTGTCCTGGAGATCGTTAGAGTCGTGTTATAGAGTACTGGTTCGACGAAACTTCATATCACTCCATTGCAAAGTTATAGTATTAGTGTGATATTTCTTATGTTTTATATCATATAAACAAATCAGTGTTTGTGATATCAAATTTATATTAAAAATATTAATACTTACCAAAAAATGTTACCAGATAATACTAATAATTATTTTAAGTCTTACAAATTAATAATGGGGATGGTAGTAGGGGTGTTAGATACCAAAAAAATATTTGAGGCCTTTGGTTCTCATGCACACACTGAATCCCAATTTTGTTCTTTTACCCCCTTTAATAATAGGATGGGGGCATAATTGAAACTAGCTATGTTTTCTATATAGAAGGCCCCTTTATATGGAGCCTCGTCTGTCTTATTTCGGGGATATAAGCCCAACAATTGTTAAACCCATAGCCTAATCTTGCAGCTCTGATTGAATCTCTTCTTGGCAGACCGAAGGTTGGCTCTGGGCCAGGGAAAGGAGTTTTCGCTCATTTATCCGCCAAACGGTCTGCTTCTTCGTTGTTCTCAACGCCACTGTGTCCGGGCACCAATATAAGTTTAACTCAGTTGTGTTTGCACAGCTGTCAGAATATTTTGGCAGATCAGCACCAACTTGGTCACCTTGTGCGATGCAAGAGCCCTCAAAGTTGCCTGACTGTCACTATGATATAAATGTGCTTATTGACGAAGCCTCTTTTGAGGTTTTCACTTGCACACAGCAAAATGGCATATATCTCAGCCTGAAATACACTAGGATACTACCAGGAGGCGCCGATATACGCTCCTGGGAGCGCCACCACACAAGTGCCGCATATGTTATGAGCGGTTTAACTATGATGGTGTACATCCAGACAGTAGTCTTTGGATTTATTCCCCACTTAAAACCGAAGATACGTCTGGTCCTCCCGTGGATGTGTAAGTAATTAAACTGCTTTGAAAAAATAACAAAATTTCCAATATGAAATTAAATTTCTCTCAGTTTTACAGTCTTTTCTTACTACAGTACCTAGGGGTAAAAAATATGCACGTCGTTGTAACATAAAAACTATCAATTTATTGAAAAATTGTATAGAACCTTTAACAGTTCATTTTGACATCTAGAAATTACTAGTTCAAATTTATTATTTTTTATAAATAAATAAATAAATAAATAAATAAATAAATAAATAAATAATTTATTCATGTTCAGAACCAATGGTTTTATATAAGTCAAAATTACAAATATTGTATATAACATCACATATAACATATATATTTTCCGTCATAAAAATATTATTAGGTCCGACCCTGTAGTACTAGAAATTCTACGAAGGAATTTTACCTTCGCGCATAAAGTCCGTCTATAGCTTTCGCGCGGGAAATAAAGAATAGTTTGCCTGGGGCAAGTCGTCGATGAGACCGCATCGGCTGTCCCAGCTCAAAAAAAATAGTTTATAAAAATAAAGAGTGAATTCTGACTTTATCAAATCATAACTACCGATAGAATTTGATTGTGTAGTTATCAATTAGTGAGTGCATTTAGATTCCAGCACAAGCTTTCGTCAACAAAATGCGTTGTTATGGTCACTGTGTTTAGTTTGCCAAATAACGATGTGAATTTGACTCCTTGGCTGCTAAAAGCCTGATTCTAAGCTATAGAATTTGATTCTGTAACTTTCATAAGTGATTACGTCAAATTTCCTAGACTTATCGCAAGTAAATGAATATTTATCTCATTTCAATTATAGTCAACTGGGAATGGCAGTTTATAAGTGCTATAGTCTCTTGATTTTCATCATAAATCATAGCTATTACGACGTTCTGACCACGTTCACTTTGTGTGCAGTCTGGTTTTTAATTCCACTCGCTTGTGGGATTGTTATAACTTTCATACCTGCCCTCCATTTGAGCAGGTAAACAGAATTTCTTTCGTGAGTGTGTCAACTTATGTAGATATTTTCTAGTAGCACACATGTGGAGTGTAATTATGTGTACAAGCACATTATTTTTGCGTATGTAAATTTTAGTTAAACATGCTACTACGCATTTAATTTCATTTGTACGTACCTTTGCTTTACCTATAAAGATTTGTTTATTAATTTAAAAGTATCAAAAATGTTGGTTGGTCAGTAATATTCAGATGAATGTTTTCTTTGATTAATGTATAGAGCTGGCCAACATTTTTTTGTAAGATTGTGCCTTGCAGTTTTTTTGTATATTATGGCCTATTATCGCATTACATTTTTTATAGATTACCTTTTATAATAATTGTTCTTTTTGTGTCTGTCTGTCTTTTACAATTTTTAGTTGTTTTGTAGAAATATAACATTGAAAGTACCATTTTCTTCGCTCACACTGATATGTCTGATTGCCTTACCTATATATGTATCTTTATAATAAATTTTGTTTTCTTTAGTAATGACTTTTACTTCAAAAGCCCCTTGATTCATTTACGTATTTACCTTTTGGTATCCCGGACAGGGATTTATTCTCTTTCTTTTAAATAACAAGCTGGGTTTGGTTTAAGTAATAGATTAACTGTTGCTTTTAAAAAACTGCTGCCCAAGGAATCACTACTTCCACATCCAGATTTTCTATCCAAGTCACTCACAACGAAATTTTGTATGTGGAAATAATTGCTTATGGAACTTTAATAATATAATACTTGAAATCCTCTACCCCAAAAACCTATAAAACGATACCCCACATCGGTAGTGGGGTGGGGGTGGTGCTAGGGGCTGGTAGTGGGGGTGGATGAAGTAAAAAAATATTTTGAGGTTTCTGGTTCTTGTACACACACACTAAATCACATTTTTTTTTCATCCCCTTTAATAGGGGGTGGCTAATGCCAAAAATTTTTTTCTTAGCTTCTCTTTAATATACTAAATACCAATTTTCTGGACTCTTACCTGCTTAATTTACCTATTTACCCCAAATTTACCCCAATTTACCCCCAACCCTTCGATGGAACAAGATGAAAATATAATCTAGTTCCAGATCACGTTAAAATACATACGTGTACCAAATTTCAAGTCAATATCTTAAACGGTTCCAGAGTAAACGTGCGCACAATAAAAATTTACAGACCGACAGACCGACAGACAGACAGAAATTTTTTTTTCGCTCAAACTTAAAATCTCGACGTTTCATGACGTTTTAAGCCTATTTGAACAATAAAAATTTTTAAAAAATTTTTTGTCGTTACTATACTTCCACTGGATGTGGAAGTAATTAAGCTTTTTCGCTTAGTTTCAACCTTTGTTTTCCTTAAAATTTGATTACCTTTCAGTCTCAAATTTTATTGGGCGCCCCTCTATATAAATCAGCAAACCCCCCGTATAATAAACAAACGTTTCTTTGATTCATTTACTATCAAATTATAAAAAAAAAATAAATGTAATTAATCTGACAAAATTTGTAAAAAGCAACCTCTGATTACTGTGCTATCTCTCCAGTATTATTTGGCAGTAAGAAAAACACATAATATGCTCCTGCAACAGCTACACAATTTCTCCTTCTTTTGTATAAGGACAAGAAAGGCGTCTCAAAGAAAGATAGACACAGCGTCAGTCTCTCCTAGTATCTAATATTATCAAATTTTTATATACAACTGTACGGCGCGGCGGACGTGCTCCACATCAGGTCTAAATAATTTTAAGAAAAAATCTCCGCGGCCCTTCCGCCCATTTCCCCGTTCCCACGCCTGGCCAGTTCGGTTTAGTGGAATCGTATTTTCTTTATTAGGCCCTGATTAAATTGGAATATTTGGAGTTGGCGTAGCGATAAATTTGATTCTAGTGAAACAGCGATTTGTTCTTGGATCGAGGGCGCGCTATCACCAACTGATGCGATTAACTTATTTTGAATTTACCGTATGTGCCAAAAAATAAATTGCCAAATAAATTAAATTATCACTTCTATTGACGTTTAGTCGATTGTTCATTAAGCCGGCCGTAATTAAAAACGTCGAAACATGCAAACGAGCGATTCATTAATGATATTTAACTAAATGTTGTGTGATGTGTTGCGCGAAAATTGCCTACTGCATAAGTTTCGACTGTGAATGTATAGGGTGGAAGATTAAATAGAGGCGAACAACTCTTATAATTTTTCAAAGCCAGACAATCGTGATTTCCATACATGTATTTTATTTATCTTTCAATGCACCTTAAACCGGGCGTTATAAAAAATTATTTCTTCTATATAATGAAATAATGAACAATGAGGTATGTTCTATCACAGAGGTTCCTGTGAATAATCCCTAATAGCACAACATTGTCCTATGGATATCTGAAGGACAACCTCGACGGACATACAAGACATCCGATGGACGTTCGTTTTTCGTTCAAAGTACATCCGACGAACAACGAAGGACGTCCAAATGTCAGAACTTTGAACAATATTTGTACATCCTTGCGGGATATCATACGAATGTCCATAAAGTACGATATAAGGACATCCCATTTCTTTTATATAGGTATATTATTCAGGGTGCTTTTCGAAAAAGTACAACTTCGACATGTAAGTACTTTACTTGATAAATAAAAATGAAGTAATGCATAAATCTTGACCTATGGATATCCGAAGGACATGCTTAGCCTAAATTATGAGGGCGTGCGATGAATTTCTTTGTTAGCATTCCTATATTTTATTTACATTTACATATCTAATATAATATTAGTAATATTGTTTACCATAACTCCAATTTATTCTCAGAAGGTTGCCTGCAAATTATAATGTTTATTAAATTATTACATTCATTTTATTTTAATTACTTACCTTTTTACCAATTGCCGTCGGTAGGGATCGAACCTGCATGCCTGCGTTATCTCTATAACATTAATAGTAGTAAACAAATGTATTAAACATTTTGTGTGCCTCACCGGGTGCTGTCCCGGAGCCAGCCAGACCAACAGTTCTATTCTTTTGTACTCACTTACCCACTGGGTTATCCTGTGTCCGTTATTTTAGATGCTAAAAGTAGTACAGCATTATGTGGGAAATGTATTTAATGAGATTATTAGTAATAATAAGACTTTATCATGTGAAATTGAATTTCTAGCCTTATTTAAAATATGTGAAAATCGTTCAGGTTCTCTTTTTTTTTCTATTCTTTATCTGTGTATCCAAACCTGAAGTTTTCCTGTTACTAGCATTTATATTTATTTATAATTATTAAGAAGAACTTATTTAATTTCCAACGAAAAAACCGTGTTATTGTGATAGAACTATCACCAGTGTCACCTGAGAAGTACGAGTAGTTGTTGAACAATGGAATATTGCATTGCATTAATTCAGTAGTGGTCGTTTAAAAAAAATTTTTCTCAGATCTCAAAACTGAAGAGCAGGGGGGGGGGGGGGATCCGAAAACAAAATTTTTCCTCATCTCAAGTTTGATGAGGGACGGGGGAGACAACTGTTTAAAGAATTAAAGTTTTACGGTTTAGGTACCTATACAAACCCGGGAAACGTGTTGGAGAAAAAACGGTAAAGGAATAATACCGTCATCTACAACATAAATAGAATATTTACATCAACGAATATTAAATAGACGTCCTGCTGCTGTCCCTATAGGGACCTAAAATGTGTGTACTTGCTGTATATAAATTGGTCACCCAGAGAACGTCCGTTGCGGCACATATGTTGGACGTTCAATGTGGTATTCGCTGGTATGTGAGATAATCTCGAAAACGTGTTGGAAAGAAAGCGGTATGGAGATATTATTCATTTATTACGAAAATATATGTCCATTTCCTGTCCCCATATGAACATAAAATGAAAATACTTCCCGTACATAAAATGGATATTTAGAGGACGTCCATTCCATACAATTTCAAAGTAAATTCGATGATAGGCGCCCGGTGGACGTCCAATTTATGTCCATGGACGTCAGTACATTAAACGGACATAAAAAGGACGTGCTATTAGGGAATCAATACCCTGCAGTCTCATAAATATTGAAAATAACAGTCAGGTAGGTATGGCAAACCTCTGAACAACGTTACACAACATTAATGCCTTATGTGTATGTATTATCCAAAAGCGATACCATAAAGGTGATCAATTTGATGTTAAGATGGCATTTCAAACAAGTTCAAGGTCAAATATCTGTTTTGAAAAAACTAAACCGGTAAACCATGAGCAAAATTCAAAAAACTTAATTCTATGTGATTGTAACAAATATTATGTGGTGAGTCATGCAGACCTTTCAATGTAAGATTGAATGAACACAAGAACGACATCAGCAAGAACGAAATTCAGAGATCGAAAAATTGCGAATACAATAGTCTTGCCGCAAAAAAAAAAGTACCTTGCACGTAAAACATGGTAGTTAATAAGCAAGAGGAGTAAAATAAAAGACATACAATTTCATCCTTACATACAACGAAACAAACAAATGAAGGCGCTCGGTAGAGATGCGATACGCAGGTGCCTGCTCAGGGATGCATCATGGTGGTGTTACAGTGGTGTGCAATAAAAAAAGTTTTTTTAAACATTGCAGTACCAGTAAGCATAAGTATATTACAAAAAACATTAAAACAATAAGTAATTGCATGCTATTCGTAATAAACTAATAAATGACATTTAAAAATCTCTAGATTAAAATTTTTTTTAATATGTATAACTGTATAAATAATGTAAATGCCGTTGGCTAGCTACTATTTACATTATCAGAATAATTATCTCTACTACTGACGTCCATGGACATAAATTGGACGTCCACCGGAAATCTATCATTGGATTTACTTTGAAATTGTACGGAATGAACGTCCTCTGAATGTCCATTGTATGTACGGGAATTATGTACATTTTAACTCCATATAGGAACAGGAGATAGACGTCCATTTCGTGTCCGTTGATTTAAATATTATATTTCTGTAATAAATGATAATACTTCCATATCGCTTTATCTTTAACATGTTTCCGAGATATGTATAAATACCAGCAAATAAATATTTTATTTATGTTCTAGATGACGATATTATTCCTTTACAATTTTTACTCCAATACGTTTCCCAGGTTTGTATAAGTACCTCAACCATAAAGCTTTAATTCTTAAAATAGTTGCACCCCCCTCCCCTCCTGCTCTTCAATTTTGAGATCTAAGGAAAACATTTTTTTTAAACGGACTGCCACCCCGCCTCAAAAAGCTGGGCCGCCACTGAATTAATGTAATGTAATATTACATTGTTCAACAACTACTCGTATTTCTCAGGTGACACTGGTGACAGTTCGACCACAATATCACAGTTTTTTCGTTAGAAATTAAGTTCTTCTTAATAATTATAAATAAATGCTAGTAACTGGAAAAATTCAGATTTGGGAACACAAATAAAAAATAGAAGAAAAAGAGAACCTAAACGATTTTCACATATTTTAAATAAGGCTACATTCAATTTCACATAATAAAGACTTATTATTACTGAAAATCTCATTTAAATACATTTCCCACACATTGTACTATACTACTTTTAGCATCCAAAATAACGGACACAGGATAGCCCAGTGAGTAAGTGAGTAGAACTGGTATAGAGATAACGCAAGCAAGCAGGTTCGATTCCTACCGACGGCAATTGGTAAAATTGGTGAAAGGTAAGTAAAATAAAATGAATTTAATAATTCAATAAACATTATAATTTGCAGGCAACCCTTGTGAGAATAAATTGGAGTTATGGTAAACAATATTAGATATGTTAATATAAATAATACATACAGATGCTAACAAAGAAATTCATCGCTGAGTGTGTCCTTCGGATATCCACAGGACAATTTTTATGCATTACTTCATTTTTATCAAGTAAAGTACTTACATATCGAAGTTGTACTTTTTCGAAAAGCGTCCTGAATAATATATCTATATAAATAAAGTAGGATGTCCATATATCGCACTTTATAGACATCCGTATAATATCCCCCAGAGATGTACAAGTATTGTTCAAAGTTGTGACATTTGGACATCTCTTGGTTGTCCGTCGGATGTACTTTGAACCAAAAACGAACGTCCATCGGATGTCTTGTATATCCGTCGAGGACGTCCTTCGAATATCCATAGAACAATGTTGTGCTATTAGAGACCGTCTCCCAAGCAAATAATTAATGGTTCAACTTCACTGAAATTATCCACAAGCACTTCATTTTTCAAATACTTCTCTATTCTTATCACATCTTCACAGCGTTTCTTTAAATTTTAAGTTCAGTCCATCATTTGACATCACGCATCTGTTTGGCAGTAAACAGTTAATCATCTGGTAAACTGCAGCAACTCTTTCTGAGGCGTTGGTGGCAAAAGACGTAGTCCTCTGCACATTCATACTTTATAATACTTTCCTATGAGTCAATAAAAGAGGCAACAGGGAGGTTTTGAACCTACAACTACAAGATGAATTAATTGCCTTCTAAATAGTCGAAATGGACTTAAATGGGAAGTAATACGGTGACAATAACTGTTATCAAGAGATGCCCCAAGGAGGAGCTAGTTAAAATAAAAATATCATTTCATCTTTTTATCAATAACTATCCTGTATTAATTGTGTTATTGGCTCGTCGCCGTCACTTGCAACCGCGTAATCGCTGACATCATTCAGCAGCTATTCCATTGATTTTACGAAGTATTTCTGGTCCCGCTGTTTTATTTATAGCCATTACCTAATCAAAACTCCGGTAATTCGTCAACATCATATGTCTTATCACAACCTCATAATGTTGAAGCTTCCAATTACTATAATGTATAAATCGCGACCCACAAGCGTAAATATCCGGTCCGACATGAAAGTATAGAAGCTCTAGAGGCCTCCAGAGACACAACCCTAAAATATACCTACATACCTCGTTCTCTGACAGTAATTTGACAAAGTAACGGCTACAATAGATCCCACAATAGATCAACAGGTCTATCATACTTAAAGTAGTACTAGTAGTAGTAGAAGGAAACCTCAAAATACGTATTGGATTACCCGAAAATATATGGCTGTGCTAATATTAGCTTGTACGACCAAGTCACTAAACAAATAAATTGTAAAACTGTAAATTTTTATTTAATTGGGAATTTTATTGCTTTTCAGGGTGAGGCTGGGCAGGCAGCTACAGGGAAATCTTCGCGGGGCACCCTTAGTGCAGGACTCTGGGATTCTCAAACAATTTTACTCAGTAAGGTCAATCCCCAGTTATTCATACTTAAATAAAATTTTGCAGGTGTCTGTTCTTAATAGGCGATCTGTTTCGTCAGTTAAAACAAATTCTTCACATTATCAAGTCAATCAGATGTGTTCTATACTAATATATTGTTATTCTGGACAACAACACTTTAACGTTTACAAGGGGGACCAAATTAGATGGGATTTGAGGTTTTGTCTAAAATTATGGCAGATATTATATAAATAAAAAAAATATCTTTTGAAATGAATTATATTTCCCCTTTTAAAATGTTAACATATTAACCAATATACATTTTCCAAATGAATTATTATTTATTATAGTAAAAACAACTAAACAATTACTCTAAATTGGTGACCCCGACATTGATTTGAACATGCAACCTTCTGATGCCGTTTCGGTGTACCTTTGACCGTCACAATAATAATAATAAATAATAATAATAATAATAATGTTTATTTACCATCAATAAAAAACAAAATCGGGTTGTACATAGGGTAAGTAGTAATTACAAATAGAGAAAAAAATATAGTATAAAAAATATATAGTATAAAAATAATATCAAAAGTTTTGTTCAAAATCAACTAAAATTGGAATTGTAAAATATATACCTAATAGTAATAATTTACATATAGTGAACTTCGTAAATAAACAGGTAGAAATAACCCACAAAAGAAAATCTTGTGGTGGGTTTATTAACCTAACTTATAAATTTACAATCTTTGATATTAATATAGTTTTATTAAAGTACATATAAAATGCATTACTGATATTTAATGGTAGTTTGATACTGACGAATTTTTGGTGAGGTGACATATATTAAGTAGTTTATTATTTAAATTAATATTATTTTTATTTATTTTTTTTTTCCGGAACAGTAATTTAAGGCAGTTAATATATATTTTTTTATTTACTTTTTTTAATTTATTCATTATAATTGTTTTTCATATCAATTAACTTGTGCGAAAATGTTCTAGGTTTTGATAATAACCATGATTTGATTTTAGATTTAAACATGGAATTGGAATTTAATAGTCTTAAGCTAAGTGGTACTTGGTTGTATACTTTCGGACCTAGAAAGTAAAAGCATAATAGACCAAAGGGCTCAATTTGAATCAAAATTGTTTGGCGAATTTGCAAAATTTTTAGGTTTTCATAGAATTCGTACCATCCTCAAAGTAATGGAATGATTGAACGTTTTCACAAAACTGCCATTACTGCTAGAGCTACCACGTCTCATTGGGTAGATGAACTCCCAGTAATTTTACTAGCTTTCAGGACGATTCCCAAAGAAGATTTGCAATGTTCTTCTGCCGAACTAATTTACGGTCAAACTCTACGGTTGCCTGACGAATTTTTCATTAAGTCATATAATCCTCCTGATATTCCTCTTTTTATCGACAAGTTACGCGATTATTTTAACAATTTAAAATTTATTTCTCCAATTTCTCATGTTAATTATAAAATCCTGAGATTTTCAAATGTGACTTTATATTTGTCCGTAAAGAACGTTTTAAGCGTACCTTTTCTCCTTTGAACGAGGATCCATTTAGTTTTATCCCGTGCAAATAAATTAATTACCTTTACTAAAAGAAGTAAAGTAGTGACTGTCAATATTGTCAATATTGGTAGGATTAAACCTGCTTTTTTGTTGGTTGACAGATGTGATGTTCCGTCCGTATTAAAAAGATGCGCTTTGCCATCGATATGTTAGTTAATTGATTGTTTGTTTTATCAACGAGGGGGTGTGTGTAGCAGCTCACTTACCTCGAGAAGTTTCGGTAACCATGGAAAAGATGGAAGACAATCATTATAAACAACAAAAAAAGAAAAATATATATCTTTTGAAATGAATAATATTTTCCCTTTTAAAATATTAACATGTTAACCAATATACATTTTCCAAATGAATTATTATTTATTATAGTAAAATCAACTAAACAATTATAGTACAGTAAATATAGAACAAAAATTACCTAAACCTAAACATCCAAAAGGCACAGGCAGTTCTTGTCCCAGATTGTTCACTATCCTCAGTACAACACGCCATGAAAAATCCCGAAGTTTGTGGCATCGGGTTTGGGAGAAGAACGCACTACCGGGCGTCAAAATGACGCGACACCAATTTATTTCTCAGGGGGCGCCAGTCGCGTATTACCCCGTTCTTCTACCTCCCAGGCGGGTTCGAGATAAGATGCACTTCGGTAGCCGAGTAATGGGACCAAGGCGGCACTACCACAGATCGGAAACTACGCTCTCTCTGGACCTGAATTCCCTCGTTAGGGGTTTAGGCACCTCTTAATTTCCTGAATTTTTGCATAAAAAAATCCCAACCGAAGAATTTCTCTGCGGAGGGATTAGTTTTGGTACGCGAAAATCACGTTTTGGTCCATTAATAACGGAATATATTTCTCAAAAAACGCATAAAAAAATCCCTCTCAAACCTCCGTAAAGCAACCAGAAGGTCGAACGTTAATACGAATTAACTCGACACATCCGGTTTTCTATACGAAAGTTCCAGGGATTATAGACCGTCAACAGGCCTCAAGATCAATTAAGAAATATTAGTTCAAAGAATCCGTTTATTTAACAGAATTGGTTATACAAAATTCTCAAGTTAAGAATCGTGCCTTCCCCAATCAAGGTAGTGACTTTCAGACCATACAAGCGAGAGCGCTCACGCTAACGATCGATTAGGTAGAAAAGATTCATACGTACCTTCTCAGAATCAAAATGTGAGCTTTTTGAATCATTTCAGACTCTGGGTAAATGAATAATTAAGGCTGACTAAAATTAACTTAAAAAAGTTTTACTAAATGAATTTAGTTTCGCTAGAGACTACTTAGCTTTAAAGTTCTTGTATCATGGAGATTCACGTACTCAAACACATTCAGAGGACTTATTACTGCATAAGTTGAGTGGCGTTCGATCAGTCCACGACTTACTAACCCTTATCACAGTCGATTAATATTATCGATTTGGCAGCGTCTCACCTTCGAGCGACTTTTAGGCAAAATTGAATTTTTGGATTTTTATGCACAAGGCGTTTTCCTCTATAACTTTGTCATTTGAAAAGCCCTGTTATTGGCTTTTCTACCATTGCTTTGTCTGGACCACTCAACGCGCTCGACCAAATTGCGAGCCGCTGGGTCAATCCAAACTCTTTCTATGCGAGAAACCGGCCTTGTACATGTGCATTGATTTTTATCAATTTTTGCTTATCGGCACTACGCCGGCTTCGACAAAATCTTCTATTTTGCCTTTCGGATGCAGTGCATCGTTAAAATTTTATGCTCATACTTTAGAATTGGGCTTTCAATGACCGTACCTCAAAGGTCAATGTCTTTGGTTGAGGAATAAAAAATAATTTAAATTATATTTTCGTGGTACTTTTTAAACTGACTTTGTGGTACTTTTGAAAAATCCATTTTAAGACCAATTTCAGCGTACTTTTGAAAAATCGATTTTCGAGCCAAATTTCAAGGTACTTTTGAAAAACTAATCTGCGGGTGAAATTTTGGCGTACTTTTGAAAAATCGATTTTCAAGCCAAATTTCAAGGTACTTTTGAAAAGTTAATCTGCGGGTGAAATTTTGGCGTACTTTTGACAAATCGATCTTCAAGCCAAATTTCAACGCAGTTTTGAAAAATTAGTCTGCAAGTGAAACTTTGGCGTACTTTCGATAAATCGATTCCTGGGCCAAATTTTGACGCCCTTCCAAAAATATTATTTTTCAAAGTCCAATTTATGGTACCTTTGAAAAAGTATATTATTCATAAATCTTTGTCATTATATACTTCTACTCTCATATTCTGAACCAAAAACATTTTTCCTAAGTGAAAATTCGGTGTTTCTTCGAATTTTCACCTGGTCATTCCCAACGCCTTATAGAACCCAAAACGGTCCTTATGGACTGATCTGCGCCTCTGCAGACTCCCAAAAATGTCTTTAAATGAAATTTTTGCCTAAGTCGAATTTTGATTATGTCTTCAACTTAGGACGATTTTGGAGAGTTCTACAACAGTATCACTGACTATCTTTTTCCGCAGTTTTACTCTGATATCTCCAAAACTATTAGGTTTATCAAGATCATGAACATAAACAAAGTTGTACATGAAATTTCTGATAAAATTGGTCCTATTCATATTTTTGATCCACCTAATGGTTATCGAGATATGGAGGGGAGAAATCTGTAAAATGTTAAAAATTGACAAATAATGCTAAAAATTGCCTTAAATTTTTCTGATTTGAGCTTAAATTGTTTGGATTGAAGTGGGGGAGAGTTGAAAAAGGAATCCGGAGAAGAGAAAGGATGACGGCCTTGAATACAATGAAGAGCAGGCGACCCGACCCCTCCCTTTTTCGACCCTAGTTGTGCGACAGCATTCTGTTCCGTTTGTTGGTGATGCTGATTGCCTTTGCTCCATCTAGTGCTCGTGTGACTATGATGATGCCTGGCAGTAGTAGGCAGCCTCATAAAATACACCACATCTCAGCCATTCAAGGTAAACTTCAAAATATGAAGGATGTTCTGCTTCCAGTGTATGCCTTTACCGGCTGCGACACAGTTTCAGCAATTTATGGCAAAGGAAAAGTCACTCCATTCAAAAAAGTCCAAAGTAATCTGAAGTTAATGGAGAAACTGCTTATATTTAACAACCCCAATAGCTCTGCAGACGACATTGCTGAAGCTGGAAAAGCTTTTTTTCAGGTATTATATTTTATTGTGTTATATATTGTATAATTACATAGTTAAATTAATTATATTATTATATTATACTATATTATGTTATTTTATATTTTTTCAAGTGTTATATGGAGCAAAAGAGACTGAAAACTTGAATGCCTTACAATACAAACGTTACTTGACAACAACTGGTAAACAACCCGCACATCTAACTTCAAACTAGCCGCACTTCCACTGACAGATGACGCTGCACGAGAACACTCTTTACGAGTGTACCATCAAGTGCAGCTTTGGCATAGCGTTGCAAAAGATCTTTTACAGTGGGGTTGGATGATTGGAAGGCAACTCCGCCCAGTGACTACATGAATGGCTGCTGCACCAGATGAATTACTGCGGCTTATATCTTGTTGTTGCGCCGACCGATGATTGCACTCGAAACTGTGAGTGCAGGAAGAATGGTTTGTAATGTTCAAGAATGCGCATAACGTGTGTAGGTCTTGACTGCACTAATAGAGATGAACCTAAAGAGTTCGATGCTGAGCAAATTTTAGTGTCAGATGATGTTCTTCTACTAGGAAAGGACTATGATTCAGATGCCAGTGAAGAAGAGAGCAATGATGACGATGAAATCGAATAAGTTTGAAAATACTTTCTGATCTTGTAATAATCTTGAAAATATATTATTACCTTGTAATAAATGTAAAACACATCAAGAGTTGTCTTTTGTATGTTTCAAATCTCAACTTTTACTGTTTCTTACATTTAACCGTCTTCCCATGCCCCCTTCCGTCCCTCTCCCTCCGTCCTCCCCCGGTACCATGGTTACCATAATTTATTACTTATTCATGCTCTACTTCAATCCAAACAATTTAAGCTCAAATCAGACAAATTTAAGACAATCTTTAGCTTTATTTGTCAATTTTTAACATTTCACAAATTTCTCCCCTTCATATCTCGATAACTATGAGGTTGATCAAAAATATGAATAGGACCAATTTTGTCAGCAATTTTATGTACAATAACATTGTTTATGTTCATAATGTTGATGAACCTAATAGTTTTGGAGATATAAGAGCAAAACTGCGGGAAAAGGATAGTCAGTGATACCCCACCCCGCTCCGCCCCTCCAAAACCCGACGCCACAAACTTCGGGTTTTTTCATAGCGTATTGTACTGAGGATAGTGAACAACCTGGGACAAGAATTGCCAATACCTTTTGGATGTTTGGGTCTGTTACTAAATTTACTGTACTATTAATATACATGCCTCAGTTTTCGAGATAATTTACAATTATTTCGATGTTCTTTTTTTACCATGGCCTTCTCAATAAATATTAGAAATGCGATAAATATGCATAGTTGTCAATGGAGGACAATTCGAATATTTATTGTAGTTTAGTTTTTTCCATTTTTGGAAAACTTATTTTATATTATAAGTGTTGTTAATAGTTTTCCATGGCCTCCTCATAAATATATTAAACTTTTCGAAAATTAATCACTTTCTCTAGAGATAAATATGACATGATATATAGTTGAATATATAATTTAAGTTGTGATCGAATAATGAAATAATTTACACATTTAAAAAAACACAAGTTATGTCTATATCTCGAAAACTGAGGCATGCATATCAGCAACGGATTTTACTCAAAAAAGTGCCTTAAGAATGTGTTACTCGATTTTCGATTCGACACTTGGTAGTTGAGATATAGAGGTCATCCAAAAATGTCAATTTTCCAAAAGCGCTCTGTAGCTCCGTAGTCGAAAAAGATAGACAGTTGCAGTTTGCACCATTGTTTGTTTCTCAAATATCGAGCTCAGGACCCCTATATTGGTTTTTCTCTATCTGCCGTAGTTTTAGAGAAAATCTAAAATCCTAACTACTCTTATATATAATGCTAAGGTTTACTGAATTACATGAAAGCAAAAAATATACAGAGTGAACCAACAGTGCGTGGACGGTCAATAATTTATCTCATTTTAATTAATTTAAATAATCCTGAAAAATTAGGCATATTTTTTAATAAACTTGAACACTCTTGAAACCGTAGAAAAAGTAGTCACCATGAGGTACTACCATGTAGATAATTATTTATTTAAACATTTTAAGTGCAAATATATAGAGTGTTCCATTTAAAACGTTGAGGTTTGACAGTTAAAAAATGTAATGGTTTTAATTATCGTAGAATTGGGTTCAATTTTGAGATGCTTGTAAATTAGTACGTGGTCTTGAGTAATATTTAAAGTGAAACGACGAGTATATTTATGAAAATGCGTCTTTTGTAGATTTTACAGTTGAGCACAATATATGCTGGATAAAGAAATAAGAGTCAAATACAAATATATAAAAAAATGTTGGGTACTCCATTTAATAAATTCTGCTATTAGCTTGCCGCTACTCTGTGAAACACACTGCAGATTTGAAAATAATTTTAGAATATACCACTGTTGATCTTCCACAATTTTTATCTGAGACATTTGTTCAAATTTCAAATGGTTGAGAAGATATTAACCGTGCACATAATACTGACTCCTGTATATTTATTGTATACTTCTGTATAAATATTATGCACATAGTATTACATTCCGGAAAATGTCATACGGGCCACCACAGCTCTGGCATTAATAAACTATTAATCTGACGTATCTAGTAGTCCGGTCGAGAAACCGAAACCTGCGGGTTTTTTGAGGGCACCTTTTTTTATGATTGCATTTAATTTTTGACTTGTTAATGATGAAAGTTATCATGGGAGCCACTTTTAAATTTTGGCGTGTGGCGGTCATTTTGAAAAATGGCGGCCAGTCTTCGCGCTATGAGAAATCGAAAAAAATTTCCCGAACTACTTCGACAATTGTCATGTTAAAATCAATTTGGTAAAATTTCAAAAATTAGCCCCTCCCCCAGCTCATCAGGGGTGGGGTGTGGAAAACTATGTTATAGGGGATGGAGGTTTATTAATATTTTATAGTCATAAGCAACATTCATGTGAATGAATAGCCCAATAAGCCGCTGGCTGGTCCCACATACTTAACCAGCGAGACTCTTTCATCCTCATGCCAAAAGGGAACTGCAATAATAAAAGAAAGGTTTAAGAAACGCACGGGTTTCGGATTCTCGACCGGACTATAGAAAGGGTATTTCGTTAATTAATAAAATCGAACGGGGAAGCGAATTATAATTAGTTCATATATTCCCCGAAAAATATGAGCCGCAGCAGGGAGCAAATCATAAATTTTATAAAGAACCGTATAAAGCATAGTTATGGGTTAATAGCGTTTACATAAATTATGTTTCAGACCATGTAGCGTATCGTTAGAGCGGAAAGCTTATTTTTATTCTCCTGATTAAAAGCCTTTATTACAATTTATATGTAAATGGGCGTCGAACTAGGTTAGTAAATATTTGTTTAATTTTTCATTACATTTTCTTTGTAGACTTAGGAGAAATACGACGAAAACTTTGAATTGTTACGGATATGTTATTTGATGAAAGAATAAGGCAGTTGAGAACGTGCGGGATTTAAACACGTTTTCTATTTCGTCAAATTGGCTGTTAACTGTTCATATCAATATCGACTTTTATTTGTACTTGATTTTATTCACAACAAAAGTTTTTTGGTCTCCATACGTTCTGTTTGTAGTTCAACTACCTATCATAGATAGCATCATCGGTATCACAGCGACACCATTTAAATTTTGGTGGAATATACATTGGTATTGAAAATTACAGGCAAATGCCACAGCTTAGTGCTCTCTCCAAAATTATAGAAAAAATTATCTACAACAGGATCATAGAGTATTTAGAAAGAAACAATATATTAACAGATAACCAACTGATTTAGAAAAGGAAGATCAATAGAAAGCGCAAGTACAATTTATTTGACTTTATTTACAGTGAGGTATATCGAGGAAAATATATTGTATCAATCCTACTTGACCTCTCTAAAGCTTTTGATTCTTTAAATAGGCATGTCTTGCTCAGCAAATTGGAAACCACATGGGTAAAAGGTAACATTCTTGATCTAATAAATTCGTTTATGGATAACAGAACCCTTACAGTTAAATATAATGAGGCTTACTCTGCTCCATAAGCTGTTACTCTGTGAGTAACTCAGGGATCTATTTTGGGACCTATATTATTTTCCATTTATACGAATGATTAACCGACGCGCATTAGAATTAGCAACAATTACGTACGCAGATGATACTACTATGTGCATCTCTGCCAAAAGTGCTGATGATATTATGATCTTATGATTGTGATCGAAATAAATTAACTTTAAACAAGAATAAAACAGTATTTATAGATTTTAAACTTAGAAGAAACATATCACTTTGTGGTATTCTGTTAAGTGATAGCACTAAATTTTTGGTCACGTGTATCGACAGTACACTGTCTTAGGAACCGCATATTGACTATATCCAAACTCCAACAAGGGTCACAGAGATTCCTAATCCTAGACTTTCCTTAAGATAGGATTTGTTCCCAAAAGTGCGATCTTCTGCACTTCTTGTGCGCTCGGTTGACCAGGCAGTTATTGTAGACTCCGGTCATCCTTCTTGACAATTTCAAGGGCTTCTACAATTACTGACACGACTGTGGCCTTTGCATTCCACATTCTGCTAACTTCTATTTGGAAGCCTTTGTACTTGCTCAACTTCTCCGTTTCCTTGAGCATCACGTTGGTGTCATTCGGGATGAATACATCGATCAGAAAACAGGATTTCTTTTTTTTTTATTATGTACGACGATGTCTGGTCGATTCGCGCGAATTTCTCTGTCAGTTATAATCTGCAAGTCCCACATAATTGTAACGTGGTTGGTATTGACAACCTTTTGAGGGGTATATTCATAACATTTTGGAGGTACTGGTATATCGAAGTGCTTCCACATGACCCAGTGAAGATATCTGGCCACTCTGTTGTATCGGTGAGTGTACTCCAATGGTGCCAGAGTAGTACATCCTGCCACCATGTAACTGACGTGTTCTTCTGCTAGGCCGCACATCCTACACTTGCTGTCAACATGTTGTTTCAAGATCATCGTCTGATGGTATCTGGTGTTTAGTGCTTGGTCCTGTGCTGCTGTTATTGAACTTTCCGTTTCCCCCTTCAAGCCTGAGCTGTTCAACCACTGCACAGACGCCTTTTTGTCTACTGCTAGTAGGTCGAGACAACGGAAGAATTTTCCATGCATCAGCTTCTATTTCTGTCTTTTCGATGCTGGTTTTAATTTTTTTCTTGGCGTCCTTGTCAGTGGTTTCGGCTTCCAGATATTCTTCCTAAATTTTTCGCGGTTCCTTCTGGATGAAATACAATTCTTATCTTTATCATGGATTTTAACTACCCAAGCAACAATTTTAGTAGTTTCTACGTAATAGTTGCCATTAGGGGAACTTTAAAGGTTTCCGCAACTAAGGACTGTTACGTAATGGGAACCATCCTTCTACCAAGTATTCACCAAAATGGGGAATAATAATTACGTAGCAAATTACTATTCCGGTACTTCTACCATTACCGTGTTGAAGACTAGGTTATTACGTAAACGGGACGTAACCAAGTAGTAGAAATGACTAACTTTTGGAACAGCTCAGCTGACCGAAATGAGAGCGCAAACTATATATTTGGCTCTCTGTTATTCGAATAGCAAATTAATGACTTACTGAGTTTAAGCACATGATATGTCCAAGATCCAAGTTAAGGTGATTATATACAACATGCATAAGCATATATTATAAATCATGATGTTTTGCATTTACCCTGGGTGTGAATATTAAAACCACCACTTGTTTTCTGTAAAATATTATCATGATGCTTCGATAAAAAAGACGCCCCCTCGAGAAAATGGTTTTTTCGGAAAAAAAATTTTTTTCAAAAATTATGTGTACAAGCAAAACTGCAAAATTTTTTATGGAAAACGTTTTTTTTTAATTTTATATATTATAAAGTAATAATCTATTTAGAAAACATATTTGTAAATGACTATAATAAAAAGAAATTTTTTATTGAATTATATTTTTATCCGTGTCAATATGGCGTCTTCATTCAACAACAGAAAAATGACGATTTTAATTGCAGTAACTTAGTGGTTGAAAAAACCAAAATTATTTCCCTACAAGTTACATTTACTATAAAGTAGCAGATGCCACCAACGTTATAGTTGTTGTTACTTTAAAAGTGGTGACGGCAACTGCAACAATTTCACTGTGTAGTTATATTTACCTAGATGTAGCAAATGGGACCAATGACGCTATAAGATCTTGCTACCAACTTATTTTCATGTTGGTAGAATTGGCAGAATCGATATAGGTAATTCTTTTTTTTTTAATTGGCAACGCGGTAATAACTGTTAAAGTGTCACTGTCACTGTGTGCGATGGAATATGTGGATTATTAAAAATAACAATTATTATACTTTTTAAGTACTTTTTATTATCTGATATTATTTGGAAAGAGCACATATCGAACAATATTTGATGGATGCACCTGACGGTGAGCATCTTATGTCAGAGGTAGGTGTTTTTTATGATCTTGCTTTTATATACCTATTTAAATGTTTGGGTTTTTTAGGTTGCATTGATATTGGGAGTTTGCGGTGCCTGCCGTTGCGGTGAACTGACCTTCTTAAGCGTCGAAGATATGAGATAAAGAATAATATCTATATATATCCATACCAGGTACCAAGACGAATAAATCAAGAAGTTTCACAGTTTTAAATGAAGGATTTTCGGTGAACCCACTTGATTCGATTAGGAAATATGTCTTTAAGACCGCAAAATGTGTCTCACAAAAGATTTTTCGTAAATTTTCAAAACGGAAAGTGCACTGTCCAATGCGTTGGATTAAATAAGCTCTCAAGAATTGTAGCTGATTATTTGCAATTGCCTGATGCAGATTTGTATACTGGCCATAGCATGCGCCGTTCCTCATCAACTCTTGGCCAATGCTGGGGGTGACATTACCACCCTTAAACGTCACGGTGTGTGGAAATCATCCACCGTGGCGGAGGGTTATTTGAAAGATTCAGTCTCAACAAGATTGTTATTGCTAAAAAAATTCAGGGAGAGCAGCACGAGTCAGGCAATACAGACGTCGTTACTAGTATAGAGAAAAATTGTGTACAGAAGAGCAGTTTTCTTTGTGAAAAATCGAATATGATGACAATAAATGTTAACATAAATATAAATAAGTTTTAGTGCATGGATTCTTTGTTTTGTTAATTTTCCATATAATGGAGACAATAAATAAATTCCTTGGACTTCATTCTATATTAAAATTACTCTTTAGTGACTAAATCACTTTACCTCACTTTAGCTTACTACTTTATCTCACTAGTGACTTATGGGTCACTTTATACCTTCAAAGTCTTATGAATAAAGATCACTTTATATGAAAGTGTTGGATAAATATATTTATTAACGTAAGGTGAGTAATAATGGAAAAAATACATAACAGTTTTCATATTTATTTAGTGATCAGTTTACATTTAATTTCATTCAATTCAATTTATTGTACATAAATAATGTCTTATGCCGTTATACCGACATTGTCCGTTCCCCATCGACACAATATTTATTAAATTTGGAGTTTTTAATCGGCAAATTCATTTAATATGCTCAGTGGATCACTAACTGAACTATGGGTCAATCTGTGTGTTAAAGACAAGTTGTAATTTTCGAGCAGTACACAGTATCATTAATCACTACAACTGTTATAGTTTTCGATTACTCTTCTTGTGTTGATGGGAGCACTTTTGCACTTGTTGCCAAAGATGATGGTTTTGCTGTGGCGAAATAATCTTTCATGTTTGCATCATATTCTGAAGAATCACTATTTCTCTACTACTGTTTAACTGTTTCTTCAGTTTTCTATAAAACGTGGATGAGTGCTGATAAACTTTATTTCGCTTTCACTGAGCATTTCAGATGCCGCAATTTTATTCAATGCCAATAATTATATAAATTGTCTTAAAAGTTAATATTACTCTATAGTAGATTTTCAAGGTATATGTAACTTTTAAGTCATTTTCAATTAGTGGGGAGTAGTAAAGATAACTTCAAAGCCCCTATGTTCGTAGAAATAACCTCATTTTTACTCGAGATGTCACTAATAAATTAGACTACTTTCAAGTAGTCCTTTGGTAAAGCTGTGCAGTCGGCATTACTACCAATTTTCACTTTGCAGTTGAGGATGCTTCAAAGTAATGCAGAGTAGTATCCGCGACGTTGCAGATTCTCCAGCAGTTACTTGAAAGTGTTCTAACTATACAGTGCCTAAATTCAGTAGAATCTACTTAATTGTCACTACAAATGCATACTACAAAGTGAATATTACCCTGAAGTCGAAAATCAGTAACAGTTATGTTATTCCTACTATATTAAAGTTCCGATGCCTCAGATGCCAGTTCCCATCACTTTGAATGCTGCTTGGGTAGCCGTGTGAATCTGTTCTTCTTCTGTCGAATATACGCGCTCAGTCCCACGATAGATGAATTCAAGCTTTATTAATTCATTATTATTATTATAAGTACAAAAGGGTAAGCTAAGTAGTGTAGTACCTTATTGGTACTATCACAACTTTCCTTACTGGAAAGCTGTAGATTTTAAAACCAACATTATTCACAGGAACACTTTCAAAACGTTTTTTACAGCAGGCATAAATGTAAAATTGGCACTATCTTATAAAACACTTCAATCGCTGTTGATATATTGTAAATTCTATTGAAACCATTATAAAATAATTATATAACCATTTATGAAGGCCTTAAGAAAATTAAGTGCCAGCATTATAAAACAGCTTCATTAAAGTTTCATTTAATTATGCTATTGTTACATGTTCTACCCCCAGAGACATATATGAGAGTTCCCCCTACATATTTATTTATTTATTTATTTATTTACTTATTTAAATTACACTGTTCTACAGGTGAAATACCCAATTACAGAACAGGAGGGTATGATAAGTATAATATAAAAATTAAAATACTAAGAGAAAAGACTAAAACAGTAGTTGAGGCAAATATAAATCATAATAATATAATCATTTAGAGAAAGAAAAACAAAGTCATTTATTCCAAGTAAATGGCCCTTATGTTACTAAGGCTGCAAGAAAATATATCTAACCGACTTCCTAATAGATTGGAATTATTGCACATTGTATATATAGGCGAATGTTGAAGTACGTTTGTACGCGCTGTGGGCAGGTAGAAGGTTACGTTATCACGGGAGGATAATCTGGGAACATAAAAGTATAATTGAGACACAATGTCTGGGCAATCGATTTTATAATGAATAATTTTAGATAAAAATGTTTGTGAGTGATACTCCCGCCGTTGTAAGAGACTTACTGTTGAATGTTTCTCAAGTAGTTCATTTTGCGGTATGCCTAAAGGTGGGTACATACCATCCGCTTTAATAGACAGCAGTTTAAGAAGTCTACGCTGAACATTTTCGAGATTATCGATGTGTACATTATAGTGAGGATACCATACAATCGCAGCATATTCAAGTTTGGATCTCACAAAACAGTTATATAACATTTTAATGGTGTTTGGGTCCACAAAATCTCTGCTGTTTCGTGCTATAAATCCATAGGATTTGTATGCCTCACACACTATCGTCTCGATATGCTTACTAAATGACAGTTTTTTATCAAAAATTACACCTAGATCGCGAAAGATATTAGGATGCTCCAATGCTGTACCTTCGAGAGTATAATTGAATGTCAAAGTACAGGTTTTTAATATGTATGACATTACGTTACACTTTTGTGGATTAAGCGGTAGTTTATTTAATAAGCACCAATTTGAAATCTTGTCCAAATTGTGCTGAATTCTTTTACAGTCCTCAACATTTCTAACCACATCAAATATTTTTAAGTCGTCCCCATAAAGAAGGCAGTTCACATCTATATCAATAACGATGTCATTAATGAATATGTTGAAAAGCAGGGGACCCAGGACAGATCCTTGAAGTTGCAATGTATTCAACAGACCTGAAACCACTAAATACTACGTACTGTTTCCTGTGAGAAAGATATGATACGAATAGCAATATAAGCGAAGGGGAAAGTCCGAATAGAGTAAGCTTTTGTAGCAGTATGTTATGATCAAGTCTGTCGAATGCCTTGGAGAAGTCTGTGTACACGACATCAGTTTGAGCCTGCATGTCAATCGATTTAGCAATGAGTTGCGTTATGACAGTTAAATTCGTCGTAGTAGATCGATCTTTCATAAAGCCGTGCTGATACGGTGAGAGTCTATTGCTGACATGATGATAGATATTGTTATGTAATAAAAATTCGAGAGCTTTACTAAAGTTACACAGTATAGAAATTGGTCGAAAGTTCGTTATGTCATGTTTGTCACCTTTTGTATAAATAGGACATACTTTAGAATATTTCCAAATTTTTGGAAAGTCTACAAAGTACAAGTCTTCAAACACAAATTGAACAAAATACATAATGGGGTGGCGAGAACATAAGCACAGTCCCTAACTAAGAAAGCTGAAACTGCATCAGGACCAGTCGTCATCTTAGGTTTAATCTGCTTTAAAGCGGCGAGAACATCGTTGAACTCAAATGTGCTTATGTGTAACTGAGAATTAAGTAAAAATTCTTCATCGTCCGAGGATAGATCAGATGAAGGCGTGAATGATTTACTAAAAAAATCGGCATATGAGTTCAAAATATCTGTTGGATTATCTAGCTTATTATCACCGTAAAACATATTGTCAGATACATTGGTTGATCCTTTTTTGCTCTTTATGTACGCCCAAAATTTATTTGGATCACTCTGTATATTATTTTCAGCTGAACGTATATAGTTCTTGTAGGAGATATTAATATCCAGTTTTATTTTAGCCCGCAGTCGCTTAAATTCATCAAAGGTAATAAGGTCATTATTCTGTTTAAAATTATTTAGTAGTTTGGCTTTAAGTTTAATATTTTTAATTATCTCAGATGTGAACCAAGGTGGATATCGTCTATTATGTTGCGAGACAAACTTGGGGACATAAAGATCAAAGCTACTATATAACTTATCATAGAAATAGGTACAGGCATCCTCAACATCATGAACAGTGGACATAAAACTCCAGTCGATATTAGAAATTGATTCATACAACAATAAGAAATTGGCTTTCTTAAAAGTGTAACAGTTGCTGTAATTGACAGGAAAGTTGTGCTTTAAATTAGTGCTGAGGGTAATGCTAAATGAAATTTCTAACGCTGGATGATGATTGTCTTCGGCCACTAGTGGTTCAAGGGATTTTTCAACAGTGCACACCTTGTTATATATAACCAAATCAAGTATTCTGTTGTTGTCATTGTGAATAAAATTATGTTGCGACGTATTAAAAATATTTAAAAAGTTATTTAATACTAATATTTGCCGATTGGCTTGAGAGTCCTGTAAGTACGAAGCATACCAGGAAATATTCTCCAGTCTCCAACAATTAACACATCGTTATTATACAGACAGTCCAGTGCTTCAATAGCTTCAAATAGGTACATATAATCCTCATGTACAGTGGTTGGAGGTATATAAATATTGATAATGTATAGCGATTGTGAATGGGAACTGATTTTCACACCAACGACGTCGATCAGTGATAGCTTATTGAACTGTGGTGTATTTAAATCGAGAATACTTGAGAAGACATCACTTACGGCTATTAGAACTCCACCACCTTTTTTGCGATTACTACTTGAAAAATCTCTGTCGGAGCGATATACGAAGGGGTATTAGTGGAAAACAATTCACTGCTGTTAATGGAAGGATCGAGCCAAGTTTCGGTTAATGCGATGACAGAGTATTCATGTAAAGGCAGAGAGTTTAAAATTTTATCTGTTTTGCTTCTAAGCCCGCGGGTGTTTTGATAATAAACAACAAAATCACTATGCACCTTACGCAGGCACGCAGCTTCCTCACTATTGGCGAGAGTACCATTAGCTACTGGAAAATTGTTATTAGAGAAAGTCGGATACAATGATTGCTATTGACTTGATAATAGGATATCATTTCTGAGTTTATCCCGCGCCTGAGTGTATGCCGTACAGTTATCTTTATCCCAAACCGCATGATTAGTAGCGATATTACCGTTTTTAACTTTTAATTTGGAACAGTTAGAGCAACAGAGCACTTTAGACTTACATTGCTTAACATTGTGACTCTCACTGCAAAGTGGACAGACTAATGCTTTTTTACAATTATTTGCAGAGTGATGAAATTCATTACATTTGTAGCATCTGTATATCTCAATTGCATCAAAAACACTGCAGCTATCATAACCTATAAATAAATTGCCAGCCTTAGTAACTTTGTCATACGAGAATCTGTCCAATTGGAGTATGACTTGGAATATGTCTTTGTTTTTTTTGGTAGGAAAAATTTTAATAACTTTACATTCAGAAGTAACAGAGAACAATTAAGTTAGTTAGTTCGGCAACCATCTCAGAGATGGCGCGCGGTGCCAATATCTACAGAAGCATTGTGGAAAGATGTAGAAAGATCCCCAACCTCCAAAAAACACCCACCTCAAAAATGGTCTGTCCGGAGAAACATATCAGTGGCAGTGGTGTCCTTATGTATTTGGTAAGGATACACTGGTCTGGTCCACTTGTTTTATTTTGGGGGTGCTTTTTGGGATTAGGGGTGAAAAACGAGCGAATCTGACAATTCTGACTTCTGATTTGGTTTCAGAGGGTCAAAATACATAACGATACACTGGTATGGTACACAGGCCAGACCAATTTTTTGGGGGGATGTTTTTTTGGGGTTGGGGTGAAAAAAGAAGTAATCTGACAATTCTAACTTCGGATTCGGTTTCAGCGGGTCCAAATACATACGGATACACTGGTCTGGTCCGCAGGCCAGACCATTTTTTTTTGTGGCTGTGTAATTAATTAGCATTTTAAAAGCATTAATAAAATAACTATGAAACAAAATAATTGTGCCATATAGCAGAGTGGGGGAAACTAGAATAATTCATTAACCACAAAACATTTTCCAAGACGTAAATAAGATGAAGATTGTCTTCCTAGCTAGGTACCTACCAAGTCATGATTAATGTAGGAGTTGAAGAAACGTGCCAATGAAACTATTTATGTTATTTTTTTCTTAGTTAGTCAATTTTTCAGTTTCTTTGTCCCCTGTATTTTTCCATTATAACTGAAACTTTGAAAAAAATATGTAATTTACAGAAAATACTGCTCGATAAACATATTACGTATCGGCGTTGTCAGAAAATGTGTATGATTCATAAGTAAACTGAATTTCTGTGTTCGTTAATTTTGCGGTAAAATGTATATTCACCACCATTTAAACTAAATTAATTAATTTCCCATCAATAAAATTCGAATCGGCTACTAGATTCTACGATACAAAGCGTATGTTAAAACTTTAAGCCTCTTTATATACGAAATTAAAACGTAATTACAAAATATAAGAGGGAGTTAAAGTAACAGCATACCTACTCTGATCAAATTAACCTGGTGGCGATTAAGAGAGTGTTCTTTTCGACCGATATTTGCATTCAGAGTTTAGTCCAGCGTCCTTATTTCAGTAAAAGACATTGATCAAAAGTAAAATTTATATAGTACTAGCAGAGGTACCCATCCTTCTCATATCAATATTTTTTATGCAACAAACACGTATTTTTAGCATTATAATTATTGTGGCTTCAATGGAATAAGGTTTTAAAGCACATATTTGAAACCTGGTTCTATTACACACATGAGGTATGCTTCAACTTTTAAAAACATAAAAACACTCTTTGCAACAAATGAAAGTCGTGCACAATATTAAAGTAATTTATTAAATAAAAGATTAAAAAACAGTGCGTATAATGATTAACTTTTCGCAGTTCTTGAGCTGTAACTTCTAAACATGTTTGCCTCAGTCTCTCACAAAGCTGCTCCACAGTTTGAGATCTGCTTACATAAAGCTTGTTTTTAATATGATCCCAAAAATAAAAATCCATGGGACATAGATCAAGAAATTTGGGTAGCCAATGTATAAGAGGCGTGCAAAACAAAAAATGTTTGTGGAAAAATGGCTGTCACTGACACTGTTTAACTAGCATCTTAGTTCTTTGATAAACGACTAAAACAACTTAGTTATTACGTACTATTATAATAATGGCTCATTATTCTTTACAAGAAAAAGTGGAAATTGTGCGATTAGATAATTAATTAATATTAATTTTTTAACTAATTAATTGATTAATTAATTAGTTGTGCTAAGTTTTAATAACACAAACCGCTTAGTTTCTTACAAATCTAAAAATTTTTTACGGGTTTATGGTAATTGTTTATAAAATTTCAAAATAAATGAAAATTTAAATACTAACAATAATTTTATCAATAAATAATTTAAATAATACAAAAGTAATCTATTTTTTTAAATTTCGTCATTTTAAAAACTTATTTTTAATGTTTTGGGCCACCCTGTATTACTATCACGACAAAAATTGGTGCAATAGTTATATAACGTCCGTTCCAATATTTTGAAAAACAAATCCATAATAGTATTTCTCAATATTTCGCACTTAAACAATGGTCGTAGTTGGCCGTGGTTTTGCGTTCCGGAATTAATAGAACATGTTTCTAATGCCTTTTTGCGAGATCTAAATATTAAAGAAAAAACATAAAAATCGGTTCATAAATAAAAATTTTACGGGGGTGGCTAGTCCTTAAGTGGGACACACTGTAAAAACCGCTGCCCAAGAAATCACTACTTCCACATCCAGATTCTTTTCCAAGTTACTCACAACGAAAAAATGTTTGTATGTGGAAATAATTGTTTATGGAACTTTAATAATACAATATTTGAAATCCTCTACCCCAAAAACTCATAAAACGATACCCCACATCGGTAGCGGGGTGGGGGTGGTGATGAGGGGTGGTAGTGGGGGTGGATGAAGTAAAAAAACATTTTGAGGTTTCTGGTTCTTGTACACACACTAAATCACATTTTTTTTTCATCCCCTTTAATAATGGGGTGGGGGTGGTAAGGAGGGTGGCTAATGCCAAAATTTTTTTTGAGACCTTACCTTCTCTTGTATATACTAAATACCAATTTTATGGACTCTTACCTGCTTGATTTACCTATTTTCCCCAAATTTACCCCAATTTACCCCCCAACCCTACGACGGAACAAGATGAAAATATAATCTAATTCTAGATCTCGTTAAAGTACATATGTGTACCAAATTTCAAGTCAAGATCTCAAACGGTTCCAGAGTAAACGTGCGCACAAAAAAAGTTACAGACAGACAGACCGACAGACAGACCGACAGACAGAAATTTTTTTTCGCTCAAACTTAATATCTCGTTTCGTGACATTCTAAGCCAATTTGAACAATAAAAATTTAAAAAAATTTTTTTGTCGTTACTATACTTCCACTGGATGTGGAAGTAATAAACTGAAAATTCATCTCATAACCAAGGCTCATTATAGCATCCTGAGTTTAATTACATAGATTTATAATCATACCAAATTACTTACTCATCAAATTTTATTTCTCATCTCTTACCTACCTACCTACTCTGGATACTAAAAAGGTTTCTAAAAACCGCTCCCTTCAAGTCAAAACAAGCTAAAAACGTACTCTTCGCCGGTTTACTAAACTTTTTATATAATTGTTACACATGCTATAGGACTCTTCGCAGTTTTTTGTAAATAATATTAGTTTTGGACCTTTTTAATTTTATAGTACGAACTTAATTGGTGAAATATTGAGTGTAAAATAAAGAAAAAATAAAAAAAACTATATCATACCCCATGTGGGTTTCGAACCTGGGACTCTTGGATTCCGAGTCAAAAGCGTAAGAACTACATCACCACCTAACACGTAAAAAAATGTAAATTTTTACAAAAACATAAAAACTAAAAAAAAAATCTCAAATTTAAATCATTAATAACATTTTTATTTACTGATCGATTTTGTTAAAAAACAATAGGGTTCTTCCCTTAGCTAACACTAACCTACTGTCTTCTTTCTCGAGTTATGGTGCTTACAAGAAACGTGACGAACGGACGGACATTTTGAAAGTTTTTCAGAATTCGTTCACTAACACAATGATATTAAAATTTTTTGTCTGCGAGCGATATTTACGGTTTTAGAAATGTGCCGATCAAATGCAATATATTCTTCGTTTTCGTATTTGCGAAGAGTATAATAAACGCTTCGCATTCTCAAATTTTCAGTCCCCAACAAGGTGTACCGCAGGGTTCTTTCTTGTCACCCACTCGTTAAAATCTGTTCCATCATGATTTATATAGCTTTCAATTCAACGACCCTAACCATTTTAACAAAAATTCGTGCATTCTTCAATGTGTTGATGACGTAGCATTAACGCCTCACAAAAATAATCTTAGAAAATACAATTTCAATTCTACAAATACTTATTATTGCTGCCTCTACTTGGTATAAATTGTGAAGCCAGAGTATCAATCCCTCTAAACCGCAACTGATTATTTTCAGTCAATCAAGCGACATATATCCCGCAGTTTCCTTGAACAATGAAACGATACATCCCATAACGAATGCCAAATATCTGGGAATAATTAGACCATAAACTTAACCTAAGTTCTCATACGACTCTTAGAAAATAGAAATTATTAGAAAAACTAGCCATTTTCGCGAATTGTTGTACAAAAAGAATGTGATACTGGACCCATACTGGTATACGCCCATGTATTATTTATAAGTTGTAACAATCCAGCTAAAAATTTTGGTGAAACTTCAGCAATAAGAAAAACCGCTGCCCAAGGAATCACGGTTTCCAGAGTCTCTATCCAAGGCACTCATAACGAAAAAACTGTGTATGTGGAAATAATTGTTTATGGAACTTTAATAATATAATATTTGAAATCCTCTACCCCAAAAACCTATAAAATGATCCCCACATCGGTAGTGGAGTGGGGGTGGTGATAGGGGGGTGGTAGTGGGTAGTGGGGGTGTATGAAGTAAAAAATATTTTGAGGTTTCTGGTTCTTGTACATACACTAAATCACATTTTTTTTTATCCCCTTTAATAAGGGGGTGGGGGTGGTAATGGGGTGGCTAATGCCAAAAATTTTTTTGAGACCTTAACTTCTCTTGTATATACTAAATACCAATTTTATGGACTCCTACCTGCTTGATTTACCCATTTACCCCCAACCCTTCGTCGGAACAACATGAAAATATAATCCAGTTCCAGATCTCGTTAAAGTACATACGTGTACCAAATTTCAAGTCAATATCTTAAACGGTTCCAGAGTAAACGTGCGCACAAAAAAAGTTACAGACCGACAGACAGACAGACAGATCGACAGACAGACTGACAAACAGAAATTTTTTTTTCGCTCAAACTTAAGATCTCGACGTTTTCTGACATTTTAAGCCTATTTGAACAATAAAAATTTTTAAAAAATTTTTTGTCGTTACTATACTTCCACTGGATGTGGAAGTAAATGTAATAGACAGTGTTAAAAAATGTATCCCTATAATATTTTTAATTAAAAAAATTAAGTTTACTTAACAGAAGAACGGTATAGGTATAATTTCAGGTAATCTATAAAATTAAAAAATACTTTTATCGAAATTTTAAATGGTGAGGTAAACCAAAGTTGTTACTGATTTATAAAAGTACAGAATTATGCAGGAAGTTTAGTTTTAAGTTTCTGATCTACTTTGAATCACTTTTATTATGTCAAATACCTTAGAGAGGCACATATACCTGGCATAGTGCTGCTGTGATCACTAAGGCGGTTCCCCCAGGGTGAGGCCTTTTCAATTCTACTGAGGTTGGGCTTCTAACCTCAGCGATTATCCCTAATGCGGATAACTCGCTCGCATAGTTTATAAAATATCATATACAATGTAAAGAAAAAAAGGTATCCGTGAAAAGTTTACTAAACGCATTTATAAAACATTTAATAAATGTCGTAATTTAACTAATTAATGAATTTGTGAAACGTTTATCGAACGTTTATTAAACGTTATAATTTAATTAATTTCCTAAGTACAGTACACCATAATGTAAGGAGATAAGGTGTCCTTATGCGCAGCTTTCGGGATCAGCCAATAGCGTAACCCATCCCTATCGCGTCCATGTTGAATTTCTGACGAACGAGAAAGGGGCATTAAATAGCGGCAAATTTAAAATGTAATTATATTTGTAGTTTTGTCATATGATTATGTTATTTTAGTTAGTTTAATTCCATAAAGTTGGCAATGGCCAGAGATAGATTGTTTGGTTAAATTAATAGGTCATAAAAAGCAAAGTGTTATTTATGATTATTAATATCTAATAGTCTAGGTGCCCGCGTACATAAATGCAATTTATACATATCCTCGTATAACTTCTTGTACGGCATAATTGCGCCTAGTCTATCAATTTCTCCCCTGCGAGAATTTTCGTAAACGCGGCGTTCCTCCTCGGCATGAAAAAGACGATTTCCGTACGTCGGACTGGAAGAGAATAGAGAATATGAAAATATTTAAACACCTCATAAGACGATTCACGAAGAAGCTCGGACACGTCCAGACTTTGCGTAACCGCATACAGTAACATACTTTGAAGTGACTCAGGAATACCGACAAGTGATTGAAAAGCTGCGAACCTCGGCGCGAACACCCATGTTCGCTCTGACGTTACGCAACTTGGTTACAGGGTCCCGTCCACACGGTTACACGACGAGGTTCGCAACGAAGTTCTGTTACAAGTGCGTACGTACCTTTAGATGATAAGTACATAATTAGTAATAATTAGAATAGAGTATAGATTACTGTCCTGGCGGAGTTTCGGCAACACATGAAAACGTCACTAAACGTCGGTGAATTAGAATTACTAAATGACGAAATTTTAAAAAATAGTACCAATTTATTATTAGCATATAACTTATTACAAAATAGTTCCTTCGAACCTGAAATCTCATACAAGAATGCTTGAAAAATTTCGACATTCGCCCGCCTGTTAAACAAGTCTCTCGACTATACGACTAATAAGAGTGTACTTCTCTAGCGGTCTTAGCGCTCTCCAGGTTTGGAGGAATTCGGATCTTCCTTCACCCCATTACCATAATCCCTCCAATGGCCTCCTCGCGTCCGGGGACATTTAAATGTTAATGTAACGCGTTACAACTCTCACTACCGTACACCCACTTGTTATAAACACAATAATCAAGATAGTTTAGGGCATTTTAATTGCTCGGGTTACCAGTTATGGATATTGCGTTGCAATTATTATTCTCCTAATGGATACAGATGCGTTTCTGTATGGGCTTCATTGCAATTCGGATTAACCGCAATAATAGCTGACGCTTGTCGATGCCAGGCCCTATTTTTAATGGTTTTTAGCAGCGCGGTCATTGGTTGCCTTGGGTGTAGAGTTTTTTTTTTTATTCCACGTCCCAGCTCTATATTACAGAAGTGGACAATGTTAGAAAATAAATTAAAGGGAGTGTCATAATAGGTACATCTGAATTTTACAACAATGTCAATTCCTACTTTTACTTCCACATCCAGTGGAAGTATAGTAACGACAAAAAAAGTATTTTTTTTAAATTTTTATTGTTCAAATAGGCTTAGTATGTCATGAAACGTCGAGATTTTAAGTTTGAGCAAAAAAAATGTCTCTTTGTAACTTTTTTTGTACTCACGATTACTTTGAAACCGCTTAAGAGATTGACTTGAAATTTGGTACACGTATGTATTTTAACGAGATCTGGAGTTAGATTATATTTTCATCTTATTCCGTTGAATGGTTGGGAGTAAATTGGGGTAAATATGTAAATTAAGCAGGTAAAAGTCCATAAAATTAGTATTTAGTATATGTCGCAAAAAAAATTTTGGCATTAGCCACCCCCATTATAAAAGGGGGTGAAAAAAGAAATTGTGATTTAGTGTGTACAAGAACCAAAGGCCTCAAAATATTTTTTTAACATAATCCATCCCCACTACCGGGTGGTAGTGGGGATGGATTATGTTTTCTATCACTACCCCCATCCCACTTCCGATGTGGGATATCATTTTATGGGTATTTGGGGTAGACGATTTTAAATATTAAATTATTAAAGTTCCATAAACAATTATTTCCACATACAAAATTTTTTCGTTGTGAGAGACTTAGGTAGCAAATCTGGATGTGGAAGTAGTGATACCTTGGGCAGCAGTTAAACGATGTAACGCCAAGCAAGCCACATATGTAACTTAGGACGTCCAAAATTACAATAGCAAAATGGTCCTACCTCCATTTTGTAGTATTCCTGTATTCTGGGGTTTTCTACCAGTTCCCTGAAAAAAATAATTAAATATTCCATTAATGATAGTTTTACGTATTACCCAACCAACTGAAAATTGAAAATGGATGCGGCCTGTTTAACTTTAAAAACTGCTGTGTAGGGTTTCAAAACATGTAAAAAAAGTCTACCAAAACCAACTGCCGGTTAAACTTTTGAAGAGGGGGAGAAGAGTTTAAAAAATGTTTTTTGCAAATATCTTGAAAACTACGAATTAAATAAATAAACTATTTAAAGTTGTTAAATATACAACTTGAAGCTTGTGAAATTATCTTGAATTTAAGTCAATCCCCTTAATTTGGCCAAGAATTAAAGGAGATATTAATTTTTTTTAATGTTTAATGTTATTTATCCTGATTTATTCTTTTCTCTCTTCTCTCTTTTGTCTTCAAATGTTTTGCCCAATGGTTTTCTTTTTGTTTTATTCCCTTCGTTTTCACATTCCTTTTCAACGTGAACGTTTTCACCAAATCATAAAGGAAATGGAGAATAGATAACAAGGTCGATGGGATGTTAGTATGATGCCAGACTAACTGATGGACATTGAAAAAGGATGTAAAAACAAAAGAAATAAAACAAAAACAAAACTAGTATGCAGATCAATTGAAGACAAAAGAGTACGGCACCACAGAAAAGAATGAATCAGGATATATAAGAAGTCATGACCTGATTGGCTGAAACTGACATCGAATACATGGTCTACTTATTTAAAATAATAATAATAATAATAATAATAATAATAATAATAATAATAATAACTTGTTGTCGGCTTGTCCGACATATGCAGTCTCGGCCTATATCCAGAGGCACGACGGAGCATTACGATTGCTTTACTATCACCTAAGGCACTCGTATGGGATAGACGAGACACCAGTGCTGCCTTACGCTCCGGGGGATATTGAGTCCATTGTGGGAAATGAGAAGTGTCTAATTTATTGGAACTATTCGTTTCCCACCGTCAGGCAAATACAACCCAACAAGCCTGACGTAGTCCTTCTCGACCATCAACTCAAGACATTGTTCGTCGTGGAGTTCTCGGCTCCCGCGGAGAACAACATTGTCTTGAAGGAGGAGGAAAAACGGATAAAATATCGAGATCTGCTCTTCGAACTCCGCAGACTGTATCCAGACCATACTGTTAAGATAGTGGTACTGATTATAGGAGCCCTCGGTGGAACGAGACTATGGACACTGCTTTCGGAACTTAAGATCATACCGATATGCCGAAATTCGGCAGAGGTCTTAGCCGGCAGAATGCAGAAGGCCGTCATTCTTGGTTCATTACGTCTGCTCAGGGCACACGATTCCCGGACTCAGTAGTCACTTACCCCACGGGTGTGGGGAGTGGCTGACGGTACTACCAGCTCCCCTCTGTGAGGGTCTGAGCCACGGAGAAGGGTTTTTAACAAAAAAAATAAAATAAAATATTAATAATAATGATAATCGGTGTACTTGGTGGAATGAGGCCTACGCTGGCAGGCCAAATGCAGAAGGCAGTTATCCTGGGGTCCCTTCGTCTTCTTAGGGCACACAAATCTGGAATCTACAGTCACTAACCCTGCGGTATGCGGGGAGTAGCTGTGGATACTTCGCTAGCGCTTCTCCCGTGAGAATGTCGGAGACACGGGAGAACTATCCAGCATAATTTATTTACCAAAAGATATACATTACAAAATAATAGTGGTAGCTACAAAGATCGATTTAAGAGTTGATATAAATGGTAAGCAAGCAATAATAATACCCACAAAAGTCAAACTTGCTCGTGGGCATACTAGACTAAGATTAATATTAATTGTTAAATATAAGGACATAACGAATGAAAATAATTAAGTGCGAATTAATATTAGTTAAAATTTTGAAATAAAAAAATATTACATACATACACGTATGCGCAGCAACGCGCTTACGCCATATATGCACATTTACATATATTTATACACATTTCCATCTATATACTATATAATTTTTAATTTTAATTGTAAACCCTATTCTGAAATGTTTTAACTTGTTTTTTTTTATTTAGTGTGTATTTTTCAAGTAAACGACGAAATACCGTAACATGATGATGACCTCTTTTTAAGCATACTCCGTCCAACGTAGCAGCTAGGTTTCTTCTGAGTTACGTGTTTTTATAGCCATTTCCTCACAAAGAATGGACCACCCATACTATTCCTTGTTGAGGCAAATTTTTATCTATTTTACCTGTATTATAAAATTAATATTTTTTGAGATATTTTTTAAAGTTCATTCATGAATTCAAACTGAAGGTAAAACTTTCAAGTAATTATTTCTTTTAATTTTAAGTCCATTCAATATTTCAGCGAGTGGGATTTTTTCTTAAGTAAAAATGTAACTGTAATCCGCTACTGGATATATTCCAAATTCCTTAGTGTTCGTAATGTTTCAAATGTCCAACACGTGTTGGCCCTCAAACAACATCATACATTAATATTAAAGCAACAATAAGAGGAATAAATAATTTATAGTAATCTTCGGCTCCTGATTTATTTCAGTTGCGTTTCCGCCAAGAACTGGAAATCGCCGCTGCACTTGCCAAAACCTCACCAGGACATTTTCAGTGTGCAAAAAGCAAGAGAGAATGCAAAATCTGCTTCACTATATCAACTTGACATAGACAAACGCTTCTGCAATTTGCGCATTTCCGTGAACATGTGGAATAAACCGCCTCCCAGAAGGGCACAAGCTCTCAAACAATTTTTAAAAGTAAATTTTATATTTCTGCCCGACAGATACGAGGCTAACTTTTTCACGGTGACATTTCGCGTTTATTTCAAGTTTTTACAGACAAGTTTTATCGGAAGGGTTGTAGCTTTTACTGCCTTAGGACGTGCCCGCTATTGTATTAATACAAAAACAAAATGAATTGTAATCGTGAAGGGCTTTAGTCTACGTATAACCTCTCCGTCGTGTTTATGTTTCGTTTAAAAAAAAATAATCGATACATTAAACAATAAGTGCTCAAAGTTGCTACCAGGGTTGGCGCGTTTAAAACCAAATGTTTTAAATAGACGTTTTTATATGTTAAAAAACACAGCAACTTGTTTTAAACACAACTGAATTCGTAACGAAAGCTAACATTTTTTTTTTAATTACATTGAAAGGTTGTCGATACAACATGGTGCTGCTACGAAGCGACTAAAATTAAATCTGACCTGCAAAATAAACATAAACATAAACACACCACATATAGTAATCCAAAGCCAAGGCTGTTCGGAAGGGGGTTACACATTTGCAAAAACACAAATCTTGAAACAATTCCTATTAAACCTTTCAGTCTAGTAAATTTTGGGTATATTTTGATGTTTTCATCAAATTATTTCAAATAGAACATATCTTTATTATAGAATCCAATGAAATTATTAGGACAAATGTCTATTGTATTAGTAATCAGAGCAGAGGCGTAACTAGACGTCATGGGACCCCAGGGCAAAAAATTGTTGGGGGCCCCCTATTATATTATTTTCTTAATACCCAATCCTAATCCGAAAAAAATTTTTTTTTTGGTCCCAACATTTTTTTGATGGGCGTGGGGGGGGAATCCGAAAAAAAAAATTTTCTATCCATACCAACATTTTTTTGATGAGAAATTCAAAAAAAAATTGCGGAAACAAAACAGGTGCCGGCTGGGACCCTCAGTCTCCCGGGGCCCCCTTGATCTCCGGGCCCCCGGTTTGCCCTGCCATAGTTACGCCTCTGAATAAGCGATCCACAAAACATATAAATCCGTTGAATTTTGAAATAAAGATATGTTATATTTGAAATAATTTGATAAAAACGTCAAAAAATACCCAGAAATGGCCAATATCTCGAAATGTGTCCAATGTTGGTCAAAATATTTATTGTATTCTTAATCAGCGACCCAAAAAACATATAATTTCATTGCGTTTTGTAATAAAGATACGTTCTAGTTGAAATAATTTGATAAAAACTTCAGAAGTACCGTGTATTGGGATTACTTTGCCACTTTTTAAAGGTTTTTTGGATATATATCAGAAATCCTTGAAAGTTAGTACTTATATATGCGAAATTTTAAGATTTTGGCTATCCTCTGGACTTGTAAAGGCTTTATATGTCGTTTAATACCTTTTTTTAAAGATTCAAAAAAGTAGCTATGTTATCTGTAAAGTGGGAAAACTTTTCCTTCGCATTTAAATCACTTCTAAAACAAACTAGATAACACATCGAAAAATGAATTTAATGAGTTAAATATGAATCCAGCGACATACCTTAGTCTAGTGTAAAGCCTCCTTACAATATCACACAGCATATTTTTTATTACTTTAATTTCCCTTTCTAAACAATCAACCTGAGATAGCTAGCAAGTCTACCGGCATCTATTCCGGTATTCCGATATTCACTGAATCATAGAGAGTGTACTGTTATCAGTTTTCCGAAAAATGATTTTATTGAAAAAAGAGCAAAGTTACCCCAATGGACAAATTAACCTCGGTACACGAGGATTAACTAGACTGAAAGGTTTAATAGGAATTGTTTTGAGATTTGCAGGTTAGATTTAATTTTAGTCACTTTGTAGCAGCACCATGTTATAGCAACAATCATGTTATGTAATTAAAAAAAAAATGTTAGCTTTCGTTGCGAATTCAGTTTTCGGGAGAATTTTATCCAAAAAAAGTCCATACTTTCCCTCTGTGAGACGGACACACAAACGGACAGACGAACATATTTAAAGCTGTTCAGAATTCGTTCACTAACACAACGATATGAAAAAATAGCATACTTGATATTTCATCACTCCCCTTATTCAGCTTCAAGATAAGTATCGTGAAAAAACACCACTGTCATATATATTTTTCAATTAATATGCTTGATAGCAGTAAGTAGTAAATAAGTTATCATCAAGTCATACCATAGTATGACTTATGAGATTACCAGTACAGAAAAAAAATACAATAAAATTTAAGCCATATTAAAATAATGATAACACATAACAATAATACAAACAAGTACTAATAAAATAAAATAATAATAATAACACCTACGATTGTAAATACTCATCTACGGAGTAAAAAGCATTACTAACCAAGTACTTCAACAAAGCATTTTTAAAAGAGTTAAAATTGTCAAAATGACCAAAGTGAAGGGTGAATTTATTAAAACCGTTGATTCCTTTGAAAATATGGGAATTTTGGCACACACTTAGTTCAGAAAGTGGGGTCCGAAGTTTGTTAAGGCTGCGTGTGTGGTAATTGTGAATATCCCTATTTTTTAATAACAAACTTTCTTGTCTTTTTGTATTAGTTACAATTAGAAATATCTAAAGTGATAATACAGTTAAGAAGGATAGGGCTAGAAATGCCCCTTTATAGTGTTCTTGCACAGATAGACCAGCCATACAACGAATGATTCTCTTTTGGTCTATAAACACGTTGGTAATGTCAGGCGAATTTCCCCAAAAAATCAGACCATAAAACAGAATGGATTGAACTAAGCCAAAGTATGTCAATTTTAGTAGATTTAACGAGACTGAGGACTTCAGGTATTGAATGATAAAACATGATTTACTTAGCTTGCTCAGTATATTTTCGATGCAACTTTCACATGTCATTTTACTATCTAAAGTTACTTCCAGGAACTCTGTGTTATCTGTATGAACAATTGACTGATGTTCAACCTTAATTAAAATACTTGAGTTATTGGCAACGTTTTTTTAACAGGAAGGACATAAAAACTGTTTTACTACCAACTAGCACCAGACCATTGTTTAAGCACCACTTCTTCACCTCGATCCGAGTTAAAGGCCATTAATTCTTGACAAAACGTCATATGTACCTGTTTATAACTCTAAAACTACTAGAGATATTTTAACAAAATTTGGCACAATGGTGTTTTAAAGAATGCCCCCCTATAAGATGGTGGTAATCTTTAAAAAAAAAACCAATACAGTTTACCTGAAAATTTATCCCATTTTCACCCCCTTAATCCTCATGACTATGGAATAAATTAAATAGGAATATGCGCTTTTAGTTACCAAGTTCAAAATAAATCGATTTATTAATAACTGAGCTACGTAGGTGTTACCGTGAAAAGTGGGACACACTGTAGGTATATAATAATATTCATCTCAATCCTATGATTAACATTTATTTATTAGAATACCATTATAAACTTGAACGAAATAAGTATAGGCAGAGAATCTCTGTGGAAATTCGTGCTTTACTTGGACAGTATCCCGCAACGCAGACACTTTAAAATCCGGTAGTGTTAAACTTGAGAATAAAAATGACGAATATTTAAGTTTAAAAGTTAGAAGTTCTCTCAGGGTGGTATAATGAGTTTACATAAAAAGTGTACCTCTAAAGCTTTATTATTATTTACAGAACCCCAACTTAGAGCCAATTTGCTTTATCCTACGACTATATTTACAAGAAACTTTTATAACAGCATTCATTAAACTGTTAGATTAATTCCTTGTATAAAAAGAGATTAAACAGATATTTTCTTGCTTTTGTTTCCTGATTTCGTGCACAATGTTACTTCGGTCTATTTGCCGAGTTTTAAAAACGCTTGAAAATTCAACGCGGCTTAGTTCTAGTCTCCTGAAAGTTTTGGGGAGACATTTGCAAGCTGGCAAACATTTAAAAGTTAGTATTTAATCATAATTATATTAATGTAAATAAAGGGCATAATTGACAGTTCAATATCACCAATAAAATGAACAAAATAAAAGGAATTCGACATTCTTTGTATATAAAACTTTTAAAAGCACCACCAGAAAAATTAAAATTGGTGAATAATGGTAAATGGAGAGGATTTTAAATAGTATATTGTATTATTTAGTCGAGTCAATGATAGTTTTCACTTCTTAATTCTAAGCAACAGCTCCTATTTTGATCATTTTTTTTTAATACTATTCAAAATCAGAAATATCCCAAGTGGCGGATGCCACCCCTTCTCGGGGGTGAAAATTATTATATTCAAAATACCTAACCACAGACGTCGGTAAAGGAATACATTCTAAGCAAAAAATGTTCTATGAAGTTTTTTCAGTGAGTCAATACTTTTTGAGTTATTCGTGATTGAAAATGTTGATTTTTCATCTAAAAAATTGGTTTCATTGCTGATTTTTTCTCTGAAAAAAAGATTTTTTATTTTCATCATAACTTCGTTATTTTTTATGCTAACGACTTTTACCCAAGTTCCTTTTAAAGGTCTTTTCAAGTACTTTTCAAATGTAATATATGTTTTCCTCCAGAAATTTTCTGTTTTCTGTTATTTAACTTTGAAAGGATCGAATTCAGTTTTCGGCGAACAAAAAGTCACCTTAACGAGCTATAACTCGGTTCGTATTGCATCCACAGAAATAAAAAAAAAATCGATTTGCTATTTTATAGGCTTCATTTTTGCTCATAATATTTTTTTTTTTTTTTTGGTAAAACGTAAAGTTTTCGAGTTATTAGTGAAAAATCGTTCTAAGACATCCATTTTTTAGATGAAAAATCAACATTTTCAATCAAGAATTACTCAAGAAGTATTGACTCATCGAAAAAATTGCATATAACATTTATGCTTAGAATTCATTCCTCTATCGATTTCTGCAGTTACTTTGAACATAATAATTTCCACCCTCGAGAAGGGGTGGCATCTACCCCCAGGGTAAAAGCACACATCGCCACTATATAACTTTGGTTCCTTGAGCCATTCCCTAATTACAGTCCAAATTTCACGTCAATCGGTTTCATCCGAAAGAATTCTGAGCGAAAATCCTTCAAACACTGGACTAAATTAACTTTTTCATGAATATCGGGAAAAAACATAAAAAAATAAGATTTTTTCCTGTAAAAGTTGTTATTATTGTTTAAACAATATAAATAATTATCAACTCCGACTGTGAGAAACATTTTTGAACTTAAATTTTCAATAAAAACCACTCAATGTTTTATAAATACGGCGAAAAAAAATTTTAAAATATATTTTTTTGTAAATATTGTTATTGTTAAACAATATAAATAATTATTTGCGTCACTTGGGATGTTTCTGATTTTCAATAATATTAAAAAACACACATTTAAAAACTCGACTCGACTAATTAACATAAAAGAAGATCTGATTACAATACGCGAAAGCGAATATTGTAATCATAGCAATATTGTAATGAGACATTTCCATACGTTTATTATATTATTGTTTTTTGAACTTTTTGTACTGAGAAAAACTGAACTTCTATAATACTTCTTTTGGATTTATATTAAGTACATCAAAATAACACAATTGCCCATTATACATATTATAAAGGAAAATACATTCTACAGATGTGACTTTTACGTCAAAGGAACAGTTAAGAAATTATAAGAATACAGGAATAATAGAAATATAAAAATAATGTACTTTGCTGATGTTTCGGAAACCGTATCTGTTTCCCTCTCTTTATTAGAAAATCCTTTATGCTGTGTTTATTAAATACGCAACTTTAAGAATATGTCTGTTATATTCAATATCCATGGTTTCTTACTACTTACGCAGAACTGTTGATATATATTGGTAGTTTTATTTTAAACTATGTTTTTATTAAGTTCTTCTTTTAACATTATTAACCAGATTGTTAAAAAACATTATTTTGGGTATTTAGCAGATAACTTTTATTGATTTTATGTAGTATAATTATGCAAGAACTTATCTAATATTTGTAAGAATCTACCTACTAAACATGGCAAGAGTGGATGCCTCCTTTAGAGGACGTGTATCTCAACCATCATACAATGGAGAGTATGTAGTAGGAATCAACTTGGCACAAAAAGATTCACAATTTCTTAGAAGTGTACGAGAGCAGTTTGACTTGCACTGTGTTAAAATGTTTTACTAAAATGATGCGCTTGTGACTAACTTTGTAGTTATAATAGTATATAAGAGTCACAAGAGCTTGTCAACTGGAAATGCATTTTACCTACGATCACTACTGTAAATAGTAAAAAACACACTACCTGCCATCTATGTAAGTTGAACTTTACATATTGCGAAAAAATCGCATTGTAAACAAATCGCACTGTAAACAAATCGCACGGTAAACAAAACGCACGGCACACGCAATTATAGGTGGCCTATATCGCTGACGCTGGGTTTAAAATAACAAATGCGCCTACCTTCAATGTGAATGTCAGTCGATATTCCGTTGAAGCAACGTCGAGCGCGGTTAGTACTTGGATGGGTGACCCATCTTGGGAAATACAGCGTTCTCGCCCCATCTTCTAGCGGCTTGTATATCAGTGTATACGCGGAAGTTACGTAATTTCAGATGAGGATTACGTAGTGGATATACCATCCTTCGGAGGGGATGTAAAGCAGGCGGTCCCTTGTCTATTAAATGTTAGGCAAGTAAAAGATCCCTACTCTTCTTAAGGGAAGAGGTTCGGCAAAATTTCCAGGTTGGGGGTAGCTCGTCTCCTAGCGTCGGTGATAGGCCCTGGTAACGGAAATAGGCCGACGTTAAATAACCGCTACGCGGCATCGTGCGTAACTTTTCCATTCGTGCGTAATATGCTTCTTACAACACTCATTACGTAATATACGGTAGTATATAAGTCACTTGAAGTTTTCCTACTCCCTCGCGAAAACATACTAACGGCATGTTGCATGTTACCTAATGAAGGTTTTGTAGCACGACTTCAATTCCGAACGACCTCTATAGAGATGTCCGCATGTACTCATTTATGGCCTAATCGGCTTTCTCCCTTATTTCGGCTAAAATTAAAAATCTGCCTTCGGGTATGAAAGTATCTCTTTCTGGTGACTTTCCGGTGCTCCTGTGTCATGGTCAAGTCGCCGGATGGACTTAAAATCCTTTTATGCAAGAAACCGGCCTTGGCACTTTTGGCCTCTTTTACCTGAAAATTTCATTTATATTGTACAGGGTGGACCAAATTAGATGGGATTTCGGGATTTCTCTAAAACTATGGCAGATAGAAAAAACCAATATGGGTGTCCTGAGCTCGATTTTCGAGAAGCAAACAATGGCACAAACTGCGATCTTTTTCGACTACCGAGCTACAGGGCGTTTTTGGAAAATTGGCATTTTTGGATGACCTTTATCTCAATTACCAAGTGTCGACTCGAAGATCAAGTAACAGATTCTTAAGTCACTTTTTGAGTATAATCCGTTGCTGATAAGAAGAAAATTATGCATGCCTCAGTTTTCGAGATACAAACATAACTTGTGTTTTTTCAAATGGAACACCCTATAAATTATTTCATTATTCGATCACAACTTAAATTATCATATATCATATTTATCTCTAAAAGTAGTTAATTTTCGAAAAATTTTCGCGGATAATTGACACCAAAAAAGGTCTCAAATAACTGCAGTTAGAATTGTTCCTTCGCAGTGCACAAAGATGGCTCTGCGGTGAGAAATTATTTTTCAATGGCTGGAACCTTGAAGCATGATTCATACGATTAATGAATAAATGGTGAATAATTTTGACTATGTAAAATATTTTGTAAATACCAGCCGTTTTGGAGCTACATGAATTTTTTTCTACATTTTTTTGTCTCTGTAAATTTTCTGTTTATCATTTTAAAACACCAATTATTTAAAACTTGTATCTTATTATATTCCATACTTAGATTATTACATATTTTGAACATTTTTACTAAATTCAAATTTTAAAAATTAGAAAATTGGTTGCATTTGAAAAATTCTGAAAATTATAAAAATTTTCAAAATATGTAATAATCTAAGAAGTATGGAATATAATAAGATAAAAGTTCAAAATAATTGGTGTTCTAAAATGATAAAAAGAAAAGTTACAGAAGTTTTCAGAATTTACAGGGACAAGAAAATGGAGAAAAAAATTTATGTAGCTCCAAAACGGCTGGTATTTACAAAATTTTTTACATAGTCAAAATAATTCACAATTTATTCATTAATCGTATGAATCCTGTTTCAAGGTTTCAGCCACCGAAAAATAATTTCATACCGCAGCGCCATCTCTGTGCACTGCGAAGGAACAATTCTTACTGCAGCAAGACCTTTTTTTGTGTCAATTATCCGCGATTTACAAATTTTAAATATCTTTATTATTTTACGAGATAATGACCCGGGGACTTTTAGCTGAAACACCCTGTATATCACCAAAACTGAATTTTAAAAAAATGGAAAATACCCCATTGCACTAGTGGAGATCTATGTTATTATTATTATTACTATTATCCAATTTCCAAAGTCTCATGATTAAAAACTGCCTTTACTTGTATAATCCATGTTCTGGTAATTTGCTTTGAGGTGGTCTCTCTAATTTTATAATTTCAATTATGATCAAACCCTTTGACCCTCAAAAAATGAGAACAAAATGTTTTGGAGACAAGTATGAAGGATCACGTTTAAATCGTGCGCCGCTGACGAACTGTATGGCATAAAAGGGAATTGAACCACTTGAGCGTTTGACGAAACTGGTATAACAAAATGACAGGCAGGATAAAAAGCTTGATGTCAACATAAAGAGGATTTATGTCCGTAATCCTAGAGAAAACAAGACTGTCGATGATACTCATATTTTATTCATTTAGATTAACAGCGCGTGTGTTTCACAATCAGAATGGATTCGGTCGACAAACATTTTATTACCTTGCGACGCGTATACGCTTTTTTTATTGTTTGAACACAATTTAACGGTAAGTATTCTTTTTGGTTGGATAGCCCTTAACTGTGCTTAAAAATAACTGGTCCCAAACCTTATAACTATAATATAATACGTAATCATTTGTTTTTTATCCTCTGAGATACTTGTTAAAAAATGTAGGTGTCACATCAAAAAATCAGGAGAGGGTTATATTAGTAGTCTATATCGTAGCGCGTGATATATTGTTTTTTGGCTATTATACTCTATTTGGTAAAGACAGAGCGTAATAAAAGCTCATATAGGTGCATGTCTTCTAAAAACATAGCCAGGGTGCTATAAGAAATTTTTTCTAAGACTGTTAAAAAAATTGCATTTTCTTTCATAAATTTCATCAATTCATCAATCAATCAATTTATTGGTGCTGTATACAAAAATGGTATTTGCACAAGTCAATATTTAAATTTACAAATATATACATATACATATCTCGCTAACATATAAGGTATAAAAACAAACATAAGGAATTTAACAAACGGGACATTTTCTTATATCCTATTTTTTTCTTGAATGTCAGATCTGATAGTCTTATTATATTCATTGTCAATTTGTTATGAAATTTGGGTGCTTAAAAGTGACCTTTAGTTAGTCTGATATACAGTGCTGTTAACATATTTTTGTGTCTTGTACTATAATGGTAGTCACATTCTCTGTTTACTCTTTGAGGATACAAGTTCTCTTTAGCATACAAAAGCAACTCATAAATATATATTGTGGGTAACGTAAGTATCTTTAGTCTACGAAACTGTTCTCTACTGTCTTCTTTATAATTTAATCCAGATACGTATTCCTCGTCTTTGTAGAGCAAAAATTCTTGACCAATTTGATACTTGACCTCAAACTAAAATAGCATAGGAAAGCAAAGAGTGGCATAGTGAAAAATATGCATTTTTCAAAGCTTCTTCACCTACTTCATTTGCCAGATTTCTCAAGATAAATGTGTTTTTGCTAGCTTTTTTGGCAAATTTTCTACATGTACTTCCCAGGTCAATTTTTCCTCTAGATAAACTCCCAAGAATTTTGTTGACTCCTGGGGGTCGGAAACAATATATCTTATTACGCAATGAGAAGATCATATGCACTGTTTTTTCTCTATTTAATGTAAGTTTATTTGACTTGAACCACTGTTCTGCCTCTGACTCCGCCTCATACGTCATTGCAGAAAGTTGTTCAATATTCTTGTTTTAAACCGAAATAGTCGTACCGTCTGCAAACAGTATGGCAAAAGAGCGTTCGCGTGAATATGGGAAATCATTCACATATATTAAAAATAGGAGGGGGGCCAAGTACTGAGCCTTGAGGTACCCTATTATTTTATTTTTATTTGAATGTGCATTATTTACTTTAATCGTTTGATATCTGTTTGTTAAATATGATCTTAATATTGATATTACTGTTATGGCAGAAATTATACGTCTTTAGCTTTTTTAGCAGAACTTTGTGTGAAATGCAGTCAAACGTAAAACATATGGTAATAGTCAAAAAAGTGAAAAGATTGAAAAAAAGTAACATTATTTCACTTGTATGTGTAGTCGGATCTATGAGTGCATTGAAAACAATTGAAGTTATCCCACGATCTTCGCTTTAGAAACGTCAAGTTATCGATTTGTGTTTTGTAACAAAGCGCATTTTAATAAACCTAATTGCACGCATATAATTTTTATACAAATAATTATTTTTTATTTACCTGATTTCATCATGATTAGAGAATATTATTTAGATATTACGCAAATCACAACTTACACACTTTTTTATTACTTACCTTCTGTATATTGTTACCTTAATCTGGATACGCTAATATACTAGTTAAGTAAATACTTCAAAACACTCAGTATTGGTAAACCAATCAAAACAACTACTCCTCCAGCTAATAGTGACGAAGTATTGAATTACATGATAGGATTCCTAGCATTTTAAAGCAAAAAATATATTGAAAATACTTAAATGATTTATTTAAATTCACACTTTTTTATTTATTACTAGCTGACCCGGCAAACGTTGTTTTGTCATATAAATTATAAATTTTTGTCCAAAAAATGAAAAGAAAATTTCTGGATAGGGCCACCCTTATCACCTAGGGGTATAAAAAATAGCCTACGACCTATTCTCAGACCTAGTAAATATACACCAAAAATTTCATAAAAAACGGTCAAGCCGTTTCGGAGGAGTTCGATAACAAACACTGTGACACGAGATTTTTATATATTAGATGGAATTTTCTACTTTCTGTATATTGGTACCTTGATCTGGTCACGTTAATATACTACTTAGGAAAACGCTTTAAAACACTCTTTTAGCTAATACTGACGAATATGGAATTACATTATAGGATACCTAGCACTTTAAGGCAAAAAAATGTATTGAAAATACTTAAATTATTTATTGAAGTTTAGTTATTCACAACAATTATTGAACCTTACATTCTGCTTCAACTCTAGAACAGTTGAACAAGTTTTTTCAAACTCGTTAATTCTCATCAGTAGAGTATAGAAACATCCATTCATTATTTATATAATGGCTCTGTTCTTGACGTGTTCTAAGCAGGGGTTGAGAAAAACAATTTCACTGGCCACAAATAGGTCTGTGACGTACTTCTCAATAACGCTGCAAAGTGTCACCTTGGCACCCAAACAACGGCGGTAATTACGGTGCATTTACTAGAACGCCAGTTCCAAGCGAAGGAACACTACTACCCTTAAAAACCAGTGGAGCAGGGCTTGAGTAGTAACAGTGAAGAAACGGGTCAGAAGGGAAATTAGACTTCTTACACACATGACAGTAAAAAGCACAATAATATTTATTAATATCAAAATCTACTATGTACAATTCCACAGATACTTAAGACTACTTCTAATATTACAAGAACCTGTCATAACCTGTATTATTTACTGCCTCTGATTATGTCTGAGCACGTCTGTCTTCGGCGCGGCAGTCGGTCAGTGACTGTCAGAGAGAACACAAATTTCTGTACACAAGTAGCTAGCACAAATAGCTATTCAGTTGAGATAAAATTCAGCCACCAAAACGTCACAACGGCTTTTGTTTAATTATATTTTGGTCAACTCATTTTAGTCGTGGTTTAGCATAAAATTTAAAAACGAAATAGTCATGATGATCTCATTTTAGCTATATTCTGGTCATATATGAACAAGTAATTAAATAGCAACAATGTTAAGTCCTAATACTGCCATTCTAGCTATAAAAATGGCTAGAATATGTTGAAATGGTTTTTGTTAATAATATAGTGTTGATATCCAAACTATTACTAAGAAATTAGCCTAAACATGACTATTTTAGTTAGGCTTTATTCTGGCGGTATTCTTAGCTGTTATTACTGAATAATGACTGAAACAATAATGAAAAAATATCCTTATTAAATGACTATTTTAGAACTAATTTTGTACCATTAAAATCTAACTGAGGCCAAACGGCAAGATAAAAATATAACCTAAAAACAAGTATTGATAATGTTGAAAACTTTATACATATGCAAACAAGTTTTATATCAACAGAAAAATAAGAATGAAATGTAAAAGAAAATATAGGCAGAGTTCCACATATTATTGGAAAAGGAATGTCGCCCAAAAGTAAGTTCAAAGAGCAGGTACTTATACAGGGTGTAACGCAACTTACCCGAAAAATTTTAACCATACATGCACCTTTAAATAAGAAGTCGACTTCTTAAAAAACAATTTAATGAAGGTCCAACACTGAAAAAGATACACATTGTTTAAAGTTACAAATTAATGGAAATGTTAAAATAACCTACTATTTAAAATTAAAAAAAAAATAAAATTTTTAATTTAATTTTTTTTTTCATTTTTTATTCATTTTTTATTTTTTTTAATACAGCTGTCCTTCAATTAAGTAGAGTTCAACAAATTGCCATTTTCATTAATTTGTAAATTTAACAATGTGTATCTTTTTCTGTGTTGGACTTTTATTAATTTTTTTTTAGAAGTCGACTTATTTAAAGGTGCATGTATAGTTAAAATTTTTTGGGTAAGTTGCGTTACATCCTGTATAGCGGCATAACACATTTCACGAGGTGTTTTCGTTGACGGTTGTGTCTACAGAAGCTTATGCATTAATAGGTATAAATATCTAGATTATTAAAGTGAAAGTGTCAACTTATCTTCTGCATCAGTGTCCAAGACTGCTGACATTCCATTTTCTATAACTCTAGCCATCATTAATATTTTACTATTATTCCTTTTTATTGTACACGGTTACTGGAAGTATTTTGTGTCTGGTTTTGATTGCGGATTTTTCAAAAATGTATGTATGCTTTTGTATTTGACCTTGGCTATTTACTACCTACCCAACTTGAAGGAATTGTACTAAGGCAAAGGACCCCGGAACAAAACCCATGAAAATGTTAATTCGGTGGAATCGGCTGAAATTTTGATATTTTGTAGTTCAAGTCATGCTGGTCAAACTTTCTTATCACATCAAGCCAATCCTATGGACAGTTTTTGAGATACAGCTTGTCAAAGTTAGGTAATTTGCGTCATTTTAGACATTCAAGTACTTTTTACTCTTAAACTATTAACTTTAGCAAAAAATTGCAAGGGTCGAAATATTTTTGTTCTAGTCCAGTAAACCTCAAGAATTTTTTTCAGAATTTTTTTATCAATTTTTAGGTTAGGTGAAATATATATATGACATATTTCGGCATGCTTCGGTGGGATTGGCTGAAACTTTGCTATTTTGTGTATGCGTCTGTGTGTATGTATGTGGCAATGTATATAAAGTTCTCTATGTACACTGCCACATACATACACACAGACGCGTACACACGCATACATACATACACACGCATACACACAGTACACAATGGCTGGAAGCCATTCATAAACACTTACATATAGATTACCCGTTACCTCGTTGTTAAGACCTTCAGGCACTCCTGGAGCGAAAACCACTCATAGGATAGACTCAGTGCAATGGGAATTTTTTATCAGAATGACTTTACCTACAAAATAGCAAAGCTTCAGCCAATCCCACCGAAGCATACCGGAATATGACATATATATATATATATATATATATATATATATATATATATATATATATTTTACCTAACCTAAAAATTGATTAAAAAATCTGAAAAAAATTCTTGTGCTCCATTGGAGTTAAACAAAAATATTTCGAACCTTGCAACTTTTTGCTAAAGTTAATAGTTTAAGAGTAAAAAGTTCTTGAATGTATAAAATGACGCAAATTACCTAACTTTGACAAGCTGTATCTCAAGAACTGTCCATAGGATTGGCTCGATGTGATAAGAACTTTTGATCAGCATGACTTGAACTACAAAATTTCAGCCGATTCCACCGAATCAACATTTTCATGGGTTTTGTTCCGGGGTCCTTTGCTCTTCGATGGTTTCGTCCACGCAATACATTTTCAGAAACTTTAGTAACAAATTTTAATTTGGTTGGAGAAAGGAAATGTAAAAACATTGGAGAAACAAAGGTCAAAATACAAAGTAACCCGTTCCACACAAAGGCAGTTAAAGGAAACGTAAAAAAGAGAGGTTATGTCTTTCATAGTTTAGCCGTATTTTGATGAAAAATCTCGCTAACCACTTCAACCAATTTTCTGGTAATAGTTTGGACATATGACCGGTTAAATTTGCCATTTGACGAAAAGAGTTTATTAGATTTTTACAGTCATATTCTGGCCTATTTCTAGCATCCTTAGCGAAAACATATGCCAAATGATGACAACTTGCCACCAGGTTTTCTATCAATCAAGAAGAACCTGAACGACGGCCTTACGTTCATTTTCAATACTTTATTAATTATACCTATAAAATAAAATTTTGATTTACTAATTCGATATTTTAATAACTTTTAATATCTTACCATCGATTGTGCTTCTTGAAATTACAAAATGTTTATATGTATATATTTCAAATTAACCTAAAACCTAAAATTTAGATATTTCTGGAGGTCCCTTTGTTTTTATGAGTATTTTATATAAGTTTACAGAAAAAATTCGTGCGTTGATAAAATTGATGATTGATCATATGTTCAGATAATTTTAAAGATGGATAAAGTATACGTCCATTTTATCTAACAACGCCTACTTAAAGCCAAAGGATGGCCATAATAGTGTTCTTGTTTTATTTTATGCCTAAAAGTCATGATTTAGTCACGGTGAAGTAGATACATCGCCATAAGAGCCATTTCATAACTAGTAATAAAGCAGCCACAAAAATCAGAAATAGAGCCAAATGAGCTGCACATGCATTATGGCCATTTGGCTCCAGTTGCGTTTTGATGACCAAGATATGATTTCCCATTTTCGTCACCAGTACGTCTTCAGAACGTAATAATTCAGTTTTAATAATCGCCACAATAACCAAATAGTCATTATTTTTAACTACTGTAACATGATGATGACCAAAGTACAACTCCTTGTGCTACTTGGGTGGTCTACTTCCCTCGGATGATCGGCATGACTATCAGTGGAAAAAGTTTTATAACTACATCAACTCAAAAAAGGATGCGTCGAGTGTATTACCGTCCTTAAAAAAGAATAGTGAATTTATAACAAACGACAGCGATAAAGCTAATTTATTAAACGATACATATGCAGAGACGTTCAGCCCCGCCTACCAAAATGTGCTTTTCACCAGGGAAAATCTACCTTTGTGTGACGAACTTTTTTCTTTTAATAATAACGACATTTCAAAGGCCGTTAAGCAACTAAAGCGTAGCTACATACCAGGTCCTGATGGCTTATGTAGTGAGATAATCTTCCTAGCTCAAAATGCAATCGTCCCATTTCTCAGAGTCCTATATAATGTGTCTATAAATAACAACATGCTACCTAAAGACTGGAAGCTTACTATTGTCATTCCAATTCATAAATCTGGCTCAAAAACTGACCCGATAAATTACCGGCCCATTAGTCTAACGTGTATCGTTTGTAAATTATTTGAGCAACTTTTATCCAATTATATCCGAGAACTAATCAGTAGAAAAGGGTTGTTCTACCCCCAACAGCACGGCTTTAGAACTGATTTTTCATGCGAGACGGCACTGGCCTGTCTTACTAAGGACCTAGTAAGTGTCCTTGATCAAAGGGGGCAAGTAGATGCAGTCTTGATCGACTTCCAAAAAGCCTTTGATGTTGTCCCACATGATATACTTATGGAAAAATCTCTAATCTCCATATCGATCCCAGAGTAGTTCTCTGGATACAAAACTTTTTATCGGATCGTTTCCAGAGCGTGAGAGTAAACGGCACTCTCTCTAACAAAAAAACCGTTACTTCTGGCGTCCCTCAGGGTGTTGGGTCCATTGGCCTTTTTGATATTTATAAATGACTTTCCCCAAGGAATTACTTCAAAAGTAAGACTTTTTGCGGACGATTGTATTGTACATCATACTATAGCAAACCCCCAAGACTGCAACAAACTTCAGGCTGATCTGACGAAGATAGAGAAATGGATAAGTGACAATAAGATGAGGCTCAATGGAGCAAAAAGTCAACTGATCACATTTGGTAGTAAAAAATTTCATTATAACTATACGTTAGAAAATAAGTCTCTAAAAGCTGTAAGTTCAGTTAAATACTTGGTATCTTAACTGAAGTACACACATCGACAAGACCGTTGCAAAAGCCTACCAAATCTTAAATTTTGTTATGAGGAATCTAAAGAAAGCCAGCAGGGAAGCCAGAATTAAAGCTTATTTATCCCTGGTGCGTCCCTGTCTCGAATATTACGCAGCAGTGTGGCATCCTCACCAGGCTGGTTTATCTCACCAGCTTGAGATGGTGCAAAGAAAAGCGACAAGATGGGTATATTTAGATTTCTCACGACTTCAGCCTCTCGGCAATTATTGAAAGGCTAGGCTGGCCGTCTCTGCAATCTTGGCGTGAATACTTTATAAAAATTGCCATGTACAAAGCCTACACAGGATATACTGCTTTAGAGGAAATAAAAAGTGTCTTTGTTGAACCCTCCTATTTTGCTAGAAACGACCATTGCTACAAAATCAGAATACCTAAATTTAATACCACCCTTGGGGCTTCATCACTTGTCGGGAGTGGCGTCAGGCTGTGGAATGCCTTGCCTGAGGCTGCAGTAAATAAATTTTCCAAACTTAGTTTATTTAAGGAAGCTGTAAGAGTTTAGCTAAATGACACGTATGTGTATTATACATGCATATTCTATTACTCACCATTATGTGTATACACTATATGTAATTATGTCCTTATATTGTACAACCACCGGCCTTTGCTGCTGATTTGTAAATTTTATAAATAAATAAATAAGTATGTTTTCAGTACTTAATTTTTTTTATTATTATTATTACTATTATTATCATTATAAATGCTATGTATAGAAGCGAACCGTAGGAACTTTGCTGAACACATAAAATAATTAATTTCTCATAATGACTGTGCCAAATTAATATGGATAATATGCCATTAAATTCTCTAACAGCTTATATTTTATTATTTTGCAGCGCCTGTATTAAAGTGAAGAAATTAGTTGGAGACTATAAAGCCTAGACAACCATTAAAACCATCATAGGTTAACGAACACACATATAAAAGTTGTAGGATTAAAATGATTTTATGTATGCGGCAGCAATTAAAATGTCAGCCGGTGTGGACATTAAAAAATTAAAACAGATAAAGCAACCGTTCAAAAACAAACGAATAACGAGAAACTACTGCGACGAAATATCGTATCCATTCACATTTCAATTTATTTCCGAAGCGATATAAAATTCGACTAAAGGGTGGCGTTTCATTTTTACGTAATTTCAGGGAAAATAAACGTTATTCCCTTTGAAAAAAACATTGATGGATGAACTTTTTGTTTTGGTTCAACCTTTGACAATGGGAAATTGCACAAATGCTAGTAGAGTTATTTTCATATATTCACATTTAATATCAGGCGAATATTACGTTACGTAATTAAAAAAAACATAATGTGTCAAAGGGACGAGCGTAGAGGCGACTTCAATATGAATATCAGTCGATATTTCGTTGAAGCAACGTCGAGCGCGGTTAGTACTTGGATGGGTGACCCACCTATCTTGGGAAATACAGCGTTCTCGTCCCACCTTCTAGCGGCTTGTATATCAGCGTATACGCGGAAGTTACGTAATTTCAGACGAGGATTACGTAGTGGATATACCATCCTTCGGAGGGGATGTAAAAGCAGGCGGTCCCTTGTCTATTAAATGTTAGGCAAGTAAAAGATCCCTACTTTTCTTAAGGGAAGAGGTTCGGTAAAATTTCCAGGTTGGGGGTAGCTCGTCTCCTGGCGTCGGTGATAGGCCCTGGTAGCGGAAATAGGCCGACGTTAAATAGTTTAAAAAAAAGTAGTGCCATATGAGTATTCATTGCCATTGATCTCCAGTGGCCCTGATCAGACATAACCTCAAAATTATTTCTCGTAATATGAATTTAGTTTAAATAATCCCACCTCCGTGATTGTCTTCACCACAGGCGAGACAGTGGTAACGGAGGTGAAAATTTGTGATATTTGAAGTTTTCTTGTACAGAATATTAAACCCTATAGATCTACAAGCTGGTGATCTGAACCACAGTCAGCACCAGGTTGAGTTTTACAGAGCTTTAATGAAGAAATAAATCTATCTATCAGTCGATATAACTGCTATGAAATATTTTAGGAAAAAAATGCACCCGAAGAGTGTTCTATTTAATACAATTCTATAAACACAAAAATACTGCATCGAATACTGACGAACGTTTCATCAATTAAGATGGCATCATCGGGATATGATTGAAATTACAAACATTGCAATTATATTTAAAAAATTTACATACTTTCAAAAAATTGCGAAAAGATTGTTCAACAATTATACTTATAGAAAATTCAATAATTCGACGAAGAGTATCATGTTTATATCTAATTTGGTATCAAAGCGAGTAACAGAGTGCATGCTGGACTGTACCATTTTGAAACTAACCATGCAAACTATGAAACTATAACCCCTGTAGGCGAAATTCGATTTTTCCCGAATTCAAAGGTACAATGGAGGCCAGCTCGATCGAGTTACACTACAGATGACTGCCCCAGTCCATGATGTATTATCACATTTACCATTCACTGAGCAACGCTAAATTGATATATAACATTTATATACCCGTTCACAAAGCCTGATTATTATGGGACATTAATAGCTTCAATGAGCCTTACTGTTGATGTTGCCCGGCAAAAACTTCCCAGCATGTCTGCTTGTTCGTCTGTCACTCGATCGCTTGTCAGCGATTATTAGTACGGTATGTAAAGCTAGATTTGAGGCGAAAAGGTTTAGGATAAATATGTTTATTGTTCAAGTTAATTAAATGTATAAGGTATTTCCAAGTATATTATACAGATTATTTCACTCATTAACATGACAGCCAATGAGAGCCCGTTTTTTGACAACATTGCACAAATCAAATCTCATTACTAGCGGTAAACTAACCTAGACTGACTTTTGACAGTACCAATATGAAAATTACTCTAATTTTTTGTATCGACTCGACTACAAATATTATTGCGGTAATATTTTTGTTTCGTAAAATGTTTTCCACAAACACGACAACTCGTGCTTTTAAATTTTATCTATAGATGTTCTCTCTAGCTAAGTTGCCCAAAGTTAATACAACTCGTGTAAATTATAGTAATAATATAGTATATAATAATAAAATGTTAAATAGGCTGACCTTTGGTTATATCTGTAACTACTTCAATTTCCCCACTATTATATTTATAATTTATAAATCATTAACTAAACTCTTAGTATTTAATTAGACACAGCATCCTTCAGCAAAAATTACGTGTAAAGGTTGTAATATATAAATCTCATGAAGAGCTAAGTTAACCATAGAATTACTTGGCTTAAAAACGTATAGTTACAAAATAATTATCACCGTGGAATAGAAATGCCTACCAAGCAGGTAAAACAATGATTATTACATGTGTCGGCAGAAATGACAAATCTACAAGCTACAAGCTTACCTCCTGTTTCTGAACAGGATGTTGTGTGCCTAATTAACAAACTTAAATCCTCAAACTCCAGTGGTTTTGATAATATTTGGAATAATCTTCTAAAAAAATGTAATACTTGCTCTGTAGTCCGTTAGTTCATTATAAATCTCTGTCTTGGGGAAGGAATTTTTCCGACGATGTTAAAATTAGCAAATTAGCAATGGTTCAATCGCTGCCCAAAAAAGGGGACGCAAATATGTATGAAAATTAGAGATTCTTCTTTCTAGCGTGTCAAAAGTTATTGAGTTAGCTACGTCTTTTTGGTATCGAAATGACTTGCTCTGCTATTCACGACATGGCTTTACTAGCAACAGAAGCACCGAGACAACATTATGTGTCTTTCATAAGATTGATTATTATGTTCATAATCAAAGCACTAGAACAGGAAGTATGTGTTAGAGCTATTTATAGATTTCTCTCGAGCTTTCGACTGTGTTGAGCATGAGCTATTAAAAGCTAAACTTTGTAGATATGAAGTAAGAGGCACTCCTTTAAATTTATTGTCCTCATATCTAAAGGATAGGTATGTTACTCCTACAACTTAAAATAATAATCCGTTGAGCACTATTTATTTCCGAATTGGGGGATTCTTCAGTCTTCGTTTCCTGTACTAATTGTACAAATTTCTAATGGTGCATCTAGCAATAGTTTAGTGGTAAAGCAAGGTGTTCCGCAGGGATCTATACTTGGGCCTCTCCTTTTTATACTCTTTGCCAAAAATTTACTTCTGTACCTGAATAAAATACTTAATGTTTTGACAATTTGTTATGCTGATGACACTAATGTTCTTACAGTAGAAGATAATTTAGATAGGTTAAAACTTACCACTGAAAAAGTTTACAATGAAATAACTAAATGGACAGACAAAAATAAAATATATTTAAACAAAAGTAAGACCACTTCAATACTGTTTAGCTTAAAGAAAAATCCAGACAAATTGCATTTCTCTGACAATTTTCAAATATTTCCTACAGAACCATTAAAATGTTGGGCATTACTGTAGATATGCATCTACAATGGAATCAGTATATACAGACGCTGTGTGGGAAATTGAGAAGCACTTCGGACTAAAATTTATGTCCAATCATTAGTGTGGACATCCTACTTACTCTTTATTATGCTAACTTTCATTCGAGCTTTAAATGTGGTATAGTCAATTGTGGAAACAACTCACAAGTAAGTAGAGTTTTTATTCTGCATAATAAAGAGTATTATGCCTACATAATTTCGGGACTAAAATGTTTGGAAACTTGCAGAAATGCTTTTAAAAATCTTAGAATCCGAACGTCATATTTATATATTGGAGATCTGTACATACGTTTATAAAAACAAGTCTATGTTCTTAAACGATCGAACAACCCATAAGGAGCACGGCATAAAGAGCAGCTTCAAACCAATTCCTTTCGGCCAACAACGTTTCAAAAAAGTTTTATATATAATGTCTGCAAGTGTTTCAACATTTTCAGGGCCGGCTCAACTTTAAAGCCGATTCGGCAAATCGGTCACAATTCGGCACTTTTGACATTTGGAAATTATGTACATAAAATCATAAAAAAAATCAAAATTAAAGAAAACTCAATACCATAAATAATTATTACTTTTCGACCAACCTCCGTCTTGTATTTGACTTAAATCATCATGGCTAGCAACAGCATGGCCAAATCTTCTTGTTCTAGCCTCTAGCCCTGAGCGCAGTATGTATATGAGTATATGTATATCTACAGTGCCCTATCCAGAGCCGTTCCTGGGTCTTTTGCCCCCCCCGTGCAAAAAGAAATTTTGCCGCCCCATAAATTATGAAATATATTTTTTCAAAATATTTTTTTTTTGTGTAAATAGTAGTGTATACTTTAAATATTGTCTATATGTTACTTATGGCATAGCGCTGTATGTTTATGAATATATGTAATCTACAGTACCCTGTCATAATTGCTGAAAACGTAATAAACAGGAAACTTTGATTCATCAGTCTTCAATCAGATTTACATTTTTTTTGTATTCGAAAAATTAAATGACCATCTAGTCGCGTCAGTGTAGAAAAGTTAAAAATTGAGATGTTTTCTGGCAAAGGACCAATCGGAATAATTTTTTTTTTGCAAATTGTTTATTGAGGTCTAAGGAACAAAAAAAAACAGGCCGCTGGGACTTTTCTATTAATAAACTAGCAATTTCAAACACTAAACAAATTAAGCAAATTTGTTAATTTGCGTCTCGGAAAGTATTTGAGAAAACCGACTGAAAATGTATACTCGGGGGGTTTTTGGGGTCGCTGATTATGATTTTGAAGTGAAAATTGGAAAATTCAAGATTGGCGACTATTAAGTATAAAAACGCGATATATTTTTTAATACATAATATTTTTTAATTCAATTATGGCTGTTTTAATTTAATGTGTAATTTTTAGAATTGAAAATAATGGACTTAAAATAGTAAATATTTATTATAAAATTTAAACTTTGTTTAGGTGCATTTTACGTGGAAATTACAGAAGTAAAAAGTGTTTTAATATTGTAAGGAAAGAATTGTTAAAAAATTAAGTACATTTTTTTTTTCAGTATTTATTTCTACACAATCATAAAATTTTTTTACTTAAAAAATATGTAAAAACATAAATTGAATTAAGTCTTTAAAATAATTTTTTGTTTATAAATGAAAACATTGCTTCTCTTGTTCTTCATCTTCATTTTTTTCTTTTCCTTGAATATCGACGATTTCATTATCTTAAAATAATGCATTCAACATATTATTGAGATAAATCTCATCTCTTCCTATTGAATAGTTTGGTACTAATATTAAGGAGGTACTAAGGAGGGTGTCTCTACACCGTATGTAAATCCCGGGATCAAGAAAGCGCGGTGTATTTAAAATTTGCATGTTCTTGGAACGAATTAAGAGTAAAATTAATTCAGTACCAGGTAATTAAATTGCATCTATTTAAAATGTTTTTACTAAAAAAAATTTAAATGATTTACCCGAATATTTTAAAAAATGGTTACTTTATTTAAATAAACTAAGGTTAACCCCAATTGTGGTGAAGGAGAGTTACTCATACATCGTATATTTAGGGGCAAAATGTCATTCTAAACACTTTTTTATTCTTGTAATTTTTCTAAAAAATGTAAACTTAAGCCAGAAAATATCATATTCATACTTCATAGCCGCCATTTTGAGTCAGCCATCTTGAATTTTCCGAATTTCCGATTTTCAAAATTGTTATCAGGGACCTCAAAATCCCCGAGAATACATTTTCAATCGGTTTTCTCAAATAGTTTCCGAGATAGCAAATTAACAAATTTAATTAACTTGTGCTTAAAATTGTTTGTTTATTAATAACAAAATGAAAAAAGTCCCAGCGGCCTGTTTTTCTTTTTACTTAGACTTCAATAAACAATTTGCAAAAAAATGCAGATTAATCCTTTGCCAGAAAACTTCTCAGAAAATATCTATCTTGACGCGACTAATCATATATAAAGAAAATAAAGGAGGAAAGGAGAAGTCATTCGGCATTATAACAATTTCGCCCCCCCCCCCATCAAAAAGTGTTTAAAACCGGCCCTGGTAATAACACGTTAATAATTTGAGAAATATAAACTATGCACTGTATTTTACGCCTCTATAAAACGCCTCTAATACATTGTTGACTGTAACCTATCAAAGACAAACAACAAAAAACCCAAATCTAAATTCCGGACTACAAAAGACCTTTACCCGACCACAATAACGTAATGTACACCGTAAAGTGTTAACGAAAGTTGTTTCGTTTACGAAAGAAAATATTAAAATTAAACCCATAATTAAATCTCGGGTACCGAAAAATCCCTCAGTTGTTTTGTTTATTTGTCGGCATTCCGCCTCAAACATGCCCATTATAAAGGCAAACGTATAAAGTTTCACAATGATATCAGGATAAACTGGGATGGTATAATAATAATTAGAGAGTTCATTATAAAATAATAGGGGTAATGATAATTATATTAGCGAGGATCTCCTCGAACACATATGCTAATGTCAGAGGTGCTTTGCTGAGCTGTTAATAAAGAAAGTCGCATGTAGAGCGTGTTTTAATTAGAGGTGGTAATTAGTGACATTGCGCAGAGGGTGTTGCATTGTTTGCACGGACTACCTGTCCTTGCAATTTCTTTAGCAAGTGGTGTGGAAATTTTCCCCAACAGGGTGGCTCGTTCGCAATGTGTTGCCCCAATTTTCATGCAAATTTTCTTCCTAATTATCCATTCAATTACTGTTATTTAGGATATTTGAAGTGGGGAATTATCATATCATTAAAATGTAGAGCAGATGTTTTCAGGGCTAGAAGCTACGTACGCACTCTCAGGCGTCAAAACAGTCCTGGAACAAAGCAAGAAATTATATTATTTTGTAAAATAAAATATTGTATATAATTCAAATCGATGAGGACTATTATTTTAACGTTATTAATAGTGGTAAATATTCTGCTACTGGTATAGACAATATCTCAAGAAACATGGCAAAGCACGCACTATTTCCCCACAAAATGAAGAAATGGACTTATTATAATTACACCCAAATCAAACAGAACATAAAAAATTATTGCCACATGGATTACAAAATTTTTGAAGATACCTAATAAATTATTCAATTTTAGAAAGGGAAAAAGCACATCTGACGCCATTCTACAGCTTGTCAATTATATAGGTGATGATTTCGAAATTAAATCATCAACTCTAGTAATCTTTTTAGACCTCAGTAAGGCTTTTGATTGTGTATCTGGCCCAATCTTACTGCAGAAACTAATTTTCTATGGCTTCCCTGGAGTAACTCTCTAATTAATATCTTCCTATTTATCTGGAAGAAAACAATGCGAGACTGGCAAAAGTCAATTATGTAATCAATTACCTATAACGTATGGCATTCCACAGGGCAGTATATTGGGCCCACTATTGTTCTTAATATGTATAAACGGTTTACCTGAAGCCTCATCACTTTTTTCAGTGTTATTTACCGACGACACAACTGTTGCCAAACAGATAAAGGAAAGTAGTGAGGAAATCATCAAGGATGAATTAGATGTATTAAAACAATCATTCGACTGGTTCAATGCAAATAAGCTATGCATAAATCAAAGCAAAACAAATTCAATGGTATTTTCAACCCAACCAGCTGCACCTGAAAGTGTTAAATTTTTAGGTTTAACTCTTGACAATCGGTTAATATGGCATTCACATATCGACATATAGTTTAGTGAACACTAAACTATCTACTACTAAACTAAACTATCCAAAACAATATATGCCATAAAGCAAATTAGAACCAAAATTGGTCTAACCTCAGCAATGATCGCATACCATGCCAAAAGAGGGCAATTAGAACCTTATCAGGAATAAGTCAGTCAGACAGCTGTAAACCATGGTTCATAGAATATAAAATAATGACTCTGCCATCCTGCATAATCTATTTTAATCTAGTACACATAAAAAGTCACCTCGATGAACACTCCAGAAACTGTGACAACTATAACTACCTCACCCAAAATAGTAACGATATACAGATACCCAAGCAGAGATTAACGTACACAAAAAGAATCAACTTTGGAATTACTCTTTTCAATTCCCTCCCAATATCTATAAAAGAGACACCACTGAGACGATTCAAAAATAAACTGAAAATTCATCTCATAACCAAGGCTCATTATAGCATCTTTGAGTTTAATTAAATAGATTTATAATCATACCAAATTACTTACTCTTCGAATTTTATTTCTCATCTCTTACCTATCTACCTACTTTGGATACTAAAAAGCTTTCTAAAAAACCGCTCCCTTCAAGCCAAAACAAGCTAAAAACGTACTCTTCGCCGGTTTACTAAACTTTTTATATAATTGTTACACATGCTATAGGACTCTTCGCAGTTTTTTGTAAATAATATTAGTTTTAGACCTTTTTAATTTTATAGTACGAACTTAATTGGTGAAATATTGAGTGTAAAATAAAGAAAAAATAAAAAAACTATATCATACCCCATGTGGGTTTCGAACCTGGGACTCTTGGAATTCGAGTCAAAAGCGTAAGAACTACACCACCACCTAACACGTAAAAAAATGTAAATTTTTACAAAAACATAAAAACTAAAAAAAAATCTCAAATTTAAATCATTAATAACATTTTTATTTACTGATCGATTTTGTTAAAAAACAATAGGGTTCTTCCCTTAGCTAACACTAACCTACTGTCTTCTTTCTCGAGTTATGGTGCTTACAAGAAACGTGACGGGCGGACGGACATTTTGAAAGTTTTTCAGAATTCGTTCACTAACACAATGATATTAAAATTTTTTGTCTGCGAGCGATATTTACGGTTTTAGAAACGTGCCGATCAAATGCAATATATTCTTCGTTTTCGTATTTGCGAAGAGTATAATAAACGCTTCGCATTCTCAAATTTTCAGTCCCCAACAAGGTGTACCGCAGGGTTCTTTCTTGTCACCCACTCGTTAAAATCTGTTCCATCATGATTTATATAGCTTTCAATTCAACGACCCTAACCATTTTAACAAAAATTCGTGCATTCTTCAATGTGTTGATGACGTAGCATTAACGCTTCACAAAAATAATCTTAGAAATACAATTTCAATTCTACAAATACTTATTATTGCTGCCTCTACTTGGTATAAATTGTGAAGCCAGAGTATCAATCTCTCTAAACCGCAACTGATTATTTTCAGTCAAACATCAAGCGACATATATCTCTGTTTCCTTGAACAATGAAACGATACATCCCACAACGAATGCTAAATATCTGGGAACACAATTAGATTATAAACTTAACCTAAGTTCTCATACGACTCTTAGAAAATAGAAATTATTTAAAAAACTAGCCATTTTCGCAAATTGTTGTACAAAAAGTATGGGATACTGGACCCATACTGGTATACGCCCATGATTATTTATAAGTTGTTGTAACAATCCAGTTTAAAATTTTGGTGAAACTTCAGCAATAAGAAAAATTACGAAAATTCGGCACATAAGAAATCCTCTACATAACCCCCCAACAATACACTTTATCAATCACCTACAACAGTGCCGATCAACATCAGATTAGGAAATCTATAGACAAGGTTCGCCAGTCTACTTTTAACTTCGATGTACCCAACAAGTTTTACATTTTACGAGAGCCAGGTACAGGGGCGGCTGGTGAAATTTCAACAATTTTTTTCTCGCCTGTGGCGCATGGGACCCATACGAAATATGGGAAAAAACATCTAGAGAAGCATTCCTCTAACGACCCCTAAAAAATTTTGAAAAAGCAGTTTGCGAAAAATTTTTTCAAAATTCGATTGACCCCCCTAGGTCTAGGGACTCCTGTTTAAAATTATTTTTTTTTGTCATATACATTTTACTTTTCATAAAAATACAACAACAGGTTTTGAAGTTTATGAAAATATTTCCATTACTAACTGAGATACAACGAATTGAAATTTTATCATTTGTTAAATTGTAAATTACAAAATTGCAGTTCATTGTGTTTCAGTTAATAATGAAAATATTTTCATAAACTTCAAAATCTGTTGTTGTATTTTTATGGAAAGTAAAATGTATATGACAAAAAATAATAATTTTAAACAGGAGTCCCTAGACCTAGGGGAGTCAATCGAATTTTGAAAAAATTTTTCGCAAACTGCTTTTTCAAAATTTTTTAGGGAGGAGTGCTTCTCTACATGTTATTTCCCATATTTCGTATGGGTCCCATGCGCCACAGACGAGAAAAAAATTGTTGAAATTTCACCAGCCGCCCCTGGCCAGGTATATCAGCAAAATATTCCCGAAGCAAACCACACAATTTCTATAAGAACTATGTAACAAAAACTATGTGTTTTTTTTTTCATTTTAATATGTAAGTATTGTATATACCTACTTTGAAATTATTTTATAAATAACTAATACTCATTTATGGACTGAAGGACTTGGGCCATTAAAAAATATGTACCTACTTTATACGCAGGTTTCTCAAACTTTTCCACACATTATTTTATTCACTCTTTTCTTCTTACTACGCACAGCGTCTTGACAGAAGTTTTGTGACCCATGTATTATTACAATTGCCGGCCTTTTACTGTGTGGTAGAATCATGCCATCTGACGTGATTGCCTATTCCTTGCACGGTCTTACCAGAGCTCATTCCCATCAGTTTTTTGATATCAGCGCAACATTTTGGAAGACGTCCTCTTACCTTCTTACTCTCTAAAACTCCGAATAGTTAACCATCATCGGCAAGTGGCTGCCACGTACTCGAATTGAGAATGTCTAGGGAGTGACTCATGGGCACACTAGGTCCAAGCTAGTACTCGTACCGAGCGTAACCTCTCTTTCATAATATCGTTTCACTGTATTACTTGTAAAAGAGTTTTATCTTCATTGATTTTTAGCTTGAATTGTTAGGGTCATGTTTTGGCATTATGAGAAATTAAAATAGTTTGTTGGTGTAAAAAGTCGAGATTTTTATGAAAAAGCAATGGGATGTCATAAGCAATACTTCTATGAGGCAGCATAAAATGAAATAAGTCATTGACATATACAACAGAAGGAGTGGTCACAGAACAGAGCCCTGTGGTACTCAATGTTTTACCGGATTTAGGTCAGAAGTGACATTATCTCTGCTGACGCAGTGTTTTCTGTTATATAGATAGGAGCGAAATAGTTCCAAAGAGGACCATACACCACCATAGAAACTCAGCTATTCCGTAAATAATGTTACGTGCTTACACCCTTTTTGTAAACACCCTGTATCGTGGGTTCGAAAATTATAACACCAGGGTAACACTAAACACTGATTTATTAACTTACTAATTACAACCAATTAATTACTTTACTTGTACTACAATTCACTACTTGATCACTTTACTCTCTTCTGATCTTACTACTCTTGCTATCTAAACTGAACTTGTCCACTCTAGTTTACTCCATGCCTTATATACCTAAAGATGACAGATCTCGAAGTTCCTCTGATGACGTCACCATTATCCAGATACATCCAGCAACTTCTTTACTACTTCTAGAGCTTCTAGTAGGTTCTTTCTCTGGTAGGTGCAAATCTACATTCAGACATCCGAACTAATTATTGAATTCTGTGTTGCCTACATTCTGGGGTTGCAACACATCACAATAAGTTATGCTAAACACAGTCGACAGCATTGCTTGGAGTCAAGCAGATAGTTCGTATATGAGCAATTTACTGCTAATACTGCAAATGTTTCAATTCATACTGGAAGAACTATTTCTGTAATCAGCGTACTTGAGACAGATATGTCTTACTGTACATATATAATAATGGTAATAATTGCAATATGTCTTAAACTTTCGTTTTTTTTTCGCATGTTAAAACTGTCTTAAAATTGTGGGCAGAAGTGGTGATATTGTCTATTTATAATTAGCATTACATTCACGCCTCCTCTGCAAGGCATCGTTGTACAAAAGCAAGTTTTGTATTTTTGATATAAGAAGCTAACTTTGGTTATAATTTCTTATCGTGTGAAGCAATATCTAATATTTGAAAGAATTATAATACCCTGAAGCGTTAAATGCTTTTTTACGATTTTCCACTGCCAAATATCAAATACTTTCAGTTCAAATTAATGTCTTCGGTGTCAACTTATCAAACTATTAAAATTGAAATTCTTCATATTAATAAGTATTGTGCTTCTACCTATTACTTCCACATCCACATATGTATAGACCTCAAATTTCTTGGCATCAGCAACCAACTCTACTACCCCCATTACCACCCCGACCCAGTATTAAAGAGGGTAAAAAAAATAAAAGTGTGCTTTAGTGTGTGTACAGGAAATAAAGGCTTCATTATTTTTTTGCATCAGCCACCGCCTCTACCACCCCCACTCCATTATTAAAGGAGATAGAAAAATAAAATTGTGATTTAATGTGTGTACAAGAACCAAGGGCCTCAAAAGCTTTTTGTTATCAACCTCCCCCTCTACCACCCCCACCACCGTGTGGCATATCGATTTATGGCTTTTTGAGGTAGACAATTTCAAATACTATATTATTGAATGAATTTTTTCCAAATAGCAAAGTACAAATATATTATGAACATTTTTTTGTTGAATAGACTTGAATAGCTATTTTTTTTTGTAGTCAAAGTCTAGTTTAAGTCTCTGATATTAAAGTAGCATCGAAAGTTCCAACTTTCCAACTCCTGTATGCAGACCTATTTAACAGTCGTGTCGTATCAAATAGTGCTACTCTGTTTCTAAATCACTAAAATGGGTCGGTTCATGAACTTTTAGTTTGAAACTTAAAATGGAGGAACAAAATCGTTCCTCTATTTTTTCTTATTAAGTTCATTTTCATTGTTTACCACGTCCACTCTGTACGCTCCTCACATAAACTTCACACTGGCTCTGTGTGAAATGTTCGTAAAATAATGAGGGAGAAGATAAAAAGAAGTCTACGTGTTCTGAATGAGATTAAGACTTCGTCCCAGAAACATAAAAAAGGGAGAATATTACACGGGATTAGTTGCACAAATAGCCTTATATGTATTTATCTCGGTAGTCACGTTTTGAAAAGAACGCATTTCTTATTACGTTATTATTTTGGGAAATGTTTGGGGTACACACTACATTAAAGGTTTATATGAATGTACAATGGCTGAAATTGTGCAGAGACAAATAGGTTATAAAGAAATTGGTTATAAAAAATTATCTCGGAATAGGTATTCACCTGAAATACTAATACATATTATTGATAGACATTGTTACTAAATGTGACGTGACTTTGAAGAAGTTATCACAAAAAAGGCCCTTTTTTGGCCCCAGCTGAGAATAAGCGAGAAGCACTTTGATTCTTACATATGTCAAAGATTTTACGTTCCACACTACATATTTAAAATCTTTGCTGTGCTCTCTCGTGGTTGGTGTAAAGCAACCAACCAAAAGCATAAAAAAAAATGTGGCTGAAGACAGAAACGAAATCAGAAAAGAGAAACGATTATTTAGAGTATTTTCCTATAAAACCAAACGTGTATGTTGTAAAGGGTTGAACAGCTAAAGTTATCTAAAGCAAAACACGGATTTTAAGAGGGCGAAACACCCCAAAAACTGTAAACTGTAAAAACTATAACTATAATATAACTATTATTGTAAACAAGTTATTAAGACTCATATTTTAGGATGTGATAGAAAAGAGATTTCCAATATTGCATAGTTTTTATTTAACGAAAAACAGGGGATAAGGGGGTGATACACCCCAAAAACTATTTAAAAATAATATAAAAATTGTAAAAAATTTTTACCGCTTTTAGATGTTGGAGGGTGATAGAAAATACTATTTCCAAGATAGCGTAATTTAGATTTAATAAGAAACAGAGTTTAAGAGGGTAAAGCACCCCAAAAATATCTATAAATAATGTAACTATTGCAAAAAAGTTTCTAACACTTTCCTATTTTAGGGTATGTTAGAAAAAAGCATTTACAATATTGCATTATTTTTATTTAACGAAAAACAGGGGATACTATTTCCAAGATAGCATAATTTGGATTTAATAAAAAACAAAGTTTGCAATAGTTACATTATTTTTAGATAGCTTTTGGGGTGTTTTACCCTCTTAAACTCTGTTATTTATTATATCCCAATTATGCTATCTTGGAAATAGTCTTTTCTATCTATATTAAATTCCAATTACGCTATCTTGGAAATAGTCTTTTCTATCACCCTCCAATGTCTAAAAGCGTGAAAAATTTTTACAATTTTTATATTATTTTTAAAGAGTTTTGGGGTGTACCACCCCCTTATCCCCTGTTGTTTGTTAAATAAAAATTATCCAATATTGGAAATGCTCTTTTCTAACATACCCTAAAATAGGAAAGTGTTAGAAACTTTTTTTATCCCGTTTTTCGTTAAATAAAAATTATGCAATATTGAAAATGCTCTTTTCTAACATACCTTAAAATAGGAAAGTGTTAGAAACTTTTTTGCAATAGTTACATTATTTTTAGAGAGTTTTTGGGGTGTTTTACCCTCTTAAACTTTGTTTTTTATTAAATCAAAATTGTGCAATATTGGAAATGCTCTTTTCTATCACACCCTAAAATATGAAAGTCTTAAAAACTTTTTTACAATAGTTATATTATAGTTATCTTATTTTTAAAGTTTACAGTTTTTGGGGTGTTTCGCCCTCTTAAAATCCGTCTTTTGCTTTAGATAACTTTAGCTGTTCAACCCTTTACAACATACACGTTTGGTTTTATAGGAAAATACTTTTAAATTCTGTAATTACGAAGATTTTAACTTCATGTGCATTATTTCGTTGGTCCACTCTAAATAATCGTTTCTCATTTCTGATTTCGTTTCTGTCTTCAGCCACATTAAAAAAAAATGACGATTTTCACGTATTTTGGATCTGGTATGGTAAAAATTCGAACTAGGTAAAATATGTATTGTTCGTCGTATCTTCAAATGTTAAAGTTTGAGAAAGTAGTAATTTTTTTTTATCTTGCCTCGAATTTAAAAAAAAGTGTTGTTGTGGGGGCAAAATAAGGGACTTAATCGCCACCTCTGCTTTCAGAATAGTAAATAGTATTCAACTTTTTGGGTATTTATACAGAATGTTTTCAAATAGATGCACATAATTTAATATTTGAGCCCTCAATGTGATAACCAACCTCTTTAGAGTTAAAAACTAAAGAAAAACGTATAGTTTGGGACCATCTTCATCCTTCCAATCTCGACGCTTACAACGCAAAGTATTCACTTACCAGATTGTACTCCCTACGTCAGAGAACCAGGTTGTCTGTCTGTCTTAGATCTCTCCGAAGCAGATGTTCGAACTGTGCACCATGTTAAATGCAGTTTAGGATATTTACTGAGGATATAGACATTCTGGTATTGGCACCCACACAGCACGCATTGTTTCAGTAATATTTCAGAAATGTCCCAATGTTGCTCAAATCTTACATTTCAGTGTCTATATTCCTGAAATATTTGTGGGATATGAAGTTTGAAATATTTCATTTCGTATGTTGCTGACATATATCTTATAACTTAAAAATGTAATATATATCTGCTAATGTTTCAGATATCTTGCAGAAATAAACTATTTTTTTTTTAGATATCTGTTATGAGTATACCTACATTAAATTCTTATTTTATTTTAGAATGAATATCTGTATTGTTGAAATGCACACGAAGCCCGCCGGACGTCCGTTTTATGTCCATTTAATGTGCTGATGTCCACGGACATAAATTGAACGTCTACCGGACGTCTATCATCGGATTTACTTTGAAATTGTACGGAATGGACGTCCTCTGAATGTCCATATGTACGCGAAGTATGTACATTTTATGTCCGTATACATACAGCGAATACCACACTGAACACCAACTTATGTGCCGCAACGGACGTCCTCTGGATGACCAGTGAATGTACCTACGACGAATACCCACATTTTAGGTCCTTCTATAGGGACAGCAGCAGGTCGTCTATTTAATATGAAAACAAAAAAACGTTAACAAAACTGGTTTTTCAATTTAACAATGTTTTTGTTTATATTTGATCGTTATTGCTGTAAAATTTGTAATTTATTTTTTGTAGTAATTTGTAATTTGTCATTAATAATTTAATTTTAACCTTTTTTGTAAATTATTAATGATATTATTTGATACTAAACATTTATTCAGCATTCAAATGTTTTCTACATTTTGAAATAAATAGGTATATTAGTCTAAGATCCGGCAGCTTACTTGTGCAGGTATAGAGTTCTTTTAATAAAATTAGATTAAAACTGCTAAGCAAAATCTAGCTGTTACCTACTGCCAACTATATAAGTCTTTAAGTAAGTAGTAGTATATATATATATATATATATATATATATATATATATGTTATATGCTAAACAAACTGTATTAATTCATTCAAATGCATAAGTATCTTATCCAACAAGTAACTTTATATCCTTATCTCGGTACGTGATATAATTTGATATACCTTATCTAAAGCGATAACAACTTCCTTTTAAAACAAAGCTTTCTCATGTAAAACGCTGGCATAGCATAATTCCGAGAAATGCATGTGCCTACGTTGATAGCAGTATGTTATAAATATCACCCAGAGACGCATCTGCAGTCAGTATACATTTAATCTTTATACCAAGCATATTAACTATTGTAACATTTATATCTAAACCAAATATAATAATATAAAATATTGTGTAAAACCAAAATAAAAGTTTTTAAAAAGCAAATCAAGTTCTAAGTGATATAAAAGTGGCGCAGTCGGTAGGATTGGTAATAACGCCTGGAAGAAGAGCCTAACCAACGAAAACCTCCCAGAAGAACAAGGAACACCCCAAAAAGGGCCTAACTTCAGGAAAGGATCGCCGGAACAAGGAGACCTTTGACGACGGGCGGCGGATTCCAATCCCTCAATCAAAAAAGGACCTACTTCTATAAATGAAGATTTATTACTTGTAAGTACTTATTGAATCATCTCGTTTTAAGTGCAAATTAAATTAGAATTAATAATCGCACCATTTCTTGTGCGTATTGCCGTGGAAAGAACAGTTCTGTTGTCCTTTGTTATAAGTAAAATACGTCTAAGTATCCCAAAATTAAAATTAGTTTATGCCAGTAACTACCAGAAATATGGCTCATCAACAGCAACAAAACCAACAACAACAAGAGCCACAACCACTAATTCAACCTCAACCTCAACCTCACCATCAACCAGACGCTATTGAACCATATAAATTAAGCGAAATATTTTCAATTATTCCTGAATATGACGGTAATCAAATAAATTTAAATACATTTTTAAATTCATGTAGAACTGCTTTTGGCATGGCAATTGGTAATCAGGTGGTACTTTTAACTGTTCACATAAAAAACAAATTAAAAGGCCGTGCAGCTGAACTAGTGAACTCTAGAAATCCCACTCATTGGGAAGAAATTAAAACTCTTTTAGAGAATCATTTCGGTGATAGTAGAGACCTAACCTCCTTAATACAAGACTTGCAAAGAATGCGACAACTTCCCGGTGAATCTCCACTCACGTTTATTGCGCGCTTGCAAACCCACGAAGCAAAAATGCATGCTTCTGTTCATAAACAGCGGTTAACAGCGGCACAAAAACAAGCCCAAACGCAATTAACTGAGGGCATGGTTTTGAACACCCTACTCACGGGACTAGAACCCAAACTTGCACATGTTGTTAGGGCAAGCGACCCTGAGAATATGCTAAAAGCAATAACGAGAGTTCGAAAAGAACTCCAATTAAATTACTTTGAAACGCAAAAAACCAATCGCAACAATAGTGCAATCACTCCCACGCGTAACCAAAACTTCCCCTTACCTGCAAGACATTGTTCATTTTGCAAACGTACGGGACACGTCGCTAATGAATGTCGTCAGAGACAACAAAGTTCTCGACCCCCAAATTTTGGTACTCCCCAAATCTATCCTAGGCCTAATTACTATAACCAAAATCCTGGAAATTCGCAAAATTTCCAACAACAAAGACCTAACTACTATAACCAAAATCCTGGAAGCTCACAAAACTTCCAGCAACAAAGACCACCCGTCATTGCACCAAACCCAAATTTCAATAATGCAAGACCACCTGCGATTCAACCTAACCCTAATTATTATAGACCAAATTCAAATAGAAAAACGCTTCATCTCAATCAAAATACTGAACCCGAAAATCTAGAGCAACAAAATCAAAGTTATTACGCTTACGATAACCCTTACGAAAATATTAACGAGGGATATTACACTGATAATAACCCCTACGCAAGTCCGAACTATTATACAGCTAATACTTCGGAATACGACAACAGCAACGAAGACTATTATACTGCTAATAGTCCCTCCGAAAATTATTACACGGACGAATCGACTTTCGATACAACACCTGTATATAATCGGGATTTTCGATCAGGCCCACATGCCCAGTCGGACCCGCCTTATCACAAAACCGGAGACCCCGAGATGACAGTACTGCAAACCCAATTCGGCAAAATGAACTTGGACAATTTCAACCCAAATCTCAACTTCCCGGAACAACAGTTCCTATAAGCCCCTTATTGTCTGTCAAATCCAAAAATTTGTATTATATCTATGACATTACTAACACGCATAGATTATTAATCGACACGGGCGCAGGACTATCCATATTCAAACCCAAAATTTGTGAAAATTATAGTAGGAGATGTCCGGAAAACATTACGATCCAAGGCATAACTGACCAAAAATTAAATATTAACGAAGCCGTCTTTATCCCGTTTGACAACAATGAACCATTTAAAATTTATGTATGCGATCTTGACATAGAATTCGATGGACTCCTAGGGTCTGATTTCTTAGAACATTACAACTGTATAGTGGATATAAAAAACAAAAAACTTGTAACAAATTTCAAAACAATCCCGATCCACAAAGTCACGGACCAGGGTCTGCCAAACATACAAAATTACCCAAATCCAGATAATCGTGAGACCACCCGTAATATATCAAATATAATTTCAGTTGAACCACGTATAGAACAAATTACCAAACTTAAATGTCACCTGTCCAATACGGAAGCTATACTGCTAGCTACCGAAGTAGACAAGGTAAGACTTCCTAACGCGATAGTTCAGATAGACGATAAAGGTGAATTTATTACCTCTATATTAAACGTAAACGCGGTAACCAAAACCGTTAATTTTTCAAATTTAAAACTAGAACCAATCCAAAATTTCTCACTGAATTATATAGACGAAGAAACCTCCCAAACTTTCGTAGACAGACATTATGAAATAAAAAACCAACTCCGTCTAGACCACCTAAACATGGAAGAAAATGAACTAATAACTCAACTTTGTCTAGAATATGCGGATATTTTTTATCTTGAAGGTGACCAACTAACCTTCACCAATGAAATTAAACACGCGATAGATACCAATGACGCGAAACCGGTATTTACAAAATCGTATCGATACCCCCAGATACACAAAGAAGAAGTCAAAACGCAGGTATCCAAAATGTTAGAACAAAATATTATTCGTCCCTCTAACTCCCCCTGGTCATCTCCAGTGTGGGTTGTCCCTAAGAAACTTGATGCTTCGGGTAAGCCAAAATGGCGTGTAGTTGTAGACTACAGAAAACTCAATGAGTTAACTGTAGGAGATAAATACCCTCTACCCAACATCTCAGATCTCCTGGATCAATTAGGCAAGTGCCAGTACTTCACAACATTGGACTTGGCCTCTGGGTTCCACCAGATCGAGATAGACCCGAAAGACATCCCGAAAAGTGCATTTAGCGTAGACAACGGGCACTATGAATTCGTTCGTATGCCCTTTGGCCTTAAAAACGCCCCTTCCACCTTCCAAAGGGTTATGGACAACATCCTCATGGGCATTCAGAACGAGAGATGTCTGGTATATATGGATGATATTATCATATATTCCCCGACAGTTCACGAACACATTTCTCGTCTCACAGAAGTGTTCAAACGCCTTCGAAATGCTAACTTAAAAATCCAACCTGATAAATGCGAGTTCCTTCGTAAAGAAGTCGCATACCTGGGTCACCTCATAACTAAAGAAGGAGTAAAACCAAACCCCGATAAGGTACAGTGCATCCAAAACTTTCCGCAACCCACTAACCAGAAGGAAATCAAATCCTTCCTCGGGTTGGCAGGTTATTATCGCAGATTTATAAGTAATTTCGCGAAACTATCCAAGCCCCTCACCAAATTGTTACAAAAGGATGTCCCTTTTGCTTTCGACTCAGAATGTCACAAATCCTTCGAGGAATTGAAACAAGCCCTCACTTCGACCCCAGTACTTATCTACCCAAACTTCGACGAAACGTTTCTACTCACCACTGATGCAAGCGCGTTCGCCATCGGCGCCGTGCTCTCACAAGGCCCAATTGGCAAAGACTTACCAATAGCTTTCGCCTCAAGGACCCTCTGTAAAGCCGAAACCAAATACTCAACCATAGAGCGTGAACTTTTAGCTATAGTATGGGCCGTGAAACACTTCCGTCCGTACATATTTGGTCGAAAGTTCAAACTAATAACTGACCATAGGCCTTTAACGTGGCTCTTTTCGATAAAAGACCCCGGTAGCCGCCTAGCACGCTGGCGACTGAAGCTTGAAGAGTACGAATACGAAATCGAATATAAACCCGGCCGCATTAATAAAAATGCAGACGCTCTTTCCCGCATAAAGATAAATCACATTCAAGATTCCTCTAACTTTCAAGCAGAATCAAAATTAGTAACGTACCCCATTCAAAGTCCCTCGACTCCAATAGAACCCGATCCTGATAGTCAGGACACGACAAGCGACACGACGGAAACAAACGAACAAGGTGTCCTGAACGAATTCGAAACTTTCGTAAAATTGTATAAAACAAAGTCACTTATCGACTATTCTAAAATTGAATTTTCGAACGGGCAACTCCTGGACAAAACCAACAAAAATATAGTGACCTTTTTCCAACAAAACAATCTCAAAGATTTTCATTATAAAATCCTTGAAGACTTGTTCGAAGAAAACGCAGACTTCCGAGATTTAGAATTAAATAAATTATCGAGTAAGTCGGTGCGACATAGAAACTATTTTATCGTGGCTCTACCATACGACCCCGAAACCGTAATCCAAAATCTATTCATCTCGCTATACAATGGTCGTGAAGAGTTCGACGACTCCAAAACGTATTGTATCGAAAACAATGTCGAACTTCCTATTCTCGAAATTTTGTCATTTCTTTTATCGGAAAAAGACGTGAAACTTAAAATATGTCAAAACGTTACTAGAACACCCAGTGACGACGAAATCCCAATTATTATCGACCAGCATCATACTGGCAAAGCTCATCTCCACCGCGGAATAAATGAGACTATTCGTCGTATTCGAGAGAAATACAATTGGAAAGGATTGACAAAGGACGTCGAAAATTTCATAAAAGCCTGCAAAATCTGCCAAGAAACAAAAATCTGTCGCAAAAATTTAGATAACCCTCTCGTAATTACGGAGACGCCTAAATCCCCTTTTGAACGTATAAACATAGACGTCCTAGAAGTCCCAACGAAAAATTACGCGCTTACTATACGCGACGAACTTACAAAATTCACTCAAGCGTATCCTATCAAAGATAAATCAGCAAAATCAATTGCAAACACTCTACTCGTTTACTTCCAGCACTTCGGAACACCCCTTCGAATTCATTGCGATTATGGCCGAGAATTCGATAACGCCATCCTAAAAGATTTATGTCTCCTCTATGACATCAAAGTAACGCAGTCTAGTGTCGGACACCCCCAATCTAATGGTTCCTTAGAAAGGTTCCACGCTACCTTGTTGGAAATGATCCGAGCACACGTGGCAGAACACCCTGACGAACACCCCTTCAACATATTACCCTACGCGATAATATGCTATAATACCTCTACTAATAAAACTCACGGATTTACACCCTACGAGTTAGTTTTCGGACACACGTCCAGTAGACCACCAGAAACGCTATATAATCAGGAAGAACTAGTCACGAAATACGTCAGAGACTTAAATAATCGCCTCTCTTATTATTATAAAGTCGCGCGCGCCAGAACTGAAACACAAAAACAAAAAGCGAAAGTTCGGTTCGACGCCCACGTTTCAAAGGAAACCCCCGAATATCAGATTGGTCAAAAGGTGTATTTAAAAGAATCCCAAATCACCGATAAGTTACGTAATAAATATAACGGGCCATTTGAGATTTTGGAACTTCACAAAAACTCAGCCACCCTCCTTAATAAAAAAACAAAACAAAAAACTAAAGCTAACTTTGACAGGTTAAAACCATATATTGAAGCCTAAATTGCCTTACAGGTTCACCTTGCTGATCGGAGCAGCCATGTCCCAGTACCAAATAACACCCATCAATAACACCGTCGGAGTCTATTACCACGACGAAACGAGGATAATTATTTCCAATAATAAATGGACTCTGCTAGTCCATAAAAATCTATCAAGCCTCGAAGAAGCCTTTATCAACAACAACAAAATTTTAGAATCAATTGTCAATATATTCACCCCCGATACACGCGAAACGAAAGAATTCCTAGTCAAAGTCAAAACACACATAACACTCCTAAACCAAGTATCAAATTCCCTTAAGGTAAAATTTGAAGAAATCTTTGTTAACACCAAACGATTCAAGCGCGGAATATTAAATGGAGCAGGTAGTATATTTAAAGCAATTACCGGCAATCTAGATGCTGAAGATGGACAATTCTTCACAGATAGTATTAACAAATTAAACAAAGATCAACATCAAATAGAAAACCTCCTGAAAAATCAAATATCCGTTACCTCTACCGTCGTAAAAACCTTTAACGAAACGATCCAAAATATGCAAATTAATATAGTAACGTTTAACGAGGATATGAAAAAGATTCAAATCGGACTGCATAAAGTAAATGATAGAGTTGCACTGGTTCAAGCCGAACTAAAATTTATCGAAACATGTGAAAAATTGACTGAAAGTTACTTGTACCTCCAGAGCAACCTTGATGACATTTTGAACGCGATTACATTCGCTCGCCTGAAAATAATACACTCTTCAATTATTTCACCCGAAAGTTTGATTACTGCACTTCAGGAAATCTCTCAAAACTTAGTAAAAAATAATCTACCCCTACCAGTAAAATATTCAGAAATTCCCCAATACCTAGAAATTATCGAACTAGAAGCCTTTCAATCAAAATCAGATCTTGTTTTCGTTCTAAGAATACCACTAGTAGAACAGCAACTCTATACCCTGTATCATTTGTATCCTATCCCTATACTAGACAACAGAACTGGCCTTCACCATGTCTTGTCATTCTCACAAAAATTCATTGCGCGTAACGATGATTCACTAATGTACATCCCCGTCAAGGACCTGAGTACATGCAAACAACTAGATTCCCATAAGAAACTATGCTCAGACCTCTACGCCTACCCGATCGACAGCAGTGCAGCATGCGAAGCCCAGCTACTGAAAAACTTCAGAAAAATCCCCGAAAACTGTGTAAGTTCCCTCGTCTATGGACAAGGTTATAACGTTCAGAAACTACAAGGCAATGTGTGGTTAATAATTGTCTCTGAACCCATTCATATCACCATAAACTGTAATAAAATGGACACGAAAATTACCAGTGTTAATAAGAACTCCATATTAAAACTACATCCGGACTGTTACGCGTTTGTCGGTATAACAAAAGTGCAAGCAGAAAGCCGCAATACCATCAACATTACAGACAATTCCCATCCAGTGGTTATACCCTATGACTGTTGTAGTGATATTCCCGAAAAACTCCAGCTACCCAAGTTGGAACCTCTCCAGTTCGATCACCTAAATGTAGAAAATCTAGACATAGCCAACCACAAACTCGAGCAATACTCTAGAGATCTAGACAAACTAATAAACGAGCCGTTTATAACCAAACATTTTTCCTTAAGCATGTATATAGTTATTGGTCTGTCCATCTGTCTCCTAGCCGCCTTCATCACCTGGAAATGCAGGAAAAGATGCTGTGGTTGTAAGGAATCCAAGGACACCACCCCTAATGAAATGCTGAAAAGAATTGGCACCCTCCTGAGAAGAAGACCTCATCTACCTACAGAAGAGGAAGAAATGACCGATTTTCCCTCAAAAGTCGGTGAATAACACCGACTTTTCAAAAAGAAAGGGAGTTGTTATATGCTAAACAAACTGTATTAATTCATTCAAATGCATAAGTATCTTATCCAACAAGTAACTTTATATCCTTATCTCGGTACGTGATATAATTTGATATACCTTATCTAAAGCGATAACAACTTCCTTTTAAAACAAAGCTTTCTCATGTAAAACGCTGGCATAGCATAATTCCGAGAAATGCATGTGCCTACGTTGATAGCAGTATGTTATAAATATCACCCAGAGACGCATCTGCAGTCAGTATACATTTAATCTTTATACCAAGCATATTAACTATTGTAACATTTATATCTAAACCAAATATAATAATATAAAATATTGTGTAAAACCAAAATAAAAGTTTTTAAAAAGCAAATCAAGTTCTAAGTGATATAAAATATATATATATATATATATATATATATATATATATATATATATATATATATATATATATATATAAATCATTGGTAGGCAGGAGCTTCTAGCCCCCCCCCTCGAATTTATTTCCAAGCCGAACCGGACCTACCCTGCCCAGCCTCACACCCGCCTCGGCGATGTTCGCCTTGGTTGTCTGGCTGGCTCCGGTGAGGCACATATATTGTACCTACTAAAACTTTAAATAAAATATTATTATTATTATTTAGTTACAAATCATGAAGTCGGCGGTTCAATTCTTACTCAATCCGGTTTTTTTTTTGTTAAAATAATTGCAAAAAAAATTTTAGTTGTTTTTTTTTATAAAGGTAATAATTTATTATAAAACCGATATACGGCTGTACTTTTTTCCAAAACGTTGCTAATATATATTTCAGAAATGTCACAATATTATATTATGCAGGGCGGACATCGGCATGTTTATATATCTTTCAGAAATATTCCATAAACGTTTCGTAACATTTCCGAAATATTATCAATGTTTCAAAGTCATATACCTGAAATATTTCTGAAATCAAGCTATGCTGTGTGGGCAGTAGCAGTATCAAACATAGGTTGGGGAGCTTGGAAGAATTTTGATGGATTATTAACGGAGGATTTACTTCAAATCATTTGTAAACATGAAGTAGCTCGAAAAAGTTGAAATTTATACCAATGAAATCTATATCTCTTGCAAAGAAGCTCTTGATCAACATTCTAGTCGAGTAACATTTCTGGGAGCTTCTATGTGGGACCGGTGTTTGGTTTTTACTTCTTAGCAAAAGCAAATTCCTTTGAACGCATATGTAGTAAGTCAAAATAAAGATAATTAGGAGCAGACCCACTTCGAAAACCCGCGGAGACACTCCTCACCGCTGCATTATTGCATATTCTACTTTTTTTTCGAAAGAAAATGAAATTTTACATCCCACACTTATTTACTTCCACATCCAGTGGAAGGATACTGCCGTCCTAAGCCAAAAAGACGTATCTCAAGTTTTGGCCGAAATGCATATTTTTATACCTTAGGATAGCTGGAGCTATTTTCTATATATTTCCATAGCGAAATAAACGTATTTCAATCGTTAAGTATTTTTAAAGTGCTAACAAAGTTTGACGTATCTAAAAAATAGGCCAATTAAACGTATCTCAGTGTAAAAAAAAAACTAGTAACCTAATTAATATAAATTCATAACTACACCACTATTATCCTCTACATTAGTACAACTACAAAAAAAAATATTAGTAAATATTTGAAAATATTGACGCGAAACATGCCTATATCTCAAAACAGTGAAACCTTGAGATACGTCTTTTTGGCTTAGGAGGGCAGTATAGTAACGACAAAAAAAATTTTAAAAAATTTTATTGTTCAAATAGGCTTAGAATGTCATGAAACGTCGAGATTTCAAGTTTGAGCGAAAAAAAAAATTCTGTCTGTCGGTCTGTAACTTTTTTTTGTGCGCACGTTTACTCTGGGGTAAATTTGGGGAAAATAGGTAAATCAAACAGGTAAGAGTCCATAAAATTGGTATTTAGTATATACAAGAGAAGCTAAGGTCTCAAAAAAAATTTTGACCACCCCCATTACCACCCCCACCCCATTATTAAAGGGGATGAAAAAAAATGTGATTTAGTGTGTGTACAAGAACCAGAAACCTCAACATATTTTTTTACTTTATCCACCTCCCCTTTCCCATCCCCTGTAACCACACCCACCCCACTACCGATGTGAGGTATCGTTTTATGGGTTTTTGGGGTAGAGGATTTCAAATATTATATTATTAAAGTTCCATAAACAATTATTTCCAGATACAAAATTTTTTCGTTGTGTGACTTGGATAGAAAATCCGGATGTGGAAGTAGTGATTCCTTGGGCAGCGGTTTTTTTAGTTGATTAGAAACCGTAATTCTTTTCTCTTACTACAAGAAATATGGAAGGGAGCTACATTGTAATGGCACATTTTTGCTTATTACTCCTAAACGGAGTAATAAATCAAAATTTACATTTTTGGATATTGATGGAGGGTGGGGAGGGTAACGAAACAAAAACACATTTTGCAAAATTAAAACTTAACTTCCAAAAAACGTTCATCTCCTGGATTGGACAAAACTTTACTGTTACTTTCTGACAATATACAGATTGCAAGTTTTAACAAAAAGTCACTTCCACCCTCTCCAGCTTTGCTGTCAATAGTGTCAATCCCAAGTCTGATAAAATGATATGGTTGTACTGCGTTACGTCAGATTGGTCTAAGTCATTTGCGGCGCATTTATACAAAAAAATAAGGTCATTTTTTTGGTCATTTTAAAAAAAAATCATTTTTCTTCAAGCGTATTAAAATGTTTAAATTATGTCACCAAAAACAGAAGTAGAAGTAGGACATTATTTTACTAGTAACAAAATGTTAGTACCGAACGCCACCGTAGTGGACATTGTTTTACTAGTAACATAATGTTAGTTCCGAAAGCGCCGCCGTAGTGGGTATTGTTTTACTAATAACATAATGTTAATACCGTAAGCCACTGGTGGCGCGCTATCCACTAGCCACTTGTCATATTGTGTCAACATGTAAGACTGTAGTTTGAATATTTGTACATTTATGATAAATAAATGAATTTTTGCATTTTAATACGCTTGAAGAAAAAATAGTATATATTACACGGAGTAGAACGCCTTTTTTGTGTTTCGCCCAGTTTGCGGCTTCGGCTTCGCCTCAGCCGCAAATCCTAGGCTCAACGCAAAAAAGAGTGCGTTCTACTCCTAGTAATATAATATACTATTGTTTAACTTCTTTCGGTAGGGACAATCTGCTGTTAAATTTTCCGCATGTCACGTTGTACACAGGGTTTATCAGATAAATTACGAAAAATCGGAAATAGATTTTCTGTACGAACGGGAGCCACATTAAGATATGTTTTATCAAAATTCCAAGGATTATATTTATAGTGTTTTGTGTGAGTGCGGTAAACATTATGTAGGTGAATCATCAACGTAAGGCTTAGTGAACACAGAGATTATCCTAGAAAGGGAGAATTTCGGAAATCAAAAATTTGTGAACACGCGTGGGATAACAATCATAGGACCCAGTGGAAAAAGAAAGCGACTCAAAACTAAAACAAAACTTAAGGAATCCGCTATTATTTTGTTTAAATGAGGATAAATGTGTTTGTAATTATTCTATAGATTTCTGTACCAGTTGGTTGCCGATCCTCAGAAACGAAGTAAGTAAAAATAAAATAAATATAATTCAATGTCTCACGTGACCATGGAAATACACAAACAACAAACTGTTGTGCATGCTTGAAAGTGAAAGTTTTGATAACAGAAGAAGTATTTTCCGAAACGTTACTGCGCCTTCGATTTAATTTTTGTAATTGTCATTTGACCTTTTTGTTTCAGTTTATATATTTTTAGGTGTGAGACATTTTGTAATAGAAGTTTTAAAACCAGCCTCTGTTTGATCCTTTTAGCGCAGAGGTTTGTTTCATCAAAATTTTTAAATATTTTTACAGTGGCAAAATACCCAACAAACATAAGAAATTGTTCCCTCCTCCCAAACAATCGAATAAAACACAGTTTTACTCGGCTATTATGATGAGACTGATTAGATTAGATACTAGAATGGGCAGATATGCCTCTGTCTGTTTATATAACAATTCTGCAACATCGAACACGTAGTAGATTCCAAATTTAAAGCCCCATATATTTTGCTTTTCCCCCGCCATCCCAACAACTAACATCGCAACGTAACAATGCATATATCTTGAAATCTAACTTGTAAAGTTCAAACGACGATTAATTAGAACAGTTGGTGGCTGTACTTGTGGTTTTAATAAAACTAAATAATCTAATTCCACACACGCGATGAGGGATTCTGCTGGTGCTTAAGCAGTGCTAAACTTATGGCACGGCGAGTTGTTTGTTACAGAGGCTCGGCAATTAAACTAATCTCGAGCATAGTGAGTTTAGTATTACAAATTTGCGTCGTTCCATAACTATACCTAATCCCTCATATACAATTTGAGCGACTCAATTGTCCATGGAAATTAGGATGAGGGTGGATGCTCCGCGATCGCGTTAACCCGAACCTCCAACTATTTATCCCGTCAAATTATTGGGATTCGGTCGGACGTTGTTGGAATATCGGCAGACGGGAATTTAATTTATTAAGGTTAGCGGACAAAAACTATATTAGTACAATAAAAAGTAGAAAATATAGGGGGAAAATTAGGGATCAATGGAATTTTTCAGACGTCCATTTTTAGTTACTATTTTAAAAAACCGATGAGTCAATAGATGGGCATAAAAAATGAGCACCTTAGTGGAAAATGTTGAGTGATTTAAAACTTTATCAAATTTTGTTTAATTTGGTTGTTGATGAATTTTTAAAAATGGTCAAATATAATAGTTGATGCGTTTATTTCGTTAAAATATACATTTGAAAAAACATTAAGTATAGGAGATTTTTTTTAGTATTTTAGGAGGAAAGGACTCACTAAGAATCTAAGTTTTCGACTATCTTAGTCACCATCTAACCTTAAAGGAAACGACTCATTTCCTATGGATGACAATCAATTATTAACAATAATCTGATTAATGTTCATTAATTATTCCACAATATTCAACTTTTGTTCTCATTTTCTTAACTCATTTCAACACAACCCCGCGATAGAGTTATTGGCACATTTTCTACATAATATCCACAGTAAGTATGCCCCACAATCAGAACAGCAGATCTTATTCAATTTTCGTTCGTTTACCTCATTTCAATGGTCCAAGTTCGTCACTATTTAATGACTCCTCATCTAGTTCCATGGGTTGAATGTCTTCGTCATCTTTGCTGTTTCTTTGTCATGTAATGACTTTGTCAGTAGTTTATTTAAATCATCCAGCGCGAGGTCTGTTGATTTTTCCGGCTGGTATGCATATTGACGCTCACTAAGGGGATTTTCCCCTAGTATTTCGTCTCTAATGTGCCTGTCCAGTAGTATTTCCAATGTTTTAAGTAGGAAAGGGGACAGGCTTCTGGTGTCTATATGACTTGGACATTTGGTCTGATATTGTTCCTATTTTTGGAAGGGGTAGCTGACCTTCACCTTTCGCCATATGTGTTGTATGTACTTCCAGGCCAGACAGGCTCTGAATGCTTTACACAAATGTGGTATTGGTACATTCTGCCCCTTTTTAGCGGAATTAGGTAAATTCCATCCATCCCAGGAGACTGAAATGATTGATAATTGCCCATCTGATTTTGTCGGGTTTTACTACCTCATTGGCTAGCCTCAAATCCGCAGGTCTGGGCAGCTCCGGCCTTTGATCTGGGAGTTGCACGGTCACCGAACCCTGCAATATCAGTGAGCCCGGAAAGTGTGCCTCTATGAGCACTTTGATACTTCCGTTAGTGTTTTTGTGTAGGTTTCATCCTCTTTTTTGAGGAAGCCTACTTCATGTGCAGTACAACTATCCTTCGCCAAGACCCTATGTATTCTAGAGGCTGCGGGGGGGCTATCATTGACCTCTTCACAAAACCTCGTCCGTGAGTTTCTTTTGGCCTTGCGGATTTTGTTGTTGTATTGGGTGAGTTTAGTTTTGTAGGTACAAAGCATCGACATTAATATACAACCTACCCTGTTACTGTGTACTATATACGCCCTTGGTTTACTTGAGAGTGTATGTACAGCAACTTACTTTGTAAAGGCTTTAGGCCTACGGGCGTTCCCTTTACAAGTCAGGGTTCCTGCAGAAGGGCAATATCTATGCCTTCTTCGAATCTCTTATATAAAATGACCGGGGCAACCTTAGCATGATGGAAATTCACCTGCAGATCCTTGATCTTTTTCTTGCTGTCCATGTAATTCCCACAAGCAGCTAGAGAAGTGCGAGTCCGCTCGGTCAGAGCCCCGCATAACCGAGTATGGCGTGGAGTACAAGGGGTACCCCCAGGGAAATGTTCGCGACCGCACTCAGCCCTCGGCACGTTGTCTCCACCTTGGCTTGGGTTGAGTCGTCCTTGATTTTTCGACGCTCCTCTTTGACTTTACCGGCATGGGTGACACTACTAAGAGTACAAGACTTCCTCCAACATCGCTCTCAGAATCATTGCAATTACTTAATACCTTCCACCACGACAAGGTCCCACGACTCCTACATATTTAGCAAAATGAAGCAAGTTCAGTGTTTCTTTATCTGTGTCACCTCCGAACAACATTACCAAAAAGGCAATCGTTTCAGGATCCATTTTTTGTTGCTTGAATGACTCAATTGTCGTGTGGGTTTTTGTTGAAATTTTCCCCACGCTAAAAATTGCAAACGTCGAATCGCAGCCAGTGAATTTTTGGAGAAACAAAGTTGTCGCGAGTCCTGTTTGGCATGTAAAGAAAGCAGCGGGAAATCATTAAAATAATAATAATAAATACCACCGGAGTACACTCACCGACACAACAGAGTGGTCAGATATCTCCACTGGGTCATGTGAAAGCACTTCGATGTACCAGTACCGCCAAAATATTATGATAAAGTTGTCAATACCGATGTGTGGGGGTGGGATGTTTGCGGGGTGGTGAGATTCAAATGTGCTTGCCTCTCAACCAAGCAGTCACAGTCATGCATTCTTTGAAATATTGTAATTGAACACAGGACAATTTGCCAAAGTCCCTTAAATTGTAAAACAATTTCAGTTTCATAATTTTATATTACGGTTATTATCTTTTAATGGTGATACAATTAATATTCATGTAATGGATTCATGTAATGTTCGAAGATAATGTAGGTACAAAATTTCCTAGTGAACAAAGGACGTTCAAGTTAACTTAAAATCTTAATCAATGTTATATAAGACTTTTATCCAATTAAGCCCAAATAGAGAGACAAAGAATTTCCAGGAGGCATTAAAGTTAAAAACATAAGCAGCGATGTACATGACATTCCCATCAGTGAAATTAAAGCTCTTTTGTCTCGGGGGTGTAAAAACTTAGCGAAAACGCAAACTCGCATTCACAATTAAATTCGTTGTCATTTGAAATCTGCAATTGTTGTTTTTGTTTAGGTCGGACAAAGAATGTCAACCCCGTATCAGTTGTCACTTGTTTGGATTGGAGGCCTGCTATCCTAGAGGACCGGGCCGGTCAGTGGACAGCGGTGGCCAGTGGCGTAACATCGAAATGTCGAAATATTATCAAATCGAATGCCTAATTTGCTCTGTCAATATATTATCTTAAAAATAGAAACAAGTCATAACTAAATTTATTTGCAATATGTTAAATATTTCATCATTCAAAATTTTTATTTTAGATCCTTACTAATTGAATACATTTTTTATATTTATAAACACGCTGATAAACGTGTAACGGCCAAGGAGTGGAAGAAAATCCAGGAAAATTACACGGAAACTTTCCCTGTTCATGATGTGACAAATAACACCTCTCTCATATTTTAAGCAAACGGTATTTGTTATAAGTTTAATGATACAAAGGAAGATTAAACACGAATAGATGTGTATAAATGAATATGAAAATGATTTCATATTACGGAGCATAATATTTTGCATGTAGCTAATACAACTCAAGAAAGAAAAATGTTTACTTACAAAATTATTAACTAGAAAAGTATGGTAGAAATCAAGAACCGTAAACAGAGGGAGGATATCCAGTTCCATATGCTGCAACGTTCGCCACTTGCCAAAGAGCTGTGACGTCACGGCGTTGTTTACGTTTCTGACGGCATTGGCTCTCTGTGTTGAGTGGTGTGATGATTAAATTTTGTCTACTTATTTACTGGTTTTTCTTTGTAAATGTAAATCGCATATGTACATCTTCATGTGTGTTTCTTGATTAGTGAAATTGTGTGCAGAAACAGGGACATACTATTGCTTGCACTATTTTGGACCTTTATAGGATTTAAAAGACAATTAGGAAGTTTCCTATTTTAGAAATATCATGTACATTCAACCTCATTTAGTAGTCTTTCAGATAACTAGTCAAACAAAAAAAATTATCTCGACATCTGAAAAACTCACGAACTTATTCAATTTCTTATTTGAATACTTTGCCTCGGCTGAAGTCCACCGTGACGTCACAATACACAACGCGCTGACTTGCCATGCCGGCGGCGCGCTGTATGTTCCCTTTATTGTTCCCTTTATTGTGCTCGATTTTATGAAATGTCACAAAATTTCACTTTTTATTCGTTCGTGCCGAGCCGAATTTTCGAATTTCGCCGTGCAATTTACGATCAGGTTTATCTGGAAGACTTCCTCTTTACGTCGCGACATCATACGGCTGTCCCAATGGTGTTTTTCGAAAAATATGAACGTGCCAAAATTGCATGTTTTAGCAATTTTTTCGGCTCTCAAATGCAAGCTGGCTATAAACTGCCGGTGTCTTTCAGCGAGTATAAAGGTGCCCGCGCCCGCTCGCTGTTGGCGAAATCATGTATTGTGACGTAATCGAGCTCAGCCCAGATGATCGCGGCATTTTAAACTTGGAAGGACCATAACTTTTTTATTTATAGAGATAATTTAAAAAAAATTACAGATATTTTTTAGATTTTTACGACTATTTATTACGAGAAAATGAGAAAAATGGAAACTTCCTAATTATTATTATTATGTTCTATGGTAATTTTGTATATATTATAGAAGGTAAAAGAAGCTTAATAATTATTAGATTAGATTAGATTTATATTATTATACAGATAGAAGTGAAAAAAAAATGCCGGGAACAAGGTGTGCAGTGTATGACTGAATAACATGTATTATACAAAGAAATCTACTGGTCAAAATATTATTTTTCACGTTTTTCCTAAGTTAAGTAACAATCATTATTATTTTATTATATTACAGCCAAATATGAACATGTTATTAAAAATCTGACAACTTTTGTTTCGTAGTCATGGAAACTGTCGCGCTAGATGCTTATTTGACTTATGCTACGCGATGGTGATTGTAAATCTGACAGCTTGTGTCAGTTTGATATTAAAAATATTTTTGTAAAATTGCATAAATACACCGTTGGTACATAGTAATTATAAACAAATATAATAATTCTTAAATTTGTAATATGTTTTATTTTGTTTTTAGTCCAATTGAGAGTAAATTAAATCAATTATGTGCACTTAAAAGCTAGACGTAATTTATTCGCTGGTAAATTTTAAAAAAGCTAGCTTGCGTTTCTTCAGTGTAAAACTGATATCATTGGTTGAAATTAATTTATGAGGGAAATAATCTTCATAAAAAGTTTTACTTTTATTAAAAATATGATTACCATGGAGTAAGTTAATATGTCATGTACAGGATGTTCATAAAATTAAAAAATCTGAGCATTATGTAACAGTAAACTACGTTCAATTTTAACGATATGAAAAACTATTACTAAGAAAAGTCGTTTAGAATTAAAATTTATGTCAAAATTCCAATTTGTGGATAAAGAAAGTTTTATTGGGAAATGTACCGTTATTGTAAATAAAATTTGGAAAAATGATGATATTTTGAAATACATAACACTTCGTATAATTGTTATTAGTGGTTGATGGTCTGTGCTGTAATGCTGGTAAGGGTTGACGAGTATAGACCAGAAAGGAGTTAGGAAAATAACTTTTTTAAATAGTCGACGTTTTGTCACAATTTATTGACATCCTCAGGACTATTTAGGTGAGTTTTCCTTTGTCACATTGGATTTAAATAATAAAACACAACACATTGATATAAACATATACATCAAAGTTGACAATACCTTCCTGGTCCTCTTTATGGTTAGATACGTTTCAAATTACCTCACTTCAAATATACGTCGGTGAACCAATCACCCTGTATATTGAGAGAAAGAGTAAAGACAGATAGATTTCAGATGCCATCAATATAGTTACTACCGCCTTAGAGGAAATTAATTCATAGAGTTCTTGAGAGATGAGAGACATATTTTACGAGCTCTACAAATAAAGCTTATATATATTAACAGTTTACAAGAGATTATTTATTCAAACACAAGAAACTTGAAAACTGATGAAATAGTATAGTGTCAGCTAAACAATGCGGGACAATATTGAATTTAATCTGCGGTTTATCGACCTAATTGATTACTTTTATTAGATAGATAGTTATATTTGTGCAAATTATGGAATAAAAAACTAGTTTTTTATTTCTTGAATTTTTGGAATTTTGTGTAAAGGTACCCAACACTACCTGCAGGTATGAATGTGACAAAATATGAATAGTTTTCAGTGTTGGACCGAGGAAATGACTTTTTAGGAAAATGGAAAAATCGGAGAAATTATTCAAAAATAAAAAGAAGAAAAACTGCTTTTTTGATTTCAATATTTTTTATACCATCTAAAAATAATGAAACATTTTCCAGTAGGGGTGGACGGAGGATTTTCGACGGTTCAACCAGTGGTTGCTCTATTATATTCTTATCACCCGGTAAGAGACACGATCACGTGGGCCAGATCTTTATTTTGTAGTGATTGTTTCAATTTCTACTATCTCATTCACAAAGCAAGCAAGGATATTTTGTAAATCCTGACTGTTGACCTAAAATCATGGAAGTAGATTATCACAAGTTTGCCACTTAGGTTCTTCATATTTTATTTTTTTTTAATATCATCTCTAGATTAGCGTATTTTTCTCCAACATCGTCGAATGGGTACAGCGGCATATTTATTTGTATTGTGCAATCATACTCCTTTGAGGCTTCTCTTTGATGAGTCAATGAACAATCACCACTCGTCTTTGCCTTGTATATATTTGATTTTAACTCATTCATCAACCCGTTAATATTATTGCAATACCCTAAATCTGAATCTCGGGAGATATATTGTCGGAATACTTTATCTCTATCTCGATAAAAGGAAACCTTAGTACTTTTTTTCAAGACATTTTTCTCTCGCAATCTGGAAGCCAATAATTCCGCGGCATCTTTTGATAGTCTGAGATCACGTACTAAGTCATTGAGAGATAAATTCAGACTGATAAATGTTGAAACGCTCAAATAAAAAGATGATTATAATGGACGCAAGGTAAGCGTCAAAAGGTTTCATTACATGTCGATGCTGGAGAGGGTGCAATCTCACAGGCTGAGTGTTCCGTACAATCCCGAGATATAATTCCCACCTCTTCTCATTTGTCTTCCGTCGTGTGCAGTTCTGCTCAGCACCACGAACACAAGTACAATCCCGAACCAATCTACATGAATATGTTTATAGACCCTCGGTGGGAGCAATATCCTCGGAAATTTTGTATAATAGGTCAGTCCAAAGTGAACTCACCGTACATGAGGCTCTCTCAAATAATAGAATACATTGGAAAATACTGTATTTTCTCCCAAAAATGATATTTCTATGTCTCCCAAATTTTTTCTATTCATTTCGAACTTGGAATTATCACAAATCTCGATTTTTCATGATTTTCGTCAAATTTTGACCTCTAGCTCGAAAATTCGTCCACAAACATGCTATTCCGACTTCAGATTCGTGTTCAGCGCCCCGAAAAACATAAGAAAAAGTGGGTCTTAATTCTCGCTCACGAATTTTTTTATTGTGGGCCTGTGTAATTAAAACTTTTTCGAAGTTTAATCGTCTTCAGATGATGCCAACTTTGTTAGCGAAATATGCGTCGAGGACAGTGTTCAGCGTTCTCGTGCTTATGAGACCCATTTCAGTCTCGGCGCCACGTAAAGTTCAGGGGAGTTTCCCTTTGCTATTCTACATGTTTTATTATTATATGTATTTTTTTTTTGCTTGAATTTAACGGCCCACTAGCGTTGTCCACCACTGCCGGAACGCAGAAATTGAGCTGGACCCGTCCTGCGACACTTTTAACAAGGACGGGGAGCTAGATTAAATTTTTCATGACCAGCTATTCCGCTGTGGCGCTTTCGTGTTACGGGGGAGCCGTAAAGGGACTGCTCCGGGTGGTGCAGAAGGCAGTGCAAGTCAAGGGGGTGAGACTCGGAGAGCAACAGTGCGGGAAGCGAACGAAACGGCACGCCTGGGACCTGCTCGTCTCATTCTCTAGCCAAAATAGTACGGCCGATAAACTAGGCTACGTTTTTTTTGTGAAATTAATTTGACCTATGAAGGCCTTCTTAATTCTTAGTGAACAGCACCGCGAAGCACCCTGCCGTGCTGTAAGGTTTTATATAGTTTATTATTGATTTCTTCGATATAAGTTTAATTATGTATTGTTATTGGTTGCTACAAATAAAAACCAAGAGACTAAAACATCAGATTTCTAAGTAGAAACATAAAAGAAGTAAAGCTGGCATTGTCACCGAACGCTGAAAATTCACCAAGTAATTAATTTTTAGCTTATCGCTGAGAAATCTAAAAAACGAATTAACTAAAAAGAAGCACATACTCGAGACCTACCGAAAGGCCAAAAAACTTTTCAAATTTTCCTTAAACTAAAAAAAGGAACATAGACTTTTTGAGAGAATACCTGCAAACTGTTTTTAACAGATTATTTTAACTTGTACCGTGTTTTTCTATTCAACGAGATAAAATAATTCCTGATAATTTACCGTGGCTTAGAGCCTGTTTACCTGCTTATTTTATTTTGATCATTTCGTATTTTCATGAATCAAAAATAAAATCTAGTATTTCGAACAAATTGTGAAAATTTGTTACAAAATGATACCATACAATTTACCGTGGCTTAGAGCCTGTTTTCTGCTTAGTTTATTTTAACTATTGCGTATTTCTATGAATTAAAAATAAAATCCTGCGTTCTCAAGAATTTTTGAAAATGTGTTATAGTCCGGGAACTTGGTGTATAAATCTAGAAATCCTGAAAATCATATTTTGATACTCAACATCTACTGTAACCGCTCTGATAAACCCTCGTTTGGCTAGCAATGTCCGTCGCTCTGTGAACCGAAGTCATTTCACGGGCAAACCGCTAGATCGAAGAATTATTATCATACCCTGCATGTTTATTATTGTAAATAATTGCTTTACTATTGCCTGGTTATCAAGCACTGCCTGTTCTAACTTTTTATGCTGCTTGTGTTTCTTTTTTTTTGTACTGCTTGATATATATTTTTTACTGTTTTTGTTTTGCTGCTTTTCTCTGTTTTACCGCTTACCATCCAGCAACACGCTTACTTACCTCAACCAATAATTATATTCACGCCTTGCTCTCATGATCACAATTGTAGTTCTACTATCGTCCACTGTGTGGCGCCACGAATAACAAAGCTAAAATGTATTTGTCCCTCCCTGTATCACCCTTCTCACTCATCTTCAGCTGTCAGTTTTCTTTTTTCGTGTACTGTAATGGTCGGCTACGAAATACTCGCAAAAAAAAATGGTTTAAAGTAAACGAAAATAAATTTCATCACCGAAGATTCATAATCTTTTAAAGACGTATTCGTCAATGAAAAAGAAAAGGTGACGCAACAATGTAAATACATTCCTAAATATGAGTTATCACTAAACGTCCCAACAAATAGGAAAATGGAGGACGTAGCTAGTCCCTAGTCACAGTAAGTTGAAAGCAAAATTCAGAATTTAATTTCAGGTTTTGGTTGAGAATAGGAAATATTATACATAGTGGATTGGATAAATTGCACTAGAAGGTCGTGAATAAAGCAGACTGGTTATATAAATTATAAACCTAGTTTACTTCGTTATAAGTCTTCTAGAAGGTCATGTATATGACAAGCAGCAGACCCCCTTGTAAAAATTGGAAACCTAGTTAACTTATGTAAGTTTTCTAGAAGGTCATGTGTATGACAAGCTGCAGACCCTTATAAAAATTATAAGCCTATTTGACTTGACTACGTCTCTAGAAGGTCATGGTATGACAAATTGTTGGTTGGCCAGGAAAGAGAAATTTAAAAACGGGTATGTATTTAACATTTTAGGTAGTATATATCGACATAAGAAAAGTACAGGTGCAAAAGAAATAAGCCCATCAAACTTGGACAAAGCCAACGGGCAATTCAGAAAGAAGAAGGGGGGGGGGGACAAGCTCTCGCATGCAATTGCCAATCAGTAAATGATGCAGTTAGAGGTTGTTGGCAGATCAGATATATACCATGAGCAGTCTCTGTTCAGCCAACGTGGTTAGTGGTAGCCTCGACAAATTTGTCAGGGGAGTTACTGCAGAACACGCCCTTGAATGGTTGGTTATTTGGGGGCAATTTATCAGAAAGATTTGAATTTAAAAACGCCTCGCATGAATTTACAGGAATTCCTTGGTCTCTGTAATACTCTCTTAGACTTTAACAAACTCTTAATAAGGGTAATAATAAAACATCTTTATTAAAAAAATTTTTTAAAAAAATAATAATAATAAATATACAGAGTGAAGTTTAGACCCCAAAGGATTACTCTTACACTTAAATGGTAAGGATTACAGGATTTGGAGAAGTAGGTAAATAATTATGTTTTTATTGCATTTTAAGAGAACGATTTTAAATAAGGATGTTCTAAATCTGGTATATTGAACATTATCTCATGGAATAAGCAAAGGATAAGAGGTGTAATTTTGTCCTATTATTTACATTTAATCAATGTAATATTTATTCTGGCAGATCTTGGCTTGTCATGTTTACGGAGCCCATATATAAGTCTACAACATGAATTTATGTAATCTGCTTCAGTTTGTTGTGTTCAAACAGAGTTCATAGGTATATGAAACTACAATAATTTAAGTGTGTTACTTAACACCAACACTTCACAGAGATTTTTAGACGTATTGAAATTTAATATATGTCTGTGGAATGTAAAGGTTTTAAATTCATGTAGATTTTTTGAATTACCTTGTTTACTTGTGAATTGAATTTTAAGGGTTGTCAAATATTACACCCAAAACTTTCTGCTGATTTAATATGGAAAGAATTTCTCCATTTATTTTATTTGCATCAAACTATTACATCTCTACTTCACTTATGCCACGGAACATCAGTAGCGTATCTGTATGTTTTTTCTGTTGGTCAGTAACCCATGGGGAACGGCTTAATAACGTAAAACAATATTACATGTTATGCTTAAGTTTATCGCAAATTTAAGAAAAGTAACAATATAAGTTTCTAGAAATTTATACAATACTGATTTTATGATGTTGGAAGTTTCCCAGAGAAACACCTTGAGATACATAATTGACTACGTGTCATTCAAAGATATAAGAACTGGCAAATATTTACTATAGATTGTAGAGAAAATAACTAAAATATGCCCCATCACTGAGTCTAGGTGGCTTTATGTAAAACAATTTTAACAGGCTAAATACTTGACTTAAAAGCCTATGTATGGGTCATACAAAAATAATATCATAATTGCACGGTATAGGTGCACGTGTGGAATAATTTTTTGATCAGAGATGTAAATATGGTAAATCATTTGAAAATTTATAAAAGATGTAAGTATATAAACATAAAAGTACTTAACAACAACATAAGCAAACTTTTGTTGTTTTTAAGTTAAACTAAAATTTAAAATGATTTTATCATAAACATTCTCAGTTAAATGATTATTTATGTCTGACTTGTACCTAATTAGCATTAGCACATTTTGTAAACAAGTTAAAAGATTGCGATGTTTTATTCAGACTTCAAAGGAATAGTGAGTAAGCTTTCCCTGGTCGCAGGACTATTATGGGACAAATCTTGAGTAATAACAGCAATAATATTTATTGGTGTATATAATATACATTTTTTATATTTTACTTTGAAAATAGGATGTTAGAAAATTTAATGCCATGTCATATAAATAATTAAAATATTTACAATCATTGTAAAAGAAATTGTTTAGCAATGCTTATGCTTATTCTTGTAAACGTAGGCGTGTCAAATATATATAAATATATAAATTAATTACAGTTAAAATTCTAAATGTACCATGGCAATTCATCTCACAAACAAGTCCTGCAAAAATTCCAAGGCATATTTTGCAAATGAATATACGTTGCAAAGGAATATACGGAAACAGTGCACACACTGTTTCCCCAATTTATGATGCCATATCTCAAATGGCAGTGAAAATTTACAATGCCTAGACCTAAACCTTAACCCATAGGAGCTAAACTTTAATCTAAAGGGCCTTCCATAGGAGACAATACACATAGGACGGCATCCAGAAGTGACAAATAACACAGTGGTTGTTTAAAATTATGGTGGAGATATTGCATATAATAATAATAATAATAAATGTTTTATTGCTTCAGGCTGAAATATACAAACAGTAAGATAACAATATACGACATAATTATGCCTGAATGCAAAAGGCAGAGTTCGCACTTATTCGATGTGAACATCGAAAAAGCAGCGCTCTTATACTCAACCTTAGCCTCCTTGTATATAATATCAACTTATCCCACATACAATACTTCGTTATTGAATTCTGCCATTCTTAACAGATTTTTCTGAAAAGGTTTCCTTCCGTTAATTGCTCTCGCTCTGCCTTAGTATTGATGCCTTTTTGATAATTAGAGTATAACAATAAAATTAAGAGATTTTCAAGGTGTACAAACCTTAAGCCTACTGCTTCAAGATATGGTAGTATATTATGGTACCCCACCATAATTGTAAACTACTTAAATACATTTTTGTATACTTTCCTTGAATATTATATGAATTAATCACCCTCATCCTTGTTCTTATAACGATTCGTAAGGCACAAACAATATCTATGATTGAGCTTAATAACAGTCATCAAATGAAAACAAGTTCTGAGATTTTATCAGCCAGTTTCACAATCATTATTTAACTAATGGTTATGATTTGACCAATAGTTTTATTATAAAAATCTGTTACATTAACAGCCAGTTTTACAATTGTTGGTTGATTAATAGTTAGGATTTGACCAATGATTTATTACTATAAAGGCAAGGATGTCTGGTAAAGTTGTGTTTACTAATAATTATAATTTTCATAGTACAGGATCCGTACCTATCTTAGACTATCAGGTTCTGGTTTTAGTCAACCAAAAAGATAGCCAGTGATTGTGAGGCTGGCTGTATGACTGATAGGATTTAAAATTTAAGGGCATTATAATGAAATATTTAAACGCTCAACAGGGCAGTACAAATGTTCGGAATAATTTGCAAGGGTTACAACAGGCATATTGTAAAAAAAACAAAAAATTCAAATATGCTCACATTAAACGAAATACAGAACATGTTTAGCGGAACCTTTAAATTGATATTCTTGTTTATGGAAAAGATTTTAATGCAATCTCTCGAAGATCTCAAATCGCTCTGAACATCTACAATTGTGATCATGAGAGCAAGGCGTGAATATAATTATCAGGTTAAACGAACTTACCTTAAGTGAAGTTCGATCTTAATTATATGAACGCCTTGCTCGAAATGATCAAACCCTCCCCGCCCACTCAGAGTTACCTTTTGCGGTACTGAACTTAGAGTTGTTAAGATTGCTATTCAAAATAAAACGATTTTATTTTCAAGATCGAATTGTCAACTCCGTTATTCAAATTACCTATTCGTCTTACATGGAAATATCTACAATTTGTTATGCAATCCCAAATATTCCGTAGGTAGTATGTATTTGGCAGATCAAATAATAATACAAAAAATTATTTATTTTGGTAAAGATTAGATTGATTCGAATCTGAATTTTCAAAGATCAAACTTAGCAGCTCTAGCTACTCTAAATAAACCCTTGATCATTTGATTTGAGATCATATCAGGTCCGTTCCTTTGCACGGGAAGTGTGACACTAATTTTGAGTGACAGAGATGGCATCAATGCGGATATCATAAGTTAAAGAGAGACAATCTTACACCAGTGCAGCTAAGCGCTACACTTGTAGTGCAAAGGAATGAACCTATCTTGCTCTAAAGAAACTGACAGCTGAAGATGAGTGAGAAGGGTGATACAGGGAGGGACAAATACATTTTAGCTTTGTTATTCGTGGCGCCACACAGTGGACGATAGTAGAACTACAATCGTGATCATTTCGAGCAAGGCGTTCATATAATTAAGATCGAACTTCACTTAAGGTAAGTTCGTTTAATCTTATAATTTAGTGGTAGTTTTTACAACCTGCAACATTCCGTTAAAACTACCCTAGCCCGCCTAGTACGTCACAAAATGACACCCGAGTAATAATGATTTCGTAGTAGCTACAAAACCTGCAGCCCTCCGCTTAAAACTATCTTCTCCCCGCTTGCTTTGTTTAGTTAGTCAGTTTGGTTAGTTAGCCTGTTTAGTTTTTTTTTTTAATTGCCAGTATAGCTTTGCATGTTATAATGTAAAATAACTTAAGCTTTAATTTTGATGGACTCCTTATGAGTATTTGAGTACCTGAACGTTTTATTGATGTTTACTAATTACCATTTTTTTTACTAAACATTTTTATTACTGTTGTTGATTTTATCATGTTTCAATAAACGTTGTTATTTACCGATTTACGTGTTTTACTGTTTGAATGTGCCTGAAAATCTAATCTCAAGTTTTGACCTCTGGACATATCCGTTTCTTCACTGAGTTTATCCCAGCGCTACTGCAACAGGCTGCGTAAGGCTAATGTGGGTCAGTGATGGGATAATTCGAAATAACCTTCATAATTCGATCATAGAGTTCCGTAATTCGAATTAAAAATAATCGGAAAATAATCGAAAAGCAGGTGATAAATTACGAAATACGAATAATGATTTCTGATTACTGAACGAATGAAAACTCGAATCCTTAATCGGTTGAACTGAATGATTGAATCATTTGAATTTCGATTCGATTCTCCGATTCCTGGTGTGCCAGCACTAGTTTTTTAGAACCGGGAAACATTTTGATTGAAAGTATACACCCACAATAAAAAACAAATCAATACCATAATACCAATAACCAAAACCCACAGTGTACTGACTAAATAAAACAGAGTAACCCCAACATTTTAAAAGAATGATACCGTTCTTCTTGTTCAAGTGTGGTCGAATCGTCGATTCGACACTAGTTTTATTATAACGCAGTCCACCAAACAGCATTTTAAAATTAATTTGAAGAACTGATAATTCATAATTTTTAATTCGTATGATTATTAAGTATAGTTGTAAAATCGCTAGAATCGAGACCGAATTAAAATTAATTCGAATTATCATCCGATTATTGGAATAATCGAATCGGTAGAATCCGATTATTGAAATCATCCGATTCTGCCCATCACTGATGTGGGTCCTTTGCCCCACGTAAAAATTGTAAAGGTGGCGCCCGAATGATACCGAAGTAGATCTCGGCGTCAAAGTGACGCTTCCACTCGTTTATGCGCTAGGCGACTGGAAGAAATCACGTCACAGTGTTTGAACATTTGAAAAATATACATTTTTTCCGAAGTAGTGATATTTTATTTTTTCCAATGGGTCAATTTCTCGGCAAGTTACAGCCTCCAATATAAATATTTATCAAGAAAATCACCAAGCAAGGAAATTAAAATGATTTTAGATGTACTTTTTTTTGAATCCACGTTACTACAACTTAATAAACCATAATAATCATGAAGTGTACATATTTTTTAAAAGTTCTCAAAGAAGAAAGAAATTTTTTGAATTGGTTTTATTTTTTCTGTATTTTTTATTGCGACGATTGAATTCGGGCGTGATAATATATAGTGTGTCTCAGGATAGGATGTAACAAGAGGTGTAATGGACCAAAAATTTTGGAATGGTATTTGGGGATTGAGTTCTGCTTGTTGTAAAACTAAAGTATACCAAAAATGACTTGATTTGGTGTTCTACAGGGTGTCTTGTAAGCAAAGTTGTAAAAATCACCACTAATAAAGTATCTTTATTTTTCAAAATATGAAAAAATTCCACTAAGAAAAGTTATTTAGAATGCAATTTTATACCTCTATACCAAATTTCAGGAATATAAAATTATTTTTTTGAAACCCAATTTTTTGCGAATTAAGAGTTGAATTCATATTTAAAGTTGTGTAGGAGCAAATGTTAGTCATCCACTGCTTTTCTCATAGCCTACTTTTAGCTTCTACATAACTTTAAATATTAATTCACAAAAAATAATTTCCATGCAGTTTTAATTGAATGGTTCTATGGTTCAAAATAAATTACTAATTTATTGAAAAAATGGGAGGTTTCAAAAAAATAATTTTATATTCCTGAAATTTGGTATAGAGGTATAAAGTTGCATTCTAAATAACTTTTCTTAGTGGAATTTTTTCATATTTTGAAAAATAAAGGTACTTTATTAGTGGTGATTTTTACAACTTTGCTTATAAAACACCCTGTAGAACACCAAATCAAGTCATTTTTGGTATACTTTAGTTTTACAACAAGCAGGACTCAATCCCCAAATACCATTCCAAAATTCCAAAATTTTTGGTCCATTACACCTCTTGTTACATCTATCCAGGGACACACTGTATATAAGTGTAAGTATATTTTTCCCGTCCATCCTTTGCTTATATTGTTTAAAACAAAAAAGCATCAGAAAGCTACAATTTCCATCTTTTAAATGAACAAATAACACTCATATAGATTGAACAAATTCTGATTTAGTGACATCCCTAATAGCACACGATGTCCGCCGGACGTCTGTTTTATGTCCATTTAATGTACTGACGTCCATGGACATAAACTGGACGCCTACCGGACGTTTATCATTGGATTTACTTTGAAAATGTACGGAATGAACGTCCTCTGTATGTCCATTTTATGTACGGGAAGTATGTACAATTTATGTCCATATAGGGACAGGAGATGGACGTCCTTTTCATGTCCGTTGATTTAAATATTATATTTTTGCAATAAATGATAATATCTCCATACCGCTTTCTCTTCAACACGTTTCCGAAATATGTATACATACCAGCGAATAGCACACTTAACGTCCAACATATGTGCCGCAACGAACGTCCTTCGGCAAGTATGCACATTTTAGATCCCTATAGGGACAGCAGCACAACGTCTATTTAATATAAAAACAAAAAACGTTAACCAAACTGGTTTTTCAATTTTACAATGTTTTGTTTACATTTGACCGTTATTTCTGTAAAATTTGTAGTTTATTTTTTATAGTAATTTGTAATTTATCATTAATAATTTAATTTTAATCTATTTTGTAAATTATTAATGATATTATTTGATACTAAATATTTATTAAACATTTTGAAATAAATAGTTATATTAGTCAACTGTACAGTCTGTACGAGAATGAGCGGACTGTAATCTTTTAACTTTATAATTTTTGAGAATTTTAATTCTAATTCATTAACGAATAAACGTGACAGCCAGGAACAAATGGCTTACCTTAATTGTAGTTTCCGGAATTCAATGGTGGCTTCTCGGTTGCAACCTGGACCCCTCACAGCACACAATAATGACACAACAATGTTCAATTTAAAATAAACAAGTAAATGTAAATCACAAACGGCAAAATAAATATATATATATATATGTGTATATCGAGACGAGCACACTCAAGAAGAGGTTTTAAAAATTGTCTGTTATCAATCTTCTCGCAAGCCACCCACACACTTGACTGTCACGTGGTCTCGCGGAAGAAAAAAGTAAGGCAAAAAATATATATAGAGAATTTACATTTTACATTCATAAAAATTGAAAATAAATTTATTTTATTAATAATTAAAAATAGGGACGAAACACAGTCTTTAAGTAAACACTAATAAGCCAAGTTGGTGGCCGAGTGAGAAAACATCTTAAATCGGGCCTCGGCCAAGGCGCATTGCTGTACAATTAATTATAAATAAACTTGTTTTGAATTGAATTGAAAATTGAGTTACAAATGACGAGATCGACGGTTCGATCCCTGCTCATCCCGGTTTTTTTTTCTAAATAATTAGAATGTACAAATATTGTTCCAAGTTGTGACATTTGCACGTCTTTCGGCTGCCCGTCGGATGTACTTTGGACCAAAAACGAACGTCCATCAGATGTACTGTATGTCCATCGAGGACGTCCTTCAGATGTCCACAGGACAATGTTGTGCTATTAGGGATGCAATTCAGTGCGTCGGTGCCACAGTCATGCGTATTCAAGCGCGAGCACGCATGTAAGTATCTCGCTCCGAGTTATAACGTTACACTTTTTTTTTCGGGGAAAACTGTGGCTTTAGCGATAAATTTTGTTAGGACATTTTTTTTCATGAATACGTGATCTATCAATCTATATTTTTTTCATCTTTTCCTAACTTGACTTAATTTCGAAAGTTTGAAAAATGGATGAAAAAAATTTTTTTTTCACTTTTTTTATGTTCTGCATCCGAGCGAAATGTAAACTTTTCAGGATATTATTCTATACACTTTCACGAACTTATTAAAAAAAAAAAAATTATTCAGTTTGCAAATTTCTGTGGGTAAATATCTTCATCGACTGGGCTAATTCAAGGTGTGTTCAAATAACCTACACTAGCTGCACTAGTGCAGATAATAGAAGGAGATAGAGTGAGACTCTGCATAAGTTGAAGAGAGATAATTTGCACTGGTATAGAGAGTGGAGGATTCTTGAACAAAGCTTCTGATCATAGATAAGACTGCCAAATGTCAGTTTAAATTGTTCTAAGCAGAGTTGCCATATTTTTTCATGCCAATCTACTAGTTTTCTTGTTTGAATCTGATAAAATCTACCAAAAAAATTTTGTAGTAGATTTTTAGTAGCTTCAAACAAGAAAACTAAAAAAACTAGTAGACTGGCACGAAAAAGATTTTTTTTTAGGCCGAAAAATTTTTTGAGCGGGGAGGGCGAAAAAAAAAATTTTATGCCAATTTTTTGAAAAGCGGTTTTTTTTCAGGCCTTTTGATGAGCTGGGCGGGGGGAGAAAGCCAAAAAAACATTTTTTTTGTCCGAAAAACTTTTTGATAAGCAGAGGGGGAGGAATCCAAAAAAAAATTTAACCATAATAATAATACCAAAAATCTACCAGTAATCCACCAGTAATCTACCAGCAAATTTTACCTACCAAACCTACAAAAAATTCTACCAAAAAAGTAGAAATCTACCAAATGTGGCAACGCTGGTTCTAAGGGTCTGTATTTCCCAACATTTGTAGAGTAAGAGGTTCCTTAATATGCAGCTTTTGGGCCAAGATTGGTAGAGTATACCAATCTTGTGTATTTCCAAGATTGGTAGCTGTATTTCCTCCTGGATAAAGCGCCATCTATGGTAGGTAGTTGTAATCATTTACAATAAATATATTGTTCCCTCTAACGGATAATAGCCAGACTTAGAAATTATATAATTTTTATTAGGTCATATTGTTTTATTATTTCATTCATATCATTACCTAAATATAAAATTCTAGGTATATTTGGTTTCGAAGGTCACATGCATCATTTAATAATAAAGTCATTCTAATTAGTCTAAAAATAATAAGATGAGAACATAGGTACATTTAATTTTTTTAATGAAATTAAAATATCAATACGTGAAGAGCTTGTTAAACCCTTTATGTCATTTATTGGTAAATGATTGCAAAATTTTTTTCTCCAAAATTATCAGGCAATTTTTTTGATATATTAAAGAAAATATTTAAGTGGATTGTTACAATTTCTGGTGCTATAAGTATGAAACAGTGACATGAAAACACGTTTCTTATTTTTGTCAAAGTATATCGTTTTTTTTAAAAACGAATATACAGGGCGTCCATTAAAGAATGAGCCATACCTCAACGGTAGGCTCTTGAGTAAAAATAAGTCATGTTATCTAATGTTGCCTCCTTAAAAAGTTATGGGTTGTCAAATGCAATTAAAAAATTTTTTTTATAAATATATTTTTTTTCATTTTAACTATCATTCTGAATTATTTTACTATCAGATTTAGCCATGTATCATGAAGGTAATACGATTGAGGTCTATAGACAGTGGTTTCTTCTAAAAGATGGCCCTTATGCAAATTAAAAAACTATTGTCTTGTAAATTAATGAATACTACAGGATTGCAAAGAAATATTTTTGTCAAAATTTTTGTCCAGAACGAATGATTTCTTTGAAAGTTATCTGCTAAACATACAAAATATTTTTTTCAAATTTGTGCTAGTAAGATCTCTCCTCTTTTGGCTCATTGCTCCCTACTTCTCTAATTAGCTTGCCTCCTCTTAATAGCACAGCAGTTTATTCATTGGAGCTAACTTATTTATACAAGGTGACTCAGTAAAATTCAGTTTTTAAAAAATCTAATAAAGTTATTTAAACTGTTGAAATAATTTTATTTTAAAATTAAGATACTACATACATGCGGTTTTTATTTTTTAAACACTGCGTTATCCAAATGTCGACCATCTTGCCTACAGCACTCCTCCAATCCAGTTCTTAAATTTTGGGAAACTCTTTGACACATTTCAACGGGAATATTGGTAATGGTCTCCCGAATGTTGTTCTTTAACTAGTTCGTATTGGCCAGGGATTGATATAAAGTTTAAGTATCCCCACAAAAAAAATCCGGGGACGTTAGATTCGGTGATCTTGGGGGGAAGGGGATATCACCAAATCTGGAAATAAGCATGCCCCACGTAGACTGATCATTGATGCTGCAGATTGGAGGAGTGCTGTAGGCAAGATGGTCGATTTTTGGATAACACAGTGTTTAAAAAATAAAATCCCCATGTATGTAGTATCTTAATTTTAAAACAAAATTGTTTCAACAGTTTAAATAACTTTGTTTTTTAAAAACTGAAGTTTACTCCGAGTCACCCTGTATATTGGCAAAAGTTTTTGGTCTTTTGAACCACAACCTAAACTACAAAAAACAAGTTATAAAGTCACATAAAAGCTTGTTTATGTTTTTTATTAACGATACATATTTTATTTATATCTCCCAGGAGATGATAAAAATGCTTAGTTACGATACTTTACAATATAATTAGGTATAACTACAAAAACAATTGCTTTAAATATAAAACCAAAAGTATCTAAACAGTCGGCTGCTGAGATTTCTCCGGACTGGGAGGTGGCGGTTTGGTCTTGTTCCATTCCTTCAAACCTTCCGGCAACTGTGTATCTTCCTCGAATGAACCGGTTCCCTCGACAAACTCCTCATACGTCGACTTCTCTGGGAACGGTCTTTTACCCAGAAGCTCGATCATGTCTTCACGGCTAATAACTTCCTGCTTCAACAGTCTTTCAGCTACTCTCGCCACCTGTTCTTTACGCTCTGTTAATAACTGCGTTGTTCGTTTGTGCGCACTATCGATTAACTTCCTAACCTCAACATCTATCATCTGAGCTGTACTTTCTGAATAGGGCTTTTCTAACTGCATGTCACCCTCCCTTGGCATGTCAAAGCTCACATTTCCTACTTTCTCGTTCATACCATAATGGACTACCTGCGCGTAAGCACTCTGAGTCACTTTCTTAAGATCGTCCTGTGCTCCTGTGGTTATTCTACCGAAGAAGAGTTCTTCCGAAACACGCCCACCCAGCGTCATACACATCCTATCGAAGAGCTGCTGCTCAGTGTACAAATACTGGTCTTTCGGTAAATATTGCGCATAACCCAAACCTTTGCCTCGAGGTATGATCGAAACCTTGAGAAGTGGATCGGCGTATTCTAAAAACCACCCAGCAACTGCGTGGCCAGCCTCGTGATATGCAACCGTTTTCTTTTCTTCTGGCGATAAAACGTTGGTTTTCTTCTCCATTCCGGCCACGACACGCTCGATCGCTTGTTCAAAGTGTTTCATATTGATCGTCTCATTTAAATCACGCGCCGCTATCAGAGCAGCTTCGTTACAGACATTGGCAATATCAGCTCCAGTGAAACCAGGTGTTAGCGCAGCCATCTTTCTGGATAGTTCTAACTTGTCTATAAGAGTTTTTAGCGGTCCTAAATGTACTTTGAATATGCTAGCCCTGCCTTTGATATCGGGTGCCGGTACAAAGATCTGCCTGTCGAAACGCCCTGGCCTAAGCAGCGCCTTATCAAGAATATCTACCCTATTAGTAGCGGCCAGCACTACGACATTGGTGTTGGTGTTGAAACCATCCATTTCTACCAGAAGTTGATTTAGGGTGTTCTCTTGTTCAGAATGGCCTCCGAAACTGCGTCCACCTCTCTTTCTACCTACAGCGTCAATTTCATCGATGAACAGAATGCAAGGGGCGTGTTTTCGAGCCATCGAAAATAAATCCCTGACCCTAGATGGACCAACGCCGACAAACATTTCCAAAAATTCAGAACCGGACACGGTGATGAAAGGTACATTCGCTTCGCCAGCTGTGGCTTTTGCTAAGAGGGTTTTGCCAGTGCCAGGTGGTCCTAAAAAAATAAGATTATATTTATTTTACAATATCTAACATATCTATTTAACTTATCAGTACAAGTGGGTTACTTCCAAGAATGATTTACCGTAAAGGATTGCTTGATCCATTGTTGTAACATCAGTATGTTTTGTGACGTCACCTGGCAATTGGCTAGAGGCTTCTAGCAGCGTTTATAACATTTGCATACAAATAAGATTAATTTTGAAATCAGTGCTCTCGGTAACTTTAAAGAAACAATTAATTTTACTCTATTTGTGTGAAATTCTCTATTCTTTAAATACGTTCCAACTCAAAATAAATTGCCATCAGCTGCTAGGTGACGTCACAAAACGTACTGACATTACAACAATGGATCGAGCAATGCTTTTTGCATAAAAAAAGATGATATTTTATAAAGAATATAAAAAATTACAAACATCAATTCTAAGCATATTATATTATTATCAGAAATTTTAGAGAGTGGCCTACAATAGGATTAGCAGTATTTTAAACAAATACGAAATCTTAATAAATTCGCAATATGGCATTAGAAAGCAAAAAATTTACATAATCAGTAAATTGTCACTTAATGAAAAATGTATATATTCCAACTTGGATGAGGGCCTGAAGGTCTTTATTTTATTATCTATCTGCAGCATTTGAAACAGTGCATCTTCAATTTCTAATAAAAAAAATTAAATAACACAAGTATTAGAAATTACACTTTAAATTAGATCTTTGTGGTAGAAAAATGATTGTTATGTAGATAATTTTACATCAGAAACTCATTATGTTAAATTGGGGTTTCCCCCACGGTTCGGTTTCAGGTCCACTGTTATTGGTACATGGGTATATATGTTATGAATGACTTTTCAGCAATATTATGAATGGTAGAGTTTACAATGGATAATATGATAATAATTGTGTTGCTAAGAAGCCCCGAAAAACTTCAGATTACAATAAAATTAGTTGTAGAATCAAATGTATGGTGCTATAGAAATAAGTTAATATTAAATAACAATAAATTTTCACCTACAAAAACTTCTCTCTATTTATCATAGACAATAATTAACATAAAGTTTGCAAATTTCTAGTATCACACTTAAACAAAAGATGATCATGGAACTCTCAAATTGAACATTTTTGTAAAAAGCTCGATAAGAGATTTCTTGCTATCCTACAACTTAAAATTTCAATAAACAAGCAGGTACCTTGTATGTCTATAATTCTTATAAAAGATGTCCCCTATTATATTCAAATTTTGGAGTACCTAATTGACCTATTTCACGTTAGAAAGTTTCATTTACATCAACAATGATGTCCTAAATACCTAGTGCTACTTATCAATAACCTGTTACAAAATCGCAAGTTGAAAGTTAAGATTCAAACTGCATATTCTCAAGAATTTACGCCAAAGCAAGGATTACCATGGGGGTCTCTATTGTCGCCAGTTCTATATAACATATATTGCTCTGATATCTACAACAATGATTTTCAGTACTTCTCACACGAAAAATATGTATTACAATATGCAGATGACAACGCATTTGTATCCCATGGAAAAACTTTAACTAGTACTATGGAGGAACTCCAAGACCTTGCAAACAAAACAATCACATGGTTCAGTAAATGGAGACTCAAACCTAACCCTGAAAAATCACATCTAATTATATTTCTTCATACACAATTCTGAACTTCTCTTATGTTAAGAACGTATAACCATATTATTAGGTCTGAAACCTGTGCTAAATATGTAGGAATAAACATAGACTACAAAATCAACTTCAATTATCAACCACCAAAAATACTAAAAAGAGCATAATATCAAGAGCAAAACATTTTAGATGTCTATCATGGAAAAGCAATGGAATAAATCTAGAGACAAAATGTAAGATCTACAAGTCGATTTGTCAACCCATCATAGAGTATGGACATGGACATAATATTCCTTAACATCAAAAATCCTGCCTTACAAAATTTAAAAGTAGTTGAAACTAGTTCCATATGTTCAATCACCAAAATCTTCCTCACTAATAACCCAATTCATCATTCTCCAAATAACTTATTATATCAAACCTCACATATACAACCTATTGAAGACAGAATAGCATATATTTCGCAAAAGTTTTGCCAACGACCAGAAAAAAAGGAGTTGATTGCACCTTTTTGTATTAGAAGAGATTCTAGAGCAAGAAATAGATATAAACATCCAGAATACACCATATAATATGGGAAAAAATTCAAACATACTGAAATAGACCAGGCAAATCTCAGTGTAAAATGGGTTTGGCGTGAACTATTTGGGGACAGTTATTTGTTTATTGAAATGGGTAAAATCATATATATATGATTTTAAAGAAAATGTCTCTGGCGGTCATTTTTTCTAAATGGCGGCTTTAGCTCACGTCGGGATTTTTTGCGGCTTTATGTACTTATCCTACATTAATAGAGCTACCCATTGCAATAAACAAATAACTGTCCCCAAATAGTTCACGCCAAACCCATTTTACACTGAGATTTGCCTGGTCTATTAATGTTATTGCTTACCGGTGAATTTAAAAATCTGCCCTTAATGTTATTGCTTACCGGTGCGCTCCACCGGTGAATTTAGAAATCTGCCTTTAATGTTATTGCTTACCGGTGCGCTCCACCGGTGAATTTAGAAATCTGCCGCACTTTTCTAAATTCACCGGTGGACGTGTTGTAGAACTCTCCAAAATCGTCCTAAGTTGAAGACAGAATCAAAATTCGACTTTGGCATAAATTTCATTTGAAGACATTTTTGGAAGTCTGCAGAGGCGCAGATCAGTCCATAAGGACTGTTTTGGGTTCTATAAGGCGTTGGAAATGACCAGGTGAATTTAGAAATCTGCCCTTAATGTTATTGCTTACCGGTGCGCTCCACCGGTGAATTTAGAAATCTGCCCTTAATGTTATTGCTTACCGGTGCGATCCACCGGTGAATTTAGAATCTGCCCTTAATGTTATTGCTTACCTGTGAATTTAGAAATCTGCCCTTAATGTTATTGCTTACCGGTGCGATCCACCGGTGAATTTAGAAATCTGCCCTTAATGTTATTGCTTACCGGTGCAATCCACCGGTGAATTTAGAAATCTGCCCTTAATGTTATTGCTTACCGGTGCGCTCCACCGGTGAATTTAGAAATCTGCTCTTAATGTTCTTGCTTACTGGTGCGCTCCACCGGTGAATTTAGAAATCTGCTCTTAATGTTATTGCTTACCGGTGCAATCCACCGGTGAATTTAGAAATCTGCTCTTAATGTTATTGCTTACCGGTGCGATCCACCGGTGAATTTAGACATCTGCCCTTAATGTTATTGCTTACCGGTGCGATCCACCGGTGCGATCCACCGGTGAATTTAGAATCTGCCCTTAATGTTATTGCTTACCGGTGCGATCCACCGGTGCGATCCACCGGTGTGATCCACCGGTGCGATCCACCGGTGAATTTAGAAATCTGCCCTTAATGTTATTGCTTACCGGTGCGCTCCACCTGTGAATTTAGAAATCCGCTCTTAATGTTATTGCTTACCGGTGAATTTAGAAATCTGCCCTTAATGTTATTGGTTACCGGTGCGATCCACCGGTTAATTTAGAAACCTGCCCTTTATGTTATTGCTTACCGGTGTGCTCCACCGGTGCAATCCACCGGTGAATTTAGAAATCTGCTCTTAATGTTATTGCTTACCGGTGCAATCCACCGGTGAATTTAGAAATCTGCTCTTAATGTTATTGCTTACCGGTGCGATCCACCGGTGCAATCCACCGGTGAATTTTGAAATCTTCTCTTAATGTTATTGCTTACCGGTGCGATCCACCTGTAAATGTAGAAATCTGCTGTAATGTTATTGCTTACCGGTGCGATCCACCGGTGAATTTAGAAATCTGTTCTTAATGTTATTGCTTACCAGTGCGCTCCACCGATGAATTTAGAAATCTGCTCTTAATGTTATTGGTTACCGGTGTGCTCCACCGGTGCAATCCACCGGTGAATTTAGAAATCTGCTCTTAATGTATTGCTTACCGGTGCAATCCACCGGTGAATTTAGAAATCTGCCCTTAATGTTATTGCTTACCGGTGCGATCCACCGGTGCAATCCACCGGTGAATTTAGAAATCTGCTCTTAATGTTATTGCTTACCGGTGCGATCCACCGGTGAATGTAGAAATCTGCTGTTAATGTTATTGCTTACCGGTGCGATCCACCGGTGAATTTAGAAATCTGCTCTTAATGTTATTGCTTACCAGTGCGCTCCACCGATGAATTTAGAAATCTGCCCTTAATGTTATTGCTTACCGGTGCGATCCACCGGTGAATTTAGACATCTGCCCTTAATGTTATTGCTTACCGGTGCGATCCACCGGTGAATTTAGAATCTGCCCTTAATGTTATTTCTTACCGGTGCGATCCACCGGTGCAATCCACCGGTGAATTTAGAAATCTGCTCTTAATGTTATTGCTTACCGGTGCGATCCACCGGTGAATGTAGAAATCTGCTGTTAATGTTATTGCTTACCGGTGCGATCCACCGGTGAATTTAGACATCTGCCCTTAATGTTATTGCTTACCGGTGCGATCCACCGGTGAATTTAGAAATCTGCCCTTAATGTTATTGCTTACCGGTGCGCTCCACCTGTGAATTTAGAAATCTGCTCTTAATGTTATTGCTTACCGGTGCGATCCACCGGTGAATTTAGACATCTGCCCTTAATGTTATTGCTTACCGGTGCGATCCACCGGTGAATTTAGAATCTGCCCTTAATGTTATTGCTTACCGGTGCGATCCACCGGTGTGATCCACCGGTGCGATCCACCGGTGAATTTAGAAATCTGCCCTTAATGTTATTGCTTACCGGTGCGATCCACCGGTGAATTTAGAAATCTGCTCTTAATGTTATTGCTTACCGGTGCGATCCACCGGTGAATTTAGAAATCTGCCGCACTTTTCTAAATTCACAGGTGGACGTGTTGTAGAACTCTCCAAAATCGTCCTAAGTTGAAGACAGAATCAAAATTCGACTTTGGCATAAATTTCATTTGAAGACATTTTTGGGAGTCTGCAGAGGCGCAGATCAGTCCATAAGGACTGTTTTGGGTTCTATAAGGCGTTGGAAATGACCAGGTGAATTTAGAAATCTGCCCTTAATGTTATTGCTTACCGGTGCGCTCCACCGGTGAATTTAGAAATCTGCCCTTAATGTTATTGCTTACCGGTGCGATCCACCGGTGAATTTAGAATCTGCCCTTAATGTTATTGCTTACCTGTGAATTTAGAAATCTGCCCTTAATGTTATTGCTTACCGGTGCGATCCACCGGTGAATTTAGAAATCTGCCCTTAATGTTATTGCTTACCGGTGCAATCCACCGGTGAATTTAGAAATCTGCCCTTAATGTTATTGCTTACCGGTGCGCTCCACCGGTGAATTTAGAAATCTGCTCTTAATGTTATTGCTTACCGGTGCGCTCCACCGGTGAATTTAGAAATCTGCTCTTAATGTTATTGCTTACCGGTGCAATCCACCGGTGAATTTAGAAATCTGCTCTTAATGTTATTGCTTACCGGTGCGATCCACCGGTGAATTTAGACATCTGCAATTAATGTTATTGCTTACCGGTGCGATCCACCGGTGCGATCCACCGGTGAATTTAGAATCTGCCCTTAATGTTATTGCTTACCGGTGCGATCCACTGGTGTGATCCACCGGTGCGATCCACCGGTGTGATCCACCGGTGCGATCCACCGGTGAATTTAGAAACCTGCCCTTAATGTTATTGCTTACCGGTGCGCTCCACCTGTGAATTTAGAAATCCGCTCTTAATGTTATTGCTTACCGGTGAATTTAGAAATCTGCCCTTAATGTTATTGGTTACCGGTGCGATCCACCGGTTAATTTAGAAACCTGCCCTTTATGTTATTGCTTACAGGTGTGCTCCACCGGTGCAATCCCCCGGTGAATTTAGAAATCTGCTCTTAATGTTATTGCTTACCGGTGCGATCCACCGGTGCAATCCACCGGTGAATTTAGAAATCTGCTCTTAATGTTATTGCTTACCGGTGCGATCCACCGGTGAATTTAGAAATATGTTCTTAATGTTATTGCTTACCAGTGCGCTCCACCGATGAATTTAGAAATCTGCTCTTAATGTTATTGGTTACCGGTGCGATCCACCGGTTAATTTAGAAACCTGCCCTTTATGTTATTGCTTACCGGTGTGCTCCACCGGTGCAATCCACCGGTGAATTTAGAAATCTGCTCTTAATGTTATTGCTTACCGGTGCAATCCACCGGTGAATTTAGAATCTGCCCTTAATGTTATTGCTTACCGGTGCGATCCACCGGTGAATGTAGAAATCTGCTGTTAATGTTATTGCTTACCGGTGCGATCCACCGGTGAATTTAGACATCTGCCCTTAATGTTATTGCTTACCGGTGCGATCCACCGGTGAATTTAGAAATCTGCCCTTAATGTTATTGCTTACCGGTGCGCTCCACCTGTGAATTTAGAAATCTGCTCTTAATGTTATTGCTTACCGGTGCGATCCACCGGTGAATTTAGACATCTGCCCTTAATGTTATTGCTTACCGGTGCGATCCACCGGTGTGATCCACCGGTGCGATCCACCGGTGAATTTAGAAATCTGCCCTTAATGTTATTGCTTACCGGTGCGATCCACCGGTGAATTTAGAAATCTGCTCTTAATGTTATTGCTTACCGGTGCGATCCACCGGTGAATTTAGACATATGCCCTTAATGTTATTGCTTACCGGTGCGATCCACCGGTGAATTTAGAATCTGCCCTTAATGTTATTGCTTACCGGTGCGATCCACCGGTTAATTTAGAAACCTGCCCTTTATGTTATTGTTTACCGGTGTGCTCCACCGGTGCAATCCACCGGTGAATTTAGAAATGTGCCCTTAATGTTATTGCTTACCGGTGCGATCCACCGGTGCAATCCACCGGTGAATTTAGAAATCTGCTCTTAATGTTATTGCTTACCGGTGCGATCCACCGGTGCAATCCACCGGTGAATTTAGAAATCTGCTCTTAATGTTATTGCTTACCGGTGCGATCCACCGGTGAATTTAGAAATCTGCCTAATGCTTACCGGTGCGATCCACCGGTGAATTTAGACATATGCCCTTAATGTTATTGCTTACCGGTGCGATCCACCGGTGAATTTAGAATCTGCCCTTAATGTTATTGCCTACCGGTGCGATCCACCGGTGAATTTAGAAATCTGCCCTTAATGTTATTGCTTACCGGTGCGATCCACCGGTGAATTTAGAAATCTGCTCTTAATGTTATTGCTTACCGGTGCGATCCACCGGTGAATTTAGAAATCTGCCCTTAATGTTATTGCTTACCGGTGCGATCCACCGGTGAATTTAGAATCTGCCCTTAATGTTATTGCTTACCGGTGCGATCCACCGGTTAATTTAGAAACCTGCCCTTTATGTTATTGCTTACCGGTGTGCTCCACCGGTGCAATCCACCGGTGAATTTAGAAATCTGCTCTTAATGTTATTGCTTACCGGTGCAATCCACCGGTGAATTTAGAAATCTGCTCTTAATGTTATTGCTTACCGGTGCTATCCACCGGTGAATTTAGAAATCTGCTCTTAATGTTATTGCTTACCGGTGCAATCCACCGGTGAATTTAGAAATCTGCCCTTAATGTTATTGCTTACCGGTGCGCTCCACCGGTGAATTTAGAAATCTGCCCTTAATGTTATTGCTTACCGGTGCGCTCCACCGGTGAATTTAGAAATCTGCCCTTAATGTTATTGCTTACCGGTGCGATCCACCGGTGCAATCCACCGGTGAATTTAGAAATCTGCTATTAATGTTGTTGCTTACCGGTGCAATCCACCGGTGAATTTAGAAATCTGCTCTTAATGTTATTGCTTACCGGTGCAATCCACCGGTGAATTTAGAAATCTGCCCTTAATGTTATTGCTTACCGGTGCGATCCACCGGTGAATTTAGACATCTGCCCTTAATGTTACTGCTTACCGGTGCGATCCACCGGTGAATTTAGAAATCTGCTCTTAATGTTATTGCTTACCGGTGCGATCCACTGGTGAATTTAGAAATCTGCTCTTAATGTTATTGCTTACCGGTGCGCTCCACCGGTGAATTTAGAAATCTGCTCTTAATGTTATTGTTTACCGGTGCGCTCCACTGGTGAATTTAGAAATCTGCCCTTAATGTTATTGCTTACCGGTGCGATCCACCGATGAATTTAGAAATCTGCTCTTAATGTTATTGCTTACCGGTGCGATCCACCGGTGAATTTAGAAATCTGCCCTTAATGTTATTGCTTACCGGTGCGATCCACCGGTGAATTTAGACATCTGCCCTTAATGTTGTTGCTTACCGGTGCGATCCACCGGTGAATTTAGAATCTGCTCTTAATGTTATTGCTTACCGGTGCGCTCCACCGGTGAATTTAGAAATCTGCCCTTATAGTGCAGGCAAATCCAGTTTTGAGTATGAACTATCTGGGGACAGCTATTTCTTTATCGAAATGGATAGCTCTATTCATGTATAATGAGGATATTAAAGTCCCGAAAAATCCCGATGTGAGCTAAAGCCACCATTTAGAAAAAATGGCCGCCAGAACCGTTTCTTTTAGGAGGACATATCTCAGTAACCATTGCTCCGATTTTAGATTTCTTTTTTTTGTTCTCTTCCCCCTTTTATGTACAATCGAAAGTGTTATTACATCTTTGGGCATAAAATAGAAGATAACTGAAGAAAATAAGACTTAAGTTCTTGGAAATATACAAGGTGTCCAGTTAGTGCTTCCTCGGAAGATTGTGCAAAAACGGGTAACTTTATAAAAAAACTTTTTTACCAAAACTTTCAATGTTTCATCTCTACTATAACGTGAAATTATTTTCAATTATACAAGGTGTCACAAAAGGGAGTTACATAAGAATGTATAATTTTTTCAATGTAATACTCTCTAATTTTTTGACGCCAGTTAAGCGTCTAAGGGTCCTTGTATTACACCCTAAAATATTTTGCCAAGTTATTTTTTTCTGTTTTTTTTTTGGGCAGTTTACAAACATTTTTGACTGGCATATCTCCGCAATTTATTAATCGTTATTTCTAAAAATGTGGGATGTTGATTTACTAAAAATCATTTTTGAAATAAATCTTTAGTATATCGGGTGTCCAAAATATTTGCGTACATTTCTTGATGTTTAATTATTATTTTTCCCATTTTTTTTTTAAATGGAATGCCTAGGTATACTTTTTTTACCTGAATGAATAAAACATACAATTCCTCACATTTTAATATCTCTTTATTTTTATTTCAGACGTTTTTTGAGAATGATTATATCAAATAATTTTTGCGTAAATTAAGGTGCTCTTTATTTTAGCATTAAAATCTATATTTTGTTTTACATTTTTTTCAATTTTTTTAAATGGAATACCTATATATTTTTTAAATGGATGAGTAACGCTTACACTTTCACACATTTTGATATCGTACACTTTCTTTTATGAACGGTTCTTGAGCAATAATTTTCTTTCACGATATTGAAACTAAGCTAACAACTGCTCAAAAGGTCCACCATTTTGATTCAGGTAACACTGAGGTCTCTTGATAAATGAGGGCCTTACACAGTGTAACATATCAACATTTATACGATTGAAACATCGACGAATCCTTTCTATCATATCTTCTCGAATCGTTGGTTCTACTTTATAAACGTCTGACTTCACAAATCCCCAAAGAAAAAACCCACTGAAGTCAGGTCGGGTGACTTAGGTGGCTATGCAATGAGACCTAACATAATTTAATAAAATAATAAATTAGATATTATTTAACAGTTTATTAAAATATTGGACCTCCTCTTCCTATCCACCTTTCAGGAAACTGATTACCAATGGCCTGACGAACATTTCTACTAAAATGTGGTGGTGCACCTTCAAGTTGTAATCACATATTATTTGTAATCAATCAGGAATATGCTCTATTATTTGTGGAAACGTATTTTGCGTAAAATCTAAGAAGGATGAATAACATAACATAATCATGTACAATTCCTTCCCTTACATTTAAACTCTGGTTCTGATTTTTCTGTGCAACATGAGGGTTTTCTCTGGCATAATAATGGAAATTGTGCCTATTTACAAATCCGTTGCGAAGAAACGTTGATTCATCCGTGAACAATACAAATTTGAAAAATTCTTCATTTCCTCCAATTTGGTTTTGAGCCCACTGGCAAAAATTTAATCTACGATTTAAATCCACATCCCAAAGCTCTTGATGCATCTGAGCTCGATAGGGGTGAAACATATTTTTACGAAGACATAGGGAAACACTAGATTCACAGACCTCTAAATCCCTATTTAAGTCCCGTAGGATTTTCGATTACCGCTAAAGTTTTAGCCAGCTCATTTTCTTCATTACAATACATTTCGTCGTCTCGCCTTCTTTTCATATGCAAAATTTCCAGTACGTTCAAAACGTTCTTTCAAATTTTCTAGAGACCTCACATCAGGACATCTCCTATAGGGATATTTTTGACCATACATTCTTGATGCCAATAAACAGTTTCCATCATATTCACCAATAACATAACATTTACCATAGATATTAAATCTTATTGACAATAATTATAATTCGTATTTTTAAATATTAACAATATTAATTCAACTTAATCACGATAATCTTAAACACATTAGAGAAATGTCATAGAATAGAGTGAAAAATAAGCGCAAAACAAAAGACCAAAGCCATACTAGATTTTAATGCTAAAATAAAAAGCACCTCAATTTACGCAAAACTTATTTGAAATAATCATATCTTAAAAACGGTTTGAAATAAAAAAATTAAATGTATAATATTAGAATGTGGAAAATTTTATGCTTTATTCATCCATGTAAAAAATATATAGGCATTCCATTTAAAAAATTTGAGAAAAATAATAATAAAATAACAAGAAATGTAAACAAATATTTTGGACACCCGGTATAATAATATTTATTTCAAAAATGTTTTTCAGTAAATGCATCATTATCGAATAACACCCTATATTTTTAGAAAAAACAGTTAATAAATCACAGAGATATGGTAGTCAAAAAAATGTTTGTAATTTGCCAAAAAAACATGAAAAAAATTATAACTTGGCAACACTGCATCCGATTGGCAAAAAATTTCAGGGTGTAATTCAGGACCCTTAGACGCTTAACTGGCGTCAAAAAATTAGAGAGTATTACATTGAAAAAATTATACATTCTTATGTAACTCCCTTTTGTGACACCTTGTATAATTGAAAATAATTTCACGTTATAGTAGAGATGAAACATTGAAAGTTTTGGTAAAAAAGTTTTTTTATAAAGTTACCCGTTTTTGCACAATCTTCCGAGGAAGCACTAACTGGACACCTTGTATATTTCCAAGAACTTAAGTCTTATTTTCTTCAGTTATCTTCTATTTTATGCCCAAAGATGTAATAACACTTTCGATTGTACATAAAAGGGGGAAGAGAACAAAAAAAAGAAATCTAAAATCGGAGCAATGGTTACTGAGATATGTCCTCCTAAAAGAAACGGTTCTGGCGGCCATTTTTTCTAAATGGTGGCTTTAGCTCACATCGGGATTTTTCGGGACTTTAATATCCTCATTATACATGAATAGAGCTATCCATTTCGATAAAGAAATAGCTGTCCCCAGATAGTTCATACTCAAAACTGGATTTGCCTGCACTATAAGGGCAGATTTCTAAATTCACCGGTGGAGCGCACCGGTAAGCAATAACATTAAGAGCAGATTCTAAATTCACCGGTGGATCGCACCGGTAAGCAACAACATTAAGGGCAGATGTCTAAATTCACCGGTGGATCGCACCGGTAAGCAATAACATTAAGGGCAGATTTCTAAATTCACCGGTGGATCGCACCGGTAAGCAATAACATTAAGAGCAGATTTCTAAATTCATCGGTGGATCGCACCGGTAAGCAATAACATTAAGGGCAGATTTCTAAATTCACCAGTGGAGCGCACCGGTAAACAATAACATTAAGAGCAGATTTCTAAATTCACCGGTGGAGCGCACCGGTAAGCAATAACATTAAGAGCAGATTTCTAAATTCACCAGTGGATCGCACCGGTAAGCAATAACATTAAGAGCAGATTTCTAAATTCACCGGTGGATTGCACCGGTGGATCGCACCGGTAAGCAATAACATTATGGGCAGATTTCTAAATTCACCGGTGGATTGCACCGGTAAGCAATAACATTAATAGCAGATTTCTAAATTCACCGGTGGATTGCACCGGTGGATCGCACCGGTAAGCAATAACATTAAGGGCAGATTTCTAAATTCACCGGTGGATTGCACCGGTAAGCAATAACATTAAGAGCAGATTTCTAAATTCACCGGTGGATTGCACCGGTAAGCAATAACATTAATAGCAGATTTCTAAATTCACCGGTGGATTGCACCGGTGGATCGCACCGGTAAGCAATAACATTAAGGGCAGATTTCTAAATTCACCGGTGGAGCGCACCGGTAAGCAATAACATTAAGGGCAGATTTCTAAATTCACCGGTGGATTGCACCGGTAAGCAATAACATTAAGAGCAGATTTCTAAATTCACCGGTGGATCGCACCGGTAAGCAATAACATTAAGAGCAGATTTCTAAATTCACCGGTAAGCAATAACATTAAGAGCAGATTCTAAATTCACCGGTGGATCGCACCGGTAAGCAATAACATTAAGAGCAGATTTCTAAATTCACCGGTAAGCAATAACATTAAGAGCAGATTTCTAAATTCACCGGTGGATTGCACCGGTGGATCGCACCGGTAGGCAATAACATTAATAGCAGATTTCTAAATTCACCGGTGGATTGCACCGGTGGATCGCACCGGTAAGCAATAACATTAAGGGCAGATTTCTAAATTAACCGGTGGATCGCACCGGTAAGCAATAACATTAAGAGCAGATTTCTAAATTCACCGGTGGATCGCACCGGTAAGCAATAACATTAAGGGCAGATGTCTAAATTCATCGGTGGATCGCACCGGTAAGCAATAACATTAAGAGCAGATTTCTAAATTCATCGGTGGAGCGCACCGGTAAGCAATAACATTAAGAGCAGATTTCTAAATTCACCGGTGGATCGCACCGGTAAGCAATAACATTAACAGCAGATTTCTACATTCACCGGTGGATCGCACCGGTAAGCAATAACATTAAGAGCAGATTTCTAAATTCACCGGTAAGCAATAACATTAAGAGCAGATTCTAAATTCACCGGTGGATCGCACCGGTAAGCAATAACATTAAGAGCAGATTTCTAAATTCACCGGTAAGCAATAACATTAATAGCAGATTTCTAAATTCACCGGTGGATTGCACCGGTGGATCGCACCGGTAAGCTATAACATTAAGGGCAGATTTCTAAATTAACCGGTGGATCGCACCGGTAAGCAATAACATTAAGAGCAGATTTCTAAATTCACCGGTGGATCGCACCGGTAAGCAATAACATTAAGGGCAGATGTCTAAATTCATCGGTGGATCGCACCGGTAAGCAATAACATTAAGAGCAGATTTCTAAATTCATCGGTGGAGCGCACCGGTAAGCAATAACATTAAGAGCAGATTTCTAAATTCACCGGTGGATCGCACCGGTAAGCAATAACATTAACAGCAGATTTCTACATTCACCGGTGGATCGCACCGGTAAGCAATAACATTAAGAGCAGATTTCTAAATTCACCGGTGGATTGCACCGGTGGATCGCACCGGTAAGCAATAACATTAAGGGCAGATTTCTAAATTCACCGGTGGATTGCACCGGTAAGCAATAACATTAAGAGCAGATTTCTAAATTCACCGGTGGATTGCACCGGTGGAGCACACCGGTAAGCAATAACATAAAGGGCAGGTTTCTAAATTAACCGGTGGATCGCACCGGTAAGCAATAACATTAAGGGCAGATTCTAAATTCACCGGTGGATCGCACCGGTAAGCAATAACATTAAGGGTATATGTCTAAATTCACCGGTGGATCGCACCGGTAAGCAATAACATTAAGAGCAGATTTCTAAATTCACCGGTGGATCGCACCGGTAAGCAATAACATTAAGGGCAGATTTCTAAATTCACCGGTGGATCGCACCGGTAAGCAATAACATTAAGAGCAGATTTCTAAATTCACCGGTGGATTGCACCGGTGGATCGCACCGGTAGGCAATAACATTAATAGCAGATTTCTAAATTCACCGGTGGATTGCACCGGTGGATCGCACCGGTAAGCAATAACATTAAGGGCAGATTTCTAAATTAACCGGTGGATCGCACCGGTAAGCAATAACATTAAGAGCAGATTTCTAAATTCACCGGTGGATCGCACCGGTAAGCAATAACATTAAGGGCAGATGTCTAAATTCATCGGTGGATCGCACCGGTAAGCAATAACATTAAGAGCAGATTTCTAAATTCATCGGTGGAGCGCACTGGTAAGCAATAACATTAAGAGCAGATTTCTAAATTCACCGGTGGATCGCACCGGTAAGCAATAATATTAACAGCAGATTTCTACATTCACCGGTGGATCGCACCGGTAAGCAATAACATTAAGAGCAGATTTCTAAATTCACCGGTGGATTGCACCGGTGGATCGCACCGGTAAGCAATAACATTAAGGGCAGATTTCTAAATTCACCGGTGGATTGCACCGGTGGATCGCACCGGTAAGCAATAACATTAAGGGCAGATTTCTAAATTCACCGGTGGATTGCACCGGTCAGCAATAACATTAAGAGCAGATTTCTAAATTCACCGGTGGATTGCACCGGTGGAGCACACCGGTAAGCAATAACATAAAGGGCAGGTTTCTAAATTAACCGGTGGATCGCACCGGTGGATCGCACCGGTGGATCGCACCGGTAAGCAATAACATTAAGGGCAGATTCTAAATTCACCGGTGGATCGCACCGGTAAGCAATAACATTAAGGGCATATGTCTAAATTCACCGGTGGATCGCACCGGTAAGCAATAACATTAAGAGCAGATTTCTAAATTCACCGGTGGATCGCACCGGTAAGCAATAACATTAAGGGCAGATTTCTAAATTCACCGGTGGATCGCACCGGTGGATCACACCGGTGGATCGCACCGGTAAGCAATAACATTAAGGGCAGATTCTAAATTCACCGGTGGATCGCACCGGTAAGCAATAACATTAAGGGCAGATGTCTAAATTCACCGGTGGATCGCACCGGTAAGCAATAACATTAAGAGCAGATTTCTAAATTAACCGGTGGATCGCACCGGTAAGCAATAACATTAAGGGCAGATTTCTAAATTCACCGGTGGATCGCACCGGTAAGCAATAACATTAACAGCAGATTTCTACATTCACCGGTGGATTGCACCGGTGGAGCACACCGGTAAGCAATAACATTAAGAGCAGATTTCTAAATTCACCGGTGGATTGCACCGGTGGATCGCACCGGTAAGCAATAACATTAAGGGCAGATTCTAAATTCACCGGTGGATCGCACCGGTAAGCAATAACATTAAGGGCAGATTTCTAAATTCACCGGTGGATTGCACCGGTAAGCAATAACATTAAGAGCAGATTTCTAAATTCACCGGTGGATTGCACCGGTGGAGCACACCGGTAAGCAATAACATAAAGGGCAGGTTTCTAAATTAACCGGTGGATCGCACCGGTAACCAATAACATTAAGGGCAGATTTCTAAATTCACCGGTAAACAATAACATTAAGAGCAGATTTCTAAATTCACAGGTGGAGCGCACCGGTAAGCAATAACATTAAGGGCAGATTTCTAAATTCACCGGTGGATCGCACCGGTAAGCAATAACATTAAGGGCAGATGTCTAAATTCATCGGTGGATCGCACGGGTAAGCAATAACATTAAGAGCAGATTTCTAAATTCATCGGTGGAGCGCACTGGTAAGCAATAACATTAAGAGCAGATTTCTAAATTCACCGGTGGATCGCACCGGTAAGCAATAATATTAACAGCAGATTTCTACATTCACCGGTGGATCGCACCGGTAAGCAATAACATTAAGAGCAGATTTCTAAATTCACCGGTGGATTGCACCGGTGGATCGCACCGGTAAGCAATAACATTAAGGGCAGATTTCTAAATTCACCGGTGGATTGCACCGGTGGATCGCACCGGTAAGCAATAACATTAAGGGCAGATTTCTAAATTCACCGGTGGATTGCACCGGTAAGCAATAACATTAAGAGCAGATTTCTAAATTCACCGGTGGATTGCACCGGTGGAGCACACCGGTAAGCAATAACATAAAGGGCAGGTTTCTAAATTAACCGGTGGATCGCACCGGTAAGCAATAACATTAAGGGCAGATTCTAAATTCACCGGTGGATCGCACCGGTAAGCAATAACATTAAGGGCATATGTCTAAATTCACCGGTGGATCGCACCGGTAAGCAATAACATTAAGAGCAGATTTCTAAATTCACCGGTGGATCGCACCGGTAAGCAATAACATTAAGGGCAGATTTCTAAATTCACCGGTGGATCGCACCGGTGGATCACACCGGTGGATCGCACCGGTAAGCAATAACATTAAGGGCAGATTCTAAATTCACCGGTGGATCGCACCGGTAAGCAATAACATTAAGGGCAGATGTCTAAATTCACCGGTGGATCGCACCGGTAAGCAATAACATTAAGAGCAGATTTCTAAATTAACCGGTGGATCGCACCGGTAAGCAATAACATTAAGGGCAGATTTCTAAATTCACCGGTGGATCGCACCGGTAAGCAATAACATTAACAGCAGATTTCTACATTCACCGGTGGATTGCACCGGTGGAGCACACCGGTAAGCAATAACATTAAGAGCAGATTTCTAAATTCACCGGTGGATTGCACCGGTGGATCGCACCGGTAAGCAATAACATTAAGGGCAGATTCTAAATTCACCGGTGGATCGCACCGGTAAGCAATAACATTAAGGGCAGATTTCTAAATTCACCGGTGGATTGCACCGGTAAGCAATAACATTAAGAGCAGATTTCTAAATTCACCGGTGGATTGCACCGGTGGAGCACACCGGTAAGCAATAACATAAAGGGCAGGTTTCTAAATTAACCGGTGGATCGCACCGGTAACCAATAACATTAAGGGCAGATTTCTAAATTCACCGGTAAACAATAACATTAAGAGCAGATTTCTAAATTCACAGGTGGAGCGCACCGGTAAGCAATAACATTAAGGGCAGATTTCTAAATTCACCGGTGGATCGCACCGGTAAGCAATAACATTAAGGGCAGATGTCTAAATTCACCGGTGGATCGCACCGGTAAGCAATAACATTAACAGCAGATTTCTACATTCACCGGTGGATCGCACCGGTAAGCAATAACATTAAGAGCAGATTTCTAAATTCACCGGTGGAGCGCACCGGTAAGCAATAACATTAAGGGCAGATTTCTAAATTCACCGGTAAGCAATAACATTAATAGACCAGGCAAATCTCAGTGTAAAATGGGTTTGGCGTGAACTATTTGGGGACAGTTATTTGTTTATTGCAATGGGTAGCTCTATTAATGTAGGATAAGTACATAAAGCCGCAAAAAATCCCGACGTGAGCTAAAGCCGCCATTTAGAAAAAATGACCGCCAGAGACATTTTCTTTAAAATCATATATCTTGGTAACCGTTGCTCCGATTTTAGATTTATTTTTTTTGTTCCATTCCTCACTTCACATTTTACAGAAAGTTTAATTACATATTTTACGATAAATTAAACGATAAACTTAGGAAATTTAAAAATAATTTAAATATTATGGAAATTTAAACTTTTGTAAACTCGAGACGTTTGTACTGAAATTTCTAGTCACTTTTTGAAAAAATAATTTTAATAAAAGTTCTAGAGCACACAATTAGGTTTCATTTGTTTTTTGGCCGATGATACTAACTCAAATATTAACGGAGTAATAGTTATTTATATATAAAATTGTAATCATTTTTAATAATGTACATTAAGGTATAAAGGGTGTCCAGTCAGTGTTCTCTCGGAAGATTGTGCAAAACGGCTAACTTTATAAAAAAACTTTCTTAACAAAACTTTCAATGATTCGTCTCTACTACAACTTAAAATTATTTTCAATTATACAAGGTGTCACAAAAACGAGTCACACAAGAAAGTATAATTTTTTTAAATAGAACAGCCTGCATTTCCTTAACGCCAGTTAAGCCTCCGAGGGCCCTGTATTACATCCTAAAATATTTTGCCAAGTTATTTTTTTCTGTTTTTTTTGGGCAGTTTACAAACATTTTTGACTGGCATATCTCCGCAATTTATTAATCGTTATTTCTAAAAATGTGGGATGTTGATTTACTAAAAATCATTTTTGAAATAAATCTTTAGTATATCGGGTGTCCAAAATATTTGCGTACATTTCTTGATATTTAATTATTATTTTTCCCATTTTTTTTTTTAAATGGAATGCCTAGGTATACTTTTTTTACCTGAATGAATAAAACATACAATTCCTCACATTTTAATATCTCTTTATTTTTATTTCAGACGTTTTTTGAGATATGATTATATCAAATAATTTTTGCGTAAATTAAGGTGCTCTTTATTTTAGCATTAAAATCTATATTTTGTTTTACATTTTTTTCAATTTTTTTAAATGGAATGCCTATATATTTTTTAAATGGATGAGTAACGCTTACACTTTCACACATTTTGATATCGTACACTTTCTTTTAAGAACGGTTCTTGAGCAATAATTTTTTTTCACGATATTGAAACTAAGCTAACAACTGCTCAAAAGGTCTACCATTTTGATTCAGGTAACACTGAGGTCTCTTGATAAATGAGGGCCTTACACAGTGTAACATATCAACATTTATACGATTGAAACATCGACGAATCCTTTCCATCATATCTTCTCGAATCGTTGGTTCTACTTTATAAACGTCTGACTTCACAAATCCCCAAAGAAAAACCCACTGAAGTCAGGTCGGGTGACTTAGGTGGCTATGCAATGAGACCTAACATAATTTAATAAAATAATAAATTAGATATTATTTAACAGTTTATTAAAATATTGGACCTCCTCTTCCTATCCACCTTTCAGGAAACTGATTACCAATGGCCTGACGAACATTTCTACTAAAATGTGGTGGTGCACCTTCAAGTTGTAATCACATATTATTTGTAATTAATCAGGAATATGCTCTATTATTTGTGGAAACGTATTTTGCGTAAAATCTAAGAAGGATGAATAACATAATCATGTACAATTCCTTCCCTTACATTTAAACTCTGGTTCTGATTTTCTGTGCAACATGAGGGTTTTCTCTGGCATAATAATGGAAATTGTGCCTATTTACAAATCCGTTGCGAAGAAACGTTGATTCATCCGTGAACAATACAAATTTGAAAAATTCTTCATTTCCTCCAATTTGGTTTTGAGCCCACTGGCAAAAATTTAATCTACGATTTAAATCCACATCCCAAAGCTCTTGATGCATCTGAGCTCGATAGGGGTGAAACATATTTTTACGAAGACATAGGGAAACACTAGATTCACAGACCTCTAAATCCCTATTTAAGTCCTGTAGGATTTTCGATTACCGCTAAAGTTATAGCCAGCTCATTTTCTTCATTACAATACATTTCGTCGTCTCGCCTTCTTTTCATATGCAAAATTTCCAGTACGTTCAAAACGTTCTTTCAAATTTTCTAGAGACCTCACATCAGGACATCTCCTATAGGGATATTTTTGACCATACATTCTTGATGCCAATAAACAGTTTCCATCATATTCACCAATAACATAACATTTACCATAGATATTAAATCTTATTGACAATAATTATAATTCGTATTTTTAAATATTAACAATATTAATTCAACTTAATCACGATAATCTTAAACACATTAGAGAAATGTCATAGAATAGAGTGAAAAACAAGCGCAAAACAAAAGACCAAAGCCATACTAGATTTTAATGCTATAATAAAAAGCACCTCAATTTACGCAAAACTTATTTGAAATAATCATATCTTAAAAACGGTTTGAAATAAAAAAATTAAATGTATAATATTAGAATGTGGAAAATTTTATGCTTTATTCATCCATGTAAAAAATATATAGGCATTCCATTTAAAAAATTTGAGAAAAATAATAATAAAATAACAAGAAATGTAAACAAATATTTTGGACACCCGGTATAATAATATTTATTTCAAAAATGTTTTTCAGTAAATGCATCATTATCGAATAACACCCTATATTTTTAGAAAAAACAGTTAATAAATCACAGAGATATGGTAGTCAAAAAAATGTTTGTAATTTGCCAAAAAAACATGAAAAAAATTATAACTTGGCAACACTGCATCCGATTGGCAAAAAATTTCAGGGTGTAATTCAGGACCCTTAGACGCTTAACTGGCGTCAAAAAATTAGAGAGTATTACATTGAAAAAATTATACATTCTTATGTAACTCCCTTTTGTGACACCTTGTATAATTGAAAATAATTTCACGTTATAGTAGAGATGAAACATTGAAAGTTTTGGTAAAAAAGTTTTTTTATAAAGTTACCCGTTTTTGCACAATCTTCCGAGGAAGCACTAACTGGACACCTTGTATATTTCCAAGAACTTAAGTCTTATTTTCTTCAGTTATCTTCTATTTTATGCCCAAAGATGTAATAACACTTTCGATTGTACATAAAAGGGGGAAGAGAACAAAAAAAAGAAATCTAAAATCGGAGCAATGGTTACTGAGATATGTCCTCCTAAAAGAAACGGTTCTGGCGGCCATTTTTTCTAAATGGTGGCTTTAGCTCACATCGGGATTTTTCGGGACTTTAATATCCTCATTATACATGAATAGAGCTATCCATTTCGATAAAGAAATAGCTGTCCCCAGATAGTTCATACTCAAAACTGGATTTGCCTGCACTAAAACACTTTTACAGTTAACTGAATTTTTTTTCTATTTATGTTAATAATATGCATTTTTTTACTATGTATAATTATATACACAATAATACATTTTATATTGTAAAAATAAATACGTATGATTTATGTAACAGGCTGAAGAACCTCGGTCAATTGCCCTTTGATTGTTAATCAATAAAGATCATTATTATTATTGAAATATTTGAAGAGGAGAAATCAAAGTGCTAAATGATTAATACAAAGAAAAGGGGGCCAAGAAACTAATATTACTACAAGATGTTACATGGAATACAGTTTCCGACTGCCTCGAGGTTTATGTCACTGAATGACCCAAGTTGTTGCAAATCTGGGAAGAACACAAAAATTACACTGATTTTTGAAAAAATGTCGAATATTCAAATTAAAATAATGGCCGAAGACTTTCTAAAATTGCCGAAACCAATTTCTGTGACATTTGAATGAATTCAAAAGAAAGGTGCCAGTTTGTCCCTTGCAGTTGAGGAATGGAAAAAAATTGAGTGCCGTTTTTTATAGTTTTGAAGAGGATGACGAAAATTTAAAGCAATGTCAGATATTTGAATATAGACAGATAGTTTATTCAGTCAATACAATATTCAAATTGTGTACACTCATCAAAACACATTAAAATTTACAGGGTAGGTATTTAAAATAGGTATATAAAAATAACATTTACAGTAAGGTAAAATTAAAGACTTTAAAATATTAAAACATCCTTTAAGAATTCAACTATATCATAGTATCCTTTTTTTAATAAAATTTGTTTCAGTTTACACTTAAAATTTTTCAAATCTAACAGTTAAGGTAAGTATTTGATATTGAATAAAGTAAGGTCTGCAGTGAGTTCGCATATTTACACCCGCAATGACCCTCACAGCTGACTTCTTCATTCTGAAAATATTTTCCTTTTTGTCACAATGACCCCGAATTAATAAGCTATATTGTAGGTGGCTGTGAAAGAATGCAAAATAGGCTGCATCTCGGGAGAGACACAACCACTCAATTTCCGCAATAGAAAAAGATTGGATGCAAGTTTCTTGGATAGGCTTGAGGTATGAGCACTCCAAGAAAGTTTGTTGTCAATATAAAAACCAAGAGTTTCACTGGTTCCAAGATTATAGTGATTTTTTGTGTTTTATCAGCAATCATTTTCAATTTCATGAAGGAAAAATATTCTTCTGCTTGAGTTTCAGCTTCACTTGACATGCTCTCAGCCAAACCTGTGTCCTTGTTGCAATTTATTAACATGGTGTCATCCGCATAGAGGACTAGCCGTGTGTCCATGATACCGCTAGCCAGATCATTGATATAAATGATAAACAAAATTAGTCCTAACACAGATCCTTGCGGCACCCCGTAAGTAATTTTCTTAAGGGCAACTTTCCCTCAGCCACTTCAACGAACTGCGTTCTGTTGGATAAATATGTGCGAATTATATTTAAAGGACTTCCTGTGATATTATAATGTTTGAGTTTATCCAACAGTGTCTCATGAACAACACAATCAAATGCCTTGCTAAGGTCACATAATGTGATAGAAGCAAGACATCCCTCCTCCAACGTGGACAGCACAACAAACTCCACCATTGCCGATGTTGTTGATCTACCATCACGAAAACTATGTTGTTCCATTATATATTGAATTATATCAAATTTTAATGCAATTTCACTTTTTGGCACATTTCCGGATCCTATCAGAAGTAAAAACAAATACACACTGCCGAAAGAAGAAAAAAAAGGCTGCTTTAAATATAGTTTCCCAACATTTTTCTGGTATGTTGCTTCTTCTGCAGACGCAGAAAGAATGTTTTCTTCATATGGACTTGTTCATTCAGGTATTAGGAATAGATTGAGCAATGAAAAAGCATCTAAATGAGTATTTCTCTTTAAACGTTATAATACTTAATGTGTCTTGTCTACTGTTTTGAAAAATATAAATTTTCATTTTTATATGTTCATGTTTGTCCAGTTAATGTTTTAAGTCTTTAAATTAAAGACTTTAAAGTTTTATTTTTACAAATAAAAATTTTTACTAACAAAGTGTATTTTTTTATAACCTTTAAACTAGAAAAGAAAAAATATCAGGATTTTTTAAAATAAAAATTGCTTGATTAAAATCATGATTTTAATCAAATGATTTAATTAAATCAGTTCAACTCTGGAAAAAACATTATATAAAAAAAAATATAAAATACCTGTAAGCATTGCCCCCTTAGGAATTTTTGCACCTAGATCTATGTACTGCTGTGGATTTTTCAAAAAATTTACAAATTCCATAATTTCTATTTTCGCTTCTTCACAACCAGCTACATCCCTAAAAAAATATAAAATAAGCTAAACAATAAATCTAGAAAAAGCAATGTGCAAATGAGGTAGAAAATATATGAATAAATCTACTTAATGTTAATATAAGAAATTAGGTGATAGATTTAAAAAACAGTACAAACTCACTCACCTAAATTTAACGCCGATCTCATTGGAGTTAATAAGCTTGGCTGTACTTTCCATAACACCTCCGAAAAGACCGCCTTTCTTTCCTTTCTTGCCTCCCATCATTTCTGCTGACCGCCTCATCATGTAGATGAGGAAACCAATGACAAGAAGAGTCGGCAACATGCCAGAGAGACTAGCCGCCTCTATTTCAGTCTTGTAGATGACTGGAACAAAGTTTTGAGGCTCTAAATTCATTTCCACCTGGGCATTTTCTAGATTTCTCTCGAAGGAGTCCACACTGCCAATGTTGAACCATGATACATTCTAAAGGTATTGAAAGATGTTTATTTATCCCTAAGGAGTAGTCATACAAAATAATTCACTGAATAAAAAAGAAATATTGATAAGTTAATAAAAACGGCCCCACACACAGAATTAAAATTTTTATATGCTTTTACAATAAAAGAAAATCACATGTACTTTTCAAAGTAGCCCATACATTATTTATACTGCAGTTCATAATACAGAATTTTTCTTTAGACTTTTCTTTTAAAAAAATGTGTATAATTTTATTTTTTGTCGAATGTTCATATACAAACATCGTTGTTATAGACAGATGTTAATAATAATGCAAACTAATAAAATAAATCATTATGCACTGTCACCAGACCACAGTTATACATCTTCTGCAGCATCTATCACATAAGTGGGTGTAGTCCAGTCGAATTACACATCATAAAAAAATTTGCGTACTGCGGACTTTTTTTTGTGGAAGTTGTTTAAGAGGGCATAATAAGCAAGCACAGAAAACTACACCCTGTTACACCATGTGCGTCCCCTATTTTTAGGGGTTGAAACTTTGAAATTTTATTTATGTGCCCATATCTTTTTCCCTATTGCCCGTAGGGCTCTTTGCCAAGTTACACTTTTTGAAGATTCATCCCTCCTCTACACAATATATACATGACACATTTGCCGTAGGATAAACGGTTTTGGCTGTACGAGGCCGGAAAGGTCGCGCCGTCCGAATTTGGGGGGTCTTCTGTACAGGACAAACGGCTATTATTTCAAATCTACAATACTACACATACTAATACCCTTAAGGAGGGATGATGATTTGTGAAAAAACTTTCATCGAATACCGCGCGGTTTCCATATGTTGAAATTTTGAAAACCCCCTTTTTTAAAAAAAAGTGAACCTACTTTTTTTCGCTCATTTTTCTGTCATGCATGTACGACCCTAATATAAGAAAATTTACGTTGGTTTCATTTTAATACAATCGTTGGTTTAGGAGCTAGACAGCAAAATATGCCAAAAATGGCTATTTTGGTATTGTTGCATTAAAAAAACCAAAACCAATATAATTCTGGTAAATGTTTTTGTTTATTCTAAAAGTCCAACTCATTGCGCATAGAAAATGTGTTTTTGTATTTAAGTAGGATCAACACATATTGTGTAATAACGATTTATGTCATGTGTTCTCCAGTCTCCTTTTTCACAATTTTTTTTTTTGCGGCCTTATGGTTCATAGTAGGGCAGAAAGCATTATACACGTGGACAGGGCACATAATAGGGTGTTAAAATGGGTCACTTATTAAAATGCGATAGGACATACCGTTTTCGAGTAAAACGCACTTGTTTGGTTATGTTTGCTTTGAGTTTTCATTGTGTTCTGAATTGTGATCTGATAAATAAATTCTACATTTTAGTGTTTTCTTTCTTGGGAGTTTGTTTTTTTAAATCATTTTCCGATGAAATGGACATATAATAGCTGTTTCTCGAGGAAGGTAAAATTACTGTGGATTTTGTTATAGACACAAAATAAGTTGCAATGATGATTCGAGACAAGCGTGAACCTTCAAATAGAGGAGTGAGAACCCCCTATTCCGTCCGAGTCCCTTCACTTTATCATTAGCAATGCCCCCCTCATAAACAGAAAAAACAAGAAACGACACATTGTTTTATTTTTTCGTAGTCAGCGGTGAGTATTTACTAGTCAGTTGATGAAAAGTGTGATCTGAAATAATTTTTTGCAAACAAATGCGTTTTACTCGAAAACGGTACGTCCTATCGCATTTTAACAAGAGATCCATTTTAACACCCTAATATGTGCCCTGTTCAGGTATACATTGCTTTCTGCCCTACTATGAACCATAAGGCCGCAAAAAAAAATATGAGAAAGGAGACTGGAGAACACATGACATAAATCGATGTTACACAATAAGTGTTGATCCTATTTAAATACAAAAACACATTTTCTACGCGCAATGAATTGGACTTTTAGGATAAACAAAAACACTTACCAGAATTATACTGGTTTTGGTTTTTTTAATGCAATAATACCAAAATAGCCATTTTTGGCATATTTTGCTGTCTAGCTCCTAAACCAACGAATGTATTAAAATGAAACCAATGTAAATTTTCTTATATTAGGGTCGTACATACATGAAAAAAATGAGCGAAAAAAAGTAGGTTCACTTTTTTTTTAAAAAAGGGGGTTTTCAAAATTTCAACATCCCATATTGGAAACCGCGCGGTATTCGATGAAAGTTTTTTCACAAATCATCATCCCTCCTTAAGGGCATTAGTATGTGTAGTATTGTAGATTTGAAATAATAGCTGTTTGTCCTGTACAGAAGACCCCCAAATTCGGACAGCGCGACCTTTCCGGCCTCGTACAGCCAAAACTGTTTATCCTACGGCAAATGTGTAATGTATATATTGTGTAGAGGAGGGATGAATCTTCAAAAAGTGTAACTTGGCAAAGAGCTCTACGGGCAATAGGGAAAAGATATGGGCACATAAATAAAATTTCAAAGTTTCAACCCCTAAAAATAGGGGACGCACATGGTGTAGTAGGGTGTAGTTTTCTGTGCTTGCTTATTATGCCCTCTTAAACAACTTCCACAAAAAAAGTCCGCAGTATGCAAAATTTTTTATTATGTCTAATTCGACTGGAGTAGTGGGGCTAGTTTTGTTAGCTTATCGACATCCCTCCTTTTACAGAAGTAAATCCTTTACTGCATTTTTACAAGTCAAAGTTAGTAAAATGTTTTAATGTAACGAATGAATTATCAAAATCCAATCAATACAAAATATGTTCTGATTTCTATTATATCTCTCTTATCCTATCTAATAAAGGCCAGCGCAGCTAGATCTTAAGGTACTTATATACTGATAAGAGCGAATCTATGGATTTAATGAATTAAAATGAGAGAGAGATAGAGTAAAAAGATTTGGCAACAATGAATTAAATACAACTGTTATAATACTAATCTGCTTGTCACTGCTTGTTAACTTTTGAATATAAACAAAATTTTGATGCTCCAAAAACAAATACATCACAAAAATATCACTAGAATTAATTTCATACTTTTAAAAAATTTAAATATTCGCTCTACCTTCAAAATATGCAGCGTTGCAAATCAATTTCAACAGCTGATTTATTTATACAAATTTAGGACTTAAAATTGATTAAACTTCTAATAAATTTTATACTAGACGGACGATTTTTTCAGGGTTTTAACAGAGTGTTAATAAGAAACTTCTTAATGTTATACTAGTTTTTGAAGCATATTTCTAAAAAACTTTGATAGCGAAAATTAACTTAGCCTAGCGTGCATCCGAGCTCTGCTACGTCAAGTAAGGCATATCTGTCAAACTTTCCGAATCGATTACTCCGAAACTAAACGAACAATTATATTTTTATTTAAAGTGTAAAAACACATATTTAAAACCATAAAAGTTCATTTTAGTATACAAGTATCTAAATTTAATAATACTTACAGCTCCTTCTACAGTATTTCCAGGTAACAACTTGACTCGTACCCATTTTTTATTTACAACCTCTAGTTTCTCCACGATGCCCCTTTGTAGATAACTGCAAAAAAATAAACACTTCTAATTATTATTTTCATTAGACTTCTCACATGTATATTTAAATAGTCCCTAATGTACCTGAAGTTTCGAACGTTCACTTGAACGAATTTCATATGAAAATTTCCAGTTAATCAACTTAGACGTACAATTTTCCTGCCAGCAAATATTACCCGAAAAATGGTACGCCTAAGTCGATTTGTAGTTTTTATTAATTTTTCCTTTTCATACGAAATTCGTTCAAGTGAACATTCGAAGTTTTAGGTACATAGTCTGTATAAGTTCATAATATTAGTATATTAAATACCTATGTACAAATTCTTTCCATCCAATTTCCTTATAGCCCATTTCCCACATGGTAACGGTAGCCAAAAAGGCAATCGCCGCTGCGGCTCCTAAAACATACCATTTGTCTCGTTCGTTATCGCCAAATGGTTTGCCGCCACTTCCCCTAAACATAAACCATAATTACTTTACAATTATGGAGTATAAAAAGATAAGTTATAAATAATGCCGAGTCATTTCACTCTCACCCTCTTCCTGTGCCCCCAAACAAGCCAAAAGACCACTGTTCATAAGGTTTCGATCCTCCAGGACTCTTAGATGATGGAGGTGGAGGTGGAGGAATCTTGGGCTGTTCTTTAGGTTTCTCTGGTTTGGCATCCTTCCCTTGGGATTGTTTGCTATCCTTCGCTTCTTTAGACTCTTGCCTTAACTGCTTTGCACCCCCTGGTTTAAAATACTTCTCAAATCCCTTTGGAGGCTTCTCACAAAACAACCTCCATTCATCTAATACTGCTTGTTTTAGTGAAAATTTATTCTAAAAATATGACATTTTATAAAACTGCATCATAGGTTATGAAATTATTTCGTCATACTTGCGGAATATTCACACTGTATTGTTTTAATGTTTTCCACACCAAAATTTCTAATCTTCTGCCGCTATTTAGGAGCCGATATGCCATTACACTGATTTAAAAATATATTTATATCTACTAAGTCAACATCACATAACTTTCGATAAATTTATAACCTCACTTTTATCTTTCTTTTAGCATCCCATTTCGACTCCAAAATAAAATAAGTACTGTTTTATCGATTTTCCCCTTAATGATTTCGCCCTCCATGTGTAACTAGAAGAAATGATCATCCCAGTAACTAATGGAACAGTTCATTTTAAAGGGAACTGTAATTTCTCAGCTTCTACAGTTACAGAAATAGATTTCTGTAATAAATTTTGTCTACCAAATAATGTTACCTAAACTTAACCTTACTTCTTTTTGTTTGTAGTTTGTGCATTTTATCTATGGTTTGTACTTTTATGGCTCGAATGTGAAATAAGTAGCTTAAAAATTATGACAAATTCTGGGACAGAAGGAATTCTCGACTTACTATCACAACTGGAAGAGGATGATATAGTTGCCTTAGCTAAAACTGTTACACAAGGTCTACTGAAGATCACATCTAAAGATGGTAAGGCTTTACAATTAACCAAGTGCTTTTGGTGATTCTTCTTGTTTCTAGATGCTATCAAGGGTATATTAAAATACTCACCAGATGAAGTTAGTATTTTGAGGAGGAAAGCAGTTACCAGAGAAATACTATTTTCCTATCTTGACGAAAGAAATGTTTCTGTTAAACTTCCAATTACTAAGAATGAACTTATCGATAAAATAATCGCGTTTTGGGATAGTTCACGTGTCAAAAATCGCTCTCAAGAAGACAGCAGCCAGACAATTTGTACTCAAAGCAGTCGAGAAGTTAGTGATAACAGTAAAGTGACAACTGAAGGAAATAGTGTAGGTGCGCTAGCAGAGCAATTTGCAAAGTGGTTCTACTCAATGATGAATAGCAATGAAGGTATAGGCTCAGAGCATTTTTACCCAGATGCTAAATGTCAACTAGATACGTACTCCAATGACGATTGCGATTCTACCGTTATTGAAAATAACCCCGAAGAAATAGTACAAGCCCTTGCACAGATAAAGCTGCAACATAATCTCTTCTTCAATCCTAATATATCCAAAGAGGGGATCCAAGGTCGTATGGATCCCCATGGTTTAGTGATAGTGCTAGCATGTGGAACTTTACATATAGAGCAAGCTTGCGCGGGCGTTTTCGAACAAGTTTTTGCTTTAGCTAGGGATCCTTTTTGTGACAATAATTGGAAAATAAAAAAGACTCATCTCAATTTAAGGAGTAAAAGTGGTGACATTGGTGTACCTAGATTATGTGATAATGAATTGACGTCTGATTTGTTAATGTTACCTCCTAACTAATAAAAAGTGTAGCTATTAGTATGTCATCTTTTATTTTGGTATTATTGCGTTATCTATAAAAGTATTATACATTTTGTTTACCTAATTTATTTAATAAAAATATGCTAGACCACTGTGCCAAATGTTTTTCATGCATTGGAAAAAATTGACGTAACACCGACATAGTTTTCACAAGTACCCAAATTATGAACATTACATTCGATGCACCATCTGGAGATGATCAAAATTGTACTAGTGAATTACCTAAGTACAGAAAAACCAATAGAAATACAGAAATACCAAGATAAAAAGTAAGGTAAGTCCAAACGAACACAGAGTGTAGAGTGAAGTTACTTAGAGAAGATAACACCGTCATACAATGCGCAGAGAACGATACCGCGTGCTCGTTACCTAGGTAACGATCCTATTTTTACAGCTGCATGGGCATCGCACTACCTACTACCATTAATATTTAAATAATTATGCCAACTGTTATACGCGAAGCCGTGACGTATGTTATCTTCTCTAAGTAATTTCAATCTACTACAACAAAATGGTATTGTGAGTTTAATAAAACAAAAAAAAAGTAAATAAACATGTAGTAATCTTATATACAGGGTGTCCCACTTAAAACTCCCGACGCCAGTTTCTCAATAACCAAAACAGATATTTGAATTCTGTAAAAGATATCTACTAGAATATATAAATGACTTCAGTTTTGAGTAAAAATCGTTATTTTACACATTGAGGTATAGATGGCGTTGCGATGCAAAGAAATTTTTCGATCACAGGAACGATGAAATGAGTTGCATGAGATGGAGAATTATATTCTAACCAACTTTTTGAATATGAACAATTTTCGAAAAATCACTGGTTTTCAAGATATTTGAACTTCAATGTAATTTTTCAAGTAACAAAAATTCCATTTTTTTTTTCATATGTCTACAATTTATAGTGTAAAATTTAGTAGAACATACAACATAAACATGACGCAAAAATTAGACAATAAACAAAAATGTCAAAATCATTAATTTCCAAATAGCAGATACAGCTCCAATGTTTTACTTGAAAAAAATATATATTTTGTGTTTTGAAATAAATGTTTCATTACCATCTAAATGAGCCTGATTCACTAAGAAAAATGTCCCAAAGGACATTTTTCTGTAGAATTGATGATATTCCACGATGATACAATTTTATGTTTTTATACTCTGTTATAACTCAATTTTTTCAAATGTGTACATTTTTATTTGAAATGTTTCCGGTAATCAATTACTTACGTGCTAATACCTCAAACGAGAATCCACCACTCTGTGAAGCACCCTGTAGATTTTAAATTTTAGAATATGCCACTCTTGATACTCCACAATTTTTATCTCAGACATTTTTTCAAATTTTGGGAGGAGATATTGACCATCCACACTGCTAACTCACCCTGCATATAGGGTGTTCAAATATTCGTCTATAGACTAAAGGCAATATGACATAAAATAAACTGTTCAACAGTAATTTTAGAATTATCATGATTTAGCTTTACAATGAGAAGTCAAAATATTAGAAAAAAGATAGATTAGGTGAATTCTAGAGACTAGAATAAATTGGGCGCATAACCTGTTGAGGTTCGATGAAAATCAGATCTAATAAATATTGTATGTTTATATTGAAAAACAGAATTTCTAGTATTTGCATATTACTCTATTAAATAAATCAATTTACTGACATTAACTTATTTTAATTAAGAAACTCGTTTCTACTAAATTGCAGTTATGGAAACATAACTATTCTAATGATTTAGGTTATTCCCATCTTTCCCAAGTAGCACAGAATTCTTTAAGATATCTTTAAGAAGTTCTATTTACTGCCCGAGAGGATATCTTGTATTTATGTACTCTAGAAGTCCTTCCGAAATCAAAATGAGAAATCTTTATATGTGCTCAACTTTTATGCACTGGGGAAATGTAAACTGGGCATTATATAGGAATTTCAACTTTTGTTAACCCACATACATCTACTAGAAGTTCTAAAAGGGAATTACCATACAGCTCAATTTTCTATGTATTATAGAAATCAAATAAAGTATTAAAAGGGAAATAGTATTATTTTCCTTAACAGTATACTTGTAGACATCTAGAAGTTCTAAAAGGGAATTACCGTACAGCTCAATTTTCTATGTATTACAGAGATCAAATAAAGTATTAAAATGGAAATATTATTATTTTCGCTAATAGAACACCTATAGAAATCGCAACCTACTTGAAGGCATTCAAAGACGATTTCTAAAATTTCTGTCGTATAAGGTGGACGGTATATATCCACCAATTGGATATCCCCAAGAGGTGCTATTAAGTAGGTTCTCTGCAGATAGTTTAGAGGATCGTAGGAAAAGACAGGCACTCATATTTTTACATAAAGTGATTAACAACAACATAAATTGTACTGAAATAGTTGAAAAACTGATGTTTCATGTACCACGTTCAGGCACCCGACATCATATGACTTTTTACCTTGCCACGCTTCGGACAAATGCTTTAAGCTTCTCCCCTCTATATTTTATGTGTGGTACTTACAACTGCCTGCAGGAAAACCTTGATATTTTTAACTGTCCCATTACATCCATTAAAAAACTGAAGCTGCAATAAGCTTTTTCTCTTATGACATTCGGTAGATGTATATGTGCATGTATGCATATGTGTGTACGTGTGTTTTGTGTACACACAATAATTTATGTTTTATGTATCGTTTATGTATTCTTTTCTTTGTTACACTTATTATTGTCAATGGTTTAATAATTGTATGTACTTCTCATCCAGTAATTGGTCTCTGACTGTTGGATGATGTATCTAAATAAAAAAAAAAAAAAGAAATTCTTTTAATACATAAAATTTGCTTGCTTACCACTTAGTTTGTTACAGAAATTATTTCTAGATGACGCCACGTACAAACTACTGACGATAATCAGTCATGCATTATCTTATACCGTTGAGTGAAAAGTTTACCCTTCAATCAACGCTTATACTCATGAACTTATAGAACATTAATAACATAACTGTAACGTTGAAATTCTCGCAGGGATCATCGATTTATTTGGATGGATCTTATTATAACGATCTTTAATCTTTCGTTTGGTTTGGGCCTGATGTCTCAATACTGAGATTTTGACTAACCAAAATTTCACCAGCTGCCGCTGGCAATAAATAATAATAAAAGGTGTGTGGTGATGGATGGTACATCTAATAGAAATCCTATAAGGATGTTCGTCAGTACCGTTTATATTGGTAAGCGATAAAATACCCGAAAGATTACTACAGGAATTAAATCTGTTTGCAGGATTGATGCGGTACATCTAATAAAAATCCAATAACGATGTCCTTGGGACCATTTATATTGGCAAGCGATAAGATATCCTAAAGATTACTATGGGAATTCTATAGGTATGCAAAAGGCTGCTCACAGGATTCTATACTAATAGCTTTTTTCGATTACCATGGGAGGTACTATTTAATACTGATATGCTGACATTTGCCCATCTTGGGGAACTCTTACAGACCTCTAGAAGATATTTACTGATTCCTAAATTTTTATCCTCGGGATATCTTGAGGAATTAATTGTGCTACTTGGGTTAGCTCTAAGAACGTTTTAACAGCTCTTCAAAAATACATTTTTGTTGTAAAATATTTTTAGCTCGATATGCGATTCATAAGTTACCAGAAATCTTTATTAGGTCGTTATAATACGCAATGTTTTTCCTACTACCCTTATAACGAGACTGTATATAACCTGTATCAGTTCTATATTAAAATCTTTACTCTATAAAGATTGCCTGTATTCTTTTGGCACAGCGACAATACAGGTTTAAATACATTATGGATTTAGGTAGAATAAAGTTGGTATTTATGGATTCGCGATCGCCACAATATACTTTGGATTTAGGTCGAATAAAGTTCAATTTATTAGATCGCTATCGTAACAATACAGATCAACGATATATACGCTACATATGTAGGCTGTTGCAAATAAAATAATTACAAAACAATTTTATTTGTTCTAGACATATTTTTTTCACAGCTTTATGGGATACATTATTTATAATATTTTCTCTGTACTAATTAATTTTATGAAACCTTACCTTACATTGTTGATTGCGGCACCTGTGTTGTTAAACGGATCTCGCTTGTATTATATATGTTTACATAGGTATGCTGATTATTCAACTGACAATAAAATTCCTGAAGAAAATGCAAATCACCCTTCTTTTATCTCCTAGGGGTGGCAGAGGAAAACTGGCACGATAGAAATTTATGTCGAAAATTAGCTTCAGCGCATCAAAATACTTCAGAAAAGTTAGAACAGAACCTTAGGACATGACCTATTTTTGCCCTTTTTAGGGAATAAAAGGGGTGGTAGGGAAAAACTGACGAGATAGAAAAAATTATTTTGTTCAAATTTGGCTTCAACCTGTCAAAATACTTCAGAAAAGTTAGAACAGAACATTAGGATAAACAAGACTTTTTTGCCTTTTTTTAGGGGATGCTAGATGAAAACTGACATGATAAAAAATTTTCTTTTGTCCAAAATTGACTTCAGTGCTTCAAAATATTTTGTTACACCTCGTGGTGTTACAAAATTGCGTTTTATCCAGACAGGATTTTTTTTTCATAGTAAATTTACCGTCATTGCATGTAAAATTACACCCAATTGCAATGTAACTTTACCTGCAAAAATAGTGTAAAATTTCTATTTATCTTATATTTTGGGTAATCCTCCCTGGTAAATAGAATTTTACACTCTCTTTGTAGGAAAGGTTACATTAAAATTTTAGACACAACGACGGCAAATTTACCTTCATTTTCTACAGTGCAGTTGAAGGCTTAGGGCCAGTATTGTAATATTAGATTAACCGTACAGATTAAACTTAGGATTTCGAGCACCTTCTATTACATTAACAATTTCTTTGTCGTCATTAGACAGTAAATAATCAAATATTTCGAATATATCCATCATATTACATATAAAAACAGGGAATTTTTTTAAATTATGAATATTTTAAAATCTGAAATCTAAAGTTTAAACGGTTCCCATCCACCATTTGAAGTTTAACCTCACCGTGACGTATTTAATCAGCCAAAGATTACCGACATTATAAAACAGACTTTTTTGCAAGGCCGTAGTTTAATCCACACTCCGCGGTTTAATCCAATATTATAAAACCAGCTCTTAGAAGTATTTATATTTTGATTTTATTCCTGATGTTTTGTTTTCATTTAGTTCTTTGACATGTCATTCACAATTTGCTTCATTTCCAATTTTGCTATGTATCTCTTTATCATTTTTTATACATTTCATTCCAAGATTTGTTCTCCAGCAAAAACAATTTTGCAATTTTGTTCCCTGATAACGGACCAGTTTAGTGTGACACATTAAGTCTCCAAGAGCAGGCAATCTGCAATACACGCGAATTGGTGAGAATTTGGTTCTTTTCTAAATTTTATGAAGTTAAAAATTTGCAGTGAACTCTATAACTCGTGTAGAGTTCACTGAAAATATGTCGTGTTATTGTAAATCTTAGATACATCATGCATAAGGATTGAAATGTGGGTAAACGGTTGTCTCATGTTTTATTTAATTCATATCTAATGAATAATACATTTTCTTCAGGTTATCATGTACAAGTAAAAATCCTCAGACTAACTAGACTGTACCTAGGGGCCTCAATGCATGAAGGAACACGTGCTAGGGCACGAGAGGTGCTGTGAGCCTATTCCGTGCTCCCCAAAATTTTTCCACTTACACCCTCTCTCCTCAAAAAATATTTTTCCATTTTTCTCACCCCCGCCCATCAATTTTGAAACTTCGTAACTCTGCCTATGAATAAGAGGATGCAAATATATCATTAGCCTAGGGGCGCATCAATCCTTAATCCGGCCCTGGAAATCCTTAAATATTTTGTGTAAGTTCACACCTCAACAAAATGTAGAGCTATATTTTCATAGTTTTAGTTTTGACCTAAAAAACAGGAGTCATAAGGTTCAATTCATTTAGAGCTTTCTTACCATATATTTTTTACTCTCACTGTACGGCGTGATTGCATACATTCGGGTGCTGTTGACTAATTTTGACACATCACTATGTTCAAGTTCTCATTTCAGAGCAGGAACCGCAACCAAACCAAAACTGTAACCGAAAACCGCACCGTAATTACGATTTTTTTCTATCCGTAACCGTAACCAAAATGAGGTACGTAACCGTAACCGAAAATGGTGTACGTTAGGTAACCGTAACCAAAACCGAGCCGAAATCAATTTAGTTTTCGGTTTCTACAAGCATTAATTTAATTTTAATCGAAACCCTAACCAAAACCGCACTGTAATTACGAATTTTTCCTAACCGTAACCGAAACTGAAACCGTAACCGAAAATGGTGTACGTCAATTAACCGTAATCGAACCGAAATAAATTTCGGTTTCGGTCCCTGTTTCAAAGTTAAATAAAATCGAAACATTTCTGTAGTCATTGTTTATTATTAAAATAGTTAAGTAGGAAAATACAAATATTAACATTAAATTATTACAAATTTATTCGTTTACAAATATTTCACATAAATAATGAACAACACATTTCTGGGTTTATGGCTTTTAAATTAAGATTGACCCGGCACTGGTAAGGGCATTAGATGTCTCGGTTTATTTGATCTAATGACCTTTGGAGCCATCGCAACTGTTTTTCTCTTCAAATATACCGGGATGTAATCCACGTCTTCTTCTTCCTCGGGCTCGTTAGGTACTTCCACTAATGGAATATCGTTTCCAACTGATGCTTTATGCTTGGGTCTTAATTGTAATCTTTCTTCCTTAGCTACAAAAAAGCAAAAAATAAGAGTGTTGAACTTATTTATAAAGATATATGAATAGATATATATCAAAAACATATATGAAAGTGACGTTTCAGATTAAACAAATTAACATCTTACAATGTATTTGGTTGTTGAAAATCTGTTAACTTTAAAAATACCTACTTAAATATGCAACTTCATCATAGCTATTGAGGGGATTTACTCCAAAGAATTTATACAGTTCTTGATCATATTTATAGTCCATGAAGAGGATTGCGGCAGATAAAAATATGCAAAGCAGCCCTGAAAATAAAAATAGAATGAATGTTGCAAGGTTGTTGAGGTTAGTAACTAATATTGTAGACATAGCAAGGTGAAGAACACAAATCATCAAGATATATAAGTACAAAAAGGGAAGGTCATACAGGGTGGTATTGAAATACACCCATATCACACATCCCGAGAAAAAGTGTAATAACTTAAAATTTTTAGGAATAAGATAAAAATTATAAGTATAAACAATAACCTTCGAATAAAATAGTATTAAAGTTTATTATAGTATAATTGTCTTCAGACCAGTATAAGTTATAATCGTGCTCCCTAAAATTTTTCCCCATCTTGAGCCCCGCTCATCAAAAAAATGTTTTTCCATTTTTCTCGCCCTCGTCCATCAATTTTGAAACTTCTTAACATTGCCTATGATTAAGAGGGCGCAAATATATCATTACTCCATAGGCACACGCCCAGGCGCGCAGCCAGGGGGGGGGGGCATGCCCCCCCCCTCCCCCCAAGCTGTCTTCCATGAACCAAAAAATAAAGAAGCATAATCACTATTAGTACAAATAGTCCCTTCAAATTAGGAAATATTTAAGAAAATGTTCCCACAGTTATGAGACCTGTAAAAAGTTAAGTATTTGAGTTGTCTAAACATGATTTTTACCCTTTGCAGTTCTAAAAAAGGGTGGCTTTTGAGAAATATATACATATATATGAATTTTAGCGTTTTGTCGTCTTTTTCTCTATATTGACGAAAAACTATGCATTTTGGTCAAAAATGTCAAGAGAGTAAAGTAGTAGAGCATAAAATTTCCTATACCTTTTGTCTCTACTTTTGTTCGAATTCCGCTTAGTTTCGCCGCTAAAGGGTGCAAAAGAATAAATATACATATAGACTTTTGCGCTTTTTTTAGATTTTGAGCCAAAATTATGCATTTTTATAAAAAAATACATGAGATTGAAGGTACTAAAAGCAGTATCCAAATATCTCTTGAAATTAATATTTTGTAATTAATGCCAATATTACCTATCTAGTAGAGGAATCTATACACATCCGTTTTCAACCACTTTCTGAAAAGTTTTCCTCAACCTCTGAGGAGGCCGGTTCTATTGCCCCCCCCCCCCCCCCCCCCAGATGAATTTTCTGCGCCACTGGACACGCCAATCCTTAATCCGTCTCTGGAAATCCTTAAATATTTTGTGTAAGTTCACACCTCAACAAAACGTAGAGCTATATTTTCATAGTCTTAGTTTTGACCATAAGGTTCAATTCATTTAGAGCTTTCAAACCATGTATTTTTGACTCGTTGTATGGCTTCATTTAGATACAATAGAATGTGTGCCATTAAGAATTTGTAGTATAATTTTTGTTCTCCTGTAAAATGCAGTTTTTACTTATTGCACTTTTCTTCGGGATGTGCGATATATTCAGATCTATGAATACGCAAAATATTTATTTATCAAAATGATCAAAAATAATAAGAGATAATAAATCTTGATTATTGCAAACAATCAGCGTCATATCTAGGGAAGGACAACCAGGGCTCGCGCCCTGGTATGAGCATCACATAAAAAACATGAAAAAGTAAAAAAATGTGTCAATTTTTGGTGGGTTTTGCGATTTTTTTTTCACTTTGATCACTTGCATCTTGAAAATGAAAGAGAAATCGAATTACCGCTTGCACCATCCATTTATTCTCGTTGGAATTCATAACCTTTGGTCATTTTTTCGAGTCATTTCGATAAAAAAAAAAAAAAAACTTTAAACCTAACATGATTAAAAGGAGTTTTACATCATACTTTTTCTGAGATCGAAAAATGAGAATTCGCAATCGTTCACCTAAAGATCTAAAATAATTCATGGGTACGTAAATCGACGACAAAATGAGAATAGCGCAGACGGTAATTCATTATCTCGAAAGGTAAACGAGATATGGGCCGAAGAAGTAGAAAATCCTGGCATTTCAACGGTTGATATCTCGAAAACGTATGATATCAACATTGTTTCACAGATGTATTTCGATATCTGTTTTTTATAAGCAAAAAAAAAATCAGGACGCCATCTCATACCGATTTTGAGTTAGAGAATATTTCGTGAACGGATGTTAGGAAAAATCGCATACTATTCCCGTATCATCATTCATATTTGCCCGTAACTAAAAAACGTGTAACTCCATAACACTGTTTCACTGACGTATTCTGATATCTGTTTTTTATATGCAAAAAAAATCGGGACGTCATCTGTTACCGATTTTGAGATATCGACAGTAGAAGTTGAGAAAGTGAATTTTTGGTGGGTTTTGCGATTTTTTTTTTACTTCAAACGCTTATATCTCGAAAACGAAAGAAGATATCGAATTGCCGCTTGCGCCATTCGTTTTTTCTCATCGAAGTCCATAATGTTTAGTAATTTTTCGAGTCATTTCGATCCAGAAAAAAAACATGATCAAATAGAATTTTACATCATATTCTGTTTGAGACTAAAAATGAAAATTTGCAATTGTTCACCTAAAAATCTGAAATAATTCATAGGTACTTAAATCAACGAGAAATTGAGAATGGCCGAAGGAGTAAAGAATCCTAGGAAAATCACCCCTTTGGCATTTCAACGGCTCATAAATAAATAAATAAATATGTTTATTGGTCTTTTTAGCTATACAGGATTACAGATAAGACAGGTCAACAGTATACCATATTAATGGCTAATTTATATGCTAATTTATACCTCGAAAACGTGTGGTTTACTCGTAACGCCGCTTCACTGACATATTCTGATGTCAGTTTTTTTATAGGCAAAAAAAATCAGTAATAAAATGTGTATTAAAATATTTTAGTGATATTTAAATATGTTTCAATATACCTATCTGTGGTATTAATATTTAAAAATTTTAATAATCTTATTTGGGGGTGTGGTGAACTTTCTGCATCTAATCCTAGCCTTGATTTCAACATTCTGCGCCATACCAAATGCAACAGGTGTGCTGTCACAAATAGTGAATTATTTTGCGGGTACGATAAAACCTAACAAACAGTTAACTCGTATCACCTTCCCACTCTTGTATTTCTATTTGATATTCTGGATGCCCCCATTAGTCACTGTTTCTCTTATAGCTTGGTTTACCACACAATTTCGTGCTGAAAATATTACTGATACTGACCAATCTGCATTAGTAGTATAAAAAAACAATTATTAACTTAATTCTGCACAGTGGTAATTTATTTCAGTTAAAAACTCTACCGTATAGCAATTCAAGTGCCCTAATAGTATAAGACATTTTGTCTTGTACTCAAATCTGAAGAAGCTAAGGTTTAGCAAAATAATTACCATGTTGATATAATATATTTGTGAAAATTTTAAAAAATAGTGCATTGTTTATTCGTTCATCTAACAGTATTTGTGATACTGTGACCATATAAACTTATATTTTTAATCTGTTGTATTTATAATTAGTATCTGAAGTATCGTTTATAGATTTTACTTTACAATGATCAATTTTCTGAATCTACTTTATATTATTATCTGACCAGCACCAGAATATCAGTCACAGTACTCATTGAACATACATTTTGATTGCCGACTGTCCTACTATTATATATCTTTGTTTTTTGCATTATATAATTTTATTCTTACCCATTACGAATGTGGCCCAATAATTAAATCCATATTTAGTTTCCAATGAACCATTTTCAAAGGGAATAATAAGTTTATTAGGGTTTCGAACGACCAGCCAAATTATATTCGCCACTAGTTGGAGTGCACCACATAATCCCAAGAAATATGCTCCATAATTCAAAACTGAAAAATAAATATACAAATATCATATCACATCAATTGTTTTTTTTTTGCACGGAACACATAATCATATTATAACGTACAATTCTATCGGTACATAATATATTTGTTAAAAGCTAAAAGAAAAAAATTGAATAATGAGGAGTCTTATCTTTGCAGAGTGTTCCTATTTTTGAATTGGTACACTTCAACAGACCGGCTGATGTCCTTCAATTGCCAAATGGAAAAATTAGCTCTGCGTGCGACATACTGGCTGGTGTACCTCATTGCTCAATCTTGGGCCCCACATTTTTTGTAATTTTCGCAAATGATCTGAATTCTATCTAAGAACTATATAATATGCTGATAATACTGACACCTTGAAAACAGCTGAAAGTGTAGGCATTCTTATGACAGTTGCATGCAGTGTGTATGATATGATCACAATGTGGGCTCAGAAAACTATTTACTTATAAACCAACAAAAAACTCAGTGTACAGTACACACTGAGTTTTTTAAATCACAAAGATCTGCATATTCTTTGAGCAATAACTTCCCTTTGCAAGCTACAAATGATGTTAAGATGTTAGGTATTACTTTAGACTGTCATTTGCAGTGGAGATTACACATTCAAACTCTATGTGGAAAATTATGTAAATCCTGTTATGCATTACGTTTTCTAAAAAATTTTTGTAGTATTCACATCCTCAAAACCCTGTATGTTTCCTCATTTCACTCTCATTTAAGAAATGGCATTATACACTGGGAAAGCAGCTCACAGACCCAGCGTATATTCATTCCGCAGAAAGTTGCAATAAGAATATTAGCAGATTTAGGGTTTTGTGATTTTTGCAGAGATACATTTTGACATCTTCAAATACTAATAGTTGTTGGCACTTACATTTATGAAGTATGTTCCTTTGCTTTTAAAAACAGATCTATATTTCCACAAAATGCTGTCTTACATGATCATAACACATGCCATAAATCGGACCTTCAACCTGACACCCATGCTACCTACCTCCTTATACCAAAAAAGTATTCAATATAATGGCTGCAAATTATTTAATTACTTACCGCAAGAAATAAGAGAATCGACAAACTACTATAAGTATTAAAAAAAAAAAACTGCTATACATTGAATGAATTTTTTTCTACTTAGTATGTCACTTGTAATGTCTATTTTAATATTGTTATAGTCGAGTGAACTCTAAGCTGGCGCGTCCAAAGGTCGATTCATCATATAAACTAAGAGAATAAGACATACGCAACTAGTTCATCTCTATGTCACTGCCATAGCTTTATGCGCATGGCATATCAAATCATGCGTCGTGTTACCGACTCATACATACGCCACCTTAGAATATACCAGGCTATATGTGTTTCAACCCTCTAAAAAGGGACCTCTTGTCGGCAAATTCCAGTTTTTAGTTATTGATATTAAATGAATTAAGCTTTAATTCCGAACAATTTGGTGCAAAAATCATATCTCTATGTTTTTTTTTGTTTAAGTTACTAGTGCGTTTATGAAAAGAGACCTCTTGTCAGTCCCATGTTATTTCTCCATAAGCGACAAGAGGTACCTTTTCCAGGGCTGAACATCGACTGCTTTATCGATTATTTTAAGTGTCTCATCCAATTATATCGGTTTTGTAATCGATTACAACTTGTAAAGGTAATAAATCGCAAAAATCCGAAAATCGATTATTTTGACCCAAACCACTAATTCGACTGTACTGAAAAATTGACATCGCCGACAAGAGGTCCCTTTTTGCTTTCCGCCTCACATATAGAAAAACTTAGAAGATATTCTTTACCAAGGGTAATCTGAAAAAAAAACAAGGCTTAGAAGAGTCTGAAGTGCAGAGCAACCAAATGGAAGGTTTTGAAGAGCTCTTAGCAAACAGCCTAAAATTAGCGAACTCCAGTTTACTAACAGAACTTAAAAACAGTATTACTAATATAGTCCAAAGCCTGGTGGCTAAAGAAATTAATAAGCTAAGAAATGAGATCCTCACTATTTCCAATATAAATGATACAGATGGAAAGCCACCCAATGGTGCTATCCCAATCCAACCATCAAAAGATAACCTTCCAAGTTCTGTTATCCATGAGCACACAAATGTAGCCCCAGCTGTGCATAACTCCTGGAGTTCTGTTGTGGCATCCAGTTCTGGTAGAGCTAAAAATAAGGAAATACAAACAAAACAACAAAAAGCAACTGTAGGAATTCCCACCTCTGAGAAACCAACAGTTTCCAAAGAAATAGAAAGGAAAGACTCAATTAAAATGACTACTCAAAAAATAGGATCAGGCAAGAGAAATCTAATTGTTGATGAAGACATTACAGGTGCTGGTAAGCAAAAGATGGCTTGGTTCTATATAGGGAAAGTTAAAAACCCAAATATTACTTCCGACCACTGGAGACAATATTTGGAGGAAGACAATAAAAATGAAGAATTTATCGTAGAAAAACTGGATACTAAAGGACGTTTTAGTGCTTTTAAAATCGGTGCCCCATTTCACCTATTAGCGAAATTAAATGACGAAAGCAATTGGCCCAGAGGTGTAGTTTTAAGACGCTTTAACGTGCAAAAAAAAGCTAATTTTTTAGGAGCAACTGGCAGTCGGGATGTTACCGACAATTTGATGAGTGTAAACGAAGTCGAGAAAATATAAATGACACAAAAGACGTTACAATTTTTTACCAGAATGTGAGAGGCTTACGGTCCAAAACAAAAATTTTCTATGAAAACGTGCTAACAAGCAATTTTGACATCATATGTGCTACGGAAACCTGGCTAAATGAATCATTCTATAATATGGAGCTATGTAATGAAGAATACATCGTTTTGAGAAATGACAAGAACTACGCTGAAGCAGGAATCCAAAGAGGCGGAGGCGTTTTGTGTCTAGTGAAAAAGAAATACAAACCATTTCTCGTTGGCAAAAGTGAGAGTACTGATTTCCAGTGGATATGTGTCAAATGTCACATTAAAAAAATTTATTGTCTAATCTGTTGTCTGTATACTAGGTCTGGGTCGAATGTGGCAGTTTATGAAAACTTTTTGCATTCAATCGAAAATTATAATGAATTTCTTTCCGAAAACTTATTTATTCTTGGAGACTTTAACATTCCTGAAATTAGAAATAAGGCTTATAACCTTGCAAGCGGTTCAGCTAAGGCTAAGATAATTTATGATATAACATGCAGGTATGATTTGTATTCAATAAATGATATTCAGAATCATGTAAATAACACTTTAGATTTAATATTGACAAACATGACTGAAGCGAGGGTGTCTCTATCTGAAAGCCCTCTAGTACCAATAGATAACTATCATCCTCCTCTGGAGATCGACTTTGGTCTTGTTATGATTAATAATAACAATAGCCAAGACATTGACACAAATGAAAGGTGTTATAACTTTAAAAAAGGAGATTACCTTAAGTTATATCATCTTCTTAGTCAGTGTGACTGGAAGGATATTATCACTTCAGGGGATCCTGACGAATGCACCGATCAGTTTTATACTGCGCTATATCAAATATTAGACGAATGCATTCCACAAATAAAGGTGTTTAAGAAAAATAAATATCTTAACTGGTATACAACCGACCTTATTAAAAAAATAAAAATTAAAAAACGCTATTCAAAAAAATCGAAAAGAGACCCTATGTACAAACGCAGATTTTGTGAATTAAGAGCAGAGGTCAAGCAGCTAATTAAAATTTGTCACGCTAATTACATTGAGAATATTGAATCTGATATTAACCACAATCCCAAAAAATTCTGGGAATACATACAAAATAAAAGAACCAATTCTAATATTGCATATATATTTTCCATGAATGATAGTATTTTTGAAAACGATGAAGACATTGCCAATGCTTTTGCAAAATATTTTCAATCCGTCTACAGTACCAGCGCGCCATTCACACCAGATGCAAATCTCAAGAACTATGATCTTGATCAATTAATTATTAAAGATATAACAACTGATGAAATTCGCAAATCAATACAATCACTGAAACCCAAGACTGCAATAGGTGCAGATAAGGTACCAACATATTTTTATAAAGCTTATGTTGACTTACTAGTGCTCCCACTACAAATAATATTTAATACTTCTTTAAAAGAAAGAAAATTTCCAGATAAATTCAAGATAGGTCGAGTCACTCCCATACACAAAGCAGGAAATACGAGTGTTATAACAAACTATCGACCTATCACAGTTTTACCTTCTCCATCTAAAATATTTGAACGTGTAATATATAATAGTATGTATTCCCATGTCTCATCAGTCCTTATTGAACAACAACATGGTTTTGTTAGCAAAAGATCTACTGTTAGTAATTTATGTGTATTTTCTGATTATGTCGCTCATAAAATAGGGGAATCCCAGATAGATACTGTATATAATGATCTATCAAAAGCATTTGATAGAGTTAACCATAAAGTATTATTAACGAAATTGCAGGGTTTCTCTATTGATGACGACTTATTGCAGTTTTTATTATTGTACCTCACTAATCGACCACATTTTGTCAAATTTAATGACTGTTATTCACATACCTTTATACCAACATCTGGGGTACCGCAGGGTTCGATATTGGGGCCCTTGCTTTTTGTAATGTTTGTCAATGATATCTCCACTTATATTAAGCACTCAGGATTTTTATTATATGCAGATGATTTAAAATTGTTTCTCCAAATTAACACACTAAAAGACACTGAAAGGTTACAAAGTGACCTTGAGGCCATTTCTACGTTCTGTAAAGACAATGACCTAGTCTTGAATGAATCGAAATGCAAGATTATATCCTATACGAAAAAGAAAGATCCTGTCGTAGTGGCATATGTTATCAACGATATTCAAATTGAGAGACTAAATGAAATTAAAGATCTTGGCGTCTTGTTCACCAACCATTTTTCATTTAACGATCACATAATAGCTCTGACCTCTGAATGCTATAGGAAATTAGGATTTATTCTTAGATCGAGTAAAGATTTTAGTTACAGCACCTGCATTATGTTGTTTAATTCATATGTACGCTCTAAACTTGAATATTGTTGCATTATATGGTCTCCAAGAGCATTTCTTTACACTGATATGCTGGAAAAAGTACAAAGAATGTTTTTAAGATCTATGTATTTTAAGAAACATAGAATATGGCCTTTCTTAATGTCCTATCAAAGTCAGCTAACAGAATTTAATGTAACTTCTCTTACTAAACGCCGTAAAAACATTCAAATATTATTTATATTTGATATTTTATATAACAAAATAGATGCACCTGAAATTCTAGGTGCCTTAAGCTTTCATGTACCAGATGTCAGACTAAGGAGGAGAGATTGTATGTTTAACACATCTGCAAATACAAACTCACCTGTTGAAAGATGTTCATCGGCAGTCAATGATATAATCTGTGATGCAGATATGTTTAATATCAACAGAAACAAATTAAAGTCAAAACTATTTGTGATAAGATAAGATAATATAAATATTTAGTTTTCTTTGTAGTCATGTCATGTACTTATACTGCGAATGTTTTTATTATTATTATTGTAGTTGATTGTTATTCATTATTATTTACAGTATGTTGTACTCAAGCCTGTATTTATTGTTTTTTCTGTGTTTCACTGTATATATGTAACTAGGGAATACCTGTTTATATGCAGTATAAATAAATAAATAAATAAATAAATAAATGGCACGGATTCGTTAAGCGAATTTCCGTTTTGTAAGCTACTAGGTTTTTGTAGAGAAATTTTTTCATGTTGAGCTTATTAACCGAACTGAGATGGTTAACCACGATATCCAATGTAATGTGTTTCATGTTCAGAATATAGGACTCTCTGTCAGACACACTCACCTGAAGTAAATAAAATATTTGCGAGTAACCAACAAGCAAATGCGGTCCACAATACGATGTGCGTATACCATCCTGCAGTCCTGTAAAACCTGCCAAATCTGAATCCTTCACCATCAATCACAAAATAATCCATTATCCATAAAATCGGTAGAGGCAGACCTCTGTATTGTGCAGCTCTAAATTGTTGTTGCAAATGCCCAGCTAAAAAATAACGAGCAAAATTTTATCTTCCAAATTATGACTAAACTGTTGAAAGAGTTGGTAGATTGGAAAATATTGTGAGACTATGTAATGCCTAGTTTAGTGTAGTTTACTAGAATTGAGGCTCTAAATCGTTCAGAAAATAAAATTCATATGATCACATGCCATGGTGAAAATATTTGGGACAATGGATTTACGCTAAAGTTCGGTCAAGACATTAAAACCACCAATAGGTATTGCCTTCTATCAGTATTGCAGCTCAAGTAAATGAAACACTATCAATATGCGAGAGGTATGACATATTTTGAATTATGTTTGAGATAATAAGAAGAATATTTCCACTTTTTTTTTTTATTCTCTAATAATCCAGAAATTTTAAAGTAAATAAAAGAAAACATTAGAAGATATCTGAAATTTGGCAGATGCTTCAGGAATAAATAAAAAGGTGCTATTGAGGCCTCTAAAAAAGGAATCCTTGAATACTTAATTACAAAATAAAAAAATAACTTAAAAACTATGTGGAGTATAATAAAAAACAAGGCAACACCAGTGATCGAAAGTCTAGCATGCCACCTAATGATTTTAACAAATATTTTGTAAATAAGTAGGCAAAGATTTAATACAAAATGTGCAAATACAGGATGTCCTTTTTCAGACGGATATAAGCAACTTTTACTTTTAATGAAGTGACTTAATGAAATTAGTGATATCATAAAAAACTTAAAAAATAAGCTTGACAAGGGCTTTAGGGGCATAAAAAGATGTTTTGGACTGTACTTTTCCAGTTATTCCTATTTTTAAAAAACAGTTAGAAAAATGTATTGTCAACAGAATATCTGAATATATGGAAAGTACAATAGGAAATAAATATATCTTTTAGCGCAAATCTTACCATATGGTCCAAATCCGAATCTGCCTTGGTCCCAAGTCCATTCGAATCGTTCGTTATAATCAATTTTTTCATGTTTTAATGCTTGTTCTAATGAGGGATTTTGTTCTGGCTCAGCTTTTAATGTGACATTCACAGAGCGAAGTGCAATTTTTATTGAAATTGATGCATTTATCTCAGCTCCAGTACCAGCCCTGTATGGGGTTTTTGTCTTTATATGACCGACTTCCCATTCTTGTCCGAAGTTATTAACTAAAATTATGACCATTCTATAATAATTTCCATTTCTGTGGAGTTCATATATTAATAAAAATATATAAAAAAACTTTTCACAAATGTGGTAAAAAAAGTCGATAGCAATTTTTTCTACAATGTAAATAAATACATCACTGACAACTATTAAGCTAGTAGAATGAAATGAAGAACATGATTATTCTTACACTGTAAAATAATAAACTTACGTAATAGTAATAATCCTATCAGCAATGTGACTGACACCCTCGTGAACATTATCAGATTCTAAAAAAGTAAATATTGTAAAAGTGATTTGCCTACAACAAAAATGGAGAATTAAAAGTTTAAATAGAAAACGTAGCCACTTTGAGAGCATTTATTTTAATTATTCAAGATTTGTTTTACATGCAAAAATAAAAAGAAGAGTTCATAACGTGGGCCAATCCTTTCTAGAGGTACTACGGCCATCTGGTTATCTGATCTAAACCCATTTAATCATTATTGAGGCCCCTTTTTTCTGCCAAGATGCGTTACTGGACAATCTTACCTGCATTTTCTTCAAGAACTACCTGTGTTGTTTGAAGATGTACCAGTTGCGTTAAGGAATCAAATATGGTACATACATGATGGAGCTCCCGTTCATTTCAGTGCAATTGTTCGCAACCATTTACGTGTGGAGAAGGACCACAGCAGTGACCAGCAAGATCTCCCGATCTCAATAGATTTTTTTTTTGTGGGGTCATCTTAAAATCCTGGTGTATAAAACTTCCATTAACACTTCAGAAAATTTAGGAGAGCGAATAGTTGTCTCTTGTGAAACAATATAGAATATGCCAGGAATATTTAAAGGAATGCGCAATTCGATGTGAAGATGGGTGGGAAGCATGCCTATTAAGTGAAGGTAGCCATTTCCAACAATTTTTATAAAACAAAAAATTTATCTTTAACAATGTTAATAACAATTAATTTCAATTTGAATTTAATTGTTTTAATCAAGAACTGTCATGTGCATCTGATGAGAAAAACGCAAGGGAGCGTTTTCATGTAGAATTAGAATTGACCACACCAATCAGAAAAAATACACACGGAAAAACCCATATAAAGAATCACACCCTGAAATATTACTACGTCATAAAGGAACACCCTGTATGTACCTACTTTGTTAGCCTATGTTTACAAAACGTATGGTTTTAGGAGAAATCATTCAACGAACACAGCAGCTTTCGAACTTGTTGAATTTGTCTATAAGTCATTAGACAGACATAATTACACCTTAGCCCTGTTCTTTGATCTCACGCGTGTTTTTGAATGTGTGGATGCTGAATATCTGGTGAAAAAATTATACTTTATGGGCATTAGAGGCTGCACGAATGATTGGATTAAGTCTTTTCTAAGTAACCGTAAAGTTAAGAATTATCGGATTTGAGAGAGTTGAAATATGGTGTACCTCAGGGCAGCGTTCTATCTCCACTTCTATTCACGCTATTTATCAATGATCTGGAAAAGTATATAGGCAATACAGTTAATATGCAATTGATTTTGTATGCAGATGACACTACTATTGCATTATCGGCCTCGTCAGAAAATGAACTCGCCAACAATGCACAAATATTGCTTTCTGAATTTGCAACCTGGTGCAACAAAAACAAGCTTATTCTTCATCCATCGAAAACGCATTATATGATTTTCTCTAAAAGACGTAAAATTCCAGAACTTACACTAAAACTCAATGACACTTTGCTAAAAAGAGTAGACAATTGCAAATTCTTGGGTCTCTACATCAACCATCAATTAATTTGGGATGAACATGTTGGCTTTGTGGTCAGTAAATTAAATAGTGCATACTTTGCTATTGTTAATCTTAAAAACATCTTAGATATTAAAAATCTAATGAATGTCTATTATGCCTTGGATTACTCACAACTAAACTATATGGTACTTTACTGGGGGCCAGACAACTGAACTTAATCGAATTTTTGTGATACAAAAAAAAATAATATGCAAGATTTTTTCTATGGGTCCAATTGAATCATGTAAGCCCATTTTCAAAATGCATCATATTTTGCCACTCCCTTGTATACAAGCGCTAATTTTTGTAAAAATGAACGAAGGAAAGTTTCCACAAAATAACTCGGTACATCATCATGACACTAGGTCAAATAGTAACATTTATGTTTCAAGCATTAATTTGTCTATGTATAAAAAAAGCCCTTATTACTTCTGTAGTGATATATACAATCACCTACCTAACTCTTTTAAGCACATTAACTCGGTAAGCAAATTTAAAAAATATATAAAGGGCTACCTTCTCGACAACTGTTTTTACTCTATCCAAGAATACTACAATAAATAGTTTAAACTGCATTATTGCATTGTTTTTCACATTTTTAGCTGCGCACCTTGAATATGTTACCTATCTGTTTTATTTTTATTTATTTATTTTAATCATTTAATTCATAATATTTTACATTTAGTGTTTATTACTGTTATACTTGTCTATTAATTATTGCTATTCTATCTTTTATACCTAATATATGACGTTGTCAATATCTTTATAAGGTGATACGACAATAAAGTTATTATTATTATACTTGATCTGCTTTTTATGTCATAATTTTATCTACCTTAAATTTAGATTAATTCAGAGATGGGTCAAGGAAGCTTTCCATTGGAAAGTTTCCAGGAAAATTTCGGAAGTAGTTTCCGGAACGGAGTTTTGATAAAAATGAAAGTTTCCTTTAAAATATTTGTATATTCCGAAAGTTTCCAAAATTCCGGGGAAGTTTCCAAAACTCCGGGAAAGTTTCCAAATTTTTCACGAATATTTACAGTTATTATTTACACATATTTACTCATAAATTTGAAATTGCCGCCACAATGATCTAACATAACCTCAAACGCTGATATTTTTTCAAAATTATCAAAAATTAATCGGATGTTTGATGACGTAGGGTTTCATATGGTCACCGCTCAGATTATTACTATTGGCATTGGCACAGAATTTCTCTAATTTCGTGCTATTGGCTATGATCAAGGATGAGTTGACAGACATATGATAAGTTACGTTTATTTGTATACCCGCACTATCGCTTCCCGATGAATAATATCTAGCATTTTTTTCTGTTACATTAAAAACGAAAATGATTAAAAAGAAATATACTTTTATTTTTTTACAAATTATAAGATATTATTTAATTTTCATACATTTAGTGTTATTTTATATAAGTAATATGCGATTTAGATGTTATTTCTGTCTTGCCTTCTATATTTCCGTTTCTGCACAAAATAGGAGTTACGACTTACATATGACATTATTTACATAAATTTTTAATTTTATAATCCACATATTTATCACATTTTATAAATTATTTTATTTATATTTAATTATTTAATAATTCAAACAAAACGAATTACTGGGTAACCACCCAGTTGCTCCATATTCTTCATATAGCACAGGGCACATATAGCGAGTGTCATATAATATCGGTTATTTGGTAAAAGTCTGTAAAAGTAATGTAAATAATATATTTATATGCACTTATTTGGTATCAAAATGAAGCTTAGATCATTACGAATCAGATTTCACCATAAAATAGACTCTGAATATTCCCAATGGAAAGTTTCCAGGAAAGCTTCCTGGAAACTTTCGGAGTAATCAAAACTCCGGGAGTTTACCCATCTCTGGATTAATTAATTATTAACTAGATATAATGTTCTGCACAGATATTTAACTGCTTTATTGACTTGTATACAAATGTAAATTTCTAAGGATGAATGAATTGTTTTGAAAAATTACGATTTTTAAAAATGTCTGCCATTTCTTATTCGATTGTTTCTTTATAAAGTGAACAAATAACTGTCCTTGATTCAACCTCATCATTTCCTGGACCCACTATTAAATAAATACCACCTTCTTGACCCCCATTTTAAATGGCCGATAGTTCTTTAGGAAGCATTTACAGATATGTTATGATGCTCTTCTTATTTTTACTCAGGAATTATGAAACACCCTGTATAGTCCTCTAGACCAATAAAGTTATTAAAAATAAACTTACCTGTTTCAGATTAGTAGTTGGTAAAGCTACAAGAAAAGACACAGCTAAAATAAAGAAAGCTGTTATTAGGCCTGCTTCTAAAACATCCACCGTGACAGGTGTCGCATTTGGGCCATATTGAGTGGGAAAGCCATTAGATCTGCCGAGGTCGAAAAACATGTTGATCAGCGCACACCTGCACACTTACTCCCTAATTTTAACACTCTTTAAAAACTCCCAGTCCCATCAAACGAAAAAAGCACAACTCAATTAAAGAAGCTTCTCTTAGAGCAAGTTGCAGTAAACTGGGAGGTACTTTTTCCGATTCGGATGATTTGTCACCACTTCCTAATGATAAGATAAAAAAAACACTGCTTATTTAAATATTTTTATTTGTGTTATCAAGTTACAATTTTAATTCCCATAACAAGTTAAAATGTATAAAACGGAATGTAATATTATTGTCATTAGATTTTTCTTTTGGAAAATTGAGCTGATATATTGCTTATAGTTAAATAGCTGTTGTTTATCACATTAGCAACAAATACACGGAAATTTATGAAATAATAAAAATATTTACAAAACCTAGGGATAGCATAAAAAGTTCGTAACATTTTAAAAAGACTTATAAATAATCATTCGAACAATAGTTTTAATATCTAATACAATATCAAAAGAATATTTAGGTGCATTCATATACTGGTCACAGCTTTTGGGTATAAATATTAAAAATATTATTAAAATCAAGAATTAAAACCAATAAAGAATAATAAATTAGTTAAGGTAAAACTTGACTACAATATTTCAAACAACAAAAAATTATAACACTGTATGTAGTAACCAAAACAATAGATGTACCTAAGTTTGCAGTGTACAAAGTTCTTGGAATGTCAGTCTCACACGAGAGTGGATTTATAATAATCACTGTATCCTGTATCTATTCATAACAGAAAATGTAAAAAACATATACAGCGTGTTCACGGATGGATGCAACAAGAGGGATAACTTTTTTATTTTCGATTTTTCAAAGTTATTTTTCATAAGAAATTTTGTTTACCTTATCTTTAGTTAAAATCAAAAATTTGTAAGGGGTGCTCAAAAATATGGAAAAGAGAGAACTGTCATTATTTTTCATTTAGAGCAAAACATTATTAGAAAAAGTTGTTTGCAATGTTAAAATAAGTCAATTCTAAATTTCATTGATTTTTGATGTGAAAGGAAGGTACTGTATATAAAATTTATACACTTACCATCAGAGCTGGGAGTAATTGATTACTAAAGTAATTAAATTACTTGGTGAGACGTTAGGTGGGTATGGGACCGGACCTACACGAGATCACAGAAGTGCAGCAACGTAGCGCGCGGTGAGGACTTGGATGGGTGATTGGTCCTGGCGCCTGATCTAAAGGGCACCGCGCAGCGAAACAACAGTTGCTAGGGCTATACAGGGTGAGCACAATAAGCCCAGGAGGCTGCAGTGCCCCCAGAGTAGTATACAGGCAAGCCCGGGAGGAGGGGGCTTTGGTCAGTAAGAGTCTGTCGTTTCATTGGAAGCCCATGAGGATTAAAAAAAAAACAATTACTAAATTAAATACTTTATAAAAAAAGTAATTGTAATTGAATTGCTATTTTTAAAGCAGTAGTTGTACTTAAAAATTATTAATTCCTCACGCAATACTCTGAAAATCAGTAATTGACACATTCACTGCCAGAGCTCATTAGTGACGATTGATCGTGTGCCACCTATTTTCTTTTGCAATTTGTTAATTTAATGTTTGTATTTAGTGGAGTAAAAAACAGGGGAAAAGTCGCTTCCTTCTCGAGTTTTTTTTTTTAATCTTAGAACAAACTGAGACATATACCATTTCGTTAAGTAGGTCAATATTCATTAGAAATCATGAAATACGACATTTTTTAGTGGTCATGGACATTGTAATTTTTAAAAAGGTGTGAAATTTTGTTTTTTTTTTTTTAATCATGTTTTTTTGAACATCTAATGCCGTATCTCAAAAACGAATGGAGATATCCACATGAACTTTTTTTTGTTATAAAACACACACTTAAGCGCTTCTATCTGTGTATAGTATTGTTAATTAAAACATTTTTAAGCATGTTAAAAACTTAAAGTTCAGAAAATATGCAGTCAAATTTTCACTAAGCTACAAACTTTTTGTGTTTGGAAATTTTGTATAACATGCTGCGAAGAAAATAAAGCCAAAAGACCCAAAAAAGTTTTTGATAGCATAATTCTCATTGTGTCTCTGATAGTTTAGGTACAGTGATTTTTTTGGAGCGTGCGAATTGCAGAAATTGAGTATTAATACGCCCACGTCCACTAAAACTAACTAGTCTCAGGGCGGTGTACGATCAACTTTATTCGTCAAATCGAAGGTCAAATTATAAAACCGCTGCCCAAGGAATCACTACTTCCACATCTGGATCTTTTCTATCCAAGTCTCTCACAACGAAAAAAAATTGAATGTGGAAATAATTGTTTATGGAACTTTAATAATAAAATATTTGAAATCGTCTACCCTAAAAACCTATAAAACGATATGCCACATCGTTAGTGGGGCTGAGGGTGGTGGAAGGGGGGTGGTATTAGTGGTGGATAAAGTAAAAAAAAATTTGAGGCCTTTGGTTCTTGTACACGCACTAAATGACAATTTTATTTTTTCGCCCTCTTGAATAATGGGAGTTGGTAATGCCAAAAAAATTTTGAGACCTTAGCTTCTCTCATACATACTAAATACCAATTTTATGGACTCTTACTTGCTTGATTTGCTTGTTTACCCCCATTTACCCCCAACCCTTTAACGGAATAATCTAAATCCAGATCTCGTTAAAATACATAGGTACGTGTACCAATTTCAAGTCAATATCTTAAACGGTTCCGGAGTAATCGTGTTACAGACAGACCGACAGACATAATTTTTTTTTTGCTCAAACTTAAAATCTCGACGTTTCATGACATTCTAAGCCTATTTGGATAATAAAAATTTTCAAAAATATTTTTGTCGATACTATACTTACACTGAATGTGGAAGTAAAATGTGTAACGATATTCATTCCCTTATTACCACTTGTATTATATTGTAGAACGTATGGCCATTGTGTGAATTGTGCGTGGATTATCTGCTAAAAAAATATTTAAGATAAAAAAGCAATCTAAGTTTCATTGTAATATGGAGTGGATTTTATGTGGCGTAGTAATAGAGGAGAACGATAAACTTGTGCACAAGCCATGGAAACAGGGTTTCTATAATTAGGGCTGCGGAAATTAAGAGACTTAATTTAGGATATTTTTTTTCTTTTTTGTTACCTAATTTAGGCGAAAATAACACATTTACTCAATTATTGTGTGGATCTAGGGTAAAAATGCAATGCATGGGAGTTTCGGATAGGGACTCTGACACAGGAAATGTCGGATACAAATATTAAGATTGCCACGTTCAAAAAAAAGTGCTTTAAGAAACTGTCTTTTCTATTTGGCTTCAATAATAACGCAAAAAAAAAAAAGGAAAACTCGATAGTTTACTTTTTATCAAAACACTCCAAAATTATTACTTTTCCTAAACTTCTGTTTATGGGATTTTATTAGCCCCCTAGTTGCGCAACTTTTTTTTCCATTTACTATTATTATTTTTTACCATTTCCGAGATCCCAATGCAATGCATTTTTATCCCAGATACTCTATTTAAGATTTTTAATTCCTTTTTGCCTTCAACCTTAGTCGCTAATGCGCCACTGGAAAAAATAAGTTATCTTTCAGATCCTAAAACGTGATAAAACAGCTCTAAACATAAAAAAATAATAATGAAAAGTTCCGTTACACACAATACACAATCATTATTATTCTTAAGTGCCGCGCGCGTACGCTTCGACAATTCCTCCATACTAAAAAATTCGTAACTAGCAAACTATTGCTAATAATGAAAATATTTTTTTTCTAAAAACTTTTTTATTAGCTTCATTTTCTTCATAGCATGTTACACAAAATTTTCAAAAACAAAAAAGTCCCTCGCTTAGTGAAAATTTGATGGCGTATTCTCTAAACTTTCAGGGTCATCTACGTTTTTAGCATGTTCACATTTTTTTTTATTAGCAATCCTATGTATAGAAAGAAGCGCGTAAGTGTGTGTTTTATAACAAAAAAAAGTTCACATCGATAGCTCAATTCATTTTTGAGATATGGCAATAGATGTCCAAAAAAAACATAATTTAAAAAAAAATTAAGTTTTACACTTTTTTTTAAATAAGAATATCTGTGACCACTAAAAAATGTCGTATTTGGTGTTTTTATGTGTAAAATGATGTTGTCGGTAATACCCACTGTGTCTGATCTTGTTCTAAGCTGATAAAAAAAAACGACGCTCCTCTAATTAGCTAGTGATTAGCTAGTGAACACTCTACTAAGTTCAAATTTTCCATTTTTTTTTGCTAAAAAAAAAATTTGTTTTTTTTCATTTTTTTTTCCTTTCAAGGTTTCTTTTTTTTTTCTTTTTTTTTTTTTATTAATTGCAATTTAGTGCAACACTGTATTAGGTACATAGAAGAACGCCTCTCGGGCGGTCACGGCATTTTTATCAAAATCGGATGCACACCCCTGGGGCGGTGCTGGCAGTGAATGTGTTAATTACTGAGAGAAATTATTTCATTTAATTTAAATTACTTGAAGTAATTTCTAATAATTTCAATACCGTAGAGTTGAATAGGCATGCGCCGTGCATTTTAAATTAATTTATATATATTAATAGTGTTACTAAACATTAGAAATTATCAAATCTGTTTTCATAATTTCTAACTGGAAAGTATTTAAATCACCGACTAATATCCAGGAGAAGGGGCAAATCTGAGAACACACTCATATTGAACTTGGATGTCATCTAACAGAGTATCTCTGGGGTGCAATGCGGTTATTTCCTAAAATTATTTAGTTGTATTCGGTCTGTGACATAAAATTGTAGTGTGTATTAAAGGGGAACCATATTTAAAAGGGTTTACATTGTTTTAAACACGACCGAAAAAGGTTATTTCAAAGGTCAATCGGATAATTTACGCCGTACGCCTGCCGGGTGGGTGCCACATGCTACTGCGTTACAAAAATATTCATAAATAAAAAAACTAGGTCCTAGGTGAAGAAATTTTTTTTTTCAAAAACTTGTCCTGTATCTTGGCTTCAATTGCTTCTCTGCATGTATATGAAAATTTGCAAAAATAAAAAAGTTTGTCGCTTAGTCAAAATATGAGAACATTCTTAGCGAAGTAATAAGTCGAGTAGTAAATTCATTGTTGTTTAAAGAAAATAATAAACAATAGTCGAGAGAAACAAAAAGACCATTGGAAGCGCTTATTTGTATACTTCTTCTGCAAGGTACTGGGCTCCCACCCTGTTCGGTTCAGTGAGGAATATATAAGGCGTTTACCAATAGGATTGTTAAGGCCTGCCAAATTTCCCAATCTAATACCTCTTGATTTCTTTTTATATGGACAGGAAAAGGCCAGAATATTTTGAGAATTGATTAATGCTATACACAGGTAAATGATAATTACTACTTTTTGTTGAACAATTTAACATTGAAAAAAATTACTGGACTTTGGGCAAACAGTTTTCATGTTGCGCATATCAGAAAGATTAGCACATCCTATACATAACCATAAAAAAACATTCATGGTAAACTTTGTATACTGCACATTAGTTACGAATATATCTAAAAAATGGAATGTAAAAAAGAATGTATTTGTTGCATAAAAATGAGTTTCAATATCATAAAATTATTTTAAAACTCCTTATAACCTACATAATAAATATAAAAACAAAAAAGTCTACCCAGATTAAATAACATTATGAATTGGACATGAACACTGCATCTCAGAATTAAATTGAAATAATAGCAACAACATAAATAATCGATATTTACAAAGAGCATGAAGTATCAATATAATTGAAATTAAAGTTCTATACATTTTCACAATATTAACTGTCTTAGAAATATGTTGGTAATAATGTAATAAGGTCATTTATTAGGGAGATTTTAAGCCCCCTAATTTACTAGATACGTTAAATGTCAAAAATTATACTGAACATGCACAGTAACTAGAAAATAACAGATTTCATTATTATTAACGTTTTGAGGTGGTGTTAAGTTTTTGAAACTACCACTTTCTTGACGTGAGTGACATACGTAAACATATAAGTGGCTGCCAAAAAGTCTGCGCCATATGGGAAACTGTTATTATTGACTTTCTGAAAATTTTTATTTTTGATAAAAATTAGTGCACGTTCTCAAACGAAGAAGGAGCAGCACAAATGTTTGTTAGTCCTGATGCTTAGGTCGGAAAATAAATTTTTTTTGAAATTGTCTCTAGAGTAAACTACTTTTATTTTTGAAGATATCGAAAAATGCGAAGTAATATCCAGATATCAAATTTGGCTGTCCTATTTTAAAAATAAAAATTTTCCACTTTTTTACGCATAATTCCTGAACTATGGTTTTAAATATTTTTCTGTTATTAATAATTCTCTCTATTTAATAGTTTCAGCCTAAGTAATCCACTTTGAAGAACTTTTAGCGGTACTCTTTTGACCAAATAAATATTTTGAAAAAGAATGCTGAATTTCTTGGTACATAGTTGTTCTCCTTTTTTCCAGTGTTAACTTTCTCCAAATGTTTTAATACAAATCGCTTAAGAAGAGTTTCATTTAGCGATTTGTCTTAAAAAATGTCGAAAAAGTTAACATTAGAAAAAAACAGAACAACTATGCACCAAGAAATTCAGAATTTTTTCCCAAAATATTTATTTGGTCAAAAAAGTACCGCTAAAAGTTCTTCAAAGTGGATTTTAATCTATTACTTAGGCTGAAAATATTAAATAGAGAGAATTATTAATAACAGAAAAATATTTAAAACAATAGTTCAGGAAATGTGAGCAAAAAAGTGGAAAATATTAATTTTTTAAAATAGAACAACCAAAATTTATATCTGAACATAACTTTGCATTATAAGCAAATTCTTTGAATAAAATTTTTTGATATCTTCAAAAATAAAGGGAGTTTACTCTTGAGACAATTTCAAAAAAATTAATTTCCAACCTAAAAGCTTCAGGATTAACTCACATTTGTGTGGCCCCTTTTTTGTTTGAGAACATGCACTAACTTTTATCAAAAATAAAATTTTTCAGAAAGTTAATAACAACAGTTTCCCACATGGTGCAGACTTTTTGGCGGTCACTGTATAACTTCAGTTTTTATTTATTTCAGAAGTTTTGCTGTTTGTTTAAAGTCAATCATTGAAGTGGATTACTTTCTTCAGCGGTACACTCGGTGTTGCCAAAGGTACATATCATTTAACTCATTTTGTTGCATATTTGAAATCAGAAACAAAAATAAATAAAAAAATTGTATCATTCAGAAATGCTCAAATGTTTTATATTCAATTTCCTACAAATATAGTAAATTTTATTGTAAAAACTTTATAAATACTTTAGACTTCTCAACACTGTCAAAACCTTATAGTGCTACATTATTTCAACCTAAATAAGGAAAAACGTTATCGGTTACAAACGTATTCAGTTATTTTTTAATAGCTGCCGATGAGCAGCATAATGGATAACGTTTAAAGTTGTTAAATAAGTGACATAAAATATCCCTATTATCTGTTTAATATGCTATTATTATTGGCAGTTTATTATTTTTATTAATTTAAACTTAGAATTAACAATGAAAATATTCAAGAAAACGAGTGATTAATGGTAATCAAAAGGAGATTAAAAAAACCCTGAAAAAAATCGTATAATATACTTACTGTTACTATACTTTTTATATAATATGCTATAATAATAACCGGCTCACAATTTGGGGAGTCACCTAGACTTGTAGAAAAATCATTTTATTCTGTGGATCAATTTTGAAACCATCAGTTGTAAAGTAACACAGAAAAATTAAGAAAATGCCATAACCAACATTTAGACAATATTCGTCAGATTGTTTATAAAAATTACAAACAAAAGTGGTCTCAGAACGCTTCTTTGAGGAACCCCACAATTAATATTTAAAATATCAGATCAGACTGTTGATGTTGATTATTGTTTACCACTTTTATCAATGTTAATACCTCTATTATTTGCAATTCATATCCTTTGATAAATAAATTATTATTATTATTATTACAACGAAATCATTATCGTACATAATATATTCTCTAGTATGATAAAGACACTTTAACGAAAAACTATGAAATCAAACATTTTTGAGAGGCGAACTTTGACGATGCATATAAATTTAATGTATTCCGTGTAGATAATATAAAGACCAATTACGTAGAAAATTTTATGCTCTATAAATAAAGTATGTATAGCTATTTGCCTGGTCTTGGATACTTTTCAAGAACAGTAAAAAAAATAGCGTTTTTGTTAATAAAATTGTTGATTAATTTTTCCTCAAAAATCTGGTAGACTAACTTTCTTTCCTTAAATTTAGATATAAATGTAACACCTTCATTGTATCAACGCCCTGGTGGAGTTTAAACTCACCAAGACACAGATACACAACCATTATTTTCAACACTGTCATCTGCTGCAGTTAACATATGCAGTGATTAGCAGTGTTGTGTCACTCAATGGTCTAGCTCACTGTACTACCATCTGGGTAAATTGAAGAGTGGATGCTCTGTTGGAATTTGGCCAAGAATATCGCTATAAGTAGATATCCCTTTTAAAACCATCACCTGTTACGTTCCTCATATCCAAAAAACTTTTTTTGGCTAGCACAATTTTTTTTACACCAAATTAATAAATACCTGCATAAAATATTAATTACTTGAATTGCATAACATCAATCCTATCTCAAATAGTAAGCACCCCTGATTTAAAAAAAATTACTCTTTAGGCCAAAGTAAAAATAACTTCTTTTAACGTAGTCGATGAAGCTATTTACCTACAAAAACTTGCAAAATGAATAATTTTTTTTTTAATGAGTCCGTGAAAGTGTGTAGAATAATATCCTGAAATGTTTACATTTCGCTCGGACACAGAACATAAAAAAAAAGTGAAAAAAATTTTTTTCATCATTTCTTCAAAATTTTGAAATTAAGTCAAGCTAGGAAAAAATAAAAAACACAGATGGATAGATCATGTATTTATGAACAAAAAAGGTCCTAACAAAATTTATCGCTAAAGCCACGGTATTCCCGGAAAAAAATAGCTTTACAACTCGGAGCGAGATCCATGCGTGCACGGGCTTGAGTACGCATGACTGACACTGATGCACTCTGAATTACATGTCACTAAATAAGAATTTGTTCAATCTATATGAGTGTTGGTTCATTTAAAAGATGAAAATTTGTAGTTTTCCGGTGCTTTTTTGTTTTAAACAATACGAACAAAGAATGGATGGGAAAAATATACTTATATATATTATAACGCAGGAATTCAATCGTCGCAATAAAAAAATATAGAAAAAAATAAAAGACCTTCAAAAAAATTCTTTCTTCGTTGAGAACTGTTAAAAAGTATGTACACTTCATGATTATTATGGTGTATTAAGTTGTAGTAACGTGGATTTAAAAAAAAGTACATTTCAAATTATTTTAATTTCATTGCTTGATGATATTTTTGATACATATATATATATATTGGAGGCTGTAACTTGTCGAGAAATTGCCCCATTGAAAAAAATAAAATATCACTATTTCGGAAAAAATGTATACTTTTCGAATGTTCAAACACAAATTCGTTTACTTGTATGCATTTTTTCGAAAATATGATCAATCACATCATGTTCAGAAAACCAATTTTCACGATCTTATCCATATAACTCTCTATAGTTTTGAATATAAATTCTAGAACTTTTCCATGGAAATTACAATAAAAACAATATAGTAAATACAGGTAAAAATTCATGTGAGTTACGACGCCGCAGATCTGCTTCGATCCTGCGTCTGTGTATGCGTTCATAATTATATATTTTTTCTCCATACTCACTATTTGTCCTCCTATTCACTAAGAAAAATGTTAAAAATGTGTAATAAGAAAAAGAAAAAAGCTTTATTTCACTCGTTAGAACAGCTAAGAATTTTTAGAGGTTCCATAGTATGCATTTAACTGTGCAGAGTGATAAAGTTACTTCACTATTTTTTTCCAGGAATACCGTGGCTTTAGCGATAAATTTTATTAGGACATTTTTTATTCAGAAACACGTGGTCTATCCACCTATATTTTTACTTTTTCCTACCGACTTAATTTCAAAATTTTGAAAAAATGGACGAAAAAAGAATTTTTTAAGTTCTGCACCCGAGCGGAATGTAAACTTTTCAGGTTATTATTCCACACACTTTCACGAAATCATTAAAAAAAAAATTATTCATTTTACAAGTTTTTGTAGCTTTCACTATAAAATGTTCTCTGTCGTCTGGGCTAATCACAAACACCAAACTTTCACGCAATATATCTAAAGACAGGTCGGATAATTTCAAACGCCAAAAATCCTGGGAAATTCTGGATTTGAATTCGTTCCCACCTGTCCCCACTCAAAAACTGTCTAAGATGCAGCGTTGTCCACAATGTTGATAACATAACCATTAGTTAATTACTAAAACACCAAGTTGATCAAGATTCTACATAACAATTAACAAAAATGTTCAATGAGCAATAAAAACAAAAAAAAAAAAAACAATAAACTTAAATGATCCCTGCTTCTTCTAACCTTTGTTTACGATGGTGGTACATGTGTACTCGCAGGCAGCTTTGGTTCCGCATAGTCTTACCGCAAATCTGACAGTCTAAATCCATGGAATTGTCTTCGTGCTTATCACGAACGTGCACCTTTAAATTGTATCTGTTGACGAATTTCCTACAGCAGTACGGGCAGTACACGTGACCCTTGTTGTCGGTGGAATACGAGAGCATAATATCTGAAAAAATTTAAGATGAATGAAAACATAAAAATTAAACAGGTTTATATTACCTTATTGAAGTATGTACAGTGAGTTAACTAAGCCCCTTGTCACCAAAACCTCGATAATTTGTACAGTAAAACAATAATATACAGGGTTAATTAAAATCATTTTTCGTACATAAACTGTTTGTTATAATTTATGGATATTAAGAACAGAGTAAGAAATCAACATTTCTAAATATGATATATACTTTTTTCTTATCTATTGTATCCAAAGAACTAACACTACGACTTTGCTATTCATTTTTTTTCAAACAAACAAAAATGTCTTTTTTGGATAATAATCAAAAGATTATCAACCTAAGATTTTCAGCCAATTATAGAATATACATATATGTAGTTTAATGCTTATCCTTTAAATAATATTCAGAGATGGATAAAAACCGGGTTTTTATTTTTTGGGGTTTTTCTTGGGAAAAAACCGGTTTTTCCCCGGAAAAATATTTTTTTATCAAAATGAATTGGTCATTAAAAGACCATCATTATGATACCAAATATGTTAGGCATATTTTATTGTATTCATAATATAAGGGCTCTAATGGTATTTTTTTTTTATTTAGTTCTAACCTAACTTTTAGTCTAAAAGTTTAGTTAGACTAACTTTTAGTCTAAAAGTTAGGTTAAAATTGGCGGCAAATTCAAAAATTCATTTTTTTTTTTATTTTAACCCTCCTAGGAAAAAACCCATTGGCATCTCTGATTATATCTAAGAAAAATCTTTTTCAGAATTTCCAATAATTCATCAACTGAAATTAAAGTTATCAGAGTGGATTATTCAGCCACACTTTGGTTACTGCGGATCTGTACTAAATCAATAGACTTGTATATATATTTTTTATTTCTTTAGAGTATTTATTTATATGGAAAAATAGGCTATGCCAGTGGCGGATCCAGAGAGGGGCGCTGGGGGCCATCCCCCCCGACATTCGGAAGACTTTACCTGTCACCACACGTACAGGAATGTCTTAAGGCATGGTCAAACTGGGCCATGGCCGGGGGCCTCGTCGTACATGCCCATTTAAAGTTATTTTCTATTTTTTTTTTATTGCAAACAAAAAAGTCCAATAATTATAGAAATTTCCATCACAAAAAATGTTATCTGAGATTTTCCTTCAGTAAGTTAGTTACACACAAAACCACAAAAATCCATTCTGGGTGTGCCATGCAACCCCCCCAAAAAACCACCCCTTCGGTGAAATAAGCCTTATTTTACTGATAACTCATTAACCGTTGAAGATATAAAAAATTGCTCATCATAAAAAAGAAAGGACTAATTTCCTAAAAAAAGCCCTGTTGTGTTTTGTTGTACATGCCATGGTTTTCGGGAAAATCGATAATGAAAAAAATTCCAAAATTTGTATTTTAATGCGCGCGAATTTTCATTTATTTGAAATTTTTTGCGCGCGGCCTATAGAAAAAATTGAATTGGTCGAAAACTATACAAGCTAGGAAGAAAAATCAAAATCGGTTTTAAAGGGGATATAAAATACTCTCTCTTTTGGCTTCTGGCATATTGAAATTTGAAATCATTAAGCTCAAATAGAAATATAAGTTTAGAATTAAAATTACGCATTTTGTCAAATTTTCATTTTTACACCTCTTTCAACCCCCATTTTGCTCAATTTTTACTCCAAGAATGAAATTTGAAATCATCAACCTCAAAAACTCCGAGAAATATAAGTTTAGAATGAAAATTACGTATTTTCTCAAATTTGCATCTTTACACCCCTTTCAACCCTCTATTTTACTCGATTTTCACCCAAAGAATGAAATTTGAAATCAGCAACCTCAAAAATCCTAGGATTGTACATTAGGGTATTTTTTGCATGTACTTATTGTCACCATATAACCCCCGAGGGTGTTTTTTTGCTCCAGTTCAAAATTTTGAGGGTGTTTGGGCTTTTCTAAGGTCGGATTCGAATTCAGTGTCGAAAAATACATTGGACTACTCAGGTCAAGTTCCAGGATCAAGACTTTTATTTGTGGCTGGGTTATTTTATTGAATTTTTCATCTTTTTTGCTTCTTCTGACCCAAATTCCAAAGACGCCATATTGAAAAAAAAATGCAAAACTGAATTTAGCATAGATAGATAGATAGATAGATAGATAGATAGATAGATAGTTTATTCATGTCAAAATACATAAAAATGTTTACACACGTCAAATATACAAGTAGGTACTAAAACATCTAGATAAATATGGTAGAATAATAAAAATGTATACTACAAGGACAGGGTATAAGTTGACAAATAAAATTAATACAAAACAGGTAAGTACAGAAACAATGTATGTGCCTTAAAAACATGGATACATGGACATAGAGAGTCGCCCTAGTGTATATAAAATTATGTTAAATCAAATTAAAGTCGCTAGATAAGAATTCATCTGTAGTGTAGAAAGCGCCGTTAAGTAGATAATTTTTTATTTTCTTTTTAAATTGAATTTCATTTAAGGCCCTTACCTGAAGAGGTAAAGCATTAAAAAACTGTATTCCTAGATAACCAGTGCCATCTCTGGTTCTACTTAGCCGTAGGAAATTATTGTTTAGATTATCTTTAATTCTCGTGTTATAACAATGAACCTGATTTCTGGTGCTAAATGAATCCTGATTTTTTTTTATATATAGAAGACACTGAAATACATAAGTACAGGGTACAGTCATGATTCTCAATTTTTTAAACTGTTCTTTACAGTCATCCCTAAATTTTAATCCGGATATTATTCGTATAACTAGCGGTTATCGTTTAATACCACTTATTCGGTATCAAAATGAAACTAATGTTTTTTTTTTTAATTCTTACTATCCTGTCATTTGTCTGTACCACCTGTACCCTGTAAATTTTGATAAAAATGAAAGTTTCCAATAAAATATTTGAATATTTCCAAAATTTCGGGAAAGTTTCCTTTGGAGCGCCAAATTTGATAGACTAGTATTACTATGAGAAGATGCCAGGGCGGAGCCAAAATGCGCGAATATTTTTACCAGTGGCATAGCTTTATCTGGGGTATAGGGATGTGTAATTGCAATAAAAGTTTCGCGGCCAAGGAACTGTGAAAATTGAGTAGATTAAAACTTGCCAATGAGCAAAATGCATAAATTTTTTTGACATCACCGAATAATAGATCACTAAAAAGCGTTATTTTCTATGTATTTTCTATTTTTTTTTATCGGAATTAAAGGATAAAAAAATAATTTAGTTTCGCTGAGAATTTAGACACGTTCAAACGAAGCAAGTTTCCCGCCATTTGCGTGTGACGTCATCCGGCATTTAGCATTGGCAATGTTTATTAGTATTATTTTCAACAGATATTTAATCTATGTACTTAGTGGTGGCAAACTATTTAATATAAAAAAGTTATATAATCTGAGACGAAAAACAATAGTTAATGTTGATAAAAATATTAAAATAATGCATTATGTTTACATATTCTGAGGTTAGGTATCTAAATCTAACTGCAGTAAAAGGATAAAAGTGAGCGTAAACAAATTTATTGTTACGAACAATGAATGATGCATCCTTGTCGCTTTTCCACCTCCAATTTCTGCACTGATATAATCGGTATTATTACCAAAAAATTGCTCATCATAAACACGTCGATTTTCGGCAAATTGTCACTTTGAGCTTGCACAAAGTCGCTGTTCGTCATTTTTACCACTTAGATAAATTAATACACTGATAATTTTTACAAAAATAAACAAATCGATATTTAAAGGTCAGCAGACTAAAATTTAACATTTAATTAACACACAATTTAATATTTCAGCACTAGCAGATGTAAACTGTCAAAGCTATCAAACTTGTCACTTGTCTCCGTACTTTTCTTAATTTACCGCTGGGTGGATAAAATACGAAGCTGATTGGCTGTGTTTTTCAAATTAGCCAATCATATAATGTTATTTCTTACTGATGCGCTCCACCGGTGAATTTAGAAATCTGCGGTCTATGGATGAAACTAAAACGTTATGCCAGATGACATCAGTACCGTTTATAGTCACGTGGTTTTGTTCCGATAAAATTTGAATTTTAAAATGATTTTTTTTTACAAAATAACTTTTTTTATAGTTTCCTTTTATTATATACTCGGCTTATATAATATGTATAATGAAAAAATAATAAATTAATGCATTTCTAAAATTCATGCATCTTGCTCATTGTTACGAGTAACCTTTGTTCAGGAGAAGTGTAAGAATAGTAAGTTCTACTAAACTCTGCCTAATAAAGTTGTTTTATTATTATTATTACCGTCACCGCCGCTCTACTGCAGGGCGCCGTCGCCACTGGTGTTGACATTGAATGTCATGTAATTCTTTCGCATTGGCTTAGAATGATGGAGCGCACAAACTCGTTTCTGCGCATATTTTTTGCTGGCATCTTCTCATAGTAATACTACTTTACTTCGTTTGTGATTTTCTAGTAAGGTTGTAATTCTCTTCCATATCAATGTTCTTACTTGTACTCCAGTCGAATTAGACATAATAAAAAATTTTATGTACTGCGGACTTTTTGTGGAAGTTGCTTAAGAGGGCATAATAAGCAAGCACAGGAAACTACACTCTGCTACACCATGTGCGTCCCCTATTTTTAGGGGTTGAAACTGTGAAATTTTACTTATGTTTCCATATCTTTTTCCCTATTGCCTGTAGGGCTCTTTACCAAGTTACAATTTTTGAAGATTCATCCCTCCTCTACATAATATATATATTACACATTTGCGGTAGGACAAACGATTTTGGCTGTATGGGACCGGAAAGGTCGCGCTGTCTGAATTTAGGGGGTCTTCTGTACAGGACAAACGGCTATTATTTTCAATCTACAATACTACACATACTAATGCCCTTAAGGAAGGATGATGATTTGTGGAAAAACTTTCATCGAATACCGCGCGGTTTTCATGATACGGGATGTTGAAATTTTGAAAACCCATTTTTTAAGAAAAAAGTGAACCTACTTTTTTCGCCCATTTTTTTTTTCATGCATGTACGACCCTGATATAAGAAAATTTACGTTGGTTTCATTTTAATACATTCGTTGGTTTAGTAGCTAGACAGCAAAATATGCCAAAAATGGCTATTTTGGTATTGTTGAATTAAAAAAACCAAAACCAGTATAATTCTGGTAAATGTTTTTGTTTATCCTAAAAGACCAATTCATTGCGCATAGAAAATGTGTTTTTGTATTTAAATAGGATCAACACTTATTGTGTAATAACGATTTATGTCATGAGTTCTCCAGTCTCCTTTCTCACATTTCTTTTTGCGGCTTTATGGTTTATAGTAGGGCAGAAAGCAATGTATACCTGAACAGAGCACATATTAGGGTGTTAAAATGCGATAGGACGTGCCGTTTTCGAGTAAAACGCAAAAAATTATTTCAGATCACACTTTTTATCGACTGATTAGTAAATACTCACCGCTGACTACGAAAAAATAAAACTATGTGTCACTTCTTGCTTTTCTGTTTATGAGGGACATTGCTAATGAAAAAATTAAGGCACTCGGACGGAATAGGGGGTTCTCACTCCCCTATTTGAAGATTCACGCTTGTCTCGAATCATCATTGCAACTTATTTTGTGTCTATAACAAAATCCACAGTAATTTTACCTTCCTCGAAAAACAGCTATTATATGTCCATTTCATCGGAAAATGATTTAAAAAAACAAACTCCTAAGAAAGAAAACACCAAAATGTAGAATTTATTTATCAGATCACAATTCAGAACACAATGAAAACTCAAAACAAACATAACCAAACAAGTGCGTTTTACTCGAAAACGGTAAGTCCTATCGCATTTTAACAAGAGACCCATTTTAACACCCTATTATGTGCCCTGTCCACGTGTATAATGCTTTCTGCCCTACTATGAACCATAAGGCCGCAAAAAAAAAATTGTGAAAAAGGAGACTGGAGAACACATGACATAAATTGTTATTACACAATATGTGTTGATCGTACTTAAATACAAAGACACATTTTCTATGCGCAATGAATTGGACTTTTAGGATAAACAAAAACACTTACCAGAATTATACTGGTTTTGGTATTTTTAATGCAACAATACCAAAATAGCAATTTTTTTGGCGAAAAAAGTAGGTTCACTTTTTTTTTTAAAAGGGGTTTTCAAAATTTGAACATCCCGTATCATGAAAACCGTGCGGTATTCGATGAAAGTTTTTTCACAAATCATCATCTCTCCTTAAGGGCATTAGTATGTGTAGTATTGTAGATTGGAAATAATAGCTGTTTGTCCTACGGCAAATGTGTAATATATTATGTAGAGGAGGGATGAATCTTCAAAAAGTGTAACTTGGTAAAGAGCCCTACGGGCAATAGGGAAACAGATATGGACACATAAGTAAAATTTCAAAGTTTCAACCCCTAAAAATAGGGGACGCACATGGTGTAGTAGGGTGTAGTTTTCTGTGCTTACTTATTATGCCCTCTTAAACAACTTCCACAAAAAAAGTCCGCAGTACGCAAAATTTTTTATGATGTCTAATTCGACTGGACCATTGAGACCATATTCATATGCTATATTTTATTACTTCTCATCAGCAAAACTCAAGCTGGGTTTGAGAGGTACGTTAGTAAAGTTATTTACAAATATCTTCTCATTGTGACACTATGCAAATAGCCAATAGAAGGTTAACTGAAACTATCCACTACTGCAAAACTGCCAACTTTGATGTGTTTCATATTTTTTGCTTGCCACTATATAATAGTAATCTCCAATGATCTTCCTTACCTAATCCCAAACAAATCCCTTTTCAACGAATGTCTGGGTATAATTATCACTTAATAATAATATTAGTCTTTATTGATAGAAAAACCTTCCCTTGAGTTTTTCCCAATAGGTACTGTCGTGCGCAAAAAAATGAGACAAGTCATAACGTATTTTTGCTGAAATCTAACTTTAATTTTTGTGGCATTGCCAGTTATTTGTCAAAATTCATTGCAAGTGTTCAAAAACTAATATGCTCCATATAAGTGATTTAGTTAAAGCTGGAGTTATTGCTAAAGCAGAAGATGGATGGTCAATGAGACAAATTGCACTGCGTTATAATAGTAACAAAAATTCGGTGTGTAACATTTTAAAAAAGTGGAGAATAAATGGTATGATTAGTAGAAACGAAGGATATCAATTCAACAAGATTTGCAATTGGTAAATACATTAGTAGAAAATCCATTTTACTCAGTTATTCAGGCTGCTGAAGAAACAAATTTTCCTGAATCGATTAGTACTGGTAGCCTCGGGGAGTAAGAGAATCGGAGCTACGCTGTCATCAAGCAGCACAGAAATACTTACTTAAAGCTGAACATAAAGAAACTCGACTAGGATTTTCGCTTGAATTTTTAGTGCATGATGTAAATTTTTGGAACAATGTAGTTTTTACAGACAATAAAAAAAAAAACTTTCCAGTCAACACACAGCGGTCGTATTCGTGTTTACCGACCTCTGAATACTCGATTCAATGAGAAATATATATCTAACAATGACAAAAGTGGTAGATTTTCCGTTAATATGTAAGCTTGGATATCTGCATGTGGTCCTGGTGTTTTGTGGCATATCGAGGAACGATTTAATAGTGAAACATATATTAAGATTTTAGACAATATTATGCTCCCTTCTGTGTCACAATTATTTCCTAATAATGAATTTATATTTCATCAAGATAATTGTTCTGTTCATACTGCTCATACCGTAACTAACTGGTTTCAATTTAACAACATTAATGTTCTTAACTGGCCCAGTCATAGTCCAGATCTTAACTCTATGGAAGACGTATGGGGACTACTCGTAAGAAGTATCCAAAAACTAAATGTGAGACCATAGCCCAAGAATTACTGAAAATAATAAATAATGCATGGGAAAATATTACTGATGATTATTGTATAAGATATTTAATTCTATGCCAAACAGACTTATAGAAGTTATAAATAGAAATGGTGCAATAACTAAATATTAATAGTTAGTTTCTTGTTAAGCTGGATATGCTTTGTCCCCTGATCCAGGATTTAAACTTATTGTGCCGTTTATTCTCCACTTTTTTAAAATGTTAAACATCAAATTTTTGTTAATATTATAACGCAGTGCAACTTGTCTCATTGACCATCCATCATTTGCTATAGCAATAATTACATCAGCATTACAATAAAGAATAAAATAAAAGTGTTAACTGTTTTATTTCAGCTACTCATTACATATTCAAATAGAGACAGATTTACATTAGAAAAAAATAGTTGTCCTATTTCTTTTTGCTCACGACAGTACTTATATCACAGCCAGTAGTCAGTACACACAAAAGTGTGTATTTTTCATCTTATTTGGTACGATATGCTCCAAGTACAGATGAAAATAGAGTTATTGTGTATATTGGTTTTTTTTAAGATAGTTGGACTATTTATAATTATATTTTTAAATGTCCTACCAAAGGTCTCAAATCAAATATATAGAGCAACATAACCTAAAATTTTGACGTTTTATTTTTTGGTGAAACTTGGGTCCAAGAAGAATAGAGAAATAAGCATGTCGTACTTTAGCTATATCCATAAAAGTGGAAGAAATAAGATGGCGCTATTCTCAAAGAGGATCACAAATACGGAAAAATAGACAAGCACAGTTATTAATTTGATAGACATTCCGCTGTTTTCACTGACAACAGAGCCAGTTTGTGGTATCACATTTTGTAGATGGTTTTCCTCAATTTTCCCATAAATGTGCTTACTCATTCTCTCTATTCTTCATGCTTTGAAAAATTGGTTGCGTTTTGTTTTAAAATACTTTCAAGTAGGAAAATACCCGAATCTGATATATTGTAGGCCTTTCTATTCCTACAATCCTTGATATTGCTGTTAAATAGAAAAACAACCAAAACAACCTCAAAGAGATTGACACAGCTCATAATTTGAGTTGCATTTTAAGTTATAATTATATTATATATTATCATAAATTTTCTGCTACTATACTAATAAAGTAATAAAACACATGATTATAAGAAGCAATATTTATTGTAAATAAAACATTTAAATATAACTAACTAGTTACTATAGGCACTTATGCATACACTCCTACAGCGATACAATTTAATATAAATCATCGTAACAGTTATACAATAACAACATTAGTAAAGATGCAGATATGTATATACGCCTTGGTTAATTCCACTCGTCGAAAAGTTTTAAATTGGTAAAAAAATTATCCTTGACTAGCATACTACAATGTCATGTACGGTAAGAAAAACCAAAATCTCTATGCTAGAATATACGAAACTAAATTGTTAGAGATGAAATGACTAACCTTAAAAACTAGATAATACTAAACAAATTGCAGAAATAAACAATAGTTAAACATTTCATATTGATGAGTACAATAAAAATCAAAATCTCTACTGCCTTAAGAAATTTATACAGAATATATAAAGTTTGTCGAATTTATTCATTCATAACAATATACAAAGAATATTGCAAAATATATTACAGCTACTTTTCGATTATCAACATAAAACAAATAATTAATTCTCAAATAACAGCTAGTTACAAAAATAACTGGTAATCAACAGCAACTTCATTACAATAGTAATAATTATTATTTAACAAAACAATCATAGAAATGTATGGAACAAAAACTATCTATGTTAGCTGACAAAAGAACCGAAATCAAGTATAGAATGTCGGTACATGCAAGTAAAAATGTATTCATTCAAAACATTCAATATGAAAGTAGTTTTAAGAAACTGGTTTTAGAAAATGTTACATTCATTCCGATTTGGGGTTTCTAGATTTTCTACGATGATTGGACAACCCCATATGAATTTTTGTTCGAAATAGTTTAATGCACGATTCGTTCTGTCCCACACTTATTGGATACTTCTGAGTTTCTAATTTGGTTGCCAGCATCGTGGGATACTCTACATAACCCATAGTACAGTATCACCTAAAATTCCTTCGGGTGGGCGTATGCAAGACATATAGATCCAAAAGATAAATATATATTTTTGACCACAACTTTCTTCTTAATAGGAATAAATTATAAGACTACCTAAGTAGAATTATAACAAGAGTGGTGTAATGTTCATTCAATAATTTCAGTCGAAAAATATATAGCTCTTAGAAATATTTTTAGCCTACTACAGAGTTAAAGATAGAAAAGTTGTGGATTGGTCTATTTTGATTAATTTTACCACATTATCTAACACATATTTTAATGAACATCTAGTACTAACACAAGTTAAATAAATTTATGAATTTATAAACAAGGATACTTTTATCTGTAAATTAGAATACATGGTGTGCAAAAGTAGCGGATTTGCCTATATCAAGATATTTTCACTACACTCCCTCCACTTTCCTAATCCATTTAATCACGGCAAAAATTATTTGACGAAATTTTAAAAAATACAGACCGATTTATTTGTCCCCATCTTTCATTTTACACATTTATCTAAATACCATGCAAACACCCCACTATATTTGGATTTAATGGAAGAACAGCTTTTATAACAGCTATTATTATTATTTATGATCATAACTATTAAAATGAATAGCTGTCCAAACCAGTGGTAATCGTCATGAGCAATGAGCATACCCCTACAAAATAAAACCTTGGAGCAGCAACCAGTAACACATTTATTATCATTATTAATTTGTTACGGATATTTAATTTCTAAGACATTGAAAAAGTTTCTTTGAAATTGATAATCTAAAGACAGAGATATTACAATTTTTTTTTTTAATTTTCAATCAACATGTATCTCCAATGAATTAGCCCAGACGACAGAGAACATCTTATAGTGAAATCCACAGAAATTTGCAAACTGATTGATTTTTTATATATTTTTCGTCCATACTCACTATTTATCCTCCTATTCACTAAGAAAAATGTTTAAAACGTGTAATCAGAAAGAGAACAAAGCTTTATTTTACTCGATAGAACTGCTAAGAATTTTTTGAGGTTTTATAGTATGCATTTAACCGTGCGCTGGCCACGCAGAGTGACAAAGTTACTTCACTATTTTTTTCCAGGAATACCGTGGCTTTAGAGATAAATTTTATTAGGATATTTTTTGTTCAGAAACACGTGGTCCATCCACCTGTATTTTTTATTTTTTTCTACCCTGACTTAATTTCAAAATTTTGAAAAAATGGATGAAACAAATTTTTTTTTCACTTTTTTTTATGTTCTGCATCCGAGCGAAATGTAAACTTTTCAGGATATTATTCTATACACTTTCATGAACTCATTAAAAAAAAGTTTACTCAGTTTGCAAAATTTTGTGGGTAAATACCTTCATCGAATGGGCTAAATTTGCGATTTGCAAAATCGGCCAGGAAATTTCAACATACTAGCTAACAATTCGTTTTACCAAAATAGTTCAATATTTTGCGGCTGCAAAGACTGCATAGCTGCATACTTCTTATTATTATTAGTTGAATCACACATAAGATATAGAATACCTTTTTGGGAATGTGCAGTTAACAATTGTTAAACAATGTGTTTGTACTTACAACAAAGAGCGTTAAAGTACATGTGTAAAGTAAAACCAAGGGATCACTGCGCAAACCTCTTTTTATTACTCACAAAATATTAATATTCAATTTTGGAGACAGTATGTCTAATACATAAAAAAATTATAAACACAGTAGGTTTTGATCCCCTGCCTGAGCACAACACTAGGCAGACATTAACTTAGTTCTGTCTCTAGTACAGGTTTCAACTTTGGAATTTCGAATTTCGTTTATTTTTGGCAACGTAATAGTAAATGCATCAAAGAAAAGTTTCTATATTATATGGTGGCTTGCTAATTTATAGGGGGTGGATGCCACCTCTTTTCAAGGGGTGGCAACTAAGAAAAAAATAAAAACATTGGAGCTGAAAGAAAATAAAATTTTAAGAAGAAAAGGTTCTATGCAACTTTTCATAAAAATTGATGGTCTTTAAGTTACCAAGACTTGAAAATTGAGATTTTAGCTTAAAAAAAGATATTTCAAAACAATGTTAGTCAAACTCGAAAAGTATTACATTGAGCGAACACATACTAGAGACAAATAAGAAAACTACTAAATTGAGGATGAATTCGTTTTTTTTAAATATCTGTAGAGTTAATGGTTTCGGACATCTGGAAGTATAAAGGTGGCATCCGAATGTCTGTAAGACGAAGTATTTAGTTTAAATGTTAAATATCTCAGAAACTATGGCACTTACGTCAAAAGCGCTAACAACCAAAATGAAAGTCTATTAAATAGGCTTTCAAATGATTGTTTTTTTCTATTTCTATAGCATAAGAAACAAAGAAGTTATGACAGAAACCAAGCACTTTTCCAAATTTTTTAATAAAAACGTCGCCATTTTGTTAATGTAAGTAGTCAGTAATTAAAAAGAAATATACTCCCATATTTTCGTTAATATATAGTAGGTAGGTAAAAAGATATATAGTAGGTAGGTAAATTTTAAACTGTAAAGGAATTTTAGAAAAAAACGTAACATTTTTGTTTCTCTGGAAATATCTCAATAAATATTAGTTTTAGAGAAAATATAGTGAATATCAAAAATGAAGCTTAGAAACTGAGAATTATTTTTTTTTAAATTTATGTAGAGTTGATAGTTTCGAGATATTTAATTTATAGATGGCATTCGAACGTTTTTAGGACGATGTATTTAGTTTAAAATGTTGAATATCTTAGTAACTGTGACACTTCCATCAAAAATTCAAACAAACAAAATTAAAGATGGTTAATCAATCTTTAAAATGATTTTTTGTTTGTATCTATATCACAAAACGTAAAGAAGTTATGGCCGATTCAATGTGGGTTTTCACATTTTTTTTAACAAAATGTCACCATTTTGTTAATGTATTGTATTGCTCAGTAATTTTTTTTTTTTTCAAAAATGCTGTATTTCGTTGATATTATAGATGCTCAATTTATGTTGTATGTTTAAAACACTTGTTTTTGAAAAAAAATTCCATCTGCCATATTAGAACTTTTTAATTTTGACTTCCTAATCAGCAATCCCAAAAACATAACTGTTCTACTTTTCAAAAATAAATTAGTAACACTTTTAAATATTCGGTCAATTTTTTCTTAATTTATCGAATATTACGCTATTTTGGTCTTAAATTCAGTCCATTTTGAATCAACCATTTTATATTTTTATTTTTTCAACATCCTTAAATATATTTGCCTATGTTATAATATTTTAACTCTGATATAAAACATTCATAATACTTGCAGAATGTTGCATGATTTTTTTCAAATTCAAATTCGAAAACTTGTATATTTTCAGGCCAAAAGAGCAGACATTTTTCGAGTGATAACGTATTCAATCATAACAAGACGAATTTTTTGGATCTCGAAAAAAAAAAAAAAAATTGCAGGCAAAAAAAGAAGTGGTAGAAAACTTCATTTATGATTATAGAAAGCCATGGGGTCTATTCTCGAATCTCTATTAGAAAAAGTTGGTAAAACTTTGGGAAAATGTCTATCAAAATTGCACAATTCTAAAAATATGCATTCTTGAATGTCGCAGTCTAGAATTTTCAGTAGAATGTTCAACGAGTGGGTAAAGACCACACGACATGATATTCTCCCATGTGACTTAATGACAGTAGCAAAGTTTTGTAAGTAAATATGCTTGCTGCAACTGAAAACTTCAATTTCAAGATGTAGATCAATATAGATGAAGGTATTACAAGAAATATAATCCATCTGAACTTAACGATCGGCAGTTTATAAAAGTGTTTAGGTTAAATAAAGATGTAGTAATACATCTAATAGAATTTGTACAAAGGCAAACCTGAGCTTCCGTGTTAAGTGTGAAAACGAAGGTAAGACTACTATAATTGTGTCCGCCTGTATGTAAATTTTCAAATAAAACATGTACGTTTTATAAAAATAAATGCTTTTATTTCATAAATAAGACATTAGTGCATAACTTAAAGAAATAGAACATAAATAGGTAAACTTAACAGAGCATTTAACAGGCAAAATGTCTGGATCTTCTGTACTAACTCCACCAACAAATTTCTCTGCTGCTGGCTGCAGTAATTCTTTTTTTTTGTCACTAACATGCAAAAAACGTTTGTTTCCTACATCAATTCCACTGACATTCAACTCTGTCGAATAATTTTTTTTATATCGATGAAGTAGAGTCGTTATCCAGTCATACTTCGTTTTGCTACATATTTGTCAAGTAGTATTAGCATTGTCTATTATTGCTCGAGAATACTATTTTAGAAAAGTATGTGACAATTATCAGTGACATTTGTAGAGGTAATAGAGATTCAAGAATAAACCTTATTTGTGATTTGACATGTGCAAGCTAATTATAGTCGTAGCACCAATTAACAAAAGTACTTACATCCACCAAGTTGCCAATTTTTACCTATTAACATTAGAAACAAATGAATAAGACCAAAATTCTAAATAATTTAATTCTCTTAATTCTTAACTAGGATGCATCATCATCATGCTTTCGAAAGACAATTTTTGGCCCGAATTTTAGATATTTTCGAAGTTGCGCTGCAAACACTACCAGACGTAAATATCTTCGGGCAAAACTAACTGACAATTGTACGCATATTGATTTTAAAAAATTGTCACTTGCATGAACTGACCACTATAAATGAGTTACAAGAAACGACCGAGTTAAAAGTTCCTTAGAAAAATGCTAGACATTCACCTCGATTCTCTGTATAGTCTCATTAATCTTTGAAAAGTGAAATTTGGCGATGTGCTTCCTAAGACTCTCTGTGTTTTTGTACAATTGCTCGCAAATGACGCACTTAAAGGGACCCGCAAACTCTCCATGTATGTTTTTCTCGTGCGTCCTCAGATGGTCCCGCCTTGAGAATTTTTTCAGGCACTGCCCACACTGGTATAGATGTTTGCTGTTCATGACTTTTTCCGGCTTCCCTAAATTCAATCGAGAATTAGTAGACTCGAAGTAAATGGTACATGCGACAATTCTTACTTCAAAATCCGAGCTTAGCAGCATTGAAAAATCAAGACAGCGGCAATAAAAATACAATGGTAAAGAGTACAATACTATATTTTACTTGATTTCAAATTCAAATATACAATTTTATTTATAAATATGCCTGATGGTATTTCTACTAGGACTAATTGGATATGTTAGGGCATTATCACAAATGAATCACTATATCTAACGAAATATACAAATTTGTTAATATTAATATCACAGACAGATGCAGAAAGTATTAAGATGATGCTTTTCAACTGAACAAATAAAAAAGGTATTCGCAGTTTAGTCAAAATTACGATTCGTACCATGATAAAGGGAGGTGGGACATTTTATTATTACCAGAGCTTAGATTGCAGCGTTAAATTCCAGAGCCGGCTTGTACGTTGATATAATATTAAAACACCTAATTGAACATTCTCAAACAAAGAAATATTATTAACACAGGTCTGCGAGGTTTCGTTGTTGGGCAAATGGGGGTCATTTCCGAAGTAATTTTTAGTGCTGAATCCGAATCTGGCCTCAGAATCGGCCCACCATATCAGGATTTTGAAATATTTGAGATTAAGTATTTAAAAAATGGCTTTCTTGTCTACTTTTGAGGTTATATATAGGATTCAAAATTTCTTTCAACTTATTTCTAATACATCATTTAGTACTATCCTTCCTCTTTAAAATAAGCTTTTGAAAGGTCATCTACGACAGTGGCGCAGCCAGAAAATTCATCTGGGGGGGAGGGGCAATAAAACCGGCCTTCCCAGAGGTTGAGGAAAACTTTTCAGATAATGGTTGAAAACGGATGTGTATAGATTCCTCTACTAGATAATATTGGCATTAATTACAAAATATTAATTTCAATAGATAATTTTAGTCCCTTCAAATTAGTCAAAAAATTGCTGTTTTATGGAAAATCTTCCCACAGTTATGAGACCTGTAAGAAGTGAAGTATTTGGGTTGTCTAATCATGATTTCCACCCCCCGCAGTTCTAAAAAAGGGTGGTTTTTGAGAAATATATACATATATATGAATTTTAGCGTTTTATTTTTGTCTTTTTTTCTATTTTGAGGAAAAACTATGTATTTTGGTGAAAAATATCAGAAGAGCAAAGTTGTAGAGCATAAAATTTCCTATAAGTTTTGTCTCTACCATTTTCTTTTTTCGAATTCCGCTTAGTTTCGCCGCTAAAGGGCACGAAAGAAATAAATATACATATGGACTTTTGCACCTTTTTTAGATTTTGAGCCAAAATTATGAATTTTTATGAAAAATTACGTGAGATCAAAGCTGTAGAACATAAAAAATCTATATATTTTTATGAAAAAAAAAAAAAAAAAAAAACTAGAAAATAGTGAATTTTATGTTCCACAACTTTGATCTCATGTAATTTTTGATAAAAATGCATAATTTTGGCTCAAAATCTAAAAAAAGGCGCAAAGGTCTATATGTATAGTTATTTCTTTCGCGCCCTCTATGCAGAATTCGAAAAAAAAAGAGGAGACAAAACTTATAGGAAATTTTATGCTCTACTACTTTGCTCTCTTGGTATTTTTCACCAAAATGCATAGTTTTTCCTCAAAATAGAGAAAAAGACGAAAAAACACTAAAATTCATATAAATGTATATATTTTTCAAAAACCACCCTTTTTAGAACTGCGGGGGGTAAAAAACATGTTTAGACAACCCAAATACTTAACTTTTTACAGGTCTTATAACTATGGGAAAATTTTCTTAAATATTTCCTAATTTGAAAAGACTATTTGTACTAATAGTGATTATGCTTCTTTATTTTTTGGTTTATGGAAGACGGCTTGGGGGGGGGGGGGCCGGGCCCCATGGCCCCCCCCCTGGCTGCGCGCCTGATCTACGATGTTTCCTCGCAAAGTTATAGCCATTTTAAGGTGACATGAATTTGAAACCATTATCCCCTACAACTCATCAATTTTAACTAAACGACTCCAGATGAATAAGATTTAACACAACAGAAGGGAAAACATACATTATTTGCACTCCCACTTAGATTGGTTTCCAGAAAATCTAGGCGATGTTAGCGAAAGGGAGCGCTTTCATTAGGACATCAAAGAGATGGAAAGAACATATCAAGGAAAATGGTCTACTTCGATGTTAGCTGACTTTTGCTGGTCTCTTCAACGTGATAATCCTAATGCTCATCATAAAAAGCATTCTAATACAAGGTCTTTGGAAAACAAGAAAAAAAGATTTCATAAAAATTCATAAGATTCCAGGTTCAGGTTTTAGGGTTTTGAATTTTGGAAGTATGGTTTATGATTTTGGGTTTTTTCATGTTTAGGCCTTAGTGTTAAAGACTTTTTAAGTGTTCTGATGTTAGAATCTTGGCGTTTAAGAATTCTAGATAAATTTTTCTTCGGTTCCCTTTGGGGTGAAAACTAGGTAGTTTGGTATTGTATAAAGATAGTTTTCACCCTCCTAAGGGTTTGATCCGATACAATTTGGAGATGCGTTGGTTGTTGCCCCAATGATATATATTCTAGTAATCGAAAATATGACGATTTGTTCTTTGACTCATTGGTTAAGGTTGTTGCGTTTTCCCTTCTGTTGTGTTAAATCTTGATTCGTTTAGAGTCGTTTGGTTAAGATTGTTGGGTTGTAGAGGATCATGGTTTCAAATTCATGTCACCTTAAAACTTTGCGAGGAAAGCTCATAGATGACCATCCGAAAGCTCATTTTAAAGATGAAGGATGGTACTAAATGATATATTTATTCAAAAAAAGCTGAACATTTTGTTGAGTTCTATACATAACTTAAAAGTTGCCAAAAAAGCCATTTTTTAACCTTAAATATTTCAAAATCCTGACGTGATGGACCAATTCTGAGGCCAGATTCAGCACGAAAAATTACTTCGGAAATGACCCTCAGCTGCCCAGCAACATTCGTGACTCCTTTATTCGCAGACCTGTGTAATATTTCATCATCTTATGTCATCACAATTGGTAAAGTGTTATTTTTGTAATGGGGCCTCTGAAGCCAAATGCTTAGAATCTTTTGATTTATCTATTCATTTATTTATTCAATATTTTCGAATACTTGTGTTCCGATATTAAAAATGAGAGTTCAGTTTTTATTCTATTCCCATTTATATATTTTTACTGACACTGACGGCATGAGTATATGCCTTTATAAATAAGTTGTGTTTCTGTTTCTCTACTTTCATCTTTTCATAATATGAAGTCAATTTCGGCTTCCTACTTTAGGTTCGCCGTATTGAAAAAATATTTCCAAAATATTGAAATGTCAAAAAATCAAAAAAACCATGACCGATTTTCGCATGTCTCCACATGTAATATGAGATGGATTCCCTCTCCCCCTCAAACGCATCACGTTTTATGGACAACCCCAGGTAGTGGACCTTTTATACAGCAAAGAAATATCCTTTTCCACACAAGACAAAAATGTTTACAGAGTAACACACAAACCTACAACCGACCCTGCCATTTATTGCTGCAATTTGAGAACTGTTTATCTTGAAATATCAGTAAGATAATGAATTTAGCCTCTGAATTTGTGGACTGGCACTCAACCATCTGGACTGGTTGCCTAACCAGCAAAAATTATGTTAATTTATTTTTGTATGGAATGATTATTTTAACTTTTAATTATTTAATAGTAATTTAAAGACTCAAACTTATTTCTTTCGTCTAAACTTTATCTAAGCAGACTTAAATTAAAACGGAATATAAAGAAAATTGTGTTACCCAAAATCTTAGAGCAAACACAGCAATTTAATATAAACCAACAGATCTAAATCATCAATAAATAAGTTTTGGCATATCCACCATTTTTTCCAGATGGCGGTGAAGTAAAAAATTTAAGGATATTTCCTGAGTAAAAAGTAATATTTCACATCTTAGCGCATGGGACATGCCGAATATGCCTCGCTGCTTGTGGTTGAGGTCATGATCGTGGTTGCTACTTATATTTCACTTATTTGTAAAACAATCTTGTTTACTTAAATGTAACCACATATAGTGCAGATGCTTCCAGCAGTTCTCTCTTGCCGTTTACATGGAAGTCTAGCGCGATATTGAGGTCGATACAAAAATGTTAATTTTTTCATAACAGAGCTTGGACCTGATTAGTTGAGATCATGTGGTATCTTTCCTCCAGACTGAATGCAATCACAACCAGCAAGGCATCTGACGCATGTTCATACCCTTAGTTTTGACTTGTATAAAAAGAAACATCTCTTGCACATGGCACAGGAGAGTGACCTTCAAACGAATTACTAGTTACAGTTCAAAAGTTTTGAGTTGCAAATTGGAAAAATATATTGACAATATTTTGACAAATATCAGGTATTTCTGTCATTGTCACTGATGGTTCTACGAGATGGTTCTGTCTCCTAGGTGAAGATAATCTGAGAATACCGCATTATGCAATAATTTTTGAAGTCAAAAATAGAAACATCAAAGACTGCTCACACAACCTTTCAACGGGCATGGCTGGATGTGATGAAGTTATATGATTAAAAAATAATTGCTTATGACCACGGTGTATTAAATAGGTGGTCCGACATACGGCACTTTCCTATTATAATAATGGCTTCATAAGTGCATGGTTTCTATTTACTTTAGTAGATGGCGCGAGCAATAAGGTCCTACAATTACCTGGGCATGTGCATCGTGTAACTAACATAACCTCAAATTTTAAGGTTTTTTCGTTTATTCCCATTTTTAATGTTTGTATAGGCATTTTTAGCTTGGAGCCATACTGGCTCCAAGCAAATATTTAAAAATTCACGCAAATAATTTTTCAATATTATTGATTAATAAAAATAGACTGCTAATTATAGGTTAGATTCCTAACCTACAAAAAGTGTCTTATTTTATTATGACAAACTATTTAAAACTTCATACACATTACATTGAACTTGATTTTGGTTGAAAGTACAGGAACCAGCCAGAAATTTTAATAATAACTACGTAATACTTGTAAATCTTAAGAAATATATATTTTTGAGGTTAGCTGTGATGACACGTGCAATGCTGCAGGTAGTGTTGCATATACTCTTTCAATGTTTTAATTTAGCTACTTAATGTCAGATGTCACTGGACTCTTGTTTCACTAAACAAAAACAAAAGGCCGGGAATGTATGCAACACTGTATGCACGTATGCACAGAACTTGTAAAATTATCTTTTTATGCGTAAGTGATGAGAGATCTTATTGGTCCTACCATCTATTACATTATGTACAAAGTAAGCACTTATGAAGCCACTGTGAGGATTGTTGTCGCATCACCTATTTAATATACCCTGCTTATGACTAAGATACTTTATGATGACCTAGCACCATCTGTTGCGCATCGCTATAAATACTCTTGACATTTTATCACCCACTGCATAATTTCATCAGAGTTTCAAGGAAAATGTCAAAACACATAGTATACACTCCAAAGTGGTATTTCCACTACATGCTTTTACAGCTTAGCCTATTGATGATGGTTCTGCAATACATGTTTAAATATAAACAATAATTTTCCATCAGTGTACTTTTACAAAACAAAAAGAAGGCTGGCAGGACAGAAGCACCAAGCAATAATGCTGAAATTCATGTTTCTGGGTTCTTTAATTTTGAAAATATTTTTTCCAAAATTGGCTCATTACTTTCGAAGTGCAGCTAGTATGTTTATTTCAGAAAAAAAAAGAAATCCAAATTCTACAACATTTTAGGTATACAAAAATGTAGCCTAATTAATTCAAAATTAACTCAGTAGCAATTTGTTAGCAATACATTTCTAAAAAATATATGTAAAATTGTTAGGAATAGTTATTAATTAGTATCTATCCATGCAGTATGAAAATATAAAATGTTTCTTATATTTAGTGAAAATTAAATATGTATGTATATGCACGGTGTCTCACCAGGAACTGCAGCGATCGATATAGGGAAAAGTACGCATCAGAAAATTTTGAAAATTTAGGGAGCTACTAGTGGCAGTGTGGCCAATCCAACTAAAATAATTACAAGCATCTGGCACTTCCGGTTATACCAGAAGTCGATACCAACTTGCTTATTTTAAATGGCACACCCTATATATTTTAGGGTTTTCGAAAAGAGTATAAAATTCTGAGTCAAAAACATGTAGGATACACTATGCCTAAACCCAGCCGTTTCAGAGATAATTGACATTTAAATAAAATAAATAAATAAAAAAACACAAGGAGAGCTGCACTCTACAACTGAATTACATTCAATAATAGTATACCAAGTGTTTCATTTTTAACGTTACATTTTGTAAACTTCAAACCGCGAAAACTTGTTTAGGTCAAATGGTCAAATATTTTTGACAACAAGTTATGTAAAATTAAATTCCTTTTTTTCTGATATAAGCATTGTGGGGGTTTAAGTTACAACTTTTTGAAATATTTGCGATTTCTTAGAAATTCAAAAATTGTTAGTAAAAATGTTATCAAATTAGCCATGATTAGAACAATCAGTAATGTCAGTCACTCTCTTATGTAAAAAAAATGCCACTGCGTTTAAATGACACTCACGGAGATCTTTTGAATTTGTTTATTATTTATGGAGAATGTGATAAGTAATATCAAGAACTTGTAGTACATTTGCTACTCGATATCCACAACGGAAACCATCATGTCACCGAACATTGTAAAACGCATACTGAATAATTTTAAAAACTATGGCTCTGTTAAGGCAAGAATTCAAAAGAGGAAGTTGATGACGAAAACGTAGAAATAACAATTCTGCGATATTTTCATAGATATCCAATGATGTCATTAAGACAAGCTGCTCTGTGGAATCGGAACTATGCAAGGATTCAGTTCACAGAAGAGAAAATTTTTGTGAATTTATTCTAATAAAGTCTGTAGGCGACGATTCTTATTTGGGAAATATTATACGGTCAGATGAAGCTAAATTTACCAAAAGCGGTCTTTTTAACCGAAACAATTCGCATTATTGGAGTGACTCGAATCCTCATGTGTTCAGGGAGCGAAATTTTCAAGAAAGTTGGCAGTTTAATGTTTACTGCGCCATAAGAAATGATAGAATTTTATCAAGAAAATTTAAACAGTAAGTTAAAGAGATTTCTTTTTCTGCTAATATGTATAGTTCATTTTTTTGCTTTTGTTTTTTTTTTAAGTGAAAGATACTAAATATTTTACAAAATTTGAATAATAACTATTTAGAAAATTTATCTCTCGCCGAACATAACACGTATTTGATAAATATTTTTTTACTAAAAACCTTTTACGATCAATGGATCGCCAACAATGGACCTTTCCTATGGTCTCCTCGTTTGCCAAATTTATCAATTCTAGATTATTTTATTTGGAGAACTATTGAAAATAGAGTTCATGAAAGCCCATTAACAACTATTGAAGATTGTACGTAGAGAGTAAGAAATGCATTTCAAAACTTATCACAGGATTCAATTAGGAGAGCTAATCCCAAGTTGCGAAAAATGTGTGGAGGTTCCAGGGCGGAATTTTGAACAATTATTAAAAAATGGAATCATGTCAAGGGCGGATCTGGACCTTGAGCCTGGGGGGGGGTAACACAGCCGCATGCTGAAAATAACAAAAACAATTTTTTGATGAGCGGGGAGGAGGGGGGGAATCCAAAATTTTCGTCCCAAATTTTTTTTTGATAAATGGGGAGGGAACAAATTTTCAGTTACACCTCTGTAAATACAATATATATTCAAAAATATAATATAAAATAATAAATTTATGAAATTTTAAAACGATAGTATCTTGGGGGTAATTACCACAACAAATCTACTTACTTGGTATTACTTTATCACATTCTCCATAAATAATAAACAAATTCAAAAAGTTTCGTGGGCGTAATTTAAATGCAATGACATTTTTTGACATAAGAGAATGATGACATTACTGATTGTTTCTAATCATGGCTAATTTGATAAAATTTTTACTAACATTTTTTGAATTTCTAAGAAAATCACAAATATTTCAAAAAGTTATGACTTAAACCCCCACAATGCTTATATCAGAAAAAAAAGAATTTAATTTTACATATCTTGATGCAAAAAAATATTGGACCTAAACAAGTTTTTGCGGTTCTTTGCGGTTTGCATTTTATAAGATGTAACGTCAAAAATGGAACACTTAGTATACTATTATTGAATGTAATTCAATTGTAGAGTGCAGTTCTCCTTGTTTTCTTTCTACATGCCAAAAAGCAAATGAGTATCTTTTACATAAGAAAGATATAAAGGTTATTTTAAACCATTACACCTGTCAAATTTTCTTTAAAATGTCAAATATCTCTGAAACAGCTGGGTTTAGGTATAGGGTATCCTATATGTTTTTGACTCAGAATTTTATGCTCTTTTCGAAAACCCTAAAATATATAGGGTGTTCCATTTAAAATAAGCAAGTTGGTATCGACTTCGGGTATAACCGGAAGTGCCCAGCCTGATGCTTGTAATTATTTTAGTTGGATTGGCCACACTGCCATGAGTAGCCCCCTAAATTTTCAAAATTTTCTGGTGCGTACTTTTCTCTATATCTATCGATGCAGTTCCTGGTGAAACACCCTGTATACAATAACAGAAACATAACTGATCACATTATTATCAGGAATAAATTTTTTGGCAATTTAAGGAAAGAGAGAAGTTTACGAGTTTCAAAATATGGCTGGAGTTTTGGGTTTAGATAAAATCACAGATGCTGTACGAAATTATGCACCGTGGAAAATTAATTTTTCTTTAAATTAATTATGTCTATTGCTCTTATTAAAGCAATTATTTTTGGAAATTCAATTCTCTTAAAAATAAGACGTGTCAGATGTTCCAATTGATTATTAGTATTTTGCTTACAAAATACATTTTACTTTAAAATATACAATGAGTGTACATGGTGTCCCAGTTAATAAAATTTGTGAATCCAAAAATATAAAAATATACAGAGTGTTCCATTTGAAAAGGTAAAGTTGTATAACCTGCTATCTTTTTGAGGCGTCTTGTACATTTAAAAATAAAACGGTTAAATGCATCTTTTTGAACAGAATAACTTTCCATTTAACATTTCTTTCTATGTCTAACATAGGCACAGAAAAAAAATATGTAATATACCTACAGAAACAAAACTGCCAAAAAATTTAGTTCCCATCTACAAGATTAAGTTAATTTTAAATTGATTCACCATTGGTCTCATATTATTACCGATAAAATTAATTTAACATTCAAAACTGACAATTTCGGCAAGTAGCATGACGAATATTGGAACCGTGATTATGATCATTTTTATTTTACTTATTTTGGCAACAATTCACATAAAATTAAATTATAGTTTAATATTATGTGAATCATTGGAATGGTAAGGTATATATTGCCACTTCAATATAACCGCAACTATGTTAATTTTTCATTCATTATAATTCATTTTGGAGAATTTAATGATTACTGGGTAACTGGGTCACCAGAGAAAAATCACTGAAGCCGTTTGTTTATGGCACTTTGAAAAACTATTTTTTCTTAATAGGTTATCATAAATATAAGCATTGAATAATTGGGGGGAGGTGGGGGGGGGGGCATTTTTTGGCTCTTCCCTGACCCCATTTGGGGCTATTTGATCTACAGAGTCTGCTCTGGTACCAATTTGTAGCAAAGAACCTCGCACGGAATGATAGGAAAATGGCCTTCGATTAAATTGCACCAAATTTTAATATGCAGGTCTTGGCCTCCTGAACAATAGTTCTCATGGGCACAATGCTCAAAAGTCAATATAGCGCAAGCCACTACTTGTTGAAGACAGAACCATTAAGCGCGGAATCAAAAAACTAGTATACTGTTCCTACCCTACACGAATTAACGTATGTTCATATTTATGTATTCCAATAGTGCTGTATACTCATGTATATGCAAATTTATATGTGGCATTAAGCAGGCATATGTATAGAAACAATCCTGATACTGTTATCAGCTGTATTGAAGTATTCCAAAAAACCCTAATTCTAAAACCATTGATGAAACCTAAGTACGAGTAGTGATGGATCACTCGAATGAAAAATAACCGGTTATCCGGTTATTGAAATAACCTGCATCACTCGGTTATCACCAATGAGTATTCGAGTGAAAAAAAACCTAATGTTGAACAGTCATTGAATTATAACCATTACTTACTGGAATTGTGTAAGGTTGTATAAATAAACACATGTATTCGCATATATACAGGACCATTAAAACACATAAATATGAACATACATTAATTAGTGTATGGTAGGAACAGTCAGGCCTGACGACAGGGGGGGGTAAGCGGGTCTTCTGCCCCGGGGCCCGGGCCCGAGGGGGCCCGGCACCGTCAATGTTAAATACATTTTTGTATTGATAAATCTATTAATTATAAATAAAAATACTTTATTTTATTTGTAATTATGCTTATGCGTTAAAGGAAATGTACTTCTGAAATGTACACCCGGTATACGTTTCTAATAAATACTAAAAAAAGTGGTAGACCATATGCATTCTTAGTAGAACAGTAGCATTAACAACAACTGCAATTTATATTAGTATTACATATGTTTGTTTGATCTCTAATCCAATTAATCATTACTTAATCACAAAAACATTCATAAAAAATGACCTTTTAGGCAGGTAGGTAAAATCATAGAAGTAAATAGGTTTCGCCACACGACCCTCTGTTTAGTCCAGTCAATTAAGGTATCATTGCAGAGTACGCTATTTGAGTTATAACTGTTTATTTTCATATTTCATTATTTCTATGTATAGTACCTACCGACGATGTAGACACAGCATAGATAGAGAGACAGCAAAGAAACTCTCGTGAGATAGAGGTGGGTAGTACTCGTATGATTCGTATCATTGGTACGAATCCTTGCAGTGGTACGAATGGTACGAATCCCACAAAAATAAAAGATTCGTACATTTCGTATCGCCGATACGATTGATACATTTCATATCACCGATACGATTGATACGAATATGGAATTTCGGTACCGGTATTGCAATGCGATACTGGACCAGCTGTATAAGGTTAAACTTCTAACGGTGGATGGGGACCGTGCGTTTAAACTGGAGATTTCAGATTTTAAAATACTCATAATCTCATAATTGAAAAAACTTCCCGTTTGTAATATGATGGATATATTCGAAATATTTGATTATTACTATATGACTATTATCAATATACCTACTGCAAGATAGCATTCATTTTATACAACATATTGATTACAAAATCTGTGATATATTACCCTTTTTTTTACTTTTTTGTTATTGTTTTTTGTTTAGTTGACTTGCTACAAATGTACAAATATGTATATAATATGGTTAAATAAACGCTATCTATCTATCTTTTTACTGATGTCTAATGACGACGACGAAATTATTAATGTAATAGAAGGTGCTCGAAGTCCTAAGTTTAAACTGTACGGTTAATATAACATTATAATACTCTGGCCCTAACTAACACCACATATAATATTCTATAATCTATGCTGAACACTGTAGAGTGGAAGTGTGAGTACGAATAGTACGAATGGTACGAATGGTACGAAATCAGTACATGATACTGTTTCGTATCATGGAATCAGTAGTACGAAACATACGAATAGTACGAATGGTACGAAACGTACGAATCTCTCGATACGAATCTTTTCTTGATACGGATTCATTTGGTACGAATCCTTAAAAAGAGTCGAATCGCCCAACTCTATCGTGAGTTCCTTTGACTAAAATCATTCACCTTGAAGTCGTCATTTCGGGTTAAAAATCAGGGTTGGATTCTAAACAATTTAAATGTTTCCGACAGGACCGTATTATCCAATTCAAATTAAACAGCCTGTGTGCTTGAAAATGTAGACTAGAAACTACGAAACTGTACTTAGTCATAAACAGGAAAAATATTTTATATTCAAATCTTTTCGATTTTTTCTCCGTGTGTATATATTCGATTACCCGCATACCAAGTTTAAAAATGAAGGAATACCAGAGTTGAGTTGAATATTTTTGTAGAAATCTCGAGCCATCCGCTTTATGTACTGACTTTTAGCTGTTTTTTAAATCATAATATGTTCAGAGCTTTTATATTTTCTTCTCCATATGTATATTTTCGTTTACCTGTATCTCCAATAGTGTCATTGCATACGCTGTGTTTGGCGTGTTTCTATGGTGGTATTTCTTTATTAATTTAACATAAAATAATAATAATTAAAAGTTGAGGCTTAAAAAATGATTTATATAAATAAAATTATTTATATTTTATTTATATGTATATGAACGTAAGAAAAAATCAATTAATACCTCTATAAAACATAAAAATCAAAGAATTTTGTATGCCCGTCGGCCAGTGGCAGCAGCATAATGTATAATATAACGTTTATGAAATAACAGTTGCAAACTGCGCGCTGCGGTATACCAATGTCAGTACTTCTCAACGATCTGTTATTTTTAAACATTTACTTTAAACTGTTATTTCAAAATAGCAGTAGCAGTTTAAACCTGTTATTAAAAAATAACAGCTTTTATCCATCACTACTAAACAGAGTAAAAAGTAAATAAACTAAATACATAGAACAGAATAGAATGAAATTTATGTAATAATTTATAATTAAGCAATTTTATGTAAATAAAACAAAACGCATCGAAATTTTTCTACCTGCGATAATTCCTTACTTACAGGTAAAGAGTACCCATATTTTATTGCTTTGGCAATATATGCATTTAAATTCGTTCAATCCGCATTAAGCCACACTGTACGCTTCCTGTGCACATCAGTATTAAAAAGATACATACGTATGCACTCACATTCTTTTTTGTAGAAAATTTAATTCTCTATAGAAGTATCTGTTACTAGAAAGTCTCAGTTAATTTTACCTACCTATTATTATGATCAGTAGGGAATCTAACAAAGACTTTTTGCACAAATAACGTTTGTTCTGGCAATATATTGCAGCACAAACAGAGCTCATACTTGAAAATAATAGAGAAATGTTAAACAATAAATAACACAATAACACTAAGTACGTCTATGAACTAAATAAATTGTACCCAAATTGTACCTACGTCGCCCGCACTGTTTTCCAAGGTTTTAACCCAAAATGGTTAGTGCGCGACGATCTGCGCAAACCGTTCCCGCCATTCAAGTTTCCCTGCTGTTTCTCTTTCTCTGCTGTGATGTAGATATAAGAAATAAGGATAGCCTCAGGCTATACCCGATAGGATTACGGTAATAAAAACTTCAGATATCGATAATTACTTTAAACGTACGTACAGAACTGTACTTAAAATTATATCGCATTTTCTGGATAATTTTATTTACTGTTTTCTCAGATCCCGATATCTCTGCAAATTAAATATAAGTAAATAGTTAGGTATTTATAATTCTTAATACGAGTAAAAGAGTATGATTACAATATTGTGTATTAAAAATTAGTACTTTTGATTTTTCACAGCCAGGAGGGGGCCCGCCGATTTGATTTTATCCCTGGGCCCGTGCCGGCTCTCCACGGGCCTGGGAACAGTATACTAATTCTTTGGTTTCGCACTTAATGGTTCTGTCTTCAACAAGCAGTGGCTTGCGCTGTATTGACTTCTGAGCATTATACCCACGAGAACTATTGTTCAGGAGGGCAAGACCTATAACCTACTAAAATTTGGTGCAATTTAACAGAGGGACATTTTCCTATCATTCCGTGCGAGGTTCTTTAGTCTACTTTTAAAAAATACTAAATTGTTTTTACCAAAAAAGTAGGTCTTAGGTACCAAAATCGACAAAAACTGAAAAAAAAAAAAATCTCGCAGTTTTTTGGATTCTAGATCAAGAACTGGAGGTCTGCTGAGGTTGTAAACTTGAATTTAACATTAATTTGTAATCATATACAGCATATTAAAAAGTATAGACACCCGATTTGACGTCAGGTAGGATGTATAAAGTTACTGTATTAAAAGTAATTGTAATCGTACGTAAGTATTTTTTTGGTACTCAGCAGACAGCTACACTCAATAATCAAGAAAAAAAAACTGACAATGAAGATTTTGTTAATTTTGTTAATTTTATTAACAATAAATTGTTTAAACAATGAATGAGACAAAAGTAATGGGTAAATATTTTTTAAAATGTCATTTAGAACCCATTATAAAAGGTTTCATCAAAATTGATCTTGGTTAACAATTTTCCGAGGTTTTAACTGTTTTACGCTCCACTATAACTTAATTTCTTTAATGGAATAGATACCAATGATAAACCAAATCAAAATTAACCAATCAATGATTACTGTCAACGTTTATCTTTAAGCAAATCCTGTCAACTGATTTCCACCGATCCTAATAATTATCTTGTCTCTCTTTGAAAATGATTTGCCTGTCAGATTTGAACTTTTTATGTATGGTGATAAGATGCGTAGTCAGGCTATTGGCCGTTTTAAACATTTTGTGACACAAATCACACGGTAATTGCTGAGCTGGCACGTGCACATCATAGATGTGTCTTCTGATGCTGCTCTTCCGCATCCACTTCCCGCATGTCTCGCATTTGGCTGCAAAAAGTTTAGTAACATCGAAATATATATATTAATATATTAGTAGGTTTTTACACAAACGTCTACTTACCATGCAAGAAGGGTATTAGAGCGCAAACTCAAAGAAAAAAAAAATTAAAATAAAACTGCACAAAAAACTCACGGTAACTCAAAAACTTCGGCAGCTAGGCTAAAATAAACTTGTCACTAGCACAACGATGCAAATTAAGGAGAAATAAAATGTAAATAAAAAAATATATGTACAGCGATAACTGGGGTACTAAGCGTTTACAGCTATATGTTAGATGATAGTTTTTCTTGAATGATGTTTGCACAAAATGAGAAGAAACTATTATGTAGTATATATTTTCCCACTTGTATATTTTATACAGGGCGGTTACCAACTTATCACTGATTTGAAGAGATGGTTGGTCCTTTAAAGACAAAAACGTACAAAAAAAAACCTGCCATAAAACAAGAAAAGACTATGAGGTTCTACTTTGATTTTTTTATAACGTTCCTACACATTTAACCAATGCAAATGCCACCAAACAATGAATACAGAGAGGTGAGCTAAATGTGCAAGCTGTTTGCGATTTTGAAAATATACTGGGATGTGATTAGCAAATGTATAAATTATAAACTCCTTCACTGACTAAAATATGGATCTCAGAAGGAAAATCCTCAACAAATTTGGCCAAAAACACCTTTTGTCTCATTTTCAATGAGGTAAATTTCGAAACTCAATGCTGCATTATATTTACCAGTGTATTTTTCTTCCCATTCTAAATGAATGACATTAATTTAAAATGAACTTCTTCACTGAATCGACAACGCACATGCGTGCTCAGCAGAACACCACACCAGGTACTGATCCTACGTTCATGATGTGCATCCGCATCGGACTCAAAATTTTGGAAAAAATATTAGAAATGTTCATTTATCTATGATTTTATACTTGAGTCATATATGCTGCCTTGGGATTTAGCGAATGTGTTAAGAGCTTCTTGAGAGGGACAGAACCTGTTCCTCTAAATATAATTGTATACTTTTGAAGAAAACTGTGACACCTATATAATTTTTCCTCATTTAGGTGTAAAATATTCAGAAACCATTCAAGAAAAACATATCAAGATAGAAACGCATGCATCTTCTCCTATCAATATCCTACCTTGGTCAGAAGAATTGAGGTCTCCCGAAGTGGCAGCTCCTATACTGTTCTCCCACATATTTTTTATGTTTATGGCTTCTTTATTATCTTCCGCTTCCGGTTTAGGCACGTTCGGGACATTCTGACTTGCGTGACTGTCGACATTCATAAACTCGGAGTTATTGTATTCGTTTTTGGATTTGACTGGCTCTGGTGGTTCCTGTTTGACTGGCTTGTGTTGGTTGGGGTGGGACTGGTGTGTATCTGACTAAAAAAATACCTACATCGTAATAACTCCCTACCTCGTTCATTTCCTTCAAAATTTAGCTTCAATTTTTAACTTTCTTAAAATAGATTCTAAATAATGTGATGTTGCAGTTAAAATCAATTCATGATAATTAATATCATTTGGATGACTTAATTAATATATATTACTCTATGGCTTACAGTCACATATCATTTAATATTATGGTGTGGAGTAAAAGCTACCGAATTTGAAAGGGAAGGGTCTTACAAGTCAAAAGAAAAATTATTTGATAAGTTAACGAACAAAAACACTTACCTTAGAACGCTTCGCGTTTGTACTGGTATTAGTATTTTTCGCAGGTCTTTTTACGATTGGTGGCGTAGGAGTCGCCTGCGTAGGCGGGGAAGAATAAATAGGTAACTCTACATCCGTTTCTATTAACTGATTATACATTTCATTCTCATCGTCGTTATCACATTCTGCTTTGTTATCTTTTGTGGAGGATGCTTCTTCGCTCTGAAATGAGTAATAAAAGAAATCTATAAAGTTAGAACTATAGAATTGTATTTGATCTGGCCTTATAAAGAAATTGTATCTTTGTCTAAAGGAAAATTAATTTATAACAAAAATTTTAACACTCATATAAAAAAAATGATGTTTTTATAGAAACGTATTTTGTAGATCCCTAACATCATGGATGTCAAAAAATCAAAAGATAATAACAAACAACACAACTTTAATTAATTTTTCCATCTAGAGGTAAAGCCTATATCATGTGTAACAGGATCACCCACATTTATCTCGTTTAGTTTTGAAGATAACTGATTGAAATTTGATTTAGCATTTATGAATCCTGCTTCAGTTATTTTGAAAAAAATATTAACAATAACAGTAAACACTATCACTGTTAGCTAAACTTCAAATTTATTTTCTTTGATCTCAACTTGTTCATCTTTTGTTCTGCATATAAGTTAACTTCTAACTGCCGTTATGATATCACTGCCGTTTTCACAGAACATTCAAACAGTCGAAGTTTAATATTATTTTTTTTTAATATGTTGCGGTTAGAATTTTTCTTCCAAATTATAGTTATTTAAGATACAAATGTAAAAAGCCATTCTTTATTGCACGAATGGCTAGATTAAAAATACGAGTGAAGCGAGTGTTTTTAAAAGCCACGAGTGCAATAAAGAGGCTTTTTACAAGTGTATCTTACAACGTTTTATTTTCGATCGTGCCAATTATTGTAAAAAATGGCCAATTTTTCATGAATATTTGCAAAACTGTATCAACCTTTTGTGAATGTCACTTTGGTTAGTATTATTCAAGTTGTAGTTGAAGTCGCCATTTTAATTATGTTACTTCTTGGTCGTGACTGAAAATCTGTGATGATAGTAACTAAGGAAACGATATTATAAATAAACTGGTGTAGTTGAAGTCGCCATTGTTGTTCTTGAATGTTTGAATTAAAATATCAAGTTAATAATGTTTAATGGTGATTATAGTAATGTAGAAGAGTTTCAAAATACTCCCCCAAAAGTTATGGAGATGGCACAAGCGGTAACGTCAACTTTAATACCTGAGAAATCACGAAAACAATATGAGTTGGTGTATAAACGATTCAACGATTGGTGTGTTTTGAAAATAGTGAAGAATCTTACGGAAAATGTGTTCCTTGTGTATTTTTCAGAAAGAGCAAAGCATATAAAACCTTCAAGTCTTTGGTCGGAATATTCAATGGTGAAACTTTACCGATAGCTGAAAAGGACATCGATCTTAAACAGTTTTCTAAGTTAACCGCTTATATAAAGCGGCAGTCTGTAGGATACTGTTTTCAAGAAATCTAAAATGTTTAACAAAGATGAAATATACACATTTGTAAACAAAGCACCTAATGATAGATATTTAATGATGAAGGTTGTAGCAACTTTTGGCATTGCCGGTGCATGCAGAAGAGACGAGTTTTATAAAATGAGCGTTGGTGACGTGCAAGATTTTGGTAATATGTTGATAGTGAGAATTCCAACATCAAAAACAAATAAACCTCGAACTTTTATTATTGACCGTAAAACGAGAGACTTGGAGAATATGGCTGAAATTTGTAGAAAATACTACACTCTTAGGTCACCAGCAACAAAACATGATCGACTGTTTGTCAACTACCATAATGGAAAGTATTGTGGTCAGCCGATAGGTATTAATACCTTTGGGAAAATACCAAGCGAAATTGCGAGATATCTTGGGTTGCCCAATGCACATGAGTATACTGGTCATAGTTTCAGAAGGTCATCTGCCACCATGCTTGCAGATGCAGGAGGGGATGTTTTACAGCTGAACGGGCATGATGGCTGGAAGTCATCGCCGGTGGCAGAATCTTACAGTGAAGAATCAATTAAAACAAAATTGAGATGTCACATCAAATTTTGCAAAAAGAACCATCTGAGGAAGCAAGCTCAAACGATGCCATTGACGCTAATGATATACTGCCTACTACATCGAGGAGTCACGAGTTGTCTAGAATTCATATTGAAAATTGTGCTAATTGCAAAGTAGAAGTAGATATTGTTAAAAATTAATAATGAATAAAATACTGTTGTCCTTACTGATAAATTTTTTAGAAATCGTGCAATAAAAATTTTTATTATAAAAGGCCACTTTTTACACTGGAAATGATGTAAAAAACTTACTTTTTATACGATCGTAGATAAAATATATAACGAAATTAATGCCTCCAGTATTACATTTTACCATGTTTGATTATTCATCAACAACCCACCCAATTATAGAAACTAACTTAATCTGTTTAGGTGTTTGTGCCATAAGAAAAGTAAAAATACTGTATTTTCATGCAATTGTAATCCAAAGCAATCAAATTAATTTATATGATTGTACAAAAATTTCAAATAATATGAATGCATAAACTGTACAGTCATTATTTCAAAAATATATTATTTATTTGCATAAACTGTTGCTGCCACTTCTTTAACAAGTTCAATAAATACATATAGTGGAGTTCCGTTAGATTTATACCTAAGAACCCGGTTTCTATGAATCAACTTTAATGAAACTTTTTGCATGGTGTTGCTAAAACCTAATACTAAAATGTTTATGGATTAGAAATTGAAGTTTCTTTGTTATTTAAAAGTTTATCGAGATCTTCTACAAATTCTTTGACAAAATACTCAATTAATAGTTCCTGTAGACAAAAAAAAACGTACCTGAATAGTATTGTAGGTTTGTGATTACAAATTTAAGATAAAAAATTACAAATTGAAAATGTGGGACCCAAAATGGAGGCCAAAAAACTTTAAAATAACACATAATTAATACAAAAAACATTAGAATTTCTGTAGAAATAAATTTATTATTAAATTACATAATTCATAATACTTTTAATAAAATATACCATTCATCTTCGATATCTTCGTTTTCAACTTCGCTTATTTCTATAGTAGAAGAAGGGTCGAGCAACTATCACCATTGCATTCGGAACAAGCTGCAGTGCAAGATAATCCATGCTTTCTACATCCACTAGCAGCTCCGCATCCTGTTTTACATGTACAAAAAATAATTTTAAGTAGATTTTCAGGGGCTGGTGGCTTATTTATTGTTATGGGTCTCAACACCACACGATAATGTTTTCATCCCCATTCTATAGGCGAAATGTCATTTCCCAACCATAAATGTACTTGTAAGTACACTCTTTTCAAATGCTCAGAGACTGCATCAGGTGTAGGCACTAATGATGCCAGTCGTACACAGCTATTTTTAGCTATAGCTTTGATGAAACAATTGTATCTTAAAGTATTTAAATCTTTTATTTTTTTGGGCGCACCGTTTAATGCGAGGACGCATTTCACCCCAGCTTCACAAATATTATTCAAATCTTTATTGACATTTGCAAACGCTTCAGCAGTGACTTGAAGATCCTTATTTTTTTTCAAAAATGTCTATAAACTTATTTTTACCTCTGTTATAAAAAGCTGACGTAGTGTCACATCCTGTAAAAGCACGTAAAAACAAAATATTCTTTTTACACAGAGGTGATGCTTTTTCTAAGCTCATGGAAGAAAAAACTTTTTGCAGAACTTTACCCTTCGATGATTGTCGAAAATAAATTTCTCGATCATTTGGGGTTAGTGATGTTAATAATACCAGGACATCTGTATCCTCCGAAACTACAACAACATTGAAAACAATCTTAACAACACCATACATTCCCGATGATAAAACGATTAAGTAGCGATTATTGTCACACTACAAGGATAATATTGTGTTGTCCAGTAAATTTGGGTCAAATACAATAATGTGCTTCCGGAAAAAACACCATGAAATATTATCAAAAATGGAGATGGAAACATTATCGTGGGATGTTGAGACCGATAACAATAATAAGCCACCAGCCTCTGAAAATCTACTTAAAATTATTTTTTGTGAGATAGGATGCGGAGCTGCTTGTGTATGTAGAAAGCATGGATTACCTTGCACTGCAACTTGTTCGGAATGCAATGGTGACAGTTGCTCGAACTCTTCTCCTATTATAGAAATAAGCGAAGTTGAAAACGAAGATATCGAAGATAAATAGTATATTTTGTTAAAATTATTATGAATTATGTGATTTAACAAATAAGTTTATTTCTACAGAAATTCTAATGTTTTTTGTATTAATTATATCTCATTTTAAAGTTTTTTGGCCGCCATTTTGGGTCCCAAATTTTGAATTTGTAATTTTTTACCTTAAATTTGTAATCACAAACCTACAATACTATTCAGATACGATTTTTTTTGTCTACAGAAAAAAAACTATTAAAAGTTATGTGAATTGAGTATTTATTCAAAGAATTTGTAGATCTCGATAAATTTTTAAATAAAAAAAAAACGTCAATTTCTAATCCATAAACATTTTAGTATTAGGTTTTAGCAACACAATGCAAAAAGTTTCATTAAAGTTGATTCATAGGAACTGGGTTCCAAGGTTTTTTAATTTTCACGCCTAACGGCACTCCACTAATAATGCTTTCCAATTAATTTATTTTGATAAAAATATCGGCTTTTATATTGGCATTTTTTGTCAAACTAATATATGGGCAAATATACCAATGTCTGAGATGTGTGTTGATATTGGTCCACACTAGAATATTTCGCAATATTAGTCTTACAGCAATTTACAAAGAATATATTTTTTATAAGTAACTACGAAATCATATTCTTGGTTAAAAAATACTAAATGGTAGATATATCAAGTTCCTGAGATATTCAAATTGTAAATTAATTTTTTTGGAAGGACCGTCATAATGGCTTTAGGAAGCAATATTTGTAGATCTGTTTACAGGAACTCTTTTAAAAATATTTTTGTAAATAGAATCAGACTGTGAAGTTTGTCTCCCTGTTTCGTTTGAAATGAAAATAGTATCATAGTGAAATAATAACACCTAGCATAAATGTGTCATACTCAACAATTTATTGATGCAGCATTAGCTGAGTCATGGGCTTCAAATGAATAAACATTTACTTATGAAATTTGCATGAACATCATAAATGTTATTACTATCAAACATCTCAACAAATCAGCTTATTTTCAGGAAGTAATTAATGAATCAATTGATTAAAAATTGAAAACTGTTCTGCCATATGCATAACTCAGTATATCGAAGAGACCATTATTACTGTGATAACAATACCTACTTAGTTAAATGCCTTGGAGAAAATATCATAAAAAGAGATTACAATTATTTTCACTAGTTAACTATTTCACTATCTATTTATAGCCCAGTGTCCAATCTAAAGTCAAATTAGAGGAGTAATGTTTCATTAAAACCACACAAGCTCAAATTTTTCGCAAGCAACTTCTGGTATTGTAATAGATTGTTTATGTTTAAAATTCAATAATCCTTGGAAGCAATATTGTTTGGGTTATGGACCTGAGGGGCCTTTGAAGTGTAAACATAGACTTTTACTGATTCATAAAATGGGCATTTGGTTGTAGCCTCTCATAGGTATACATAAGTATTATACATTTTTCTAACAAAGTCTTTATTATAGTTTATTCAATGACCTACATTTATTTTTGTTTTGTCCCGTATCCTTAGACTCGGTACTTTCATGGGTCTGAGGTATTTTAAGTATCTCCAAATTATCCAATAAGTAAAGACTAGAATATAGTGAATAGAGCATATTTAAGCAAAAAAGTTTTTGGATGAACCATAAATTGATGAGAAAAAAAATGTAAAAGATACGGGACCGGGGAACGAAAAGGGGTGCCGGGTGGATCAGTAAAATGATATCATAGACTACTATGTTGTAATATGCGTATTTTAAATACTTTGTTCAAATAGAATAAGACTATTTTTGTAGGTTGGAAATCCAATCTCTACTAAGGTACTGTCGTGAGCAAAAAAAATAGGACAACTATTTTTTCTAATGTAAATCTGTCTCTATTTGCACACTTGCAATGAATTTTAGCAAATAACTGACAATGTCACAAAAATTAAAGTTAGATGTACACAACTAGATTTTAGCAAAAATACCTTATAAGACTTGTCCCATTTTTTTTGCGCACGACAGTACTAAAGTCAAAAAATAAAGCTATTGGTTGTTACTTATTGTTTAGTGCATTACAAATGTAATCACATAATTTTTCAATAGAAGTTACTGTCGATTTATTTTTCCTAAATCCGTATTGATTTGACAATTTATGATATTTCAAATAGTTTATTAATCTATTAGTAAAACAGAGCTCAAAGACTTTTGCTAGTTGATTCTGTACACTAATATTTCTGTAATTACATGCCTCTATTTTCGATCCCTTGTTTTTATATATAGGTATAGATTTTGAGATTTTTAATAAATCGAGATATTGGCCAGTAGCAAAAGATTCATTTACTAAGACAGTGGAGTACAGATTTCATCAACAACAGCTCTTAGTATCTGGCCCCTTATCTTATCTATCCCAGCAGCTGATTTTCTCGTTTTAAGCAATAGTTCTTTATCTTCAGCTGAAGCGGTAGGAAAGAGATAAAAGTTTTGTATAACACTGTCTTGTAATATCAATTTAGTAAAATCAGATTTAGGGCACTAAAAATTAAAACCAATGCATATTTCCTGCTTATTAGTAAATATTTCATCATTGATAGTAATTTCTGTAATTGTCCGCCTTGGATTATTTTTTGCCTCATTTATAATCAGCCAACTTTCTTTCATTATATAGGGAAAATATATAAAAGGAAATCACAAATTATTAAGTTTTCACACATATTTAAAAAACTGATCTTTTTATACCTACTTCATGATACTATGAAAGACAGATATGCTGTTATGCAAAAATCCCGTTCTCGCAGTCACTTGCTAGTACAACTACTGCAACGGTCAATTTTTTTTTTGAGATATACAGAAATGTCAACTTATCCCAAGTGTTTAGAAGTTCATCCTTCAATGAAATAAAAAATTATGACTCTTTTGGTTGGTCAAGACAGAAGACGGAGATAAAAATGTGAAAAAATAAAAGAATTTTTTCGTTTAACTCACTCTAACTCAAAAACGGTACAACGAATTGGACTCGAATTTCTACTGTGTTATCACTACATATTTGTTCACAAAATGTATTAATAAGAAGATCAACTTTTAAGAAGTGTTGAAAATATAATTTTTTTTTAAAGGCTATGTCGATAGAATGAGGTTTACAGGTTTTAATATAGCAAACAAGCAATAGATACCAAGTATATAGAGTCGAAATAAAGATAAAGGATGGACGTAACTTTTTTATTTGAAACTTTTCTTTCTAAGATTAGCAGTTTTCGAGAAAACTGCAATTAAGTAGAAACAGTGCAGATGGTGGTGTAAAAACTATGTGCGTTAGAGTGTTGTTTAACGTAAAGTGCCGTGGTGGGTCAACAATGTCCACCATTTGAGAGCAAATAATTTTTCCATACTTGCCGTGGTGGACCAACGTCCACCAGACATTTTTACAGTTCAGGCCGTGGTAGTCAGCGGAGGTCCACCGAAACCACAATAAAGATATAGGAAGTGAATTAGAATGCTTTTAGCAATATTTCGCTGTACATGGTTTCCGTTCTGGTGGTCATTGTTGTCCACCATTGTCCAAAGATAAATACTAAATATTATTGATGCTCTGGTGTGACTATAACTTATTTTATTGATTAATTGTTTTTTTTTTTTATATAAACTAAGGTAATTTCGATACATCTGGTCGTGTTTCCTATTATCATTTTAAACGATTATTTGCAAAAAAAAAAAATCCGGAGAGTAGGAACTGTCAAATTGACTTCCCATGGCGGCACTCTACGTGTTAATGAAATCGAATTCAGATTTTCTTGCAGTGTCAAAAAATAAATGAGATTTTTGAGCAAATCAACGGTGAGTCATTAAAGATTTGTAACAATTTCATGAGAGAACACATTGATATGTTCCATGCTATTGAATTAAGTCATACCTACTGCGAATATGCTATTTTACAGAGGCAAAATATATTTTCTTATAGTAGAAGAGCTGGCAAACATTATGGTGAACGATAATATTCAAAATTTTCACTGATGGCAGTCCATTCTTTGGTCTTTGGGTATGTCAAAACCGATCGTCTGCCGTTTCAAAGTGGAAACATTAATTTGGGAGGTGTATTCAAAAAGGGGTGATTTTAAGTTTTAGTGAACCATATTGTTCAAGAAAAATTTTTGCAGGGTGACTAATATAGTTAGTTTAGACGGCATTTCTACCTAGGCAGACGATTTTTCTGGTAGCATTATCATAGCAGACGCAACTCAAAATAGCAAAAAATCACATTTCGGTGAACTATATTGTTCAAAAATAATTTTCGCGTCCTTCGATTTGTCTACTTATGGTTTAATAAATAACGAATCGGCAAACGAAAAAATCGGTAGCATCGCCCTAGCAGACGCTGTCAAAGTGACAGATCCAGTTTTGATGAACGACATTTATCAAGAAAAATTATGTAAGGAATGATAAATACAACTCAAGATTATATTCTTGCCCGGGCAGACGATTTTTTTGTGGCAAAAATCACGTTTCGGTGAACTATAGTGATCAAAAATAATTTTTACGTCTTTCGATTCGTCTATCTATGGTACAATAAATAACGAATCGGCAGACGAAAAAATCAGTAGCATTTCTAGCAGACGCTGTCAAAGTGAAAAATTTTAATTTTTTTTTTTTTCTTATACCGGGTGAGTCACGAATTGCGCTCGCCCCGATATCTCCTAAAATATTTGGAATAGAAAATTGAAATGTGGAGGGCTTATTACACGACTAAAATGCCATCTTTTCAATAAAAAATCAAGTTTGGTGCACATCCGGTTTGACCGGAAATGCCCACAACTTTCGATTTTTAAATGGAACACCCTATATATTTTTACATTTTTGGAATCTAGAGGAAATTTTGAATACAATACATCCATTTTGGTCACTTTTTGATAAACATTAAAAAGTTTATTAAAAAATCTATTTCTGAATCCAGAGTGCTGTGGTGCCCAAAACATATTTTAGTTTGTGTGCTACGTTACTATAAAAATACAAAGAGCAATATGATTGCATTACTTAATTGTCTAGAGGCGTTTAAAATTTTCAAATGTGATTTTTACCCACTAACTCGGTTTTTTTAAATGGGAAGTTAATCGTTCACCAACAATTTTAAATACCTCATTTTCATACGAATCTAATGATACCAAAATTTTGAAAATCCGCTCAGAAATATTTGAGATTTCAGCCAAAATACAATGCAACCAAGCTTTCAGAAACATGCGGCTAATAGATAATAGATTAGTGGGCTTTGGAAACTAAAATGACACATTTCTGTGTAAATCTGGTAACCTAATCGGGGCGAGCGCAATTCGTGACTCACCCGGTATAAATAGGTTTAGAATGTTGCGACGAAATTTTAAGTTTGAGCAATAAAAATCTGTCTGTAGGTCTATCTGTAACCTTTTTTGTGCGCACAATTACTCTGCAACTGTTTAAGATATTGATTTATGGTGTATCTATGTACTGTAACGAGATCTGAAACTAGATTATATTTTAAGCTTATTTTGTCGAAGGGTTGGGGCAAATAGGGTTAAACAGACGTGACTTTATAATAGATAACCGAGAGAATTTGATACTTCAAACTATCAGGATGGAAATATTTTAATATCCCGATTTTGGGAAACTTTAAAGATGTATTCCCCTCGTATCCCATAACTAGTTTCTATGGTACAGGAGCAAAAGCATATTCCGTGCAATCTGTAGGTAGCGAGTTAAAAAAAGACCACCTTCTTAAATAATATTTATTTGTTTATTGCGATATTACCATATTGTAATACTACCATGTAGATATCTAGGCATTTTTATATATCAGAGTTTATGTTTTTTGTTAAGTAAAGATGATGATTTTTTAAATTCATATTTAAGTTATAAGTTGCTTGTGATATCGTATTTAATCTTCCTTTTGGTAATATGTTACTATTATCAATGGGTCATTTGTATGTTCCTTACAGTATAGCCTTATATGATAGATTGATATTCTTATGGCTATACATATTATTTGTTACTTTTAGATTTTTATGTTCTGAAAATAATGTATTCTAGGCTTTTTGTTATGTTATTTTTTTATTTGTATAGAAGTAATAAATGTTACTTAAAGTCAAATTTTTATTTTTGTTTTATTCGCACAGGAAATAGGCACAGGAAATATAACGAACTGTCACCGATTTTTGTATGCAGAGGAATTCTTTGTTTGAAAACTGTTATCTAAGGAACCACTATTTCCACATACCATCAAAGAGGGTAATTTGATGATGGGACGAAGGTAACGGGTTGGCCGTGGCGGTGGTCGATGGCAAAATGTTTTGATATTTTTGCTTCTCGTACACACACTTGATCACAATTTTATTTCTTTAGCCCATTTAATATGGGGTGGGGGTAACGGCAGTGGCTGATGTCAAAAAAAATTTGAGACCTTTGGTCCATTTAAATAATAGGGTGGGGATGGCTGATGTCAACAAATTTTTAAGACCTTGGTTTCTCGTACATACACTAAATCCCAATTTTATTCATTCTTACTTGTTTGCTTTGCCTATTTAACCCTATTTGCCCCCAACCATTCGACAAAATAAACTTAAAATATAATCTAGTTCCAGATCTCGTTACAGTACATAGATACACCATAAATCAATATCTTAAACAATTCCAGAGTAATTGTGCGCACAAAAAAGGTTAGAGACAGATTTTTGTTGTTCAAACTTAAAATTTCGTCGCAACATTCTAAACCTATTTAAGTATATAAGAAAAAAAAAAAAATTTTCACTTTGACAGCATCTGCTAGGAAAATGCTACCGATTTTTTCGTCTGCCGATTCGTTATTTATTGTACCATAGATAGACGAATCGAAAGACGCAAAAATTATTTTTGATCCCTTGTTCACCGAAACGTGATTTTTGGCACTTTGACAGGCGTCTGTCATACACATGGCTACGAAAAAAATCGTCTGCCCGGGCGAGAATGTAATCTCGAGTTGTTGTATTTATCATTCCTTACATAATTTTTCTTGATAAATGTCGTTCATCAAAACCGGATGTGTCAATTTGACAGCGTCTGCTAAGGCTATGCTACCAAATTTTTCGTCTGCCGATTCGTTATTTATTAAAACATAAGTAGACAAATCGAAGGACGCGAAAATTATTTTTGAACAATATAGTTCACCGAAATGTGATTTTTTTGCCATTTTGAGTTGCGTCTGCTATGATAATGCTACCAGAAAACTCGTCTGCCTAGGTAGAAATGCCGCCTAGACTAACTATATTAGTCACCCCTGCAAAAATTTTTCTTGAACAATATGGTTCACTAAAACCTAAAATCACCTCTTTTTGAATACATCCCCCAAATTAATGCTTCCACTTTGAAACGGCAGACGATCGGTTTTGACATATCCAAAGACCAAAGAATAGACTGCCATCAGTAAAAATTTTGAATATTATCGTTCACCATAATGTTTGCCAGCTATTAACAGAAACATTAAAAAATCCGGCAATTTATCTCGAAGAGAAATTGTTAAAATTACTAAATAAGAGAATAGATATTTGTCATTCTTGACTATTTGTCTATTTTCCTAAATAACATTAGATAAATGCATGATTTCATATTATTTATTTTACTACAATTTACTGCATTTAATTAAATGAATTCAAATTTGATATTAAATAAAACCAAATTAAATAGCAACTAATATACTAATAGCTTATAACCCGTTGAAAAATCAACGGAGCAAAAGATCATATTATGTACTTGCATCAATTACTTTGGAGGTACTTTCACCAACATTTTAACCCACAGCGGCCTTAGTGCAAAATGAAAAGATGCTGACAAATGCAGTCGTTGGATTCTATATTAAAAAGTTAAATATGTTAAATATCAAGATAAGCTCATGATGTCACATTAGTAAAATAAACTGTTAGAACCTTGAATAATGCTGATGTTTCAGATATCAGTAGAAATACGAAAAACTTTTAAACCTCTGAAGATTTTACAAATATCTGCCTGCAAAATTCCAGCTTTCTAGGTCTTATGGTTTTCGATGTATTTTTAGGCAGACATCGGACACGTGATTGCCGCAGGCTCAATTTGAAAGTGACTAGCAAGTGACGCTATGCGCACATAGCAGCAGATCAAAAGCTGGTACTCGTACCGAGTGTATCTCCTATTTCATAGTACATGTCGTTCATGAATTTACATATACTACGTTTTAGTAGTAGTACAAAGCTTTATTGGAAATTCCAATTGGCTAACGACTTAAGTCTTCCAGTCTGTGTACATTATATTATATTTACAATACTTATTAATTTAAAACAAATATAACACATCTTATGTTTATAAGGTTTTTACAAAAAAAAAAACTAGTAATGAAATATAATACTCGACTACTAGATATGCAGTCAGACAGAATCAGCATAAGCCACAACTTCACAAAGACCTTCAGGGTATACATACCCGATAGGGAAGAGGAAGGAACAAGGCAACTGCGAAGACATCCAAATACCATATAGTATACTGATGGATCGAAAAACGTCAAGTAGTACTGGAGCAGGTGTTACGGGGGACCAACCAGGGACAGACACCAGTCTGAACCTGGGCAGTACCGCAACGGTGTTCCAAGCAGAAGTCACAGCCATAGAAATCTGTGCACGAGAAATGATACGGAGGTCATATACTGACAAAAGAATCCGCATCATCACTGACAGTCAAGCAGCTATCTGAATGCAGTAGAGATACATTCACAACAGTATACAACTGGAGTGGACGCGAGGACACCAGGGCAATGAAGGCAACGAAAAAGCAGATAAGCTGGCCAAAGAAGGCGCAAAAACAGCCTTGATGGGACCTGAGCCATCCTGCGGGATATCATGCAATACCGTAAGAAGAATGGTAAAGGAACTATTGAGTCAGAAACATATGTTGTATTGGTCCGGCGCGCCGGGGATGAGGCAGTCACGTATGTTCATCACCGGCGGGCCATCCATGACAAAGACCAACGAATTACTAAAGTTGAGCAGAAAACAGCTGAGATGTGGAGTGGGAATCCTAACAGGACACTGCACACTGAATAGACACCTAACTAACATAAGTGTGAAAGATAATCCAGAATGCAGGATGTGTGGTGAGGATGAAGAAACTCCTCACCACATACTATGTGAATGCCCAGCCTTAGTGGCTGGGAGGTTCTCACACTTCAGGGGACTAACCGTAACTCCAGAAGAAATAGCCAGAGCTCCCATTGACCGTATACTCTCCTTTTGGAGAGGAACGGGATTAATGGGATAACGAGACTATGGGGTACAATAAGCTTAAGCTTCAGTACAGCAGGGCTTCGGGACCGCAACCCATAAGGAAAAAAAAAATGAAATATAATATTATGAGTGTATTTTATACTATTGTTGATTACGTAATAACACAAGGGATTCGTAGATTGTTTGGGTAGGGAATACTCTTTTGGATGGGATGTTGGGATTTGTTGGGTAAATTAAAGGATTTATTAATTCGATGTTAGATAAATTGCTGGAGAATTTTTTTGAGAGTCTTTGGAATCTGGAGAGTATAGAATCAATTTTGGTTTTTTGGTAAAGAAGGTTATTAGAGGGATTGTGCAAGGGATTATTGGGATGCCTAATTTTCGTGATCTTCCTCAGACTACTTCTTTCCCCTACTTCGATGTTATTTAAGACTGGCTTTCGACAATTTCCAAATAGAATGAAACCATATTCCAGTATGGGTCGGCAAATCATTTTGTATATTTGACTTTGTTTATAGTTTATTTTTACATATAAAATGATAATACATTAACTAAATAAGGATTTAATTTGCAGACATGAAATTAACAAACATATATTAGTCAACCGGACAATTTTAAGGGATTGATTAGTTCTGCCGACGTATGCTCCAGCGAAACCTTCCTCTCTCCGTTATTATAACTTCGTCATCATTTCATAAGTCATAATATAAACATTGCTTATATACCTTACTACGTTTTATTTTGTGTCAAGAGTAGGTATGTTTATATTGGGTGGACCCAATTAGAAGAGATTTGGGGTTTTCTCTAAAACTATGGCAGATAGACAAAAACCGATATAGGTGTCCTGAGCTCAATTTTCGAGAAACAAACAACAGCGCAAACTGCGATTGTCTACCTTTTTCATCGAGCTACAGAGAGTTTTTGGAAAATTGGATGACCGCTATATCTCAATTACCGTGTTGAATCGAAAATCGAGTAAAACATTCTTAAGGCACTTCTTTGAGTAGAATCTGTTGCTGATAAGACAAAAATTACGCATGCCTTAGTTTTCGAAATATAGACATAATTTGTGCTTTTTTAAATAAATTATTTCATTATTCGATCACAAATTAAATTAGCTATCCAACGATATATCATATGTCATATTTATCTCTAGAAAACGTGGTTAATTTTCGGAAAATTTAATATATTTGTGAGGCCATGGAGAACTATTAACAACAACACTCCTTATAATATAAAATAATTTTGCCAAAAATTACCTATTTAACTAAACTACAATAAATGTTCGAATTGTCTTCCATTGACATCTATGCATACCTATTGTAACGATGAATTCCCTAATCTATACATAAATCGGTAATTTTCAAAAGATTAAAATAACTCGGAACATACTAACAAAGATTAATCGAATTCACCGTTACGAACAAACCTTTCTTGGTATGTATGGTATTTTCGTTATTGTGGTAACTAAGAAAATACGTCAGACCTGGCAACCATTTAGTATATAAAGGGCCGCAGGAGCTCATTTTATTCATTCCTATTTCGCGGATCAAACAAGGTTCATAACCTCAAAATTTATTACCGAGTCAGATAGACAATACTAATTGGGTAACGAGTAATTCTGAATTCACAATGCTGGCTTATGATTGAGATCTGTCCGATATAAGTCTCCAGAACGAGAATTGACCGATCCTGCGATTGTGAAAGGAGTTACCCGTCACAGTAGGCTAGAACCACCTTTAAATGAAATATGCATGCACTCTCTCAATTCCTACGGGAAATGATATCTTTATCTGTCCTGAAACAATTCCCGTAAACCCTGAAATCATTCCCTTCGCCATTTTCTATAAAATTCATCTTTAATAATTTTTTTTGAAAACTAATTTTTTGCAATGGTAAGCTTGTTAAAACGTCAGTCAAAAAAGTAAAATTAAATATTCCAATTCAAATTTAAACTTAGAGCAAGTTTGGGGAAATAACATACAAGAAACTTTCATGCTCGACAGCCCCAGCCGTTTTGATAATAATCGGGTTACATAAACTTTCCAAGTAGGTAGTTAATTTAGACAAAATCATCAGATCTATTCCTATGCTATTTGGAATTACAGCAATTTTGGTCTACCAATATATTCGTAACCAATGAATAACATTACAATTTGCATAACTGTATTTCTAGGTAAATCCGAGCGCTTCTACTGGCCGTCTGAGTAGACTTTCCATTCTCGAAAGGTTACATAGTGGGCGTAAACACGTGTTGTTCACGCATATAGTTCGCGACGATCATTTCGCTCAGTCAGATAATAGGTGAGTATGAGAACCATACCACCGCCGATGAAGACAACCCACAGAAGAGACATGACGATCACCGAACCACCTACCCACTACCCTGCAGGTACCTGACGAAACACCCTCCAGTACCCATAGTCACTTAGCTTCGTGCAGATCAAAAGTGCTACCAAAGTACTTAGGTCTGCACTTCCTCGAGCTACATAGCTCATCCCTACCTAACTGATGATCCGAATGGCAGGATGTCAATTGATATTCTGTGTACCGGTAGTCAGTCCCAGCCAAAACTACCCCAAAGTTTCCGAACATACAGATGACTACCCACAGGGGTGACAAGCTGGCGAAGAAAGATCATCAAGACAGAAGATAAAGACCTTAGCCAGCAAGGTCCAACAAGCCAGGACCCGGGGAGGTGTATCGAAATCATTCACACTGCTCACATTTGTGAGTGGGGTTGATGTAAGGTAAGCTCAGGTCTACAGCGATGTACTAGGGCACTAGGGTAAAGAGCAGTAGTCCTTCTCGAACCTACACATCCGAGACCGTCATCACTGCCAAAGAAAATTGTGACCATGATTGAAATCAAAGATCATGAAAAACGCACGATGAAAATAGATATTGTCTTTGTCTATTGTGTAAACGTAAGAATCCGGGATTGAAGAAGATTAACTGACACTTAACTGATAGGTTGTTTGAAATATGTCAGGGTATCAGAGACATTAAAAATGCAGTAGATTCTTGATTTTATCAATGCAAAAAATCAATTTTCAAAAAAAAAAATTAAAAATAAATTTTCTAGAAAACGGCCAAGGGAATTATTTCAGGGTTTACGGGTTGTTTCAAGACAGATTAAGTTACATTTTCCCGCAGGAATTGAGAGAGTGCATGCATATTTCATTTAAAGTTGGTTCTAGCCTACTGTGCCGTATCACTTGTTGGCTTGTCTGTTTGATTTCGTTGCTGACTTCTGAAGTCTTATGAACTTAATTAATTGTCACATGACGCGTTGATTTAATATTACTTTGACATACGTTACGTCAATTATATGTCGGTTTGTTAAAAACGTCAAAGTAGATAATTGTTGAAGCGACAAATAATCGTTTTATTGGTTAAATATCAAAAGTTTAAATTGACGTACCGAGTGTCGATCTGGTTTCTGCGATCTCAAACAGAATATTCTGTTTTAAAAGAACCGTTAATAAATCACTCAAAATAGTAAAGGTTGCCAGGTTCGATTAAAATCAAGTTTCACATCATTTTCATTATACGGTACAAAATTTGTAATCTCACAGCATTAGCTTGTACTTATAAATGTTTTGATTAATTATGATAAACTTATTGAATTAAAACCATTTTACTTGACTTTCCTTGAACCCTGGAGTAACTCCACTGTTTGCTAACCAAGCACAATAATTTTAAATTATTGTAAACTATAAAACTATCGTTATACTATTTATAGCATTTCTAATATTTATTGAGAAGGCCATAGTAAAAAAAAAAGAAAATCGAAATAATCGTAAATGTCAAAAACTAATTTGTGAGTTAATTGTGAGTGAACATTGTTAAAAATGGTTCAATTTAGTAATGATGAAAAATATGATTTGATTAAGTGTTTTATAGAATACGGAGAAGATTCAAATTTAGCTTCTGAGCTTTACTTTAATAGGTAAGTTATAGACAGCAAAACTTTGCACCAAAAGTGCCGACTAAAAAATATTTTTAGATATCTAGAAAAGAGACAACCAGACATAAAAATATTCAAAAGGCTACAACAAAATTTAAAAGAATTTGGATCATTTGTAAAACCTCAAGCAAAGGTAGAGAAGCAGAGAAGCTCTAGAAAATATTGTTTTAGAAACTGTAAGAGAAAATCCTAATATATCGTCTCGCCAAATACAGGAAAATTTTGGAATCCCAAAAACTACGTTGCGTTGCTTAAAAGAAAAATAAATTCAAACCATACAAAATTAGGATTAGTCACCATCTATGCCCAAACGACTTTCAAAGGAGTCTTGATTTTTGCCAGCGGTTTTTGCCTCAGTGCAATGAAGTGCCAGGATTTGAAGGAACAATTACGTGGACAGACGGGGCCCAGATAAGCAGTGCCGGAATTTTTAATCGCCATAATAACCACCATTGGACTCATGAAAATCGGCACGTACTTAACCGCTACAGTTAACACATTCGCGGACAGTGACTGCAATAGAATTTCAGATGATGTTATAGGACACCACTGCTATAGCAGTATATATTTGAGAGGCCAGAAAACATACTACTGTAGTAGCAGTAGATTTATAGGTAAGAATAAGTGACGTTGGCTATTTACTGTCCCACAGCAGCATTATGAAATTTTTGGCACTGTCCTCTTAGGTCTTGTAAATGCCTCATTGGTAACAAGTCATTTTTGAACTACATGGATATATCGCAGAGCAGCTACTGCATATGCAGTAATATTGCCAGTGTGATCTATGCAAGTGTAGCGGGTAGTCTCCTCTCGTTTGTAATCACTTTATTTTTTATGCTTATAAGTTATTGAAATTTGCTAAGCTAACGTAGTTGAGATACTATGGAATTTTTGTAAACTAATGCTGATACAACTGTACTGAATAACTTGAAATATTGTACCTACATTAGTTTTTTCCAGGACCGTTCCTAGATGTTTGTGCAAAATGATGTGAAAAAATGTTCATAAAAATCGCACCAGTACTTACTTCAAAAGTGTGTTTTTGAGTTCCTCCACAATTTCAGTACTGTCCGCGAATGTGTTAAATGCTCAATTTGGGGAGGATGGGATAGGTGTATCTATATATCACTCAGGACTAGTTTATCAATGTCTAGTAAGCCAAGTTAATTAAATTGATAACTAACAATTAATTTAGCTAACTGGATATTAATAAATAGCAAAGTAGTTTAGATATTGTTCAATTTTTAGGAAATAATGGTCCTATTTTGTGGTCAGCTAGATCTTCCAATATACATAACCTCTGCCGACTTTTGGCTTTGGGGTTATTTAAAAAAATATTATATAAAGGGAACGTTCTAATAACATAGAAGAATTGGAAAACAAAACATTAGCTGCGCTTTGGACAATAACTCCTGTCATGATTGGAAATGCAACAAATGCTGTAAGGAGAAGGTGTCAAAAATGCATAGATGTCGATGGAAGATAATTCGAATATTTATTGTAGTTCAGTTTTTCCTATTTTTGGAAAAAATATTTTATATTATAAGAAGCTTTGTTGTTAATAGTTTTCCATGGCAATTTTCCAAAAACACTCTGTGGCTCGGTAGTTGAAAAAGATAAACAATCGCGGTTTGCGTCATTGTTTGTTTATCGAAAAACGAGCTCTGGACAACCTATATTGGTTTTTGTCTATCTGCCATAGTTTTAGAGAAAACCTCAAGTCCCATCTAATTTGGTCCACCCTGTACATTATTTTGGAATATTTTTTTATTAATATATTATGTACATTTAAATATTTGTATATTATCATTTTGATTATGTATTGTTTATTAAGTATTTTTCTTATATATTTATATTAGAGCATATGTGATGTTTGTATATTAGGACTATAGGGCTTTCTTATTAAATAAAGATTATTACAATACAAAGATGTGGAGTGGCTTCAAAGTCAAAAGGCCTTGTGCTTTTAAACATTAGAATTGATAGAACAATGATATTCATTGTTCATGAATTCAGATATCTCATATGTAATGTAAGCTGAAACTTGTGCTTTCTGCTGACATAAAAGATAAACAATTTTATCTTAACATTACAATGAAATGGTTTATCTGCTAAAGACTTGGCAGATAAACTTGCCAAGTTGTAAGGAACAAGTTAATGAACTTTAATTGTTAATGGAACTGGCATGAATTCCTTTCCGGTGTTCTCATTTTAGATTTTCAACCAAATAATTCAGTATGTCAGTGATCTAAGGCTGTTATCACTTGTTTTAAGATTAATGACAGCAATTGATACATAAATGTAGTAGTTAGCAAAACCAAACAATTTATCTGGAAACCTGAATGGAGGATACAAACTAAGTAACTACCAGAAATGAATGAAATTTCATATTATCTGTAAACAAAGCGAGGGATTAAATAACAATAACGGTTATCCACTGTCGAAACATTTAGATTTGGTAATAATGGCAATAGTGTAAAAAATACACTTCTCAATGAATGTGCTTGTGTACAGGGTTTAATCTCGAATTTAATATAACGATGTAAATAAATATGTGAAGGACTAGTGAATACTCTTACCGAATCATCTCCTGTCAGTCCTTTAACTTGCAGCAACTCAGCAGTTCGCAGGAATTGCGTCAAATTTTCCCTCAACACGCTGACTTCGCCCATGTACATGAACTCCAAAATATCCTTCATGTTTTCATGGCCCACGTCCTTCAATATCACAATGGGGTGTTTACACGGGTTGACTTTGAACATTTGTTTGAAATAGGGGCTACAAATAGAGAGTACTATCTTGTGAGCTTGGAAGAAATGCCCGTCCACAGCTAGAGTAACATCTACCATTTCAGCGGCTTCGAGCAGCTCATGGAACCCAGAGGTTAGGTTAGAATGGAAATTATTCCAACGCAAAGAAAATTGTTCAGTCGTAGCCATTTTGCTAGAAAAATAAGGCGATTTTATTCGAGGAAATAAGACGCCATAGCTGAAAATAACCTATAAATAAATTAAGCTTACTCACCCTTTTTTTAACAAATTGATTTTACGCCGAATAGCTGCGCCTTGGTGGTGCCTTTAACTTTTTGTGCAAGAACAACAAATTGTTTTAAGGAGTTACATAACAAAATAAACAACTATAAACATAACTAATCTGTAAAAACACGAGAGCAACCCTAATTAACCATTTCCGGACCAATCCGGGCATCCGGGAGACGTATCGTAATGACAGTCGCGTTTTTACGACTACATTCGGGTCGTGGTTCGGGTGCTCGGGTCTTTCATTGCTACCAACATGCTGAAATCTCAGTTGTTATTGTGAAAATAGCGGGAATACGAATAAAAGCCTCTGAAAATCGACAGGTATGTTATAAAAGTAGTGTCGTGGTATCGTCATTAATAAATCAGAATTGACAATAGATGTGTTAACCATTACAGAGTAAGTACAAATATCTTATTACCTTAGCTAGCTATGCGAACAGCAATTTATTATTAGGTACCTACCTCCGATACCTACCTATACATTTAATGGCGAATTTGTAAAAAATGGTAATTTTATTCCGGCCTTTACCATTTAACTTTGCATGCATTCATGCATACTTACAGCAAAGATTAGAGGATTAATTCTCTAATCTTTGCTTTACAGATTCAAACTCAGACTACCAACTTTTAAGCCGACGAAATAATGGTCTGCTGATTTTCCTGAAACCCTGGGCTCTTAGAAAACCTAATAATAACTTAACGACAGTTTTTATTAGGTTTTCTATGAGTGAATATAGGCAACCTCTACGTCTTTGTACACGAATCGATGTTGCGAATTGACGATTTGCACAAAAGAAAGTTTGGTAAAAAGTGTCTAGATTGGTATCACTGAAATTCACTACACATGTTGACCAACTCGTCTAATTTCCAAACTTTGCAACAATTAAATACCTATAATATAATAATCATAACATTGTTTTCATTATCTTTAATGTTAAACGTACTTCCATTGAATATAAATCATCTTTATTGGATTGTTTCGTAGTCTACAATATTTAAAAAATGACGAATTTTGCATTTTGTCAATCACTGTTGCCAACTCTTCTAAACTGAGAAGTCGGAAACAGTGTTTGACAAATTGCGTAATTCGACATTTTTTAAATATTGTAGACTACGAACCAACCTAATAAAGATGATTTACATTCAATGGAAGTAGGTTTAACATTAAAGATAATGAAAACAATGTTATGATTATTATATTATAGGTATTTAATTGTTGCAAAGTTTGGAGATTAGACAAGTTGGTCAACATGTGCAGTGAATTTCAGTGATACCAATCTAGACACTTTTTACCAAAATTTCTTTCGTGCAAATCGTCAATTGTATAGTTGTCTACAAATTCTTAGTAAGAATAAAAAAGGGCATAAAACCAGCCATAAAAATATCAAAGTCGGCACTTTTACATGCTGACAACAGTACTACAGGGGCGTACTTCAAATTTTTGCGTATTAGAACGAACAAAATATAATGCTATAGAGATTTAAAAATGTTGTTTTCGGTAGAAACTTAATTAATAACCCCCCTCCCCAAGATTCTGTAAATCTTCAATTTTTCTTTTAAAATGGTATGATTTTTGTTAATTTTGGGAAGAAAAAATTTTTTTAACAGGGTAATTACCCCCCCCCCCCTAAGAAATTTTCATTTAAAATTTTTTAGGATGGGAAAATTTTTCGGATTTTTTTCGGATCCCCCCCCCCCCGCTCATCAAAAAATTTTGGGTTCAGTTACCCCCCCCTCCCCCCCCCCCCCAAGCTCAAGGTCCAGATCCGCCCTTGTGTACGATAATTTCAGTAGTCTGTACTTTTACCAACATTTACCGTCCATCTCTATTACTATAAATTACAAGTATTTCAATAGTAGAGTATATTGAACTAGACAAACAACTGGAACAGCGGCCCGCCCTACTTGTAAATGTGCTCTTTAGTGAAACAGGTGCGAGTAAGCAAGAGGGACCGATACTGACGTATCTTTATCACTGTTCAGCGCATTGCAGTTAATGGATGAGAACTTTGCAGTACATTTAATTTTTAGTGTTTGTATTAATTGCGTGCGCGTACTTGCAGTGTGGAATACGCATAAATCGCTTTCTAAATTGTATTTTGTTTTTTCAGTGTGAAATATGGTTGTCTATTGTGTTGCTTACAAATGCAAAAACTTGCAGGGCCCCCATTTCACACGTAAGTATGAAAATGTTAGCTAAAAAAATGTGGTTATGAATTATATAAATTTAATGCTAAGTAGATTTTGGGATATAAAACAAAATATTTTGTACTTTGTTAAAGCTTTCCCTTTAAACAGAATTTTTTACTCAAACTTAAAATTTTTTTTTTGCGTGACAAAATTAAAATAAATAAATTTTATTTGTTGAGATCCGAGTTTTACCCATTTGTTCCAATAGTATAATAAGAGACAGAGATTCCACAGTACGGTGGGTTGCATGATTATGAAATTGTCCAGGTAGCAAAGGCACGTGAAAATGACGTGAAAAATGGTCAGGAGTGACGAGAAATGACGAGTTAGATGACGTAAATGAAACGTGAAAATGACTTCCTAATGTCTCAGACGAATGACGTCTTTTTCAGGTTATATTTGGTAATCCCCCCCACAGGTTTTTAGTAATAGGAACATATAAAACTACATACTAGTTAGTAATCTTCTTGATAAAAATAAAATAATTAATGCATAAATAAGTTTTGTCCTAATGAATTTGTTTGTTAGCCATCCGTAATTTTATTTACATTAACATATCTAATATTGTTTACCATCACTCCAACTTTTTCTCACAAGGGTTGCCTGCAAATTATAATGTCTATTAAGTTATTAAATTCATTTTTACTTACCTTTACCTATTGCGGTCCGTAGGGTTCGAACCTACATGTCTACCGTTGTCCGTATTACAGTACTGACGCAAGCAAGCAAATAAAATTTATTAATGTTCATATATACATAGCGCCTCCCCGAAACCTGCCTCGGAGCCAGCCAGACAACCACGGTGCGCAGCGCCGTGCTGATTGTAGGGCTGAGCGGGGTAGGTTCGGCTCGGCTTGGCAACAATGACAAAAAAGGAACAATTAAAATTCCTACCCATCTAGCGTGGATTTAAAATTAATAATATGTTTGAAAATAATGCTGCCCACAAAGGCCTAAAACTAATGAATATAAAACTTAGAACTAGGCATGTATCTGCTGTCCGATTACAGTACTGACGCTTCAACCAACTGAGCTAGCTTGGCGACCGCTATTTGGATGCTAAAAGCAGTATTTATTGTGGTGAATGAAGTCTTTATTATGTGAAATTGAATTTCTTGCCTTATTTAAAATATATGAAAATCTTTCAGGTTCTCGCTTCGAGTTACTAATATTTTTATTTATTTATAATTATTAAGAAGAACTTATTTAATTTAATTAAACTGTCACCAGTGTTACCTGAGAAGTACGAGTAGTTGTTGAACAATGTAATTATTACATTAATTAGTATTAGTGGCTGTTCGTTAAAAAAAATATATTTTCCCCAGATCTCGAAATTGAAGAGCAGAGAGGGAAAATCCGAAAAAAAAAATTTCCTTATCTCAAATTTGATAAGCGGTGGAGGGGAAGTCAGGAGTTAACTATTTTAAGAATTAAAGTTTTAAGTTGAGGTACTTATACAACCCTGGGAAGCGTGTTGGAGAAAAAATGGTAAAGGTGTAATATCGTCATCTACAACATAAATAGAATATTTAATGGTCTAAAACAGACCTAAAATTGAAAAAAACCAATAAGCAATTATTACCTTAAAAAAAACAACTAAAATTTTTTTCGCAATAAAAAAAACGGAATAAGCAGGGGCCGAATCGCCGACCTCATGATTTGGAAGACGACGCCTTAAGCACTCGACCACCAACCTTTCTGAGGCTACTTACCTAAAGACTTTATAGTTGGAACACGCAACGGATAGATTTTGCTTTTTAATGCATTTTAATCTAATTTTATTATTAAAAGAATAGATAGAAATATAATTTAAACAAATAAACTATAACTATATAAATATAAATAAATTTAACACCGAAAAAAGACGACAATATAACGTGATGTGTAGCACGTCATTTTAATGTCATTTATAAGACGTCATTCTGTCGTCGATTTTTAGTGCCCTGACGTCTTTTCGACCAGAATCACAAGATTTTGACGTCATTATAACGTACCCTTACTACCTGTGTGGTCTCACTTATTTATTATTTCGTGTCCCTTTCGAGTTGCTTGTCTAGTTCAATGGTGAGAACAGGCCTTTAGCCACTCACCTCTGCAATACGAAGACGGGTTGCGGTTGCTATTTTCTCTATCTCTTTCCAACGCTAGCTTTTCGTTTCACCGGCCTCTGAAGCCTGCATATATCATTCCATTATGTACTAGTTCAATGTTCAATGGCTACCTGGGATGGTAAGGAAGTGAGAAGCGGCTAAATATCACAGCGCGATCCAACGTTGCCAAATATTCATAGCTAAAAATGACATTCCTATGAGCGCCAAATTTAAAACTTGCTATATTAACAGTATTCATCCTCAACGATTACTTCTGTGTCGTGATCAAGTAGTAATTGGCAATCGCAAATGTTATTAGTGATTATATGGTTAACGAGGTCTATCACAAATAGATCGCTGTTTTCGTGAAACAATTTGAAAAACTATCTTGTATGTCAGTTAGGTGCGCAAATTAGAAGTATCCGAAACAGCAACATAGAGTAATGAAAATGTTTCAAATGCTTTTATTTTATTTCATTACTGATAGTTAATATAGAGCTGGTCTTTTAAACTTTAATATACAAATATATTACACGACTCTTTATGACAATAATCCTAAAACATTTATTTTAATTTTCTACAAAAACCGAAATAAATATTACAATATTAAAATATAATAAAAAAAATTAATAGGTTGAGTTGGGTTGACTTTGTAGATAGCTTCTATGCCATTTTATAGGAAATGCCTCATCTATACCTTTCTCAAATTTCGCTCTGTTGAAACAATGTAATGTTTCAAATTTTTCTCGAATACAGTACTACGTGAGAGACAGCAAAGTTCATTTAAGGGATTGCTCAAAACATTATTTGAGTTTGCAAATTATTAACTGATGACACAGAAGTAATCGTAAATATGTCAACAGTATTAAGAAAATAATTAAAACTACTTATGTATGTCTAGTAATACGATTTACTGATAATATAATACAATATATAATATATTTTATAAGAATTGAAACATAATTTTCTAAAAAATATTTTTCAAGTAACATCTTTTCTTGAACATATTAAAAGAGTTTGGATCTCTTTTTTAAATTCTTCCTCATTTAATATATACTGTACACACTTTAAATGTTATATAACAGCTTCCTTTTTTCTTTCTCAATCACTTTATTTAAATTTTTTTGCCAACACCTGTCAACATGCCATGAACAGTATAGTTGAAGCTCGGCAGGACTCATAATATTCCTCCAAGCATTATAAAATGTAGGAGCAATGTCGCTCATAAAAGCTCTACAATTGACATTTCCCCTGCATAAAACAACACACGGGCATTTTTTTAAACTTTCGATAAAACGATAAAATTAACGGATGAACACGTTTTCTAACCTTAAAATGTAAACATTTTCACGGGTGTTTCTGACATCAAGCGGTAAACACATATGGCAACGTCGGTTTGCGCTGTGATATTCAGCCGCTTCTAGGAAGTGAGTGTGAAGGTAGGAGAAGATCAGAGACATAATAAGGAAAGATTGGAAAAGTAGGCGTGGCTCGTGACCGGAACATATTCGACCTTGGCAAGCAACTAGTCCACCATGGGCGTCACTTTAACTTAACGTTATTTAATTTGCGAATATTTTAAAAATGTATAGAACAGCATTTATTCCGTTTTTAAATATAATTTAATTTATTACTACTTCTACAGTAATATGACTAATAGATTTAAGATTTGAGCTCAACTATAATGGAACAGTAATAAAAAACAATATTCATTCATTAATTATATCCCTCAAAGCAGTACTCCACTGCAACTAGGGCCAACAAATTCACCCCCACTGCGACCCTCGAGCGTTTATTGTATGACCAAACAAACCGTACGGTTACTGAATTGGGATTGCCCTTCTACACTTTAGACCTCGTTGGGGAAGAAGATGAAAAACTAGAGATGGTGGGACAGTGGGGGAAATAAATAATGGAGACCCGCAAGCAATGCGAGCATAGCCACAGGCATAAACAATTTCGGGTTACAGAAAACCAACAAAATGTTTATTAGATACAGATCTTATGTTACAGACATACTTATTATATTTTATATTACATAATTACTTTTAGCTTGCTTACGTTTTAGATACAAAAAATGTATGTACACGATATTTGCTGTTATAAAAATATTTAATAAGTAAAAATCATTTGGCGCTCCACTCCGAAAAGCTGCTTCTTGTCACGGAACGTACTTCATCGGGTGATATCACGTCCCTCCTTTTATTGATAACTCTCTTTAAAATATCGGCAACGCCTGTATTCAGAAGCGCATTTATGCAACTTGTGCTGGAAGACTGCACGGCCGGCTTTAGCATCTCTTTTTGCTTCAATAGTTCTGCAGAAGTTACGGCATATGACATCGATCTGTCACGGGCCATTTTTCTTATATCTTCTCTGGTCACTTCCCGAAAGTCTTCTTTTATCGATGAATTCTAAAAAATGACAATGGCTTAGTAAAATACATCATTCTGTAAATGTTCGTTTTTTGTGGTAATTAAAATAGTCAGACTGACTGGTATAGTTGTCTTCAGATCTACTCTGCACTCGAAATGTGTCGGCGTCTTTGATCTTTACCACACCGCCAAAGACGCCGACATTTTTTACATGCATAATAAGTCTGTAGCCAACTATAAAAGAGTAATCTACTAATGTGCTCTTAACGTATTTGAAACTGCCCATTCCCGCGTAATTGGCCTAGCATCTAACGGCCGCGCCAAACATCAGAATTCTAAAATACGCAATTATATTTAATTCGCTGTCTTGGTATGAAAGCATGATACTATGAAATAGGAGATACGCTCGGTACAAGTATCAGCTTTTGACCTGCTGTGCGCATAGCGACACTCCCTAGTCACTTTCAAATCGAACCCGCGGCAGCCGCGTGTCCGATAATAAAACTATCGAAAACCATAAGACCTAGAAAGCTGAAATTTTCAGACAGATATTTTACTTTTTAATATCATTGAACTTATTTGTCAGCATTTTTTAATTTTACGGTAAGGCCGCTGTGGGTTTAAATGTTGGTGAAAACATCTCCAAAATAATCGATGCAACCACGTATGATCTTTTGCACCTTTGATTTTTCAACAGGTTATAAGCTATTATTAAATTAGTTGCTAGTTATTTTTAATTCATTTAATTAAACAATAAATAGTAGTGTTACATAAATATAGTACATTAATTAATTTTATTATGAAACATTGCATTTATCTAACGTCATTCGGGAAAATAGACAAACAGTCAAGAATGACAATTATTTATTCTATTATTTAGTAATTTTAACAATTTTTTTTTCGAGATAAATTGCCGGATTCTTTAATGTTTCTATTATGAGTTTCCCGGTGGGCCCTCCATAGATTCACCCCCCGCTCATCAATTTTCATTTCGGAGGTAAAATTTATTCAGATTTCTGCCTGGGACCCTTTCTAAATTATTTTTCCGGGGCTCAAAATGATCCCAGCACACGCCTGATGAAAATACATTTTGCATCTGCAAAACAGCGTTTTCGCAGCATGACTTAATTCGCGCGGAACATGGGAATGTGTTCTTTTATGTAATTATTACAAATATGTAATGACTCCATTGATTTGCTCAAAAATCTCATTAATTTTTTGATCCTATAAGGGCCAGTTGTACGAACTAAGTTGAGCCAAGTTCAGCTTGAACCAAGATCAAAATCCATGGTTACGATTATTGTAACAATCATAACCTTGGCTTTTGATCTTGGTTTAAGCTGAACTTGGCTCAACTTATTTCTTACAACAGGCCCTAAGGGCCAGTTGTATGAACTAAGTTAAGCCAAGTTCGGCTTGAACCAAGATCAAAAGCCAAGGTTACGATTGTTACAATAATCGTAACCATGGATTTTGATCTTGGATCAGGCCTAACTTGGCTTAACTTATTTCGTACAACTCGGCCTAAGAAGATCTGAATTCGATTTCATTAAACAACACTAACGTACATAGTTCTTACACCGTATTCGCTGCGCTGTATCGTCAGCGAGGGCGTTCCGTATACTTAATTGCAATTTTCTCAAAAACTGTTAATCCTAGAAAAGAAAGCTTTAAATAAAAAAGTTAGCTGTATAATTTATCTTTATATACCCTCGATATACTTAGTATCTATTTCGAAAGATAAACAAGTTTCTCGCTTGTGATATTTGCACGTTTTTCAGTTTATGGACATAGCCTTAGAAAAAAAATCATATCTTCCTCACTTATTAAAATTTTACCGTCATATTAACCATTTTGATAACAAATATAAAGCAAGAACACGGTAAAAATTTGAGAATTATTCGTTATCCCGTTTTTTAGTTTGAACGAGTGAAACGAAAAAATAATTGTTTCTATAATTTTACAATTTTCGCATATTTTTGACTCTATCTTTTGTCTCGACCAACCAAAAATGTCGTAATTTTTTATTTCGGTTGAGGTGATTTTAGTTTACATCTAAAAAAAAATTAACCGCTGAACTAGTTGACTAGTAAGTTACGTAACAGCGGAAACTGCTGCAAGGGAAACTGTGCGTGAGAACGTATCTTGTCTTTCATAGTATCATGGTATGAAAGAGATACGAGATGGTGAGCGGTAGAGACGCACTGATTACTAATCCCAACAGGCCTGGGGAAGAGATTTTTAGAGGCAGCTGGGTTTAATTTTTGAAGTGGGACACACGTGTTCACATGTCATGCCCGAAGGAGTAGAATTGAGTCTACGTGCTAAAGCATAGTGACTTGACTACAGACTTATTATGCGTGTAAAAAATGTCGGCGTCTTTGACTTTTACGGCACCGCCAAACAGGCTCCCCACATAAAATTGCGGGCCCCATAACCGCTGAGCTTGACAGACCCTGCGAAATCTATGAAGCGCCTTTTTTTTTCTCGAAAATGAAAATTTATGAGGGGAGAAGGGAATGGAGGAAAAATATTTTTTAGTTGGCGGGGGAAAGGGGGAGAAATCTGAAAAAAAATTACCCGATTCTCATAGTTGATGAGCGGGGGGCGGGGAAGGGGGGATAAAAAAAATTGTATCCCAGTCTCATAATTGATAAGCGAGGAGGGAGAAATCCGAGAAAACTTTGATGAGCGGGGGGGGGGGACAAGCCAAGACTCCTACACACTGTATCCAATAACCCTTCCATACGGGGGGCCTGCCGCCCACGCATAATAAGTGTGTAGTCAACTATACCTAGGTAGCCGTGTGGCCAATATTTGTTGTGTGCCTAGTAGCCTGATTTGTCTTTGTACTGCTATACTTAAGTTTATCTTGATGTCCCCACAAATACGATGTAATCGTAATCAAAGTAAGAAAAAGTGGAAAATCTATGATGTAGCGTGCCTTCCTTACGATGTTATAGAGATGAGAAATAGCCAACTGAACAGCAATTTGTGGAACATTTTACAAGTAAGTGAACGAGAATGTTAGGCATCAAAGTAGCAGCAAGTCGATGTGTACATGTGTGTTTTGCACTAATAATTTGGGATATTAAATCCACGAAAAGATTGCTTCATTATGCCATTTGTGAGTTTTATTGTACTATTTTACGCTCCTGTTTATCTATAAGTAAATTTTTTAAACAATGTTTCTTATTTACTGTCAATAGAACTTTGATTAGTTTTGCTCTCCTTAAGCTTCCTTTAATACTGTTTACGTCCTGTTCATCTCTAAGCAAAGTCGATGTATGTGTTCTTTTTACTCATAACATCTTTACAGTCGTTTTGTGATCCATGCCATTATTTAAGTTGGTTTTACTTTGCTGTAAGTATAGCACACCTGGCAATATCACGTCATTCCGCGACGCTGTCCATTATAGGCGCATGGCCTTTTTCATGAGCTTCTTGGTAACATCAACTTAATGTTTTGAAAGCATTCTCTTGTCTCTTGAAATGTCATTTTACATAAACTGTTAACTATTCTATATTGTAATCTCTTCGGTGACCAAAAAATTTAAAAAATTGGGAGAATACGATGCTTTTGTGTCGCTTTTGAGGACATACTTCTTGGAGAATTGAATTATTACTTTGATGGACTGTCCAAGAAATTCATCTCTAGACCCATTTCGAAAGCATTAATACGCCATCATAATATAACCATCTGCTTCCGAAATCTACCACCAACTGGGGCAGCCAAGTGTAAAGGCGTGGAATGTAGTATTAACTACTATGCAGGTATTGTCTAGACATAACTAAGTTAGTCAAATTCAAAATTTTACTCCATTCCGGCTGAGACTATTGCTTTCAAATAAACATATTATGCTTCCCATTGTGGATCTAAAATGCTAGGAGTTCCTATAATGTATCTCGGAAAGACCTGCTTCTTTGGAATTTGAGACTATCACTGACACCCGATTATCATCCTGCCAGCAATCCAGTTGAAAGAGAGAATAGAGATCTTAAAACTCAATTGGCTATTCTCACTAGTTCCAACCATGCTTTATTGTCCGAACAGATTCCGGCTATAAGATTCGCCTTAAATTCAGCTAGGTGCGTCAGTTCTTCCTCCAACAGACAAGTTTTTCCGTCGGCTGTAGGAGTCCTCTTATATTTCAGGTTATAAGTCGGATTTCTTGACGAGCTTTCATTATGTCCACACTAGTAATCAATTTCGCCCATGTAGCCTATACAGTGAGCCAATTCCCTGCGCTTAGTAGCCAATTTGTCACTGCCATTCCGAAGACAGCGCCGGTTGCCAAACGAAGAGCGAAGCCTCGCTAGCGATGATCCATAAATGTGTAACATGGATTCTCGTGGTGAAAATTGAGTGCAATAATGTTTCCTTATTTTCTGCCCTTTTAGACAACCACCAACTCTAGGTCAGACACTGAAACTCTTGGGTATTTGGCATTAAGTCTTTAAAGAAGTTGTTCTTCAGTAGCCACAACTCAATAATGCTGCTGCCCACTACTATATTTACCAATTCCCTGGTAAAGGAATTCTTACAGGTTACTAACCCCCAGGTCAGGGGAACTCCGAGCTCACGTGGGAGGGGATATTCCCATGTGTATCTGTCTAAATGTTTATTAGGCTTTTATAGACTTGTGATTGGCGTTACTCCGTTTAAGCTTTATGTATTCATTTTCAGTTTCTTTTCAGCGTTAACTATAATCGTGATTTAATTAAACCATTTGAATAATTAACCTCAATAAAAATGGAGATTTACTATATTCTGTTTACGTCTCTTGAATTAGATATTGTTCTGTGTCTATTTACTGATCAGTACTCAGTAGTTAGCTAATGTTCATTCTTTAGTGTTTTATTGTTTCGTATATTTGTTTTTCTGATTTTTCCGAAGAAGAGCCCTAGTCGTTTTAAAATTTTGTCAATAAGATTCAAATCTGATAAACTCGCCTACGACCTTAGACAGTCCCATGCATGACCTCTTTTTGAGATTATAATTCACGAGCAAGTATGTTACAATTCTTGGAAGGTTCAGTTACTGGCCCACTTCATTTGACTACAATTAAGGACTATTTCAATAGAGTTCAGCGAGATGGCAACTACACAATTGAATTTTAACACTTACTTGTCGGGAGAAGGATTCAGAATAGTAGGAATTATCCAAATTCAAATTTTCCACGTCCTGGTCGCTCCGCCTGAGAGCATTTTGTAATATTTCCGTTACCCTCTGAGTGCATTTTACCGCCTCGTGGATTTCCTCCGTTGTGAGAGTAATGTATTCACCTGAATTTTTATCTGTCAACTCTCTTTGCGTGCTACAGGTACTCTTGGGTTCGGATACATCATCAGGCTAAAATAGATGAGTGAAAGTAAGTTCCCTGCTGAAAAACCGAACAAAAACGGACAGGCCCCGCAGTGCGTCTCTATACATAATCCGGACATACGTGCATGTATGTGGCCGTATGTGACCCTCTTCCCAGTGGTTTGTAACACCACCAAAATCATTTTTGAATGTTGGACGATCTTATGCATTACTCCATGTAATTTGTTATAGAAGTTAAATCTAGATGGCGCCATATATAAATCACAACAATAACATCTTTACCTTATATTCTAATAAATGAAATACCAAGTAATGAACTACAAACTTCATCCTTAAAACATCGAATAATGATTTACTTGGAACTAGTGGTTTAAAGTTCATCGCTTAAATATGAGCTTTGTCCGTTTTCAGACTTGTCGAGGAAGAGGGTGCGGGAGTGATTCCCCAGGGCTCGGGCTTATTTCAATTTCTCCCACCCCGCTCGCCAACATTTTTTTTTTTCGGATTCCCCTCCGGGGGGGCGTATTTTTCTTCCACGGCCCTGTCCGTTTCTGTCCGAAATTGCACGAAAAACGCACAGAAACTGTCAGAGCATGATTTAAACCTACATAGTCTGTCCATATAAATTGCGCACGCGTCATTCTGGCGCAGCTTTCTTTACGTCACACTCAATTCACATTTTCCTTTGAGGTTGTAGATACTGAGAGGCAAAGGACAAATTCGTGTGAGGATTGTGATACGCTTGAAATCCCCCACTAAGCTAGTTTTTTTTGACGTCACGCTTGTTGAGGGATTCGTAGGAACGAGCAGACCATGTGTATCTAGATCATAGGTCTAGATACAGGTGTGTAGAGTGTGTACATACAGGCTCTGACCGTTTCTGTCCGTTTTCTCAGCAAGTTTGTAGGATTAAAAGTACTCTCTGCACGTTTACAACTTACCATTTTATCTTCCACACTCAAGTAGGGGCTGGACAAATACTGGCCTCTTGCATTATTGTAATTCAACCAGAAATTATTCCATTCACCAACTTTATTGTCGACATCCCCAACTTCGGGAGTGGTGGTAACGGCGCTGCCGAAATATTCGCTGTTAACACTTTCTATCCAGGTGAGGTAGCTCGAGCTAGGGCTTTGAATCGTCTTGTCCCTTTCGTCTGCTGTATCTGAATTACTTCTCAAAGCGTTGTCGGTTTGTTCTGACGAATTGGAATCTTGTGAACTGCACTCCCTACTAGAGTTGGTTAATAGGAAAGTTGGCGAGAAGGATCTTCTAGTTTTGTGCTCTGAGATCGAGTCCAAGCTGTGCCTGAAATACAAAACAAATATACTGTGCGACATACAGCGTGTCCAGCCGGGAGCTTACACGATCCATATCTCGAAAACTACTGAACAAATTTTTGTAAAATTACGTATGTATAGTAAAGAGCTTATGATCTTTCTAACTGAAATATCTTGACAGTTCTACCGTGCGTGTAATTTCCCATTAGGTATGTACATTCACGTAGCGCGAGAGATATGACAACACTGGCAGCCGTAAATTCGTCCGTCGGTGGAGCATCCCAGCTCTGTTATTTCATTTCAGCCGGCTGGCACACGCGATGTTGTAATTCTTACTCCCCATGCCTAGCCCGCGACTACACTGAATGGAAAGTTGTGACCACTTTTGTACTCACCCTGTAAAATATTTAAATGTTTCATTTTTTTTTTAAATAATCTACGACTATACTGATTACTTCCACAGTAAAAGATATTTAGATTCTTGTATGGGTTGGGTTATTCACAGGAAGAATTTCTTTGGGGGTCTGCAGGTGTCAATTTTTTGGTAACAAAATTAATATCTCGAAAACTATAAATTTTAGGTACAAGGTTTGTTATACAAAGTGACCTTAAAATTTTATAATCTATCAATTTCGATAATAAAAATATGGGTGTTCCATTTAAAATAACAAAGTTGACATCTACTTCCGGTATAACCGGAAGTGATAGAACTTTCAAAATATTTTTGTTAGAAAGATCATAAGCTCTTTACTATACATACGTAATTTTACAAAAATTTGTTCAGTAGTTTTCGAGATATGGATCGTGTAAGCTCCCGGCTGGACATGCTGTATAAACTGCAACATGCACCAGTAACACATAAAGGTGTGATTCCACTAAGGTTATGTAGCATGCAACCTATCGTCTAATGTCATCTGCTCTCGACCTCGACAGCTTAAAATCCGCGTCACAATTGATGTCGCAGCCGATACAAAAAAATTACTTACAGCTTGCGTTTAATTTCAAACAAAATTGTCATAATTAAAAGAAAAAACACTAAAATGATATTTTTGAACATGGACATTATTTTAAACAAAATTTCAATATATTTCTCATAATTTGGATGAAATTTTGGACGTAAAGGTTTTTGGATAATTTTGAACAACTTTCATTAATAAAATTTTCCGATAGAAAGTGCATACTTAATGTGATTTTTTCTGTTTATTTTGGTATGGTAGGTGGCTTTGAATTTGTAGGAGGCAAATGTTTTTTGTCCGTAAGTAAACCCCCTTGAGTAAACTTTGATTTAAATCAGAAAAAAATAAATAATTATGATGAGTGTTACACTTTTAAGTGCGATACACTGTGTATGTGCCAATTCTCATATGTCTATATCCTATATCAACAAATAAAATAGTTACAGAATTTTGAGACGCGAAAGTCCTGTTTGACCCATAACGCAATGTAGAAGCGCTGAGCATGAAAACTCTCAAGTTGTCTACATAGATCATGGAACAATTTCAAACGGTAATTTACCTAAAAGTACTCTCCAAGGATTTTCTATATCTAGTATTGATCACCTGATCCGGGCTTTGGCTCAAAACGACGTTATTTTCTGTATCTTCGTTAGTATTAAATAAATTAAAAGGTTCCTTTTCTTTCTTCAATGAAGCCGAACTGACCCTTCTTACGGTTCCTGTTCTCGTAAAAGTCGGAGCAGGGCTTCCAAACAAAGTCAGGTCCGTAATTTCCGAGTTTAAGTCTTTGATGAGGTGCTCTTGGAAGAACGGCGTTTGGCTGGGGGAGCTACTTGAGGACTCGGAGTGAGAATTTGAGTCTTTTGTGCTTCCTTCTAGAGACATTTTGTTCTCAGCTACAAGACAAGTCCCGTGAATCATAAGGCATACAAATTTATTCATTAATTATAAAGAAAATTGTTGACTATTGCTAAATACAGTATCGGAAAGTGTTTGATCTGGTGCGGCAATAAGAGTAAGCGAAAGCAAAGCAAGCAATGATGTACTGTAGTGCGCAAAAAAAATGGGACAAGTCTTATAACGTATTTTTGCCAAATTCTAGTTGTGTACATTTAACTTTAATTTTTGTGTCATTGTCAGTTATTTTGTCAAAATTCATTGCAAGTGTGCAAATTGAGACATATTTACATTAAAAAAAAATAATTGTACTATTTTTTGTGCTCACGACAGTACATAATCCTCTTGAAGGGGGTTGTCACTGTTTGCCTCTGCTAGAACACTGGTAGACGCCCTTACTGTAGGCGGTCGGTTATGTCGTTGAAATTATGCATACCAAAGCCAAGACTTTCCGATACTGTAAGGTATTTTACACGCATCAATTTGGACTAGTATAGTGGATTTCAATTAGGTTTTACTTCGGAAAAATACTCAGCAAATGAAATATTGAAAGGATGATTTGAGAATTGGATTGGATATTCTATATATTTCTACAAACTGCCCGGCAAAAAATTTGGAAAGTTAAGGGTGTCTACCACCCTAAACATAACATAACATAACTTCAAAACATTTATTGATAACTAGCTGATTTTTCCAAGATTGCTTAATAAAAATATGTAGAATCCAATTTTCGAATTGTCGGACAAAATATATTTGCCGATTTTCCAGTCCGACGCCAGCGGCTAAAATGTTAAACATGTGTAATCAGAAAGTAGTGGCTTCTGTAAGTTGGACAGACATGTCACCAATTCAGAGCCTAACGAGACTATACCCCGAGATGCTGAACACGATGGCGGTGGTTTAAAGTCTTTCCGAGTTAACCCCACCCCCTAAACGGCCAAAAACTACCCCCGAAAGGAGTTAACGCGGATACGCCGTCTCATACCGACTAAACCCGCGTCACCCCCCATTTTCGAGGATGCTGAACACGATGGCGGTGGTTTAAACTTTTTTCGAGTTGACCCCACCCCCCAACCGGCCAAAAACTACCACCGAAAGGGGTGAAACGCGGATACGCCGTCTCATACCGACTAAACCTGCGTCACACCTCGCTTTCGAGGATGCTGAACACGATGGCGGTGGTTTAAACTTTTTTCGAGTTGACCATACCCCCTAAACGGCCAAAAACAACCCCCAGTACATCTAATATAGAAGTTAATCGCGAAATAGACGTTCACCGCTAGCTAACATACTAAAATAAAATGAGAACTATTAACCTATTAATTATTAATCGATATACCGTTTTCGCTGCTAGCATACTAAAATAAAATGAGAACTATTAACCTATTAACTATTAATCGATATAAATGTCACGAAAACCAATTTTTTAAATGGGACAACCTGTATTTTTTTGCATATTTGGATCCTGCTGGCTAAAATGCATATGATCTGACCCTCAAATATTATTTTGATTATCAAAAAATAGATTCTTTTATTTTTAGTTTTAATAGAAGGCCGCAATTTTACTAAAATTGTTAAAAATTGGTCTGTAAGCACCTTTAAAATATTATCTCTTCAGATACTAACATTAAACACGATTTATTCTTCATTAAGTTCAACGGGTTTTTCAACTAAAACTATTTTTTTTAATGGAACCCCCATGGGACAAGCTGTTATTTAATTAGATCTTTGAATTACAAAGAAAATTATATGCATAACCTTCTCTTTGTACTAAATTTATAATTAAAAGAACAAAATGTTTTGAAATTTTAGTGCTGTACATGAAAATTTTTAGAAATTCTAGAGGATTCCTGGGCTAACACTTATTAGTATACTCTAAGCTACCTTCATACCAAATTTGGTGCTTTTATCCGCTAATAGACGGAGAGCCAGACCCAAATCAATTCTCTGAATTTACTATGCCTAGTTTTTTGTCAGTTGATTACAGTAGTTGTGTACACCAACATACTTCGGTCAGTCAAGCGAAATCGAGAACAGGTGTCTCAGGTACGCCTTCAAAGGTGTCATAATTACGGAGGTAATAAAATGAATTTACTATGGCTGAAAATCGTTATGCACATTAGATATTGCATATAAATAACAGTTATGTCAGTCAGTCAGTTGAATGTGGGGACGGAGCTGGTCAGTCAGCCCCAATGTATGTAAAAAAAATAAAAAACGTGCAATTCATTTACTATACTTCAAAATCTCTGTGAAGGTATTAAACGCTATATTAATCATAAATAAAATGGTCAGTCAACCATCTTGTGGGACAAAGCCCATCAGTCAGCGAAATAAAAAAAAAAATTCGCGCGCGCATCGGTGTGGCAGGCGGCGGCTCGCGTTTTTCCTTATTATTACTTAAGGAACTATTAACTAACTTTATTTTAAAGTGCAATTCACAGCAATGTTAATAATATACATTTTGTAAATAATTAAATTTGTCCTAATTACATTGAATAGACAATAGACCATTAGGAAAGAAATATTGAAAATGTATGCATTTAAAAAATAATATTAGATAATCAATATATATACAATATATAAAAATTAAATTATTACTTAAAGTATTTTATCTTTGACATCACGTAAATAAAATTAATGTGAATAAAATTGTATACTTAAAGCGAGCAGGTATACTCCTAGGTAAGAACCGGAATTTCTGTACACAACTGCTACAGGCCTGTAGCTAGGGGTGGGCCAGGACGGGCGTAGCCCGTCCTGGAATAATTTTCGCCCGACCTACGGAGACCACAGAAAATAATGAGGTAGCTATTTTTAAATGGAAAAAACGAATGTTTGGCCCACGGGCCCTCTCTGAAAAATTGTTTGCCCACCCTCAAAGCATTTTCTAGCTACAGGCCTGAACTGCTAGGTTTCATTAACCTCCCCTTTCCTATTTAAGATGGAAAGATACTCTCCCCCAATGAAGGTCCTCTACTCCAAAACATAACGACTTTTCTGCTGAAAGCACTGCTCTCAGCAAAAGAGTCGTTATGTTTTTGAATAGAAGACTTTCGTTGGGGGGGGGGGGGGGTGTTAGAGGTGGGCAATCTGGAACAAAAAGGTAAAAAAAAGCCTCTGAAATTGATTCACCAAAGAGCAGATTTTCAAAAAGCCTTCGCCAATCTCGGGTACATAAGTGACAATAACATGAGTGACGTATTCGAAAAAATACAATAAAAAAGTTAAAATCAGTGAACGAGGCGAGATTCGTTATGTTTGCAAAAACATACAAATGCTCAAGTAACGTCAAATAAAAATGAAAAACGTTGATGGATCAAGTATGCCGCCGTGCCAATCAGAATTGATGCAACAATTTTTAAGAGCGAGCTACATTTCAAACATTTGGCGCAATGCCCATCGTAAAATCACGACGGAACTGTCCCCAATCGATAACAGGTGGACATTGATCGACAATAAATATGACTTTGATCGGTTCAAAGGTGATCTGTTACCTCAATTGATCAACGATGTCGTTATTCAACCTCCGCAGGAAAATTCAGGTATGCATATAATATTGTCGGCAAACTAATTGCCATTGATTTTACGTAAAAAAGATATTTTTTATTGTATATAATTACAGAAGTCATATTTATTTTTTAGATTCCTAATCCGAAACTGAATTGGAAACGTCAGATTTCTGATGAGAGCGAAATTGACGAATTTGATTGGGAGGAATAGTTTGAGTACAAAGAATTAAACATTGTAATATTAGTGTTATAATAGTCTGTTTTATAATAATAATTTATGTTAAATATAATATTTCAACTGCATACATTTTCAATATTTCTTTCCTAATAGTCTATGTCTATTCAATGTATTTAGAACAAATTTAATAATTTACAAAATGTATATTATTAACATTGCTGTCAATTACACTTTAAAATAAAGTTAGTTAATAGTTCGCTAAGTAATAATAAGAAAAAGAGCGAGCCGCCGCCTGCCACACCGATCGCGCGTGCGATTTTTCTTTATTTCGCTGACGGGCGTTGTCCCACAAGATGGTTGACTGACCATTTTATCTATAATTAATATAGCGTTTAATACCTTCACAGAGATTTTGAAGTATAGTAAATGAATTGCACGTTATTTATTTTTTGTACATACATTGGGGCTGACTGACCAGCTCCGTCCCTACATTTAACTGACTGACTGACATAACTGTTATTTATATGCAATATCTAATGTGCATAACGATTTTCAGCCATAGTAAATTAATTTTATTACCTCTGTAATTATGACACCTTTGAAGGCGTACCTGAGACACCTGTTCTCGATTTCGCTTGACTGACCGAAGTATGTTTGTGTACACAACTACTGTAATCAACTGACAAAAAACCAGGCATAGTAAATTCAGAGAATTGATTTGGGTCTGGCTCTTAGTAACGGTAATGAAATAAAACTCTAACGGGCCCCACTAAGTAGTATGTATACATTAATTGAAGACCTAAGTGGATAAAGGTGTTATGTCGCATTTTAAAAAAAAAATTACTTTATGCAATTTTTGATATAGATTTAACACCCAATAAACGGTGAATTCTAAATTTGTAATATTTTATAGAAACTTTTTAATTATAAAGGCGCCATGTCATACATACAACTAGTAATTTTAGTGGATGTACACAGTTTTGGACAGAAAAATCTAGTTTCATAACAGCTTGATATTGTTCTTTAATATTAGTGTAAACAAAAGAACATAACCCAAAATTAACTATTTTATGAGGTATTATTCATTTGAATCGAAGACAAAATAAATAAGTTCCAACTCAAAACCGTTTTGTTTAATTTACTCAAAACTTTAAAAGTGTGACATACCACCTTTATCTACTTAGGTCTTCAATTAACCATAACATTTAATAAAATGGCGAATGCGCCAGGATAATGATAGCAAAGTCCAAATATAAAATTATTGGTTAAAAAACTAAAAAACACGGTTATTGATACCATATTATTGTGTTGTTTCCAGCATTGCATAAGTCTGCAAAGTTATTTGCCTCGATCCTACGCACCTCGGCAACTAAATTTCACATCGTGATAAAAAGTTTAACTTTAGTGCCTAGAGACATAACTATTATTATCCAATTAAAAAAAAAAAAGATTTTGATGGGTTATTTTTATTTTTAACGATCTGATAGAAGCCTGTTGAACAAGAAATTATGTATCCCAATATATTTGAACAAAAAAAAATCAAAATTGTTTTTACCATTATCCACTTCACTACGTGGAAATAAATTATTGGCCTTCCCTGAAATCCCATAAGCTACAATTTCTTTCTGACTACAGGTCTGGGTCAAAAAATAACAACAACCATTCTCGTCTCATTATTTTGAGATATTTTGTTTGATACGTGAACTTTTGAATTAGTACAATAATTATAAAAATTTCCATCACAAAAAATGTTATCTGTGATTTTCCTTCAGTAACTGTTAGTGGAGGGGTTATACATCACAAAACCACAAAAATCCGTTCTGGGGATGCCGCGCAACCACCACAAAAAACCACCCCTTCGGTGAAAAAAAACTTATTTTACTGATAACTCGTTCACCGTTGAAGATATAAAAAAAATTCTGATGATAAAAAAGAAAGCTTGACTAATTTCCTAAATGAAAGTACTATTGAAATTTTGTTGTATATGCCATGGTTTTCGAGAAAATCGATATTGAAAAAAATTCAAAAATTTGTATTTTTAATGAGCACGAATTTTCGTTTATTTGAAATTTTTTGCGCGCGGCCCATAGGAAAAATTGAATTGCTCGAAAACCATACAAGCTAGGAAGAAAAATCAAAATGGGTTTTAAAAGGCATATAAAATATTATCTTGTGTTGCTATTTTTGATGGCTATTCATATTTATTAGTATATAAAAATAACAATATAATATAGTTATCTTTTAATTTTTTGGGCTCTAACTATTCACAGGCCCATAAAAAATAACTGACTTTAATATAAGTTATAAATGCATTATCTTTTAGTTCAAGGTAGTACTTCAATGCAGAAAAAGTTAGGAATAAAAATATTCACATTTACAAATTTACCAGCATGTTGAAGTTAGCCAAATTTTGGCCATTTTTTTATTGCTTCCTAAAAATAAAAAAAGACCCAAACATCTTGTTTCTGAGTTTATATACCAATATAACTATTGTTTCTAATCATTTAATAGTTAAAAAAATTTCATAAAAAAAATATCAAAAAATTGAATATGCAGCCTTGTTTTGAATTGTTTTTTAATTAATCTAGCGTCCTTGTATTTTAATATTTTTGAAGGTACCCGATCTAAAAATAAAGGTAAGACTTCATATTAATTGATCAAACCATTTAAAATTATACTATATCTCTCAGAAAAAAAAAATGCTATTGTAAAATATATTTTTTTAAATTTGTAAATAAACTCAGATCAAAACTCATTACTATAAAGTGTTTCAATTTGTTACTTTTGACATAATCTCAAAATTAGTAAAAATATAGTGACTTTTATAATTTTTTATGATATAAAGTTATTAAATCTTTCATTTGCTTCTTTTTCCATAACATGTCAACAATTGGCAAAGATCTACTTAAAAAAATTTGAAAAAAAATTTTACTTGCACAATCTCCAAATTACAAAACATATAGGGACTTTTATTATTTTTTATGGTTACAAAATAAAGTTATTAAATAAATGTATTTCATATCTGATTCTATTTTTTATAATATGTTATCAATGGGCAAATATATATTCAAAAAAATCGGAAAAAAAAACAATTTTTACTAACACGACCTTAAAAATATAGTTACTTTTATAATTTTCTATGGGGAAAAATTGAAGGTTATAAAAATATCTTTAATTTGCTTACCTATTTTCTTAGATATGTCGACAATTGGCGAAGATATTAACAATTATATAACGCATTTTCTAAAAATTCAATTTTTCTTATATTTTCAATATCTCCAATAATGAGTGTTTTAAAGTATATAGTGTATAAAATATATAGTATAAAGTATATTAGCGTTCCCAGATTAGGGCAACAATATACAGAAAGTAGGAATTTTCATAATAAATAAAAAAGTGTGTAAGTTGTGATTTGCATAATACCTAAATAATATTCTCTAGAGCATTAATGTTTTTTCAAAAGTTGGCTGATTTAATCTACTTTCATTACCCGTTTACCGTTTTTTATTTTATAAAAAACCGGAGTTACTTGAATTTATTTATAACTAAAATTTCGAAAACTATAAACAATCACAATAAAACGGGTTTAAATTTTGGAAAAAAAAAGTTTATCTCCGTGATCTTAATGTACTTATAGAATGCTACAATTTGAGCCATCGTACACATTTCTTGGTCTTGATGGCAGGATTTCACAAGGGTGTAAAGTTTTAGCAACAATAGACCGAATGCATGTAGGCGGCGTCAGAGTCGCGTTTGGGTACTGCAACATAACCTCATTTTCTGTGCATCTTTGTTTACTACTTCTTTAAAAATGCCAAGCAATTATTGTGTGCTTCAATGCATTTCCTATTATAGAAAAAATAAAAATTTAAAGTTTCACTAGTTTCCAGTATGCAGCAGTTTTAGAAGAAAGTGGATAGTTGCTCTCAAATTACAAAAAAGCCCATCTAGTGTGTTCAAAACATTTCAGATCTAATGCATGTAGGCGGCGCCAGAGTCGCGTTTGGGTACTGCAACATAACCTCATTTTCTTTGCATCTTTGTTTACTACTTTTTTAAAAATGCCAAGCTTTTCTTTTAGTTCACCTAAACTATCCATTTTCCGTAGGTTTCAAATAAACAAACTTATTTCAACACATCAAAACTACACAGCACAGAACACAATGAATAGTGTACCCAAAGCCGATCGGTAACCGCGCCTGGGGGCGAAATATTTTACTAAACCTATGCATTCCTCCTATTGTATATTTGAGCCGTTTTAGTAATCATTTTGGTTGAAATTTTAAGTGGTGATTGTATACTTTACAAGAGCCATATTTTTCCAAAGTTTCATTGAATATTATCCATTATTTTTGAAAGAACAGTGATTTGTTTAAAAACGCATAATATTGCAATGTTAATATTGTCTAAACGTTGGTTGTGGCATTTTCTTAATTTTTCTCTATTCTTATTGGGATGCTCTGCCACATGTATTCTTCTAAACAATGTCTGAAATCTACAAAATAATACAATTAACCAGTATTTTACTGGAAAATAACCTCTACGCCTGTGACTTTTACGTCAAAGGATCAGTTAGAGGGTGGTTTTGACAAATAATGAATAAGAACAAAAATATAAAAATGACGTATTTTGCTGACGTTTCGGAAAACGAATCTGTTTCCTTTCTCAAAGCGTATTATAATGTTTGTGGGCTGTGTATATTAAATACACAGCTTTAAGAATATATTTGTTATATTTAGTATCCATAGATACTTACTGCTTACACAGAACTGTTGATATATCTAATTGATAGTTTTATTTTAAACGATGTTGAGTTTGTTAAGTTCTTCTTTTAACATCGGCAGCCAGGTTGTGCAAACATCTACAGAACAATTCGACACGCATTTATCCTCATTCAATAATATTATAGCCGCTTCTTTAATTTTTCTTTTCTTGCTATCTGTCTCTTTTGTTAAAATTTTTGCTTGGGAGAACGGACATAGAATAAACTGGGACTCGGCAAAAATTTTAACAAAAGAGACAGATAGCAAGAAAAGAAAAATTAAAGAAGCGGCTATAATACTATTGAATGAGGATAAATGCGTGTCGAATTGTTCTGTAGATGTTTGCACAACCTGGCTGCCGATGTTAAAAGAAGAACTTAACAAACTCAACATTGTTTAAAATAAAACTATCAATTAGATATATCAACAGTTCTGTGTAAGCAGTAAGTATCTATGGATACTGAATATAACAAATATATTCTTAAAGCTGTGTATTTAATATACACAGCCCACAAACATTATAATACGCTTTGAGAAAGGAAACAGATTCGTTTTCCGAAACGTCAGCAAAATACGTCATTTTTATATTTTTGTTCTTATTCATTATTTGTCAAAACCACCCTCTAACTGATCCTTTGACGTAAAAGTCACAGGCGTAGAGGTTATTTTCCAGTAAAATACTGGTTAATTGTATTATTTTGTAGATTTCAGACATTGTTTAGAAGAATACATGTGGCAGAGCATCCCAATAAGAATAGAGAAAAATTGCAATGTTCAATTTAAAAAAAAAATAATAATTGGAATGAATTATATGTAGTTTATGTACTTTTATTGTACAGCTCAAAATGAACATTTTCCTTCTTTTTATTGTTTTCCATAGGACTTCGAGATATTCAAAGATAACCGATGGAAAAGACGGTTTAAAAAATTAAGTTGTTTAAATAAACAATACGCCGACCTCGCAGAAACTGCAAAACTGAGCTGTGAACTTAAGTTGGCACTCAGAACACGTTAAAGCAGAAAAAGTGCCCTGACCAGACAATTCACATTAAAATTCTAATTTGACTCCACTATGTCGTTTTCAATATAAATCCATAAAACTTTTACGATTACTTTTGCCTAAGCGGTGATATGAGTGGTGTGTCGATGGTTTATAAACATATAGTGATATCCAAATATGAACTATCGTCGGCAAGTTTTTAAACTAACATGATACACAATGAATCTCAGGAACATCATCGAAATTGACACCAGCAATTCGTCTCAATTGAGACTGAGGCACACCGTTCACACAGATTTCTTAAAGCTATAGGAAATTTTTATATTTATAAGAAGCAAAAATATTTTCGGGATTTTTTGAAAAATCATATTTCTAGAATTTAAGGTTCACGCTTTAATCAAGTTGAGTGCAAATATTGCCAGTTTTATGATGCCAGTGAATTCATCATCAAAGTCACGTGTGAAATAAATATGTGTACTTAAACATATTTATCTCAAAATATGGTGAAATATATAGTAAATCACTTACGTACTTCACTTGATCACTTTACTTTTACTTGCTACAACTCCTAGTTATTCCACGTGAAAGTTATAAACAAACTTTAAGTTGCACTAGCAAAACAAAGGAACATTCCAAATTCAGAAAATAACTGTTATTTATTATTTGGTGAACGCTATCCATAAACTAAACTGCTTAAACCAGGTATTTTGTAAGGGATGACAGGCGGCTACTATAATTGGTAAAAAGGATCTTGGCAGGTGTATGGGGTCACGCTTGAGCTGAGTATCCATGCCAACGATTAACTAACGCAAATCTTTACGAATCGGTGGGTATTCAGTGTGTTAAATCAATAATACTAATGAGTGTCCCTATACCTGATTTCTAATCGCTCTGGTGGACGCTTGGTGGGCGATTACTGCGCAAAAAGAGCTCCACACTGTATGTTTGATGAATAAAGTGTGGCGTTGACGTATTAGGGGCGTAGGTGATATTGAGAATAGAAGTGGGATGATTACATGAATGGTACTGATCAACCGAATGAAGGGTGTGTTTTTTTTATTTTCCTTTACGTTTAAGGGATGGGTATTTTCTTTGAACACTATTTCATTAATAACCCAGCCAGACAAGACCAGACCTACGTACTTTGGCACGCCGAATGCGAACCTGATGTCCAAATCAACTTCTGTCAGATCAATTTTTTTTTGTAAATCGCAAAAAGTGTCTTTTCGCAACTTATCTGGAGTTTTCTGCAATGTCAAAAGTTTAAAGTTTTTTCAATCTCTAAAAATAGACTTTTAAGCTAGGTAAATTTAAGTTTTCTAAGGCAGATACGGGAATAATTAACTAACTTTTTTTTTTATCGTATACAGGGTACCTCGGTCTCGCGTCGTGGAAATATCCTGGCTCTCTCATAAAAGATATCGATTTTTTTTTAAAACGGGATGGTTGAGAGTATATCGCTGTACAGTTTTAAAATATTTTAAGTTTACAGGGTGATACATTTAAGCGTGACGTTATAATTTTATTTTTAATGGAACACTAAGTATATTATTACATATTTGTATTCTCCTTTTAAAGATGACCATATGTCATTTAAAGGGTCTGCGATGGCTGAGTACCATGATATGAGTAAATTTGCAATCAGTGAGTACAATCACGCATTTTACAATCTAGCTTCTTCTCCACAAAATTATATTGTTTTCTAATTCCGGCGATACAAAAAATTTTGTATATAACTCGAGACTAAAATGTATTTTTTTTACTCATGTGGTTTATAGCACTCGCCTTCGGCTCGTACAAACGCCCAACTTGTAAAAAAAAAACACCATTTTAGCCACGTTATATAAAATACCATAGATCATTTTCGGTTGACGTCACACTGTCAGAGTGGAGGGCACAAAACTAATTATTTTGTTTTCTAGAGATAGGTACAAGCTGTTATTTTTTAATAACAGGTTTAAACTGCTTCTGCAGTTTTGAAATATCAGTTTAAAAATAACAGATCACTGAGAAGTACTGGGATTCGCATATCACAGTGCGCAGTTTGTAGTATGCACATTTTTCGGTCACGTGCTATCTGTTATTTTTGAACAGAAATAACAGTCTGTTAATGCTATTTACAAATAACAGTTATAAAATAATAGGTTTTGTTAAATAGCAACTCTTCTCTAATTGTTTTCATTTACATTGCCTGTTATTGGATGAGGTTTCGTGTGCCCTCCAGATAGCTGCGTCAAAGTCACGTGACCGAAAATGATCTATTTTGTAACGCCATAACCTAAAATGACATTTATTTGACAGTTTCAATGAATCAAAACAATGTCATTATTGACAAGTGAAAAATAAAGAAAAAGTGTGAAATAAAACTATGGTTTCTATGGAAACAGCAATAGAATTTAGTCATTACGACAAGGTAACTTTGTCAATTTGCTGCATTTTTGTTTTCTAATTTCGAATGGCGATACAAAAAATTTTGTATATAACTCGAGACTAAAATGTGTTTTTTTTACTCGTGTGATTTATATAAACTTCCCACTTGTAAAAAAAACACCATTTTAGCCACTTGTTATATAAAATACTAGTATGCAACATGTGTGTAAAGTGATATTATTTTCACGAATGGGAATTTTGATCCACGAGCCGTAGGCGAGTTCGACAATCCCATGGGTGAAAAAGGGCACTTTACGTACGAAGCCAATCAATCAATCAATCAAGACAAATTTATTAGTATTAGGGATTACAATAATGCGCCTGGGTCAGATCTCGGTTCAGAGCCGACCGCACAACCACGTAGCGTAGCGTCGTGGTTAATATAATTCTTTTTAGGGTTAGAAGTAACTGATTGATTCATAAAACTTTACTTACCTGTTTACGAAATCTTCGATAACTTGGTGATATCAGAATTATAGCAACAATTCCATCAACTACCAAAATACGAGAATATCCTCTTTTATGATTTATTTATAAATCAAAAGACAATCTCTTTCGAAGACTGCCAGGAATTATAAAAAAATGTATCTAGCACAAGAAGAAAAGTTATGGAATTCAGTATTGATGTTGGATTTATTTATTTTGTTTTACAAATGCAACAAAAATATTGTAATTTAATGAACAAATAGCAAGGTGTAGAAAAACTCAGTTAACGCCTGGTGAATGATATTACACCACCCAATATTCAACAAACGGTTTATTTATTAACCACCATGATCAATTTATACATTTATCTAGCATATAGCATCTACAAATCACGTACAAGTCTAGGTCAAATTGATGCGTGTTAGTCAGAAATATTTGGATGTTACAGAAACACTTCACATCGTCTACGAACGACAGTAACTAACAACTAATATTTGAATTAAGATCATTAATAAATATTATTAACAATAAAGGCCCTAGAATAGATCCTTGTGGAGTCTCAGAATCTGATTGTATTTAATTATTGTTTAGTTATTTTACTACAATACTGTTTTTTCGAAATAAAAAGTACTTATTTTATATTGATGATCTTTGTAATTCTCCATTACAGACTGTAGAGTCCAAGTTAGCATGTTGTAGTCACAGTTTTATTTCCTGGGATCCAAATCTTGAAATCGTAGGAATTAATTCTCATGAGAAAATTACGTAATTTTCTCACGATTTTGTGTGATTTAAGTACAACTCTGTTCTTGAAAAAAATCGTAGGAAATATTTCTCTCGATATTGATGGAAAAAAATCCCAAGGGTTTTTGATGGGGAATTCGAAAATTCTCGTATATGAATTTAGGTTATGTGTACAGTTTGTGACGTTAATGAAACATAAAATTTAGTTGATATTAAGTGTTACTTGTGTTGTTTGGTCTGGTAGATATTATTTACCACATTTAACCATGAATAATTTTAACCTTCAGGCCATAATTATGCAAGATATGTGGATAAGTTTTATAATTTATGGTTTGATTCGTATGAAAATCGATATCTGGGGATTTTCGAAGTCGCAGATTACAAATATTTAGTCGAATTCTTGCCAAAAGTCTTTCCTTAAATATAAGACTAAAAAGTAAAAAAATAAATTAATAGTTTTAACAACTAAAAAAACACGCTTTTATAAATACTGCACTAAAAAGCAAAAAATAATCATCGAACCTGTTCTTTCTATCTATCGCGTAAGGGCCTTAGTGTAAGCCGTGTTTGTAACTAAGTATAATATTTGTATTTGAGTATAAAAGCGTGGGGTGCTTTTCATTTAATCTAATGATGTCTTCAGCGTTTTAATTATCGAACCTGTTAGAAATAGCGTTCGAAAAACGCCCCACGCTTTTATACTGAAATATTATACTTACAAACACGGCTTACACTAAGGCCCTTACGGGATAGACAGAGAGAACAGGTTCATTGATTATTTTTTGCTTTTTTCTGCAGTATTCACAAACGCGTTTTTTTTTGGTTTTTTTTATTAAACATTTCCGATTAACCAAGGACCTAGCGAGGTATGATACAAAAATCGCTTAGGAATTACTTATATCTTTCAACCAAATATTTTGGCTATATTTATAATAATAATAATAATAATATGTCTTTATTGCGATGAAAGATACATAAGAGAAAAATACAAATTAGAGAAGGATGGCGGTATTCATATGTTATATGCTCTTCCATACAAACATCCGCTTACAGAAAATATTTCAAGAGAATAACTTAAAGTAATATACAAATACAAAAACATTAAATAAGAATCATCTAGATCATACGCAAAATAACTAAACTATACGATAAATAAACAAGCTAAAAACGTACTCTTCGCCAATTTACTGAGCTTTTTATATATAATTGTTACACATTCTATAGGATACTCTTCGCAGTTTTCTTGTAAATACCATCTTTGTTGGGAAAAAAGTTATATGAAAAAAAAAATGAAAAAAAAATATCCAACCAGTGTGAGATTCGAACACGGGACCTTTGGATACAACGCAAACAAGCAAGCAAGCAAGAACAAATTTATTTTAAATTAAGAATACATATTGTCCTCCCCGCGCACTCATCCGGAGCCAGCCATACATCCATGGTGCGAATCGCCATGGTAATTGATTGACTGGACGGAGCGAGGCCGGACTGGATAAAAATAAAATGAAAATATAAACACAATCTCCTTTCAGGATAGGCGAATTAAAAAGTGCATAAGGTAAAACATGTAAAAAATAAACTTAAAATAATTGATATATACAATACAAAAGAGGCTGGTGTAAATAAAATATCAGATATATATGGCTGGTCTTCACGAGGAAATTACTAACCAAAAAACCCGTTCGATTGTCTGTGATATATATCTTTCGACAATCATACATAGGTATTTCAACTCGAACTTATATGAAATATATATTAGTAAAATTCATAAACAAAAAAAATATATTATGGAAATAATATTTCGCAAGATTTCCGTTTTAGTACCAGCGATAAAAATTAAGAGAATATATTTTTTTTTAAATTAAATAATAACTTTTTTATTTACTGATCGATTTTCTTCTTCCTCTAGCTAATACTAACTTACTTTCTAAATTTCAATACAATCGGACTTTTCTTTCTTAAGTTATCGTGCTTACAAGAAACGTGACGGACGGACGGACGGACATTTTGAAAGTCGTTCAGAATTCGTTCACTAACAAAATGATATGAAATTTTTTTCTCTACGAGCGATATTTACGATTTTAGAAATGTGCCGATCAAATACAATATTCTCTTCGTTTTTGCGAAGAGTATAATAACATAAATGTAAAAAATAATATTATCATAGATCATACCATAATAGGTTATACACAATTATTCTCTCATAGTAATTATCAGATTTTTTGTACGTTTTTTGAAAGAGTTGGCAGAAGAGAGGGCCTTGACACCATTGGGTAACGCATTAAACATTTTTACAGCTATATAACTAAAAGAACGCTGAAATAGGGCTGTTCTATGTTTAGGAACACTGAATTGATCACGTTGACGAGTAGAACAAGTATGCAAATCACTATTTTTTACTAATTTTGCTTCCAAATATTCAGGTTTGTGATCTTTCAAAATTTTATATATCGTGCAAGATAAATGTAGACTAAATCTTTCGCTAAGGTTGGGCCATTTGGATGCCAAGAAACTGGTAGAAATATGATCAAATTTTCGCAAATTATAACTAAACCTCAAACACGCATTCTGATCCTCTTTCTTTATCTTTACGTAGTTAGGCGGGCCAATACACAATGTCACAGTAGGTCAAGGATGATAATATAAGAGAATCGCATAACTTCAATTTTACATCGGTAGGTACTAAGGATTTCTTTATGAATATATAACAGTTTAAGCTTAGTATAAGATTTTTGAACAAGATAATTAACATGTTTAGTGAATCTAAGATTAACATCTATCCACAGCCCCAAGTTGTTACAATAGTCACTAGCTGATAAAATTTGTCCATTCAAATTAATCTTAAAGTCAGAATCATTTAAAATACTTTCTTTTCTACCTCCAAATACCAACAATTCAGTTTTCGACTCATTTAACATAAGGCTGTGAGCTGACGAAACTTCAGACATAACTCGTAAATCATCATTAATCTTAGATACAGCTGTTGAGAGATTTTGAAAATTAAATTAAAAGCAAAATATAACTGTGTATCATCAGCATATTGGTGGCACTGACAGTACTGAATAAACTTGTTAAAATCTGCTGTGTAAATGGAAAACAATAAGGGCAATAAGGACCCTAGAATACTACCCTGCGGGACACCTCTAGTAATATTATAGTTATTAAGGTATCAAGTGTGTTATAAGGATAATAACGCACCGAGGTCGGTAGTGTACTTCCCGAGGGCCTCCGGCCCGAGGGAATGTACGTCGACCGAGGGCGTCATTATCCTATAACACCCGTGGTGCCTTCAACGTTTAATGTCCTACAAGTCTGTTATTTAATTCGATTTTTTTTTGACATTTACGATTTATTAATTTGACATATATTATGTTCAGAACGATTTGATTTAAAAGAGAGTAAAAATCAAAATTGTTTGTAAACGTCGCCGCTGCATAGCAACGCATTTTGTTTGTCAATAACGCTATCAAAATTTACTTGTTTTGGGTTGTATTATAATTTAATAATGCCCTAGGGCGTTATGGATATTCATAACGCCCTAGGGCGTTATTTTTCATTTAATGTATCTCAAAATAGTGTGGTTATTGTAATATAACAGACTTGTAGGACACTAATAAAATTTGAAACCTCATTTTTGCCAATAAGAAATTAGAATACTATTAGTTACTACTTACAAAGAAAAATTACGAAGCTAATCAAAATATAAATATCAACAAAATAACAAGTGCCATCTGTGCTGTCAAGAATAGATACAAAAATATTATTAAAAATCCAATCTTCTCATTGGCTTTTGCAAATAATAGTATAAACTTAGAATTTGACATACGTCCCACTGTCGCTTTCATAGGAATTTTATTCTTACTAGGTTCAAGAATAGCAATTCTCTCGATTTGTCGATTCGCATGGGAATTTCAGCAAGATAAAATTTTCTCATGAGAATTAATTCCTACGATTTCAAGAATTGGATCCCTGTTTGGACGTTAATAGTATTCGTTTCTTCCCTACATACAAACAAATACTTACGTGAATCCAGGGTTACAGTAACAATGAAGAATGAACAAATAAAACGCATTTCCAGCTACATAAATCATTTATTTCATATATATTTGATGTTACATAGAACGGATGATTTAATATCAGATTTGAAATCAGGTTTTGTACGGGTAGAATAATAATTATAATATCTACAGGTGAGAGATTGAAGTTTATAATAAGAAGGCACCGCTGAAAGAAGACGGGGGAATTCAATACAATCGCGCATAAACAGCCTGTAGTCTTCTAGTTTGTACAACTCGACGAAATTGGGCGCTGTTTAAAGAAAAACGGACGTCAATCGACGTAAGAATATCTTCATAAGGGTCATTAATATTTGATCAACCAAATAATTTTACATTCTTGGATAAATTGAAATCATACCAAAATTATTACCACCAAGTTTTTATAAGGGAGGACTTAATCTCACCTTTAGATAGCAAATAGTGCTTTTGTTACACAGTACTTCCGCTGGAAAATACTGTCAAGTATTTGAGCAGATCTACAAGGTAGTAGTTAAAATTTGGTGTTCACATAAGTGAAAAGTTGGCAAGCGATGAATCCAGATTAAGTATATTGGTTGATAAGTGGTTAGTAGAACAGCAGGACGCAATTTAAAAGTTGGAACCAAGTTCCATGATTTATTTTGTCGTCGGAATTCAGTTATAGTAAAAGGTATTTCAAAATGGGCTGCATATTTCTTTTTAGCATATCTCAGTGCTGATGGAGAAATGGGGGTGGTAAGATTTGTTGTCTTAGATAGTCGGAATTTTAGAAGCATAAAAAATGTGTACATATTATAGTTCGGCATTAATTTAGTAGAGTAGCTTCGCCTAGACTTCGCCCTTGGCATTGTGTAATGTGATATATAATACTGGAAATAAAGGCGCTTCTTATTATTTCAACGATGTTGGAATGATGATAGATTTTGTCAAAATACAGATTGCAGTACTTTGCCTGTCTGGATTTGGAGTTAAGAACAGTCAAATGGTTCTAGTCCCAAAGAACAATTTAAAAGTCATTTGGACTTCAGACGGTTTTAAGAAAGGTTTGTCAGGAAATAGTCTTGTACTTTGTTGATGTTATAGTTAAGGCTTTTTAGGCTTCAGGTATACTTGCTCTTATATGGTAAGTTTTAAAGTATTCTGTAAGACTTAATTATAAAGCTAACTTGCTTCTAGGATACTATGTATTTGTAATGGGTTTATCAGACGTACATAAAACACTCCATAAAGCTAATTAGTTTTATGAACGTCTTAAATTCCATTTAGATTTAAAGAGGCTTTAAATTATTCTTTATGGTTTTAACATATTTGTAATAAATGCATTTTAAATCCTTTTTAAAACTAGAGATTTTCAATGCCTATTAGTACTTATTAAAGGACATTACAAAACTAGACTCTTGAAACATCCTTGAAAAATGTTGTGATGAAACCATTATGAAGAAAAAAAAGGTGTGTATAAATCTAAAATGCAAATTTTAATTCTATAAAACACTGTCTAAAACCTCAATAAAACATTTATTATAAAAATAATAAACAATATGTCTGCCTGAAGTGTCGTTAATGCATGTGTGTACACGAATATTTAGAACACATACGCGCGCGTCACACTGTCAAATTATTTTGAGGTTAAATTTTAAATTTTTTGTATCCAATGTCAACGCGGTTCGTCTTGGAGGCGGGTCTTTTAAATCCCAAACGTTTTATTACAGCTTTTATCAAGTCCATGTGATCTTCGCCAAGTGCATTTGCATTTATGTAAGGAAGGGATTATTTGTGATAGTATACAAAAAGACTAAAAGGACTTCATTTAGAGTAAATGTTCTAGGTCATTACCATTATTAGAATATATAGTTTATTATATATACCATTTTATTTCTTTAGCATGTCAAAATCCAGAAATTTTTGATATCTTACGATCTCAAAACGTCCGTTTTTCTCCGTCAGCCCAAAAAAATTGCCAGTAACGAGGTCGTCACCAGGGCCTATCAAAATGTCATATAACTAACGCAAACAAAATGCATATGCCAGTTTCACATACACGCGCATTTAAAGAATTTTTTTTAACAAAAATACCACTGTCACTACGTCTGGGACAATATATTAACATATATAAACATCGTATTTACAAACCAAACATTACTTATTGCTAATGACGTGACATTGCCAACTCAAAATGCGAGAAAAACAATACCTTTTCTAGGAAACCTTCTCTCTCTATCTACATAGCTTATAAAAAACTTACAAAACAATCACAACGGCCACATGGAAGTCCGGATTTGAAACCTAAGGTTTATTTTCGAAGATGGTAATGAAGCGTTAATACTGAATATACTCGAATGTTTCCATCAGAAAAAGTATTGTTGATTCCCTTGGATTCAATTAAATCAGTACTACAAATGCATATTGGTATTAATAAAGTGTCGGTACCCATTATTGCAACTGCCATCAGTCTGTCTTCATATTCTACGTTTATGTAGACTCGAGTACATGTGCTTAATGCTTGTTCATATCGAGATACGCCGGGTTGCGTATTGACATTCTTTACCATGGTACAGAGTGTAAGTACTGTGTATCGTGGTAAAGTATTAGTCCAGTCTAATTTGAGTGCCAATGAATAGATTTTGATGAAACCTTGTGCAATGTTTGTAATGACGTTAATAAAAAAGTTGAAAAAAAAGATTAGAGTAGGAAATGATCGGAAGGGGTAGAAAACACCTTTTATCACGGGTTCCGTAACTGGTAGAATTAGGTCAAAAATGAAAAAAAAAACAATATATTTACCTTTTTTGGAACAAAAATAGGATGTTTTTACTCTTGTGAATTTTTTCGAGAAATGCATATTTTTCGAGATATGGCCACTCGAAAATTTCTAATTCCACTTTTGCAACTTTTCTGTAAAGTGCGTTTTCACAGAGTTTTTCCGGAAAAACATGAAAAACCACCCTTTCTTTGAAATTGTAGTGCTTTAAAAATAAGTAATTTAAAAATTTGAAAATTCAGGCGTATGCATATATTGAGGTCTTCTAAACATTTTTCGTCTCTTGGAATTTTTTCGTAACTTGCTAATTTAGATACAAAGTGCTTGTGCTCTGTACCGCGGTAAAGAATGCCAATACGCCGCCGGATTCATTGTATATTTGTCTTACGAATACATGCAGAGATACGCATTATCTCTTATCATTTCCCTTGGGATGTTAATTCAGGTTAGAGACGGAATCATCTAAATTGTTCATTGTAACATGTGAGTGACTTGAAATGGTGGAAATGTATTTAACAGTAACAGTTAAGACAAAATATTCTATTTTGTAATATTCGTGCGTTGCTCATATATTTTATTCGTATAATTAGAGTGATCAGTCATTTGTACAGAGTGGGCTAAAACAGACACTTTGTAGGGCCATTTATTCATTTAGGATGTTGAGATTCGGATTTACAATGTCCCACTACAATGAATATTTTATATAATGTACCTACCTCACATAATACGTTTAAAATCATTAGCAAATAAACTTCTTTACTCATCTCATCACTCTACCTTTACTTACACCTTCATTCTTATATTTGTCATAATAGTCCCTTGATAGACTAGGGTCGATAATTTTGAAAATGGTAAAAAGTGAAAAAAAATTATAGTAGGATGAAACCCATTGGAAAAGGTAGAGAATATAACAAAAAGGAAAGGAAAAATAATTTACGGGCGATCTGAGGTCGGGAAGGGGAAGGGGGTGAGTTTTTAAGGGTAAAAAACGGTTTATCTCGATTTCCGGCAAAACTACAAGTCCTATGAAAAAAAGTTAAATGGCAAAGTTGTAGGTAATAAAAAGATCTACAACTTTTGTTTTTACACTTTTTTCACATAACCTCAAAATGTATGTGAAAAATTCAAATAACCAAGTTTTTGGTTTTTTATTTTTATCTTTTGCAATAAAATTTATTTCTTCACGAAATTTGGTGAGAACTTACCTTTTTATGTCCCAAACACACAGTAATTTTTTTGATTTAAAATATTCATTTTTTCACCTTATTTTGACTTAATATCGAAAAAGCACCCTAATTTTCAATCGAAAATTCTCACGTCAAAATATCTGCTTTTTTAAAAAAGTTGGTGGGCTTTTTGTTCGTTGAAATCTCTACTTTCTGATGGTACATAAAAAAAAATATATATACATTACTATGGTAAATGTTCTCAGAAAATGCAAATAAACGAAAAAAACTCGAATCCGAAAATTTTTTTTTTGAATCATTATGTACAATTTTGAGCTATTTATTAAAATTTACACTTTAATTACTCGAAAAACGTAAGATTTCATGTTACATTGATAAACAAAAAAAAAGCAGATATTTTGACGTGAGAATATTCGATTGAAAATTAGGGTGCTTTTTCGATATTAAGTCAAAATAAGGTGAAAAAATGAATATTTTAAATCAAAAAAATTACTGTGTGTTTGGGACATAGAAAGGTAAGTTTTCACCAAATTTCGTAAAAAAATAAATTTTTTTGCAAAAGATAAAAAAAAACCAAAAACTTGGTTATTTGAATTTTTCACATAAATTTTGAGGTTATGTGAAAAAAGTGTAAAAACAAAAGTTGTATATCTTTTTATTACCTACAACTTTGCCATTTAACTTTTTTTTATAGGACTTGTAGTTTTGCCGGAAATCGAAATAAACCGTTTTTTACCCTTACAAACTCACCCCCTTCCCCTTCCCGACCTCAGATCGCCCGTAAATTATTTTTCCTTTCATTTCTGTTATATTCTCTACCTTTTCCAATGGGTTTCATCCTACTATAATTTTTTTTGGTCTCAAAAATTATCGACCCTGGTCTATGAGGTAAACCAGAAAAAGGAAAAAAGTCCAAAAGTTCTGCGACTGGACCGCAAGATATCTACCTCCCCCCGTTTTCGAGGGTGGGGAACACGATGGTGACAATACTTTCCGACCTACCCTTCACCCACTACCTCTAAATCGGAAAAACCATAACTTTCTCTGATTTTCCAGTGCTAGATATTTTTTAATGAAAGTTGTTCAGAATTGTCCAAACACCTTAAGTCCAAAATCTAATCGAAATTAAAAAACATTGAAATTTTGTTTAAAATAATGCCCAAGTCCGAAAATATAATTTTAATGTTTTTTTTTATTTAAAAAATTCGTGAAATTTTGTTTGAGATTAAACCCAAGCTGTCAGGTAGTCGTCAAGTAATTTGTAGGTTTTTTTATATTTTTTAAATTTATCAATTTTTTTAATTTTTCAATTTTTTTATTTTGATGAAATTTTGGATTTTTGGACAATTCTGAACCACTTTCATTAATAAAATTTTCCGATAAAAAAATGCCTACCACCGTAGTGGGTGAAGGGTAGGTCGGAAAATATCGTGACAATCGTATTCCCCGTCCTCGAAAACGGGGGTTTTCGAGGGCGGGGAATGTTTTGCGATCCAGTCACGGAGCTTCTGGGGTTCAAAGCTTTACCTCAAGGGACTATAAAGTAATGATCTACGTCTAGTAGTTCAGTCATGTTAGCATATTCAGAAGAAAAAATTGAGGGTAAACTGAATTTCTCACAGGTCAATACTAATGTCGTATACAACGAAAAACTGCAGAATCCCCTCTCCTCCACCGCTTGCTTCGTCAGCCATCTTGATTTTAAAATCGCGGACTCATAAAATTTTGAAGCTTAAGTATTGTGTGGATTTCAATGATTTATTTTTTAATGAAAGAGAATTGATAGCTCTTGGATTGCATAAAACTTGGATTTATTACTTTTTTTGGAAATTCGTCTGAAAATTTAGCTTAAATTAATTATAGTACAGTAACTAGAGGTTTTAACTTCGGAATAATGTCATATTGAACGGATTTCGTTCATTTTTGGCAGTATAATAGAAAATGCTTCACAGAAAAGTTTTTATATTGTGCGGAGGCTTGCTAATCTATAGGGGGTGGCACTTAAAAAAAAATATATATATATATATATATATATATATATATATATATATATATATATATATATATATTCATTGGAGCTGAAATAGAATTAAATTTTATGAAGAAAAGGTTCTATGCAATTTTTCACATAAATTGATAGTTTTTAAGTTATAACGACTTCAAAATTGCGATTTTAGCTTAAAAAAAAGGTATTTCCAAACGGCTTTCGTCAAGTATCTCGAAAAGTATTACTTTATCGAAAAAATGTTAAAGACCAATTACAGAAAGTACAAACTGGGAATTAATTATATTTTTTGTTTATTGATGTAGGATTAATAATTTCGGAGATATTTAAGTTTATATTTGGTATCAAGTGTTTCGAAATTACCTTTAGTAAGTTTAAAAGGCATTTTTCTCTAAAGCTCGTGCTTTAAATGAGCAAAAAAAATTGAGCGTCTAGGTAATGCTACATCTTAACAAAAAACTGTATTTGAGACAATGTTTTTAAATTACTGGCTAATTAGAGTAACAAAATGGCGACCTTTTTATATAAAAAATTATAAATACGCACATTTTTCCATCATAACTTCTTTATTTCTGATGCTACAGGAACGAGTAAAAAATAATTTGAAAGCGCAATTAATTATCTTTCATTTCATTTCTTAGCAAGCGTGACGTGGGTGTCACCATTTCTCAAATATTTAACATTTAAACTGCATTTTTCGTCTTATAAACGTTCGGACGCCATTTGTAAACTTTCATATCTCCGAAACTATTAAATCTATGTAAATAAATAAACAAGAGAAATTCATTATCAGCTTATGAGCTTTATTTTTGGTCTCTACCCATTTTTCAATAAATCTAATATTTATTGAAATATTTGGAAGAGGAAAAAAAAATTACGTTTTATCGAAAATACCTTTAAAGTTTAAACTGTATTTTTTTCTATAGCAAGTGCTGTATACAAACCAAAAAATTTGAGCATCTACGTCATGCTATATATTAATGAGAAACAGTGTTTGAAATTCCTTTTTTTAATTACTGGCTAATTACAGTAACAAAATGGCGACGTTGTTAATAAAAAAATGTGTAGACGCACATTGCTTCGGTCATAACATCTTTGTTTTTTTATGCTACAGAAACAAATGCAAAAACCAGTTGAAAGCTTAATTAATAACCTATTATTCTACCTATTAGCATCCTTGGCGTAGGTGTAACAGTTTCTGAGATATTTAACTCTTACTCTAAATAATTATCTTATGAACACTTGGATACCAAATGTAAACTTAAATATCTCCAAAATTATTAATCCTACATCAATAAACAAAAAATATAATTAATTCCCAGTTTGTGCTTTCTGTAATTAGTCTGTAATATTTTTTCGATAAAGTAATACTTTTCGAGATACTTGAGGAAAGCCGTTTAGAAATACTTTTTTTTTAAGCTAAAATCGCAATTTTGAAGTCGTTATAACTTAAAAACTATCAATTTATGTGAAAAATTGCACAGAACCTTTTCTTCTTAAAATTTCATTCTACTTCAGCTCCAATAAATATATTTTTTTTTAAGTACCACCCCCTGAGAAGAGGTGGCATCGACCCCCTATAAATTAGCGAGCCCCCGCACGATATAGAAACTTTTCTGTGAAGTATTTTCTATTATACTGCCAAAAATGAACGAAATCCGTTCGATATGACATTATTCCGAAGTTTTGCATATTTTTTACCTCTAGGTACTGTACTATTAAGTATATTAGCAATATGAAAATATCTGTGTCGTCTGCTACTGTAATAACATTTTTACCGGATTTTACAGTATTAATGGCCATATTGGCAACCAAAGTATCACAATCACTCTCTGCTTGCAAAACAGAAACATTATTTTGAGTGAAGTAATTAATCAAGCCTGCGATGAACTTGGAAAAAATCCGATTGTGTGGTAGTCATTGGAGTAGTGTCTGTAAAATCTATATTTGGAGTAAACTTTGTTTGACGACGACGATGTTCTTCATCTTTTGTTGTGGGCTTAGAGTACCCATCGAAAACAACTACGACGTCGCCTTTATAGTTATTACAAACATAATTATAGTTATATTTATACAGTTGTCCAAAAGTAAAATATTTAGGCCATACTAGCTTGTACAAAAGTTTACCATCATCTATACAAAAGTATATGTATCTGTATCTGGTATATCACAGGAAAAAATGTCTTTTCCTAGGTAAGATATTAAAGAAGCCTTTTCTCCCTTTCGTAGTTTATTGTTTTAAGGCGCTTGTCGAACTGACCGCTTCACTTCGGTGTTCCAGACATCCAGACAAATAAAAACAATCGCGTGCGCGTGCACCTGCACTCCCGATATCGTTTTACACATGTAATACATCAAATTGTTCATCATGAAATTTTTTACAACACTTTATAAACATTTTTTGATACATCGTACGTAAGGCAGCCATAGAAAATATGGATTATCTAAAATATTCCAGAATTGTACTTATATTGACCAATATAATGTTTAGGAGTTGAAAAATGTGCCTCTTTATAAAGACTAACAAAAATCATGAATATATAAAAAAAAGAACGTTGAAATCGGACTACCTGTTTCGAAGATATTACGTTTTAAAATTTTATTGATCCACCATCTTAAATTCAAGATGGCGCGTGAAGCAAGCGTCTGTAGAGGGGGGGCTGGTTTTATGATACTTATACTGTAGTTAAACACTGGAAAAAAATCTTTCCTCAATTTTTTCTTCTGAAAGCCAAAATCTCTTCTAAAATCACTGCACTATAGTGTATTAAAAAGTCGTTTAGATATAAAATTTCGCTTCACCAACCTTGGAACTATCTCAAAATTACTACAAATGCAACTTACAGTGAACAAAAGCAGAAAAGAAAATCCACCACCTTGAAAATATTGGAATTTCTTTTCTTAATCTGTCCTATATTTCGATTAAAGAAAAATATATTCCAGGAAATTTGCCATGCACTCGAGTACTGCCGCATGAGAATTTCTGGATCAATTTTTCTGGTTTTATTCACTATAAGTTATATTTGTATCAATTTTCAGTTAGTTCCAAATTGGTGGACGGAAACTGAACGATAAAAGAGTACTAGTCACAGTCTGTAAGGTGAGAGTAGATTATCTGAAAAATTGTGATTCACTAACGTAACCTCCAAAGCCATCCAACAAAACTCAACCAACAACCAACTAACGTAACCTGTTGGCATGGCGCCATATGTGGGGCTTAGTCGCAACAGCCGGAGGTTCGTTCCTGTGCAAATATCAAACTGTAGAGCAAAATCAATAAACTTATTTTTTCTGTTATTCAACCTATTGAGAACTATACAAACGGAAACATGATAAGTCGATACTATGAATATTAAAATAAATTTACACGCGTACTTTTTATTAATGTGTATTTTTTAAATTTTGTTTGTTAGTGTATTTTAATTTCTCAAAATTTGTATTTAAAAACATTACTAAAGAATCGTAAAAGCATTTTTTTAATTACCTGAAATTAATTTTCTGACTGCACATTATCTTTTTAAAACAAATTTTAAACTAATATCAGTAATTTACAACTTTAGAAACCAGATTTATTGGATTAGATATTAATATATTGATTCAGTTAAATACAAACGTTACAATTGGCGACAATCAGAATAATAACATTAAATACTTGACATTTGTGACATTTTCAGCGGCAAAATATTTAATTTGTCTCTATTAAAATTATTATAAAACATTTCTTTTTCACAAAAAGTGTCAGCTACACACTAAAAAAAAATTGTTCGGAGCAAACAAAAATGTTGTTGCGTATATACAAAGCAATTTCTTGGTTGATGTTAATAAATTTTTGTTGCTCCAAACAAAATAATCTACTTGATATTGACTCGATATATACACTAAAAATTTGTGTTTTTATTCATTCTGTGGTTAAAAAGTACAAGTATTCAAATATAACATTCATTCAAAGTAACGAAATCCATTTACATAATACTAGGCAAGCAAAAAATATAATGACAACCTCTTTTAAAATAAAATTTGGAAAAAACTCAATTTTTTTACAAAGGAATAATTTTATACAATAATTTGCCAAAGAAAATTAAAAATTTAGAAAATTTAAATAAATTTAAAATAAATGTAAAAAATATGTTGTTAACTTAAAGCTATTTGTAATATACAAATAGCTTGTAAGTTATTTTATTTAAATATGTATATGTATGTGTATACACGCTAAAAAAAATTTGTTTAGAGCAAACAAAAATTTTGTTGCGTATATACAAAGCAATTTTTTGGTTGATGTTAATAAATTTTTGTTGCCTCAAACAATTTTGTTTGGAATTGCTTTGTATATACGCAACAAAATTTTTGTTTGCTCTAAACAAATTTTTTTAGTGTGTATAAGTGTATATATACATATTTTGTTTTGTTTGTCGTTTGTTTTATCTATAAGTATTGTTTGTCATATTTATCATATACTGTTTGTTTGAATATTTATGTGTATATTATATTAATCCCTAATCATAAACTGTATAGTTTCTTGGGAATAAAATTATTATTATTATAAAAAAAAAAATTGTTTGAACCAACAAAAATTTATTAACATCAACCAAGAAATTGCTTTGTATATTCAAAAAAAAATTGTTTGAAGCAACAAAAATGTATTAACATCAACAATGAAATTGCTTTGTATATTCAAAAAAAAATTGTTTGAAGCAACAAAAATTTATTAACATCAACCAAGAAATTGCTTTGTATATACGCAACAAAATTTTTGTTTGCTCCGAACAATTTTTTTTAGTGTGTATGATATAAACCAAAAGTATCTTCATTTCTCGACTTTTGAAAAATGTGAAAGCACCTTATTAAAGCATAGAGGTTTATTGGTATATTAGTGGAGTTGCCAAGCATGGCAATCGTTCACTTTTTAATGCTAACATGAAATTTGGCACATTGGTGTAGTTTACAATAGTGAATATCAGTGCACACTGCAATTCAAATACAGTGAAGGTATTTGGCAAACGCAAGTGTTAGTGCTCCAGAGCAATTATTTATTGCGTTGTAGCATGAAAATATGTGAAATTATAAAAAAATTATAATTAAAGTTTTCGTAGAGAATTTCATTCTAGATAATTTTTTTATCACAAAGAATTTTATTCTACCCCAATGTCAAATTTCAAGTTAGTATCACAAAGTAAACGAGTCCTTTAAAAAAATAGCGACTCCACTATATCCTTTCAGTATTATGTGATCTAATTAGTATGTACGTACTTCATAAGAATAAAAGAGATCTACAACTTCCTTCGCAAAGCTACTGTTTTTAGGCCACTCCTTAAATTATCATAAGTTTCTCCTTACAATCTAATCAGTATTTTATTAAAATATTCTACAGCGAACTAACCGCAGTCATAAGTAGACACATTTATTACAGATCGTGAAATAACCGAATAATTTTCGAGGAGCAGCTATACGCGTCTTGAGAATACTTTTACTCTCTAGTGAGTCTAATGACACGATTGCTTGTTCAACAAAATATACCACGTCAGAATATCAAAATTAATACTTACAATTAAGGAAAGAACGAACACCAAAACGATTACTAAAGTCAATCTTCAGCTAAAAGAAAATTGTTCTACAAAATAAAAAAAATTTATTGCAATGACAGAATTGGCCTCTTGCATGTCAATTAAATACAGCTCCTTTACAAACAATTTAGACGCCGTCCGCAATAACCAACAAAACAACCAGCGTCAGAAAATCAACCTAACAATTAACTAGTCACCAGTCTAACGTGAAAATATCGTCAATGTCTAACAAATAACAAATTAGGTACAAATATACGCGCGATACACCATATTTCAGTTCAATATGCTTGATCGTTCACGACTTGCATTTAATAATTTGAAGCATACATAACTATGACTTCTTCGAACGAATAGATAAATTTCTGAAAACCGCAATCAACGACTTAAAACAAATCTCTAGGCATTAGATTCTTTCAGATCTTGAAGACGAGCCAGCTGATGAGGTTCCAGTTCATCCGGAATGCTCGCTCGTCCACCCACTACCTGCTTGGGTTCGCTATCTACAGAGGGGGGCGCCTGGCTGACTGAGTTTTCCGCAGTGCTAGGTCCTGTGGTCTCGCCGTCACTTCCTGTACTACTGCTCACTGCGAAATGCGCCTCGCCCGGGTGGTCATCTATGGGGTCTTCTAAATCTTCCGTGGTATCTACATGAGCAGCTTCTACTTCTGTCGGGTGTTCTTTGTGCTCTTCCTCTTCATCTTCTTCGAGGATGGTATCATCTGACACTTCCCTGTGGTTCACCGTGGTCTCTTCTGGAGGGGGGAAAGGTTCGGCTTCTTCCACCATCGGAGTAGCCGCTGTTATGACGATTTGCGCTGCGCAGAGGCCGAAATCGCCACCCGCCTGGTCATCGCTTTGATCTACCTCCTTGCCGTCCTAAAATGGTTATTGAGATATTGCATTGCGATTACATTCCGTGACATAAAGCACATATAGTGAGAACATTGATAACGTGCACATGATAAATATTAAGCATTCCAATAAGATATATACACACTTGCCGATGGATCTGTTATTTTCGTATGTAATATCTATCACTAGTGCTTAGAATTTTATCGATAAAATTTTTTGAGGGCGTGGTTGTCTAGTAATATAAAAAGTGTAAACTGACAGTTTATTATCCGATTTACGGCCGCTTGCACCGTATTGTTTAATAGAAGATGAAACTTAAACCTCCGTTAAACTTAAAATTTGCTTTGCACCGTTCTTTAATCCTTGGTTGAATTAGCTTAAACTTGCGTTAACTTAAACCCCCAAAGTTGGCCGCTTAAAGGGCGATTAAATTTAATCGCAATTCCTACGCAGTCGTCGATGTTGTGCATAACCTCAATTTTTAATATATTCTCATTTTATATTTTTATTAACAAATATTTAGGTACCTTTTCTTAAGACGTTACGTTATTTGTTTGTTTATTTTCTAATATATTCTTGCATTTTGTGGCCGTATTATAAGTAAAAGTTTTTAAACTAATGAAAAATTATCGGATCTTAATCTTTTATTTTTATTATAGTTTTCCTTATTTATAAAGATCTTGTAAACAGAGAACTAGTAGTAAAAATGTACAAACACAGATTCACGTTTTTTCTGAAAAGAACAAATATTTGACAATAGTTGACAGAAATAAGGTTATAATTTTGAAAGAGAATCCCAGGTAGCAGGGTGACGTCATTATGACGTCTTTTATAGGTGATTTTTCGTCGCCGACGTCATTGTCCCAATAAATGACGTACCAGAGACGTGATATTTAAAACGTACTTCTGACATCATCATGAAGACGTCAAATACACGTTTCTTTTAGGTCATTATTTTGACGTCATTAATAAATGACGTACCAGAGACGTGATATTTAAAACGTACCTCTGACGTCATCATGAAGACGTCAAATACATGTTTCTTTTAGGTCATTATTTTGACGTCATTTTGTCGTCAAAATTGGTCATTTGGTTTACTATATATATTCATATATTCACTATATATATATATATATATGTATATATGTATATAGAGATCTGTGACCAATCATAATAGCAATATATTATTACAATAAAAACATACATATAGAAACATCAGTATGTTTTGACATAGTTGCCGAATATATTTTGCAACCTGAAATTTTAATTTAAATAAATCATTATAAAATAAAAATAAATTGAAGTATTTAGTGACTAGTTCAATTTTTGCCACATAGTAATAATAATTTTGTTTTACTATTTCTAACTAACCATTGAACATCTTCATTAAATATGTGCTTTTAAACATATTTAAATGAAGATGTTCAATGGTTCAGTGAATTAAGTGTTAGGTTGCGAGTCAAGAGGTCGGCGGTTCGATCCCTGCACATTCCGGTTCTTTTTTCATCAAAAACTTTATTAATAATTGTGGAAAAATATTATAATGAGAGGTTTGCATCCCTTATCGCAAAATTCACTGATTACCAATACGTCATATTGGCGTCATATGTATGACGTCATATTGACGTCATATACAGTGTGTCTCACTTTTCACCACTACACCCCAATATCTCGGCCATTTGTTGATGGATTTAGATCAAATTTGGTATACTTCTTTTGCTTCAGATTGTGATTAAAAAGTTATTTAATTTTTTTTTTTTTTTCGAAATTAAATACGCCTACTATGATCAAAAGAAATTGGCAAAAATTGGGAATTTATATTAGCGATTGAGACAGGGGTTTTTGTTTTTACAGAATCTTGTTCGGCATGACCTAAAACCCCTGTATACCAAATTTCGTTAAAAAATATTCATTCCTTAAAAAAAAAATCATATCTAAGATTTCAATAATAATCACCCTACTATTCGAGTTATTTATTGTCGGATATTTACATAACTTGGCAGTCGTGTAATAAAGACGCTAATTAAGCATTAGGACACATTTTTTATCCAAAACACTATTATGAAACGAATATTTGAAAAATTGTAGCTATTTTTTAAAATACTTAGAACTCAGCATACCAATATATTTGTTAACATGGAGTGCTTTGGATAGATTTGACAATTGCATCGAATGTCAAATTAAACTTAAACATGGCTGCACAACAATTAATTATTGCTGATAAAATTGAAATAATAAAAATTGTCAAATCCATTCCGAAGAACTCCATGTTAACAAAGATATTGGTATGCCGAGTTCTAAGTATTTTAAAAAATAGCCACCATTTTTCAAATATTCATTTCATAATAGTGTTTTGGATAAAAAATGTGTCCAAATGCTTAATTAGCGTCATTATTACACCACTACTAAGTTATGTAAATATTCGACAATAAATAACTCGAATAGTAGGGTGATTATTATTGAAATCTTAGATATGATTTTTTTGTAGAGGAATCAATATTTTTTAACGAAATTTGGTATACAGGGGTTTTAGGTCATGCCGAACAAGATTCTGTAAAAACAAAATCTATCTCAATCGCTAATATAAATTCCTAATTTTTGCCAATTTTTTTTATCATAGTAGGTGTATTTAGTTTCGAAAAAAAAAATTTAAATAACGTTTTAATCACAATCTGAAGCAAAAGAAGTATACCAAATTTGATCTAAATCGATCAACAAATGGCCGAGATATTGGGGTGTAGTGATGAAAAGTGAAACACACGGTATATGACGTCATTGGGCTGTGACATTGTGCCGTCTTTTTCACGTCATTTTTACGTCATGCTGAAGGTGAAATTGACGTAATTAATGCCGAAAAAACGACGTCATAATGGCGGCACCTTGCTGCCTGGGAAGTTAGCAGAATACCAAATTCCCTAAAATCACAAGTTGACTATCAACTTAACTAAACCACAAACAAGAAAGCACGGTGCAATAAGACGCAAGTTAAACCTGGTTTAAAAATTAAACCTCGATTAGTTATTCATCGCTTAAAATGAAAACGGTGCAAATGGCTGTTATTCTTTCATAGTAAACTCAGTTTACACGAATTATGTTACTTTTGGCAACTTAAAAACTTAGGGACAATTTTCACGAATAAATTAATTAAATACATAGAACACATCCTTAATATTAGGTATTTCCGTTAATTGCCTCCTGATGCTTGGCATTTTTTTGTGTTTATACTGACTTTTTTTTTTCAATTTTACCATTTATGACAGTTAAAGATGTATTTTCAAAGCAACTCAATTAGTAAAAAATGATGTAAGTACAAATATAACAAACACAGCCACAAAGACAAAATCCCTGGAATACTCCATATTTTAAATGTAATGACGACGAAGACACAAAATTGCACTTTAGAATCATAGATATTGTAATACGTAGATTGGTCCAAAAGCGCTGAGGAGTCTCATACATACTTTGACCAATCATATGAAGCGTGAAGAAAGGAAGAGCACTACTATATTGACTAATGTGCCGCCCATAGACAGTATGTATCCATGGTCCCGTTATCAGAAATATAAATGGAATATAGTTCTAATAGCACCATCCAGCGCTAATAGAACCATATTCCAAACAGAGCGTACATCAGAAGTTTATTAATATATATTTTATCCTTTATTTTTAGTTCAATGGCTTGCGGTGTCTTGTGGGTATTTTCAACAACAATTAAGCAATGCAAGAGGAGGAGGATACTTTTTCAATATTTCTGTTACTATTTTCTGTAGAACCCTCCAATGCAAGCTCAATTTCGAAAAAAGACACCAACAGCACGAAACGTTTTTAAACAACTACTAAAGAATGTGTATACATGTGTATGCATTTTCTTGGAGGGCTGAGATTAAAATATCCCATACGTAGGTTCCTTAGACCCATTGTTGACTATGTGAATTTAATGAGACATTACCATTAGTTTATAATAAGTTAGTTTTACAGTAAACCCTAGTTTAGTTAGTCTCATGCTCAGATGATTTTGAAACATCGAAATAGTCGAATAAAACTAGATATCGATTTCAATGATTGTTTGGGTGGTGGCAATTATTTTGTGGAAATGCAGTTGGTATGTTATCAGAACTCATAGTTTTGTTCAACCTGGATGTTGGACCTTTTTTGGAAATTAAGTTTTAATTTTGGAAAACGTAGTTTTTTTTTAAATCTCGGCCTCTGTCCATCGGTTCAGGCGGAAAGAAATCAATCATGTTTGTTAATAAATTATGAATAAACTACATAGATCCAAATCCGATCTGTCTTTTTTTTTGGAAAACAAAAAACCGCGAAAATTTCAAATTTTACATAAACTGAAATTACTAAAAAAACTTGGTAAAATTATAACTCTTGTAGATGTAAGCTTTAACGAAAATATACAATTAAAAACATTTGTTATTTTCTCTAAAAAACTTAATTTCCGAAGAATTTTTGGAGCCTCATAAAATACTGCTATTTGATCACACTAAGGTTTTTATAATTGTTATTTACAATGGTAGTCAAAATATTTTTTTACTTTATTTAAAAGTTGTATTGAATTTTTGTAAAATGCATGTTTTTATCGAAGAAATGCATCCAGCCGAAAACTTTTATCATCCATGAAAAGTTCTTCAAAAAACGACCAATTAAAAAAATATGAACCCATCTACATTAATTGGAAGCTGAGGTATCGTATCTTTCGAGTTTCGTGTATTTATTTCTATACACACATATGTAAACATGTTTACCCTTTCACAGTATGACATCAAATATTAATAAGTAGTAGGTTATACCTGTTTATCCATATTTTAATTTTGTTTTATCCCCCACCTCGTCCCACCTTGTCATCCCCTATCCCACCTTGTGCCACCTTCCCCTAATTATCTTTAATTACCCTTAATCACCCGCTAATTACCTTTAATTGTCATTAATTACCCGCTAATAACCCACACTAATTACCTGCTAATTAGCCCTACTAATTACCCCCCAGCCCTTCCTCCCGTGACGTCCCAAAAAGGGTGGAGGGGGAAGGCCTAGGACCTACTATAATTCCCTACTCTGCGAACTTTCGAAAAAATTTGTCCCAAAAGAATTTGATGTACTTTTGAAAAAAATTCGCCGTACCTACTTTGGAAAAAATTCATTTAACTTTAATAATACAAGGTTAGTGTGGGCGGATGAAGTAAAAAAATATATTGGGGCCTTCGGTGCTTGTACACATACTAAATCACAATTTTATTTTTTTCCATCCCTTTTAATAATTAGGTGGAGTCAGCGGCGGCTGGTGAAATTTCAATATTTTTTTTCTCGTCTGTGGCGCATGGGACCCATACGAAATTTGGGAAATAACATCTAGAGAAGCACTTCTCTAATGACCCCTAAAAAATTTTGAAAAAGCAGTTTGCGAAAAAATTTTTGAAAATTTGCTAGCCTCCCCTGGGTCTAGGGACCCCTGTTTACTTTTATTTTTTTTTGTCATATGCATTTGACTTTTCATAAAAATGCATCGACAGATTTTAGAGTTTGTGAAAATATTTTCATTACTAACTGAAATACAATGAACTGAAATTTTGTAATTTACAATTTAACAAATTACAATATTTCAATTCGTTGTATCTCAGTTAGTAATGAAAATATTTTCACAAACTCCAAAATCTGTCGATGCATTTTTATGAAAAGTCAAATGCATATGACAAAAAAAAATAAAAGTAAACAGGGGTCCCTAGACCCAGGGGAGGCTAGCGAATTTTCAAAAATTTTTTCGCAAACTGCTTTTTCAAAATTTTTTAGGGGTCATTAGAGAAGTGCTTCTCTAGATGTTATTTCCCAAGTTTCGTATGGGTCCCATGCGCCACAGACGAGAAAAAAAATATTGAAATTTCACCAGCCGCCACTGGTGGAGATGGTAATGGGGGTGGCTAACTCCAAAAAAATTTTTGAGACCTTAGTTTCTCTTATATATACTTCTTACTTGCTTGATTTACTCCCATTTACCCCCCACCAAACCCTTCAACGGAATAAAATCAGAATATAATCTAATTCTAGATCTTATTAAAATACATACTAAATTTCAAGTCAATATCTTAAACGGTTCCAGAGTAATCGTGTGCATAAAAAGTTTCAGGCACTGCATTAAAAAATTTCAGTTTATGTAAAATTTGAAATTTTCACCATTTTTATTTTTTGCAAAAAATAACAAAATGACAGATCGGTTTTGGATCTATACAGTTTTATTCATAATATATTTACAAACATTTTGGCCTGATACTATGAACAGAATCCGAGATATTAAAAAAAACGAGACAGAAACACGTTTTTCAAAATTAAAACTTAATTTCCAAAAAAAAAAAACACTCATCTCCCAAATTGAACAGAACTTTTCTCTAACTTTTTGATAACATACAATTGTATTTCTAGAAATAAAAATTACAGTTTTATTCAACTAAAATGGCATGCCCTGAATGTGTGTGTAGCTTATAGTACGTCGGATGGCTGGCTCTATCGTTCACTAACCCAATACCGAGGTATAACCAAATAAAACCTATTTCATTTTATTCAGCAGGTTTTTTTACATATGAAATCACTTTTGACGACACTCTCCATTGGTCGAGACTGAAGTTACAAGAAAAAAACAAAAAAAAATGAAAATAACAAAATTCAAATTCAACCACGAATAACTTTCAAACGAAAAAAGATAAAATTATATATTTTTTTTAGTTTTATAGTACAAACGATTCTCTTTAATTTGATGTATAATTTATTACAAAAATAATAACTTTAACATTAAAAAATTGACGTTGATTTAGATGGTACACAAATTGTCAATTTTTTTTAAAGGTCTAACTCATTGTAACTCGCTTATGTATTGAGCTATTCGAATGTTTTATTCACCAAAAACTGCCAAATTTCATAGACTTCATTTTGTCTCAATTAATGCTGGGTCTAGCTCTGTAAATAAAAGCGGTACAGCCTTTTAAACACAACGAAGCGCGCTACGGCGACGGAATCGCGAGGCTTCCCACTCGTTCCCGGTACATTCCGCGTTCATCATAAATCGCGCAAGGCTACAAACAGCGGCCGTAACAAAAGCTTTAGAATTATCTTCCTTTATTGTAAGATGATAAAAAACCGCTGCCCAAGGAATCACTACTTCCACATCCAGATTTTCTATCCAAGTCACTCACAACGAAAAAATTTTGTATGTGGAAATAATTGCTTATGGAACTTTAATAATATAATATTTGAAATCCTCTACCCCAAAAACCTATAAAACGATACCCCACATCGGTAGTGGAGTGGGGGTGGTGCTAGGGGGTGGTAGTGGGGGTGGATAAAGTAAAAAAATATTTCGAGGTTTCTGGTTCTTGTACACACACATTAAATCACAATTTTTTTTCATCCCCTTTAATAATGGGGTGGGGGTGGTAATGGGGGTGGCTAATGCCAAAAATTTTTTTGAGACCTTAGCTTCTCTTTAATATACTAAATACCAATTTTCTGGACTCTTACCTGCTTAATTTACCTATTTACCCCAAATTTACCGCAATTTACCCCCAACCCTTCGATGGAACAAGATGAAAATATAATCTAGTTCCAAATCACGTTCAAATACATACGTGTACCAAATTTCAAGTCAATATCTTAAACGGTTCCAGAGTAAACGTGCGCACAAAAAAAAGTTACAGACCGACAGACAGAAATTTTTTTTTCGCTCAAACTTAAAACCTCGACGTTTCATGACATTCTAAGCCTATTTGAACAATAAAAATTTTTAAAAATTTTTTTGTCGTTACTATACTTCCACTGGATGTGGAAGTAATTAACAAATCAAACTGAATAATATGATATTGGTTGTAATAATCTGCTATATATGGTGTCGTAATACGCGGGTGGGGCATTAATAAAGTGAAAATGATAGGTAGGTATCAGACAGATATAACTGATTTTCAGATATAAAGTGGATAAAGTAAAAAAATGGATAAAGTAAAAAAATATTTTGAGGTTTCTGATTCTTGTACACACACTAAATCACATTTTTTTTCATCCCCTTTAACAATGGGGTGGGGGTGGTAATGGGGGTGGCCAATGCCAACAATTTTTTTGAGACCTTAGCTTCTCTTGTATATAATAAATACCAATTGTATGGACTCTTACCAGCTTGATTTACCTATTGTCCCCAAATTTACCCCAATTTACCCCCCAACCCTTCGACGGAACAAGATGAAAGTATAATCTAGTTCTAGATCTTGTTAAAGTACATATGTGTACCAAATTTCAAGTCAATATCTCAAACGGTTCCAGAGTAAACGTGCGCACAAAAAAAGTTACAGACCGATAGACAGACAGAATTTTTTTTTTTTTCGCTCAAACTTGAAATCTCGACGTTTCATGACATTCTAAGCCTATTTGAACAATAAAAATTTTTTAAATTTTTTTTGTCGTTACTATGCTTCCACTGGATGTGGAAGTAAAATCATGCCAGCTAGTAAAGTTTTTACTTTGCTTCGTATATTTTAATATTTTCCATAAAATGTCAGAGGTAACCACATAATCAAAACAATGATTTGCCATGCTTTCACTAACTCGTAGAGGCTCTGAACGATTAGTTGGATTTTTATACATAACTATATTTTTGTTTTCATGTAAACTGGAAGGGTTAAAATCGGTTAAAATTGGATAGACGATCTAAATATGCTTGTGTAAATAGGCTGTTCTTTTTTTTAAATAATACTATTCCTAGTGGGATTTTTACCATCTAGCCTGTCTTCGTTTTGATCAAAATTATCGCTGCGATAAATGTAATTGTTTTCTTCAGAACTTACTGGAGGAACTCCAGGTGGTATAAAAATGTCGTCACCAGTTTTTACTAATACGTGACTAGCTAAAGACGTTAAAAATGTACGTATTTCATCGTAGGAATAACCATAGCCAAAAGAATAAAGTATATCATTAAGTTCTTTTTCTTCTGACGGCACGAAACACATGTAGTGATATGTAAAGGATTAAAAAAATGGCCTAAGCTGATTGTTTTTTTTTCCATAAGTATTAATATAAATTCCATTACTATAGAAATAACGTTTAAATTAAATTTGTCTGTCCTGACATATTTAGTATCCACGACATAAATGTTTATAACAAATCTGAAACTTCTTGTTTACATTTATGTTCATTCAGATTAGTAGTCGTGTTTTTTATAGTTTTAAAACATCCAGCTATAGCTTCTCTTAAGATACCGGCAGCTTTATCAGGAATTGTCAATTCATTCTCATGCACCAAGTTTTCTTCGCCTGATTCACTTGTGACTGACAACAAAAATCATTTTAGCTTTATTATCACTTGAATGAACTGTTGTTGTATTTTCTTTGTGTTCACAAAACACTTTGTTTGCTTAAATGCTTTTCTAATCTCTTTCTTATATTTCCACTGCTATAATAATCTAATTTTTCTTCCGTCATTTCTTCAAATATATCATTAATGCGTGTTTTTAGAAATATTAGAGTTAAGAATTCTTTTTTGCAAAACAGCAAGATAAACCTCCTTAAATAAAATATTTAACGCTACTTTAAATTCATTTTTTTCTTTCAGTTGTTTAGTTTGTACACATTTAATTTTTTTTTGCTAATATATTTGGCACAATAAATTTTATGATAATTTCCATTAGCTCAAATAAATCTAAATAAATGTGTAACCTCTGCCTTGTATTTCTGTATCACAATGCGACACTGCAGCTTTAATGTATATTTTTTTCTAGTTTCCGCACCCGTTCCTGTACAAACTGGTACTTAAAGATGTTCTTAATTTATTCTTAATTTATTCTGGATTTTCCACAAATCAGATAATGCCATTTTATTTTAAACTGATTTTTTTCTTTATTATAACTACATGAAGGCTCACTTGCATTTTTTTATCGCGTTACTAATATCAGAGACAATACGTATTATCTTTGCTAATGTTATTTAATACAAAAAGATGTCAGACAAGAATAATGAAATCGGTATCGAAGGGTGTGCAAATAAGTGCCACCACTTTGTTTTATAAAAATTTTAATGAAATTGCATATTTTCTTTCATTTGCACAATTAATAATAGACCTGATGCCAGTAACAGTTGGTTTTTTACCATTAGATTTTCACTGCTTTCAGCAGTTTCGTAAAACAATCATGAAGTTTTTCTCCATTGATAAAAATGAATCTACAATATACATAAACTGTAATAGCCTACATGTAAGTAAAATAGTATATACTTATTAATATTTATCCAGGCAATAATGAGGCCAGCAGCCGATACGTTTCTTGATGGGCCGAGAAAGTAGCGGGGGCGGGAAAGGAAGCCTCGCGTCTTCGTCGCCGTACTGTTCTTCGTTGTGTTTCAAGGGCTGTAGCGCTTTTAGTTAAAAAATTAGATCCAGCATTAATCGAGACAAAATGAAGCCTATTAAATTTGTCAGTTTTTGGTGAAAGAAAAAATTGAATACCTCTTTATATAAGCGAGTTATGGCGAGTTAAGAATTAGAAAAATGTTGCTGATTTGTGTATCTTTTTGAATTTTGCTAGTTTTTTTATGTTAATTTTTTAATTATTGCAATAAATTATACTTCAAATTAAAAAGCAATGTTTATTTGTCAAAACCAAAAAAAAAATTGTATTTTTATCTGTTTTAGTTCTAAAGTTATATTTGATTAAATCTTAAATTTCTAAATTTCTTTTTTTTTAGTTTTTTTCTTATATCTTCGGTCTCGACCAATGGAGAGTGTCGTCAATTTTGATTTCCTATGTAAAATAACATGCTTTAATAAGTAGTGAAGGTCCCATCTGGTTATACTTCAGTATTGGGTAGGTCAAGAAAGAGAAGGCTTTTCGCGCTCTGCCCGACGGGCTATTAATATATGTGATATGATTAAGCATGCAAGCATACCTCATCGACAATTTCGACGCTCGGCACGTCGATCGCTGGAAGCAGCAGTAAAAGGACAGACGGTTAATTAAACGCTAGAACATTACAGAACTTTCATAACTTACTCGGCACGGACGTGTTATTAGAGAATTGACTTCCGTATTGGTCCTGTTGGTCCCGAGAGAGCGCTATCGCAAACGACGTGGTCGCTCCACTGCCTCCCTGCGAGGATTCCCGGGGCGCGGGTGGGGTTTCTACCGCTTCCGCGGGTGGCACTGGCGGAGGCTGTTGCGGCTGAGACGCTTCGTCTACCGGCTGATCCGCAGCGGCTTCCAGTTCGGTTTCTACCAGATAGCTGGGCACGTCTGGAGGGGTGAAAACTGGCGGGGCGGAAGGGGGTGGCGTTTCGTCCCATTGGTTCGTTAACGGCTCGCCGAATTCGTCGCATTCTTCCACCACCAAGGAGGGGAAGTTTCCCACGCGGCCCTCCAATTCGCCCTGCCACCATCCGTCGTCTATGCTGTGGGCGCACTTGCTTAGCACTTTTATTATTTGGCCCTCTTCAAAGGTTAGCTCCTCTCCACCTGAAAATTTTGAAAGATAGATTAGATGTTTCTTACCTATTGTTGGGTTTGCAAAAATATTTAAAATTATAATGTGGATTAGACAAAGCCTTGAAAGTTTTGAAAACGGAAAACGATTTTTTTTCCGAAACGTTAGCAGCTTTTAAATTCATTTTTAATTATATAGGAACCTATTTAGCAATTTTCTTTTAATTTATATATTGAAAACATTTTACAGTTATCAGAACTATTGGAAAATAGCGCATGTCATTTTTAAGTGTTCGGAGGTGCCTCCTGCAGAGGCGTAACTATGGTAGGGCAAACCAGGGCCCCGGGAGACTAAAGGCCCCAGCCGGCACCTGTGTTTTTTCCGGATTTCTCCCCACCCCCTTTATCAAAAAATGTTGGGATGAAAAAAATTTCTTTCGGATTTCTCTCCCCTCCCTCCTTCATCAAAAAATGTTGGGATCAAAAAAATTTTTTTTTTCGGATTAGGATTAGGTATTAAGAAAATATAATAGAAGGCCCCAACAATTCCTTGCCCTGGGGCCCCATGACATCTAGTTACGCCACTGGCCTCCTGACTCTTTTGTCAAGTTGGCGCAGTCGGGGAGGTTAAGTATATATTTAATAAAGCTCATAAATATCTAGATCTGTTCGAAATTTTATTGCGAACAATCTTCATTTTTTATTATTGCAACACGATTGGAACTTTTTCATTTTGTTATTAATAAACAAACAATTTTAAGCACTAAAAAATTAATTAAAGGCCAGGTTAAGATAAGATAAGTGTCCGTGTCTTTGCAACCTTTTTGCGTGTGGTTCCTTCCAGTGATGTATCTTTGCGTAAGATACTACCACAAAAAGTTTTGACCTCAAAAACTTCATATCTGGGAAAAAATTTTTTTCGAAAATTTCAAAAAAAATTTTTTTTCTTAATGAAGTGAACCAATTTGTTTGTATTTCACTTAAATTGTAAATCTACTCAAGACAATTTATTAATTATATTTTCAGGAAATCTTTTCATGAAGAAAACAAAAATTGATACTTTTGAATTTTTTGAAAAATTTAAATACGTACTTACACGTTAGCGACCACCACCATTTTTTTTACTAATTATACACCATACAATAAGCTATAACATATATTTTTCACAAAACTCTATGGAAGAGGTGACGTCGTCAAATTGGCAATGATAATGTTACGTGCTTACAACCCCCTTGGTAAACACCCTGTATCGTGGGTTCAGAAATTGTAACACAAGGGTAACACTAAACAATAATGTATTTACTTACGTACTAATTACAACAAATAAAGAAAAAGAGTATAAATTGGTTAGAAACTCGATATATTAATAAATATATAAATGAACAACAACTGCTTGGATTACACGTATTGAAAATTTTTTGGAGCTGCCTACGTATTTTTTTGAAATAACGAGATGTATTTTTCACAATACACACCTATATTTTCTACAAAACTCCATCGAAATGGTAATACATAAAAAAATTATGTGTTTATTAATAAGAATAAACACTATCGGAAAATGTTCGCAAGAGCAAGCGAGAACGAAGGGGCTTGTTACACTTTGCTTCTGCTAGAGTACTGGGTAGACGCTTTTATTGTGGGTGGTCGGTAAGGTCGTTGAAACTATGCAATCCCAAAAGTAAAAATTTCCGATACTCTATAATAAAAAAACATGTTATGCTAATGATATATGATAATATTAGTCTTCTTCATCACTGTTCTCATTTATTGTAACACTGATATCTGCGAATAATTCAGACAGTTTTGCTGATGGTTTCGGAATATCGTCGAGAAACCTTGCATATGATAAATCCATCTATAAGTAACAGAAAACTAACTAACTTAGTTTTCTGGACTATACCCCCCCCTTCCAATATATCCGGCCCTGCCTCTTATGTGTACTTCAGATCCTAGCAAAGAAATTCCCCCAAACATTTTCTTTATTTCGGCTTTTAGCTTTATTTTTACTACCATTATTAGTAATTCGTAATAGAAATCGCAGCAAAGTTAAAAGGCATTCCCAAAGTAGAGGCTAGTAAAGTGACGTCATATCCCTGCTGACTAGCTGCCTGAATATATGTACTTACATAGAGGGTATATACAAAATTGTCCATGCCCGTCCCGTGTAGTTGAAAAGACGATCTAAAAATATAAATTGCTCTAGGGCCATGACGGCTCCTAAAAAAAATTGCTTACTTTTGGTGTCCTCTATAATGCTTCCAATGGGTCTAGCATGATGACCATATGAAATATGCCCCCAGAACCGAATATGATAGTTACTATTTTGTTTAATAGGTTATCTATTTATACTATTATTTAAATAGTTTTTACTCACCTATCTCATAACATTACTGAGTAACGTTGAAACGTATGTGTTTTAAGGTGTAGTTTTTAAACTGTTTTTTTTTTTTAATCTAATAAAGATGGAGTGATGAACCAAAAACGTTATTTTGAAGAAAATTAAATACATTTTTTTAGTTGTCTCGCTTAACTATTAATATTTTTATTTAACAAAAATTTTTTTCAAAGGTGATTTCTATAGGGTTTCAGAGTGACCAATTACTGAATGTAGCAATACATGTGTAGATAAACTGATAAATTTCATCAAAATCAGACAACTGCAGCATAGTGAAAAATAAATAAATATCCAGTTGTCAGCGGTTTCGCACACTCTTCAAATTATAATTATTCGATTCAAATAACAAATGCTAGTTTTATTTATGTTTTATTAATCATCATCACTATCATGATTTATTACAATAGGTACACTGTCTTTTTCGAATATTTTTGACAAAATTTCTGCTGGCTTAATTTCAGAGAGATACCTAACATGAAATAAATCATATATCACGGCTGCTACATGTGATCAGCAGCCCACTTTTATTACCAAGTATAGCGCTTGATGCTGGTGTAGCTCTTACCGTGGAGAACATAATCAACATAATAAGAACGATAAAACTGAATTTTTGTGCAGTGCTTAAACTTCAGCTTTAAGTATATCACAGGTCAACAAAAAAAAAATTTTCTCCAAGAATTAAACCTATCATGCCTTAAGTATTTAAGTGTGCTGAAACCGAATTTTCAATTTAAAAAAATTTCTTCTTTAAATATTAGATAAGACGGGATTAAATGAAACCGGCTGTTAGTGCAAATGATATTGAACGGCTTTGTACGTACCTTCACCATCGTAATCATATAAGGCTATGCAGTAGGAAGCCGGCAGCTCCTCGGCAGCTTTCTGCGTCGTCGGTATGGAAATAACGGACACCTGTTCAGGCGATTGAGTGGTTTCAGTCTGCTGCTGCAAGCTCTCCTCCTCGTTGTCGATCGTGTAGTCGACGGAAGAGAAGGAAATTTGGTTCACTAGGCCGGGAGTAGTCGCCGATTGTTCCCTTTCTATGTCCAAGTAGTTGTGGGGCACGTATCCTTCCTCGCCGCGGTAATTCCGGGCCCTCAGCCAGCCATCACCGTCACCCTCTCCAACCACCTCTAGTTGTTCATTCTCTACGATTGTCAATTCATCGGGATTTTGTGCCTAACAAAAGAAAAATCGATGCATGATGCAGTTGACTCGTTCAGACAGGAAGTTCACTTTATTAGAGACTATGGTCTGATAATAAATATCTGATTGAAATAAGCTTGCTGGGTAAATTTAAAATTATCGATGTTTAGGGGCAGCATTGTGTTTTTCGCTTGAACGGATATTAAACGCCCGCCACACATACGGGAACTCTTCAGATATTTAATCCTACCCATATATACCAAGAGCTGAATTGAATTTAACTGAATTGTTTATTCAGTGTTATTATACATATAGTATTTTCACGGGTCACACAAGTATAATACAGGAGTAAACTTTAACAATGTATAAATGTAAAGAACGTCACAGTTAGTCAATCAAACTATTTTTAGAAAAAAAACAATATTTAAATTACATGTCAGATCCAGATCCAGACCCTTCAAAAGTATAAAAAGATTTACGTATTAAGTATTGTTTTAATTTCGATTTGAGCAATTTTATGACAAATGACAGATTCTTGCAGCAAGTTGAAAAAGTTATTTTATTCTCATGAAATTTAGACTATTTTGGCATTTTTTCAATCTGACAAATTCTGGACAAAGTTTGGAATTATTCGTAGTCTGATAATTATGGATGTCCGGATGAGACTTAAAATTAGCCTGGTGTGTTTTCTGTAGTAATATCTTAAATGCATTAACAATTATCGAAAATTCAGTATAAAAACGTGACGCCTAGAAACTGCTTGAGTTCATTTTGATGATATTTGACAAAGAGTGCTCGATACGCAGTCGAGGGTACTTTTTCAGTCAAATCTCATCAAAATAAATGATTGCGGTTTCAACGAACACGCTTTTCAGATTATTTTTAATGCACGAAATATATTTATTAGACTATTTCCTGAACAAAACATATAGTCCACAGTGTTTTTTTCAATGATTAGTAACAGGCTGAATTTTCGTGAGTAGTTTCGTTTCGACGAGACGCCCAACTTTTCTCTCTGCGAAAATTGTCGGTAGTGGTAGCTAATAGCAAAAATTATTTTTTCTATTTCACACGAATTAGACAATTCGACAACCTGTCAAATTATTTTGGCAATATATTTTTCATTCGTTAAACGTTTGTTAAAGAGTTTGTTTTTCGATTGCCTTGGTTACGTTTGCGCGAGTTAATTATAACACAGCCCCACAAAAAAAAAAAAAGTTTTTGATCTGGATGACTGACAATAGTATTCCTATGTATTTTTCGACGCTGAATCCGAATCCGAGGTCAAAAAAATTCGTATACCCCAAACTTTTGCGCTACAGCCAACAACAACCCCGAAAATGGTAAAACCGTCCCATACATCAGGATTCAATGAATGGATGTAAATGAATAGTGAAAAACATGGGAAGGGAAAAACCGTCCCATACATCAGGATTCGATGAATCTATGTAAATGAATGGTAAAAAACATGGGAAGGGAAAATGTTTTATATTTAGCAGTCACTTACTTGAATATTGACTGGAAAACTACCCTTATAATATGCTGAAAACTCCCCCTGTACAAGAATAGAGTATATAAATTCCAATAAATCGCGAGAAATGTTAAAGTTTTTATAGTTTAGAATACAGTACACGAATCTTACGCGTGTCTCAAAACCACCCATATAACAGGGTGGAAACCACCTTTATATAAAAATAGACTGCCTGAATACCAATAAATTGTGGGAAATGGAGGAGTTTTCGATGTTTTAATTCCAGAATAGAATCTTGGGTGACCCTGTACTACCTTATTTTTAGTCGGTACAAAAACTACCCCTATAATAGGGTAGAAATCATCTGTATTACAGAATAAAGCACAAATGCCAATAAATCACGGGAAATAACTTTTTACTTTTTATAGTTTAAGTACAGAACATTAATCTGGAGTGACTCCCAGGGTACCTCGCTTACTCGTGGCCCAAAATCTCTTCTATAAAGGGTGGTAGCCACCCTTATATAAGAATAAATTGCATGAATACCAATAAATCGTGGGAAATGTTGGAGTTTTCATTATTTCAGTTCCAGAATAGATTCTTGAGTGACGTTGATCTACCCTATTCTCACTTGGAACCCAAAATCATGCCTACATAATAAAATGTACATAGTAGGTATGCTTTTAGCAGAATATTTACTAACGTAATATTTTGTCGTTCTCCTCTATACATTTCCTTAAATATATAAGGAATAAAACCAGACTGCAACCAACAGCTATTCTCCGGACTAATGCCCCGCCGAGCGCTGGATTACAAATTGCAAGCCTGGCCGCGTTAAGTGAAACTATGTACTGCCACAAAACGCTGAAACTTCGATTGCAATAAACACCAGCCGAAAGACTTATTCCTACTCAAAGGAGCTCTCGTGCCAGCCACTCCACACCACTTGCAGACTGCAGTTTCGAGCTGTTGGCTCTCGTCAGTACAAGGTAGGTCTGGAATGGCTGTAACGAGAACTCCTTTGAATAGGAATAAGTCTTTCGGCTGGTGTTTATTGCAATCGAAGTTTTAGCGTTTTGTGGCAATACATAGTTATTGCACTTAACGCGTCCAGGCTTGCAATTTGTAATCCAGCGCTCGGCGGGGCATTAGTCCGAAGAATAGCTGTTGGTTGCAGTCTGGTTTTATTCCTTATATATATAAGGAAATGTATAGAGGAGATCGACAAAATATTACGTTAATAAATATTCTGCTCTCTAAAAGCATACCTACTAACTATGCCCATGTCAGGGCTACTGCTACTTCGATTGCTATAGACATCGGCCGCTAGATGGAGCCTACGATTTTTGTTGCATGTTGTGGTTTTATAAATCTCGTCATGTACCAAGAATGATCAAATGTCTCGTTACAGCCATTCCAGATCTACCTTGCACTGACGGGAGCCAACAGTTCGAAACTGCAGTCTGCAAGTGGTGTGGAGTGGCTGGCACGAGAGCTGCTTTGAGTAGGAATAAGTCTTTCGGCTGGTGTTTATTGCAATCGAAGTTTCAGCGTTTTGTGGCAGTACATAGTTGCACTTAACGCGGCCAGGCTTGCAATTTGTAATCCAGCGCTCGGCGGGGCATTAGTCCGGAGAATAGCTGTTGGTTGCAGTCTGGTTTTATTCCTTATATATTTAAGGAAATGTATAGAGGAGAACGACAAAATATTACGTTAGTAAATATTCTGCCCTCTGCTAAAAGCATACCTACTATGTACATTTTATTATGTAGGGATGATTTTGGGTACCAAGTGAGAATAGGGTAGATCAACGTCACTCAAGAATCTATTCTGGAACTGAAATAATGAAAACTCCAACATTTCCCACGATTTATTGATATTCATGCAATTTATTCTTAAATAAGGGTGCCCACCACCCTTTATAGAAGAGATTTTGGGTCACGAGTAAGCGAGGTACCCTGGGAGTCACTCCAGATTAATGTTCTGTACTTAAACTATAAAAAGTTATTTCCCGTGATTTATTGGCATTTGTGCTTTAATACAGATGGTTTCCACCCTATTATAGAGGTAGTTTTTATACCGACTAAAAAAAGGTAGTACAGGGTCACCCAAGATTCTATTCTGGAATTAAAACATCGAAAACTCCTCCATTTCCCACAATTTATTGGTATTCAGGCAGTCTATTTTTATATAAGGGTGGTTTCCCCCCTGTTATATGGGTGGTTTTGAGACACGCGTAAGATTCGTGTACTGTATTCCAAACTATAAAAACTTTAACATTTCTCGCGATTTATTGGCATTTATATACTCAATGCTTGTACAGGGGGAGTTTTCAGCATATTATAAGGGTAGTTTTCCAGTCAATATTCAAGTAAGTGACTGCTAAATATAAAACATTTCCCTTCCCATGTTTTTCACCATTCATTTACATAGATTCATCGAATCCAGATGTAAGGGACGGTTTTGTCCCATTTCGGGGTTGTTTTTGGCTGTAGCGCAAAAGTTTGGGGATATACGAATTTTTTTGACCGCGGATTCGGATTCAGCATTGAAAAATACATAGGAATACTATGGTCAGTCATCCAGACCAAAATCTTTTTTTTTGTGGGGTTGTGTAATAAGCCCCGTGTTTGTCCACAACAATATAATTTGACAAGTTGGCTGTCTGTCTGTCGGTCTGTCTGTAACTTTTTTGTGCGCACGTTTACTCTGAGACTGTTGGAGATATTGACTTGAAATTTGCTACACATATGTACTTTAACGAGATCTAGAACTAGATTATATTTTCATCTTGTTCCGTCGAAGGGGGGTAAATTGAGGTAAATTTGGGGAAAATAGGTAAATCAAGCAGGCAAGAGTCCATAAAATTGGTATTTAGTATATACAAGAGAAGCTGTCTCAAAAAAAAATTTGGCATTAGCCACCCCCATTACCACCCCCACCTCATTATTAAAGGGGATGAAAAAAAATGTGATTTAGTGTGTGTACAAGAATCAGAAACCTCAAAATGTTTTTTTACTTCATCCACCCCCACTACCACCCCCCATCACCACCCCCACCCCGCTACCGATGTGGGATATCGTTTTATGGGTTTTTGGGGTAGAGGATTTCAAATATTATATTATTAAAATTCCATAAACAATTATTTCCACATACAAAAAATTTTTTCGTTGTGAGTGACTTGGATAATAAATCTGGATGTGGAAGTAGTGATTCCTTGGCAGCGGTTTTCTTATACGGCTTTTAGGTAGGATATATTATTCATATTATATTTTTACCTCTTCACAGGGACGTTGATAGTGTTCAAGGATGCTGTCAACACACTATCTTTGGATAGTGTTAAGCTGTACCAAAATATCTGGCGTTTGAAAGTTAAATTCTCAAGGGTATGAACGAACTGTTTATACATTTTATCAGGCCAAAATTATTGAAGCTGAATACAAACATGCCGAAAAATCACAACATTAACCTCCAAAGCATGTGAGGAACTATTGGTTGTTTGTAATACATTTTCTAACATACTTAGTCCATTAAAATGATTTTGAATGAATCAGATATGTCTTTTATTTTTGTTATTATTTTTTTGAGCAACAAGTTATAAGATATGATAAAATTTAATTTTAAAAATGAGCCTTATGCCATTTTGCTCCCGATTCCAGGACCCAGGCTAGGTCCGCGAGAAAGTTATTATTTATATTTATTTTGATGTTTGTGGAAACTATTTCGAAATCTCCAAAATCTCAGGATTCTGTATCATCCCATTTTTAAAGTCACTTACCGTGTATGAATATAGCGCCGTGCATTTGAGCAGCGGCACTGATGGTGTTTTCTCTGACTGAACGAGGCTTTCTGTGTCCTCTGCCGCCTCCTCAGTACCCCAGTCCACCTGAGTAGGGTCGTCCCAACCTGCAGTCAGCTGTTCTATCCTCTGCCTCTCCTGTTCCAGCATTGCTGGAAGAACAAAAAAAATCGTTAGTAAGTTCTCGTGAGGGTATTTTGCTATGTGCCAATGCGTTTAGGCGTACGTGTTATAATTTCGCGTGTTGTGTCGCTTATTTGTTTTTTTCAAGCTACATTTAAATGTAAAAGGCGATATGATAAGTGTTCGTAAAATGTTTCTCGTATTCTTACAATTTACCTTTATCGTCGTCATTAGTTTCACTTTTTTTAAAACCAAAGAGCAAAGACAAGGACAACCAGAGCGGCTTCTTATAAATTCCCAAGAACGATATTTTGTGTGCAATTGGAAAAGCTAATATAAAGAAGTATTGCATTCTTAACTGACTTCAAAATACATGAAAAGAGGATCAAAGTTTCATCTTTATATTTTTCGCATTATTTGAAAACTGTAGAATAGATCGTGACAAATATTTACAGTCTTTCCACCGAAATAACTCAAGAATATATTTAAGTATTATATATCCAATTTATTACAGCTTTTGAAAACAACTAATTTATATTTAGAGAATATTATTTAGGTATTATGCAAATCACAACTTACACACTTTTTTATTTATTAGCGTGACCCGATTAAGGTACCAATATACAGAAAGTAGATAATTTCATATTAAATAAAAAAGTGTGATGACTAAATGTAAATAAATGATTGAAATATTTTCAATATATTTTTTTTCTTTAAAATGCTAAGAATCCTATCATGTAATTCAATACTTCGTCAGTATTAGCTAGAAGAGTAGTTGTTTTGATTGGTTCTCCAATAATGAGTGTTTTAAAGTATTTACCTAACTAGTATATTAGCGTGCCCAGATTAGGGCAACAATATACAGAAAGTAGGTATTATCATAATAAATAAAAAAGTGTGTAAGTTGTGATTTGCATAATACCTAAATAATATTCTCTAAACATGATAAAAGCAAATAAATAAAAAATAATTAATTGTAAAAAATAAATCAAGAATAGGCTTGTAAATAATGAATGAATGTTTCTATACACTACTGATGAGAACTAACGAGTTCGAAAAAACTTGTACAACTTTTCTAGAGTTGAAATAGAATGTGTGGTTCAATAATTGTTGTGAATAACTGAATTTTAATAAATAATTTAAGTAGTTTAAATATTTTTTTCTTTAAAATGCCAGGAATCCTATCATGTAATTCAATACTTCGTCAGTATTAGCTAGAAGAGTAGTTGTTTTGATTGATTTTCCAATAATGAGTGTTTTAAAGTGTTTTCTTAAGTAGTATATTAGCGTGACCCGATTAAGGTACCAATATACAGAAAGTAGATAATTTCATATTAAATAAAAAAGTGTGATGACTAAATGTAAATAAATGATTGAAATATTTTCAATATATTTTTTTTTTCTTTAAAATGCTAAGAATCCTATCATGTAATTCAATACTTCGTCAGTATTAGCTAGAAGAGTAGTTGTTTTGATTGGTTCTCCAATAATGAGTGTTTTAAAGTATTTACCTAACTAGTATATTAGCGTGCCCAGATTAGGGCAACAATATACAGAAAGTAGGTATTATCATAATAAATAAAAAAGTGTGTAAGTTGTGATTTGCATAATACCTAAATAATATTCTCTAAACATGATAAAAGCAAATAAATAAAAAATAATTAATTGTAAAAAACTAATTTATAATTTAAAACTCATTATAAACACAAATTTGCTGTAGAAACAAGTCTGTTTTATTATTTTGTTATATAGATGTTTTTAAAACTAATTAATAAAACAATTTTAAAAGTAGAATAATAATCTTGCTTGGGAATGTTTATATAACCAAATTTATATGACTATTTTCGTTTAAGCTAAATACATTTTATAGTTGATCTATAGCAGTATTTAGAAGCAGTTATAAGATGATTATAAAATTATAACAGTTTTATTACTATTTTGTATGGTAGTGATGGAGACTTATTTATGAAACAATTTACTCTTGCCAACAATTTAATTGCGACGGCTGTTCTTAAAAAATAATTTTACAATTGTTGCCAAACGAAATTAAATAAAATACTTAAAAAGCTCTTAAAAAATAAAACTATCTTCTGAAATGCAAAATTATTTTGTAGGAAATCTTATATAATTTTTATAGCACTGACTTTTAAGTTTTTAAATTCAAAATGGGATAATTTCAATTTGTAAAAAATGTCGAACATTTTGCTCATTTTCGCAGGAAAAATAAAAGGAAATGGCCATTTGAATAGTTTTAAATTTCAGTGTACAGTGTACACCTTATTGACACGATACCTGACATAGCTGATTCAGGTTCAAGGGAGTTATTCAACAGTAAATAAGTCAATTCTTCATCTGAACAAGATTACGAACCTATAACTGTGGCAATAAATAGTTGTTCGAGCCCTTGAACAGTTCGAACAGCTGTTGAAATCTAAGCTTACAGATTGATAGACTATTAATATGACAATTACAAAAACTTTGGGCCGAGGCTGTTAACACAGCAGTAACTTTGTTAAATCAACCAGTAGTGTCAAGAATATTCCTCCTCAGAAACTTTGGTTTGGTAAGGAAGCAAACATCATGAATCTAAGGATATTTGGTGAAGTTTATATTACTAAAGAAATAAGGAGAAAATGGGACCCCCAAGCCTGACAAAGGTTGTTTTTGTAGGATATGATGAAAACGCAAAAGGGATCGTATTTGGTTTCGTAGCACAGATCAAGTAAAAACGCATAGGGACGTCATATTTACTGGAAAACTTTATAACGTAAAAGAAGACTTTTTAAACATTAATGAAAGTCAACTGAAAGGAATAAATGTTGCACAGCATCAACCATCAACCGAATCCTGTATAACCTGTTGAAGAAAGTCTCACTCAAAATGAACAAGAAATTGAGGAAGAATTTCGTGATGCCAGAGACACATGTCCTTTACAAAACGGGATGAACCTGATCCAGTCCCTACACATCAAACACAATATAAATTGAGAGATAAAACGAAATTAAGACGACCAGATCGTCTCAAAAATGTTAATGTTAATGCTGCCATGGTCAATGAATATTACGAACCAACATCATATAATGTCGCACTTTCGTGCGAAGATCACAAGAACTGGATTGATTCTATGAAAAAGGAAACAAGAGGAGAGAAAAAGGAGACGATTAAAACACTAAAATTTTAGTCCCCAGATGATGCCAACATGGTTGGCATCATCAATTCTTTTGGTGTTTATGAAAATTACTTCAGACATTCTCATTCTAAGTCTCTCATTTTAATTCGCATAGGCAGCTAGACGTCAATTTTTTTAACTGCTCGGTACATGTCCAAACCTAATTGGATAAAATAATATAATGTGAACAAGATATTTCGTTTGATAGAATGGCGTCGAATTAAGTTTAGAAGTACTGAAAGTAAAGTAATTTGAAAGTTTGTTAAAATACTTTTATAAGTAGGACACTTCTCTATAAGAAGATAACTTCATCAGAGTGGATGTAGAATATACCTGTTTATTTTAAATCTTTTTTTTGTTCGATCTAAATTTATAATTTCCTGTAAAGTTTAACAATTTTTCCACTGCTATTCTTTTTTTTGATACTTTAGCGAAAAAAGTTAAATGTAGAAGATCCGGAAACTTTCGAGAATAGCAGATCAATTCCCTATTCCCTTTATGTTCAGCAAACCTTATTAAGTTAAATCCTGCATGAATTATGAATGAACAACTCTCTATAACGTAAAATTCTCGACATATTTCTTTTCCCACGACGCGACGGTTGAATTTGATTGCGTTGAGGATTATTTCAACTACATTATTCATAAACTTGCCATTGAACCTTTCAGTCATCGACGATATTGGGATTTAAATAATATTTAAACTCTTAAAGCGTTGCATGGTACTTCTGTACGTAATGATGAGGTGCTTGGAAAATTCAGTGGGAGTAAGAAGTTTAAATAATGCGACTTCGCGTGAGATGATCACAACACTTGAAAGCTTACTTTTTCTTTAATAAACAAGTCTCATTTTTATTAAGGAAACTAACTAGGTACTTGCAAGAAAACTATATTTATACGAAATACAACAACATAATCATTTTGATGTCATGTCAACATGCATTAAAAGCATATATTGTATTAATGAAATTTCCAAATATCCAATTTTGGAATTTTATATCATATGATGATATAACCCCCCCCACGGGTCAGGACTTTTAGTATGTTGTTCCCCCCGACAACTGTACAAAAATTAGCCACTACACGAATTATTTCCCCTAATCGGCCTTTTTTGAACTTCATTGACTGGATTATAAATGAAAAATACACATGTAATTTTAAAGGCAGAAGAAAAAACGACAACAGACATAATACTTGAAAGTATTGATATTCCAAGTAGATATTAATAAATATATAGCTATAGAAAAATGTTTTATTATTAAAAAGTTTGGGTATACCTAAGTAACTAAAGAAAAGATTATTATAGTGAAATAATTAAAAATGTAAAGACTTGTCGACGTATTCATCACAAACATCCGACGGAAGCTTATCGCCAGGCCGGAAGGCCCGAAATTTTAATCCAAAGATTTGGTTCTTATCTGGGAATTGTATATATAGGTAACCATCAGTTTTGATTTTCGAGGAAAAACATTTTTGTTATTTTAAACACGCGGTTATGTTTTGTATTTCATTAAAGTGTGTGTTTATGTATAAAAACACGCCACATCGAATATCAGCTCTTAAATCGCAGTACTTACTTTGCAATAAATAATTAAAGTTGAAATCCTCGCTACTCCTCACGAAAAGCACTGTGACGTCAGATCGAGAAACTAGTCTGGCGTGGGGACCCACAGATGGTGTACTTTAGCCGAGCGGTACGTCTTCACTCTAATTAATAGACTGGGTGGCGGTTGGCTTTGAGACGTCCGCCTATTTGGTGTTTTTTTGCTCTTTATGTTAGAGAAAAAATAAAAAAGTGTCGGAAAGCTCAATCAATTCTCTTTACATAAGCTATCTACAAATTTTTCGAAAAAAACAATAATTATCGAGATATTCGAGGATATGTAGGAAATTACACGTTTTCCTACAATGTATGTAAATCTAAAAAAAATATTTTTTCTCAGAAACCTTTGTTTCGAAGGACCGAGATTAACGGAACGTCAAAGTAGTACATGATATTAAGTGAACATCATATATGAGATCGAGTTCATTTAATTACCGATTAATTACGGTGACAAAGAGGAGAAATTTTACCGAAAAAAAAGTCCCAAATCCCGCCCCCCTCTAATCCCTTCATTTTTATCGGAATTCAAAAAATTAAAAAAGGAGTTTTAGCAAATTTTATGCTGTTTAAATTAGCTAGAGTAGTCTTTTGGCGTAGGAGCCAGGATTAAAAAGTTGCCAACTGTAGAACCTCAAAATTTGCGATATATCTACAGCTGCGCTCCAGATTTTTGTCTGGCACTTGAAATATGGTTTGTTTATTAACATATATTTTTAAAAAAACAAATCCCAGACGAGCGTAAATCGTTTGAAAATGCATCGATTTTTACACGACTGTTTTTTGATTTTTCGATACTTTCGCTCAACATATCTACGTCTGGGCCCAAGCTTTTTATCTGGGACTAGAAATATGGCTTATTTATTAACATATATTTTTAAAATCCAAATGCCAGACAGGAATAAATCGTTTGAAAAATGGCATTTTTTTCGCGCTTTTCTTTTTGTCTGGCTATCCAGGGGACCCAGCCAGTTCGTCTGGAAATCTTAAATTGAAACTACTTATTGCCTAATATTAACAAAAAAACAAATGCCAGACGAATGTAAATCGTTTGATTTTCGCGGAATAGTTGACAACTTGAACAATAATTTTTTCACTGTTGGGCCCTCGGAATTTGTCTGGCGTTTGTTATATCACGATAATTATAATCTATTTACCTATATATACAATACCCAGATAAGAACCAAATCGTTTGATTTTGACCATTTCTTCTTACAACTTCGGATTGAAATTTCGGGCCTTCCGGCCCACGGAATTTGTCTGGCGATAAGCTTCCGTCGGATGTTTTTCTTTAAAACGTAAGTCTAACTTGACGCCAGATAGGAACAAAACGTTTGAAATTACTCATTTTCATGAAATTTTCTTTTCTGTTTTCCGCTGAGGGGCCCTGGATAACCGTTTGATAAACACGAAAATGGTTAGTACAAATCAGGCACAAAAGGCTCCCAAAAGGTCAGACAGGAACCAAACGTTTAAAAAAATCTGTCACTATCCCACGGTCTAATATAATAAGAACCTAATTCATGAAATTCGGGGATCGATGGCAATGTATCACGATATTCAAACTGATCGTTGACCAATTAAATGACGTCAATTGGTTGGTACGTCATATTAAGAATTTGAATTTCTTCTAATTTTTTTACGGGTTTCTACTGTGAATTGGAGAAAAGTGAAAAAATAGATGTTCTTTGTTTTTTTAATTTTAATTAAAATATATCTGTGTAAACATTGCATTTTTATAGGTGTAGGAGATGATTGTTGTTAATACTAACTACTGTGTGTATCAAGTTATTGATCGAATAGATTTAAACTTAAATGTATACAGTGTGTCCGAGGATGGATAATGCCAAGTGGAGTTCGAATATAAAGTTTCATAAATTTAATAAATAACTCTGTCAACAATAGCTTACGAATTTCATTTAATAATGACAAATTTTAAGAAATGAAAATTTTCAGAAAAATCCATTACTGACTCTGTGAATAAAACTTCGTATTCAGGTTGTACTTGGCATTATTTACAACCTTTCTTCATAAGATTTGATTATATTCATTAAAAGAAAAGTTTTTACTCTTGATAAAATTTTATATTTTTTTCATTTCCAAACACCCTCTATAGCAAATCGTAGTTCAGAGAAATGCTAAGAACTTTTCAGAATAATCAGAAGTTTTTATGAAGAATAAAAAACTAAAAATAAAAAAGTTTACAAATTACAAGTATAGTTAAGTCCATCCGTAGACACACTGTATATTTTTTATTATACACATCTATACACTATACACTCATTCCTACTATAGCCACATTTACTCCCACACAAATCTATATACGTAAAACTATTGAAAGCATTTATAATACCGGGTGATTCAGTTTGGTATTCGCCCCCCTGTATCTTTTTTATTTTAACAGGAAACTACAATAAACCATATATATTTGCAAATCGTTTGTCAAGCTGTATCGAATGACGTCCTTAAATCATATTTTTGATCACATATGCCAAAATAACGATAGTCAACTTTTTTTTTTCAAATGGTATGCTATACATTTTTTTGCCGATTGTTGTAGAGCTTCTCTTTCTGCATTCAACCATGTGTATAAAAGTATACACTTCCATAAGGAAAATTTCGAGAAAATTAATAAAATACGAAAAAACTTCATTTAATGGTTTTATTTCTGATTCAACATAGTTAGCCATGGAAACAATTGAATTTTGTCATTGTTAGTAATGTCAAATTGAAAATACTGTTATTTGTGACTGTGTTATTCGTTTTTGTTTTATGTTATACTTCTAAATAGATTTACACAATGGTATCTTACAATAATGAGAAAAAATTGAACATGATATTAATTTATGGAGAATGCGGAAAAAACATAAAATAGCCAAAACGTTTATATCAAGATCGCTTTCGAAATAGACCGATACCATCAGTCAAAATGTTTGTAAAATTGGCAAGAAATATGAGCGAAAGTGGAAGTTTTGAGAAAAAAAGAAACGTTTTTAAACACCGTTAGATTTCTTCCTTTGGTTCTATCTAAAAGAAAAAGTTTACTTTATACCTCTAAATGACGTCGAAGATCTTAAAACTAGAATACGAATTGAATGCTGCAGATTAAATGTTAAAATTCATTCTTCAACATAAGGAAAATTTCGAAAAAATTAATAAAATATGATAAAACGTCATTCAAAGGTTCTTTCTGAATCAGCATAGTTAGCCAAGGAAGCAGTTGAATTACTTCCACATCCAGTGGAAGTATAGTAACGACAAAAAAATTTTTATTGTTCAAATAGGCTTAGAATGTCATGAAACGTCAAGATTTCAAGTTTGAGCGAAAAAAAATTTTCTGTCTGTCTGTCGGTCTGTAACTTTTTTTGTGCGCACGTTTACTCTGGAACCGTTTGAGATATTGACTTAAAATTTGGTACACATATGTACTTTAACGAGATCTAGAACTAGATTATATTTTCATCTTGTTCCGTCGAAGGGTTGGGGGGTAAATTGGGGTAAATTTGGAGTAAATAGGTAAATCAAGCAGGTAAGAGTTCATAAAATTGATATTTAGTGTAGACAAGAGAAGCTAAGGTCCCAAAAAAAAAATTTGGCATTAGCCACCCCCATTACCACCCCCACCCCATTATTAAAGGGGATGAAAAAAAAATGTGATTTAGTGTGTGTACAAGAACCAGAGACCTCAAAATATTTTTTTACTTTATCCACCCATCATTTAGAGGTGTAAAGTACACTCTTTCTTTTAGATATGGCCAAAGGAAAAAATCTAACGGTGTGAGATCCGGTGATCTGGCAGGCCACTTGACTCCCTCACTACGATTTCCGATCCATCTACCTCGATAAACTGCATTTAAATAATTCGTTACAATTATAGCATTATGTGGCGGTGCCCCATCTTGTTGTAATATCATGTTATGCCTAATATGTAATGGAACGTCTTCTATGAAATTTAATAACTCTTCTCTTAAAAACTGTAGATATCTTTCTCCAGTAAGCGTGCCTTCGTAAAACTTTGGTCCTATAATTTGTCCGTTGAGAATTCCACACCATACGTTAATTCCCCAGATATTTTGGAAATTAGTTTCCCGAAGCCAGTAAGAATTATCCTGCGACCAATAATGGCAGTTATATCTATTGACAATTCCATTATTATGGAAACGGGATTCATCTGACAACATAATGCGATCTAATATAGTCATTTCTTGAGCAACTGCCAACCACGCTACAAAACTTAGGCGTATCTCGTAATCTCCTGGAAGCAAGCCCTGATGTAAATGTATTATATGGTCGCAGTTTATTGTCTCTCAGAATTCTTTGAATTGACGAATATGAAATATCAGTTTCTGTCGCTAACTGACGAATAGAAATATGCGGGTCTACGAAAACACGGGCTGAAACTGCAACTGTATGTTCCTCATCTCGTGCGGTTCGGGGCTTAAAAACGTATCTTTTTTTCTCAAAACTTCCACTTTCGCTTATATTTCTTGCCAATTTTGCAAACATTTTCTCTGAGGGTACCGGCCTATTTCGAAAGCGATCTTGATATAAACGCTTGGCTGCTTTACTGTTTTTTCCGCACTCTCCATAAATTAATATCATGTCCAATTTTTCTTCATTAGTGTAAGATACCATTGTGTAAATCTATTTAGAAGTATAACATAAAACAGAAACGAATAACACAGTCACAAATAACAGTATTTTCAATTTGACATTACTAACAATGACAAAATTCAATTGTTTCCATGGCTAACTATGTTGAATCAGAAACAAAACCTTTAAATTAAGTTTTTTTGTATTTTATTAATTTTCTCGAAATTTTCCTTATGGAAGTTTATACTTTTTTTACATGGTTGAATGCAGAAAGAGAAGCTCTACAACAATCGGCAAAAAAATGTATAGCATACCATTTGAAAAAAAAAAGTTGACTATCGTTATTTTGGCATATGTGATCAAAGAGATAATTTAAGGACGTCATTCGATAGAGCTTGGCAAATGATTTACAAATATATAGGTTTATTGTAGTTTTCTGTTAAAATAAAAAAAGATACGGGGAGGGGGGGCGAATACCAAACTGAATCACCCGGTATATGACGCTAATGCAGGGCCGGATTAAGAATTGGCGCGCACCTAGGCTAATCACGTATTTGCGCCCTCTTATTCATAATGGGAAAAAAATTATAGATTCAAAATTGACGAACGAGGGAGAGAAATATGAAACACAAAATTTTTTCGTCCGGATTTCAAAATTGATGAGCGGAGGGAGAGAAATTTGAAGGGAGGTGGGAGAAATATGAAAAAAAAATTAAGCAAAATTGATGAGCAGGGAGAAGGAAATGGCATTTTTTTTCTCAAACACGAAAACTGATTCGCGGGAGGGGGCGGAAAAAATATAATTTTTTTAATAAGCAGAGAGCGCAAAGAGCTGGCGACGCCCCTCAAGCCCTAGTTAGCCTTATGGATAATTAATTTTTCATATTACGCTGCCGTACTAAAACAACACATGGTTGAAAATTAAAATTGGCTGAAAAAATTCAAAATGACGGAAAGAGTTATGAAGTTAGTTCAGCCATATGCAGAAAGACATATGCAGAGTGTTCCATTTAAAAATCAATAGTTCTGGTAAAACCGGAAGGTAAAACCGGAAGTCGTAGAAATTGACAGATGGATAAAAAAATGTCGTCTTGGTAACATATAACATGTGCCTAAGTTTCATGTCAATCCGTTCAAAAATAAAGAAATTGCGACCGGAAACTGATCTCGTTGACACCCGGTATATATCTTTATATTTAGTTGATAGTCAAGAATCTAAAGGTCCGAATTCGATCATGGGGATGAACTTACAGGTATAAAATTAAAAAAATATGGATATTAACCAGAATTTTAGGCCAAACTACATTTTTCGAAGTTTTACATTTCCTCCTGGTATATATTATTAGATTTTTTTGTTTACTTTGTTAATTGTCCTCTGCTGTATAAGAATAAAATGTCAATTGTGTTGTGGTAAAGGATGGCGGATTAATATAGCTGATAAATCAAATAAAACTTGCCATAGGTGGCAAAATTATTGTGACGAGCACTGTACGTAATAATAAATACTTTTATTATAACAGCAGTGCCTCGAAATCATGTGTAAATAGCCTACAGAGACAAGACCGCGCGCGCGGTAGACCAAAACAATGCGCTTCATTTTAAAAAAATCATATCTCCTAAATTATTCAGCGAATTAAAAAATTGTTTTAATAAAAAATGTTCATTGGTCTATTCTACGTATTTCGTCTCGAATAACTACACATCTATCTGCAATAATAACAAAAGTACCTCGATGCCGAAAATCACACTACACTTTATATTGTTTAAACAATTTATAGTGTTGTTTATAATGAAAATAATGTCTCTCTATTACACTTGTATGAAACTATAAACATTAAGCTTTCGATTGATATAAGAATTATTAAAAAATCTTTATAAAGAAGCTCGTAAATGCAATGTAAACGAAAGATAATGATAGTTATTAAGGTACCAAGGGTGTTATAAGAATAATAACGCACCGAGGTCGCCAGTGTACAATCCCGAGGGCGTCATTATCCTATAACACCCGTGGTGCCTTCAACGTTTAATGTCCTGCAAGTCTGTTATTTAATTCGAATTTTTTTTTTTGACATTTACGATTTATTAATTTGACATCTATTATGTTCAGAACGATTTGATTTAAAAGAGAGTAAAAATCAAAATTGTTTTTAAACGCCGCCATTGCATAGCAACACATTTTGTTTGTCAATAACGCTATCATAATTTGCTTGTTTTGGGTTGTATTATAATTTTATAATGCCCTAGGGCGTTATAGATATTCATAACGCCCTAGGGCGTTATTTTTTATTTAATGTATCTCAAAATAGGGTGGTTATTGGAAAATAACAGACTTGTAGGACATTAAATATTTAAGCTCCAAATCTTTTTCGAAATTATTATTTTTTTTACAATTTCGCAATCTTGGCCGACATCGCACCCTCTGGAATCGGATTCGGCATAAAATTCTGGATGATATCCACATTTTTTAAATTTTATACCCGCGAGTTCAGGGTTCGGCATTTGAGACGCGTTTTTTGGATGCTATAGATTCCTTACTATGAAGGAAATGTAACTGTTGTAAAATATCGTAAATCATATATTAGAATGTTATAGTACAACTATTTAAATGGATAATGACCAAATGCCGGACCCTTTCAGCGATAACAGAGCCGCACTGAGGAACCATTGAAATACAGTATTTTATTTAACCTGCCTGGAGTTCACTATAACTTTTTAAATAGCGACATCACTTATAGATAAATTACTAATTCACGAAAAAAAGTTATAATATTTATTTATAGAGAAATTGAATATTAAGTAAACTCCAACCCTGTTAACGCTGAAGAAAGTCCGACCTATTACAACGACAACGAAATACGACAAAAGCGCACGATATAAGCCAGCAAAAAATGTACAGTACTTGTGTATAGTGCAACGATATCATGCCAAACACAGTGTTGTAGAATGAATTCGTTGCCTACCCCACTCACCGTCGACCTCGGCACTCTCGAACTGATCAGACTGGCTTTCTCTCCTATCTTCCTCTTTACTGTCAACCCTGGTCGTCGTCTCAGGTGCTGGTTCACCCTCGGCGAAGTCGCTGTCGTAGAAGGAGTCTGAACTAGGATGATCCTAGAAGTGAAGGAGTAAATTAGGAGAGAGAACTGTTAACCATTGTGTAAGTCATAGCGGTTGTCAATGGAATCGTTAGACAAACCTTGGTTTCAGAGTTTTCAAGGTATATAAGACTGAAATTTGGCAAGAGAATTATATCAAAAGTGGCAAATTTTTCGTTTTTTGACACTTTTTCATCACTTTCAGTTTCCCAGGAAAATCCAGGAATACCCCTCGATATTTTTACGCCTTTTAGAGCGATTTTTATTTTTGCAGTAAATGCACTCTAATTCCAACCATTTCTGAAATCACTAGTTTGTAATTAAATCAACTATTTCAAATGGCGCCATCTTTTAGACATCCTCTCTAGTTAAATATTAATTATCACGACAAATACATTGATAACTTCAAATCGAAAATAGGTCTGATTGCATGTTATACTCATAAAGTGGTAATGAATAATACACCGGCTTACTTACTAAATAAACTTTACCAAGACGTCAAATCAAGTCCACTCTATAGAAAAAAACGTACATATCTGTTAACCATTCCTCTCCACACTACAGATCTGTTTGAGGAGTCGTTTTCATATCAAGCAGCAAATATCTATAACCAGATAGCACCAAATTTTAGATTTGTGTCATAACATCTTATAAAATTCATGAAAAACTCCTAATTGAACAGTGATATTTTTATAATAGTTTTATTTTTTTACAGTGTTAATTTATAATTTATAATGTTGATAATTCATGTTGAGAGTGTTTACTTATCTACTTTTGTGTTTTAAAACTTTTTATGTTATATTAATGCTTCATAATTTATATTATCTTTTTCTGTATTTTAGTTGTTCATCTATATGTAATATTTTAATTTTTTTTTGTACATTTTGTACTCCTAGTTGAGTGGTAGAACAGTTATGTGAACGATAGGACTAAAAACTAAATAAAGGCGAGTTATTATTATTATTATTATTTTTTTTTTTTTTTAGCGAGCTAAAAACCAGTCACCCTTCTCTGTGGCTCCGACCCTCACAGAGGGGAGCTGGTAGTACCGGTAGCCACTCCCCACGTCCGTGGGGTAAGTGACTACTGGGTCCGGGAATCGTGTGCCCTGAGCAGACGTAATGAACCAAGAATGACGGCCTTCTGCATTCTGCCGGCTAAGATCTCTGCCGAATTTCGGCATGCCGGTATGATCTTGAGTTCCGAAAGCAGTGTGTGTCTCGTTCCACCGAGGGCTCCTATAATCAGTACCACTATCTTAACAGTATGGTCTGGATACAGTCTGCGGAGTTCGAAGAGCAGATCTCGATATTTTGTCCGTTTTTCCTCCTCCTTCAAGACAATGTTGTTCTCCGCGGGAGCCGAGAACTCCACGACGAACATTGTCTTGAGTTGATGGTCGAGGAGTACTACGTCAGGCTTGTTGGCTTGTATTTGCCTGACGGTGGGAAAAGAGTAGTTCCAATAAATTAGACACTTCTCATTTCCCACAACGGACTCAATATCCCCCGGAGCGTAAGGCAGCACTGGTGTTTCGTCTATCCCATACGAGTGCCTTAAATGGTAATAAAGCACTCGTAATGCTCCATCGTGCCTTTGGATATAGGCCGAGACTGCATATGTCGGGCAAGCCGACAGCAAGTGCATAAGAGTCTCTGGCGTCCTGCGGCAGGCCCTGCAGCTGACATCAGGGACCTCTATACCCATGACACGACTACGATAGACGAGGGTGTTAAATACACCATCCTGGCAAGCCATTATGAATCCCTCGGTCTCAGACTTCAGCCCGGCTGACCTTAAGAAGGCAAAGGTCAGCCTTTCGGATAAGCCAAGGTTCTCTATATTTTTATAGAAAACTCCATGCATTGGCTTATCCGTGTGAAGCTGCAGAAAGATGTTGTGTTCTGCAGCTTTAATTTGGGCTTTTCGTCGAGCAGGTTCCAACTCGGTAACAGAGTCGGGATTTACCCGCTCGACGTCGAAGGAGAGACCAAGTTCATCGGCTGCTCTCTGTGCTGCCTTAAACAAAAATGCTCCTATTCCTGCACTTTCATGGTCCCGGACCATGCAGAGGAGGATTATTATTATTATTATTATTATTATTATTATTAAACCGAATGCACAAGTTCTTTGATGAATAATAATGAAAAAATCGAGAAAATATCCTGTCCGAAATGAGATTTTACAATAAAACCACTAGTCCACGCAAATTAGACGAAAAAATAGGGAATAGAAGAAAAAAATCATATACAAATTATATTTGAACCATGCATAGTTCATGGGGGTAGAAGTAAGGATCCGAAAAGTTCCCACCATACCCGTTGATGGAAATACCCTTTTGTGGCGAAAAACTACCCCTAGACAGGAGTTAGTTACGATTATTCTCATTTTCCTTCGAATCCGTCATTCCCACGAAAAACAGGTATAGGAACAAAAATATTCGTCATTAAATTCTACACAAAAAAAAGGTCTATGGTCGATTTGCGTACTCCCCGCCGTTTTCTCGCTATCGACGTTCATAGTAGGGGGTAGTTTGGAGCGCTCGGCGAAAAATCGGTGGTACGCGATTTTTCACAGCGAATGTCTCCGAACGGCTACTTTGACGTCAAAAATGGTTATAATGAAACTTGTAGAGCGGATTCTCATCTACAAGATTCATCTTGTACTTTTCTTTTTTTATTATTATTCTTGTTGAATTTTCTCGTTTTTATCATAATTTTAATATTTATTATTTCTTTTCGCCCAAATTCTTGAAAACGTCATGGCACTGTTATGTTTGACCTTCGGATTCTGTTGAAGCTGTTCGACAGATTCCGGTTTGGGGAATGTGAGGAAGGGGGGCATGTATGAATTGTCCATTCTCGACACTCGAATATTTATTTGTGAAAAACCGTTGTTAGACTCGGTGCGTATTTCGTGTTAGTTCGGATGTCTTGAGAAACTGTAAGGAAACTGTGCTGTTTGCACATGCATTTAGTGGTTGCGACAGTACTTCTGCTTTGTTCGGTAAAGGCAAAACACAAACTGTAACTATACTTAATAACAGAAGAGATTTGGATGACATTGTGCCTAAATTTAACAACCCTCAATCAACAAAAGAAGAAGTCGCAACTGCTGAAGAGCATTTCACGATGGCGTTATATAAGGCTCCAAAGAAAGAGAAATCTTTAAACAGACATAGATTTCTCACATTCAATAAATTGGTTGGGAAATCAAGTAACGCTGTACTATTATCGAGACTACCGCCAACGTGTGCCGCTTCTCATCAGCATGCTTATAGGCTTTTTCATCAAATTCAGTTATGTAGAGGAATAAACCTTGATTCGACACAATGGGGTTGGAAGAAAACTGACATCGTTCTTTCACCCATTTTTACACCTGAGGCACTAGCTCCGTCTTCCGCTCTACAACTTATATCTTGCAACTGCAGGATGGGCTGCGGGAAACGATGCGGGTGTGTAAAAATAGGATTGCGCTGCTCAACCATGTGCTCCAACTGTCACGGACAAGGCTGCTTAAATTCACCTACCGAAGATGAGTTGATTGAAGAAAATTCTATCGACAACTGAAACCGACAATGACGACAGTGGAATAGACCTACAGAGGAAACCACTTACAAAAAAAAACGCACCGAGACCTCTACCTCATGGGTGGTGTGGAAACGAGGTTATGTTGCAAAGTGCGTATCCTCGAAAAAAGCGAGAAAATTCAACAAAAATAATAATAAAAAAGAAAAGTACAAGATGAATCTTGTAGAGGAGAATCCGCTCTACAAGTTTCATTGTAGCCATTTTTGACGTCAAAGTAGCTGTTTCGGAGATATTCGCTGTGAAAAATCACGTACCACCGATTTTTCGCCTGGCGCTAAAAACTACCCCTACTATGAACGTAGATAGCGAGAAAACGGTGGGGAGTACGCAAATCGACCATAGAACTTTTTTTGTGTAGAATTTAATGAGGAATATTTTTGTTCCTATACCCGTTTTTCGTGGGAATGACGGATCCGAAGAAAAATGAGAATAACCGTAACTAAGTCCCGTCTGGGGGTGGTTTTTCGCCCCAAAAAGGTGTTTCCATCTTCGGATGGATCCCTAATTCTACTCCTATGAACTATACATAGCCCAAATATAATTTGTATATGAATTTTTTCTCCTAAAAAGTCTAATTTGCGTGGACTACACACCCAAATTGAAAAGTTATTCAAAAAAATTTTCAAAGTGCATCTTCTTGACAATTCTGAATCGGCCATGGTGTTTTAGCAATATAGCAAGAGTTATACTCACATAAACTTCGCGGATACGATTTTGTAGGATTTTAAATGTTTGAGTGGGTGTATAAAAAACTCGTTCTTTTTCATAATTCTACACAAAAAAATCAAAAATGCTTAGATCTAGTGAACGGACAGGCCAGGGTACAGAGCCATTTGAAGTCATTACTCGTTCATTAAATCGGTTCACAAAATGAACCATAACTCGAGCGGCATTATGAGACGGAACTCCATCTTACTGAAAGAAAGAAAATAGGTCCAATATCATTATTGTTCCGATCAACCCAGCCCATACGCTAACTCCAAATCTCTCCTGAAAATTACCTTCCCTCATTAAACGTTGATTTTCTAGCGCCCAATATTTATTGTTTTGTTTATTAAATATTTCATTGTTGGTGAATGTCGACTCGTCAGAAAATAATATGAAAGAAACATTGGCAATGGCAATTGGATTTATATTAATGCTGTGTTGAAACATATGCTAGACGCGAACAACTAATTGTTATTATTTTTACATTTTTAATAAGCCGTTAATTGATAACTCAGCAATAACGTGATGCACGAAGAGATAATTAGTGTTTTTTATTGTTAGATCTTCACTATTTTCAACTTCTGGCACACAAACAAATCATTTAAAAATTTTCTACCACCAGCTCCTTATCTATTTTATTTGCAATGTTGTTTTATTGACAAAAATAAATATTTTGAATCTAGTTTTTTTTTTATTCAATTTCCTTGGCATGCTTGATAAGATAAGCGTATTTTCTCGATGTTTTCGTTATTATTTATAAAGAATCTGTGTATTTGGGTTAATATCAAACAGATTTTCGATTTAAAATTATCAATGGATTAGTCATAAAAATTAGTATTAAACACTGGGTGTCTAAAAGATGTTACCATTTGAAACAGTTGACTTAATTTCAAATTGAGATTTCAGAAATTTTGGTTGGTCGTAAGAATTAAACCAATTCGAAAAATCACGTGATTACATTTTTCTCTTATTGCTTTGGCACCGATGAGATGGATTTGAGGCATTTGGTAGATTTTTTAAAAACTATGCGATCATACTTAAAATCCTCTCGGGAATCTAAAAATGTAAAAATATGCAGTGTTCTATTTAAAATATCAAAATATCAAAGTTGAAGTCATATCCGAGGACACCGGAAGGAATAGAAAAGTGTCAAACAATGAAAAATTGGCAATGTTTTACATATATTACCCCCATCAAGTTTGAGTCTTATACCTTGAAAACTCTAGAAACTATGGTAGTCCAATCAATGAATGCCCAAAAGGGGATTGTAGAGAACATGGAGAAGGGGAGAATTTTCCTCTTCAGGAATGTGTTGGGGGTAGTTGGGAGGTAAGTGATGGAAAGGTCCCTTTTTTCGATTCTTCGCTTATAACTCGGAAACGATGCGTCGTACGGAAAAAGGTAATCTATGCAAAATTAAACATAATTAAATTTCTTCCTATGTGTTAGAGTTTACGAGATATTCGCCAGCCAAAATAGATACATTAATAAATTAATTAATTGGGTACCTTGAATATTTCTATCAAAGCGGTTCACCGTGGTCTCCTAATAAATGACACTCACAGAACAATCTTTATTTTACAACACTTGACGTATTTACTAAGGTAATATTCTGCCGAAATCTATACATTCCCTTAAATATACAGTGTGACTCTCTTAAAATGAAGACACCCTTATAACTTTTTTATTTTATTTCCAATTTGAATCAAATTTTGCTCAAGTATAGAACAAATTAAGATCTACTTATGACTAGAAAAACATTTGCCTGCTACAAAGGCAAAGCCACCTGCGGTACCAAAATATGCGGACATAAATAAAAACATTTTGCATGTTAAAAATTCTAAAAAATTCATCCGATCGGCGCCACAAACGTACATACACCAAAATTTGATTTGGTTATTGATGAGGGATTTCTCATACATAAGCTCATCTAGCATAGGGGATCCTCAGTTTCCGCAAGTTGTGTTGTACACGTGAAATTCGTCAAGACCCACTAATATGATTTTTAATTTTTTTCAGTATATTTTGGTACCGCAGGTGGCTTTGCCTTTGTAGCAGGCAAGTGTTTTTCTGGTCATAAGTAGATCATAATCTGTTCTATACTTGAGTAAAATTTGATTCAAATCGGAAACAAAATAAAAAAGTTATAAGGGTGTCTTCATTTTAAGTGAATCACACTGTATATTTAAGGAAATGTATAGATTTCGACAAAATATTACGTTAGTAAATACCTACGTCGAGTGTTGTAAAATAAAGATTGTTTTCTGTGATTTATTAGCAGACCACGGTAAACCGCTTTGATAGAAATATTCAAGGTACCTAATACTTTTTTTTTAATTATCTATTTTCGCTGGCGAATATCTCGTAAACTATAACACATAGGAAGAAAATGGATATAAACGTTCTTGTAGGAAATTTATTTATATTTAATTTTGCATAGCATTACCTTTTTTCCGTACGACGCATCGTTTCCGAGTTATAAGCGAAGAATGGAAAAAAGGAACTTCTCCACCCCCCTTCCTCCCCTGAAATGGCGGGGCTAGGGGCGGGGAGTTTTTTTTAGTATGTTTAACTCCTAACTGACTATGGCTTGTCTAATGATTCCGTTGACACCCGGTATAACTATGCCCCTCAAAAAACGGAAAATACAGTAAGAAGTTGGCAAAAACTGTAGAACATGCGAAACAAAGACACGTCTTATAACCATCGATGGCTTTGGACCAGTTCCCCATGGCATTTCCTTATCACAAATACACCGCAACATGTTCATTCAAATATCACACTGAAACACAAAAAACACATCCCAACATCTATTTTTCCCACACCAAGATTCTCACCATCCCAGAGGCGTCAGTCCTCACCGATAATGAACTGGCGGATCTTTGTATGTCCTGGACATTCAAAGATTCCGCCTCTTGCAGCCATTCGTCCACGTTGACGCCTCCCCCTCGCAGGCATTCTATTCGAGCCTCCGCCTTGGTCTTGGCCGTCTCCGCACGTCGGATGTTCTGCTTCATTTCTTCTATTTTGGTTTCCAAGTCCGGCCCGTTTTGGTCATTCGGATCAACCTGTAACAAATGAAAAAAATAGTAGTAGACTTGGCCGATTTGACATTGTAGATCAAAATCCTATTAAATATGCTTCAAGAATTTGTTAAACGAGGAATACCTCAAATAAGATTTACTAGTTATTTTCAAAATGTGGCTATATTTATATTAAGTAATTTAAAATTTAAAACAAAAAACTCCTGTATTAAAAAAGTTGAATCAATTTTCGAATATGCAGTGATTGAATTAATCATTAATAATAATAGTTTTTTAATAGGTTGTATTTATAGAGCACCTGCAGCTGACTTTCAAATTTTTATCGACAAAGCAAATGAATTTCTCATTAAACTTCTCAAACCGGGAACCCCTACATTTATTAGTGGGGATTTTAATGTAAATTTGAATGACAGCTGCAAAGATAAAAATGCTAACGATTTAATAAATTTATTTTTATCGTTTGGTATGAAAAAATGTATTAATGAATTTACCAGAATTCAAAATAATTCAAAAACTACCATAGATAATATATTTTCAAATGTTGACGTTAATTTGTTAAATCCTCAAATAATTTACACAGACATTTCAGACCATTTTATGCAATACATAAATTTTAACTTTTTAACATCCACCTCAAATGAGGACAAACCAGTATTTAAAAGGTTTTTTAATGGGGATAAAAACTTAAATCATTTTAAATTATTGTTATCTAAAGAAAAGTGGGACTTTTTGGCCGCCAGTGACAACTGTGATGTGAAATTTGAAGCTTTTTTTAACATCTTTATGGAGCTCCTAGACATAGCCTTTCCTCTGGAAAAAATTAAAAACAGGAAATCTAAACCTCAAAAACCATGGATTAATAACCATCTTATAGAACAAGGTAAATTAGTAAGGGAAATTTTTAAAACCTTTAAATTAACAAATGATCATGAATTATTAATTCGATACAATATTCTAAAGAAAAACCATCAAAAACAAATTTTGGAAGCAAAAAACGGCTATTATGAATCTCTATTCTCATCCTCCCACAATAAATCTAAAACAGCATGGCAAATAATCAACAACGAAAGTAATCTTAAGAAGAAAAAATCACTTCCACCATCGCTTTTTGATACTGATGGTCGCGAAATTTCTGATCCTCAGGCAGCGGTTGGCGCTTTTAATGATTATTTTATTAATTCTATTCAAACCTTAACTGAAAATATGTCGGTTAATAATTCTTTAAATAATATGATTGCTAAAGATTCAACCTTTAATTTATCACCTATTACCTATGAAGAAGTCCATAAATTAATAATATCCATTTCTTCAAAGCACTCTGCCGGCTTTGATGGTATTCCTAGCTCATTATTAGCTAAAGTCGCTGATTATATAATTGAACCCCTTACTTTACTAATAAATCTCTCATTTCAAGAAGGCATATTTCCCACTATATTAAAAAAATCTCTGATAATACCGATCCACAAAAAAGGTGACACAAATTTAATATCAAATTATAGAGGTATCGCCCTTTTATCTGCCTTTTCAAAAATCTTTGAAAAATCTTATCATAGTAGGCTTATAGTTTATTTAGAAGATGAAAATGTTCTAACTGGGAGGCAATTTGGCTTTAGGGGAGGCCTTTCTACCCAGCATGCTGTTCTGTCATTATATAATTTTATTTTAAATAACATCGACGCAAAAAATAATACTGCATGTATATTTTTTGACTTAAAGCGTGCCTTTGATACAGTAAATCTGGAGTTGCTGTTAATGAAATTAGATAAATATGGAATAAAAAATGCTGCTTTGAACTGGCTGAAGTCATATTTGATGGATAGGACACAGGAAGTTGTTATAAGGAGCAGCGGTGTTGTTTATGAATCCGATATTAGCTTGGTCACCATGGGCGTCCCCCAAGGGAGTGTGCTGGGACCATTGCTCTTTATAATTTTCATAAACGACATTGTTGATCATTTTGATAATGCATTTGTGTCTCTATTTGCTGATGACACATCTACTGCTGTCTCTGCACCAAGTATGGCTGAACTAAGCTTATATGCAAATATTGCTGTAAATAATATGACAACATTTTGTTCTAACAATGGTCTATCATTAAATAATTCAAAAACCGAATTATTGTTGTTTTCCGCTAAAGAAATCAACCAAAGTCTTCTTGTAAAAACTGATAATATAAGCATTCAGCAAAATAACTCTGTTAAGTTTTTAGGATTACATCTTGACGCCCATTTAACCTGGAACATTCAAACTGATTTTTTGTTGAAAAAATTAGCTACACATTGCTTCATATTATGGCAAATGAGAAGTAAAGTTAACCTAGACATTTTGAAGTCATATTATTTTGCACATATACACTCGTCTATTAACTATGGTATTATATGCTGGGGAAATTGCTCTAGAGTTAATGAAATCTTGATAATGCAGAAAAAAATTATTCGCACGATGTTATTTAGACCTATCACTGCATCTTGTAGAGGACTATTTAAGCAATTAAATATACTAACCGTGTCTTCCCTATATATATTTAACTCATTAGTTTTTGTGAAATCTAATCCAGAGAATTTCATACAAGCTCGAGATGGAAGTTCTCGTTATGGGCTTAGGATGAATTTTAACATAAGCATTCCGCATCATCGATTGTCTCTGGTTGCTAATGGCCCCACTATAATGGGTATAAAACTTTTTAATAAGCTCCCTGCTAATATTAAAAATCTTGAAAGATTAAATGAATTTAAGGCCGCTGTAAGGAATTTATTAATAAGGTTTAGTTTCTACTCTGTCACTGAATATTTTACTGCTGATTTTAATAATTAATTTTTAACATGTATTTCACTCACTTGTATGTGTGGTTATTTTATTTTTGTATATTTTAAGTCCTTTACTGCTGATAAAGCGATTTTATATTTGTTTCTATTGACAATATTCTATACTTGTGTAAGCGAGTCTCATGAAAATAAAGCTTTATTATTATTATTATTATTATTATTATTAAAATAGTATGCAATATGTTGAAATCAACATCATAAATCTGGATTTTGCAGTCTTTTATTGGTGTACCACAGGGGTCTATTTTAGGCTCACTTTTTCATGTATGTTGATGATGTCGTCATTCTTGTGAGTGAAAGAAATGTGAATGTTCTTATTAAGAAAGCCAATTTACTACTTCAAGAAGCTAATACCTATTTTACATAAAATAGATTAATATTAAATAACAAAAAGTCATTGGTTTTAAATTTTAATTTGTCCAGAAAGCCACTACTACAGTCAATCCAGCATGAGACCGTGCATTTTGGGTAGACAAATTTTTTTTGTCTCGTAGGGGGATAGATCATGAGTGTTGTTGATCGGCAGCCATCTTCAAAATAAGGGTGAAATTAGTAACTATGGGTCTCAGAGAATATTTTTAAAGAGTATTTTTGTAGTAGACAACTTTATTGGTAACTTGTCGACATAATATAAACAATAAAAAAATTTTAATCAGAAAAATATGAAAAATTACGAGGGTGAAAAACTTTGCGGCAAAAATTCTTAGCTTTTTTTATAGATCATTTCCTAATACGGAAATAAATTTAAACTAATTGCACTCTGCCTAACTGCTAAATCTCAGAATTTATTACTCCTACAGAAATTTAAAAAAATCCGTTCCCAGTTTATACGGGGGGGGGGGGGGGGGGCAATATCGTGGTCGAGTTGGGAAATTCAAGAAAAATTTCTGGTTGGAGGCTGTCAACTGTCAAAATCGTCAATTTACCATTAGATTAGAATTAAGAGGTTTCAAAAACATATACGGACTCCTTTCCATGTATTTAAAAAAAAAATAAGGCAATAGCCTTTTTGGATCCTTTGGCCACATTAGGGACCATATTGGATTTGTTATTTTAAATTTAGAAAACATCTGTACTAAAAAACATCTGTACTAAAATTACTTATATATGAATGTATGTTATATAAAATTATACGCTTATTACCAAGACTTAGTCATAACAAACCTTCATAGGTATATCATATTACATGATAACGACTTCTCTTATTAATTGCTTATCTTCAAGATATCATATTACAACTTTGCTTCTCATAACTTGTGCTGACTGCAGAACTGCAATTCCTTTGTTCTATATTTTGCTTACTCAGGTTCCATATGTTATAAATACGACTAGACATGATTTGTAAAGGCAGTTATTAAACTCACTTAGAATGAAACACTTCTAATTATTGTATTATTCCTTCTCCAAGAGCCAACGTTGGCTCCATTTAAATAAATAAAAGTTTTTAAAAAGTCATTGATGTGAACCGTGATCTAACATTGGCGCAGTCGGTAGGATCCGTAAATATCATCAGAACAAGAAGCCTAACTGGTAGTGAAGCGTAAAAGAACAAGGAAAACATCTGCAGAAGGTGCCTAACTAGTGCGTGTACATCTACTTGAACAAGGAGACTTTCCTCACTGGTGGTGGCAGATCCCAATCCCTTGACGGACGAAGAGATGAAATTAACGTTTCTCCTGCTGTTCGGATCAGCACTCTATCAATACAAAATTACTCCGATCAATAACACTGTTGGTGTATACTACCACAGAGACACAGACATCGTAGTGACAAACGAAAAATGGACGCTACTGATATACAAAAACATATCATCCCTAAAATTGGCATTTGATAAAAATCAAAATATTTTAGACACCCTCGATGGTGCCGACCAAAAATCAATTCTGTTTAGAAGCGAAGTTAAAACGGAGTTTAACCTTTTAACGCAAATATCTAGTTCAATAAAAACGAAATTTGACGAAATCTTTTCAGACACGAAGAGATGTAAACGCGGAATACTTAACGGTATCGGAACAGTATTCAAATCAATAACTGGAAACTTAGATGCCGAAGATGGCGAGTACTACACTAATTGTATAAATAAATTAAATAATGACGAACATCAATTAGAAAACTTAATCAAAAATCATATCTCAGTTACAACTTCTGTTGTCAAAAATTTCAACTCAACTATACAAAAATTACAAATTGATGAGGAAACATGTAACAAAGATATCAAAGAAATCTAGCACACAATTCAAACCATGACTCAAACGATCCAAGCTGCCGAAATAAAACTAAAATTTCTGTACATTTCCGAACAACTAATGGCCAGCTATTTGTATATCGAAGACAATCTAAACGATATTTTAAATTCAATAACATTTGCCAGATTAGGAATTATTCATTCATCAATCATAACACCTGATCACTTAGTGACGGCGTTACAAGATATTTCACAGAGTTTGCGAAGAAACAATTTGCCTCTTCCAATTAAATCATCAGGAGTTGTTCGATATCTGGATATTACTGAACTAAAAGCTTTTCAACTAGATTCTAACTTAATATTTGTTTTAACAGTACCTCTCATTGAACCTCAATATTATAACAGCTTTCGTCTCTACCCTATACCTATACTTGGTAACAGAACTGGTCTACATCACATTTTATCTATTTCGCAAAAGTTTATCGCGAGAAACGATGATTCTTAATGTACATACCTACACAAAATTTGAAAGAATGCAAACCACTCTACTTTGGACCCAAACTATGTTTGAACCTGTTTGCATATCCTATCGACCAAAATGCCATCTGTGAAGCTAGAATATTAAAACCATTGCCGAAACTCCCAGAAAATTGTCAAACTTCCTTCATCATTAGTCAAGGATACAACGTCCAAGAACTTGAAGATAACACGTGGCTAGTAATTAATTCCGAACCACTTCACATTACCATCAACTGCCAGAAGAGAGAATCCATAACAGAGCTAATTAACAAAAATTCCATCATCAAACTGCAATCAGGATGTTGCGCCTATGCGGGCATTACTCGAATACAAGACAGTGCTAAAGACTTTTCCGAAATTAAGGACAATTCACATCCAATCCAAATTCCTTTTGAATGCTGCAATCACATGCCCGACAAAATCGAAATTCCAAAATTAAAACCGCTTAAATTAAACAGTCTCGACGTAGAAGATTTAGATATTGCTAAAAAACAAACTAGAGCAATATTCCAAAGACCTGGATGACCTCATAAACGAATCTTTTGTGACCAAACATGTATCTTGGTTCACATATTTCATAATCACTCTCATCATCCTATTAGTTCTACTTTACATAACTTGTAAATGCAGAAGAAGAACATGTGGAGCATTGCGAATCCAACCCTCAACGGATAACCCTCCTTCACCTCCTTCAGAGCGAAGCAGAGTATTTACCAAATTTCCTAGACTGATCCTTCCAAGAAAGCGACCCGGTATTAGACCTCAAGAAGAAGAGGACATCGAGTTAACATAGACTTTCATATGTGGAGTTTTACCCTTGTCTATTAATTTAGACCATTGTATTTTATTTTTATTACATTTATGTAATGTATTACTCACTTATTATTATTATCGTTTACCAATTTTAACTTTTACGTATTTTATTATTTTGCTTTGTATTCATTCAACATTGTTTCAATTTATTTTGCATTATATTCATTTAACGCTTTTAACAATTCTCAAAAGTTGTTGCATAACATCAACTTTTTTATTAAGGGGGAAGTTGTTATATAAAATTATACGCTTATTACCAAGACTTAGTCATAACAAACCTTCATGGGTATATCATATTACATGATAACGACTTCTCTTATTAATTGCTTATCTTCAACTGCAATTCCTTTGTTCTATATGTTGCTTACTCAGGTTCCGTATGTTATAAATACGACTAGACATGATTTGTAAAGGCAATTATTAAACTCATTTAGAATGAAACACTTCTAATTATTGTATTATTCCTTCTCCAAGAGCCAACGTTGGCTCCATTTAAATAAATAAAAGTTTTTAAAAATTCATTCATGTGAACCGTGATCTAACATGTATACATCCAAACACAACATTTTAAGACAAATTGGACATAATTTTTACTGAATTCCAAACTTAGACAATGATTTTATTGAATTATTCACCTATTTTTTCCTTACTCTGACCGAAACTTTGAAGCCGCCATTTTGAAAAACAAAATTTAGGCAGTAAAACTAAATTCGGCGTACCCAAATCCTTTAGTGTACCAAATTTTGTTAATTTTCATAAAAAGTTGGCGTAGTGACAGATTTTTGACACCTAATTTTTACGAGAGGCACCACTGTGCGGCATCTAGAAATAGTTTCTGCAGCAAACTGCCTGGGTAGTGCTGCATGCTTTCTACTTGTTCAGAAACTATTGGTTTACACATTATAATATACTCATAATATGTTTCCACAAAAAAATGGCGTAGCTAAAAAAAATATGCGTTGCGATTCCAAACACAAAAACTAAGCGTTTCGCCCATTGTACAAACATTATTTATCCATCCTGTACTATAGGTTGTAAAGGTAGTGAATACAGTTTGGCTTTTGTCGAACTAATGTAAAAAGAACAACAGATTAGCAGTGATTTATCCTTAAAACGCTTTACTCTTACAAACTATTTTTTTCTTAAGACTGCCGATTAACTTCCAAAAGAAACTACAGCTCGAGACACGAAGTATGATTGATTACAATCTCCTATACCGAAGGTTTTTTCTTTAACCTTTCCATCATACTCGAGGAGGAACTTGTCATTGTTTTTTAGACAAGTTTCCGAATACTTTAACGCAACTAAAAAAAGAAAACTGAGTAATTAATCTATTTTAATCTCTTCATTAAAGCCGATAAACTTATTTGACTGCAGCTTAACTGGTTCAGGTCACATAAAATTCTTAATTAATTTTTGCTTATAAGCAGTTTATATCCATAAAGTGGATTTATTGATTTGATAACGGCTTCTTCGTGGTTTGGAATTTTCTGCCATGATTTACATTAAAGGGTTTAGTTTATTAAGTGAATATCATGTCAATCTACGAAACAACAGTAAAGGTTTTGTAGTTTCAGCATGCGATTGATATTCTAGTTTGCACGAATATTTTTAGCCGCACGCTCTACGCCAAATACGCCGCAACTTTTAACAAGAGTCTATAAAGGGGATTAAGCGGCTGATCGAAAAACTGTATTATGTAAAAAATTAAGAGCAATCGAAGATAATTGATATTAAATCGCCCTCAGATTTATTTATCTTGAAAGGGTCTCGCCGGTTAAATATATGGCTTATATGGCTTATTGGACTAATCATTCACATGAATGTTGTTTACGAGAAGCTAAATTGTTTTCTAAACTAAACCGCAACTAAAAGCTGAAGTGCGGTTTTATAGTCACTGCATAACGAGCTGAATTCTTTTATAGCAAAACCTGAGGCAGTCTTTATACAATAAAAAAGAAAATTTAGCTATATAATAACTGTACAGCGAGTTGAATTGTTCTATATTATAGTCCGCAGTAGCTTTTACGCTACATAAGAACTTTGTCTCTATATAATGGTTATGTAACTAGTTAAATAGTTCTATAAAATAATGTGTCACAGTATTTATATAACAAAAAAATTGGATTATGTATAATTATCGTAAATTGAACCGAATTGTTTTTTAAGGCATTTCGCAACAATCTCTGTCAACTAACAGAGCTTCGTAACAGCTGTTTTAAAACAAATGGTGTTGTGAAAGCCGTTTAATTGGACCCGAAATTGTATTATTTCGGACACTATATTTTTTGAAGATGTACGGTTTTAGATGTGGCATCCATCTTGAAAAAAGAAAATTAAAGGTTTCCTTTGCACGCATTAAACTACTCCACATGTACCTTTAATTACGTATTATGTTTACACCATGAACAGTAATAATGTATCGACAATGAAAACTTGTAACAACATTTCTAATTTGGGAACCTAGAAGATAGTTTTTTAAGAGCTTCTTAAGATATTTTATAAATGTTGTAAGAATGTTACTAAAGGGATGGATGCTAAATAGTTGTATAATTATTGTTTTTGAGGTCTTTAAACGATAAAAAGGTTTTATAAAACTGTGCCTATTTTGGGTATATAGTGGTTGCATAGATGCTGAGAGAACGTTCTCATACCTTAATTATAAAGCTTTTATTTTATACAATTAATCCAGGAAAAATCGACATAGAGATATTTAAGTTGGAAAAAAATTGTAACGGACTGAATTTTTGCTTAGTATTGGGGTTCTTAATAATGTGAGAAAGTTAAAATATACCAGAAAGTTTTGAATAAACCTGACATCCCTTATTGGATAATATCTTGTTTTAAAAATCAGCTGGTAAAATGAATAGATAAACTAAGTGTTTAATGACTTAAGTGAGGTAAAAGGCTCAGATAAAAATAAATAACCAAATGGCTACTAAGTTTGTAAAGTTGATAAATAAATTAATGAGTCAGTGAGCCAAAAGGCTTAAGAAATAAGTGATTTACCAAAATTACACAAAGTGAATATAACGGGAATATTGCATAATCGAATTATCTGGCAAATTCAAAATTCATTGTGTGCGCACATATTAATAATGTATAAAACACCATGTTTATGTTAGTGACGGCTATACATACAATAATTATAAGTTTTTATTATATTATATAATCATTATATCTGGATATTTTGTTAATACTTTTTATATAACCTGGTATGTTATTGTAATAATTTGGCCCAAGGTAATCTATAAAGTTTTGTTGCTTAGTTCGGTTATATTTTGGAATCATAATATTTTTATTTATAATAAACCTAGTATTATGTAAATGTGTAGGTAAACTAAATTTGGATATATTTTTTTTGATAAAAATAGAGCATTCTAAAATATATAACTGTTTTAAATTTAGACAATTACATTCCCTGAACAACTGATCACTTGAAAAAGTGGGGTCTTGTTTTAGTATTATCTTCAAAATTGTTTTCTGTATGACTTTGACCGGATTTAGAGCATTTTCATACGCACCACCCCATATTATTAAGCCATACCGTATGATAGATTCAACGAGAGAATTGTATACATTTAATATAGTTTTTTTAGATAAAATATCTCTGAGTTGGTAAAATTTATATATCAACTTTCTAATTTTATTTGTTACGTAGCTTGAGTGTTCCAACCACCTCAGGTTTTTATCTATCATTAAACCCAAACACTTTATTGTACTAGTGGATTGAATTTTTTCATTACTCTCTTGAATAGTTATGTCGCTAAAATCAGATAAATTTGAATTGTAAGTAGAAAATGCAATAAACTTAGCGATAATTGGTTTAAGTCGAGCCACGATCTAACTTTTTTAATATCTTGCGCAACACAATTTTTCACATCATTCCAATCATCACCTTTACAAATAAATGTTGTGTCATCTGCGTATGAAATAAGTTGGCCTGATATATTTGATTTACATAAACTGTTTATAAATATTCAAAACAAAATTGGCGCCAAAACGGTGCCCTGAGGAACTCCTATGGTTATTATACTCTTCGCAAAAACGAAGAGTACATTTCTAAAGTCGTAAATATCGCTCGTAGAGGAAAAATTTTCATATCATTGTGTTAGTGAACGAATTCTGAACGACTTTCAAAATGTCCGTCTGTCTGTCCGTCCGTCACGTCTCTTGTAAGCACGATAACTTAAGAACGAAAAGTCCGATTGTATTGAAATTTAGAAAGTAAGTTAGTGTTAGCTAGAGGAAGAACCCTATTGTTTTTGAAGAAAATCGATCGGTAAATAAAAAAGCTATTAATTATTTAATTTAAAAAAATATATATTCTCTTAATTTTTTTCGCTTGCACTAAAGTGGAAATCTTGCGAAATATTATTTCCATAATATATTTTTTTTGTTTATGAATTTTACTAATATATATTTCATAGAAGTACGAGTTGAAATATGTATGATTGTCGAAAGATATAGGTATATCACAGACAATCAATTTTCGTAGCAATATGTGGTGGCGCAGCGGCTAAAGCTTTGCGTTGCAATCCAAAGGTCCCGTGTTCGAATCCCACACAGGTTAGATATTTTTTTTTCATTTTTTTTTTCATATAATCTTTTTCACAACAAAGATGGTATCACAAAATTTAGGATGTCCAAAAACTAACATTATTTACAAGAAAACTGCCAAGAGTATCCTGTAGAATGTATAACAATTACATATAAAAAGCTGAGTAAATTGGCGAAGAGTACGTTTTTAGCTTGTTAATTTTTCCTCACTTATTTTATCCCCTATTTTTACAAATTATTTTCTGTCCTCCAGGTAACTAGCGAAAGCCTTCAACACTGTGCCCCTAATACCGATGTTTTCCAATTACTTCCACGTCCAGTGGAAGTATAGTAACGACAAAAAAAATTTTAAAAATTTTTATTGTCCAAATAGGCTTAAAATGTCATGAAATGTCGAGATTTTAAGTTTGAGCGAAAAAAAATTTTCTGTCTGTCGGTCTGTCTGTCGATCTGTCTGTCGGTCTGTCTGTCTGTCGGTCTGTCTGTCTGTCTGTCTGTCGGTCTGTCTGTCTGTAACTTTTTTTGTGCGCACGTTTACTCTGGAACCGTTTAAGATATTGACTTGAAATTTGGTACACATATGTACTTTAACGTGATCTAGAACTAGATTATATTTTCATCTTGTTCCGTCGAAGGGTTGGGGGGTAAATTGGGGTAAATTTGGGGTAAATGGGTAAATCAAGCAGGTAAGAGTCCATGAAATTGGTATTTAGTATATACAAGAGAAGCTAAGGTCTCAAAAAAATTTTTGGCATTAACCATCCCCATTACCATCCCCACCTCCTTATTAAAGGGGATGAAAAAAAATTGTGATTTAGTGTATGTACAGGAACCAGAAACCTCAAAATATTTTTTTACTTCATCCACCCACCACTACCACTCCCTATCACCACCCCCACCCCACTACCGATGTGGGGTATCGTTTTATGGGTTTTTGGAGAGGATTTCAAATATTATATTATTAAAGTTCCATAAACAATTATTTTCACATACAAACTTTTTTCGTTGTGAGTGACTTGGATAGAGAGTCTGGATGTGGAAGTAGTGATTCCTTGGGCAGCGGTTTTTTTGTAGTAATTTTTTATGGCACACAGTGTCGAAAGCCTTCGCCAAGTCCAAGAAGACAGATATACATTTTTTATTTTCTTGTAAGTTGTTGTTAATTGTATTGACTAGTTTGTAAATTGCGTCCGTTGTACTGCAAGAGCTCCTAAAACCAAATTAATTTTTAGAAATAATGTCATTCTTATCTAGAAATTCCTCAAGGCGATTTTCAAATATTTTGGCCAAATTATTAATTACAGATATAAGTCTATAGTTCGTTTTTTCCGTTCTACATTCATTTTTGTAAATAGGCATTACAATAGATACCTTGAAATGATGAGGAACACTTCCAGTTGTAAAAATGGTATTAATGATATGAACTAAAGGTTTTATTAAAAAGCTATGACAGTGTTTTATTAATTTGGCCGATATTTGATCCATTCGCAATGTATATTTAAGAGTTTTGAGAGTCTCTTATGAAAAATAAGCTGGTAAAGTTATTAACTACATTAATAAGTCAAATAAGTCAGTTAGGCAAAAGCTCAGGAAGAAATGTTTCATTGAAATTAAACAATATGGTAACTGTTGTACAGTAGATCACTCCATAATATATCCTACATCCAACAGGGCATTATATTACATTTAATCTCCCATACAAGCAGGGGCGTAACGAAGGGGGAGTATGGGGTACGTTACCCCCCCCCTCCCCAACTTTGTCAGACTTAGCAAAAGTTGGTCAAAAGTTGACGATTTTTATTTCGGTGGAATTTTTTTTGGATTTCCCCATTTTCGCCATTCAATTTTTATTTTGGTGGAAAAAAAAATTGGTTCAATTTTTTGGAGGAATTATTATTTATTTATTTATTTACAGGTTGGCTTCTTAAGTTTATGAAGTTTGCAAAATTTGAAAAATAACCCCCCCAAAAAAGTTGGCTCGCTACTCCCCTGCCTACAAGTTCGTGAGCTAAATTCACTACATACGGTTGACACAAAAAAAAAAAAAAAAAAAAAAAAAAAAAAAAACGTTCAAGCGGAATGATAGAACCTTACCTTTTGTCCAGACTCCCTAAGCGCATTGTAAATTTGTAACTTTCGAACGCTCTCCCTAATATTATTATTCTCTCTCGCTATCTTGGTGGCCCACCTCCTCGCCTCCTTGCTGAGCGTAGCCGCCGCTGAATCGTGGTCGGCCGTTACGTGATCGATTGGATCGTTATCACAAGGTTCAAAATCGTACGTGATGTGCTGCTTGAGAACTGGATAATATAAGTAGCAGCACTGAAGGTTGTACTCCCTAGTTAACTGCTTGGCCTGATCCCGAATAGTGCCGAAGGAGTTCTGCATAGCGGAACAAGTCAGGAGTTCGGTCCTGCCCATGAGCGAAAGGTACTCTGCCACTTTGTCGTAGACGCCACTCTCCATGGTGGTCATGCAGAGCTGGAGGTCGACCACGAAGTACCTTCAAAATGGTTTAATGAAAATGTATCCTGCAGTAAGCTTTAAAGACATTGATTTAAATAAATAGAAAGGAAATTTCTTAAATATCAGTATGCAAATATTGGACAAACGCCCACATATATATCAGTCTGACTTAGAAAACGTAAAAGCAGTTTTCATTTCAAAAACAAAGCAATTTTCTGGTGCTTTCTGGATAAAATAATTTTAGAATTGTAAAGAAATTAAGAACGATATACAGTGATATACATGTACGGGCGGTACAGCGATAGGCGAAGTTAACAAAAAAACAAAGTGTACATTTATCATTTGTATTATTATTATCCTGCATCACCAGCGTAGAGATGTGGCGTAATGCCTCAAGTCAGCGGCGGCGGCGCAGGGTGGGCTCCCGCCCACCCCAGCACCCCCTAGCGCCGCCGCTGACACTATAATCTAATATCACAGACCGAATACAAAATAAAACAAACCAAAACGATCACTTTGCTCACATTCGTACACGAAATCGCTTTATCGTGTACTAAACCTCCATCCATTACATCTCGCCCGAAATCAGTCGCATGCGGAAGGTTCGCATCCGAGTTCATAATGCTCGAAAATACGATATTTTCGTGCACGACATCGCCTCGATCAAGTTCGAAAATACGGCCCCTGGTCTGGTTCCACGCTGGTTTTTCTTTTCTCGAGAACGCCGAACGGAGAGACTTTTATTGTCTATTTATCTCCACTATCAAGATATTACAAGGGCAACGTCCATAAATGGAATTAATTTAAAATGTACGCCAGTTCTGTGGCGTCTCCTGTTACATGACGTCACGTGTTGTTTGCGCACCTAACGAATTTATTCAAACTTTAATGTTGAATACCATTTGAAAAATAAAAAAATAAGAAAAAATCCTTTACACACTGTGTTTTATATTGTATAAAGATTCTAAAAATACCAAAATTATATTTTTTGCAAGGGGCCTATTGTTTTAGTTTTTCCAACTTCTGCAGAGCTTGTAAAGTTAGTTTGGAAAATACGTAAATTTTATCGTAATTATAAATACAGGTAACTAAATATATCAAAGAAAGTACCTGGTTTGGTGTGCGTTTGCCGCAGCAAGGCACAAAAGGTAGTCATTTCGAGCACCAGTTGATTTTTCTTCTAGCTGATCTCTCTTCGATGAGAATTTGGCGCTATTTTTTTGTAGCGAGGTGATTGATTGAAAAAATGAACCCTTCTTCTTTTTTAATCTGAAACAAATAAATAGTCTTGGTAAGAGTTGAAATCTTCGGTGTGTCACTGCCTCTGAAGTAATTTTCACAAATATCAATACACTCGAATATCATCACTCGACGCGCATTTCGTCAACCATGTTGGCATTTTCTGGAGATGATTAAAACGCAGTCCAATTTTAATCATCTCCAGATGTTGACGAAACTAACTTCGAGAAAGAGTATTCGAGTATAGTGTCAAGTATTTGGTGAAGCTATTCGTGAGGCAACAAATATGTAATTAATTTTTCACTGTAATTATGACAAGAAAAATTAACAATATTTTTATACAGGGTGTTCCGTAAATAATGGATAATCCTGAAAATGGTAATAGGTCAGGGCATAACCTAGCAGAATATCACAACTTGACCTTATTGAAAACCCTACGGTTTTCGAGATATGGGCACTTTTTTGAAATTTTGAAAATTTCTACTCTAGGATAGTATTTTGCATGCCACTGCCACAAGGTAAGGATTTTTTCATTTTGTTTTTTGGTGAGTATTCTAGAACAGTTGTGCTATCAAACGTGTATAGGAGTTTTTAGATAACGACGACGGTATTCTCAAAAAAATGTATTTCTTTAATTTCGGTTCCACCAAGATTCCGTCTGCTGACTTTGACCTTTGATGGTGTAAAGAAAAGTGCGAAGCGAAACTTGCAATTTATCTTAAAAACTTGCCTACTTATTATTATATTCTAAAATGTTTAAAAATTCTGATTCTTCCTGTTAGAAAAGAAGATATAGATAGCTGTTTGAACAGTGGAGGAGCTAAATTTATCAATTTAAAATTTTTAACAAGTAAGCCTTGTTTTTAATTGCATGTGACGCATGTATGTCATTTTGTACGTCTAGTGTTACCGATTCAGACTTTGTTTCTTTGTCGATAATAACGAATTAGCGTTTCTTTGAACTTATTGGAACTTGTTGAGAACAACAATGCCTCGTATACAGTATACACAACGTGAGTATGCTAATATGCATACTATTTACGGCGAATGTCGAGGCAGCGCCAGTGCATCCGCTGTGGGTTATCGATAAAGGTACCCGAAAGCACGCTATCCTGACTATCGCGTATTTATTAGAGTGCATAACGCGTACTGTGAGGGAAGGATTTCTAGTCTTGGTGGTATTGGTGGTGCCATTGAAGGAAGACTTCGTCAAGATTTCGACGACGAAGTGCTTGATGAAATTAACGACGATCCGTCTACTTCTGTGCGTACCATATCACGACGCACTGGCGTATCTAAAACGACGGTGCATAGAACTTTAAAACGGTACCAACTCCATCCTTTCCATGTACAACGTGTGCAAACTCTACTCCCCAGAGGTTATACCTTGAGAGTGGTATTTTGCCGACGAATGCTGCGGATGATACGAGAGGATCCAGATTTTTTTTAATAAAATTTTGTGGACTGACTAATCATCGTACAGAAAAGATGGCTTTTTAAATTTACATAATCTGCATAGTTGGCATTTTGAAAATCCCCACTTGATGACAGAAGGAGAGAGCATACCAAAATTTGAAATATCGAGGAAGATGGATCGGTCGCTCCAATTCTGTAGCCACCCAGGTCACCAGACCTAAATGCTTTAGATTTTTTTAGGGATGCATGAAGGAAAAGGTGTGCTTCCGGCCTGTTCAATCCTTAAATGAATTGCATGAGCGTATCGGAGTAGCAGCTGAATAAATCAACCGATCCGGATATTCACGACATTTAAAACGTTCTTTTATTAAAAGGTACAGAACCTGCATCAGGGCTAGAGGAGAGCAATTCGAACATTTATTATAAGTTGTTTGACTATTTCTTTTTAATAATGTTTAATAAATGCAGGTGAAATTACTTTTTATTTTATTTCGATCTTTCTTCGTCCTCTTACATCAGAATTTTTAAACATTTTAGAATATATTCCCGATAACGCACAGCTGATGCACTGGCGTTGCCTCAACATTCGCCGTAAATAGTATGCATATTAGCATACTCACGTTGTGTATACTGTATACGAGGTATTGTTGTTCTCAACAAGTTCCAATAAGTCCAGAGAAACGCTAATTCGTTATTATCGACAAACAAACAAAGTCTGAATCGGTAACACCAGACGTACAAAATGACATCCGTCACATGTAAATAAAAACAAGGCTTACTTGTTAAAAATTTTAAATTGTTAAATTTATCTCCTCCACTATTCAAACAGCTATATCTTTTTTTCTAACAGGAAAAATCAGAGTTTTTAAACATTTTAGAATATAATAATAAGTGGGAAAGTTTTTAAGATAAGTGGCAAGTTCCTCTTGGCACATTTCTTTACATCATCAAAGGTCAAAGTCAGCAGACGGAATCTTGGTGGAACCGAAATTTTAGAAATACATTTTTTTTTGCGAATACCGTCGTCGTTATCTAAAAACTCCTATACACGTTTGATATCACAACTGTTCTAGAATACCCACCAAAAAACAGAATGAAAAAATCCTTACCTTGTGGCAATGGGATGCAAGATACAATCCTAGAGTAGAAATTTTCAAAATTTCCGAAAAGTGCCCATATCTCGAAAACCGCAGGATTTTTAATGGTTTTAATGGTCAAGGTCAAGTTGTGATATTCTGATAGGTTATGACCTGGCCTATTACCATTTTCAGGATTATCCATTATTTACGGGACACCCTGTATATACAGGGAGTTCTCTGTAGAAACCAATACTTAGGCACCATCCTCAGAGGACCGTAGCTCCCTTATCATTTGCTTTTTCGAACCTACTTTTGAGTTATTTTAGGACCATTTAACAAAATTGAATCGAAAATTTTGAAGTTCCACAAGGATCGGAATTCTGTCATCTATTGTTTATTTTACGTGGACTTGGATAGAAAATCTGGATGTGGAAGTAGTGATTCCTTGGGCAGCGGTTTTTTATTATTCATTTCACTATACATTACCTTCTTTTGATTGTGAACGCCGCTGTTCACTTCACGGCGTCTTTATGATAGTAATTGATGGAAAAAATCGCGCCCTTATTTTCTACCCGAGTCTTTTAAAGCAGATAGCCAAGTCGCGTCGATAATTGCATTATAAATGCTATAAAACGAGGCGTTGTACCCGATTAAATTAAATTTGCGCTTTCTTTCAAAATCGACAAAGCACTGTGGAAATTAAGGTGTCTATTAACTCTCGCTATGGCTGTGCCATCAGGGCAGCAGCTGCTATTAAGTGTCCGAGTTCGTTGTTTATTGGGTCTTTCGAAGCTGGATGTTGCAGATCTACTAAAACTAAATAATTCCAAACATGCTCCTAACTATTGCGAGTTATAGTGTATATTGTTATAGGACTTAGCAAAATCAACAAAATCAAAATAGGTAATAATTTTTCAAACAGCAAGAGAAAATTAAGATTTTAATTTTTGGAGATGACTGAATACCCACTTGGCTAGGGTATTCAGAAAATCATGTATTCAGAAAATCATGTATTCAGAAAATCATGTAGAATCCAAAAATGCAATAATATACAGGATGTTCCATTTGAATATCAAGAGTTGATAATAACAAGTTTATATAATTTATCTGCGAAAATAAAGAAAAAAAATGTTCATGTTAAACCCCGTATATCAGAAAAAAGTGTATCAACAGAGACAAATACATCAAAGAGCTAGCAATTTAAGGTAAGTAGAAGTTGCTCTTTCGCGTCTTTTACAGGACCTAAGTCGTATTCCAAGAATTGTAATGTGCCATAAACCGTCAAACGTAAAATGTACGATTAACAAATAAATTCATGTTGTGTGGTTCAAATACAAAGTGGTAGAGCACGTCCTCAATATCACAGACAATTTTTTGGTACACTACGACGACAGTGACGCAAATCACCATTATCCTAGCACAAAATGGAAAATGTCAATTTCCTAATTCTATTAGTCATCCTAATGAGAACCGGTTTATCAATGTAGGATTAAATTTGGGAGTTAGCTAGCCCCAGGTTAACTCTAATCTCGGGTCAAAGTGAGCGTTAAGGACCAGTTTATCGGTGCGCGGTTAAACGCTTTGTCCTACAGCTAAATTAACTAGAAGTTTAGAATGTGCTTCTATAAAACATTTCAATATTTCAACTTCACATTCTAAACTTCTAGTTAATTTAGCTGTAGGATAAAGTGCTTAACCCCGTACTGATAAACCGGTCCTAAATAGGAAACCCTTGAATAACCGGAGGTTGATAACGCTTTCTACAGAGTTGCCAGCTGTTGGTTGATTGTGATTAACCGAAAAATGAGTGATTTTTTGTTTGTTATTTTTTTAAGCTTTTGTTACTAGTTTAAAAGCTCCCGTAAGGCGACCACAACACATGAGTATCAGACTTGCGGAGTCATGAGACTCCGATTAACTCAGTTGTTTCGGTCTTCCAAACGAAAACTCCAGGGATTAAGACTAGCAACAAGTCGTAATATCAACAAAATGCAATTCGTTGAAAGAATACAATTTATTTAACAGGTTTAAAACAGTACAGTTATATTCTGCAAAATGATACAATGTGAAAGAATCACGCCTCCCCAACTAAGGCAAGTTGAATTTTTACCAAACTAATGAAAGCGTGCGCTAACAATCGATTTGGTAGGAAAGATTCATGCAACTTGCCCAGAATTTAATGCAAGCATTTAATAAGATTTGTGAAACTTATAATTATGATAATGATGCAATATTTTGTAGAGACAAAGAAGCTGAACGATATCTACAATGTAACAACATAACATAACACACCACAGATAGTAGACAACCCCCAAATCCAAAGCCAAGGCTGTCCGGAAGGGGGTTACACATTCGGAAAAACGCAGACATACATCCACACCCACCGGTGTTGTCAATACCGGGGCTGGGGGGTCGAACCCAGAGCACGGTAGCGAGTCGATCAGCGTATTCGCCACTCAATACGCCTTAACCGATTGAGCTACCGTGCCGGTAATATAGTAAAGTAGACTTTAATTATTGATTTTTAACTGCTTGTTCCAAAAATTCCAAAATATCCGCTTCATTAATTACACAGCCCCACAAAAAAAAAGTGGTCTGTCCGGCGGACCAGACCAGTGTATCCGTATGTATTTGGACCCGCTGAAACCGCATCCGAAGTCAGAATTGTCAGATTGGCTCGTTTTTCACCCCTAACCCCCCCCCCCCCAAAAAAAATGGTCTGTCCGGCGGACCAGACCAGTATATCCTTATGTACCTGCTGAAACCGAATCTGAAGTCAGAATTGTCAGATCGTCTCGTTTTTCACCTTCAACCCCAAAAAACACCCCCAAAACAAAAACAAAGTGGTTTGTCCGGCGGAATATACCAGTGTATCCTTATGTATTTTGACCTGCTGAATCCTGATTCGAAGTTAGAATTGACAGATTGGCTCGTTTTTCACCCTTAACCCGAAAAATACACCCTCCCAAAAAAAAATGGTTTGTCCGACGAACCAGACCAGTGTGTTCTTATGTATTTGGACCTGCTGAAACCGAATCCAATGTCAAAATTGTCAGACTGGCTCGTTTTTCACCTCCAACCCCAAAAAACGCCCCCAAACCAAAAAAAGTGGTCTGTCCGGCAAATCACACCAGTGTATCCCTTATCTATTTGGACCGCTGAAACCGAATCTGAAGTTAGAATTGTCAGATTGGTCGTGTTCCCAAAAAACACCTCCCCTCACAAAATGGTCTGCCCGGCGGACCATACCGGTGTACCTATCCTTATAGTAGAGTGCTCGGTGCCCAGATATACGCATAAAAATAAGTTCTGTGGGGGTTTCGTTGTTACAAGCTGAATTTGATATAAAATTAATGATGATATACTGATGTTTCAAAATCTCAAAGCCGTCAAAAAATGTCCTACTCAAAAGGTCATTATAATCAAAAAACGAGTTATTTCTTAGTGAATAAGGTATTTTGATATTTCTACTTTTGAGTAATAGCAACTCCTTTTAACCATGGATAGAACTAGTCAAAATAAGTAGATTTTCGAACAGACCCACCTCGAGAAATCATGCCTGCTCCCCCTGCCCCCCTTAAAGAGGGGGTATCTGCCTATATATATTTTTTTTACTCTAAATTTTATACTCTATCGAATGGCGCCAAGATCATTCCTCTAGCTCCTACCGTTTTTGAGAAAAAAAAAATATATATAGGCAGATACAGGCAGCCCCTTTGAGGGGGGAGGGGCAGGGGGAGCAGGCATGATTTCTCGAGGTGGGTCTGTTCGAAAATCTACTTATTTTGACTAGTTCTATTCATGGTTAAAAGGATTTGCTATTACTCAAAAGTAGAAATATCAAAACACCTAATTCACTAAGAAATAACTCGTTTTTTGATTATAATGACCTTTTGAGTAGGACATTTTTTGACACTATTATGTATTTGGTAAGGATACACTGGTATGGTCCGCCGGACAGACCACTTTTTCTTATTTTGGGGGTGTTTTTTTGGGGTTGGGGGTGAAAAACGAGCCAATCTGTCAATTCTAACTTCGAATCCGGATTCAGAAGGTCAAAATACATGGTATAGTCCGCTGGACAGACCACTTTGTTTTTGTTTTGGGGGTGTTGTTTGGGGTTGGGGGGTGAAAAACGAGCCAGTCTGACAATTCTGACATCGGATTCGGTTTCAGCATTATTATTATTATTCCAAATACATTAGAATACTGGTCCGTCGGACAAACCATTTTTTTGGGGGGTGTGTTTCTCGGGGTTGGGGGTGAAAAACGAGCCAATCTGTCAATTCTAACTTCGAATCCGGATTCAGCAGATCAAAATACATAAGGATACGCTGGTATAGTCCGCCGGACAGACCACTTTGTTTTTGTTTCGGGGGTGTTTTTGACCATTTTTTGGGGGGGTGTTTTTTGGGGTTGGGGGTGAAAAACGAGCCATTCTGACTTCGGATTCGGTTTCAGCGAGTCCAAGTGCATAAGGATACACTGATCTGGTCCGCCGAACAGACCACTTTTTTTTGTGGGGCTGTGTATCGCTTATTTCGCTTCATTTTCAATAATTATTCACACAAAAAAATAACTTTGACTTTTCACCCAACAACTGTCTACAACAAACATAAAATTTAACAGCGATAACTCCCACCTTGAAGCTCGGGCTAAATTACCTCTGACCTAGCCCAGGGTTAGTTTTAATCTGAAACCACTTTAGCCTGGAATTAGCATTTTAGCCCCGGGGCAAAGTAACCTAACCCTGTACTGATAAACGGGCCCTGCATGAAGCAAATTATTATCAAGTCGTGTTGCACTAATAATGAATTTACATTTTTTAAAAAGAAACTTGGATTATCTGTTGCAGGATCCCACGTGGTCCAGTATGTACGTATAAATTTAATATCATTGATAATAAATTATATGTTTACTACTAGATAAAACAGTAACATTAACATAATGCTTAACCAAATCGTTATCACCAGATGAGTAATCATTAGAGATGTGTATTGACGTGCATCATATATAGTCCAGTAGATTTAGTAAAAAAAAGATTGAAATTTATTTTAATTCGTTTCAGGATGCCACGTGGATTAAACGATAGTTTTATTGATTACGAACATGACCCTGAATTTGGTCCACTTTTTGACCGCCGGAACATTGTTTATTTAACGATTTATTGTTGAAAAATTCAAAAAAATCGACTTTTTTAAAGATAACTCAAAGACCTTTGGCGATAGGTTTTTCAATTTGTAGACGCTGTTAGAACTTTGAAAAACGGTTAATTTGAGAGATGTTTCATTTGAAATGCTTAAAAATTTGTTTAAATAATTGCAAAAAACCGCAATTTGCAAATATTTTTCATTCTTTAACAAAAGCCCTTTAGTGCTTGAAACTTTGAAGAAATATGTCTTTTATTACCCCAAAGTTATCCCTAAAATTTCATCAAAAAATTTTAATTAGTTTAAGAGTTATTCAATTTGTTTATTAAAAACATAAATAATGTAAAATGCAAATTCACCCAGTTCCCGTTGTCGTAGAGGGTTGATCTGGACATCCTTTTTTTTGTTGAGACTTAAACTTTATGTTTTCATTAATGGCAAATCAAATTTGCATTATTTTCAACTTCAAAATGGTGTTTGAAAAAGTGTCACATTTTGAGGTTAGGTTTTTTGCTAATAACTTTTAAACAAATGAAGATTTTGCAATATCGTTCTCATATCTTTGTTGCTGCGGTCTTTTCACACATTTTCAAAAAAAAAATGACTGTAGCCTTATTAGAAGCCGAGATGATTTTTTTTTTAATAAATTCGTAAATTGTTTATAACAAATTATTGTTTAATTAGGAAAAAATGGACATGACATATATTACTATTTCATCACGCTACCCCAAATTAAAAAAAAAAGTCAAAATCGGAGAAACGGTAAATCTTTGGTTGACGGATTTGAACTCGTCTCGATCATTTTATGAACGTGTTACAGATATGACTCATGCTTCTCACTCCTGTTCTGACGCTGATTTAAAATTAATTATTGTTATCGTTGCAAATTGAATTTTTTCCCCCAAACTCAGCTCTATTACAAAAATCATCTCGGCTTCTAGTAAGGCTACAGTCATTTTTTTTTTTTGAAAATATGTGAAAAAACCCCAGCAGCAAAGATATCAGAACGATATTGCAAAATCATCATTTGTTTAAAAGTTATTAGCAAAAAACCTAACCTCAAAATGTGACACTTTTTCAAACGCCATTTTGAAGTTGAAAATAATGCAAATTTGATTTACCATTAATGAAAACATAAAGTTTAAGTCTCAACAAAAAAAATGATGTCCAGATCAACCCTCTACGACAACGGGAACTGGGTGAATTTGCATTTTACATTATTCATGTTTTTAATAAACAAATTGAATATCTCTTAAACTAATTCAAACTTTTTGATGAAATTTTAGAGGTAACTTTGGGATGATAAAAGACATATTTTGTCAAAGTTTCAAGTACTAATGTGCTTTTGTTAAAGAATGAAAAATATTTGCAAATTGCGAAAATTTTCGTGGTTTTTTGCAACTATTTAAACAAATTTTCAAGCGTTTTAAACGAAACACCTCTCAAATTAACCGTTTTTCAAAGTTCTAACAGTAACTACAAATTGAAAAACCTATCGTCAAAGGTCTTTGAGTTATCTTTAAAAAAGTCGATTTTTTGGAATTTTTCAACAATAAATCGTTAAATAAACAATGTTCCGGCGGTCAAAAAGTGGACCAAATTCAGGGTCATATTCGTAATCAATAAAACTATCGTTTAATCCACGTGCCGTCCTGAAACGAATTACAATATGCATATTTGCTCATTCCACTGGCCTAATATACTGAATGGGAAAAACAGAATAGGTACTTCCCTGATACGCCAACTTAAAGGTCTTATTTGGATTACATAGTTTGATATCTACCAAACGGAAAAGAATAACGAGAAAATCGAAAGTTCATGACCCTTAATTGTCAGATGATTTAACTTATTTATACACTGCTGTGAGCATCGTGACATTTTTACTTAGAAAATTTTATTAAAATAAATATTTAGTGATGACTTGATTACAGTGAGTACGTACGGATCGTATCAATCATAATGTCAAAAAGTAAGTTGTTATCATTGCGCAGGTTAGCAGGTGCAAAATCTGTAGCAATATACCAAGTCCATCACGAGAAAAATATGTCCAAATATTTTCTGAAGAAAATGTTCCTTCGTTATTTGCCTCTTTTATTTTTTGTTTAATAATAAAATTTACTCGACTCTTTTTGTCGGTCTTTTTGAGTAATTATTTTTTTCTTCAAGCGTATTAAAATGTTTAAATTTTGTCACCAAAAACAGAAGTAGAAGTAGGACATTGTTTTACTAGTAAGAAAATGTTAGTACCGAACGCCACCGTAGTGGACATTGTTTTACTAGTAACATAATGTTAGTTCCGAAAGCGCCGCCGTAGTGGGTATTGTTTTACTAGTAACATAATGTTAATACCGAAAGCCACCGGTGGCGCGCTATCCACTAGCCACTTGTCATATTGTGTCAACATGTAAGACTGTAGTTTGAATATTTGTACATTTATGATAAATAAATGAATTTTTGCATTTTAATACGCTTGAAGAAAAAATAGTATATATTACACGGAGTAGAACGCCTTTTTCGTGTTTCGCCCAGTTTGCGGCTTCGGCTTCGCCTCAGCCGCAAATCCTGGGCTCAACACAAAAAAAGAGTGCGTTCTACTCCTAGTAATATAATATACTATTTTTTTAATTTGTTTGTAACAATTTTTTTCCCAGTCATATTTCTTCATATTCTTTCTGCATGTAGATCTCTAAACAAAACTTTACTAGTCATAAATGTTGATATTTGTAATTATGGAGTATTAGGGAATACATCATATCTGCTTATTAATATCACTTTTAGTTTAAAAAAGTTGCAAATTTGAACGAGAAAAATAAAAAAAATATATATACACATATTATATTCTTTGTCATCGGCTGTTCAAATGAGTTGACAGAAATTTCTACAAATAAACTTTTTAAAAATTTTTCAGGGGGAGGAACTAATAAAAATCGTGTTTCTTTCTTTAGTTACGATTTGTTTGCTGTGAAACTATATAACTATCGCAATAAAACGTGTTTCTGAACCTGTGAGTATGCCCAACATACTATTTTTGCTTGGGTAAGTTGAAAACTTGGGTTGAAATGTCTTCCTTTCATAAAAACTTTGCGAATAACTTTCAGACAAACTTATATTACTCACACACATGAAACTTAAACACTAAAACTTTGGGACGTTTGAATAAAAATTTGTTGAAGCTGCAGAAAGGTCAATAATTTATTATTTGATAACGTAAAGTGAATAATGCGATTTTCTCATTGCACATACGTACTTTTTACGATGGTCAAACTTGCCAAAATATTATTCTATTTTTAGCGATTGCTATGAAATTGATTGATTGAATTGCTTTGTTATTTCAAAAGTCGGTAGTTTAGTGGCGACAGCCGAGTCAGAAAAGAAATATCACGATTAAGGAGAACTTAAACAAATATTATTAATAAAGCTATTATCACTAAGCACTTGTCCACTCTATATAGACATTTTGCGAGCTTTCCTTCAAAATTCTTCCTCACCAAATAGGAAGAGTTGCAGAAAATTAACTAGATCCACTTCCTCATGATCTCATTGCCGATTTTTAATATTTTCTTTAAAACACCAAAATAAATCGATTTAAAAAAAAATGAAGGATATATTTTGTTAGATCAGAAAAGTCTAATTTCGCTGGATTATATAATATATTAATTTTTTGACGTGAGTTGAGTGTGCTTGTCTCTCGATCAAGTAGTACTTGCAAACACCTTGTTTTTCTACTGAAATATAATAGACGGGGAGCCAGACCCAAATCAATTCTCTGAATTTACTATGCCTGGTTTTTTGTCAGTTGATTACAGTAGTTGTGTACACAAACATACTTCGGTCAATCAAGCGAAATCGAGAACAGGTGTCTCAGGTACGCCTTCAAAGGTGTCATAATTACGGAGGTAATAAAATGAATTTACTATGGCTGAAAATCGTTAAGCACATTAGATATTGCATATAAATGACAGTTATGTCAGTCAGTCAGTTGAATGTGAGGACGGAGCTGGTCAGTCAGCCCCAATATATGTCCAAAAAATAAATAACGTGCAATTCATTTACTTCAAAATCTCTGTGAAGGTATTAAACGCTATATTAATCATAAATCAGTCAACCATCTTGTGGGACAACGCCCGTTAACTAACTTTATTACTTCCACATCCAGTGGAAGTATAGTAACGATAAAAATTTTGTTAAAAATTTTTATTGGTCAAATAGGCTTAGAATGTCATGAAACGTCGAGATTTCAAGTGTGAGCGAAAAAAAATTTCTGTCTGTCTGTCGGTCTGTAACTTTTTTGTGCGCACGTTTACTCTGGAACCGTTTGAGATATTGACTTGAAATTTGGTACACATATGTACTTTAACGAGATCTAGAACTAGATTATATTTTCATCTTGTTCCATCGAAGGGTTGGGGGTAAATTGGGGTAAATTTGGAGTAAACAGGTAAATCAAACAGGTAAGAGTTCAGAAAATTGATATTTAGTATAGACAAGAGAAGCTAAGGTCTCAAAAAAAAATTTGGCATCAGCCACCCCCAGCCCATTAGGGGATGAAAAAAAATGTTATTTAGTGTGTGTACAAGAACCAGAAACCTCAAAATATTTTTTTACTTTATCCACCCCCCACTCCCACCCCACTACCGATGTGGGGTATCGTTTTATGGGTTTTTGGGGTAGATGATTTCAAATATTATATTATTAAAGTTCCATAAACAATTATTTCCAGATACAAAATTTTTTCGTTGTGTGACTTGGATAGAAAATCAGGATGTGGAAGTAGTGATTCCTTGGGCAGTGGTTTTACTTCCACGTCCAGTGGAAGTATAGTAACGACAAAAAAATTTTTAAAAATTTTTATTGTCCAAATAGGCTTAAAATGTCATGAAACGTCGAGATTTTAAGTTTGAGCGAAAAAAAAATTTCTGTCTGTCTGTCGGTCTGTCGGTCTGTCTGTAACTTTTTTTTGTGCGCACGTTTACTCTGGAACCGTTTAAGATATTGACTTGAAATTTGGTACACATATGTACTTTAACGAGGTCTAGAACTAGATTATTTTTTCATCTTGTTCCGTCGAAGGGTTGGGGGGTAAATTGGGGTAAATTTGGGGTAAATGGGTAAATCAAGCAGGTAAGAGTCCATGAAATTGGTATTTAGTATATACAAGAGAAGCTAAGGTCTCAAAAAAATTTTTGGCATTAGCCACCCCTATTACCACCCCCACCTCCTTATTAAAGGGGATGAAAAAAAATTGTGATTTAGTGTATGTACAGGAACCAGAAACCTCAAAATATTTTTTTGCTTTATCCACCCCCCCACTACCACCCCCCAATCACCACCCCCACCCCACTACCGATGTGGGGTATTGTTTTATGGGTTTTTGGGGTAGAGGAATTCAAATATTATGTTATTAAAGTTCCATAAACAATTATTTTTACACACAAAGTTTTTTCGTTGTGAGTGACTTGGATAGAGAATCTGGATGTGGAAGTAGTGATTCCTTGGGCAGCGGTTTTTTAAAGTGTAATTGACAGCAATGTTAACAATATACATTTTGTAAATAATTAAATTTGTCCTAATTACATTGAATAGACAATAGATAGACAATAGACCATTAGGAAAGAAATATTAAAAATGTATGCACTTAAAAAATTATATTAGATAATCAATATATACAATATATAAAAATTAAATTATTACTTAATGTATGAAATTTATCTTTGACATCACATAAATAAAATTAATGTGAATAAAAGTGCATACTTAAAGTGAGCAGGTATACTCCTAGGTAAGAACCTGTACACAACTGCTAGGTTTCATTAACCTCCCCTTTCCTATTTAAGATGGAAAGATACTCCCCCCCACGAAGGCCCTCTACTCCAAAACATAACGACTTTTCTGCTGAAAGCACTGCTCTCAGCAAAAGAGTGTTTTAAACAGAGGACTTTCTTTGGGGGGGGGGGGGCAAATTCAGGTATGCATATAATATTGTGGCCAAACTAATTGCCATTGATTTTACGTAAAAAAAAAGTTTTTTATTAATATAATATTTCAACTGCATAGATTTTCAATATGTCTTTCCTAATGGTCTATTGTCTATTCAATATAATTAGGACAAATGTAATTATTTACAAAATGTATATCATTAACATTGCTGTCAATTACACTTTAAAATAAAGTTAGTTAATAGTTCGTTAAGTAATAATAAGGAAAAGAGCGAGCCGCCGCCTGCCACACCGATCGCGCGCGCGAATTTTTTTTTTTTTATTTTGCTAACTGACGGGCGTTGTCCCACAAGATGGTTGACTGATTTATGATTAATATAGCGTTTAATACCTTCACAGAGATTTTGAAGTATAGTAAATGAATTGCACGTTATTTATTTTTTGGACGTATATTGGGGCTGACTGACCAGCTCCGTCCTCACATTCAACTGAGTGACTGACATAACTGTTATTTATATGCAATATCTAATGTGCATAACGATTTTCAGCTATAGTAAATTCATTTTATTACCTCCGTAATTATGACACCTTTGAAGGCGTACCTGAGACACCTGTTCTCGATTTCGCTTGACTGACCGAAGTATGTTTGGGTACACAACTACTGTAATCAACTGACAAAAAACCAAGCATAGTAAATTCAGAGAATTGATTTGGGTCTGGCTCTTATACTATAAATCTTTAGAGGCTGTGAAGAAACCTGTTATTATTATTATTATTACTATTACGCAATGAGACTTTATATGTTTTTAACACCATTTTCTTTTTCGTTTGAAAATGTTTCGTCACCAGATGTCTCGTACTATTAATTAATTTTGCTTCTTAATGAGGGTACTATATAAATGAATTTCACTTACTTTTCTTCAATATCTCTAGCCTTGTCTCGAACTTCGTGTGCTCCGTGTTCCTCATCAAAATAGAATTTCTTCGTTTTATCTACATCCTGTACACACGTTTGTAATTCTTTTTGTACCATTGCTAGTTGATCGACACACTGAAATAATAAAATAATTATAACAATAATAATTTCCATAATGTGTCAGCTACGTTGTGTAGCAGTGTAGCAGTTGCAATATAAGCATAAAAGTAAATGAGCGTGTCAAAGAGATCAAAATTTCACCTTTTTGCAATTGTAGCTTGTTAATTTCACTGATGAAATCATTAGAATTGATTACTGAAAAACTAGGTTGTGCCTGACTTTTCTAGTTGACGTATCACTGGCAAACAGTATTTTTTAGTGTTGGGTTACATACATGCACCCAGGACCGACCTTCAAGCGCCCTCGTGCGAAATTTTGAAAGGCGCCCTTTCTTCTGGTCAAGTCAGAAAAAATTTTTTCGTCCTCATCTCAAAATGTATGAACAGGGGGGGGGGGGGGGGGGAGGTTGGATAAAGTCCAAAAAAACGTCCTCATAAATTTTAACCAAAAAAATTTCGTCATAAATTTTACTCGAAAAAAAAAAGCAACTTATATTAAGCTCGTGGCCGGGTTACGCTGCCTACGTGGCGCCCCCTCAAAGGCCAGATATTCATGAGCTTTAGGGAATAGAATGAGTGTGAGAATAATATTTTTCTACTCCCTCATGTAAAGTTTGTATTCATTTTCCCCAGCCAAGTAGACGAAAACACTCCCTACTAATTCCCTTACTTTTAGTGAGAGAAAATCGAGGGAAAGCAGAAAAAGAAACATTTTTTAAGTACTTTGTAGGTTATGATCGTGCGTATGGAGACGTATCATATTAATTCGGTTTTATTTAAATAATGGATATAGAAGATTTAGTGGCTAGACAAGTTTTGGATGATTTAAAAGATGAGGAGAAATAGTTTTAAAATGAGAAAAATATTCGAATTTTACGAAAAACGGACCCCTTTGATTGTCGGATCAAATTTTTATTCGTTTATTTAGGTTGTCCAAACCATTAGTGAGATATCTTATAGATATTTTACACCCACTGCTTCGTCATCCTAGCCGAAGATCGACATAATTTTTCCGATTCGGATTTAGTATAGCTTGCACTAAATTTTCCACTGTACATTTGTGGATTTTCCTCGATGTACTTAACTAACAAATCTTTTTGGGTGCGTGTGACATGACACGACTTTTTTAAATAATCGGGTCCATTCTGTACACAATAAACAATGCTTTTCGTATGAGACTATAATCACAGAAGACCTATAGGTCTTCTGTGTTATAATACTGTGATATAAGATTAACTTTTAGATCACTAGAATAAATATGTTTTTGATCTGTCAACTGTCATACCACCACCAAACAGTTTTTGGCCACCACAGCTGACAAATATCAGATATGAGAGAGTTCTGATTGGTTAAATTGTGGAGAAGAATATGACAACACTATAGACTTCTCCCTCAAACCACAGAAGACCTATACCTATAGGTCTTCTGTGCTCAAACCTCCGATTAAAGAACTTATATCTAGATACATAATGGCATTGATTTATTTGTCGCTGAAAGACTCACAATCTAAGGCACTTCTTCCCATAAGTTGCTGATTGGCCCATCGGCGTATTCGCGGCCGCTCGTACACGATCGGCTTCAGTTCGATTATCATAATCTCAGTTGACAGTTCGGCCATTAATGTCAATAAATGTTTTTCGTGTTCTCCGACCAAAAACTGGTGAAAAAGTAATTTTATTTTAAGTTGTGATTTGCTTAATACCTAAATAATATTCTCTATTCATATTTACACAGTTTAGTGACAATATATTTTGTGCAAATAAATAGTGAAGTGCTGTGCCGTTTGCAGAAAGCAGTTTAGAAAATAAGAAAATCGATCGTTCCATAGTCGTAACATGATGAAGTTCAATTTACAGTTATAAAGTAAATAGCAATTAAATTTTAATATCCTTTCAATACATATTTATCTTACTGTTTTATCTTACTGTAATATCGTATGCCTACATCACGTTATATAAAGAGCCGGTAATGCAGGAATTGCAATAATTCATTTTAATGAAAATATTTACCATTCTACACATTTTCTACACACACAACGCCACTATGGGATGTGATGTTCATCTATCCATTTTAATGGACATATAATGTGACTATGTTAGGAGCAAACAAGGTATATAGTGAAAAGATAGCCTGTTATGTATCTAGATATAAGTTCTTTAATCGGAGGCTCAAACGTTCACCGGTCCCCTGTTATTCCTTTTGTTTATAGCCCACAGAAATTAGCATTTCACCTAGACAAAATTAGTAAAAATCTGAACTTTTGCACTTTTGTTCTTTGAGGTGACCCAAACCCAAATCCACAAAAATCACAAAAATCCCAACATGGCTACCCAAGATATTGAAGGTCAAAGTTTTTTACAAATATCTCGCGTCCTATGCATTAGATGCTCATGAGGTCAATATGAATGTTGTGGAAAATTAAATTATCTACAAATTGTCTGTTTTATTTTTTCCCACCTTTCCCCTCCCTTTACGAGATATTCAAGGTCAAAGTTTCAAAAACGTGGTTTCTCGCGAATATCTCGCATCAAAAAAGTCGGACAGCAATAAAGTTAACATGAAAGTTGTAGAGAATTTAATTATCTACAAGATTGGTAATGTTTTTCATAAAGATTAGAGCCTGAAGAAGAATTTTAGGAACGGCGAGGGAATTAATTCGCCGGGGAGTAACAATTTCTCTCGCGCTCAACCCTCTGGTGTAATGAGATTCTCACGATTTTTAACTGTGTTTCTCACTTCAGGGAATTCGTGACCATTTTCGGTAATGGATTTCTACGAAGGTTTTTGTAAAGACCATTATACTACGAGTGCCCACCCTAACTGTACGTGCCCCCCCCCCCCCCCATCCTTGGGCACAATGTTTTTCATAAAGATTAAAGCCTGAAGAAGAATTTTAGACATGTCCCCAAAAAAACAGGCTGCAGGTACTTTCAAAATGGCGTCCATGTTTATAAAAAAGAATTGCCAATATTGCTCTTGACATTTAACACAAAAACCAAAAAAGTTGGAGAAAAACTTTCTGCACAAAAAACTAAGTGCATAAAGTTTTCTACAATTTTGTTCCTATACAATATTTGGATAGGAGTTACCATTTTCCAGATAAATGATTCAGCTTTTAAAATAAAATATAAAATTCAATATAAAACGTAAGTAACACCTCATTCGCTTTCAGATTCACTATCGCTGTCTCCCGATACATCGAATATTTCTTTCAAGTCTTCTTCCTCTATTGCTTCATTTATGATATCGTTATCATCCTCACTTTCGTCTATTATGATTTAATTTGATCTCCTGAAAAATTTCAGGAAGCGATTGAGGCAGTATTTTATCTGCTGAACACCAAAAAGAGATAGTCGACCTTCCCCTGTTAATCTAATCTAATCAACCATAAATAATACAACAACGAAAGGAACCTAACAGACGTAGAATTTAATTCTAAATCGACCTGCACCTGTCCCGATCGCGTCAGATATGTTTAAAAAAAGCCTTTGTTAATGCAAATTCGCAAAGAGTAAGGAGTACAGACGTGTAGAATTTTACTTCAAAAACCCGTTATAGAGCGGGAGCTAGGTGGCTTTTTCGGCAGCTCATCGTTTTATGAACTTTGGGATATTTTTATGGTTTAATGGATGATAACGATTCATAAAATCGACTTCTGGCGGGGCACCTCCTGTCAGGAGCGTCACGAACACTGTTTAAAAATTAGTGAAATCATGTCATCGTTACAAGGCTCATTTTTTTGTGTGTACACATTTTATGTTGCGCCCCTGATGGCCCACACTTTCTGGCGATCTTATTTTATGCATTCTAAACATAAAATGTTTGCACACAAAAAAATTGGCTTTGTAACGATGATATAATTTCACTGATTTTTATATCTTGAACCATGGCCAACTCGACGGACTGACATATGCCAGAAGTCTATTTTGTCGTTATTTAAGTTCGATAGAATTAATCAGCGCATAGAAAATGCTTGTAACGATGAGTGTCCGAAAAAGCCACTTAGCACCCGCACCATTACAACGGTCGAGCTATCTTTTATTTTTTTGCCCTACGACAAAAAATAAGGAGCGATACAACTGGAAATTTACATTTTCCAAGGAAACGTGTTTTTTTCTCATCTTTTGCGAATATCTAGATAAACATTGGTTCTAGGAAAAAATGGTAGGGATCTATTAGAAAGATTATAAAATGATGATGAAGTTGCTTTCTGTAGGATTGATGGTTTCGTTTAACCCTTTCCGCTCCATTTGATTTTTCGAGGTACGGGGTCCTATACCAGAAAAGATTTTTAATAGAAAATACATTTTGAGAGAAAGATACGAATATCCACATGTGGATATTGTGGTAAATTCTTATCCTAAAAATATCCATATGTGGATATAATGGAGCGGAAGGAGTTAAAGACAAAATTTCAATTTCGCCTGACAAAAATTTTCAAATTAAATGGCATCGGGTCAAGATATGGCTAGGCAACCTAGTCGCGATCTATTAGCCTACATGTTATCTTTTATATAAACTATTTCTTATCTGAATAACAGATGAGGGTATTAATTCCTTATGCCGGATCTTAGACTAAGATAGCAACTTCAAAATAAAAGAATTGGCTGTTTCACAAATAAATTATCTCTCAAATCCTGAAAACCGCATATTGATATCTATTCTCTTTCTCAAGAAATGTTCATTTATAGCCCAGTCACTTTATACATAAACCTCTAAAAAAAATCCAACTGAAGATTTTCCAGCGGGATTCTCTTTATTTTGGCATCACAAATAATTTCTCAAAAGTCCATAAAGCCAACTGCATGGCTACAAAATTACAGAAGGTCAAAGATCACGAAAATCAGTTTTTCTCAAATACCTCGTAAATTATCGGTTTTATGTTAATTTTGGTTGTTATAAAGTTTGTTCGTGAGATAAATCTGCATAAAAAAGGTTCTATACAAAATTTACGTAGAACCAATAGTTTTTGAGATATAGGGCTGAGAAAACTCGGGCACTGCGCTGCATTCGTTTCCGCAGCAACTTTGAGGTAGAATGCAATGCGCGCTTTTTTTACATAGCCCTGTAGGCCTAATCAATGGGTTACAAGTTATATTATAATTTTGTTGATTATATTGTTTGGCTGACTTCTTCTTCTTCGTCGTCTCCGTCTATCTCTTCTATTTCCACTTCTTCAATATTTTCATCTTCATCAACAATGATCTCAGCGGAAAATAACGAAATGAAGTCGGCTTCATCATCGTTGAACTCAGATTTAACGGTTGTATCCTCGGACATCGTATTGAGACACGACTGACCCCGACAAGAGCCACACACTACGCCTACGGAACATGTCAATCCTATTTTTCTGGATCCACAATTAATGCCACAACCTTTTGTGCAATTGCAGAAAGTAGAATTGAGAAGTTCATCTGGTATAGAAGGAATCAGAGTAGTTGTTGGCTCTATAAATTATTGTTTAAAGTCTAACCCAATTTCTGAGGATCTAAACCTTTTCCATGCCAAGTTTGAACCTGGTAATATACCCTGAATAGATGTTGTTGAGTAGCTGCTGCTGTGGGTGGAAGTGACGACAATTGCATAGTCTAGTGCATTTTGCAAAACTACAATATCTCTAATTATTAATTGAAGCCTCTTTTTTTGGAGCTCCGTGCATAGCTAAAATAAACAATGTGCCACTATTTATTAGCAAATTTTTCGAACAGTTTTCTATTTTTAATGCCGCTAATGCTTCCTGTAAATCTGGTCTTTTTTGTAATGTTTTAAATGCGTTTATTTTTCCTTTTTAAATTCAAATTCAAATTCTTTATTTGCCTTTTCAGTGTAATTACACAATCAGACACGTCAGTATAATATAGTGTTTAAAATAAATATATTTTTTTAAAAATTGGTACATACATACATTGAGATATATATAAAACATAATATAAAACATAATATAAAACATAAAATATTAAGAGTAATAATTGCAAACAAAAAATATACGTATGTGGTTACATGTACAAAGATACAGTGTCATAACAAATTAAAATTAATAATTTATGTCGGCATTTAAGAACTCATCAAAATTATATATAAGAATTTCTTTTATCTTTTGTTTGAATTGCTTAAAATCTAGATTTATAACTGTCTTTGGTAGTTTATTAAAAAATAATGGTCCGTAATAGTTTTTGGCACCTCAACTGTGGTTTAGTCTTATATAATTTATTTTAATGTGACCATTATTTCTGGTGTTATGGGAATGTGTATCACTTACAAGACTATATTGATTTAAATTCACTTTAACACACAAAAGACATTCATAAATATACATAGAGGGCAAAGTTAAGATTTTTAAATCCTTGAATTTCTCACTAACATCCTCTCTAAAACCCATAAAACACATAGATCGAATGGCATGACGCTGTATAGAAAATACTCGACCAGTATGTGCCGAATGACCCCAGGTGATGATTGCAAACTGATTACCGAGTGAAAAAGACTGAAGTAGGCTGTTTTTACTACTTGCATTGGTACGACATGTACAATATTTCTTATTAAGTATAAAGTCTTATTGAGTTTTTTGATCATAAAATCTATTTGGTGCTCCCAGGTAAGGAGAGGATCTAAGTACACTCCAAGAAATTTCGTACAATCCGGGTTTTTTACATTCTCTAAATTACGGTATGAAAATACCATGTTTGTTGTTTTTTCATTATTTAGTAGCAGTTTATTTGCTGTAAACCAGTTTTGAAAATCTACTGCTTTATTGGCCATATCATGCAGCAAGTTATTATCTTTAGTGATTATTGTGGTGTCATCGGCATATAATATAGTACTACAATTTATATTTGCGTAAATTAAGTCATTAATATAAATGATGATGATGATATAGTGAGTAATCGGGGTGCGTCCTACAAAAAGTATGAAGAGATCAATATCTTCTCCAACAACAACTGTAGTGTGCTCAATTGACCGCTTCAAAGCTGTTTCTATGATTAATACATCAGCATCATCCGGGGTTTGTATGCTATTAATTTTAAACATTTCTAATTTAATCATTAGTAAAGAAATAAATTTTGTTATTCAATTTATTGGACAAGAATTGTTCTTGATTAGAAGCTATTGGCGTTATCTCTTCGAAAAGCATATCAGCGGATTTTTGAGTTATTTTCATATGTCGAAGTTGCTCCATTGCTTTCATATTTTTACTATTGTCAGTATAGCCATCGAATACGACGACTATATTAATTCCATAACGATTTGGGTTAGGAGATAATTAATGTACTGATCAATAACACAACCGAAAGTTGAGTTTTTTTGCCAAATAACACGATGGAGAAGAAATCCTCCGTCGATAATATATCTAATTTCACTACTATTTATTTCCGTACAAATTGTTTCTAATAGGTCAAACAGAGACGACATCGCGCATATTTTCATTTCCAAAAAGAGCCAGTTTCTACATTATTGTGAATCTTCACTTTACTGGTCTTTCAATATTTTCAGGGATACAGTGACTCATGAGCCTACAAGGGAATGTTAGACAGCTGCTACTCAAAGCCCTTACAAGAACATTTCAGACAGAAATTATGCGGGTATATGTGCATAAACCTATGTATACATATACGACAGTTATTTGGTGCTCAAAAAAGAGGTTACCTGGGAAGTTTTCCGGGAGTTTTGAAAATTGGTGATTTTATAGATTTCGATGTGCTCTTTTCGAATTTCTACTTTGCCACCTCGTATCTTTGCCGCTCCCGCCGCCATATTGGAAAAATGGCGCCTAAAAACCGTTTTTTGACAATATCTCCTTTCCGATTCATTTTACGATAAAAACAGTTATATAATAAATTAAACTAGAGCAAATTTTCTATAATTTTTTTAATAACCTTTTTTTTGTAAAATGAATAGTTTTAGCGTACGAGCGCCACAAACCATTATACATCTACACCAACACGAAAAATAAAATGTATTAATGTACTCCGAAAAAATCCAGATTTAAACGAGGTTATCCAAGTATTCAAAAACTCAAATGCTGATCCAGAGATCATTGCTAAAGCTGGACAACGCTTCCTTGTTGAATTGTACAGTGGTGTGAAAAGTATGAAAAATATGTCGTTAAACAACTATAGTTATGCATGCTTCAAAAAATAAGCATATAAAAATAAATTTAATATTGCATCGCTACCACCAACAGAAGCAGCAGCACGACAACATTCGTTCCGAACCTATCACCAGGTTCAGCAGTGGTATGGGAAAGAACAAAATGCAGAGAATGGCGATGGAAAAGAAACAGCTCCCAGCTCCGGAAACCTTGTTAAAACTTATTTTTTGCAAATGCAAAAAGGGATGTGAGAAAGCCTGTGGTTGCAGAAAGGCTGGATTAAAGTGCTCCATTATATGCACGAATTGTAGTGGTGTCTGTTATAATTCGCAAATTCCATCAGAAGATAGCGATGAAGAGGAAGAAACGGAGACTGTTCTCGAGCAAACGTATGATGAAATCGAGGACGAAGAGGATTGCAATAAAACTGATAATCCCATCGCGGATTATGTGGATGAAATTTCTGTCACTTACTCTACCTCATGGTGGTGTGGAAATGAGTTTTTTGGCCAAAACGCATGTTGGAGTAAATTTTGCGGCGCTCGTACGCTAAAACTATTCATTTTACAAAAAAAAAGGACATTAAAAAAATTACAGGAAATTTTCTCTAGTTTAATTCATTATATAACTGTTTTTATCGTAAAATGAATCGAAAAGGAGATATTGTCAAAAAACCATTTTAGGAACCATTTTTCCAATATGGCGGCGGGAGCGGCAAAGATACGAGGTGACAAAGTAGAAATTCGGAAATAGCACATCGAAATCTATAAAATCACCAATTTTCAAAACTCCCGGAAAACTTCCCAGGTAAAACTATCAAATGACTGTACTAATAGGTCTTGTTATCTATATACACCACTATACGTATAGAATAGTGGCGAATGCACTTTGCTCCGAAGTTTCTCAGCCCAATATCTCGAAATCTATTGGTTCTACGTAAATTTTGTATAGAACCTTTTTTATGCAGATCTATATCACGAACGAATTTTATAATAAGCAAAATTAACGTAAAACCGATAATTTACGAGATATTTGAGAAAAACTTATTTTCGTTACCTTTGATCTTTTGTAGACATCCAGTTGGCTTTTATAGACTTTTGAGAAATTATTTGTGACGCCAAAATAAAGAAAATCCCGCTGGAAAATCTTCGGTTGGATTTTTTTAGAGGTTTGGCCTTTTTTGTATAAAGTGACTGACTGACTTATTTAAATCCAACCCTGTTTCAATTGGCCAGAAGTTTAGTATGAATCGTGGCAAAAGATCCATTCCAAACAGTCCCCTTTATTGGTTATTAGGTCACGGTTCGTCGAACCAAGTCAGAGTTTTGGTAGGAATGATATAGTCTAAGAGCTGGGCACGAGATTTCGATATTACTCGGGTCATAAAAAGTATTGGAAAAATACGTGGTACTCTAAGAGTGGACCCTGATTTGGGAATTTGCTGACAGCTCGAGCGGGGAGGGGCATCGCCATATTGTAAAAATGGCGCACAAAAACAGTTTCTTTGAAATATCTCGCTTCGGGTGCCTCATACGGCAAAAAATGTTCTTATGAAAATGAAAGAGCATTAAATTTTCTACGAAATATGTCCTATACATTTTTTCGAGAAACAGAATAGTTTTGGTGCAGCAGCCGATCGAAGTCGAGCATTCTTGACAAAATTATAATTTTTTGTAATTTCTCAATTTAGTGCGACTTTTATGAAGAAGTATTTTTGTGTTGAGACAAAATTTGTTTTCATACCTCAAAATCTTAATTTTAATTTACTTTATGTCATAAACCATAAATATGTTTTAACTTTACCCTTTACCCTTAGCGTTCTCTTCCACTTGTCTAAGAGCTGGGCACGAAATTTCGATATTACTCGGGTCATGAAAAATGTCCGTAACAATACGTCGTACACTAAGATAGGAGCCTGATTTGGGTGTATGCTGACAGCGCGAGCGGAGAGGGACACGAGTGAGAACGGTGAAATTTGATTTTTTTTTTAAACAAAAATCATCGCGGTTACGAAATTGTGAATGATTTTTGTTTAAAAAAAAATCAAATTTCACCGTTCTCACTAGTGCCCCGCTCGCGCTGTCAGCATTACACCCAAATCAGGTTCCTATCTTAGTGTACGACGTATTCGTATTGTTACGGAAATTTTTCATGACCCGAGTAATATCGAAATTTCGTGCCCAGCTCTTAGACAAGTGGAAGAGAACGCTAAGGGTAAAGGGTAAAGTTAAAACATATTTATGGTTTATGACATAAAGTAAATTAAAATTAAGATTTTGAGTATGAAAACAAATTTTGTCTCAACACAAAAATACTCCTTCATAAAAGTCGCACTAAATTGAGAAATTACAAAAAATCGTAATTTTGTCAAGAATGCTTGACTTCGATCGGCTGCTGCACCGAAGCACCGAAACTATTCTGTTTCTCTAAAAAATGTATAGGACTTATTTTGTAGAAAATTTAATGCTCTTTCATTTTCATACGAACATTTTTTGCCGTATGAGGCACCCGAAGCAAGATATTTCAGAAAAATTGTTTTTGTGCGCCATACAATATGGCGGCGCCCCTCCCCGCTCGAGCTGTCGGCAAACTCCCAAATCAGGGTCGTCTCTTAGTGTACCCGTATTTTTACCGAAACTTTTCATGACCCGAGTAATAACGAAATCTCGTGCCCGTCTATTAGGATTGGTTGGGTTTATTTTATAAATATAGGAATATTTTTAGTTGTAATTTAGTTTTAATCATCTCCAGGTGATGTCAACATGTTTGGCGAAACTGTTTCAGAGGCAGCGTTATACCGAAGGTTCCAGCCCCCTCCAGAACTAGTTTTATTTCCCGTTTACATTTTTTATAAGATCCTTGTGAAGTAAAAAAGGGCAACAATTAAAACTCTTATTTAATTCTTAAGGATCCACCTTTATACAATTTGACGACCGACACATAAAATAAAGAAACGAAGCTGAAAAATACGTTCAAACATTACATAATATCTACTTCCATGAGTATCTTTTACATTGTTAGCGAAATAAATGCGAAATATTATGCATTCCGTGGCTACATCGACAAAGTTGCGAGCACAACTCGTGCATAATGAGAGAACTCTAATTCGACTCACTTTTTTCGCCGCCTGAACTTTATGCGCTCGCAGTATTTTGGCGTCGTCGGCTATCTGTTGTTGGAACACTTCCACGGCAGCCAGTCGCGCTCTCGCTAGCTTCTCGTTCTCTTCCAGCACTGTCCTCCATACGTTCCACATATTCCTTGAAAATAAAACAACACAATGTAATTACTCGGTTGGCCTAGAACATGAGCTAGATTTCGAAGTTATGTAGCGTAAACTCCACTTTAATTATTGAAATTGTCAGAAATGATGTTAGTCGGCTAAAGTCTAAAGAGATTAAAAGTTTATAATACTCTTCGCTAAGAAACTCTCATCCCCTATGAATTGTTTGGATAGATTCTCCAGTTTTCATTTACAGGGTACTTGGTAAGGCAATAATGATCCTGAACAGGGAGGTACATGGGGTCACTTAGCATCTATGTGACCAAACATACCATCGGAAAAATGCTACGGCGTCTTTTATAATGCCGATTTGGCACGTTTTTAAAAAAATTCCTTTTTTCATCATTTATCTAATTACTATGCATTAAGTTTAACTTTTGATATTCCAAAATATTCTTTTTCTTTCTCCGAAATAAAGAAACTTCCAAAAAAATCATTTAGAGTTTCTTTTGGTTAGAATAAATAAAAAATACATTTATAGGAAAGAAATCGTAATGGTATTAAAGTCTCGAATTTCGAGGTCTAATAATTTATTTTTTAAAAGTCGTCCAAAGGTTACAATTATTTTGAAAACTTCTCTATTGTATGCTCTTTTATTAATATTATCATACATACCATCAAGTTTTTTCAAATATGATAAAATCACAAAAGAATATCAATCGGCAATTATTTTTCATTTAATCGAAAATACAATAAAAATCTTATTTAAAAGGTTACAAAACCATTATTTTTTATCTTCCAAATGAGATCCATTATTTCGGATGCATTTCCATGCTCGATCTCGGTCTTTTTTCTCTTCCTAATTGTAGGGCAACTTGCCACATTTTTGCTCTCAGTTGAGCATAGCTTTGAATTTTCTCATTGTAGACAAGTTTTTTCATCCTACCTCACACGTCAAAAGTCCAATGGTGTTAAATCTGGCAGATACCTAGCTAACTATCGCTTGAAAGTGCGCCAATTCTTAAATCGAACATATCCCACTGGACTGAGGTGGCTCGGCGAGAGAGAGATAGGGGCTGATAATCGTACCTGGGGCTCCTTATCAACAGACTCGAAGTCTAGGAAGGACCATGTTTGGATAGGCAGCCCTAAGGCACAAAAAAAAAGAGTACTACAATAGACCTTACAGGTCGCAGTGGGGGAAGGCCAATCGCCCGCTCCTTCAGAGTAATCTAATCTATCCCAATCAGTGAATCGGGCGTATTTATTCTATGGATGTACGGTCCCCAAATTTAACGCCACTGAATTTTTGCGAGTAGCGTGGAATGAAAAAACTTGTCTACAATGAGGAAATTTAAAACAGTACTCAGCTAATAGCAAAAACCGCTGGACAGGAATCACCATTTCCACATCCAGATTTTCCATCCAAGTCTCTCACGAACGAAAAAAAATTTGTGTGTAGAAATAATTGCTTATGGAACTTTAATAATATAATATCTGAAATCGTCTACCCCAAAAACCCATAAAACGATGTTCCACATCGGTAGTGGGGTGGGGGTGGATGAAGTAAAAAAATATTTTGAGATTTTTGGTTCTTGTACACACACTAAATCATGATTTTTTTCACCCCCTATAATAATGGGGTTAGGGTGGTAATGTGGGTGGCTAATGCCAAAAAATTTTTTGAGACCTTATAGCTTGTCATTGACTCTTATCTGCTTGATTTATCTACTTACATCCATTTACCCCCCAACCCTTCAACGGAATAAGATGAAAATATTATCTAGTTCCAGATTACGTTAAAATACATACGTGTACCAAAAAATGTCAAGTCAATATCTTAAACGGTTCTAGAGTAATCGTGCGCACAAAAATAGTTACAGGCAGACCATCAGACAGACAAAATTTTTCTCGACGTTTCATGACATTCTAAGCCTATTTGAACAATAAAAATTTTCATTTTTTTTTGTCGTTACTATAAAAAAACTAAAGAAGATACGTAAAAAATCCTATAGTACAGTTAATACCTAGGGGTAAAAAATATGCAAAACTTCGGAATAATGTCATATTGAACGGATTTCGTTCATTTTTGGCAGTATAATAGTAAATGCTTCACAGAAAAGTTTCTATATTGTGCTAAGTTATAGGGGGTGGATTCCACCCCCTCTCAGAGGGTGGCACTTAAGAAATATATATATTTATTGGAGCTGAAGTAGAATCAAATTTTAAGAAGAAAAGGTTCTATGCAATTTTTACACATAAATTGATAGTTTTTAAGTTATAACGACTTCATTTAGCTTTAAAAAAAAGGTATTTCCAAAGGGTTTTAGAGACCAATTAAGAAAGTACACATTGGGAATTAATTATATTTCTTGTTTATTGATGTAGGATTAATAATTTCGGAGATATTTAAGTTTACATTTGGCATCCAAGTGTTCATAAGATAATTATTTAGAGTGAGAGTTAAATATCTCAGAAACTGTCACACCTACGTCAAGAATGCTAATAGGTAGAATAACAGGTTGTAAATTAAGCTTTCAACTGTTTTTTTATTTGTTTCTGTAGCATAAAAAACAAAGAAGTTATGACCGAAGCAATGTGCGTATACACATTTTTTTAATAACAACGTTGCCATTTTGTTACTGTAATTAGCCAGTAATTAAAATAAAGGAATTTCAAACACTGTTTCTCATTAATATATAGCATGACGTAGATGCTCAAATTTTTTGGTTTGTATAGAGCACTTGCTTTAGAAAAAAATACAGTTTAAATTATAAAGGTATTTTCGATAAAACGTAATTTTTTTTTCCTTTTCCAAATATCTCAATAAATATTAGTTTTGTTGAAAAATGGGTAGAGACCAAAAATAAAGCTCATAAACTGATAATGAATTTCGCTTGTTTATTTATTTACATAGATTTAATAGTTTTGGAGTTATGAAAGTTTACAAATGGCGTCAGAACGTTTATATGACGAAAAATGCAGTTTAAATGTTACATATCTCAGAAATTGTGACACCTACGTCACGCATGCTAAGAAATGAAATTAAAAAAATTAAAGACATTTAATTGCGCTTTCAAATTATTTTTTACTCGTTCCTGTAGCATAAGAAATAAAGAAGTTATGACGAAAAAATGTGCGTATTTATATTTTTTTATATAAAACGGTCGCCATTTTGTTACTCTAATTAGCCAGTAATTTAAAAAATTATCTCAGATACAGTTTTTCGTTAAGATGTAGCATTACCTAGATGCTCAATTTTTTTTGCTCATTCAAAGCACTTGCTTTAGAAAACAATTCATTTTAAACTTTAAAGGTAATTTCGAAACTCTTGGATACCAAATATAAACTTAAATATCTCCGAAATTATTAATGCTACGTCAATAAACAAAAAATTAATTATTCCCAGTTTGTACTTTCTGTAATTGGTCTGTAACATTTTTTCGATAAAGTAATACTTTTTGAGATACTTGACGAAAGCCGTTTGGAAATACCTTTTTTTTTAAGCTAAAATCGCAATTCTGAAGTCGTTATAACTTAAAAATTATCAATTTATGTGAAAAATTGCATAGAACCTTTTCTTCTTAAAATTCTATTCTATTTCAGCTCCAATAAATATATATATATATTAAGTGCCACCCACTGAGAGGGGGTGGCCCTATAAATTAGCAAGCCCCCGCACAATATAAGAACTTTTCTGTGAAGCATTTACTATTATACTGCCAAAAATGAACGAAATCCCTTCAATATGACATTATTCCGAAGTTAAAACCTCTAGTTACTGTACTACTAGAGTACAAAAATTTTGTGTTTTTTCTTTACTGAAAATTTTTTTCTTTCTTTGATTTTTCTAGCATAAAAATTAATTGAAATATCGCCGTTATAAGTTTGCATTTGAGTGCGAGAACCACCTCCTTTAAACTCAAAAATCTCAAAAACGAATAAGGAAGTTTACATGCCTTTAAATTCCCTGCAAAATGGTTGATGGGTCGATTGGATAGCTTAAAAATTAAGGAAGTTTTCGTTGACAAACCAATCGCATTTTTTCGGTGAAATTTTCGGAGCATGTAAATTGTTTTACTCTTGACAATTTTGGAGCATTTATAAATATATGTAAACACATACTTACGCCTGTATCTGAACGTCCGCGTTTTACAATAAAGGCAAAAAAAAATTTTCGATCTTATGATCAGATGGAGATGTTTTATAATAGTACTTCAGAGCTGGAAGAAATTTTAGAAACCGGTAGGTACTGCACAATATTATTGTACGGAGCTGCTATATAGTTAAAAAAATTGAGCCGGGTCGAAGACTTATCAGCGTTTCTCGAGCAGATGCGCTATGAGTCCCTTATTAAGGCTACCACTAAAAACAGTGCTGTGAAATTACCATCCCTTTTTCAGACAGTTGATGCTTTGAATAAGCACATTAAGAGGGTTTATTTACAAACCCAGATGTGGCTTAGGAACAAAAATATTCGTCCAACTGATTGGGGATGGATTAATAATGAAGGATCTTTACTACCAATCAAAATGCTGAATATGCCTACACCGGAATAACTCCTTAAAATGATACTTTGTAATCGCAAAAAAGGATGCGGCGCAGCTTGTAGCTGCCGAAAAGTTGGACTTTTTTGTAATGCAACATGCGGAACATGTTCCGGTGACAACTGTCAAAATTGTCCTCCAATTACAGACCAAGAGAAGCAGGTCGATATTAATGATAGTTCTTCTGATGATCCATAGATTTTCAATAATAAAGCATGCTATTATAATGTACATAAAATTTTCATTTTTCTCCTTTAAACTCATTTAATAATTTCAGTTTTTAATTTTACATGGTAGTTAATTTTATCACGAGGGCGGTTTGTAAGGGATGAAACGTTGTAATAAATCATAAATTATATTATAAACAGTGATGGGATTTTAATTCATTATAAATATACCATTAAAACATTTCAAGCTGTTGAAAACTACTTTTTTTTAATTTCGTCATAAGGGGTGGTTGAAACGTTGTAACACATCATAAATTATATTCCAGAACAAGAAATAATGTTCTACATATTTAAACATGATTTCAATCTATGTAACGCTTAAATCTATGGTTTTTAATTTTTTTGTCAGAAGGGGTAGTTTTCACCCCCAAAAAACAAAAAGCACACATCAGGAACATATAACTTTTGAAGAGAAAGGTAAGGATAAGCTTAATTACAAATTTTCATCAAAATCGATGTTATCCGAAAGAATTCTGAGTTAATACTCTATTTTTACCGTCAAACACTGGACTATATCATCAAAACTAATTTTACGCTTCTTAGTTTGAACCGGCTTCATTAATAGTTTCCCTTTTCCCTTTAATGTTTTTTTTTTCTCTTTTGTTATCTTATAAGATATTTTTAAGTATCCTTTTTAATAGTTAGGTAATATTAAGAGTTAAGTATATGTATTTTTTTCTGTACCCTGATCCTTATGGATATTATGATGATTGTAATTAACGAATTATGCATGTGTTAAATATGATAACGTACTGCACCTAATTGTCATTTGCAGCAGCTTTGTGAGCTCTAATATTCCACCAAGTTAAATAAAGACATTTTTATTTATTTATGTTATTAATTTTTTTTTCTATGTATGGTTGTCGAGGGTGATGCAATGGAAAATTTTAACCTTACATGGTATTATCGCAGCTCATATGTTTTTATTTTTCCCAGAAATTCCAACCAGATTATAATCGAAATGAAAACCTCTCGAGACTAGACGTGACTATGGAGAATGCGGCGACCTACAAAAATTATCTCTCTATGCTCATACAAAAACTCAACTAACCTTTGTATAAAATCAAGGCCTATTTAAAAAATGTTATCATCCAAACATATTTTCATCTATAATTGATAAACTGACGCCAAAGTGGAGCTAATAACGTTTTTATATCTCGCAGGAATAAAGTCATTTCAAAGTAATGTGTCCCGAAGGGCTACTTTAAAATTAAACAGCTGCTATTTGTGAGCCAAGCAGTCGTTTGAATATATTCACATAATAGTGGAAGAAAGAGACACATGCTATGCCACTCTCGAACATACAAAACACCTCGCAAAACATATTTTTGCGGTCGCGATTTGATTTGGAATACAAAATTGGAAAAAAACTGCACTTTTTTATCTTGTTTACGAAAATACACATTTCACATTTTTCATGTCTTCTATATACAACTACTGCCTTTTGTTGTCGAAAAAACTTGATATTTTAGTATTATGATATTTAAAATTTCTCTTTCAAAAATCTGTCACCATGCCAATTTTTGATGAAAATTAACAAAATTTGGTATACTAAAAGATTTGGGTACGCTGAATTCAGTTTTGCTGCTTAGTTTCTTTCTTTCAAAATGGCGATTTTAAAATTTTGGTCAGAATAAGGAAAGAAGGTGGATAATTCAATAAAATCATTGTCTAAGTTTGGAATTCAGTAAAAATGATTTCTAATTTGTGTTAAAATGTTGTCTTTGGATTCATATATAAGTAATTTTAGTACAGATATTTTCCAAATTTAAAATAGCAAATCCAGTATGGTGCCCAATGTAGCCAAAGGATCAAAAATCACTCTGAAAACTATTTTTTGTGCTTTTGCCTTAATTTTTTGTTTAAATACTTGGAAAGGAGTTCGTATACATGTTTTTGAAATCTCTTAATTTTAGTCTAATAGGCCTGTCCAACACGCTGTCACTTTGCTTTGTTTGTACTACAGCAGCCATCTTTTGTTGGTAAGTTAGGGTTTTTGTCAGGCCTAAAGGGCACCATACACGTTCAGCAATGTCATTCGAGCAGATCATTACAGAAACATCATTACTAAAAATTTCCCCGTCATTCCCTGTCATTATTTTTCACACCTTACATATCCATTATTTAAGAAAAAAGCATATCTAGCTATAGTTATTGAATTAAGTATGATTGAAAAAACGCGAAAATTCAGGTAATGAGATTACTGAACGTGTATGGTGCCCTTTAGGCCTGTCGAAAACCCTAACTTACCAACAAAAGATGGCTGCTGTAGTACAAACAAAGCAAAGTGACAGCGTGTTGGACTGGCCTATTGTAAATTGACAATTTTGACAGTTGGCAGCTGCCAATCAACTGTCAAGTCAATATTAACAATTCAAAACTCGAAATAATTTACAATAATGGTCTTGAAAAGTGGTGTTATATTTTTCTGCTTGCTGTATTTAAATTTGACGTCAGATTAAGAATTTTTGCAGGTGACAGCTGTCAAAACAGTGTCAAATAACCATTAATTATTGAAAACTTGAAATAATTTTATAACTTTATGGTTTTGAGGTCGCTAATTCAAATCTGTGTCAGTAATTTTTTCAGTACTCCCAAGACTAGAAATAAGATTGACTTTTATTACATGACACTGATCACAATGCTGCTCAGAGTTGCAACTCTGTCAAACCTTGTTAATTCGAGTTAAAAAAAAGTTTAAAAGTTACTATGGAACTAATAGGACTTGAAGTAAATACTTTTTGCTAGGACTTCTGGTCAAAGATAATAAAATTTGATTTTAAGGCTACATTCGACATCTGACCGATGTGGTCCGCTCACTGTGGTCGAACCGAACTTGCGGTTGAACACGTCAGTATCTTAAGTATTTTTTCAATCTCCATAAACGTTAACCCTAACCTCAAAAACCGGTATTTTCATTTTCTGAACAGTGATTTATCATGGATTTGAATAGTAATTAGCTTGTTGAATTTCATATTCACTTAATCAGACCTTAAATTTTACTCCGGTATGATGTGTAATTTCCACAAATGTATATTGTTCCTTATTTATCAGACTTATTTACTGTCGCCATTATAAGAAGAAAATTCAAACGGGTCGAACGATCCTGACCACAAAAGTCAGGTTTTAAAATGCGACCACATCGACCACTCAGCTGATCAAGTCGGACCATACAGTCCGAACGCTTTTGACAGGTCCGACCGTGGTAAATCCGCCTATCGAATGTAGCCATAGTTTAAGTAAAAGAAACAAATTATACTTGATACCTGCCAAAACTATTAGTAGTTTTATTAAAGCAGGTGCCTTTACTCAGCATTCATTAAACAGCTAGTTGACAGCTGCCCAAATCGTTAGTCTTACTTAAAATTTCAATTCAGCGACCTCAAAACTATAAAGTTATAAAATTATTTCAAGTTTTCAATAATTAATGGTAATTTGACACTATTTTGACAGCTGTCAACTGTAAAAATTCTTATGGTTGGTGCATTTTTAACATTTCTGCCAAGTTTCAAAACTTTACGAATATTGTTGGATATATGACGATTTTTGGATAAATTTAGCTGGATTATGAAGCCTAATAGTATATTATTCAACAAGCGGTAATGCAGGTAATAACTCACGCAGATGAAAGTTTACAGCACGAGCCGTAGGCGAGTGCTGTATTCATCAAGTGAGTTATTACCATTACCGCAAGTTGAATACTATACTTTATCTACGGTTATAACAATAAATATTAAATTGAGAAAATTTTGTTTAAATTACTCAGTTTGTTTATTAATAAAATTAACTGTAAAATTTAATTTTTGTTCACCCTTTTATATTTGTTGTCTCCAAAGATTTAGCTACCTTTAAGCGGAGGTAGAATGTGATTTTTAATCGAAATAGTGCACAAACTGCTTGTAGACAAAAAATCAGCTTTGTAGATTAATATTACGCGGCGGAAAATGCAAAACTTCTCCGCGAACTGCAATAGCCCGGAGCGCATATTCGGTCAAAAGTCTTGTTTTTTATGTTAGAGAAAAAATTAAAAAAGCGTCGTAAAGCTCAATCAATTCTCTTTACATAAGCTGTCTACAAATTTTTCGAAAAAAAACGATAGTTATCGAGATATTCGAGGAAATGTAAGAAATTACACGTTTTCCTATAGAGCGTATGCAAATCTTAAAAAAATAATTTTTCTCAGAAACCTTTGTTTCGAAGGGCCAAGATTAACGGAGCGTTAAAGTAGTACATGATATTAAGGGAACATCTTATATGCGTTTTAATGTACCATCTTTTAATACTAGATATATAATATATGTCCATACTGTCTGTACCTTATTATCGAACAGTATACGCATACGCAATGTCCGTCCAGTGAATAGAATAAGCTTAACAGTCAATACATTTCTGTACTGCACTTGATTATTTAGTAAATCTCATGATGGTTTTAAAAACTAAGCAAAACGTGCTATACTGCAGTAATAGTTTATCATTGTTGCTATTTAGTTTTTAATTTCGAGTTTCGATGTTTTTGTTAATGTTCATTTTAGGTTGTTGTTAAGTTAAATTAATTATTAGGATCAGTATCACCATGCAAATGTATTTCTACTTGCTACGTAAATAAATAAATAAGAAGAGGAACAAATTGACAACAAAGTAACTCAAATATCAAAAGTTAAGTGGACGTTTAGCTAGCAGTGTTTAGTGCATGGGGAACAGAGAAAAAGAGTTAAATCCGTAAAAGCGAAAGAAAGTCCTACCGCCACTTCTACGGAGGAGATACAGCGCGCCTACCCCCTTCTTTCTAATTCCTCATAGTTTTATGATTAACTTCTCTGCAGGCTGCCGTTGTAATATCATCGATGTTTGAAATGTATGTGTTTTATTAATTGATATTGTAATATTATATTTTCAACTTTTACGTGTTTCTAACGATTTCCTACGATTAAAATATTGATTTGGGCAACAACCGAATTTTATGTTAACGATTGCTACGCTTAACAACTCCACTATTAATCGCAGTTTACTTAAAGGGGCAAAAAATTCCCCGAGGTATTATTTCTGTTGACATTGAGAAAGATATTGGTTGCCTCGAGGCGTTTGAAGGGAATCCGCTGATATTAAGTCTTAAAATATTCAAATAGCGTCAACTTGAAAATATTCATATAATATTATATTACCTATATCCTTTTTCATCATAATATGTAAAAGTTGTTGTTGTCTTTTTCTTTAAATACAAGGTGATCCGTATCATTATGTTTTGATTTAGGGAGCGTAAAGTAGACTTAATTGCAAGACTAATACATACAAAGAAGGTGGTAGGTCCATTTTTATTTTTTTCGAAGTACATGAAATTTAAAATTAAGAAGCAGAACTTAATTCCTAGACGAAATAAAACTTATCTCAATCAATAGGATTATGAATATTATGTTAATGTCAATTTATTTTCAACTATTCAAAAGTTAGTGTCTTATTTATATCGTTTTCCAGTGACCAACACTGAGTGCACATCGTATGCATGCAAATGTCGACATGCGCCTCCATCTGTTTACAGTATAGTGACAGTAGTGACACTAGTGGTAGTGCCACTGACTTATTGGAGCGTAGCTTATGTACCACATTGCCGATAAAATTCTAAATTTTTGTTACACTAACCTTTTCTTTCATTGTGCTGATTACTAAAATCTCGTCCTCACTACTGTAACGGTAAACTTTTTAAGTATTAATAAATTTCTATTAGAATCCGTTAAATTACATTATCTTATATCTTCATTACCAAAAATTACCAATCTTGTTAGTTTTACCAAAAACAAGATTTAACGCCGGCCCTGTCGAACGGTAATTATTTACGAGTTAGCATTCCATAAATTCCATAAAATTCGCGGGTATATGGCCATACTAGAAATTTTCCTCCAATAAACAGGCACAATTATGACATAATGTAGACCCTTGGCCTAGAAGGTAGTGTGCAAGCGGGGAGAATATAAAACCGCAAATTAATGTTATAGAGACACTCTCCATATCGGCTGCAAGCCGCGAGGTCGTATAAATTATGGCTGGAATTTGAGCCATTCAAGTGTTTATTAGTTTTGAGATTTTTGATAGGTTCTTTGGTAAATTGTACCGAGTAGTTGAGAAGTTAACACCAAAATATGTCTTTGTAGACGTTTCTGAATTAAAGTAGCATTTGTTGGTGTAATACTAGCTACTTTAAGTGAGTGAATAAAACAGTTAAGTTTAAAGTCAGTGTTTAATATACCTATAATGGTATAGTTATGCAGTTTGTTGAGTTGTTACAGCCTATAATTTGAGCTTGTAACCCATATCAGTGCCTTCGTCCCTTTTGCTGTAGTTTTTGTAAGTACATTTACCTTTCTACTTTGTGTATACCGGCAACTGAGATTAGTTCCGGGCTAAATTCCGGTAACTTTGTTTTACTTTGTGACTAAAGATACCAATTCTGCGCGAGTTTCAGTGTTATATGCGGGCATTTCGTTCATTTCATCTTTTCATTTAGTAATAACTCGTTGGCCAACTAATTATTTAGTTATCTAATCTTTTTGAAGTATTTACAGTAGTTTTTATATATTGTGGCCTTCTGCCAATAATTATGGATTTATCTTTGTAAGTTACCGTACATATTTTCCTTTTTGTATATGTATATGATAAATCTGTCTGTCACTCTGTACATCCTTAATTCTGTTTGATCTTTGTAATCGTAAACCAAACACATATTTTATTTGTTCACCCCTAATTTGTCAATTTCTCTACCATACCCTTTATATTTGCAATAAATATTGTTATTGTTAAACAGTTGATTTTTGATTTAAATATTCCCCTTGCAGAAAATAACGACGTTATACTACTATTCGAGGAACTCTTCAAAATCTAATCGATTATAGTACATTTTCTTATTCTTTCTATATTCATCATACGCACCATGTTGCACTCCACGATTGCACGAGCTGCCAGCTCGTATGGAAAGTCAGCACTCAGTGCAAACTGCAGGAAAATAATTGGAACAGTGGAACATAAGAAACTGTCAAGTGCGAACTCAGGTTCATAGAGTGCAGTCACTGGAAAACGCTGTCAGTGTACACTTCTCGTATATTTAAAATGCTTTAGTGTGCGCATTCCTCTTTACTAAATATAAACGTCTATGGTACACAGAGAGGTTTGGAGATGGGGTTGGGGATTATGTTTCCGACAGAGGATTGAATTTACCAACAGCATTAGATGAGCAAGTGTCAGATGCTGTTACGAGGGATCCAACTACCAGTGTCTGTCATATTAGTAGGCAAGTTGGAATGCCACAGACAATCGTTTGTAGTATTTTGAAATGTGATGACATACATCCATATCATTTTAATTAGATGCAAGGTTTGCTTGAGAGAGATTATTATTCTCGTCTCGTTTATTCTTCCTAGATCTTAAGACAGTCATTTCTTCAGTAAAATTTTCTGGATGGATGAAGCGTCGTTTACGAGAAGTGCTATCATAATGTTGCATATTTAAACCCCTTTTACACAGATCTGTAATACCCTCTTTTAGTAGAAACCTGCTTAAATAAGTAAGTGAACAAGTTGATAGTTCGTCAATAATCCGAGAGATGGCGCTGCTGTTCTTAGCCTCCTAGAAAATTACAGAACGATTGGAAATATTCTAGAGCCGAGGTATATAAAGGAATGGAGAAGCCGACTGAGGTCAATTCAATTAGTGAGTCAGATAAGATCAAGAGTGAACAAAGTAATGAAGTGACTGAATTATTCAATTATAGTACTCTGTGTTATATCTTTGAAGTAGTATTAGTGTTTAGTGTTACCCTGGTCTTATCATTTCCAAACTCACGATACGGGGTGTTTACTAAGGGGTGTATAAACACGTAACAATAAATTTGATAATCTGCGGATATGAGAAGCAGAAAATTCAAGTGATACACACTTCAAAATTTCATCAAGAATTTTTCGTGAACGTTTGGGCAGGCTTAGTCGAAGATATAATGGTCATAAGACCCTCGATTTTTATTTCTGGGTGTACGCACAAGTTTCAAACAGTCGAGAGAAATTATTACAGAACATTCAGTAGGCGCCATATGAGAAAATAGTCGTGCCACTGAATCTCTTGGCATACGAGCATAAGCTTGTAGATAGCCAAGAAAGCGGGGGTAGCATTCTGAAAATTGTATTAATTCAACATATTTTGATTAAGATAAGTTTTTATTTAATATATGTTTTATTCTAAATTGAACCTGGTTTACATTTCTAGTTTGAAAAGAACAATACGGAGCACCTAGTATATATTTAAGTATTGTGAATGGAATCTTACATTTCAATACAAAATTTTAGGCTGCAATAAGAAGCACGTATTGTACATTCATATTTGAAACAAATGTGTAGAATATTATGTAAGATATTGTTGGCGACTTCCTCATCCTAAATATAGTTAATGGTCCTATTCAGCTGAAATGGCCTGAATGCTGCCAGTTCAACCCCTCTCTATTTGACCTCATACATTAATGGTGTCATCCAAGATCCATGACCTTACGCCTTACCTTTTTGGTTAGACTATAATAATTATTTATTTTCTTTTCTTATAGTTGTTTATTCATATTAACTTCAAAAATATAACTGTAATTATCCTTACTCTTCATATTTAAAGTAGGTTTAACCCCAAGGAGAGTTTACTATTAAGGATTGCTCTATCTTTTGTTCTACCGTCAGTACCTTTTGTGACGTCACCTGGCAGCTGGCTTGGGGCCTCTGGCAGGGTGTATAACATTTGCATATAACTAAGATTAATTTTGAAATCGGTACAGCTTGGAAACGAAACAACTAATTTTAATCTATTTATGTGAAATTCTCTATTCTTCAAATACGTTCCAACTCAAAATAAACTGCCAGCTGCTAGGTGATGTCACAAAACGTGCTGACAAGCAAGACCCCCATGGGGCCAGTAGGTACCGTGGTACCGGGGGCCCGGCCACTTTAGGAGCCCGATTAAGACTAGTAAACGCAATCCTCGCTCATTAATTATGAGACCTGGACAATTTTTTTTTACATTTCTCCCTCCCCCCCGCTCATCAATCATTAATAATAAAATTACGATGTGGAAATATGCAAGTTTTAAAAATTATTTTAGTAGGTAATTTCAACGACCAATCTCTCAACTCACAGATTACTGTAAGATTTTTTTTTTTAATAAATGAATTACTCCTACTAGTAATGCCGACTGCTTACCAAACTACCACCCACATCGGAGGCAACACAACAGTATTTCCGTCGTACATTTTTGCAGGTTCAAGCATGGCGAACAAGGGCGTAGCGAAGGGAGGTATGGAGGGTACGTTACCTCCCCAACTTTGTCAGACTTGACAAAAGTTGGAAATTTGAGATTTAAGTTGACAATTTTTATTGAAAAATTTTTTTTAGAACAGGGTAAAAGTTGGAAATTCGAGATGCATGATATTAATTTTTATTGAAATTTTTTTTTTGGAGGAATTATTATTTAATTATTTACAGAGTTGGCTTTTTAAGCTTTATGAAGTTGGCAAATTTGAAAAATAAGCCCCCCAAAAAAGTTGGCACGCTACGCCCCCGAAGGCGAAAAAACATTTGCAAGCAGATCATTGGGATTGGATGCAAACCAGAAATTCTTTATCTCCTATTTATACAACCCAGACGCCAACTATTTTTGCTAAGGATGGAAGTGTAGATGGTATTTCACTTAAAAATTCAATGTGAGGATGGCGCTAAAACTCGTCCCTTGGAGGGGGGAAGTCTTTATTTTATTTTCATATCCACGTAGTGGAGTGGAAGTACAGTAAGGGTAAAAAAATATTAATATTTTTTTTTGTTCAATAGGCTAATAGGCTTGGAATGTCATGAAACGTCGAGATTTTTTTTTAAATTCTGTCTGTCGGACTGTCTGTAACTTTCTTGTGTGCACGGTTACTTTAGAGCGGTTTGTGATATTGACTTGAAATTTGGTAACGAGATTACTTGTAACGAGATCTGGAACTAGATTATATTTTGATCTTATTCCATTGAATGGTGTGTGGTGAACAGGGGTAAATAGGTAAAGCAAGCATAAACTTGGGATTTAGTGTATGTACGAAAACCGAATGTCTCAAATTTTTCTTGTCATCAGCCACACTTACTATCACCCCCATTACCACCACCACCACCCCATTATTAAAGAGGATGAAAAAATTAAATTATAATTTAGTGTATATAAGTATATACAGGAACCAAAAGCCACATGTCATCAGCAAAATTATAAATTTTTGAATAACACATTAACGATTTTAAGTAAGCTGTAACATAAACGTCAAAGTTAATGTGTTTACTGGGTGCGACAGGCTAGTGACTCACCCATGTATTTCCTTTATTTTTTAACTTCTCCATTTGAAATTTGAGGTTAATAAACTACCTGTAAAAATGGATTTTTGGACATAAAAACGGTATGAGAACAAGAAGAATATATATTCCGAATATTTCTGGAATATTCTTAGAATATACACGTGCTCACAGCATATTTCTGGTATGTTCTTTATGTATATACCTGAAATGTGCTCAATAAATATACTAATAATATTCACATTGGAATATACTTCTTAGTTTATTTTCAGAATATTCTGAAAAGCATGAAAACGTAATTTGAACCAATTGAACTGAACTGAGCTGACATCGAAACACAACATAACCTCAATATCAGAATTTACGTGCTTTAATCATTTGTCTGTTATTGTTGAGATACTTAAATGTTTTTATATGTAGTATAAGTGATAAGTGACTGATGAACAATAAGTAAGTACATTAATCTTTTTTATAGGGAAAATTTAACAGGAAAAGAAAAAGGGAAAGAAATACTACTGGTACTGGCGCAGCTTCATAGAGAAGTTAATAGAACTCTAAAACAAGCTGAAGGAGCAGCTGTAAACAATTGCGAGCGTCTTCCCTCATCCAGGTGCGTTTTGATGATGAATTAGTTTTATTTCTACTTTTACCAAAAGTGGCCCACGTATACCAGAGGGCCTATATACATTCTTACGGGAATATTCCTGAAACCTGCCTAAGGGAATATCCTATATAAACCTAGATTATTCCAGGAATATAAATATATATTCCAGGCAAAAGCTGTGAATATGTTTGAAACATATAAATATTTCTGGATTATTCTTGGAATAATTTGTGAATATTTTTAAAGGAATAATCTAGGTTTATGTAGGATATTCCCATTGGCCGATTCTAAGAATATTCCCTGGAGAATTTATATATTCACGGCCTATTCTAAGAATGATTCGTTATTCTCAAGAGTTTATTTCAGGAATATTCTAAGATTATATTGTGTTGTCTGGGACCGCAATTTTTAAACGTAACACTCTTTATATTTTTACATATTTGGATTCAAGACAACATTCTGAGTATACCATACCATGAAACTTTCGCTAGTTTTTGAGCCGATGTTCAGTTTTCTTTCATTCGACATTCGACTAGAGTGCTTTAGAATACCAAACATTTTTTCTACGGCAGGTAAAGTCCAAGGGAAAAATATAATTTTTCATTTAATTTCATTAATAACCATTTACGAAGCTTCCAAAATTGAACAAATCGCTTTTTTATCGAAAACTTTTTTTTCAAACGGTGGTGGCTCATAGTGCTCAATAAATTATAGATTTTTTTCTGAATTCATTGATATCCATTTCAAATCTATGCTATTTGTTTTTCTATTTTATTTAATTTATTTAAAAATAAAAAATCAGTTTTAATATAATTACTTCCACATCCAGTGAAAGTATAGTAACGACAAAAAAATTTTTAAAAATTTTTATTGTTCAAATAGGCTTAGAATGTCATGAAACGTCGAGATTTTAAGTTTGAGCGAGAAAAAAATTTCTGTCTTTCTGTCTGTAACTTTTTTTCTGCGCACGTTTACTCTGGAACCGTTTGAGATATTAACTTGAAATTTGATACACATATGTACTTTAACGAGATCTAGAACTAGATTATGTTTTCATCTTGTTCCGTCGAAGAGTTGGGGGGTAAATTGAGGTAAATTTGGGGTAAATAGGTAGATCAAGCAGGTAAGAGTCCATTAAATTGGTATTTAGTATATACAAGAGAAGCCAAGGTCTCAAAAAAATTTTGGCATTAGCCACCCCCATTACCACCTCCACCCCATTAGTAAAGGGGATGAAAAAAAATGTGATTTAGTGTGTGTACAAGAACCAGAAACCTCAAAATATTCTTTTACTTCATCCACCCCCACTACCACCCCCATCACCACCCCCACCCCACTACCGATGTGGGGTATCGTTTTATGGGTTTTTGGGGTAGAGGATTTCAAAAATTATATTATTAAAGTTTCATAAACAATTATTTCCACGAAATTTTTTTGTTGTGGAAGTGGATGTGGAAGTAGTGATTCCTTGGGCAGCGGTTTTTTTATTGAACTTTAACGTAGTTGCCTTTGCACTACGATTTAATGCAATATTATAAAAGAAAAGAAAGGTGACAAACGTAAACAATTCTTGCGAAAGATTTGTGTCCATTATTGATATTTCTTAGTAAAAAAATATTTTGAGGTTTTTGGTTCTTGTACACTCACTAAATCACATTTTTTTTCATTCCGTTTAATAATGGGGTGGGGGTGGTAATGGGGGTGGATGATGCCAAAACATTTTTTGAGACCTTAGCTTCTCTTGTATATACCAAATGCCAATTTTATGGACTCTTACCTGCTTGATTTACCTATTTACCCCCCATTTGCATCAATTTATCCCCCAACCTTTCAACGGAATAAGATGAAAATATAATCTAATTCCAGATCCCGTTAAGATACATACGTGTACCAAATTTCAAGTCAATATTTTAAACGGTTCCAGAGTAATCGTGCGCACAAGAAAAGTTACAGACAGACCGACAGACAGACATTTTTTTTCGCTCAAACTTAAAATTTCGACGTTTCATGACATTCTAAGCCTATTTGAACAATAAAAATTTTCCAATTTTTTTTTGTCATTACTATACATTAATTTATTAACGTCTGATGAAGCAAGTTTCCGTTTGAACGGAGCTGTCAACAGGCACAATGGCAGAATTTGGGCAGAACAAAATCTGCACCAATTTTCCGAACATGACTTTCAAAGTTAAATGTTTGGTGTGCTATTAATAAAAACAAAATTTATGAACCAGTCTTCCGAGAGAACAGCTAGTGGTGCTAATTATGCTGATATGTTAGAAATATTGCGTTATCCCTTGACTTATAATCCTGCACCGCAAAATTTGGATGAACTCAAAAACAACATTCGCCGAGCATTCGACAGCATTACTCCCGATGTTAACCAAAGCAGATATGAATTTGTTAATGAACATGAACAGATGTGTATCTGAAGGCGGAAGACATAAAGAACATTTAATAAATTAACGATGCTAAGTTTATTAAAATTTTTGTTTGAAAGTTATTGAATTCTTTATTATTGAATTGTTTACTAAAAGTTTGTTGAATTTATGATGAGTTTTCTTTAAAAATTAATACCTCAGTCAGTTTTTAATCGATTTGAAAGAATTAAACGTCGCTGGGCAGCTTAAGAACATAGCTTTCAAAAAACTTGGAAATATACAGAGTGTTACCTTAAAAAAATTTTAACAAAAAGAATTCGAAAAGACGCCATTTTATTTTAGAGATTTCCAGAATGCAAAGAAATTGAAAGTATGCAGTAAAAATTTGTGATCATTTAACAGTCTAAAATATTATATTATTAAAGTTCTGTGAGCAATTATTTCCTCATATAACTAGGGAGCTGGTGGCATAAATTTTTATATGATCTTATTGTATGACTGAAGTTGAAAAGTATAAAGACGTCATAATAAAAAGCCGGAAAAACTATTTCAGTCATTAACGGCGTTGCTGATTTTTTAATTAACAGTTAATTGGAAATGCAATAAAAAAAATGCTCCTATATGATTTTATCGTATCAGCCACTTGTTTTAAACGTTGCTTGTCAATATGACATTGATATAAATGCAGTCGGCTGTCTTCGTTTTCTTGCAATTTAATTATTTTTATTAATTTATGATATACTAAAATTAAGTGATTTTACTGTGAGTGTATTATATCAAAAGTTTCGCAAAGTGATAAGAAACAATAAAACAAATTTCAGTCACCTGTGTACTGCTGCGTACAGAGGGGGTGAACTTTCACAAAGGGGGAAAAACGCTTCTATATTATTTTACCGTGTCAGCCGCTTTGCAGGAAGCTTTATTTGTTCGTAAAAAACATACAAAATATTGTGGCCGAAATCTGCTATGCTGATTTTTCATGAGCTGACATTTCCTAATAATTACAAAGGCCGACAAAAAAGAGAGGAGGGGGGGGGGGGGCTTTTGATCAGAACCAAATAATCTATATAATCTAAATAATCTAAATCTGATTTTGATATTGAAAAAAAAAAATCAACCGCATCAGTTTTTGTCTACTACCCTTTTATCCCCTAAAAAGGGTAAAAAAAAGATCCTGTTCTAAGGTTCTGATCTAACTTTTCTGAAGTATTCTGATGCGCTGAAGCCAATTTTGGACAAAAAAAAATTCTATCGTGTCAGTTACCCTTTACAACACCCTTTTCTCCTAGGGGTGGTGATGACAAAAACTGATGAGGTAGATTTTTTTTAATATCAGAATTGGTTTCAGCATGTCAAGAACATACAGTCAAAGAAATAGTATGGGTAAATTCAACAAAGAAAAATGGTTAACTAACAATATCGTTAATTTTGTTAAACCAAACTATATTGATGGTATTTTTAAACAAGAGGTGATTGTTATTTTAATTAATAAAAAGTTGTCGTACAACAAAACAAACATTAACTTAAAAAATAGATGAATAAGACTATTATTTTGTTGAATTCTGTCAAATTAAACTAGATAATAGTATATTTTATTTTTAACTATTATCGAATTGTAATTCTAACCCAGTATTAGTTCACTGTACTATTGTACTTGGTAGACAAACCAATATTATTGTCGTCTTCTAGAAGTTCTAAAAAAATTACCATAAAATTTGCTTGCTTACCACATAGTCTATTACAGAAATTATTCCCAGATGACGCCACATACAAATCACTAACAATAATCCATCATGCATTTTCTTGCACTCTTATGAAGTTATAGAAAATTAATAACATGATTGCAGTGTTCAAATTCTCTCGGGGATCATTGATATATTTGGATGGATCTTATAAACGATCTCTAATTCTTTGGTTTGGGTGGTCTGATGTCTCAATACTGAGATTTTGGCTAACCAAAGAAAACTTCATCATACAATAAAGTGTAGATCAACCTAAAAATTAGTTGGTGAACAAAAAACAAAGTCGTTGTACTATTTAATTGTAGACCAAATTGAAAATGGTTAGTGAACATAAAAAAATGTCATTGTACTATTTAATTTGTTACAAGAAGATATGATTATTAAACTACTATTTGTTTACGAAAACAAATAAATTTGTATGACTATTCTTTACTGATTGATTTCACTATGAAACTAGATAGGCGCGATTTCATATGCTCTTTTTGGTTGAATTTACCTATCATTTTCTTTGAGTGTAGGAGAAGACTGTTCTGATCAAAATAACAACCCCTTTTTTCGGTTTGTGTTATTTTTACAAAACTTTTATCGCTATCTAGGTAGCCCCAAGAAATATTCTAATGTTTTTTTACAATTATTTTCTTTTTCCTTTGCTTGTATGTGTATACAGGGTGTCCTGTAATATGTTGTGTTGTAAACGTACATTATTTAATTTAAAAAAATGTTTTCTTCTTAAAACCATCTTTCTGACGCTGTATCTCTTTAAACATTAGACTTACAATAAAAATGTATGTACAAAAAATGTAGGAATCTTTGTCCTTTGTCCTTCAATTTTGTGTTGAACATTTTTCTCCCACTGATTGGACACTTTTTGGAGTAAATTAGGAATATTTCTGAATTTTCTCTACTTATGAATACAAAAACTAACAAATTAAAACCAATTGCGAAGTACAATGAAGTGACTTATTAATGCTTTTTTTGCAAATTAACAATTAGTTTAATAAAAAAATCAGACTCATGGATTTCAGCCAACCATTTTTTTATTTATGTTTTTGATGCACGAATAATTTTATAGTAATGGCTGAAACAATAAAATAATAGAGGAGCGTTTTTTTTGCAAATTTGAAATTCATTTATTTAAAAAATCAGCAGCAACCAAGCTTAGTAGCTGCTCTAATCGATCTATTATATTAATAGCTTCATTTCATATTATTGTTAATTACAATGAAATCATATACCGTATTGCCATCAGCTCCCTAGCTAATAGTGGAGAGTATCATTTTTTTTTTTTTTCATTTTAAGGGGATAGGAAATCTGGAGCGGTTTCAAATTTTACTTATTTTGTAATGTCACTAGTTTTAAATGATGGTAAAAGGTCTAACAGGATAAGATAAAGTCAGTGGCCTCAGAAAGGTATTTTCAAAATAACTTGTGTTATGACATCGGTGAGTAATAAAGTTACCATTGACACAAATTCAGCCTCCAATCTTCCTGCATTCTTGAGATAATTGACCATATATAGGCTAGAGCGGGTATTTTTGAAAATTATTTTATTCAAAAATTATTGCAGCTAAACTAATAAAACGCAAACTCTTTGTTAAATAATCATTGTTCTATATTATATATTTTTTGTAGAATTTTTCAACTATATTTACTATTTAAAAAAATTGAAAATTAAACATTCTTATTTTTTTTTCATAGTTCACACAGAGGTACAATCACAGAAAAAATATATAATGTAGCTTACTATGTCTAGTATTATCACCAAAAAGTGTATTCAGATAAAACGGGCGCAACAGTTTAAAAAAAAAATAAAAACTCGTTATGACCTTCCTGGAGTTTTTACTACTTTATATCTCTCTTTAATATAAACTTGCTCATAAATGTATAAACAAGTAGTTATGTGTTTGTAATTTAAATAAATAAAGAAATGCTCTGAATTACAGTTATTATTTATGTTAAGAATAAGAAAGGTGCAGTATAGATAAAAATAAAGCCCAAGAAAATATTACTTATTATGATACAAATTATTAATTATTACAATATAATTTATCTTCGTCGCTGTCCTCATGAATAACTACGTGAATATTTTCTAATGTAGATAATATATTAGATAAAACTTCTGCTGGACGTACTATGCGGGAAAGATATCGGGCATGAGACAAGTAATATACGGCTGCGGCTATATGTGAACAGCATCCTACCGGTCTTGGTCTTATGCCATTCAGACTAGTCGCAGCAATATCGGGGTATGCTTTGAATTATCGTTCCATTAGGTATATAATCAATGTAAGTGTGGTAAGTTTTACTGTTGATGATATGCCTTGATCTTACTTCCAGTTTTAATATGTTGGGGGGGGGGGGCTGTCTATAAATATTAGATGTGTTTTGGTTACACTGCTGCATTAAATACACTGTGAGCTACAATTTAACAAAATAATGGATTTTTAGCTTATCTTTTGTGGGAGAAAGCGCAAGCTATATCTTAAAAATTCAATTTTTTACGATTTCTGAAATAAGGGGAAATTCGCGGATTAAGGGTTGAAGGCAATCCCCGATTTTTATACGCGCTCCGAATTCGTATTCAGCAAAAAATTTTACATCAAATACGACACTTTCCAGCTTTATGCCTGACGGGCATAACTGACTACTTAGGACTGAAAGATGAACGTCTCGAGAATCTGGACTATTAATTTTGTTTGACAGAGATTGTAAGTACACTTGATTTAAAAAAAGTAGTACAACTCTTAGAAAGGAAAATGGCCTTTTTTAGTTGTCTAAATTGTTCTTTTGACAGTAAATTATTGAAATTAACTTAATAATGGAAATATAGATGTTGGTCAGTTGTAATTACGTAAGTTGATGCTGATATGTTGATAACGTTTTTAAAAATTCTGGGAATAGACTAAAAATAGAACCAAAATAAGTTCAACGATATCAAGCGGATTTTAGATGAGAGTACTTTTGTTAAAGTCACGCCCAATATATTAAAACTGGAAGTAAGATCAAGGCATATCAACAGTAAAACTTACCACATTTACATTGATTATATACCTGATGGAACGACGATTTAAAGCATACGCCGATATTTCTGCGACAGTCCCAATGAAATAAGAACGGTAGGATGCTGTTCACATATAGCCGCAGCCGTATATTACTTCTCTCATGCCCGATATCTTTCCATCTAATATATTTACATCAGAAAATGTTCACGCAGTTATTCATGAGGACAGTGATGAAGATTAATTATATTATAATAATTAATAATTTGTTCATAATAAATAATATTTTCTTGGATTTTGTTTTTATCTATACTACACTTTTCTTATTTTTAACGTAAATAATAACTGTAATTCAGATCATTTACGTTATTTATTTAAATTACAAACACATAACTACTTGTTCATACATTTATGAGCAAGTTTATATTAAAGAGAGATATAAAGTAGTAAGAACTCCAGGACGGTCATAACGAGTTTTTATATTTTTTTAAAGTGTTGCACACATTTCATGCACTTTTTGGTGATAATACTAGACATAGTAAGCTACATTATATATTTTTTTCTGTAATATTACCTCTGTGTGAATTATGAAAAAAAAATAAAAAAATTTTTTTTAAATTTTTTTAAATAGTAAATATAGTTGAAAAATTCTACACAAAATATGTAACATAGAACAATGTATTATCTAACAAACAGTTTTCGTTTTATTAGTTTAGCTGCAATAGTTTTTGAATAAAATAATTTTCAAAAATGCCCGCCCTAGCCTATACAGGGTGATTCTTTTAAGGCGGCCATTAAAATATTTCCCATTTGCAGTTGAGATAGCCATTTGAGATTTGGTGCCCTACCCTAGTCGACCATTGCGAGTACAAAAATAATAATTTCAAAATGGCGGCACTTCCGAAAATACCGGAAGTCGATACCAACTTGCTTATTTTAAATGGAACATGCTATATATTTTCGACTTTTAGAAATTATCATAAAATTCTGAGTCAAAACATGTAGCACACCCTATACCTAAACCGAGCAGTTTCGGAGATATTTGACATTTTATAAAAAATTTGACCGAACGGTTTGCAAGACCCGTTATAACTTTCTTCGTGTAGGAGATCCTTATTTGTTCTTTGGTACGTGGAAATAACATAAGATGAGCTACTCTCTACGAAAAAAGTACATTCCAAAATAGTATACCAAGTGTTTTATTTTTCACGTTACATTTTCTCAAATTCAAACCTCAAAAACTTTTTTATTTCAAATGGAACACCCTGTATTTTTTTACATCAAATTATGTTAAATTAAATTCCCTTTTTTCTAGTATAAGCATTGTAGGGGTTAAAGTTACAACTTTTCGAAATATTGGCGATTTTCTTAAATGTCCAAGAATTTTTAGTAAAAATTGCCATCAACTTACCCATGATTAGAAACAATCATTAATGTCAGGCATCCTCTTTTGTTAAAAAATGCCAGCACGTTTAAATTACACCCACGAAGACTTTTAGATTTGTTTATTATTTATGTAGAATGTGGTAAAGTAATAATACCAAGAACATGAAAAGAGCTGGGCAAATACTTTCAAAAAGTATTCAAAAATATTATAAAGTAAAGACGTGTGAAGACGTGTAAAAAAGTTCCTCTTAATAAAAGTGTAAACAATACCGGTAAATTTGATCTAAAAAATTGTGAAAATTGGCTTATTAGTAAAAGAAGGTCTGCTGGTCTATATTTAGGAAAATATAGATAAATATATTTTGAATAGCAAATGATATATAAATAATTAACATTATTGATGTACTCTATACACAAATTAACGTAGTAAAAAGTGTTCTTAAAAAAAACTTATCACTATGTGGTGATAAAGGTAACAACATTAAATATCACAAAACATCTAAATATAAATCAAGTAAATTAGTACGGATACTTTGATTGAAAATTTGGAAATGAGTGCAAATGATGACGTTTTGAAACAGATTCTAAAATTCATTCTGGAAGCTAACAATAGGCAAACTGAGGAATTAAAAACATACTTGAATGAAGAGTTGAAAAGCATCACCGAAATAATAAGAAGAGAATCACAAAAAATTAATGTTTTAGAAGCAAAATATCAAGAACTTAAAGATAAGCATACATTTCTTGAAAAATCCTTACGTAAAAACAACATAGTGATTTTTGGTATTGAATGTGAAGAAGAAAATCTATTAGAACATACAATTCATCAATTAAACACTGCCCTTGAAGTAACTATATCTGAAAATGATATAAACAATATACATATACTAGGCAAAAAAAAAGCAGATAATAGGCCTATCAAGATCGAGTTCGCAAGATACTTACTAAAACAAAAGGTATTAAGAAATTGCTTTAAATTAAAAAATACAAACATTAATATTTATGAAGATTTAACAATCGAGGAACGAGCAGAAAAGAAAATATTGGTCCAACATCTCAAAGAAGCTAGATCAAAAAATCAAAACGCTTACATTAAGGGTAATAAATTATATGTTCAAGATAATATATACACTGTGAAAGATTTGATACATAGTAAGGAAGAAACATATAAAGATAAACATGAATACATTAATAGTGCAATTGACCCATTAAATTCGACACATGATAAAGAAAACAAGGTAATAACTGGAAAAAAGAGTAAGAATAACCTAGCAGTGCGGAAAAACGAGGAAATAAAAATATTAGAAGTGCAGAATGATGAATTATTAAAAAATCAACTGAAGAGAGGAGTTTTCAGAGGAGCAACACAAGGAAGATCCCCCCAAAACGCAGTAGAAATAGCGAAAAGAAGGTTAGAAAATAGCAATTACAAATAATTTAATATTGATTGTGTAACCATTTATTATTGTTGTTATTATTTTTAATATTTATTTATAATTTGTGATCTGTAACTAAGTACATTATGGTCCTTAATATTATAAATTTAAATATTAGGTCTCTAGTACCGAAAATTACTCGATTAAGAGATTTTGTTAAAAATAATGACTATGATGTAATTATTCTAACAGAATCCTGGCTGAGTCAAAATATTGATGATACTGTAATTGGTTTGGAAAACTACAACTTGGTTCGAAAAGATAGGGACTCCCGTGGTGGAGGCATAATAATTTATATAAAATGTAAACACAAATTTCAAGTAATGAACAATCTACCAACAGGTGACACTGAACAATTATGGGTGACTCTAAACATTAAAAAGCAAACTCTATGTATCGGTGGAATATACAAACCACCGGCTTATTCACTAGCTGATTTCTTGAACTATTTTGAAGAATGTCTCACTATTATTACCCCGCAGCACGAAAGTGTTATCTGTACTGGAGATTTTAACATAGATTTTTTAAATCTTTATAGCAATGGTACAAAATCCCTAATGTCACTTATAAATAATTTCGAACTCAAACAAATTATCGATAAACCAACTAGAGTTACTGCGACCTCAATGACCTTAATAGACTTAGTTATTTGTTCTGAAAATTTAATTGTCTCTGATATTGCAGTAGAAAATTTAAACATATCTGATCATTGCTTAGTAAATTGTAAATTTAAGTTTTCCAATATCTCTACTGATCCATTTTATTATACTTTTAGATGTTTCAAGAGCTTTAACCATGAACAGTTTTATTATGATTTATCTAATTTGCCATTTGAGTTAATCTTACAAACTAATGATGTGGATGAAAAAATCAGCATTTTCAATGATCTTCTAATATCTCTGTTTGAAATACATGCACCTACTAAAACCGTCAGAATAACCAAACCCAGAGCTCCCTGGTTAACAGACAATTTAAAATTGGTCATGAGCTTACGAGACAAAGCTCTTAAAAAGTATAAAAGAAATAAAAATATTACTGACTGGGAACACTATAAAAATCTCAGAAATTACGTCAATGCAGCAGTAAACGCGGAAAAGAAAGCTTATTTACAATTTCGTATAGAGAGTAATAGTTACAATTCACTTTGGAGAGATTTATCAGATTTAAGTATATATTCCAAAAATAGAAAAACAGCTATACCAGAACATTTATCCAATGCTAATCTTATAAATCAGTACTTTGTTACATCGAATATTACTAATGACCCTGATTTGGAGTTGCTTAATTATTATTCAAATAACCTAAAACCAAATGTAGATCGTTTTGAATTCACTTTAACCACTAACGAGGACGTCAGAAAAATATTAAATCAGATAAAATCTAATGCAACTGGTGCAGATGGTCTAAATATCAAATTGATTTTGTATTGTTGTCCTATAATTATCCAATTCATAACACACATAATTAATTCATGTATATTACAAAATATTTTCCCCACTCAGTGGAAAGCATCCCATGTTATACCTTTACCTAAAAAAAACAATCCTCAAGAATTAAAGGACCTTCGTCCGATAAGTATCTTAAGTGTCCTGTCTAAAGTTTTTGAAAAGGTATTGCACTCTCAGTTATGTTTTCATTTGGAATTATTTAAAATATTACCAGATACTCAATCTGGATTTAGAAAGAGTCATAGCTGCGCGACAGCCTTACTCAAAATAACGGACGACGTATTACATGCTACTGATAATGGCAATCTAACAGCTTTAGTTCTGCTAGACTATACCAAAGCTTTCGACACCATAAATTATGATCTTTTAATAGCTATTTTAACTCACATAGGAGTGGGACAAAACTCATCTGCACTCTTCTGCAGTTACCTTCATAACCGTCAGCAAATGGTCAAAATCAATAACCAGCTTTCACAGAAACTAACTATTACTTGCGGTGTCCCTCAGGGCTCTATATTAGGCCCATTACTTTTCTCAGTTTATGCTTCATTTCTTAAAAACAGCTTAAGGCATTGTTCGTCTCACTATTACGCAGACGACACTCAAATTTATTATTCTTTCAAACCTGACGAAATAGATAGAGCTGTACAAATTTTAAATGACGATATAGGAAATTTAATACAATTATCTCACAAACATTGTTTAAAAATTAATCCTGCTAAATCAGCTGTTTTATTGTTTGGGTCTAAAAATAAGAGACAGATGGCCATAGACAATTTAAAAATTAAAGTGGAAAATAACGAGTTGCAAATACTGGATCACACAAAAAATTTGGGATTGTATATGGATTACAATTTGCGTTTTACTCAGCACGTAAATCATATGACCAAAAAATCTTTTAGCAACCTTAAACTTCTGTATGGGTGTAGATATATTTTAAATAAAAAGAGTAAAATAATGTTATCAGAAGCACTAATTTTAAGTCACTTGAATTATGCAGATGTTGTCTACGGTCCTTGCCTTACATTAATGGATGCTAGCCGTGTTCAAAGAATACAAAACTCATGTATAAGGCTTATCTTTGGTTTGTCGCGTTATTCCCACACTTCTTCAAAACTGAGAGAAATTAAATGGTTGAATATGAAGGAACGCAGGTACCTTCATTGTGCCTGTTTATATTACAAAGTAATAAATTACAAATCTCCTATTTACTTATTTAATAAAGTCAAATACCGCAGAGATGTTCACTTAGCTAATACAAGGGGCAAACATAAATTACAAATACCTCAACATAAATCTTCCTCGTTCAAGAAAGCCTTCACGTATACCATATCAAAAACTCTAAATTCAATACCTTTAGATTTCACTAAATTATCTTTTAGGAATTTTAAGTTGAAATTATCTGAACTTTTGCTATCTGGTCAGTTCATTGTGTAAAGTTATAGGGTAGTACATTTTGTTAATTTATAAATTTATTTTTCTTGTGATGTTATTAGTCAAAGTTATATTAGTCCACTTATTGTCTTATTTGTTTTTGTTTTACACATTTTTCTTTTTTTTATGCATATCAGCTAGTTGTTGGATGTATTTATTTAAGTTAAGCTTAGTTTAGATAAAGGGTTAAGTGGTAGAGCAGGACCTCGCATGTAGCTACATGCGAGCTACTGAACTTCGCCTTTTAAGAAACCGGTATATATATATTTTTTTTAAAGTTAATTAAGAATCATGTATACTTGTATTATGTACTGGTTGCCTTAATAAAGTCAATTATTATTATTATTATTATTAAATATTAAATACTAAATACTTTCAGAAAATTTAAAGTATTTAAATATTAAGTATTTTCAAAAGATAAAAGTATTTAAATAATAAATAACAAAAGTAATTAAATAGTTTAAACTTAGTATTTAAATATTTTCTGAATATTTAAATATTTTGATGACACTGAAATATTTTGAAGCATATAAGTGTAACAAGAGCCTTTAATGGCTAAATTTCGCAAAATGGTATTTTGAATTTTTGTAAAAATCAATAAAGACTTATTATTATCATTATCATTATTATTATATTAAATACTATTTGACTGTTTAGGTTTCGTGACTCATGAACTTCTACAACACTATTTTAATACCTCTATACTTAATCAGTTCTAGTTGGGTATTGGATTTTTACTTATTCGTAGAGCTAGTAGACCTTTGCGTCTTCTGCAAATACCCAAATAAAGCACAGAAACTATGGCACTAGAATATAGAATACTACTATTCTGTTGAACTATTCTGTCACAATCACAAAACATATCCATTAACAGTTAACACTTACTGTCTATGTCTGCTCTCAACCAACATTCTGGGAATTAAGACGTGAATGACTGAATACTGAGTGATGCAATGGTTTTATTAACTACATACATGTCTCGATTTTTGACGAGTATCTGCCTGTCTCCCTGATGTATTTTATTATATTTGTTGTATTTATTAATACTTTTGAGATTCAAATACTTAGATAATATTCAAATATTTATGAAAGTATTTAAATACTGTCAGAAAAGGATTTAAATACTTTTAAAAAAGTATTTAAATACTTCCTAGTTATTTAAATAGTTTAAGTATTTATAAATACGTTTAGGATAATTTTCAAATACTAAGTAGTAAATATTTCAGATAAAGTATTTGCAAGTATAAATACAAATACTTACTGCAAGAAGTATTTAAATACTTTCTAGTATTTAAATACTTATGAGGTATTTGTGAGTACATATTTGCCCAGCTCTGAACATGAAACACATTTGCTACTTGACACTCACTTTTTCAATTGTTTCATAGGTTTCTACGTTTTTTTGGATACATTATAATTTTCAACAAAAACTTGCGAATAATTCAAAAAGTACATGAGTTAGATATAGGACATGCTGATATAAGTCCACCTCAAATTTAATTCTACATCGATTGCCATAATAAAATTTGGCAGGTGCCATTTAACAGAGCCAAATATTCTAAAATTATCCAATATGCGTTTTACAGTGTATGGTGGATGGTTTCTGTTATTGTGGGTATCGAGTAGCAAATGTGTTACATCTTCTTGGTATTACTTTATCACATTCTCCATAAATAATAAACAAACCTAAAAGTCTTCGTGGGTGTAATTTAAACGTGCTGGCGTTTTTTAACATAAAAGAATGACTGACATTAATGATTGTTTCTAATCATAAAGTAAGTTGATGGCAATTTTTATTAAACATTTTTGGTCATTTAAGAAAATCGCCAATATTTCGAAAAGTTGTAACTTTAACCCATACAATGCTTATACTAGAAAAAAGAGAATTTAATTTAACATAATTTGATGTAAAAAAATACAGGGTGTTCCATTTGAAATAGAAAAGTTTTTGAGGTTTGAATTTGACAAAATGTAACAAAATAAAACACTTGGTATACTACTATGGAATCTATTTTTTTGCAGAGAGTAGCTCATCTTGTGTTCTTTCTACGTACCAAAGAGCAAATAAGGATCTCCCACACGAAGAAAGTTATAACGGTTCTTGCAAACCGTTGCACCTGTCAAATTTTTTATAAAATGTCAAATATCTCCGAAACTGCTGGGTTTAGGTATAGGGTGTGCTACATGTTTTAACTCAGAATTTTATGGTTATTTCGAAAAAAAATACATAGGGTGTTCCATTTAAAATAAGCAAATTGGTATCGACTTCCGGTATTTCCGGAAGTGCCGCCATTTTGAAACTATTATTTTCGGACTCGCAATGGTTGATTATCGTAGGGTACCAAATCTCAAAAGTCTATCTCATCTGCAAGTGGGAAATATTCTAATGGCCGCCTTAAAAGAATCACCCTGTATATTATGGTGAATTATCTCAAGAACGCAGGAAGATCGGAGGCTGAATTTGTGTCAATGGTAACTTTATTACCAACCGATGTCATAACACAAGTTATTTTGAAAATGCCTCTCTGGGGCCACTGACCATATCTTATCCTGCTAGACCTTTTTTTGAAATCGAAATTATAGAATTAAAAATATTACTCGTAACGCATTCGCAATTAAGGGGCCAATTAATTTAAATATTACAAAGAAAGGTGTCACTCATTTTATAGAAAAAAACTACTCTATAAATTAAGTATCATACATTGAATTATAAATGTTAGTTGTAAACTTATACATCCCCTACTTCAGCAGCCTCTAATTCGAAATCTATTAGGTCTATCGAAAATATGACAAGAACCTTTTTTATAGAAAATTTCATGGACAACATTTTCTCTCTCTACCCATTTTTCGTGTAATCGAAATCGTGTAAATCGAAAAAACAGAAAAAATGCATATTTTTTTGAGGTCGTAGGGGGCGAAGCTCTGGGAACTTCTTAGTTTTCAATTTTTATCTACCTTATGAAGATGTCACTAAAATTTCAAAACATCATTAATTTTGTCGTCTATTCCCTATTTGTCAGCTTTATTTCAATATACTACGTGCATGGGTAATTTTAATAAATGATTTTACACCAAGTACTCAATATTATACCTGTTAGGCACGTATAAAAAAATGTATAATTAAAAGGCTTACTATAGTTATCTACAATTAAACAAAAATCAACTCACCATTTTTCCTCGCCTCCGTCCAATTTAATATCCGGGATATTCGGGATCTTTTTGTTTAAATAAGCCGAAGAAATTTTAAGCAATGCCTAAAAGAATCCCAAATCAATAAAACAAATCTAAAAAACAAACACACACTGTGATATTTACTTCTGAGTAAGACTTTTCTATGGCCGATCTTTTGATGATAAACGTTCTTATGTCTTCGAGCAAGTCGCACTCGTGTTGATTTTTTAAAACCAATTTGTTGATCTGTTCCGAGTGCAGATTTTTCAAAAATTTCACATAGTTACCCTAGAAAAATGCGGTTTGTAGTGGTATACACAAAAAACTGCGTGCTATGTCTTGTTGAAAATGAATGTGGCAAGTGATGTAAAGTGATTGTGTGATTTTTTTCGAACCTTTCTAGGAGGAGGCTGCATTTTTTCGGAAAATATATACGGGGAATCATTCACAACACGCACACCACCGCTCCCGCTGCTTCCAACTCCACTGCTATTGATTATGTGACTCCCGATGACCGACTCAGCGGCGGCGGCGCGTCCTCGTTGTACTAGAAATCCAAACTGCCACCTACAATGTCAGTATTGATATTTGCCATTAGGATCACTCTACATATCTGAGATAACTTCGACGTGCCCTTTCGATTGTTTTGATTGTTATCGCCTACTTATTTATCACAGATAGGTAATTCGTTTGGGAAAGGTGTGCTATGCTCTTCACGCCGAATTTCACGATTACGTGTGAATGCGTGTGTTGTAACGATAGATAAGGGACTGTATCAATTTTCGCATGTTCGTTTTTTATAAGTATTAGATAAAAAGTATTTATTAGGTGATGTTATCTAACATGTATTTGTTCGCGGTTTTAAACGACGATTATTTTGGTTCAAAACTGTTCAATTAATAAGTATGTAAACATAAATTCAATTTTAAATAAACTCCTGTTTAGGAATTGGGATATGAGGAATAAACGTATCCAACATTTTTAACGCGAAATATTTTTTTCATGTATCAAACAAATTAGAACGTTTCTATCAATTAATTGATTATTTTTAAATAAACAAACGGTTAATAAAAATATTTTGCTATTCTCATCAAACAATGTAACGAGAATTTCAAATCTTTGTCTATGGCTTTTTAGTCTTCAATGATTAATTGTGTAAGGTCGGGAGAGATAGGAGAGAGTGGTAAAGGTTAAATATGATCATTTTTAACCGCCTGCGTGTGTAAGGTGAGCAAGATTCTTCTTTATCGAGCATTTGGCGAAGGCGCAAGTGTAAGAATGGGCCTTTCCCACGTTTTTTTTATTGAATATTTGAGAAGTTCTCTTTAAAAAAAACTCAACTGTATTTTTTCTTTTCCTAAATTGCTTCTTTATAGAAAAAATTATTATTAGTCGAGAATCTAAAGGTCCGAATTCGAACATGGGGTATGAACTCGCAGGTATAAAATTAAAAAAATATGGATATTATCCAGAATTTTATGCCGAATTCGATTCCAGAGGGCGCGATGTCGGCCAAGATTGCGAAATTGTAAAAAAAGTAATAATTTCGAAAAAAATTTGGAACTTATGTACTGCATTATTTTTCGTTTACATTGCATTTATGAACTTATTTATACAGATTTATTAATAATTCTTATATCAATCGAAAACTTAATGTTTATAGTTTCATACAAGTGTACTAGAGAGACATTATTTTCATTATAAACAACACTATAAATTGTTTAAACAATATGTGCTCGGAAAGTGTAGTGTAATTTTCGGCATCGAGGTACTTTTGTTATTATTGCAGATAGATGTGTAGTTATTTGAGACGAAATACGTAGAATAGACCAATGAACATTTTTTATTAAAACAATTTTTTAATTTGCTGAATAATTTAGGATATATGATTTTTTAAATGTAGGGCGCGCGGCCGTAGTCATAACTTATCATAATAATAAATATAAGCGTGGCCTCGGGTACGCGATTTGCAAATATACTGTGATGGGTCATGAATTTGAGGTGCAGGATAATATTAAAATTCCGAATTGGAAAATTTTCCTTGCAAATAATAACAACAAAGCTCGTTTATTGAAGTATATTTCCGAAAAATTCTACACAGATCATAGTAGTAGTAGTAGTCTACTTCCTAACGTTTCTGTTATGACGATAGGGATGGCCGAACATAGTGCCAGTACAACGATTTCCTCCATGAAACAAAGTAAAATTCTAACAGACTTCACTTTTCAAATCACAGCGAAGCAGACAATAGAATATTTGCAATAGTTCAGTACCTATCAAATTTGAATTACAAAAAGGTAATAATACAAGCCTCTGATACAGACATTTTTGTGATGGCACTATAGTATGCTACTAGAATAAACATAAATGAGTTGTGGATACATAGATTCGATATGTATATTCCTATTCACTGCATGATACAAAAACTGTCAACTACGCAGAATATATCAGAAATTTATTTGGGCAATTTTTTTTCTATGTACTTACGTCTTAAGTGGTTGCGATACGGTCAGTTTTCCTTTCCGAAAAGGAAAAACTTACTTTTTTTTACAAGTAATTATTTTTTATTTATTTGCTTTTATCATGATTAGAGAATATTATTTAGGTATTATGCAAATCACAACTTACACACTTTTTTATTTATTATGAAAATACCTACTTTCTGTATATTGTTGCCCTAATCTGGGCACGCTAATATACTAGTTAGGTAAATACTTTAAAACACTCATTAGGGCAACAATATACAGAAAGTAGGTATTTTCATAATAAATAAAAAAGTGTGTAAGTTGTGATTTGCATAATACCTAAATAATATTCTCTAATCGAAAAACTTACGTATTCAAAACATGCCTCAAATATGCCAATGATCCTAAGTTACAGTCAATATTGAACTTCCCACTCGACAGTTCATTTAATACTGCTGAATTTGAAAACTCTGAACGATATTTCTTTAAAGTCTTATATAGTAGACCGTTTTTCATTGGTAATTTGGACAATTTGCGAGCCCATTTATTTCACACTTGTAAATCGGATATTCGAAATTTGCCACCATCTGAAGACTCATTTCACCAGCACAATCTTAGCTGCCTACCAGATAATTATTTGGAAGACAGCAAGTTGCGTCAATCCAGTGCTTCCCAACCCTAAAGATGTCGGTTGGGTTTCGAAGGACAATATATTATGACAAAAAGTGTCCGTCCAAATGTAATGCCTGGAAACATGTTTTGTAAATGCAAACAGTTCCAAAATTGCATTGGAAACTGCAGTTGTGCTAAGGCCGGTTTGGCGTGCATAATAAGTTGTTTTTGTGAAGGCCGATGTCAAAGGTGTTAGTTTATTAACTTCTACTATAGTATTATTACATCAATACACTTAATTATAGCATTATAACATCAATCATATGTATAACGACTTACCTATAATACTCCAATTTTAGTTATACCGTATGTATTATGTACACAGAATTTACAATACATACAACCGTTATTTTGTCAAGACGAGAAATATTTTAATTTCATTGTAGTTGTTAAATTAAATACAGATAATTTGTTCTGTTTGTAAGCATTATTTATAATCTGTACGAACTTTCATATGAAAGACGTTACAAAAATGTTGCTTATACCTTACAAAAAAATTAATCAAATAATGTACAGTGCCCGTCACAATAATCTTGCCAACCTACATTTTTCGAAATTCTCTACATTTCTTGCTAGTGTATATTATTAGATTTTTTTTGTTTATTTTGTTAATTGTCCTCTGCTGTATAAGAATAAAATGTCAATTGTGTTGTGGTAAAGGATGGCGGATTTATACAAATATAAAACATAAACACACCACAGATAGTAGACAACCCCCAAATCCATAGCCAAGACTGTGCGGAAGGGGGTTACACATTTGGAAAAACGCAGACATACATCCACACCCACCGGTGTTGTCAATACCGGGGCTGCGGGTCGAACCCAGAGCGCGGTAGGCAGCCGATCAGCATATTCGCCACTCAATACGCCTTAACCGATTGAGCTACTGCGCCGTATATAACTGATAAATCAAATAAAACTTGCCATAGGTGACAAAATTATTGTGACGAGCACTGTACGTAATAATAAAAACTTTTATTATAACAGCAGTGCCTCGAAATCATGTGTAAATAGCCTACAGAGACAAGACCGCGCGCGCGGTAGACCCAAACAATGCGCTTCATTTAAAAAAAATCATATCTCCTAAATTATTCAGCGAATTAAAAAATTGTTTTAATAAAAAATGTTCGTTGGTCTATTCTACGTATTTCGTCTCGAATAGTTATTCGCAATATCTGCAATAATAACAAAAGTACCTCGATGCCGAAAATTACACTACACTTTCCGAGCACATATTGTTTAAACAATTATAGTGTTGTTTATAATGAAAATAATGTCTCTCTATTAAACCCGTATGAAACTATAAACATTAAGCTTTCGATTGATATTAGAATTATTAAAAAATCTTTATAAATAAGCTCGTAAATGCAATGTAAACGAAAGATAATGAAATATTTAAGTTCTAAATTTTTTTCGAAATTATTATTTTTTTGCAATTTCGCAATCTTGGCCGACATCGCGCCCTCTGGAATCGGATTCGGCATAAAATTCTGGATAATATCCACATTTTTTTAATTTTATACCAGCGAGTTCAGGGTTCGGCATTTTAGACGCGTCTATTTGGATGCTAGATTCCTTACTATATGTTATATGAATTTAAAATTGGCAGCATTATTTCTCTACTAATGACGCATTCGGCGGACGGACCAATTAGTATACTCTAGCACCCTTGGTAGAGGCTACATATGAGCAGATTGTACGTATAAGTGTTTGTCTCTTTCTAGCTTTACCGAATTGACAGACATGACAGGACATTCACAGGATAACACTTTTTCATCATTTTCATCTATTAATACTTCTACATAAAAGTCATTCACCATTTCACTGTCAATAATAGGAAGATTATCACTTGCTGCCTTTTCAAAACCTTTCTCAATTTTAATGTCTACACAGTACACACACGCTTTTAAATAATGAATAAGAAACAAAGTTATAAAGTCAAAATACTAGATACATACAATCACAACGTAAATAAGTGAACATAACCTATCTTTTAATTTTTATTTAATACCCATTTTATTTCCATCAGTGTTGCCAAGTGTCAGTTATTTGTTGAGAGCCGACATATAAAGCGTGTTTCTTCTGTTAATTATTATCATTTTTATTATAGTAGATGGTATTATTCAATGAAAATTCATTATTTTCAAAAGCTTAGATAAAAAGTATACATTCTTTAGTGAAATAATTGAAGCATTTCCTCTAACGTTAAACATTCATATACATTAGGGTGGCCCATCTTTTGTTTCTCACCCCTGCAAATGGTTCCATTTGAAGAAAAAACAGTCCCCTCAAAATATTATTGAGGCAAATTAAAGGCAAGGGGTGCCGCAGAATGCATTATTATGCAATAATAAAAGTAAATGGAATTATTTACATTCTTTGGTTGATGCATTGTTTTTTTTTTTTAATCAGCAACATTTATCTTTAGAATGACTAATCAAGTCATACAAATATCAAAGACATTATCTGTTGTGACTATGACATGTGTCATACTACTGTAAATTCGTAGTCTAAGAAAACTAGACTAGAAGTTTTTGAAATAAAACTCTCGTTTTATCTTTGTGTATTTTATTATGAAACGTTTTTTTCATACATAGTACCAAATATTATCCTAAATCTACAAGACATATAGTAATAAAAACAATATTTTTTGCACTAGGCCAAAGCATGCGACAGGATTTCTTTTTTTACATTTGGAAACTGTGATTTATAATCATTTACAACTTGGAGTAAAAACTGTTTTTGGTCTTCATTTTTTGTTAAAATGTCATTATAGTCAGTAAGAAGTTTGATTCCTCTCTCAGCGGCATCATTTACAACTTTAATTTTGTTTACAATATTGAAACATCGGGTATAACTTTCATTTTCCCTCCATGTTGTTGGATCATTTTCCAAAAATTCCATAGACAAACCTAATTTTTGAAAAAACTGTTTAGTGTTCTCGCATATGAAGTCCTGAATTTCCTTGTTTTCAACGTCAGTAATGTTACTAATCATAAGTCGTTTAATACCCTCTTGATTTGGTGCTTTCCTATTCAAAGCTTTAACCATTTCTCTTTTAGTGGTAACTGAAATATCATCATCAAAGAAAGATAAGCCAACGTTTACTGAATTAAGGTACCACAAATGGTTCACTATTTTCCTACTTGCGGCTTGAGATATTTCTTTGTCAATATTTTGATAATTAATGAGTTCTTTACAAAAGTCTAAGTCATGAAGCGGTGCTTTACTAGCAAATGACGCTGTAAACCAGGCCTTTACATAAACCTTTACAATAAAGAGACATATATCTTCAATACCTATTTTTCTTTTTTAGTTAGTTGGAACTGATCTTGGAAAAAAAATATTTTTAGACAGTAAATGGCTTTGGCCATCCAACGTGCATGATGAAATGCCCCTGGTTGATAGAATGTCGTGTGAGTGGGCTCTTCTTCAACAAAAAGTTTAGAAAGCATTAAAAATTCTTTATAATCATCACGAGGCTGTTGCAAAGTTAAAGCTGCATTTAGAAACTTTACAATTTCGGCTTTAACTGGTTGTAAAATGTGTTTAATTTTTGATACCTGAAATCCAGTTTTTAGTTTATTTTGATCTATTTTAGGCCAAAATTCCCTAAAACGTTTAAATAGTGGCACATTTGGACCAGATGAGGAAGGCATTTTTGTGTCAAACACTTCTCAAAACCACTTCAAAAATATGATGTCTACAAGGAAAATATAGAATATCTCTTTCTAATTTTTGTTGCAATAGTGTGGCTGCCCCATTTATATAACCCATATTTGATGCTCTTGTATCACAACACAAAGCTATTACCTTTTCGTCCAAATTCCATTCACAAAGCACATCATAAACTGCTTCAGTCTGTTCTCTTCCAGTTAAATTTTGCAAAGCTGGTACTCCAAATAGTTGTTCAATATCTCCACTAGTAACTAAGATAGCAAGTTTATCGATATTTCCCATTCCAGTGAGAGAAGGTAAAAGTTTTCCATCCCAATGGATGACTGCGGCCGGTAATTCAGAATTACCGAAGGCAGTTTTTAATATTTCAGCTCTTTCTTCGCGGATGCGTTGTCTAGAGCGCTGAAGTGTGGTTCTGCTGATGGACAAAGATGTGGTGTCATGTCCTAGTGCTTCTGCTACTGCCGTCAAAATATGGACTCCATACCTGTCGCTTATTTTGCAAGCATCAAATGCAGCGGCTATTATTGGTGTGATGATGTTACATGTTCCATACAATCTCCTCTTTTTTTGGCTGTGACGGGCCAGGCTGGTCTTGTAACAACTCTTCTTGGGCTTCGATTATTTCATCTTCATTTTCGTTGGAGTCGGCTGAATTACTACTTGATGATGGACAAGTGACTGTTTCCTCTAATCTAGCTTTTTCTTGTTGACTTCGTTGCATTCGTTCGGATAATTTCTGTAATTTCTCCTCAGCTGATTTTTCTTGAGAAGCAAGTTGGTAATCAATACCATGTATAAATCCAGGACGTCCCTTTTTTCTTTGGTTAATTAAAAACTGCTTATCTTCATCTATTTTCATCAACTCCAATGCATTTGCATGAGAAATGTCAAAAAGGTCGTCCAATTTTTCAACGAAATTTCCTCCACTCTGCATAAAGTTTATCTAGTTGTTTAACACAATGAAAATCCTGACGTGTCGGAATGCGAGCTTTATCCCAAAAAACTGACACCTCTTTTATTGTTAATTTAGCACTTTCATGTACACTTAGCTTCACTTCACGAATGTTATAAAAGAGCACTTGTAATACTTGTCTATTAGACGGCAATTTATTGCCAATGATTTGTGACGAATAGTGTCCAACTAAGTAAATGAAAGTATCCTTTCGTAAGGATCTAACATCAGCCATCGTTAAATGTTTTTTCAAAAAGGAACGTATGCTAGAACTTATAATGTCACCACTGTAAAACACAATTGCAAACTGACATAAAAACCTGCCGTAGGTGCATTATATTTCCAAACTTCCAAAACAAATAATTTCTAGGAAATAATTACACCAATAAAACATTATGAGAAAAGGTAGATATTTGTATTTTAAGTAAAATTTAAGTGTATTACCGTAATAAAATCTTATCTACAAATTTCTACCTGAATGCGGCACGGGTTACCGTTCACCGAATTATCTGAAACTTTGACATAAATTATTCCTAGTATAATAGTATATTTTCGTGGGGTGAGACTTAAAAAATACGCAAAAAAAATTCACCCCCTATAGAGATTAATATACATTAAGCAACATGGAAATAATCTCATCGGCAGGTTTCCAGACGAGATGTAAAATTCAGAAATGTCAACAGGTTCGGTTAATGTCCGTATGAAGCCGGAAATTGTTTAATTTTGATTGGAGGGTCCGCCCATGACGTAATTTGAGCGCGTTTACTTGTTTGAAATATGGGGTAAAGTAGACAATATTTTTATTTTTAAAATATCCATTTAAAATTAAAATATTATACGATATGACGCGTATATACAATATTTATTAGGTGTTAATAAATGATTTATGACATATGACAACAACCCTTTTTGAGTTTATGAAAATATTTTCATTACTAACTGAGATACAACGAATTGAAATATTGTAATTTGTTAAATTGTAAATTACAAAATTTCAGTTCATTGTATTTCAGTTAATAATGAAAATATTTTCATAAACTCAAAAACGGGTTGTTGTATTTTTATGAAAAGTCAAATGTACATGGCAAAAAAAATAATAAACAGGAGTCCCTAGAGCAGGGGAGGCTACCGAATTTAAAAAAAAAAATCGCAAACTGCTTCTTCAAAATTTTTTAGGGATCATTAGAGAAGTGCTTCTCTAGATGTTATTTCCCATATTTCGTATGGGTTCCGTGCGCCACAGACGAGAAAAAAATATTGAAATTTCACCAGCCGCTACTGCCCATAACTCCCCTAAAAATGGTTTTCCAAAAATTATATTTTGGGAAATTTCATCTAACACTACTACCAACTTGTGCCCAAAATCTCGACCAGATTGGTGCGGGGGAAGCATACCCATGCTTATCCGGCTATACTTACTCTTTGATACATGATCATCAGGATTCTGATAACGAGCCTGACGTTGAAGTTCAAAAATTCAAAACCACGGTTATTTTCTTGTACCGTGTAGAAGCTAAATAAAGAGGCCTTTAAAAACAAGTAAACCGCATTCAAAAAAGGCCGCTAAAAATTGTGAAATAAAATTTCACCGTTGTCGTCCAATTATTAATTTAACCTTATTACCTAATATCGATACCGAGGTATAACAATGACCAAATAACGGAATCAAACATTTTTTTAACTGACTTCAATATAGATATAGATATTGTAGTACAGTAACTAGCGGTTTTAATTTAGGAATGTCATATGAATTAAATTTCCTGTACTTTCCGTGTATTTAGTTTAAATGTTAGATATCTCAGAGACTATGGCTCTTACGTCAAAAGCGGTAAGAACGAAAATGAAAGACTATTTATAGTAGACTACAAGCCCATCGTAATTTTTAAGGGGTCAAGTGACCCAGCTTGAATATATCCAATACGATGCTGGTATATGAAACCAGAACTTTAGGCACTATGCCGTCACTTTTGGGCGGTACACTAATGGGACCGGAAACCAGGAGAATTTTTTATTTTCCGAAAATTTTCATAAGGCAAATAGGTGATTTGATTCTGTACGTCGTTTGTACAATTAGATTTGTATGCTTTCATAGATTCATTATTCAGCAACGCCGTACATATCTGGTGGTTCCAGGGTGAGAAATCCTGGGCGCAACCCCTTCTCTTAGACCCGTATGGGGCAAGATCAAACATGAGGAATGCCGTACAAAAATATTTTGTCTGAAGAGCGCACTTTCAGATGGAAAATTCAATTTACCTGTGTGCTCACCTGTACCGCCCAAAAGTGACGGCATAGTGCCTAAAGTTCTGGTTTCATATACCAGCATCGTACTGGATATAATTTATGCTGGGTCACTTGACTCCTTAAAAATTACGATAGGCTTGTAGTCTATAAGGCTTTCAAATGATTTTTTTAATATTTCTATAGCATAAAAAACAATTTTTTTTCATAAAAAAGTCACTATTTTGTTAATGTATGTAATCAGCAATTAAAAAAATATATTCCCATATACTGTTTTTCGTTAATATATAGTATGACCTGAACGGTCAAATTTTTTCGTCCGTTTACATCACTTGCTTTAGAAAAAAAGTATATTTTAAACTGTACAGGAATGTTAGAAAAAACGTAACCTTTTTGTTTATCTGCAAATATCCCAATAAATATTAGTTTTAGAGAAAATATAGATATCAAAAATGAAGCTTATAAACTGGTAATGAATTTGCTTTTTTTATACACTTGTGTAGGGCTGATGGTGTCGGAGATATTTAATTTTATAGATGGCATCCGACCGTTTATAGGATGAAGTATTTAGTTTCAAATGTATCTTAGAAATTGTGACACTTCCATAAAAAATTCTAAGGAATAAAATTTAAAATATTTAATAAATCTTTAAAATGATTTTTTGTTTGTTTCTACGTCACAAAAAATAAAGAAGTTATCGCCCGTTCAATGTACATTTTCACATTTTTTTTTTAACAAAATGTCGCCATTTTGTTATTGTAATTGCTCAGTAAATAATTTTTTTTCAAAAATACTGTTTTTCGTTAATATATAGCATCACCTAGATGATCAATTTATTTTGTCCCTTCAAGACACCTGTTTTAGAAAAAAATCCATCCGACATATTAGAGCCGCCATTTTGAATTTTTAAATTTTGACTTCAGATTCGGAATCAGCGATCCCAAAAACATAACTATCCTACGTTTCAAAAATAAATTAGTAACACTATCCCAATATTCAATATTCAAATTTAGAGGTGGTTTTCACCCCTTGAGGCAAGAGCAAGTATCCGGACCATAGAAACTGAAGACGATACTTTTACTACAATAACCCAAGAAAAATTATCATTACATATGAAATTATTCCGAAATTTTACATATTTTTTACCTCTAGGTACTGTACTAATAAACACTCCCTACAATTACCTTTTGGCTAAGGACTAATGAACCCTAATACTGACTACTTTCAGTAGAAACCTTTTTTTTTGTATGGCATGTTTAGTGTAAAACTTGTATATAATAAAATGTACTTATGTATAAAATTATCGAATTTACGATTTAAATTTTACTTACCGATTTCTGTTTTTCACATACCGACCGCGACCGCCTAATTCTCATGCCACCGATGTGAAAAAGGCAAACTTTTAGAGCAGCTATCAAAAAATATACATTTTCTTAGAATTTTCCAATAATTAAGGTACCATATTGAAATATGATTGTATTTGACAGTCCCTCTGTGACAAAAAAATAAATTTACGTTGAATGCCAGCATACCGATTCCAAAATTACAAACAGATTTGATTAATTGATTTGGTAGGCAAAATATGTAAAATTTATAAATAATGTCAATAAAAATAAATATTTTTTTACAGGCAATTTTTGTTTTGTCTTCAGGTCCCGGCTTTTGCTTTTACCCCCCAAAGGAATGAGAAGCACACCTAAATCGAAATATTTAGTGTTTGAAAAACTACTGTCTTTTGAAACGTAGTATATAGTCCACAGTACATCGCCTTTTTTTTTAATGATTAGTAACAGGCTGAATTTTCGTGAGTAGCTTCGTTTTGACGAGACGCCCAACTTTTCTCTCTGCGAAAATTCTCGGTAGTGGTAGCTAATAGCAAACATTATTTTTTCTATTTCACACGAATTAGATAATTCGACAACCTGTCAAATTATTTTGGCAATATGTTGTGGACAAATCACAGAAGACCTATAGGTCTTCTGTGGACAAACACTGGGCTTATTATAATTAACTCGCACAAACGTAACCAAGGCAATCGAAAAACAAACTCTTTAACAAACGTTTAACGAATGAAAAATATATTGCCAAAGTAGGTAATTTGACAGGTTGTCGAATTGTCTAATTCGTGCGAAGTAGAAAAAATAATTTTTGCTATTAGCTACCACTACCGAGAATTTTCGCAGAGAAAAGTTGGGCGGGCGTCTCGTCAAAACGAAGCTACTCACGAAAATTCAGCCTGTTATTAATCATTAAAAAAAGGGCGATGTACTGTGGACTAATATTTATATGGAATATATTTATTATTGGTGTCGCTGATTACGAATCCGAAATCAAAGTGCAAAAGTACAAAATGGCGACCACAACATGGTGGACATTTTTTTCTAAAGCACATTTTATGGGCAAAAAAATTTGAACACTATTGGTTATGCTATATATTAACGAAAAACAGTATATTTATTTTAAATTATGAAATTTCGTAAATTTCTCCAATAAGAAAGAGATAATAAGGTTTTCGCACGCTCCTCGTGACGTGCCGAGCCTTTTCACTGGTCTTTACCTGTCGTCCAGGGTGTATTAACGATAAAGTAGATATTACGATATCTACGGCTTAGGGCGCTTTTTCACTGGCCAACACGATACCGATTCGTCGTCAACGTCACCGATATACTTAACGATATCGAGGCAGCACAAACGTATAAAATTATATGGAACTCTTTTTCACTTGCCGATACGATACCGTTTTGTCGGTGCCGTGTGCTATTCTTCAGTATCGGTACGACATTGTCGTATCGTGTCGGCCAGTGAAAAAACGCCCTTAACTACCAAACTTATACTCGGACTCAACGAGAAAGTTACGCGTTGCCGTACCATTTATTATACTCTTCGCATAAACGAAGAGTAGGTATATTGCATTTGATCGGCACATTTCTAAAACCGGAAATATCGCTCGTAGAGAAAAAATTTTCATATCATTATGTTAGTGAACGAATTGACGATTTGCACGAAAGAAAGTTTGGTAAAAAGTGTCTAGATTGGTATCACTGTAATTCACTGCACATGTTGACCAACTCGTCTAATTTCCAAACTTTGAAACAATTAAATACCTATAATTTAATAATCATAACATTCAGGCCTATGATGGAACGTTTACGTTAGTCATAACACCTATGTTACGGTCATCTGTCTCTCTCACTCTCATATATTTTTTGGTCAGCGCTCAACATAACAGTGTATGTTAAATAACGTATACGTTCCATCATAGGCCTGATTGTCTTCATTATCTTTGATGTTAAACCTACTTCCATTGAATATAAATCATCTTTATTAGGTTGTTTCGTAGTCTACAATATTTAAAAAATGTCGAATTATGCAATTTGTCAATCACTCCTGCCAACTCTTCTAAACTGACAGTTAGAAACAGTGTTTGACAAATTGCATAATTCGACATTTTTTAAATATTGTAGACTACGAAACAACCTAATAAAGATGATTTAAATTGAATGGAAGTAGGTTTAACATTAAAGATAATGAAAACAATGTTATGATTATTATATTATAGGTATTTAATCGTTGCAAAGTTTGAAAATTAGACGAGTTGGTCAACATGTGCAGTGAATTACAGTGATACCAATCTAGGCACTTTTTACCAAACTTTCTTTCATGCAAATCGTCAATTCTGAACAACTTTCAAAATGTCCGTCTGTCTGTCTGTCCGTCACGTTTCTTGTAAGCACGATAACTTAAGAAAGAAAAGTCCGATTGTATTGAAATTTGGAAAGTAAGTTAGCGATAACTAGAAGAAGAACCTTATTGAAAAAAAATCAATCAGTAAATAAAAAAGTTATTAAGTAATCATTTAAATTTGAAAAAAATATTTTCTTAATTTTTGTCACTTGTACTTAAATAGAAATCTTGCGAAATGTTATTCTCTATAATTTTTTTTATACATTTTACTAACATATATTTCATAATGTATCTAATCCCTTGAAATATAATTCTCTAATGATATATCTTACAGACATTCAATTTTTATAGTATTATATTTTGTAGTAATATAAGTTATTTGTCGTCAAACCAAGCCGGACCTGCCCCGCCCAGTCTTACAATCACCGCGGCGCTGCGTGCCGTGGTTGTCTGGCTAGCTCCGGCTAGATGCATAATTTGTAACGTTTAATTTTAATAAAAGTGAGGCATCTACCCCCTATAAATTAGCAAGCCCCCGCATAATGTAGAAGCGTTTCTTTGATGAATTTACTATTAAATTTTATTTAAAAAAATTAAATTAAATTCATATGACATTATTTCTAAATTAAAAACCCCCACTACTACTCTATTTGTTAGGTACAATTTTATAAAAAAATAATTATATACTTAGTTAAGTATATTTATAAGCTATTGGAATTCCATAATCTTTTTTGATATTCAGCTGTTTAAACAAATATTTAGCACAAAAATGTGGCACAAGGGCTTAATTCTATAAAAGCCATGACAATGCGGCTGCTCCATGCCAAAACCCAGTATGTGAATAAATATTAAATCGTCGTAAAAGCGATTTTAGTGTTTCTGCTTTGCCTTTAAAAAGTATTTAATATATGTCAAATATATTTTGGGTAATGAATATAGTTGATTATACGATTTTTTCCCCATAATTTAAATTTATTAATTTTAACCTTTGACCTTTGATTTGACACATACTTGGTTCTGACGTAGAGAGTGCAAGTATTTTGTTATTGCAAAACGCAGTATCTGCAATCCTAGCTATTTTTTAGGACTTGCCTCTTTTTTTTCTGCCATTTATGAAAAACAGTTACATCCAGAACTTGAATGCCATTTTCTGAAGAGCTTACTGCCTCCTAAAGTTCGTTGTAATCATATATATTACGAATCTGTGCTATATAAAATATAAATATACATAAAAACAAACACAACAAAAACATTAAAAATAAACAAAATAATTTGAGAATTAGATGCCCCAGTAAAATCTATCAATCAGCTGTAAAAATAATAACATTGACAAACGTTTTCCCTTCAGTCGATTCCGTTGCTGAGCCATAGATTGCCCTGCCTTCTAAAATAGGCGTATCCTGTTCTATTAATCTGAATTTAAAACTCTAGTTACTTAGCAACCAGCACTACAGTGCCTTGCTTTTATGGTAGCCAATATTTTTCAGAATATTTACATTAAAATATTTTTAACTGATTTGCAAACTTTTATTATTTTTTACCATATTTTTATCCGATGTTATACAATGTGTCCACGGCAAAGCGGTATTATAGGTGTAAATGACAATTTTCTTTGGATTACAAACACAATTTTTTGTATTCTGCTCTTGCTTCACCCAAAAACTATTTTATTTATATATATATAAATTTTTTTTAAGTCCAAGATACTAAAAATAGTTTTTGGGTGAAGCAAGAGCAGAATACAAAAAAATTGCGTTTGTAATCCAAAAAAAATTGTCATTTACACCTATAATACCGCATTGCTGTGAACACATTGTATAATAACAACGATACTTCATCGATGTTATTCATAATGTAATATCGATGGAGAAAACATCGAACTTGAAAGCAAAACATTGATGTTTCAGGAACTTCGCCCATTCCTAGTACATATGTATGGCATTCTATGCTGGGCCTTGATCGTATAAGAAGACTCATATCATATACTTGAAACGTGCACTTTTATATAATACAGTTACTATTACCAAAATGTGTAAAGAGTAAACATCACACGGTCTATAGTTTTATTCGAAATTTTATTGCGAACAATTTGGTATTTCTATTTTTACGATGCCATTACTAGGAAGAAAGTTTCAATTTTCCAACATAGATTGTTTAAATTTTATACGAAGCACTGGATAGATTTAATCCAAAACAAACAAAAAAAAAATTCACATAATATAATACTTTAAGGTAGAATCACATTTAAACATTTTGCAATATTGGGAGTGGCATCGTGATACTTTTCAATCACACTGTGAGTCATTAGTGATTTTTTAATCTGAGATTTAAAGGGTGACATTTTGCAACACAATTCTTACCAATAGTTAACCCATACATGCACAAACCAAGAGATCTCAGAAATTCCCATTACGAGTTTGATTCTCTTGAACCGAACCAACTAAATATTCTACATTAGGTATACATAGTGATTTTAACACTGAAATTGACTTTTAAATAAAAACTTTTGCCTGCTATTTAAAGTTTTAAAATAAATATGTAATTAAGAATCTTCAAATACTTAATCTATTTAATATCGACATTATAAAGTTATGTCCACAGAAAAAATATACACTTTAACAGCCTAATTACACTGATTCTATATAGGACATGCTGAAAACAGTGAAAACAAGGATATTCAGGTGATTTTCGCAACTAACCAAGTCATGCCATTTCTTGTTCATCTTCTCGTTTCCTTTTCAAAGTGTTAGTTTCAAACTCCATACCATTACTAGCTGGTGCGGAAAGCTGGAGATTCTGAGTGATTTGTATTTTTGGTTTAAGCACAGTTTTCTGAGGTTGAGTACTGATTTTTGTCACAGGTTTAGGTATCGTTACAGTCTGCTTGGTAACACCAGTGGGGGTACGCTTCAAGAAACTAATATTAGATTTAGGCGTTAATTTCATGCCAGGACCTCCTGACAATGCGTAACCACCCTTTCCACCTTTTTTCTGTCCACTTTTAAGAGTGTAGTTGCATGATGATAAACAATAACGATCTGGAGGCAGTCTCAAACCACAATGTGGCTTCACAGAAGGTAAAATGGAATAGTTTTTGACATGAGCCAGTTCCAAAACAACTTCTCGAGGTGGTGGAGTAGTAAATGTATTTTCGCAAGTCAGCTGTAAAGCTAGACGAACATCATCGGCATCTAGAAATTTTTTCTTATTTGCCGAGTTATTTGCATACATTCGAGCTTCCTCTAGGATAGATGTGGCATATCTGTACACAAATTCTGTAAGCTGTACTATAGTTTTGGGTTCGTATTCTGTTATCCCCATTTCCTTCATTATTGCCACTATCACCTGTCCATCTTTGGGTATATTTTTTGGTTGTGTTGGCTTTGATTTTTCTTTATCAGCCATTTTTCAACTGAAGTATAAACTTTGCAAATATTTCACAGCAGGCACACTTCCAACAACTTCACAAATCACAAACAATAGGTCCATTCCTTTGCATAAGTAGTGTGACACTAATTTTGAGTGACAAAGATGGCATCAATATGGATATCTTAAATTAAAGAGAGACAAAATGGCACTAGTGCAGCTCAGTGCCACACTTTTAGTGCAAAGGAATAGACCTAATGAAACAATTAGAGACTTACGAAAATGTTACCCGATCACGATCTGTTTATGTTTATGCCAAAAAGGATAAGATAGAGCGGAAGGCTCGCGTACACATGCCATCTGTCGAGTTTTAGGCAGCAACAACATATTTACAGGCATCGGCATCAATGAAAGAGATTGTCGTCTATACTATTTTGGTCTATAATCAACAGGTGCGTTTTTTTGCTACAATTCTGACACCGGAACATCAAATCTTGTCGTTTTTTGCTCGCCACTCTGATTCCATACACATGAATGTCGATGCCATTATTCGTTATTTAAGAATCTTAAGAAATTTGTCGCCTCCCACCTAGGAATTTCAGTTTTGTCGTTTTATTTGTAAAATCATTCTGGTAATTTTAACTCTACCGGTAGTGGACAAAAAAACGCACCTAACCTTACAATCATGCAATGGTAATGGTGATCATAATAAAATGTCACATGTAGAAAAAGCAAATGAGTATTATATGTGTAAAAAAATTATAGTTTTGATTATAGTTATAAAGTATATAATGGTTGTGGCCCGCAATTTTTCAAACTGTCGTAGAAGAAACGATAAAGATAAAGGGCATGGGTTTTTTATGGTCCCTAAGGAACCCGAAATGTGAGTAAGATCCCAGATGCCAGTTTGATTTGAAATTTTTATGAAAATATGCTACCAGCTTGGTACCCTCCGCCTTACGAAGTTCTTTATCATGTACCTACTTAGCATACAAATCTTGCAAATTGCTAGCACTTAGGGCGAGTTGTACCAACTAAGTTCAAACCAAGTTCAGCTTGAGATGTTATTTCCCATATTTCGTATGGGTCCCACGCGCCACAGACGAGAAAAAAAAATTGAAATATCACCAGCCGCCACTGCATGATCAGACCTTGATCATCAGTATATAGAAAGAATATAATTTTCTTGTTTTTGAGATTGATATTGTTAGATGAAAGCAGTTGATAAGATGTCTCGTAAGAGTCATTTTTTGTTGATATACTGGTATGATCAGACTTGGATCGATAGTATATGGAAAGAATGAATGGTTTCATTGAAAGTTATCTGCTGAATTAGTACACAAAATAATATTTTTCGATAATTTGTAATGGTTGTATTTTGAGCTACCACCAATTAGTGATTTTTGTTTTACCCATTAATTTATTTTTAGTATACGATATACGATTTTTTTTTATTGGAGCTGACATGTTTATATTTGTTATTTTTTCTGTCAGTTTTGTGTCCGTTTTATTTATTAATTTTGTATGATTAATTTTTTTCAGTTGCACACGTTGAATTCATTACGGCTAGAATTTTTATTTTCTGTTCAATACAACACTGTAGCATAACTATTGATCAGTGTTAGGTATACAAATTTCTAGTTATAAGTTATTATACAGTGTCATTTGTAGAATATTTTATAAATTATTTATACTATTTATATTCACTTATTACTAGTAATATTTGTTTTGTTAAAGGTGCAGTGGCTATTTCTTAAAATAAAGTAATTTTTTCACGTTTATCGCTTTTTTTTTCCTTAATTTTTAAGAAATCCAGTGGCACGAGTGCGGTGCCTCGAGAGTTTAAATTTCCCGGTAATGGCGGTAGTGGGGAGTGGGGGATTTAGTTACGCATCTGACCTGCAGAGGGCGCCGGCTCGGTACTTCCGAATTTAAATTTCCCGCTAAAAATTGAAGGCTGAAAGTTCCTTTACGAGCCCGACCCGCGCAGGGTGCATGGATTGAGGACCTTGAGTTTCACTTTCCCGCTATGTGTGGTAGTGGGGGGATTTCATGCTGCCTAGGACTCGCCCAAGGAGGGGTAAATTAACAAGGAGTGCTTAATCGAGACTAGCCAATGAAAGGCCGTTACGTAAAAATCGTCATTATGACGTACTTGGTTGTATGTATACGGTGTCCAAAATTAGTGGACATTACACAGTGTCCCAAATATAAATTATAGAAGTGTTTAAACGAAACAAAGTGATATTAAATTATGATAAAAGTTGAGGAAACTTTGTTGACATTTGATATTTACGCTTTCTTGCAATATGTGACAAAAAACCAAACCTGTTTAGGCGTCAGGCACACAATGATAATTTGACTTTTAAGCTAATTTTTTAAATTTGACCACTTTTTATACTTTGAAGGAAATTATATTTATAATTTTTTTAGAAGTTTTGCTGTATGCAACTATAAAATAATTCATTTGTGAATTATTTTATAAATTCATTGCAGTGACACACAGCCTTAAAAATAGCCTAATTCAAACAGATATTATACCACAAATTAACTCGGGCCATCATACACAAGCAGCAAACAATCTTTGTATACCTACCCGTCACAGAGAGAGATTTGGGCAAAATAAAATCACGTGGAAAGCATTTAAGTTAATCAACAATTTAAATTTGCAGATAAAAAATACTCCTAATGGGCTCATTTAATGAATTTCATTTAGTAGTTGTTACTTCTTGTGGATAAATTACTTAAAATTAGACGATATGGAAAATTTCAGATGAATCCGATATGTGGTTTTCGAAATATACGACTTTTAAAGAGCACGGTGCGACCAACATTGTGACGTCATAGGATAGTAATATAAATCGGTGAAAATAGTTGATAAACTGAAATTCTTCACAAACACGCATAAGTTTCAACACACATTGCTTAAGTTAACGATTTGTAATATTGTGATACTATAATAACGCGCTGCAGCTAGCCGTTTCGGCAAGCGGGTTCCTATCAAGTGACGTCACGGCCGATACTCGACCGCGAGTGCAGTCCATTTTTATGATTTTTTTTAGACGATTTATAGGTCTCACAAAATTCTAGTTTTTTGCACAGGGTCGTAAAATGATGAGATCTTTCAGATAATCAAATAAAAAAAAAAGTGCTAAATGAGCCCATTGCGATATTTTCAAAGCTGATAAAAGAGTTCAATATGGAGCCTTTTATTTTTTATTTTGTTATATCATATCTTTTATAAGTATTTTAGTAATTTAATACATGATTAATTAGTATAGTTTGTAATATGAATATTTATGCACTTAATGTAAATGTACACTACTTGCATGTAGGCCTTATGTGGCCTTTTCAAGGTTTGAAAATAAATTTTAAATATATATTTTTAAATACATATCATATTTGGCTTAATTTAGAAAATTTTCTGAATTTAACTGATTTTATCAAAATTTTGAAATTTATTTCAATAATTCACTCCAGATATTTTATATAAGAAAGAATACAAAATACCTTAAATTGTCAGATATTTATTTATTATCAAAAAATTTGCAATATACAAATACATACAATTATCAATATAATAGAGACTAAAATATATATATATAAGCTACTCGATAATTGTATGGTGTAAATGATGTTTGACACTTGTTTCGAGAAAACACAATGAAAAAGTATAAATATTTTAATAATTAATAAAAACAATAGATCTGTCTTTGATGTTTCATAATGATTCCTACCGTTGAGTAAAAAGTTCTATCCTACCATGATTGCACGATGAGTTAAATTCAGTTTAAGTACTGCTAGGGTCCCAACTCTCCGAGCTCAAAAAATATACAAGCGGTCAAAAGTTAAAAAACTTTCGATTTTATAATTTTTTAAAATATATTTCATATTGTGACACTTTCTAATAGCGCTTTAGAATATTTTCCACTCACATGATTTTTTGTTAAAAAAAAAATAGCGTAGAAAAAAAAATAAAGTCAGAAACATTTTGACGAAGGCACAGAGGAAATTCAATAAATATCAAATGAAAGAAATATTCAGTCAAATTGGCTAAAACTTTTTTCATATCAAGTTTGTCTTTCTTATAAAAACAGTCTTATTCAACAGCTTTTAGGAAGAGATATCCTTTGACCTCTAATAGTTATAATATAACATATTGAATTTGTAATACTTCGATGGGGTGTTAGAGGTCAAAGGAAATATTTCCGAAAGTTTTTCAATAAGACTTTTTTTGTTAGGAAGACAAAAATTTTATATGAGATGTTTTAGCCAATGTGATCAAATATTTCTTTCACTTGTTATTTTTATGTAGAATTTTCTATGCCTTCGAAAACGTTTTTCAAACTCTTTTTGTTCTACGCTATTTTTTTAAAAACAAAAAATCCTCTAAAAAATCGTATTAGTGCAAAATACACTCGAAGATACTTTATTAGAAAGTAACACAATATAAAATATACAATAAAAAAATCATAAAGTTGGAAATTTCTTAACTTGCGACTGCTTGTAAATCTTTTGACTTATCTCAGAAACTAAGCGTAGGATCAAGTTGGGTCCACGAGAGCTTTTGATCAGAAAGTCGAAATCTACGATAATTAAAAATGTAGCCAATGTGACTGAAATTCAATTTCCATAAGAAAACAGCGGGATCCTCTATTGTTTTTAATTATTATTTTTTATTTTCAATTTCTATTTATTTGTTTATTTTATTACTATCTAAACCAATATGAGTTACTATGAAAAATGTTCCAAAGAACTTAACGTCTAAAATTTATTTGAAAAAAGTTACTACTATTTTCTTACTTAAACAGAGTAAAGGAATATTGAAGTTCAAATATCTCGAAAACCAGTGACTTCGAAAATTGTTCAAAACGTAAAAGTTGTATAGAATGTAACGCCCTATATCACAATCAGAGTTCTTGGGATCGAACAATTTCTTTTAATCGCAACACCATCTATACTTTAATTTGTAGAAAGAACATTTTTACTCAAAACCAAAGTAGTTAATTTATATATTCTAGTGAATACCTTTTACACAACTCAAATATCTATTTTAGTTAACAAGAATATGACACAGGTAATTTTAAGTGTATACTGTATACTTTATTGAAAGTTATATATTATAGTTTCGGGTACAAAACATTCTTCTAAAGGTTATATATAAAATAAATAAGTAAATAAACACATGAAATAATAAGTAGGTATACCTATTTACAATTAAAGCATTTATTTAAGTATTAATTTTGGTTCTTGGCTTATACTTTTATATACTGTGTTTTAATTAAGGTATCCTGTCGTTATATCAAAAAATTGAATTATAACAGTTGAACAGTATATTCTTTTTGTTTTTTAATAACAGATATATGATAATATAATATTATATTTTTTATTAACAGTTATATTCTTCATAAAAAGAAACAAAAACTAAAATCCTCCACAATATTGTCAATATTATACTCAAAATTGTTCCAAATATCTTAAAATGGACAATATCTATACACAATAATAATTAAACACTACACTACACTAAAACAACAATAATACTTATAAAAACTAATAATAAACCAACAAATAAACACTGCAAACACTGAATACGATTACCATATAAATTTCGACATACCATGAAAGAGACTATACATCATAGTGCTGCCATTTTACAACCAGTGACGCACGATTTGCGTCACATATTATCTCCATCTCTTTTGCTCGCTGGTAAACAGTGCTTATAGGGATTAAGCACTCCCCTGCCAAAAATTCCACATAGAAACTTATAAAAAAAAAGTGATGCGGTTTTATCGTTCCTATAAGTTATATTAGTATTATACAGACAGGATTTTATCTGTTTTATTAAGTTTTAAATCGGTTATGAAACAGTAATTCCGAATGAGCTATTTGGAATTATCATGTTGCCCTTTCATGAGTACTTATATGAAATATACATCAACAAATCTACAGTTTAGTGTCTGCAAATGCACCCTTGCCCTTATATCTGTAAACATATGGAATCACAGATACAACTTTAAAGAGATTCTAAACTTTTCTATAAGTAATATCATAAGAGTTCCAGTCCGTCCTTTCTCCAGTATCTATCGTATGTAACACACCATTTATCAACATGTTTTTATTGTAAATTTCAACATTGTTTTTTATTAGTATTAATGTGGATATACATGTCAACAAATGTACAGTTTCAATTGTATATTTTACAGATGTATTTTTATTGTAAACTTCCATTTTGCTTTTTTATTAATATTAATTTGGATATGCATGCCGACAAATGTACAGTTTAAATTGCATATTTCAAATAGAAATACTAATATTGTGGTAAACACAAAATTCTGCAAAGTCCTTATTTCCTCGGGTGTTCTTGTTCTAGCCTAGAAGCAATGAATGAGTTAGCAGTGAAAGAGACTGCTTTGTTTTTAATTTAACAAACACACTTCAGTTCCTTAGGTCACATTAGATTAGATATGAATTAGCTACACGTATACAGCTCCCTCTACTGGAGCCTGGAGTAAAGTTGCTGCTGAAATTTCTATCAGTTTCTACCAGAATGGAGCAGCAAACATTTACTTATACCACATCATTGAGAATTTATGAGAACAGTATCTAAGGTAAAACGTGCGGCTTTCCGTGGTTAAATGGCAAGTGTTTCTATAAGAAACGAGCTGCATTAGGTTGACTTGCAATTGAAGATTACTAATTATAATGTTTGAATAGGGATTTATGAGATCAGTTTCTATGAGTATTAATGTTTTTTTTCAGTAATATATTAAATGTGTTTTCATTTGTTTGAATGGGTAAAAAGAAAGGTCAGTTTTCAACTGCAATTACAAATACAAGTTTAATCACTTTGAATGGGGTTATATGCGATTGATTTCTAAAAGTATTTATGCTGTTTTCCGAATATAACTGTGATGAGGTTTAATCAGTAACAAATTGTTCACTACTTGTTATGATATGGTCGGAAATTCCAAGTACACATTTAGTATTGATTCAAAAGGATTGATGAGAGCAGTTTCTACGAGTATCTATTTGTTGTTCCTCTAGTAAATTATATAAGTCTTTACATTTACTTATACTATCTCAATGAGAATTTATGAGAACAGTATCTAATGTAAAACGTACGGCTTTCCGTGGTTAAATGGCAAGTGTTTCTATAAGAAACGAGCTGCATTAGGTTAGAACAGTTTTGATTTGCAATTGAAGATTACAAATTATAATGTTTGAATAGGGATTTATGAAATCAGTTTCTATGAGTATTAATGTTTTTTTTTTTCAGTAATATATTAAATGTGTTTTCATATGTTTGAATGGGTAAAAAGAAAGGTCAGTTTTCAACTGAAATTACAAATACAAATTTAATCACTTCGAATGGGGTTATATGCGATCAATTTCTAACAGTATTTATACTGTTTTCCGAATATAATTGTGATGATGAGGTTTGATCAGTAACAAATTGTTCACTACATGTTACGATATGGTCGGAAATTCCAGGTACATATTTAGTATTACTTCGAAAGGATTGATGATAGCAGCTTCTACGAGTATGTATTTGTTGTACCAATAGTAAATTATATAAGTCTTTATCAGTATGCATTCGGATCTAATTTAAATATGAAAATTATATCAGAATAAAGCAACCAAATATTTTAAACAGTATCTATTTGTAAATCCAGACATTTACTTATACTATCTCAATGAGAATTTATGAGGACAGTATCTAATGTAAAACGTGCGGCTTTCCGTGGTTAAATGGCAAGAGTTTCTATATGAAACGAGCTGCATTTGGTTAGAACAGTTTTGATTTGCAATTGAAGATTACAAATTATAATGTTTGAATAGGGATTTATGAGATCAGTTTCTATGAGTATTAATGTTTTTTTTTCAGTAATATATTAAATGGGTTTTCATTTGTTTGAATGGGTAAAAAGAAAGGTCAGTTTTCAACTGCAATTACAAATACAAGTTTAATCACTTCGAATGGGGTTATATGCGATCAGTTTCTAACAGTATTTATGCTGTTTTCCGAATATAATTGTGATGAGGTTTGATCAGTAACAAATTGTTCACCACATGTTACGATATGGTCGAAAATTCCAGGTACATATTTAATATTCCTTCGAAAGGATTGATGATAGCAGTTTCTATGAGTATGTATTTGTTGTTCCAATAGAAAATTTGTCTTTATCAGTATGCATTCGGATCTACTTTAAATACAAAAATTATATCAGAATGACACAACCAAATATTTTAAACAGTATCCACTTGTAAATCCAAACATTTAAAGATATATTTTAATGAGAACCAATCAGAACAGTATCTAATGTAACGCGTGCGGCTTTGCCATTTAACCACGAAAAGCCGCACGTTTTACATTAGATACTGTTCTCATAAATTCTCATTGAGATAGTATAAGTAAATGTTTGAATTTACAAATAGATACTGTTTAAAATATTTGGTTGCTTTATTCTGATATAATTTTCATATTTAAATTAAATCCGAATCTGTACTGATAAAGACTTATATAATTTACTATAGGAACAACAAATAGATACTCGTAGAAACCACTCTCATCAATCCTCTTGAAGGAATACTAAATGTGTACTTGGAATTTCCGACCATATCATAACAAGTAGTTAACAATTTGTTACTGATTAAACCTCATCATAACTATATTCGGAAAACAGCATAAATACTTTTAGAAATTGATCGCATATAATCCCATTCGAAGCGATTAAACTTGTATTTGTAATTGCAGTTGAAAACTGACCTTTCTTTTTACCCATTCAAACAAATGAAAACACATTTAATATATTACTGAAAAAAAACATTAATACTCATAGAAACTGATCTCATAAATCCCTATTCAAACATTATAATTTGTAATCTTCAATTGCAAATCCAAACTGTTCTAATCTAATGCAGCTCGTTTCTTAAAGAAACACATGTCTTTTAGTTACGGAAAGCCGCACGAATTACATTAGATACTGTGCTCATAAATTCTCATTGATATGGTATAAGTAAATGTTTGGATTAACAAATGGATATGGCTTGACTCATTTTGCTGGTCAATGCGGATATAAACTGATAACAATTTCAACAGCAACTTTACCTAACTCTTATAGAAACTTATTGACCATATAGGTTCTCATAGATACTTATTAATTTTTGATAATTTTCAATACGGATTGATGAGATTTTTTTGACAGGGTCCTTCTTAATTTATCCCTCCTTGGGACTCGCCCAGGTGGCGCAGGAAAACCTTGTACGGAAAAATACATCGTGGCCATATGGAACCTTCCACTCTATCTTCAAGATTGGTAGACTGTAAGGTGGCCTAATAACTCACAATCCCCACCAAAAAGTGGCATTAGCCAATGAACAGCTGGTGTGAAATCACACCAGATGCAGGGCCTTATTCAAAATATTGTAAGAATTTGTGTAATATTAATTAAGCAAAGAACTCGTAACTGGAACGGGCTCTATATGACCCGCTTTTGAGGTCGGTGGTAATTATCCTCTCATTTTGAGTCACTGTTCTGCATGCTGGTGATGAGGATAAGTTGTAGAATGTAACACTACAGATCGTAGTAACGTCAGACCATATTTCGGGCCATTACGGACGGTTCTTCTAGAGTGAGATAACTGCGCCGCTACTGCGAGTTCGAAGAACAAAGATAGTCTGACTCTTCACCCCCGCACTGACTTTTTCGCCTAAAAGCTGTATATTAGGGAACCTTAAAGTCTACCAATCTTGCTCTATCTTATCCTTTTTGGTTTATGCCACAGAACCACAGAAGAAGAAACAATCAGAAGGGAATGTCAGCAAAAAATCCTTTGATCTCGTGTTGTAAATTTCCGCCATTCTTTTGTTGGGCGAGTTCAGGACAGTACTCAATGTTTTTTACCCCTTTTAGGAACGGCCCGGTAGAGATTCAGAGAACCTATGAAACATTAGATGAAGACAAATAATATTTGTTTTAGATTTTCAATATTTCTTAACTAGTTAGGCGGCATCACGATATATAAACTTTATCACGAGGCGAGATCACGCCACTCGCCATTTGTCGCAGACGATCCGGTTACAGAAGAAATCCGTGATCCGGGCCTGGCACAATATTTTACAATTCCGTCCGAGATTGACAGTGCGCGATGTAGATGCGCGAACTTTTCGCGCCAATGAGAGATTCTATTCTGATTGTTTCTTTTTCTGTGACAGAACACAGAACATAATAGGAGGAATGCATAGATTTAGTAAAATATTTCGCCGCCAGGCGGTTACCGATCGGCTTTGGGTACTCTATTCATTGATTTCTGTGCTTTGTAGTTTTGATGTGTTGAAATAAGTTTGTTTATTTGAAACCTACGGAAAATGGATAGTTTAGTTGAACTAAAAGAAAAGCTTGGCATTTTTAAAGAAGTAGTAAACAAAGATGCACAGAAAATGAGGTTATGTTGCAGTACCCAAACGCGACTCTGACGCCGCCTACATGCATTCGGTCTGTGAAATGTTTTGAACACATTAGATGGGTTTTTTTGTAATTTGAGAGCAAATCCACTTTCTTCTAAAACTGCTGCATACTGGAAACTGGTGAAACTTTAAAGTTTTATTTTTTCTATAATAGGAAGTGCATTGAGGCACGCAACAATTGCTTGGCATTTTTAAAGAAGTAGTAAACAAAGATGCACAGAAAATGAGGTTATGTTGCAGTACCCAAACGCGACTCTGACGCCGCCTACATGCATTCGGTCTATAGGTCCATTCCTTTGTAGAAGTGTAACACTAATATTGAGTGATGGAATCAAAGCGGATATCATAAGTTAAAGAGAGACAATGTTACACCAGTGCAGCTACACTTTTAGTGCAAAGGAAATAAATATTTAAGTGACGATTTGCACGAAAGAAAGTTTGGTAAAAAGTGTCATGGCGCACAGTATAATGGTATCACTGTAATTCACTGCACATTTTGACCAACTCGTCAAATTTCCAAACTTTGCAACAATTAAATACCTATAATATAATAATCATTACATTGTTTTCATTATCTTTAATGTTAAACCTACTTCCATTGAATATAAATCATATTTGTTAGGTTGTTTCGTAGTCTACAATATTTAAAAAATGTCAAATGATGCATTTTGTTAATCACTGCTGCCAACTCTTCTAAACTGAGAGTTGGAAACAGTGTTTGACAAATTGCATAATTTGACATTTTTTAAATATTGTAGACTACGAAACAACCTAACAAATATGATTTATATTCAATGGAAGTAGGTTTAACATTAAAGATAATGAAAACAATGTTATGATTATTATATTATAGGTATTTAATTGTTGCAAAGTTTGGACATTAGACGAGTTGGTCAACATGTGCAGTGAATTACAGTGATACCAATCTAGACACTTTTTACCAAACTTTCTTTCGTGCAAATCGTCAATTGACGATTTGCACGAAAGAAAGTTCAGTAAAAAGTGTCATGGCGCACAGTATTATGGTATCACTGTAATTCACTGCACATGTTGACCAACTCGTCTAATTTCCAAACTATGCAACAATTAAATACCTATAATATAATAATCATAACATCGTTTTCATTATCTTTAATGTTAAACCTGCTCCCATTGAATATAAATAGTCTTTATTAGGTTGTTTCGTAGTCTACAATATTTAAAAATGTCAAATTATGCAATTTGTCAATCACTGCTGCCAACTCTTTTAGTAAACTGAGAGTTGGAAACGGTGTTTGACAAATTGCATAATTCGACATTTTTTAAATATTGTAGACTACGAAACAACCTAATAAAGATGATTTATATTCAATGGAAGCAGGTTTAATATTAAAGATAATGAAAACGATGTTATGATTATTATATTATAGGTATTTAATTGTTGCAAAGTTTGAAAATTAGACGAGTTGGTCAACATGTGCAGTGAATTACAGTGATACCAATCTAGACACTTTTTACCAAACTTTCTTTCGTGCAAATCGTCAATTGACGATTTGCATGAAAGAAAGTTTGGTAAAAAGTGTCATGGCGCACAGTATAATGGTATCACTGTAATTCACTGCACATGTTGACCAACTCGTCGAATTTCCAAACTTTGCAACAATTAAATACCTATAATATAATAATCATAACATTGTTTTCATTATCTTTAATGTTAAACCTACTTCCACTGAATATAAATAATCTTTATTAGGTTGTTTCGTAGTCTACAATATTTAAAAAATGTCAAATTATGCAATTTGTCAATCACTGCTGCCAACTCTTCTAGTAAACTGAGAGTTGGAAACAGTGTTTGACAAATTGCATAATTCGACATTTTTTAAATATTGTAGACTACGAAACAACCTAATAAAGACTATTTATATTCAATGGAAGCAGGTTTAACATTAAAGATAATGAAAACGATGTTATGACAGTGAATTACAGTGATACCATTATACTGTGCGCCATGACACTTTTTACTGAACTTAGACTAGATCGGATGCTGCGCTCACTTTACATCATTAAATTATTCTTCGCTCTACAGATGTCAGCTTCGTATTAAGATTTCTATCTGTTTAGGATTAGTAGGATTACGGGTAACGTTTTCGTAAGTGCCCAATACATATTTGTACATTTGCAGGGAAAAATTAATATTGCAATCAAATAATTGGTGGCGCCACTATACAATACAGACCTACATGAGTTCTTGACCTTGTTGTTTATATAGACTTATATTCCTAAACTAAGCTCACCAGCAATTGTGTCATTGGTTCTGTTACTTTCTTCCAAGATTTGTAGAGTATGAGGTTGCCTAATAACTCACGATCCCCACCAAAAAATGCCATGAGCAGCTGATGTGAAATCGCACCTGATCACACCAGATGCAGGGCCTTATTCTACAGCTTTCGCATTTTCTTTCATATCGACAAAATGCATTGCCCGATCTATTCTTTCCATATCTATGAACTTTTTCTTTGGTTCTTTTGTTTGGTTGAGGTTGGCACTTTAGTTGGTACTGCTTGTGTTTTATCATTTAAGCCGTCTGTCAGTTTTGTCATTATTTATCATGTTAATTTTGGAAGTTCATTAATAATCAATTTATTTAAACAATGACTTAGATATTAATGAGTGGTAAAAAGCAAGTACTGATTGTGACCTAAAAAGAATGAAATAATATGCGAACTTTGCAATAATTTGGAAAACATGGGAGGTTACGTACCATTTTCAAGAATAACAGCAATATTACTTAGGATGGTTTTAAAAGTTTGGGCCTACTCAGGCCTAGTTTTAGTGTTCTGTTTTTTACTATATTATATGTATGGTGGAATATTTGCCATATTATTATTATTTTTTGCTGTCACAGGTACATAATTTAAGATTTGCTTTTAGAAATTTTTGAGATGAATATTCCTATTTTTAGGTATTTTATACCAAGTTCAGGATAGTTTACTATACAATCCAGAATTACCAAGCCATTCCAGAGTATATATACCAGTCCCATCCATGTTTAGCCTTCCATATGAAAGTATTAATACTCGATCTTCAGATGGGACCCTAATTCACATGTATTTCATACATCAACCAAAAGAAAGACAACGAAATGCGCCTACGATAGTTTTTTTCCATGGTAATGCTGGCAATATGGGCCATCGTTTACAAAATTGTGTAGGACTCTATCATAATTTACATTGCAATATTCTGTTAGTTGAATATAGAGGTTATGGACTTTCAGAAGGTACTCCCTCAGAAGAGGGACTCTACTTAGATGCTAAAGCTAGTATTGATTATTTATTTACGCGAAACGATATTAATCATTCTGAAATAATTGTGTTTGGAAGATCTCTTGGTAAGTATATGTAGTTTTTTCATTTTGGAGGTTCTGATGTTCGTTAATTTTAGGTGGTGCAGTAGCTATAGATTTGGCAGTTAGAGAAAACTATACTAATAAAATATGGTGTTTAGTTGTAGAAAATACTTTTACTAGTATTCCCGATATGGCCAAGGTTTTGTTAGGTTGGAAATTGTTGCAGTACCTTCCGCTGTTTTTCTATAAAAATAAGGTAAAGCAATGTAGAAATTGGTGATTATTTGCACTACTGGTAATAGAGATTCAAGAATAGGGCCCCAGGGAGCTATTCTCGAGTCCCTATTAAAATTCTCGACCATGACAAATGTTACTAATAAATGTCGCATATTTTCCTAAAATGGTACTCTCGAGCAGTAATATACTCCGCTAATACCACTCGACAAATATGTCGTTTGACGAAGTATGCCAACACTATACCGTATTACCGATACAAAAAATTATTTGACTTGAGCTTAATATTAATAAATGCTTAATGGGCTCATATAGAATTTTTTTTAATTCATATTTCGAATATTTTTATTCCAATTCTTTTTGCTAAAAATCTTGCATTTATTTAATTCAACATTTTTTGCATTATTTAGATAGGCCAACTCGTCAGGGTAAAGAAGTTCTTCTAATTTTAAATAGTCTGGGTTTGGCAAAACGACCATATTGTTCCTACATTTAGCCACGCCTACTGGTGCCATTTCTGTATAAGATATTTATTTGTATAGAATGACATCTCCTTACCTTCTAACTCAATGGTGTGTACTATTGAACAATAAAGTCTATTCGTTTATTTGTTTTAGTTTTTATCATATCACAAAGTGAAGCAAATCCGATCACCAACATTATTCATATCAGGCATGGCCGACACCCTAGTTCCTCCCCGGATGATGCACGAGCTTCACAATCGTTGCAGCAGCATAAGGAAGCAACTCCTACAAGTGCCAGCCGGAACACATAACGAGACCTGGCAACTCCATGGCTACTATCGCTCCTTGGCCGTCTTTCTTCAAAGTTGCAGACTAAAAAATTTACAACCAGAGTACGATATTAAAACGGAAACTAAACTGGAAAGCAACAGCTTGTGGAACAATGTACAAACGATATAAATGGATGAAATCAAGATTCAAGCCAACGTGATATGCTGTGAATGGTTTGCCATGAGGCAATTTTTTAAATAGATTCCATTTGAATGTAGATATTTTTTAAGCAGCAATAGTTAGTACTTTGGTAAGTGTGCTTGTTACCGAACAGCTGTTTTTTATCTTAGGTAATCTATTTTGGGGGTTATAGAGTGCAATTTTCAAGTTAAAAGTGAAAGTCAATTACTACACCATGGTGGATGTATCTTTTTTTATACCACTATGAAAATAGACTTTATCCTCTTTTTGCATAGTTTGAGGGGAAGTAAACGTCTTTGGAATAAAAAAAATGGCAATGGAAAAATATCATTGTAAAGTAGCTTGTACCTTGATGCCTTGGAAAGAAGCAAATGCCAATTTTTTATTCAAAGATCATGTTATACAGTTAGGTTGAAAAGGAAAAGCAAGCTGTTTGGTAATAAGTAAAATTACCTTGTTTACCCCTGAACAGTTTTTATACTTTTTAAGCTATAAATTTTACTCTTCCTTTTTAGATATTTTTAGGTAATTAAAAAACACATTGAAAGTATAGACTTTTACTTTGAAATGAGAAATTCTGGTATATTTTTTTAATGAAAATATGATTACTGAACAGGCTTATATAATTTCGTGGATTTGAGGTAATTAACCCAGGCGACCTATTTTACCTGCGAATTCGTCTAATTTACAGTACTGAGCCACTTCTTAGCCACCCCAGATACACAGTGTCCACCCTCTTCATCTCTTCATGGTGAATTATTCATATCTCTATATCATTATAATCCTTCAGGTTACCGAGTTCATTTGCATATCAAAATAATCGTACTCTATTTACAGCATATGTGAAAAATTTTGTATTTACCATGATATTTTAAAAGAAGTTAAATATATTACCATTATTTTTTTGTAAATAACTAAATCTAAAAATTTTACCAAAATATATCTTAGACAAGACAATAGGTGTTGCCGAAAGTTTTAGTCCCAATTAGGTATGATCATATTTGTGATGCTCTAAAATGGAGTAAATAAATAAAACAGGAAGACACGATTTCAGAGAAATGATCGAATTTAAATGTGCACGTGCAATTGATGGCGCATATGTGCACTTTTCTTCCCATGAACTTGTGAACGAACTGTAACAATGTGTTTATTGATTTGTTTCAAATTGAGCAATAATGTCAAAAAAATATTCTTTATATAAGATCGCAACTGATGCAGTTGGAAGAAAATTACGAGATGTAGTCTATTTGGAAAACAATCAAGAATTGAAAGTAAAGTTGTCACAATTTATTTCCGAACTATACAACCTTGTTAGTAAATATTTTTATTTGCAAAAATAAAACTTTAAAAAGCCTTTAATTTAAAGGCTTAAAACATTATGTTAATAAACATATGAACATACAAAAATATATATTTTTCAAAACAGTACAAAACAAGACATATTAAGTATTATAACGTTTAAAGAGGAATACTAGCTAGATCCTTATTCATTGCCCAATCTATTCCTAATATCTGAATAAACAAGTCCGTATGAAGAAAACATTCTTTCCACGTCTGCAAAAGAAGCAACTGCGCACAGAGAGAGAATTATCAGTTCCAGTAATTCGTTAATTTGTTAAATATTTTTTTTATATTTCCACCACTGCACTACATTAACATTTTGTTATATTTCCTCTGAAAACAATGTTTCTTGGCGTTAAAGCTTGATATCTCCTTTCAAATATCTGACATTGCTTTAAATTTCTGCCCTCATCTTCAAAACTATAAAAAATGGCAGTCAATTTTTACCATTCCTCAGTTGCAAGGGACAAAATTGCACCTTTCTGCTGAATTCTGTCAAGTGTCAAGCAATTGGTTCCAGCAATTTAAAAAATCTTAAATTGAATATTCGACACTTCTTCAAAAATCAACGGATCAATGTAATCTTTATGTTCTTCACAGATTTGCAACAACTTGAGCCATTCGGTGACATAAACCTCAAGGCAGTGGGAAACTGTATTCCATTTAACATCTTGTGGTAATGTTAGTTTCTTGCCACCTTTTTCTTTGTACCAAGCATTTAGCAAGTGTGTATTGCGAAAATATTTTACAATTTGAACTGCGTGTGATTTTACATTTGTAACTTCCAAATCTTTGGAAAGGAAGTTCAAAATGGGCAGAACACCCGTATGTTATAATGAGGTAATCCAGGGCCTCGGCAATTTTTCTCCTCATATTCATGTTTGCCACATTATCTGTGACCAAACTAGTAACTTTGCAGTTATATTCATTTTTGCATTTATTTATTAAATCAATGGCCAAGTTTGCAAGATAATCACCAGTGTGATGTCCTGATGTATCCAGAAGAAAACTGTTTCCATTTTTAGTATCAAAACTACACATATTATTGGTGCATTATGAACATTTGTCCCACCATCAAGAGACATACAAACCTGACTGACCTGATAAATTTTCAAAGCACTTTGATTTCTTCTTTTCATATATTTTATTTAAAAGAATTGATGACAACTTCTCTACATTCAATGGACATAAAAAAACAATTTGTTGCAAAAATGGCTCTGGCTACCTGTTTGTCTAATTCTTTCTTTTTGTCTTGACATGTTCTTACAACAAAGTTGCTTAAACTAGTGGAACTACTACCACGCAAATTCCCGCTGCTTTACCTCCAGAACCTGTAATAACACGCTGGGGAACATGGATAGAAGCGGTGTCTTGTGTCTTATTATTATTGCAACTTTCAAGATGTGAAAAGGGTGTTGGAGCAGCTGGATCCAAGCCAATCACATGCGATTGCAATTGCTCAGGTGATGCTGCTGGATTCAACAATTGAGGAGGCTTTGGGGCAGATACATGCATATTTTACACGGATTCCTCTAGCTATACGAGCGCTAAAGACTACACCAAAGACAGGCAAATTTTCACTTATTGATGCCACAAATGTTTTTGATCTTTGTCAGTATATTTATCAAGTATTTGGGTGTGCTACAGAAATTGTAAAAAAAAAAATTAAATAGTGTTTTGGACAATAATCTCGGATTTGTCACCGTAAAATTTATCATTGACCTTTTCAACAAACAAGAAGTAGACTTTGATACACCAGGCATTAATGTGGGGTCATTAAAACATTATTCTTATTTTAAGTACGCATCCTAACTTCTGTTGCTATAGAAAGATCATTTTCGCAATTGAAAAGGATATTTTCAGAGAGGCTGCACAAAATGGATACAATGAGTGTAATTTTTTTTGCTTAAAATCATTATAACTCGTGTAAAAGTGAGCTAGGGAGACAAATAAAAAAAGCAAAATACGAATCTTTCAAAGAGCTAAAAATTACTTTTAATAATAAGATCGCTTTCCATATAAAACGCAAAAAAAAACGTGGAAAATCGAGCAAATTGAATTTTTCAATATGGCACATCACTCCAAACGTTGATTGATTGATTGATTTACCAGCGTGCGGTAGGCATTGCTGCCACTCCCAGGGTTATACAGCTGGGCCTGCTACGTCCATGCTGGGTTGGACTAAGGTCATGCTTGTTGCCAGCAGCGAGTGGCGCATGGTAAAGGAATATGGGATGGGAGGTGTAGGTATTTGTGAGATGCGTTACCGCATTGTGTCGTGAGGGAGCGTTTAAGCTCCCTTTTTTTGTGTTTTTGGTTCTGGGTAAATGGCACACCACTCCAAACGTTCTGGAAAAATTCATGAAACTACCCAGGTAGCAAAGGCACGTGAAAATGACGTGAAAAAATGGTCAGGACTGACGAGAAATGACGAGTTAGATGACGTAAATGAAACGTGAAAATGACTTCCTAATGTCTCAGACGAATGACGTCTTTTTCAGGTTATATTTGGTAATCCCCCGCCCACAGGTTTTTAGTAATAGGAACATATAAAACTACATACTAGTTAGTAATCTACTTGATAAAAATAAAATAATTAATGCATAAATAAGTTTTGTCCTAATGAATTTGTTTGTTAGCCATCCGTAATTTTATTTACATTAACATATCTAATATTGTTTACCATCACTTTTTCTCACAAGGGTTGCCTGCAAATTATAATGTTTGTTTTAAGTTATTAAATTCATTTTTACTTACCTTTACCAATTGCGCTCCGTAGGGTTCGAACCAGGCATGTATCTGCTGTCCGATTATAGTACTGACGCTTCAACCAACTGAGCTAGCTTGGCGACCGCTATTTCGGATGCTAAAAGCAGTATTTATGGTGGTGAATGAAGTCTTTATTATGTGAAATTGAATTTCTTGCCTTATTTAAAATATATGAAAATCTTTCAGGGTTCTCGCTTCGAGTTACTAGTATTTTTATTTATTTATAATTATTAAGAAGAACTTATTTGATTTAATTAAACTGTCACCAGTGTCACCTGAGAAGTACCTACGAGTAGTTGTTGAACAATATGTAATTATTACATTAATTAGTATTAATGGCGGTTCGTTAAAAAAAATATATTTTCCCCAGATCTCAAAATTGAAGAGCAGAGAGGGAGAATCCGAAAAAAAATTTTCCTTATCTCAAATTTGATGAGCGGTGGAGGGGAAGTCAGGAGTCAACTATTTTAAGAATTAAAGTTTTAAGTTGAGGTACTTATACAAACCTGGGAATCGTGTTGGAGAAAAAACGGTAAAGGTGTAATATCGTCATCTACAACTTAAATAGAATATTTAATGGTCTAAAACAGACCTAAAATTGAAAAAAACCACTAAGCAATTATTACCTTAAAAAAAACAACTAAAATTTTTTTCGCAATAAAAAAAAACGGAATGAGCAGGGGTCGAACCACCGACCTCATGACTTGGAAGACGACGCCTTAAGCACTCGGCTACCAACCTTTCTGAGACTACTTACCTAAAGACTTTATAGTTGAAACACGGATAGATTTTGCTTTTTAATGAATTTTAATCTAATTTTATTATTAAAAGAATAGATAGAAATATAATTTAAACAAATAAACTGCCGAATCTTTGCAAACTCTTTCGAATATAAATTATTTTGGATAATGTTAAAAAACATTATATCCTTGAATAAAAACGCCAATGCTTATCCCTCACGACACGCTTTATTTTTTTTAACTTTACACTCTGCTTACGATAACAAAATGCCATTAGCGAGTTTTAAACTTTGTAATCCGATAAAATATAAATAAATTTAACACCGAAAAAAGACGACAATATGACGTGATGTGTAGCACGTCATTTATAAGACGTCATTCTGTCATCGATTTTTAGTGCCCTGACGTCCTTTTGACCAGAATCACCAGATTTTGACGTCATTATAACGTACCCTTGCTACCTGGGTAGTGTTTTATAATTGTAGAAAAATGGCTAAATAAAATTTGGTATGTACACCAAATTAACTACGCTAAAATCACAGATGAAAAAAAAACAACTGAATTTTTTTTATAAGCATAATTAATAGGAACTTTACTTTGCATCATTTCAATAAAATAAAAACTTTTTATGAGAAAAGCTACTAAATCGAATTCTAATTCAAGTCACTATGTGCAATGTACAGGGTGCTCTAACCAAGACGGAACAAGGTCATTTTTCCGGCGATGGAGACGTTTATAACAAATACTAAAATAACCATTTGATGTATTTTTGCTGCTGAATCCAAAAGTTATAATAAAAAAACGAATATAAAATAAAATATGCAGTTTTTGTTTTCATTTATGATAATTTTTGGTTTTTGACATTAAGATTTTTATCGCTTGAAAAATAAACTTGTTCAATCCTTGTTGGATCATCATCAACCTAAACCTAATATTACTTTAAAAAAATAAAAACATCCTTGGTTTAATAAAATAAAAAAATAGGAACTGTTAACCAAACATTCTTTGATCACATTAAAAATAAAAAAATCTTTAGCCTAAATAAACGACTAAATAAAGTAAAGAAAAAGTATAGGAAGAAACATGAAAAAGTTGCTTAAATACCAAGTTAAACTTAATATCACAATATCAAAACACTACCAAACAAAACTACGGAAAAATGGAACAAACAAAAAATGGGTATGCATACCTGACAATATTATATCCATAAATCATAACAAATACAACTTTTTTAAAATCAGTACATAGTTCTAAGTACAAAGTGAAGACTTTGTAGCATGCCGCTTAGGTAGAATAAAATACAGGGGCGTGTCGTGAATATTTCGAAAGTGGAAGTGGTTGTGGTATGCATACAGATTTTTAGTAGAGTAGATCAGTGGAAACATAGATTCTATTTAAAAATCATTGCAAGTTCAAGTATTTCTAATAAATGAATATATGTATAATAAATTAATATTAAAAATAAGGATTCCGTGTCGTGTAAGGGAAGCTGCGCTTCCCTAGCTTCCATGGAAAATACGCCACTGATAAAATAAAACATTTACAGTGTTGCCAATCGCTTAATAATTATTATTGTGTTAATTTCGCGACAGTGTAAAATTCAAATAATATATTTGTACATGATGGTTAGGTAGATTTTGCCAACTGTGTTTGAAACCAACTGCCCAAACTTTGTGGGGGGGGGGGGGTTTGAGATAGATGATTTCAAATATTATATTATTAAAGTTCCATACTTAAACAATTATTTACACATACAAAATTTTTTCGTTGTGAGAGACGGGTAGCAAATCTGAATGGGGAAGTAGTCATTCCTTGCGAGCAGCCGTTTTTTAAGATTGTTTTGTAGTAATCAGAACTATCCAAAAACCAACCTTTGTCCGATCCATTTAGCACAGATTTTTAAATATTTTTGTAGAAGTGTCAAAATATCCAATAAGAAATTGCTTACAGGTTATTTTGGCAAGGATTCCTCTATAAACATGTATGTTAGCTGAGTAATGAATATTGTCTGTCACAAATCACAGATATTGCCAATCCTTACTATACTCATTTACTTTTTGATATACCAATTTCTCATTTCAATTGTGACATGCCTTCATCAATATAGCTTTTACTAGTAAACTGAATTGCTTTTTATTTATTCGCTATTCATTATTAGAAAAATATTATTTAGGTATTAAGCAGATGAAAACCTTTCACACTTTTTATATTTAATATAAAATTACCTGCCTGTGTTGTTTCCATAAACACAGAGGCAGATCTAAGACTTTAGGGGCCCTCCGCTTTATATGTCTCACGACCTTAATTTTTTTAATGAAATTTTCTGAGATGAAAATAACATACATAGGTAAACGTAAATTCTCATGTAATATGCTACTAAAGTATCTTCCTTTGCTCTGGGCCCTATACTTAAAACATCTTAAGCATATTTGTAAATCCATCCCTGCACAATCACCAAAAGACTTGAACACGATACTTGAGAAACTGGTTGGTGAAACTCCCGTAAAGTAATTCAAGTGTACGTTTTGGTGTTTGTGAAAACTTTTAGATGCAGAGGAGGTCTGTTTTTTCTTTGTATAATAAATACAAAAATTGAAAAGGTTTTTATTTGCTTAATACTTAAATAATGTTTTTCTAAGCTTCTACTACGTTTGAATTGCTTTATAAAACAATTTCAGAAATGGTTAATAAGCATGATCTTGCTGAAAATGTTCATTTAAAGGTAGAAATGAATTATGATTAGAACTTTATTAGAGCAAATTTTTTAGTATTGTTATTTATACATACCTACTGACTACATATTATTGTGGGAAAGAAGCATTTATTTATCAGTATAGGCTTAGTTAACTTTATATTATGGTGCATAGGTTTTTATTGTTTCCGTGCCATTTTCTATAAGTTTAGTGACAATCTGATGTGATTTATACTTAGATTTTATAATATATATATATACTTTTAAGCTAGGTAATGTTTCATCCAAAGATTTTTAAATATTAGTTCAATTTATTTCTGTTTATTTGCAGACGTGTGTAATATTTTGTAAATAACAAGGCCTAAAATATAATTCTTATTTTTTTGTATATTGTATTTTATTTGAAACGATATTTTTACCTTGGAGAAGCCTGGTGATGTATATACGGAAGCGGAAGAAATTGTAAAGTGGGTGAAAATTGTATCTTACAGAGATAAAATTGTAAATGCAGGATCGGAAAGTGTTGGTTTTGGGATGGCAATAAGAGCCAACGAGAGGGAACCATGCAATCATGTATAAATTCTTTTGATGGTGTGTCACTCTTTACCTCTGCTAGAGTACTGGTAGATGTCTGTATTGTGGGCGGTCGGTTAAATCTATGAAACTAGTGCAATATCAAAACAAACACATTCTGAATCTGTAGTATAAGTGAAATGTTAAAGCAATAAACTTGGAAGATGGCGTGGATGAAGCCAAAAATAGGTAATGACAGATGATTGCGGCTATCAATAATCTTCATTGTAGCTCCAATATTGAAGTCGATGCTATAATTATTCCTGAAAAAGTGCATGACACGCACAATAATTCACATTCCACAGCTTTCCTTAAAAAAAAAAAAAGAAACGATGAGGCGTTCTGTAGCTATCATGTAGACGTGTGTGACAATGATTTACATTTTTTTTTTTAGGACGCAGCAAAAGTAACTAACAATAATCAGATCTTATTGAGTAGTCAATATAAAATTGTCGAATCTTTAATTTAACAGATAACCATTGTTTTTCTATATATTTCTTTATCATTAATAGGCTTCCTCTTTGCTTACAGTATCAATCGGTCGTTTTGAATCCACCATGTAAACGTATGTATAAATTATCAACCAGAATTATTGGTTCACCTCTGGGCTTTCCTCCAATCGGATCGCGTGTCGTCGACAGGGCATTTTAGCTCCTCCCAAATTGAGGGTGGCCAGCTGGGTTAATTTCGCAAAATGAATCTGTCAGTTTTTGTGTACTAAATACTTTGGAATTATGTCAAAATCAAGTACCGTGAACATAATCACCAGCCGAGAATAGTAATAATTAGTGAAAATGCTATATGACGACTACTCAACATTTCAAGAACCTTCTACTTACTGATAAGGATTCTTATCACCTGTATTTTGACAGGATAACGTGTAAAATCATAAAACAATATGTTAATAAGCACAATAAGATTTTCTTGACGAACTTTTCGTTCTGCTTAAAATGTTTTACTGTGAAAAACTGTTGGTTAAGTGTTTAATAGTGGTTGGTGTAATTTTATCATTTACAAAATGTTGTTATGGGGAATTGAAAATTATGTCCAAGGAAGAGCGTGTACAACTCAGGTACTGATCTTATCTGTCTCTTGATAACATATATAGAAAATTTATGTCTGTTTCTCCCCAGGGAAGAAGCAAGGGACATGTTCTACCATGCCTACAATGCTTACATGGAAAACGCTTATCCTGCCGATGAGCTGATGCCACTGAGTTGCTCAGGGCGTTACAGAGGACTTACTCCTAACAGAGGTGATATCGACGATTCTTTGGGAAAGTAAGTGAATCATTTTAGTTTTTGTAGGACATGCGTCACAATCGATATAGTACATTTCGGGTTTTAATGACATCTTGTGACATTGTGAACGTCGAAAGTACAAAATATAAGATCTATATAGTTGTAGACAATAAAAAATAATGAGGAAATGGCCTTCATTTGAGGCCTGCAAGGAGATAAATCCGAATATACATATCGCCAAAACAACTTAAAAGATACCGTAATAGTATAGGCACCATTTTAAACATTTTTTTGTTGAGTACTGAGAACTCAGAAACGGAAATATTTAAATGAACATCCTTAATCAAACCTTCATGTTGGTGCTTTCTTTCTACCGACAATCTTACCTTACCTAAATTTAAGATTCTTATCTTAACTAACTTGCAAAAAGAAAGATCAAAACAAGCTAGAAAATAAAAGCATGTGCGTTATTCAAATTCAGGTATTTTGAGAAGGGTGGAATAGAACGCCCAACTGAGTTAGATTTCTTAAATTTATAGCTCAGTTCACTGGTAGAAAGAAAGCGACTAATATTATATTATAGGTAAATAATTTATTAGTAAATTTTTAAATTTCAATATCCCAAGGAATTTTTAAGAATAAGTCGAGACAGTCATGTAGGTATCACTGTCCTAGAGTCTCAGCTTTCATATGGTAGAATCAGGGCCGGATATAGAGGGGCTCACCCCCCAACTTTGAAGCCAATTCGGCAAATCAGTCACCATTCTACATTTGGCAATTATATAGGTACATAAAATCATAAAAAGAAACTCAAAACAATGAAAACTCAATACCATAAACAATTACTACATTCGTGCAACCCCTGTCTTGTATTTGGCTTAAATCATCCTGGCTGGCAACAGCATGGTCAAATCTGTTTGTTCTAGCCTCTAGCCCTGAGCGCTGTATGTATATCTACAGTGCCCTGTCATAATTACTAGAAACGTAAACATACTACGGGAGCCCACCTTAACTGTCCATGCCCCCCCCCGATCCTTGGGGACAATGTTTTTCATAAAGATTAAAGCCTAAGGAACAATTTAAGACATGTCCTAAGAAAAAACTGGCTGTACTTTCAAAATGGCGTCCGTTTAAAAAAAAAATTGCAAATATTGTTTTTGTCATTTAACACAAAAACTAAAAAAAGATGGAAAAAAACTTTCTGCACAAAAACAAAGTGCATAAAATTTTGTACAATTTTGTTCCTATACACAATATTTGGATAGGAGTTACCATTTTCCAGATAAATGATTCAGCTCTTAAAATAAAATATAAAATTCAATAGAAAACGTAATACTAGAGGAGCCCACCCTTACTGTCTGTGCACCTCCCGATCCTTGGTGACAATGTTTTTCATGACATATCCTAAAAAAAACTGGCTGTACTTTCAAAATGGTGTCCGTGTGAATAACTTCATCGGATAATCGCCACATATGCGTTTGGTAAACACTCCTTTTAATATGCTCGATAAAGCAAGCTCTTGATGGTGGAATTGAAGAAAAATCAACTTTAGTGTCAATTGATAAAGACAAATCTTTGTCACCACAAATCCGGTATCAAAGAGTAATTTACATTTAATTTTATTCGAATGAGCCAACGGAATCCAAAAGATGCCACTATCAACACTTTTAACCCTAGTCTGTTCATAACCCATTGTTACCGTTTTCGAGATAAATGTCTGCAAATTATAATATTATTAGTGTTATTATTAATTTTTTTCAGTTTATTTTATTGTACTCTTCGCAAAAACGAAGAGTATATTGTATTTGATCGGCACTTTTCTAAAATCGTAAATATCGCTCGTAGAGAAAAATTTTTCATATTATTGTGTTAGTGAACGAATTCTAAACAACTTTTAAAATGTCCGTATGTCCGTCCGTCCGTCTGTCCGTCCGTCCGTCTGTCCGTCCGTCTGTCCGTCCGTCCGTCCGTCCGTCCGTCCGTCCGTCCGTCCGTCCGTCTGTCCGTCTGTCCGTCCGTCCGTCACGTTTCTTATAAGCACGATAACTCAAAAAAGAAAAGTCCGATTGTACTGAAATTTGGACAGTAAATTAATGTTAGCTAGGGGAAGAACCCTATTGTTTTTGAACAAAATCGATCAGTAAATAAAAATGTTATTAATGATTTAAATTTGAAAGTTTTTTTTTTATTTTTATGTTTTTGTAAAAATTTACATTTTTTACATTTTTTTACGTGTTAAGTAGTTCTTACGCTTTTGACTCGGAATCCAAGGGTCCCAGGTTCGAAACCCACATGTGGTATGGTATAGTTTTTTTTTTAATTTTTACTTTATTTTACACTGAGTCTTTCACCAACTAAGTTCGTACTATAAAATTAAACATGTCTAAAACTAACATTATTTACAAAAAACTGCGAAGAGTATCCTATAGAATGTGTAACAGTTATATAAAAAGTTTAGTAAACTGGCGAAGAGTATGTTTTTAGCTTGTTTTTTGTTATGTTAATAATATAAAGTTATATTATACGCCTTACAATTTTTTTTTTAATTAAAATTTGGTGATATACAGTGTGTCCCACTTTTCACACCTTTGTAGCTCAGTTATTAGTCACCCAATTTTAACCAAGTTTGGATGGGTACCAAAGACCTTTATTAAGTATACCTTTTTTAAGTAAAATAAAACTTATTTCAGTTATTGGCGTGCATTTTTATTATGAAAAAGGGGGTTAATTTTTCGGGAAATTATATTAGGCATTTTTTGTTGAAAAACTAATGCTATATTATTGATCAGAATGCTGTAGAATCGCTATATCCAGAATTTAACAACATTTTGATTTTTGGTTTTTGAATTACGGCCCACTTAAAATTGGTAACGAAATATTTGTCGAAAAAAAGTCATTCTTCATTTTCTCTTTAAATTCACTTTTTTTTACCATCCCATATCATCGAAACTTTCAAATTTCGAAGGCCAAGAATTTTCATTGAAAAATTTTGGGTCATCAGACCTGTAAATTATTCGTTCATTAAGGATTACCGAATTTGAAAGTGTCGATGATATGGGGTGGTAGAAAAAACGAATTTAAAGAGAAAATAAAGAATGACTTTTTTTTGAAAAAATGTATGTATGTAAATCCCGGGATCAAGAAAGCACGCTGTAAGTATTTAAAATTTGTATGCCTTTTAAACTAGTTAACAGTAAAATTAATTTTGTAACGGGTAATTAAATTACATCTATTAAAATATTTTTACTAAAAAAATTTTGAGTGATTTACCCGAATATTTTAAAAAATGGTTACTTTATTTAAATAAACTAAGGTTATCCCCCAATTGGGATGAAGGAGAGTATCGTATATTTAGGTGCAAAATGGCATTCTAAACACTTTTTTATTCTTTTAATTTTTCTCAAAAATGTAAACTTAAGCCAGAAAATCTCATTTTTATACTTCATAGCCGTCATTTTGGGTCAGCCATCTTGAATTTTTCAATTTTCAAAATTTTCAATTTTCAGTTGGTTTTCTTAAATATGTAGTTTCCGGGATAGCAAATTAACAAATTTAATTAATGTGCTTAGTGCTTAAAATTGTTTGTTTATTAATAACAAAATGAAAAAGGTCCCAGCGGCCTGTTTTTCTTTTTACCAATGTTCCTTAGACTTCAATAAGCAATTTGGAAAAAAAATTAGGCCGGTTAATTCTTTGCCAGAAAATATCTATCTCGATGCGACTAATCATATATAAAGAAAATAAAGGAGAAGTCATTCGGCATTATAACAATTTCGCACCCCCCCCCCCCCCCATAAAAACTTCTTAAAACCGGCCCTGGGTAGAATACAGTGATGACTAACTAAAAATCACTTAAATCACTTTTAGGGTGTTTCTCTACTAACGGGAAATCTGCCCATACAAGTTTGTCCGAGGACTTTTTTTTAATTAATAGGGGATAACACTACTTTAATATAAAGGTACAGTCTAACTCTTCCTCTATTATGAAGAGCCAGTCAAGTTATCCAGCAGTATTCATTTTATTTACGATTTACTAAAATATGATTCCAGGGTACTGAGACCCTTGCCCATTGAATTGACTTTGTGGAACAAAAATTAAAGAAATTACAGTAGATTATTATATTTAAAGTTTTCTATTATTCTCTAGAGTAGGGTGACCAGATTTTTGTGCTGGACACTTCTGCTGGGAAAAAAATTGATGAGCGGGGTGAGCAGAAATCCGAAAAATCATTTCTTGATCCCAACATTTTTTGATGACCGAGAGGAAAAATTTTTTTGATCACAGATAGTACTCCAAAATGCTGGACTGTCCAGCGAAATTCCGGACGTATGGTCACCCTACTCTAGAGTAACATAAATTAACAAAACTCTTTTGAAACAATAATTAAAATTCTCAAAAAAGAAAACAATTCTAAATCAAAAAGAAAATGAAAATGAAAATCAACTTCTACACTTAAAATCTTATATCTGGTTCTTAAGAATTTAAGAATATCTTCAGAATATTATTTTTGTGTCGATTTTTATATAAAAACTAGGTAATTATTAATTTATTATTATTTTTTGGCATCGGGCTGACGACAGGGTACTGACAAATTCGTTAAGAATCGATCGTTATTAAAAAAGTTACAACAATTACGCAATCCACTAGTGGCAATAATAGTATATTTTTGTTTATAAAATGTATAATAACTGAACAATAACTCAAATCGAGAAAATTAAACCCAAAAAAGCTAACCAGAGAACTGATTTATTGAGTAGTCCAGACACGTCTGCTTAGCACCAAAGACCGATTCACTACTAAACAAAATAGCGCCAAAACGTCATGTTTCATTTGTACAAACTTCATGTTGGATGCGTTCTGTTTAGCATAACTACGTGGTTAATCCAGACGTAGATTCGCTTCCAGTAGATTTTTAAATGTGGCTGGGGACTGACGTTAAAAAGTGTAGGACAATGTTTTATGCAGTATTTTGAGATGATAATTTTCAAAAAAGATCATATAACAATGTACATTGCCAACAACCATTATCATAAAATAGTTTGAGTAATAATAATGATGAATAAAAAGAAAATTTAATATTTACAACATTTGGTATCTTTGATTTCAGGTTTGGGACACACCGGGGTACTGACAATTTAACTCTATTTCCATAAAATTTGAAAATTTCGGCAATTTGTAGTTATACCTTAGAATATATGGTCGACATAACCAATCATTTACTTTAATTTTAATGAAGAAAATATTAGTATTTTGTATTTTTTGACATTTAGTTTCCTCTGGACACAAATTTTCCCATTAGTAGAGAAACACCCTTTACAGTTTACATTATTTATTTAAAAAAAAAATACATTTATTTATAGTTACTAGCACAAATCTTTTTTGTTTGTTATGCAATATACCCTACATTACATATTTTGAAGGTAATAACAAGCAAAATAATAACAACAAAATAAAAAGTACATGCTATTATTTTTAAACAAAATCGCAAATGTAAATAAATATATAAATTTTTGCATAAACATTGTCAGGGCATGCCTGTTCCCATGACCTTGAGATAAGAAAACTGCTTATTTACAGAAATATATGTAATTAAATAATAATCACAAAAAAAACATTACTGAGTTTTCAACTCTTAAAAATATACCTACTTATAGATAAGTTGAGTGAACAGGAATCCATTGTATAAACATAATTTTGCTGCGGTTTTATAAACACTCGAACTTCAGTCATTATATGAAATGTAACTAAACACAGAAAGAACATAAAGATGTAGGCTCGGATGTAGGTACTAGCTTCAGTTAAGCGAAAATTAATACTGAAAGGCATTCTCACAGATTTGAGAGTGAAATTGAAAAATTAGTAGTTTTTTGTCCTATACACTTTCTATTTTTGAAAAATATTACATTACTGACTGTACTATGTGAAAAATGCTCTTGATTTTTATCAAGAATCAATCCTCCTGAAACACCTCCATTGTTTAGACGCTCTGTGTATTCAGTATTAAACCGAGATTAAAAGGAGATATGTATATTTCAGTAAAAATATGTTTCTATTCTATAGATTGAGTTAGCAAAATGAAGGACCTTCTTTAGAAAAGGGCACCCACTGGGTTTTTGATGGGGTTTTGCTGCGCAACCTAAAATTAAATTACTGTCCAAATTTCAATACACTCGGACTTTCTACTTTTAGTTATAGACCAAGCAAATCTCAGAGTAAAATGGGTTTGACGTGAACTATTTGGGGACAGTTATTTGTTTATCGCAATGGATAGCTCTATTAATGTAGGATAAGTACATAAAGTCGCAAAAATCCCGACGTGAGCTAAAGCCGCCATTTAGAAAAAATGACCGCCAGAGACATTTTCTTTAAAATCATATATCTTAGTAACCGTTGCTCCGATTTTAGATTTCTTTTTTTTGTTCCATTCCTCACTTCACATTTTACAGAAAGTATGATTACATATTTTACGATAAAATAAACAATAAACTTAGGAAATAAAAAAATAATTTAAATATTACGGAAATTTAAACTTTTGTAAACTCGAGACGTTTCTACTGAAATTTCTAGTCAAATTTTAAAAGAATAATTTTAATGAAAGTTCTAGAGCACACAATTTGCTTTCATTTGTTTTTTGTCCGATGTTACTAACTCAAATATTAACGGAGTAGTAGTTATTTATATATAAAATTGTAATCATTTTTAATTATGTACATTAAGGTATAAAAGGTGTCCAGTCAGTGTTCTCTCGGAAGATGTGCAAAACGGCTAACTTTATAAAAAAACTTTCTTAGCAAAACTTTCAATGTTTCGTCTCTACTAAAAATTATTTTCAATTGGTGTCACAAAAACGAGTCACACAAGAAAGTATAATTATTTTAAATAGAACAGCCTGTATTTCCTTAACGCCAGTTAAGCCTCCAAGGGCCCTGTATTACACCCTAAAATATTTTGCCAAGTTATTTTTTCTGTTTTTTTTTGGACAGTTTACAAACATTTTTGACTGGCACATCTCCGCGACTTATTAATCGTTATTTCTAAAAATGTGGGATGTTGTTTGATAATGATGTATTTACTGAAAAACAGTTTTGAAATAAATCTTTAGTATATCGGGTGTCCAAAATATTTGCGTACATTTCTTGATATTTAATTATTATTTTTCTCATTTTTTTTAAATGGAATGCCTAGGTATTTTTTACATGAATGAATAAAATATACAATTCCTCACATTTTAATATCTCTTTATTTCTATTTCAAACGTTTTTTGAGATATGATTATATCAAATAATTTTTGCGTAAATTAAGGTGCTCTTTATTTTAGCATTCAAATCTATATTTTGTTTTACATTTTTTTAAATTTTTTTAAATGGAAAGCCTATAATTTTTTTAAATGGATGAGTAACGCTTACAATTTCTCACATTTTGATATCGTACACTTTCTTTTATGAACGGTTCTTGAGCAATAATTTTTTTTCACGATACTGAAACTAACCTAACAAACAACTGCTCAAAATGTCCACCATTTTGATTCAGGTAATACTGAGGTCTCTTGATAAATGAGCGCCTTACACAGTGTAACATATCAACATTTATATGATTTAAACACCGACGATCCATCTTCTCGAGTCGTTGGTTCTACTTTATAAACGTCTGACTTCACAAATCCCCAAAGAAAAAAACGCCCTGAAGTCAAGTCGGGTGACTTAGGCGGCCATGTAATGTATTTGAAATAATTATATCTCAAAAACAGTTTGAAATAAAAATTAAGTGTATAATATTAGAATGTGGGCAATTTTATGCTCTATTCATCCATGTAAAAAAATATAGGCATTCCATTTAAAAAATTTGAGAAAAATAATAATTGAATAACAAGAAATGTAAACAAATATTTTGGACCCCTGGTATAATAATAATTTATTTCAAAAATGTTTTTCAGTAAATGCATCGTTATTGAATAACACCCTATATTTTTAGAAAAAACAATTAATAAATCTCGGAGATATGATATCGAAAAAATGTTTGTAATTTGCCAAAAAAAACAGGAAAAAATGTATAACTTGGCAACGCTGCTTGCGATTGGCAAAAAAATTTAGGGTGTAATTCAGGACCCTTAGAGGCTTAACTGGCGTTAAAAAATTAGAGGGTATTCCATTAAAAAAATTATACATTCTTGTGTAACTCCTTTTTGTGACACCTTGTATTATTCAAAATAATTTCACGTTGTAGTAGAGATGAAACATTGAAAGTTTTGTTAAAAAAGTTTTTTTATAAAGTTACCCGTTTTTGCACAATCTTCCGAGGAAGCACTAACTGGACACCTTGTATATTTCCAAGAACTCAAGTCTTATTTTCTTCAGTTATCTTCTATTTTATGCCCAAACATGCAATAACACTTTCGATCGTACATAAGAAGGGGAAGAGAACAAAAAAAAAGAAATCTAAAATCGAAGCAATGGTTACTGAGATATGTCCTTTTAAAAGAAACGGTTCTGGCGGCCATTTTTTCTAAATGGTGGCATTAGCTCACATTGGGATTTTTCGGAACTTTTATATCCTCATTCTAGTCAAAACTGGATTTGCCTGCACTATTATTGTGCTCACAAGAAACGTAACAGATGAATAGACAGACAGATGTACAAACGGACATTTGAAAGTTGTTCAGTTCAGAGTTTGATTACTAACACAACATGATTTTTTTTCTCTATAAGTGATATTTGTATGCATTGTCCATGCACAAAACCATCTCCATGAATATCAATTTCAAGATAGTTATAATACCAGGCATAAACCTATAATTGCACCACATTTCCGTTTATCAAGGAATATTAATAGTTACAGATATTTATCAGTAAAATTATATAATCTGCTACCAAATGAATGGAAGCATTTAGAAAAAAAAAAGTTTTTGATAAAAGTTAAAGGTTTTCTGAAAGAAAATGTTTTTTATAAGGTCCAAGAATTTATTGATTATTTCGGCACATCTCATAATCAGGTCTCCTAATTTTCAATTATCAATTTTATTGCACTGACATGTATATTTTACCTGTTCATGAAGTATTTTCTTAATTACTTTCTGCTTTCTTGTCTTATATTATTATATATTTTATCATGATATTGTAATGTTTGTATACTTATAATTTTGTATGTTTTTTACCTTGAATGTAATTTTGCAATGTTTTTTATTGACGAGTGTACACAATTGTAATTGTCTCACATGAAATAAATTATCTATCTATCTATCTATCTATCTATCTATGGTTTTAGAAATGTGCCAGTCGAATACAATGTACTTTTCGTTTTTATTCTTGCGAAGAGTATAATAATAACTGGTAGGTACCTAGATTGTCACATGATGTTATATTTTGTATTATTATTTAAGCGTTTATGAGGGGGAAATAAAAAGTTATAATTTATTCTTTCTTACAAAAAATAAAATCGATAGACTCACAATAATCCACCCATTTTACCTTGTTTTCAAATGGTTTTTGTGTTGACCCTGTATCTAGGCAAAGTTAAACAAAAGTTAATACTAAAGGCATTGCATAGTCGCTTTGGGTGTAAAAGTTTTTTGCCCTAAGTAGGTATATAGGTATATACACTTTTTATTTTTGAAAAATATTACATTTTGGGCTGTATGTGAAAAAATACGATTGATTTAGTCAAGAATCGATCTCGCTTATATATTGAGATTAATAGGAGATATTACAAATATTTAAGTCAAAACATGTTTCTATGTTACAGATTTAATTGGTACATAGCATTTCCTCTCTTAATTAGCCAGAATGCCTTTGTTTTTATTTCCTAATTAGAGCGAATGTAGGTCTTTAGTACGTAAAAACTTGTTCTTTCAATAAACATGTCAATGATGGCGTAAAAGCTAGACAGATTTCAATGAGAAATGGTCAGTTAAATATTTGTTTACCGTTTAATACTTACTTGGCTGTATCTAGCCAATGACAAACTTAATGATTGTCATCAAAAAGCTGTTAAGAGTAGATGATAAAAAATACCATTTTGATTATGTTGTAAGATAATAATATTAATTATTATATTGTCATGTTGATTTATATGTTATAAATTGGGTATGTTTTCCGTATATAGTATATAAAATTTTACTTCAAATAGTGTATTACAACATAAATATAATGTAAGAAAATAATACGCCGACTGGTTTAAAATATATTAGAAAACTATTTGATAATTAACAATGCGTTATTCTAAATGTAAACTGTATTAAGCGTTCTGTCGAACTGCCCTTTCCCGCTGATTCATGCAAGCAAAGCAAATACACAGCTTGGTCGCCATGTATAATAACCATCTTATTACTCAAATATTGTATCTACCTACATCTTGCTGTTAAGGTCAAATATTTTCTAACATTTGACCATTCTTTCTATGCGGACTGTCCCAGACCGCCAGCCACCATATAACCTCTCGTTTATCTATTGACAACAGCAATTATGCTAACCATGGCCTTACCCAACAAACAGGCAGTGTCGGTCTGTAACTTTAATTTTCATGCGTGCATCCATGACTAATTTTCTAACTTATTTCAACTGCCTCATAGACGTGTCATCTCAGAAAATGAATAAGCAATAATGGCCTCAGTCATTCTCATCCACATATCCACGTTTTATCTTTTTCTATCTCAAATGATGTCTCTACGTGTCAACTCAGACAATAAGTAGGCAGTATCAGCCTTAGTTGTTATTTTACTCATAGCTACGTTTCATCTTTTACTATCTCAGATGGCGTGTCAACCAGAGTGTATTAAATAGGTGATGCGACAAGAACCCGCACGGTGGCTTCATAAGTGCTTACTTTGTACATAATCTAATAGATGGCAGGAGCAATAGGGTTCGTCGTTATTTATGCATAGAAAGATAATTTTGCACGTTCTGTGCATACTTGCATACAGTATTGCATACATTTCCGGCCTTTCGTTTGTGTTTAGTGAAACAAGAGTCCAGTGACATCTGACATTAAATAGCTAAATTAAAAACCAAATTGTGCACGGGCCTCATATATGCAACACTACATGCAGCATGGCAATTCGTCTATGGGGCATCTGCACATGACGTCACAGCTAACATCAAAAATATATATTTCTTAAGATTGACATGTATTACGTAGCTAATATTAAAATTTCCGCCTGGTTCCTGTACTTTCAACCAAAATCTAGCTCAACGCAATGTTTATGAAGTTGGAGCCAGTATGACTTCATGCTAAAAATGCGTATACAAACATTAAAAATGAGAATAAACTTAGAAAACTTAAAATTTGAGGTTATGTTAGTTATATGATGCACATGCCCTATTTATACACAGGCAATTGTAGGACCTTAAAGCTCGCGTCATCTACTAAAGTAAATAGAAACCATGCACTTATAAAGCCATTATTTTCATAGGAAAGTACCGTATGTCGGACCACCTATTTAATACACCGTGGTCCAGACGAAGATGGTTGTTTTCGCAGTGCTTGCCGATATGCCAACTACAGGTGCTGGTCTGATAAACTTCGATACCACACCTTCCCTGGCTAAGGAATCGGCTATTTCATTGCCTTCCATGCCAGATTGACCTGGTATTCAGACCAGAGTTAACTTGTACAGATTCGGACTCGTATAGAAAACCTGAAGAACCTGGAAAATTCGGGGAATTTTAAAAACCCTTAACATATCATGGAAATCTCAGGGAATTTTAAAAATTTGGCAAAAATCAGGAAATTTTGAGTAAGAATAATGATAATAATGCACTGTTCACGAGGTCCTTCTGTTATTTTCAATTATTTTTAAACTGCAATTTTTTTTGAAATCAAAAATAAAAAAAATATTTAATAATAATAATAATAATAATAATTTATTAATCGCTTCGATCACAATATCTGACATAGGATAGGTCAAAGAAACAGTATATGTAAAAAATACAAAAATTGTCTAAAATTATCTTTAATATAAAATTATCATTATGTGCCATTGAAAAACTTTTTTTTTGTCATGAAAACCTGTGGAATTCAGGGATTTTTTTCAACTGCGTAAAGTCTGAACTCAGTTGTATCTGTCCAATCGGATTAGAGGCTTTTGGCAGTTCCAGACCAATTTAGAATTGCAGCGATATGAGCCAAGAGCTTTAAAAGCTGCTGCTTGGCTGTCTGAAAAGATTCTTATTGATCTGTGTCTAGGATGAATCTATTCAAGCCTCTTTGTACACAGTTCAATGGCGGGAATTTCCGCCCGAAATAGACAGTCGCATTGTTACCCAGACTCGAAGTTATTCTTACCTTTGGGTTGCAACTGTATACTCTGGCTCCATCTCCTTAAGGAGTTTTGGAGCCATCTGTCTCCTCTTTGTAGGTCGATTTTATTCCGATCCCATTCGTCTCTTCCAAGAAAAAGGCAGTTCATAGTTGGTCATGGTAGGCATCACATCTGAAAGCATTCCCAGGATGTCGTGATTATCTATGTCACTTGACACCCTCCTGCATTCCATGAACTAATTGAGATATTAAAAAAATGCAATGAACATAATTTTTCTTTGCATTTCTCAAGCTACATTTTGAGGTTTTCAAAAAAACAAATACTAAAGTTAGGGATTTTTTGGATTTTAATGATTTTAACTGTTTGATTTATCATTCTACAACTTTGAACTAATTGAGATATGAGAGGAACATAGTTTTTATACCTTTTTCAAACTACTTTTTGACATTTTCAAAAACATAAATAACCATCGTTTTTTCATATTTTATTGATTTTTTTCGAAGTTCAATGCTATTAACACAGTGTAAAAGATTTTCACTTTATCTTTTTTCATGAAAGGAAACCCTTGTCCCTTTTGGAATAAAAAAAGTTACAAGCAGTGCAATATTGGCGATTTCTCAGCTTTTTGGCGGAAGTTGACAATGAATATCAAATTTTATTTTGCAGGCAAGTAGCTCTATAAATAGAACTTCACATTAAAACAAATATTTTCTATTTTGTGACCTCAATTGAGATTTAAAAAGAAACATTTTATTTACATTTTGCTTGATACCTTGCACAGAGGCTACTGTTTTTAAATTTTAGGTATAGGTCTAAATATTTTTCTTTTATCTATGTCAATTAAAATACCTATAGAAAACCATATTATATTTCTTTATCTCTGTTAATGGAGGTTTTATGATAAGAATAATTATCAGCATAGTCTCATATTATTAATAGCTAGCTGATAACCATAACTGTGGTACATGAGTCATAAATTACACCGCTACACAAAAAAAAAAGTCGTGAACCTGAAACAAAACCTGTCAAAGTGTATATATTTTTGTGCGCTGAATTCGAATCTGCCAAGAGGTTTGGCCTATATCATCTAAACTTTTTTCTACGTTCGATGAACTTCAAAATTTTTCTTGAAAACTGAGGAAGTTTGAATTTCATCGAATGTAGAAAAAATTTCCGATAACAGGCCAAATCTGATGGCAGATTTCGATTCATCGCATAATAATACATACAGTTTGACAGGTTTTGTTTCAGGTTCACGACTTTTTTTTTTGTGTGCCGGTGTTATTTTTTAAGCAAACAGATGTAAATATAAATATTGTTGTTTAGTTCAATCAATGAATGCCCAAAAGGGTATTGTAGAGAACATGGTGGGGGGGGGGGGAGAATTTTTCTCTTCAGGAATGTGTTGGAGGTAGTTCACATACTAAAAGTCCCCACCCCTAGCCCTGCCACTGCAGAGGGGAGGTGGAAAGGTCCCTCTTTTCCATTCTTGGCTTATAACTCGGAAACGATGGGTCGTACGGAAAAAAGTATTCTATGCAAAATTAAACATACTTAAATTTCCTACGAGATATTCATTTTTCATTTTCTTCCTGTGTGTTATAGTTTCTGAGATATTCGCCAGCGAAAATCGATAATTAATAAATAAATCAATTAGGTATCTGACATTTCTCTATCAAAACCGTTTACCGTGGCCTGCTAATAAATCAGTTACAAAATAACCTTTATTTTACCACTCGATGTATTTACTAACGTAGTATTTTGTTGAAATCTATACATTTTCTTAAATATGATTATTAAATATTATTATTTAATTATAAACTAAACCAGTACAGAACAGCATAGAACAGCACAGAATTTTTTGCGTAATCTATAGAAACATGGCAAAGTAGTACTTGTTTCCCTATTCAGGCTCAGAAATTGTAACAGATCATTGTTGATCTATGAAAATTATGCTATTACATTACAGTCAATAGAATAGCTTGGAAATTTGCAGCATTATAGTTTAAATTTGATTTTTTTTACTACAAGACATTAAAATAGATAAAAATACAGGCCAACTATTTTAATGCGTAGATGTTATTAGAATAATAAGAAAAAATGTATACTTACCTATTGTTGAACATTCTATAGCATACCCTTCACAATTTGTTGAAAATATGTACATTTTTTAATTCGCTGACTAAGAATGTTTTTTTTTTTTGTTACAGTTTTTCTTTAACGTTGATCGATACTCTGGACAGTCTGGTGGTACTCGGAGACCTAGGTGAATTTGAACATGCTGTGAAACTTATCATAAGGGATGTGTCATTCGACAACGATGTTGTTGTCTCCGTTTTTGAAACGAATATACGAGTTTTGGGGTATGTACACTTACTTTTTTCTTCTTTGTTGATAATTTATTTCCATCGAAACAAATAAAACACTTGCCAATTGTGCATTAACCCTTTTGCTGCGGGGGAAGTGAATATGTACGCAAAAATCTATCGTGTCATATACACAGGCAGCGTATATTTACGTACGATGTGAGGCCGCACGGAATAAGGCTTGATCAGCCATTGAATGTGGTCACTAAGGCCATTGTGCTAGTAATAAGCGCAAGAAAATCTGTAGTGGGAAACATTCGGTCTGTTCCCTTCAAAATTAGTAACACATAGATAGCATATAGATCGGAAGGTGGATAGATCAGCAAGCCGTGACAGCACACAGCCAGGCGAATTGGTGTCCCGTCCCGAAAGGGCTAATATATTTTTTTATATTTACAAAAAAAATTTTTACTGGTAGCTGCGCCATTTTTTTTTTTTCGTAGAAAATTGTAAAATTTCAAAGCACAACGTTACACAGTTTTATATAGTTTAATTGTGCATAATTCTTGTACATTTTATTTGCCAATATAAAGATTTTGTAGGAAACGTGTTGCAACAAATGGAGGAAATTAATTTTATTGATTTTTACTCAACAAGTATTGGAAACCGTGCCCTGAAACTTTAAATTTTGTTACCTTTTTATTTACAATTACTTTTGACAACTTAGCCTTCTTTTTGGTGTCCAGTTGGCACTTCCTTGAATCGTCTTTTGCTTAAATATTTAAATACCCCAGATAAATGATGCATCAGCATTTAATAAGCTCAATATTGATTTTTTTTAATAACATGACCTTGTCTACAATGTGATTCTCATCGTGTTTAAAAATATACCCATGTATTCAAATGAGTACTGAACCAAAATAATAATTTTACAATAAAAATTGTTAATTTGATAATCACCTTTCATAAATTATAAATAACAGAATAACAACTTTAACACGAGTATAAACATTGTGTAAAATAAGTTGCACTATTGGCGGAACAAAATGTGTTACTTGGGGATTCCAGGTTAATAAATTGAGGGAAGCTAATGCCAGTTAACGTGTTACTGATTAACAGCTTCCTTGAATGGGTTTATTTAGCATATTTTTATTACATTTTCCAAAAGATCTCTTAATTTTAGAGCGAAATGCAAAAAACCAGAATATTCTAGGATCTCTATAGGCTTTAAAATTAATCAAGATCATCGACACTGCGTGACGTCATTCATTCATTCATTTATTTTCATTCCTCTGTTTTAGGCACTTATATGCTTCATACTCGTGTGTTAAAATACTCCAATAGTCTTCAAATCACCATAATCAATTAAACCTGTGGTAGGATTAGACAACTCTAACACCATAAACACAACTTCGAGACAGACTTTCAAATTCAATGACATCAGCACTTTGAGCATGTTGGTTAATGTTTAAAGCAGTGTATTTCTGAAACTACTTATCGGATCGACCTCAAGTTTTCAGTGTTATAAGGGTACAAACATACTGGAGCGGCGAGCTACGCGTCGAGCTATGCGCTAAGAGGCGATGTACACAGTGATACACGCTTCATGGGTAACATAGTTAAGCTTCATTCAAAGCAGTTTAGAATGCGTTGTAAACGAAATTTTTAATAGTTATCAATATGAGTTCCCACAGTGACGACGACATTCTTTGTCATCACAAAGAATGTCGTCGTGTACATTATACTGTCTATCATAATAGTCCATAGCAAGTGAAATTCTTAATGCCGAGCCAAATTTTTAAGTAACTTATGTATACTAAAAATTCTCCAAGTGGTATTATCGGGTGAAGAGTACTGCTGAGAATTATCATAAGTGTTCTGTTTTGTGCATAGATAGATAGATAGATAGATAGATAGATTTATTCATGTTAAAAATTATAAAATTGTACACACGTCAAACAGAGTTACACTTACAAATAGGTATAAAACAATGATCATATAATAGACAAAATTGTGGGACAAACAATCGAAACAAATAAAATTTTTGAAGTAATAAATAATGCTGCTTAGTAACTACCCATGGATTTGGTTAAAATACGATTGATGTATAACTTTTTTTTTTAAGAAACTGCAGATAAACATACCCTTTCTTATTTTTGCTATTACTTCTCTTAATGAATCTAAATTAAAGCTAAGTCGCTTGATAAAAATTCTTCGACACTGTAAAAGGCATTTGTAAGTAGATACATTTTTATTCTGGTTTTAAATATTGTTTCATTTAAAAGTTTTATTTCGGGAGGCAGTGCGTTGAATAACTGGATCCCATAGTATCCTGTACCATCCCTAGTTTTAGTAAGGCGCAGAAAATTTTGATGAATATTATACTTATTTCTGACATTATAAGAATGTAATTCATTGCGTGATGTATATTTGTGCAGGTTATTTTTTATGTAAATGAGACATTGGAGTATATAGGTACATGGTACTGTTAGTATATTTAATATTTTAAACTGTTCTCTACAGTCGTCTCTAAACTTGAGTCCTGTAATAATACGTATGGCCTTCCTCTGCACGGAAAACACGTTGGCAGATGAAGTCGCATGACCCCATACGAGAATTGCATATGATAATACCGAATGGATTAAGCCATGATATGCGGCTACCAATGCATTTAGGGAAATTTTGCCTTGAATATTTCTAAGCAAATAGATATTTTTGGAGATTTTTTTACAGACATAAGACGTATGTTGATCCCATAGTAGTTTCGGGTCCAAGTATAGTCCAAGAAATTTGGTTTGGTTACATATATAGGCATATGATGCGTAAACGTGCGTTAACTCGAGCTAAAACATCGACAAAGAAATCGCAAAATTAAATCGCCGCTTGAAGAGCACTGTCCATCGTAGCTCGACGTATACCTAAACGCTTCACTATGTTCGCCCTCATTTAAAACCATTAGATAAATCTTGCATCTTGGAGTGAAGCGCCGCTTGGCTCATAGCTCGACGCTCCAGTATGTTTGTACCCTAATTATTCGACGATTACTTCGCATAAACATACTAAAAAGTGAAATATGAAATTTAAATAAATGACCCCATTAAGTAAAATGCTTTACAAAATGGACAAAGAAAATATGCAATTTGTGGATTTCACATTCAGAATCTATTTCAAAATTTTACACGTAGAAACTAACCTAAACTGTTCAGACATTTCTTCCACAGTGACGTAACACTGTATTTTTTTGCAATCGTAATCCAAATTTGCAACAAATTCATGTTATGTGATTTCTACAAAAATTTCAAATACATAGACTGTAATGTATCATTTATTTGCGCAAATTGTTCCTGGGTCTTTTTTAATACCAGTTTAGAGTGCAATTTTTTTACAGAGATCCCGATCTACTCGTAAAATCAATCAAAATCCCAAGATTTCAGGATTGAAAAACCTAATAACTGAATATCCCGATTAGTCTTACATTTTTCAATTTTTTCATAAATCGAACTGTTAGCACTAGCGCTTTTTCTCCACATTTAGAATCTGCCACTGTTTAATATTATATTTTTTTTACTCAACAATTTTGAATGTCATGAGTAATATAATTGTGAGAATATTAACAATTTCCAGTGGTTTATTATCAGCACATATCCTAGCCGATTACTTGCTGCAAAGAGATGGCATTATGCCGTGGTACAAAGGAGAGCTTCTGGACATGGCCAAAGATGTTGGGTATCGGTTGTTGCCGGCGTTCAACACAACTACAGGAATACCGCATTCTAGGGTAAAGTTAAACATTATAAAAAAAAACTAGTAGTTACTACATTTGCATTTTGAAAATTGCAGGTCAACATGAAATATGGCTTGAAAAGTGACCGTTTGGAATCCGCCCGAGAGACCTGCACGGCCTGTGCCGGTTCGATGATCTTGGAAATGGCCGCTCTCTCCCGTCTAACGGGAGAACCAATTTTTGAGATCAAGGCTCACAAATCCATGGACGAGTTGTGGAAGATGAGGCATCGGAGCTCTGATTTGATGGGCACGGTACTGAATGTTCATTCTGGGGACTGGGTGAGAAGAGATTCGGGCGTAGGAGCCGGTATAGACTCTTACTATGAATACTGTTTGAAGGCGTACATCTTGCTGGGAGACAATAAGTACCTCAATAGGTTTAATAGGCATTACAATGCCATCATGAAGTACATTTCACAGGGACCAATGCTGCTGGATGTTCATATGCACAGGTAGGATAGTTTTTAGTAGGGGAAATTGTAAATACCTGAGGAACTCTATCAAATATCTTGTGGCGATATTTTCCAGCTTGACTTTTAGGTTAAAAGGTGCTTAATTATCAACTGCAGAAAAATAAAATTTGTCCGAAGGTGGACTGAGGAATTGTTACTTAAAACTTGTTCTGATGGGTTCATTTTAAAATTGATAATATTAACAGGTGCCAGAAATTTTCCGTGGGAACGGTATATATTTAACGATTTTTAGCGAAAAAATGGCTAAGTTTTGACCATATTTTACATTTTATAAAGCATGTTTTTTTTTTCATGCATACAAATAGGTTACTTGGACATCAAAAAACAACAAATATTTCATGCCAGGGAATTTAGGGGCTAGTTTTAAAGGGGTTAAAAATATGGGTTAAAAATATGAACTTTTCATAGTAAAGTGGTATAAAAAAAATTAGATTTCAACATGTTTTAGTTAGAAATATTGACCATATAGTACACTACCTGGGGGTAAAAATATGTATAATTTCGGAAAAATTTCATATGTGATGATAATTTTTCTTTATGGGTTATTGTAATAAAAGGTATCAGTTTCTATATGATCCGGATACTTGCTCTTACCCTCGAAAAGGCGAAAACCACCCCTAAATTTAAATATTCAATCTTTGAAAAAGTATTACTAATTTATATTTGAAACGTAGGATGTTATGTTTTTGGAATCACTGATTATGAATCTGAAGTCAAAATTAAAAAATTCACAATGGTGGCTCTAACACAGAAGAAGAATCAATCAGAAGGGAATGTCGGCAAAAAATCCTTTGATCTCGTGTTGTAAATCTCCGCCATTCTTTTGTTGGGCGAGTTCAGGACAGTACTCAATATTTTTTACCCCTTTTAGGAACGGCCCGGTAGAGAATCAGAAAACCTGTGAAACATTAGATGAAGACAAATAATATTTGTTTTAGATTTCCGATGTTTCTTAACTAATTAGGCGGCATCATGATACAAACTGTATCACGAGGCGAGATCACGCCATTTGTCGCTGACGACAGCCGGTTACAGAAGAAATCCGTGCTCCGGGCCTGGCACGATTTTTTACAATTCCGTCCGAGACTGACAGTGCGCGATGTTGATGCGCGGGCTTTTCCCGCCAATGAGAGAGTATATTCTGATTGTTTCTTCTTCTGTGGCTCTAATGTGGTGGAGGGATTTTTTTTTAAACAAGTGTTTTAATCGGACCAAAAAAATTGAGCATCTAGGTGATGCTATATATTAACGAAAAACAGCATTTTTTACCCCCAGACCTCAAGAGTTTGACGCGTATGTTTGTCTGTCTGTCTGTGGCTTCATATCTCTTCAACAGGTGATCCGATTTTGATGCAGTTTTTTTATTTGAAAGAGTATTTTGTCGAGAAAGTTATAGGCCATATTAGATTTTGATGTTAATGCGCCATGTTGAACTTCTCTAGAAATTGTCCGATTGAAGTAAAATTGAAAATGTGCAGACAATTATGATAGCTCAACATGATTTAGGCCTCATTTTGATTCGGTCATATGAATCTGGTACGATAAGATACGTTGATCTTGTTGAAAAAGAAGTTAATTACTGAGCAATTACAATAACAAAATGGCGACATGTTGTTAGAAAAAAATGTGAAGACGCATATTATATCGGCCATAATTCTTTATTTTTTGTCATGTAGAAACAAACAAAAAATTATTTTAAAGATTGATTAATTATCTTTAATTTTATTCCTTAGAATTGTTGATGGAAGTGTCACAGTTGCTAAGAAATTCAACATTTTAAACCAAATACTTTATCCTAAAAACGGTCGGATGCCATCTATAAAAGTAAATATCTCCAGAACTATCAACCCTACAAAAGTATTAAAAAAAAAAAAAATAATTCATTCTCAGTTTATAAGCTTAATTTTTGACATCCACCATATTTTCTCTAAAATTAATATTTATATTTGCAGACAAACGAAAATTTACATTTTTCTAAAATCCCATTTACTATCATGTTGCCAAAAATGAACGAAATCCATTTTATATGACATTATTCCAAAGTTAAAACCTCTAGTTACTGTACTAATAATACATCCCCAAAAAGGTTATGAGAACGAATATTTGGGGTGTTTGCTCAATATAAAATGTATTATTGATGTAAATATGTATTTGATATAGAACAATCTTTGTTTAAAAAATTTGTGATGTAGTATGTGTCGCTAATTTTAAACATTGGAAGTCTTATTTTTCAACGGCTAAATAAATATCCATTCAAAATATGTAATCTGCTATTGTATAAAAACGAAAATAATAAATAATAACCTATTGTTTAAAGGTCATCCTGGTTTCATTGAATATTTGAATGTATGTTTATTTTTTCCAATGTAAGGACTACATATAGTATACTAATTTCATTGTATATTAATAAAAATGATAATTTATTTCCGTAGTTTTTGGGCTGACCCCACTTGAAAAAACCCCATGTGGATTTTTCAAATTATTTGCTAGAACTGTTAAATGTATTAAAAGAAAATTAAAACTCAAATTCAAATTCAAGATATATTGAAATATCATTACTATCATTATGAAAACGTTAATATGTAATTAGTAAAATAGAAACTAATAATGTGTTCTAAGTAAAGCGTTTGACTTGACAAACCAGGAGCCAATTAATTGATAAATTGAGTTATTATGGTCTATCAGACCTAGCATGTTTGTGGAAATAGAGAGGTGTAAGATCAAAACCTGCCATTATAGAACACGGAGTTGCACAAGGCAGCATAATGGGCCCGATTTTATTTTGTGTCTACACTTCAAGCTTAGCCCAAACAGGCTCACCAATCCGAGCATACTCCAGTCCTGAAGAATGCGCGGTATTCATTTTTGAAATCCCGGGATTTTCGGGACCACAAATTCGACCGGGATCCCGGGACTTGTATGCTCGGAATTCTCGGAAATATAGTTGTTCTCAATCAAAATTTGATATAAGCGGCATTACTGGTTTGTTTGCTTCATGTTATTGTATAATATACAGTGTGTCCCAGGATAGATGTAACAAGAGGTGTAATGGACCAAAAATTTTGGAATTTTGGAATTTTGGAATGGTATTTGGGGATTGAGTCCTGCTTGTTGTAAAACTAAAGTATACCAAAAATGACTTGATTTGGTGTTCTACAGGGTGTTTTATAAGCAAAGTTGTAAAAATCACCACTTATAAAGTACCTTTATTTTTCAAAATATGAAAAAATTCCACTAAGAAAAGTTATTTAGAATGCAACTTTATATCTCCATACCAAATTTCAGGAATATAAAATTATTTTTTTGAAACTTCCCATTTTTTCAATGAATTAGTATTTTATTTTGAACCATTCAATTAAAACTGCATAGAAATTATTTTTTGTAAATTAATATTTAAAGTTATGTAGAAGCTAAAAGTAGGCTATGAGAAAAGCAGTGGATACACATTTATCATTTATTATTGACATATCTGTCAAACGTAGTCAATATTATCCTTAATTTCTGTTTCAAATTAACGAACCAAGCATAAAAAATTAAGCGAAAATGGAACTCACAGTGCGTGAAAAAATTTATATTGTGCAATGCTACGGAATTGGCGGTGAAAACTCGCTAAGAGAAATGGTAAGCCAATTTAATTTGAAATTTACAAACACTGCTTTGTCACGTTCTCAGGCTATGAGAATAATTAAAAAGTTTCTGGCTACTGGTAGTGTTCTTAACATGAAAAGAAAAATGAAAGCATATGATGAAGACAATGTTGGGGCTATTATAGCTCATGCTTCTGTTATAGAAAATCCTAGGATGCCACTAAGAAAGAGATTAGCTCTTATTAATATTAGCAAGTCTGAACTCCAAAGAATTTACAAGGCAAAGAAAATTAGGGCATATAAAGCAAATTATAAACATACGCTTGAAGAGGGAGATGACGGCCGTAGGTTGGATTTTTGTTTGGCCATTGGAGAAAAAATCATGGAAGAGAGATTTTTTCATCATTTCATAATTTTCTCAGATAAATCCACATTCACAACCAATGGTGTTGTTTCATCTCAGAATTGTCGGTTTTAGGCTTCTGAAAATCCAAATTTTAGAATTCATTGTAGAAGACAATATTATAAAAAAGCAAATGTGTGGTGTGCCGTTTCTTATCACGTTGGAGTTATTGAACCTTATTTCATTGAGGGAAGGTTAAACCAGCACACTTATTTACAGCTTCTTGAAAGATTTTCTGAAGAACATTTAAATATAGATATGCCTTTAGTTCATTTTCAACATAATGGTTGCCCTGGCGCCTCCACAGAAATGGTTAATCGGTGGTTGAATTTAAATTTTGGAGAAAATTGGATTGCCAAGAATGGACCGATCAAGTGGTCGGCGAGATCCCCAGACCTATCAATATTGGATTTATTTTTATGGGGTCGCCTCAAGCAGTTGGTTTACGCTGAACCACTTCCTAACGATGTAGGAGTATTGAAGCAGAGAATTACAAATGCCATAAACTCCATACCGTTAGATCATATTCGAAACAGTTTTAAGTACTTCAGGCGAAGGATCGAAATGTGTGTGGATGTGGGTGGTAGCTACGTCGAATAATAAAAAAATTGTAAACATTGTTTTGTATTGGTCAATAATTAATTTGTTTGTGAATCTGTTATATTTTTGACATTTATTACTTGTTATAATTTTTAAACCTCATTAATCTTCTGTTAGTAATTGTTTCTTGTTTTACAATTAGTTCAATTAACATTATACCTTCTTACATCTCGTATATTCAATTTTTTATTTACCAATAGCCTAGTTTTTGAGATGATTAACATTTGCTCCTACACAACTTTAAATATGAATTCAACTCTTAATTCGCAAAAAATGGGAAGTTTCAAAAACATAATTTTATATTCCTGAACTTTGGTATAGAGGTATAAAATTGCATTCTAAATAACTTTTCTTCGTGGAATTTTTTCATATTTTGAAAAATAAAGGTACTTTCTTAGTGGTGATTTTTACAACTTTGCTTATAAAACACCCTGTAGAACACCAAATCAAGTCATTTTTGGTATACTTTAGTTTCACAACAAGCGGGACTCAATCCCCAAATACCATTCCAAAATTCTTGGTCCATTATACCTCTTGTTACATCTATCCTGGGACACACTGTATATATAACCAACTTAGCAAATATAAATGTCATATACATACATCATACATTGGTATAATACCAGTAAACGTAAAAAAGTAATTTCACAAAAACGTATAAACAGAAACTCGTATAAACAGAAACTCGTAAAATAAATGAGGATGAAGCTGAAGGAAAGAGCGGAGATAAGGGCCATTAAGCCTGCAAACAATTGTAAAACAAGAAATGGCGTTATTTGAAAATAGGAAAAAATTTAAAAATTGCATATCAGAATTTAACAATTATACCTCCCACAAGTGTAGAGTCGGAGAGGTCCTTTCCTAATGCTGGTGGGTTCTATACAAAGATCCGGTCCAGACTACGGGACGAAACATTTAATACATTAGTTCTAAGATCCTTTTTTAAAAATAAATTTTAAACTGTTCGTTTTTGTTATCTATTACTATTTCATTCAAATATACAAAACACATTTAATAATTGTTAGTCTTAATTTTATGTTAATATTTGATAATGTATTTTGAGCCTGGAAATTTGTAAACCCGGGAAATGATGAAAATAAATTTTAAAAAACTAAAATTTCAGGTTATGTTACTGATAGTGATTATGAAAATGGCGCAAATGTCATAAACCGGCAACTAACCACAGTAGGGGAATCTTTTCTATTTCTATATATGAAGCATAAAACTTCCTTACTCTACTGTGTCTTAAGTTGGCAACACTTATTTTGTTAAATATCTAAAGCCATTTATATAGAATAGTTAACCGAGGGTATGGTTTGAAGGAAAGTACGCATGCGAGTTATTCTGCAGATAGCAAGCTCCGGTTATCTTATCCATAATTATTCGGCGTATAAAGTTTATTTGTACTGAAGTGGGTAACATTTGGTCAGTTGATAAACTTGAACTTATGAACTTATTACCCATTTAATTTAAAACCATAGGTTTATAAACACCTTGTATTTTTCAACTGAAACATGAGTAAAGACTAGCACGAAAACTGAAATACAACAGTTGTCTAATTAGCTAAAATCAAAATAAGAGTTTTTAGCATGCCCTGAAGGAACCATTGGTGTGACAGTGATATTGAGGTGGTTTTCACAGGCACCAGAACACTGAATGCTACTACATCCGACATGCGATTCGCCAATCAAGTTGGCTTCATTTGGAGAAGGGTAACTGAGTAATTTTTCCCAAATTAGGATTAAGACAGGTATACGCCTGATGTAATTAGAATTAGCACATTTAAAGTTCATCATTTTCATGGGAAACTATTATAGCAACTATACAATTAATTTCAACAAACTGTATATTTTAACGCCATTTCTCTTATGAAGCATGAATTGCTAACGATTTCTTTGTTTTAGACCTCATACAAATTCTCGTAACTACATGGATGCTTTACTAGCTTTTTGGCCAGGTTTGCAGGTGCTTAAGGGCGACATTAAGCCAGCCGTCGAAACCCACGAGATGCTCTACCAAGTGATGCAGCGGCACAAGTTCATTCCGGAGGCCTTCACCACTGACTTCCAGGTGCATTGGGGTAATCACCCCTTGCGTCCCGAATTTCTAGAATCCACCTATTTCCTGTATAGCGCCACCGGCGACCCTTACTACTTGGAAGTTGGTAAAAACGTTTTAAAGAGTTTGCAGAAGTATGCCAGGGTGCCTTGTGGGTATGCGGCGGTTAACGACGTTAGGACTGGTAAACAAGAGGATAGGATGGATTCGTTCGTACTCTCCGAGACCTTTAAGTATCTGTATCTGCTGTTTGCGGACAAGGAAGACCTTATCTTGAACCTGGACGAGTTTATTTTCACCACTGAGGGTCATCTTTTGCCCTTGAGTCTGGCAGGACGTACAGGTAATGGTAAGTAAAGAATTTATTAAAGTACTGGGGTGAAGCTGGAAGTTTGCCAAACTCCCTCTTCATCTATTTTCCTCAAAGTTGCATTACTTAGTTCTTACAGAATAAGAAACGCTATTAAATGACTCCTAATTTGTAATAATCTACTGAAAACGAAATGTCTTTTCCAAGGGTTAAATAAAGAATTGAACTATTTTTCTCTTGAAATAGTCTTATTTTATAGGATCATTTTTAATTTTTCTTCAGCTATATTACATACAGAACTTGTCGCTGTGGCTCAAAATAGTTCTCACTCTGCGGAGAATTAATTGATTTTGCCTGCCACATTGATTAACGATTAATAATAAATAATATTTAACTAAAAGCAATAATTTAAAGACAATATTTTAATCAACAGTTGCCACGCCTCAAAATCAAAATATTGTATCCATTTGAACTACTCAGAAGAGAACAGGAAATGCCACTTAACTTTTTAAATGTCAAACTAACAAATTTACTTAAAAAAAGTAACCAAATGCCAAGTTGATACCAAAAAGCCAATGATTTGCGAATTTGTTACAACTAATACAACTATTACCACTACCGTTCAAAATGACTATCTGGCTCGAAGGACCAATTTTCAACTGGTGTAATAATTTGAGATAGATATAATTTATCCATTAATAACATGTACATAAAAAAGTAAAACTTTTCAAACTAGTCACACTAAACACACATGCACACACAGTGCGTACCACTCATACTTATAGAAAAGTGCTTTCGGTCAAATAGAAATTAGAATATGTTGTACTCCTGTCAGTAAACGAAAATACTCAATTTGTCATAAAATAGTTTTAATTGAAATTAAATAACTCCTCAGGTACTAAAAGCTCCGAATCAGAAATTGATGACTCCGAGTTTGCTAGATCCTGTCCCAATACTCTTCAGCTGTTCCCAGAGTCTGTGAGGAAACCATTACAAAATATGGTGGATGGAATGTGTCCAAAACGGTCTCGGAAGCGACGGCTTATTGCTACCGAGTTCTCTGCTGCGAACATTAACCATCTTAAGATGATCAAGGACATGGGAATCAATATCATCGCCCTGAGTGATGGCAGAGTTCAATTACTGCATACTTTTTCAGCGGTAAGTTTAATGATATTTTTTCCTATGTAGATTTAATAACAATAATAATGCACTTTATTTTGAAAAAAAATCACTATACATACATACTTATTAGGCAGGCAGCAATCCTTATACAAAAACAAAATAGGGTCATCACAAGCAAACAAGAAATACACCTCACTTACATATTTGATACTGTACAAAATATGGTTTTAAGTTCATCAACAGAACATTCTTTTTAAATTTTTTTACATTTGATATCATTTTTACTGCATCAGGCAATTTATTATAGATCTTTGATTAACAGTTTTCTAGAAAGGAAAACTACACAAATAGTAACGATAATACTCTTTATTCTGCACACAAGAGGGCAAGATCATTTTTCAATGATTTTACAATCTTACGACGTGTTTAAAACATATCTATATTAATATTTGCGTTATTCTCTGTAACAGCCTAAATTTTGATCGATTTAGTATACAGATTTGGCAAATGAGATAAACGAGCGCAAGATAAATTTGGAAAAGAAAGATGTATCTATTCCCACTACAATGAATAGGCGGTGATAGGTAATAAAAATAAGATTTCACGAAGTGTGGAACATGCTGGGAGCAGTACATCCGTCTTTTTTCTTAATTTCCCTGTTTTCTTTCTTGCTCTCGTTTATCACACGCTGTATAAAATTACATTTGCCGAATCTGTATATATATTTTGTATGTAATATATATTATATTAAAGTAAGGACCTTTAATATTTATTGAGTTATTGTTTATAATATCAGAAGCTAAATATGAAAATGAAGACTAAAAAGCTGTGTTAAATTATCTAAGTTTCTGAATTCTTTAATTAAATTATTATTATTATGCAAACTAATTTAACAATGAAAAAAACCCTATGTTTCTGTTAGTCGTAACATTTGTAATAAAATAATTTATCTGTTGCTTCTTTAGGCACGGTCAACGGCAGATGCAGAAGAAGGCCTGCTATTCATGCAAGAAATGGTGGAACTGTCTAAACTCCAGGCCCAACAGCCGGAACCTGCCGCCCAAGCTGTCTCTGTACCGATGAGGGACCACATGGGTGGGGAACAGATCATCGTGATGCAGGCTGGTCCTTCTCAGTTCGGAATAAACTTAAAAGGTGACCAGAAAGTTACAGCTCGTACTATACTGGTACAACCATTTCGGGGCTGCGGCAACATACAGATGCCGGAGATAATAAAGGCTAAAATAGCGATCATGGAAAGGGGAGACTGCATGTTTGTGGATAAAGTGAGGCTGATACAGAAGTATGGAGCAGTTGCGGCTATTATCATTGATAACACGCCCGGCAGCAGTACGGTTAGTTCACCCATGTTCTCCATGTCGGGTGACGGCGTGGACGATGTCAAAATACCGGCGGTGTTCTTGTTCAACCAAGACGCCTCTAAGTTGTTGCTGGCGTTATCCAAGGATCCCAAGGTGGAAGTCACCATAAGCGAGATGAAGGACGCGGAAAAATGGTCGCAAAACGAAGAGGAAAGCATGTTCCACAAACTAAAAGTTTCCGTCCAAGAGTTCCTCAACAAGCATACCGGTATCGCATTCACTAAAGTCGTAGAAGTCGGAAGCTTCAAAGCGAACATCGGCAACGATAAAATTCGTATAACCCACGAGGATACAAAAGACGAGATCATTCCTAAGGAGACGGTCACGAATCAACAGTGGAGCCAGATCCGAAAGGGACTTTTGAAGTCGATAATCCACTCGGAGAGCAAAGAACTGTTCGTGCCTCTAAATATTTTAAGGATTTATTACCAGACTTTAAGCGGGGCTTCCATAGAAGAATTAAAATCGACAGAGGTCGTTAAACAGACGGAGTGGTTACTCACGGAACTTCTAAAGGAGTATCACAAGAAAGAGGACGACTTGGTGAAGGCGGAAAACGACGAGGGCGTCTCCATTTTGGCGGAACTAAGCGAGCTGACGAAGTCGGAGAAAGACACTACTGTGCAGGATAAACGTGAAAAGTTATCCGACCTAAATTCCATTCTAGAAACAGTTAACCAATTAGAAACTAACATTTTAGGCCAATTTGGTAAACTTACCGTAGACTCCTCCGACGAGATAGTCGTAAGTGACCAAAAAAGTGATAAAACAAGTGAAAATAGTGATCGTAAGGATAGTGATGAACGCATTAAAACGAGAGTTACTCATGCTGCGGACGAGTTATGATGGATAAACGGATAAATTCCTAGGATGCAAATTTTTCAATCATTGAGAGTCGGTCCAGAAATATTTCCCCGATATGCCGCGAAGCTCTTAGAGCGAATGTCGGAAGATTTGAATCGTACCAAAGCCGTTATATCTTGTCATATTGCCCTTGAATGCGACCAAAAAAAGATGAATTTACTTCCATAGTACACTTCAAAGCAGTCGGTTGTTTTTGCGCTTCACAAGGAACGTCTCATTGTTCAATAGTGAAGTAAAAATTTTAGGTGAAAATGTCAAAATTAAATTGGAATATGGATGAATTTAAGGATCTTAATAGCTTTGGAGTAATTGAAACAGTCACCAAGTTGAAATCTAATTATTTCACGCTACCGATAAGAAATTATAGCGAGAAATGTCGAAGCTCATTTGAATTCAGGAGAATTTTTAATGAACTAGTTTCTTCCGCGTGTTACCGTGGTCGTCGACTTTGACTTGACGTTTCGCTGATTGTAAAGACTGAAGTTGTATGCTACTCCTCGTTATATACCTTGGCGCTGCTTCGTAACTAAACATCTAAACAGTATTTTTGAATAGTTCAACTGGAGAATAAATCAGAGATGGGTCGAGGAAACTTTCCACATTTGATAAAAGTCTGTAAAAGTCATGTAAATAATATAATTGTATGCACTTATTTGGTATCACAATGAAGCTTGCATCATCACAAATCAGATTTCACCATAAAATAGCCTATCAATATACCCAATGGACAGTTAGAAGGAAAACTTCCTGGAAACTTTCCGTTTTGAAAACTCCGAAAGTTTCCAGGAAGATTACCTTCTAACTTTCCATTGGGTATATTTATAGTCTACTAGATAACCCAGCAAACGTTGTTTTGCCATATAAATTATAAATTTTTATCCAAAAAATAAAAAGAAAATTTCTGGATAGTGCCACCATTATCACCTAGGGGTATAAAAAATAGCCTACGACCTATTCTCAGACCTACCAAGTACACACCAAAAATTTCATAAAAATCGGTCAAGCCGTTTCGGAGGAGTTCGATAACAAACACTATGACACGAGATTTTTATCTATTAGATTTTATGGTGAAATCTGATTCGTCATGATGCAAGATTCATTTTGATACTAAATAAGTGCATACAATTATATTATTTACATGACTTTTACAGACTTTTATCAAATATGGAAAGTTTCCTCGACCCATCTCTAGAATAAATAAAATGGGTGGAGGACCAAGTAAAACCAGGAAATTTACTGCAGAGAAGGGTCGAGGAAACTTTCTACATTTGATACAAGTCTGTTAAAATCATATAAATAATATAATTGTATGCACTTATTTGGTATCACAATGAAGCTTTTATCATCACGAATCAGATTTCACCATAAAATAGCCTATTAATATACCTAATGGAAAGTTAGAAGTAAAACTTCCTGGAAACTTTCCGTTTTGAAAACTCCGAAAGTTTCCAGGAAGTTTGCCTTCTAACTTTCCATTGGGTATATTGATAGCCTATTTTATGGTGAAATCTGATTCGTGATGATGCGAGATTCATTTTGATACTAAATAAGTGCATACAATTATACCGTGCGTGTAGCAGAGCGCTAGGCATAGGGAGTAAAATTACATCGCACGTGCCAGCTGGCTGAAATGAAATAACAGAGCTGGGATGCTCCACCCGACGGAGGAATTTTCGGCAGCTGTGTTGTCATATCTCTCGCGCTACGTGTATGTACATGCCTAATGGGAAATTACACGCACAGTATTATTTACATGACTTTTACAGACTTTTATCAAATATGGAAAGTTTCCTCGACCCAACTCTAGAATAAATTAAAATGGGTGGCGGACCAAATAAAACCAGGAAATTTACTGCAGCGAAGGGTCGAGAAAACTTTCTACATTTGATAAAAGTCTGTTAAAATCATGTAAATAATATAATTGTATGCACTTATTTGGTATCACAATGAAGCTTTCATCATCACAAATCAGATTTCACCATAAAATAGCCCATTGGTATACCCAATGAACAGTTAGAAGGAAAACTTCTTGGAAACTTTCCGTTTTGAAAACTCCGAAAGTTTCCAGGAAGTATACCTTCTAACTTTCTATTGGGTATATTGATGCCTATTTTATGGTGATATCTGATTCGTGATAATTATATTATTTACATGACTTTTACAGACTTATCAAATATGGAAAGTTTCCTCGACCAATTTCTGATTTACTGTAGAGAAGACAATTCCATGAGTGTAATAAAAGTTTCTGAAGGTGTTGTCGACCGGATTCGTGGAAATCGATTGGTAAGACAAGAGGTACAAGTCCAAGTCCTCCTTGGACTTGGACTTGGACCATGTTATGTAGCTGTACCATTTTATTGGAATGAACCTAGTCTAACCACGATTCAACTTCGACAGGCACATGTAGAAGACTTGAAACACAATGATGAATGGTGTGAAAATAGAGTGAAATCACTTGAAGATAATTATAGAAGGATAATGAAATCATGGAAGAAGAATATCATAAAGCTTGCAATGATGTTACACGTGGTGGATAAACTAATCCAGACAAAAAATCACCATGTCAAGATAAAAAAATAGCTGTAATGGAATGTTATAAACATTTTCCGAATAAACCAGTGAAATGTGTGAAAATAGTACAAGCTTTTCAAGAATGCATCGATTTAAAGAGAGCTCCTATAATTGCGAATAGAAGTTAGTAACGAAGAAACTGAAGAAATTATAGAAGGTAATGATTTCCTAGGTCAAACTTAAATTATAACGTGAATAAAAATAACATATTTGCAGTTGATCATGACAGTTCAAATCACTGCGAGAACATCAAAATATCTCAATACTTATCCAAGGATAATTAATCACTAGAAATTATGAAAAACGGGGAAAACTTCAATAGAGAAGATGGGTGTCGATTGAGTAACACATGGAGATTGGCTTTGCCAAGCACTAGTGCTCAACGAAGCACAACGAATGAGCAGCGAAGCGAACCAGCGCCAAAGTATATAACGAGGAGTAGAACACAACTTCAGTTTTTACAATCCTTCTGAAAAAGCCGACAGCATGATTAACAAAACGGCAGGTGAAATTCGACAACCACAGTAACACCCATAAAAACCATTTCATTGGACGATGGCCTTGAAAGCCTGCATTCCACCATGATTTTTAAGTTAGCGATTTTCAAATTGAGGTGCTTTCCCTATCTTTGTGATTTGCTTATATTACCTTCTAATTTTGCAGAGAAATCCAGTCACGTGATTAATGTCAACACACTTGTCAGTAAGATTTTATATTAATCATCATTTTTTTGAGCTAAACGTATTTGTACTGACATAACCTCAACAAATTCGGTACATTGGAAGTTACGCCATTTGTCAGCCTGTCAGAGACTGACATAAGTGCCTATTCACACGAACCACTGTGGCAATACTTCGTGTTGCTTCTTTTCTTGTGGTCGATACTGAACTGTTTCTTTTGCCGTTTTCGATAAGTTCGTTTATTAATTGTTGCCCTTTATAAAAGGTTTCCAAGGAGGCGGTATTTGCTATTAGTGATTACTTCAGCATTGTTATAAAAAGACGCCTCAAAAGGCAAAGAATAAAAATGGTACGTTGGAGGTTTTGAATTCACCACTACATAGCCAATATGCACCAAGAAAGATTTTACGCAGTTTATTACCAATGTTCATATTATAAATATTATTAAAAAAATATTCTATTATTTAATTTGATGCTTTTTCAAGAAACACGACACGCCATTGAGTTTTTTCGTTCAGTATTGCTACAAAGTGATCTGTGTGAATAGAATCTGTTTATTTTTAAATTAAATTTATCTGAAAATGATTGAAAACCACCAGAACTTCCATATATGAACATTTTTTTTATGGTACACAAGGTATTTGGTATATTAGTGCAAATATTTAAGGATGTGGCTCGATGGACCAAATGGCCAGAAAAATTTAAATGAAACAAATTTAAGTTAATTGCCTCGATGAATTTTTAACGTTAAACATATACAGGTCTTCCAATAACGATAGATTACTTGCATAAGTCCAAATGGGCTGACTGATTTGGCCAAATATACATTAATTTAAAATCATTTCCTTCCAAAATTACAGGCATTCAAGGCTTCAACAATTACGAAAATTGCCAATGTTTTAGAAACTTAATTTGACACTATTAATAAACATATATCTTTGTTTTGAAAGTCACAAAAAATTATGGCTCTAAAAACTGGCTTGTTTACTGGGCAAAAAACAACACACCTAGAGTTCTTATTGGTTAGGAAAAATAATCTAATATTGCTATTATTGTGATATCTAACAATTTTTCAAATAATCATGGGATATTTTTTTGGAAATGCTGATATGCACTGACGTTTATCAAGGTCATTTTTCAAAGATGGCAAGTATGGCTCATGACTTGCCAAGCCATGTGTCATTAGAATAAACTCAATCTTGTGTAGCTCGAGTTGACTTGGCCTTGTGAACTTTGTGTATATAGCGGGTGTCGACGAGATCACTTTCCGGCCGCCATTTTTTAACAGATTGAGATGAAACTAGGCATGTGTCACATGTTACCAAAACGACATTTTTTTTATCCATCAGTCAAATTTCTACGACTTCCGGTTTGATTTTGATTTTGAAATAGAACACCCTGTACAGTTTTGCATTTTTGGTATCTAGAGGTCATTCTGAATATGACTGTCCGCCATTTTGACATTTTTGCTACCAGTTTTAATTCTCAATTTAGTGTGACCCACCAGATATTGTTCTAATAATTGGAGAAAAATACGTATCGATTTTTGTTGTTAATTTGTGTCACAAAGGGGTCAAAAGTTGATAAAATCACTTTTTTTGAAATTACCCAAAATTTTTAAATGAAAGTATATCACTTTCATAATAATAATAATAATAATAATAGTAATAATAATAATAATAATAGTAATAATAATAATAATAATAATAATATTTATTCATTTCAGAAAACTATAGGGTGCAAGTTTAAGAAATTTTGTCACAAGTAGCTTATCTAATAAGAAAATTTGTAGATACTTATATAATTAAAAACAATTATAATATAAAAATAACAATAATTGATAAAAACTAATACATAAAACACATAAATATACATACATCATCTATGGTGTAGCAATTTTTATTTAATAATAACGATTTTACAGCCGTTTCGAATTTATAAATTGTTGGTAAACTTTTTACATTTTCAGGTAAAGCATTGAAAAGCTTACATCCATTAAAAAAGAGACTTCTGTGATAAAGTGCTGTTTCATGCTTATGTGGTATCAGCAGGTTTTTTTCCTGGTGTTATGAAGATGTTGAGCTTTATTTTCAACAAAGGCTGCTTTATTTTTGTATACAAAACAGGAAATTTCATAAATATAAACCGATATCAGGGTTAGAATATTTAATGATTTAAAGGAATCTCTGCAAGATTCATTATAACCTAAATTTGCCATAATACGTACTGCTGTAAAAGAAAAATGCTGTGTGCATCCGGTGATAGACCCCAATGGACTATGGCATATTTAATGCTGGAGTGAAATGATGCAAAGTATAGTTGCCTTATAATAGATGAACTTCACTGCTTTGATGTTAAAGCTAATGCATAGCATGCCTTAGATAATTTAGTACTGACACCTTGTATGTGGCTAGACCATTTAAGATGACAATCTATCCTTAACCCTAGCATTTTCGAGTTCAAAGAGTAATTGATATTAGTTTGGCCATCTAAGACTATGCCATCATTTACATTCAGATTAGATTTTAATGTTTTAAAAACTATAATCGCTGTCTTTTCATGGTTAATGCATAATTTGTTCTTCTCAGCCCAGTTGCTAATTTTGGCATACATTAAAATTGCACAGTTTTCCGCATCAGTCAGATTATTACATCTGATTAGAATATTAGTATCATCTGCATATGATACTATTGAACATAATGGATGTTCTAAATAATTTAACATATCGTTAATAAAAATAATAAATAACGTTGGGCCCAATATGGATCCCTGAGGGACTCCTGTATTAACAGCAGCTAATGATGAAAGTGAGTCCTTAATTTTAACCTGCTGAACGCGGTTTGACAGACAGGAATTAAACCATTCATAAGCAACACTTCTAACTCCATATTTTTCTAATTTAGTTAATAGTAGAGAATGATCGACACAGTCAAACGCTTTAGAGAAATCTACAAATAGCCCCATGGCAACTTCTGATTTGTCTAGTGCACTCGCTATTCCATTTACAAAATCACTGAGTGCCGAGTCTATACTTTTTTGTTTAGTAAACCCATGTTGACTTTGGGAGAGCACGTTGTTAATTGTAAGAAAACTTAAAAGCGGTATATTAATTGCAGATTCAAAGACCTTTGATACACTTGGCGATAGGCTGATTCCTCTATAGTTAATAACTAAGTTTGGGTCACCCTTTTTGAAAAGAGGTATTACATTAGCTATTTTTAATTTTTCAGGATATATGCCTTGTTCTAATGACAGACTGATTATATAAGGGAGAGGATGTACTATACCAATTGATTTTAATAAAGTGTTAGAAATCTCATCAACGCCAGAAGAATTCGAGTTTTTCAACTTGTTTATTAATTCTAGAACATCCTCTTCTGTTAGGGCCTTAAGAAATAATGAATTAGTAGAGGGCTTTAAACATGACTCCAGATAGTGATGATCTATATCCTTTGACATATTTGCTATTGCATTTTTAGCAGCAGATATAAAAAATTCGTTGAAGACCTCAGCACATTCATTAGGATTTAGAATTTTGCCATTATCCTCTATTTCGATCTGCAAGTTATTCTTTTTGGATTTACCTAAACTGTTATTTATTATATTCCACATGGCTTTACTTTTGTTTTTTGCTTTTGATAGTAACTGATCATTTTTATTAATGTAAGCTGAAGATAATAATTGTCGATATTCATTATTAACAATTTTAAATTGTTCTTTAAACCGAGGATATTTTCTACTAAGATCAGCAAAAAGTTGAACTCTACTTCTGGCATCAATTATTTCGGGGCTTTTTATATTTACTTGTGGTCTATTAATTATTATTAATTTTAGATATAGGAAAACAAATTTCGCAATAATATGGAATAGTGTCCATAAATGAATTAAAGGCAATATTACAATCTTGAGTGGCCCAAACCTCGTCCCAGCTTGTGTTTTTTAGATAAGTGCAAAAATTTGTGATATTGTTATCATTAAAAGAACATTTGTAGTGAATCTCATTCTCTACTACTCTATCTAAGGAGGTTATAATTTGCTGTGCAAAGTGATCTGACAAATTATTTTTAATTATATTTGCTTCAGAGATTGCCCCTTTATCATTAACCATACTACAGCTAAATCAAATTTTTCAGTACCAATCTATCGATATATCACAACACATCTTGGCGGGTTAATTTCTGGTTGGTCACTGGACATTGGATTGAAAATAGGGTTATTTAGTGATATGGCAGTTTCCTACTTTTTCTTCCTCATTTTAAAGTATAACAAACCAATAGCCTCAAAAAAAAATTTCAGCTCAATTGAATCAATAGCCAGAGATATTCGCATTTGAATAGAAACACGCTCAGCCGGCCAACAGTCTGTAGAGTGACGTCACTTGGCGTGCACTGATACCTACATTAGAGCAGCGATTTCGTAAGTCTATCGTGTCGTTTTTTTTTTTTTTTTGGCGTAGAACCAGATCAAACATGTTAGGTTCCTTTGAGTATGTCACCGGGCATATGAAATCATATTTTACGACATTTTTTTGTGGTCTCGGAACTTTTTAAATAAGTAAAAAGTGAAAAAAATGTATTTTTAAATAATTTTTTTTTTTTGTTTCCACCGCCATATCTTTAAAACTATTAAAGGTACCGAAATTTGTTTTGTGTCAAATTAAAGCACACACTGTAGCGCTTTTACCAATATAAACTGTTTGGGCACAATTCGCACTTTCATTTCTCTAAAAATCAGATAAACTAAAAATATATTATTGTATTGAAATCTTCACCAATCGATAAACTTTTTTTATTTTTGAAAATATTTACATACATGCAGCGAAGAAAATAAAGCTTAATAATCACAAAAGTTTTTGAAACAATATATTTTTTCCTAAAGTGTACCGTTTGACAACAGCGAATTTTTTTATCACCGCTAAATGCGACATTGGGACGCAATTAATACACCTCGCATGCAGGGTTGGTCAGATTAGTGGCGTAGAAGTGGCGGTTGTCGAAAATCATTAAGTATTCATCGTTTGAATAAAAATTGTGACAATCGAAAATATGCTTATTTTAAGGAAGGCCTAAAATGTTGCAACGAGTGCAAATGTCGTTCCTGTAACAACACTATTAAAGATTTCGAGGCAGATATGAACAAATTAGAATGTTATTAATGTAGGGCCTACATAAACTACATACTACATATTTATCTATCCAAATAGAAAATTTATTTCAACAATAAATCTCATTTTATGCGTACGTTTTTACTTTCATTCATTTAAAAATGTCTAATAAACTTACTAATTAGGTGGGTAGTTAGTAACACTGATTGATATTTATAGATTAGGTATTTATATCTACCTACCTGTCTTTTTATTATTAAAAGGAGACTATTTTATATTTATTGTACAATTTCTTAATATTAACAACATATGATCAATACTACTGTACAATATATGAAATATTGAACAATAATATTGATCCCCTAGATGCTTTTGATCACTATTGGTTTTGTATCTATTGATTTAAGTACACCCTGACCGAACCGCCAGATCGTTGCAGTCGGCAGGCTTGCTACAGCCGAGCGCGCAAGAATATGACTTTGGCTCATTAAAAAAAATCGCTGACTCAATACTATGAACGGGACATGAAAAATTTTTATCCTAAAAACTTTTTTCAACTTTTGGCTTCAATTTGTACGCAGCATGTATATACAAATTTTCATAAATAAATTTTTTTCTCGATTGTCTAAAATTACGCTACTGAAAATAACAAGTTTGAGCTTCCTATTATTTTTCCAACTTAAAAAAAAATAAATCGGGTTCACGTGGGACGTTGTTCGAAGCGCTATTGTGTCTACTTTAATCTAAAAAAAAAAAAATAGCTTGATAACACAAATATTTTCAAAGATATAGCGGTGGAGACGTTAAAAAACATATTTCATTAAAAATATATTTTTTTGAGTTTTTCCGAAATAAAAAAGTTCTCGACAACCAAAAAATGTCGTACAAAATGATTTCGTGTACACGATTATCTTACTAAAGGATCCCACTAAGTCTGGTTTGGTTCTACGCCGTTTTTTTTTTCTCGAAAACTAAGCGACTTTACTTCCAGATTTTACTCTTATCTACTTACTAACTTGCATTCACAGCCGTGTTCACTGAGCGGTTCAGCCATCTGACGTCACAACTCGACTACATGGTTATCCCGAGCGTTTTTAAGCGTGCCAACTTTAATAATTTTTTTATACATGAAGGCGGCGTCAGTAAATTCTAATTATTGGCATACTTACTATACTCACCAAGCTTTTTCAGAATATGTAATAATAAAAAATTGTTAAATGAGCCTATTGGCTGAAAAATTTCAAGATGGCTGAAAGGGTGGTGAAAATAGCACAATCATATGCAGAATGACCTCTAGATTCCAAAAATGCAAAAATATACGGGGTGTTCCATTTAAAAACTAACAGTGATGGGTCACTTCTGGGAAAACCAGAAGTGGCAGAAGCTTGATTCATGGGAAAAAACGTTTTGGGAACATGTGACACATGCCTAATTTCATCTCGGTTTGTTAAAAAATGGCGGCTGGAAAGTGATCTTGTTGACACTCGGTATATGCTCTCTATTGGCGAGGCTACACACATTCATAAAATGTTTCGACAAGTCTATAGACTCGGCAAACTCACGAAAAGGAGGCATAATGAAAAAATATGTTGGTGGTGCCAAAAACGTCGTTAAGGGAAAATTTAGGATTATAGATACTTTCCTTTTTTTTCTCGTCTTTCTTTTCCCTCTGAATATTGGTAACGATTGACCAAACGTCTTGTATATAAAACTCTAGTTCAAATGGCGACAAATCAACCAATTAATTTGTACTAAGTTTGTTAATGAAACAAAGAATACGTAAATACCATACCTATATGTATCGTAGAGACATTAACGAGAACCTTATTGCTTTATAGAAGGGAATAACCAGGGGACAATTATGAATAGACTCCTTAGCATCTCTCGTAGTTATTTTTGAAACTACAGTAGCATGCCTGAAATACTGTTTTAGAAATTTACGAACACTCCCATCCATATTTCGTCTCAAAATTCTTAACGTTTTCTTCTATGCAACAATTAAGAAAAGTAAACTTTCTTGTGAAGAGCAAAAATACTTAACTCGATCTTTCGACATGAAAAAGTAGATTTGTGATATCTCAATGATTTCAAGCAAGTATTGTGATAGTATTTAAATAACGTAACCTCAAATGTGGTAATTTTGATGTTACATCACATCCGGAGATACCGTGGAAAAATTTACTTACCCTTACGTTTTCCCATTTGTTTTGCACTGTTTTGACCTTGTTCAATTCCTTTAATCCGTCACTTTCAAACATTTTTATTTTGGGGTTATGTTAATAACCTCAAAATTGCGTTGCTGTAGTAATTTTGAAAGTTTGTCTTAGTTTTGGAGAGAAATCTATACTGTACAAAACCAATCTTTATTAACTTATTATGTCATAAATCTTTTTAAAATGTCGCGACAAGCGATTTTTTTTTAAAGCAGCTTTTCCGACAAAAAGTATACCTCGTGTTCAGCAGAAAGCAGACATTATGGGTGATCTCAACTAAATAATTGTGAAACGTACGTGGCTAACGTGAAAATAACGAACTTTAACCATTCTAAGCTTTAAACAACTTAACTTCAGTTTTTCCATTTTGATGTTGTACATCAGAAAGTAACCAAAATGTTTCAGATTCAAAATCTATAAAGTATATTTTTGATGAAGCCTAAGGCTTTTTTTGTTGTTTTGTTATTTAAATCAGATCTTTTTAGTGGAAATAATTTATCACATTTGTTATGTATTTTAACTTGTAAATATATTTTCAGCTTAGTCGTCATTGTAATATTTTGCATCCACCATTTTTTGTACAGCAAAGTGTACATAAAATATTTATAAATTGTATAAAATGTAAGAAGAAATATTTTTATATACATATATAAAAAACTGTTAAGTGTAAATAAATGTTTTATTACTTGGCCATTGTTTATTTTATTTATCCGCTGGGCGAGACTCAAGAATATTCGGTCCCTGGCTTTTTACTTGCCTTTTACCTTACATAATCTTTATAATGGACGAATCGATTTAAATATGGTTTTCACCATACAATTTGGTATTTCTACATCATGGTTTAAAGATCTGAATCTTTGATTTCAACCATGTTTTTTTGAACTTTAAATTCGTAATTACAGTGCGGATTTCGATTATGGTTTCGGTCCCTGCTTGAAATTCATTGAAATTTTCGCGAATCTTAATTTCCATGACATTTTGCATCACTGAAAATAACAAGGGGGCGCCACGGTAAGGGGACCCTGTATAGAATTAGTCCGCCTGCCCAGTCCATAAACATAAAGAGATGGACTTCCGGTTTTTATGGAATAATTAACGACGAAACGGAAGAGCAAAGATATGGAGTTTATTCTCTCTTAGTCGTACGGAGTTGAGAGAATAAAACATTAGTGATACATCTTTAGCTCCTGAAATCACCAATTCATTGGCAAAGACAGCACAAATCTTCCTTTTACTTATTTTCTTCCGATGTTGAGTTCCTCTTATAGAAACCAAGTAGATTTTTTTTTATTATAAAAACTCCTAAATATAACGCATATTAGTCCAGTCAACGGAGGTTTCACCTCTAATTTGAGTGCTAATGAATGGATTTTGATGAAATCTTTTGCATTGTGTTTGTAATAACGTTGATAAAAAAGTTAACAAAAAGATCAGAGTAGGAAATGATTGGAAGAGGTAGAAAATACCCCTTTTATCACGGGTTGCGTAACTTGTAGAACTAGGTCAAAAATGAAAAAGAAAACAATATATTTACTTTTTTGGCCCAAAATGAGATGTTTTTACTCTTGTGAATTTTTTCGAAAAATGCATATTTTTCGAGATACTTCCTAAAAGTGGGGGAGGGGAAATTTAAAATCTGAAAAAATTCAGGTGAATGTATCATTGAAATACAAGACTTTCTTTTATTTGCAACTTTTCTGTAAGAAAACCGCTTCCGATCATTTCCTACTCTAATCTTTTTTTTTTTCCAACTTTTTCATTAACGTCATTATAAACACATTGCACAAGGTTTTATCAAAATCCATTCATTAGCACTCAAGTTAGAGATTTTGGCCATTTTAGCACTCCGTTGACTGGACTATATGAAGTGTTCATTATTACTGATTTACATTGGCGTGCTGTGAGGAAAATTGTACCAGTGGGCTGTTTAAAATTTTATTCATACATAGTACCTTGTATGAGGGATGTATCAAAAATTAAAATATTTTTAAAATTTATTGCTTACAACCTAATTCACACTCGCCACCTTCAAAGTACTCTTCCAACTGTTGATATGCCATTGTCAAGATTTCTTTCAGTTGTGGAAATTGGTACATTTTAAGGTTCGCAGGGGGCTAATTTTGGAAAGTAGGGTGGGTGGGGTACAACACTGTTCTGATGTTTCACCTTCATCTATTTGTTTACTCTTTTTACTTTGTCAAGGAGAATTAATTTTCTTTTGGACAATAGTCAGTCGGTCGTAGAGTCTTGTCTGAGATAAGGTCAGATTCTGATTGTACCATGTTCAAAACGTAAAAGAAAAGTGGTCTTCCAAAGGGCGACAGTGTGTCTGAAGAATTTTCTTGCATTCACAATAAATTCTAAAATCCATTAATTTTGATCTTTTTTTTATATCTGATTGGCGGTTTTCGGAATACACAAAACCATTTGCAAAACATGCAAGTCATGTATCGCTCCCCATACTGATTTTCTATGTGCTCCGATCTGTCATTTCACAGTCATTGGCATATTATTTGATAATTCTTAACTTTTATCAGCATCATGGAAAGCCAGGAAAATTAGAGGCTGTGGGGAAATTTGAGGATTTTTAAGCAGTTAGATCTTCATGACGTTAAGACGTGGGCTCTCAAGGCATCCGACACCACGTAAAAATTTTCATGCATATGTGATACACAGCATCTTGTGTAATTTTATTATTTTATTTAGTGAATTCTGTAAGATCAAGAATTAATTTCTTACTCATTGTTGCATAATTTGGCATTTTGCAAAAATATTTAAAAGTTTAATGAAAGAAATTTCTGCATCAAATGTAACAGAGGTTCAATAGTTTTGATTAATACAAAATGTCTCGCACCTAAAAATATATAAACTAAAACAAAAATTAAATTTCTTCTATTTCTGTTTTCAAAACTTTGGCTTTTTAGTTAGTACATCAAACATGGCACTCCCAGCAATAAGGATTGGTATGGGGTATCTGGCAGATTTTCGTGAAATAATCTGGCGTTTTAAAAAAAACACTGAATATCAATTTATCAACATTAGGGTAGCCACTTTCTAATAGTTTTGGCTATGTGTGTGTGGTCTGCCTAAGAGGTTGTATAGATAGTTGTGAACTGTGCAAGTGATTTCAAAAAATTGTACTTTTAGAGACCAAATTAAATGCAGATTTTTTAACCATTAATTGAATAACTGTAAGTACAACAATTCTTATATACCACAATATCTGGAACATATAAAACTTAGCAGTAATAGCGACAAAACCAATTATAAGAATACATTATCAACACATCATACTGATAATTATCTCACAAAAAACTATACCAAGTTCCAAAATAAAATAAAGGAAGCCATACACTGCAAATATCCATAAATACATACTAAGTACGTCTAACTGAAACTATTTTGAAGCTATATAGTTCACTTATCAAGGACATAAATAAATGATGAATTTAGATGAGATCCCAGAAAATTTATCAAGTAAAGATCTGCTCAAATACATAATATTAGAGACTAGACAGCAAAAAGTAGAAATTCAAAGCTCCATAATTAATCTAACATCAATTGTCAATAAGGCTGAAGAAAAGGTGATCAAACTAGAGGAGGAAAATAAACATCTAAAAGAGAAGATAAAAGCTATAGAAAGGAAGTTTAAAAAGAACAACGTTATCATCTTTGGACTGCCACAGGAAGAAAATGAAGTGGTGATAAGTAAAGTTAAAACAATATTTGATAGAATTGATGTAGATATCGCACTAAATCAAATCAATAATACTTATAGATTTGGAAAATCTGAACCGAAACCAATAGCTGTTGAATTAACTTCGTATATGTTGAAACAAGAAATACTCAAAAATGCATATAAATTAAAAAACACGAACATTGGAATTAGTAGCGATTTGATTCACGAAGATAGGGAGGATTATGTTATATTAAAGAGGCATATGATAAATGCCAGAAATAAAAAATTAACAGCAAGGATAAAAAATAATATCTTGTATGTGGGCGATGAAAAATTCACAGCAGATGAACTAAAACTTAGAGACCAACAAGACATAGGCGAAGAAGATAGCACCGGTTCCACACTGAAATTAGTTCCAAAAAGCTCCTCCACACCTAGTACTCCTTCATCATTAGATTGTTTTAATAACACTTCAAACACTATTAAACCACAACAGAAGCTGTTAAATAAAGTACAAGAGCCGACTACACCACAGGAAATACGCAACGTACAAGATAATAAAACTAATACGGCAAAACCCCGAACTCGAACTGGAAGCTCATCAGGAAATTATCAATTGAGAACCAAATAATGCTATTTTGAAAAAATCATAGTTTAATTGATTATTTAAATGTTTGTAAACTTTCTTTTTGTTTATACCTATTGAATTTATGAAATAAAAATTAAAAAAAAAAAAAAAAAAAAAAAAAAAAATGGATCCATACATACGCGAATACCAAAGTCAGTCCATAAATACTAATACAATTGATAATGTGTACTATTTTAACAAAAAATATTTGGAATTAAAAAATAATTTTAAAATTTTTCATATTAACGTTCGTAGTATTTATAGAAATATTGACGAACTGTCCATATTTTTGAGTTATTTCACAAATAAATTTGAAATAATTGTACTCACGGAAACTCATCAAATTCATGATATAAGTATTTTTTCTATGAAAGGCTATAATATACTATACAATGAGGGAAACTTAAATAAAAATGACGGAGTTGTCGTATTTGTAAAGAATGGCATTAACTATACACACACAACTGTTAATATGGGTGAAATAAAAGTTTCAAAACTCAATATTTCTTATAATCACAAAAAAATGATAATCACTAGTATTTACAGATCCCCCAGTACTTGCCCAAAAATGTTTAACCTCGAATTACTTAAATATTTAGATAAACAAGAAAAGACAGATATGCATATAATAACAGGGGATATCAATATAGATCTTTTGGACGATATAGATTACACAGAAGAATATAAAAACATATTATATTCATATGGATTTACGTCCTATATAAATAATTATACACGTTCTGCAAGTAGAACCTGCTTAGATCACTTCTTCGTAAAGAGCGATATTCATAGCAAGAAAGATGATATAAAATCGTTTATTTTTTGTTATGATATTACAGATCATTACCCGATAGCTATTATGTTTGATAGTGTTATAAAAACTGAAGGAAATATTCAACTTAGGTATAAGAAATATATTAACTACAGTAATTTAAAAAATGATTTAAAAAAAGGCTGGCATTGTATTTATAGTGAAAAGAATGCAGATTTAATCGCAGAAATATTTATTGGTCGTTTGAAATTTTACATTGACAAGAATACAACAAAAATAAAATTAAACAACAAAAATTTCATTAAAAAACCATGGGTAACACCTGCCTTATTAAAATCTATAAATATAAAGAATGACCTATATAAAAAGCTAACAGTTAACCCTAATGATACATTATTGAACGAAAATTACAAAAAGTATAAAAATATGTTAAGCCGCTTAATACAAAAATCAAAAAAAGATTATTTTAAAACTCTCATTAATAAAAATAGAAATTCTTCTAAGTGTCTCTGGGAATGTGTAAACGACATCTGTAGTAAAGCCACACCTACAACAAAAATAGAAAAAATTAAGTTGGAGAATGGAGAAACAATAACCGACAAATTTGAAATATCCAATGGCTTTAATAATTACTATAGTGATTTAGGAGAAAAATACGCCAGTAAAATAATGACACCAGACAACTTCGCTGAAACTCTTGAGGCTTTGGAAAGCACAATGTATTTATACCATACTAATGAAACCGAGATTCAAAATATAATAAAACAGCTAAAAGTAAAAAAATCACCAGGAAACGATGATATACGCGCAGAAACATTAAAAGAAATTTCGAATGAGATAGCTGCGCCACTAACGTACCTAGTAAACACGTGTTTTGATACAGAGTGTTTTCCAAAGTCTTTGAAAATTGGTGTCATAAAGCCTCTCTATAAAAGCGGTGACAAATCGAAAATCATTAACTATCGGCCTATCTCTCTAATATCAAACATTGCTAAGATTATAGAAAAAGTCCTAAAAGTTAGAATTGTTAGTTTTATAAATAAATATAAGATACTTTCTGAACAACAATATGGGTTTAGAGAGGGGAGATCAACTGAAGATGCAATATATTGTTTAACCTCATATTTATATAATGCATTAGACAAAAAAATACCAACAATATGCATCTTCGTTGATCTCTCGAAGGCATTTGACACTGTCTGCCATGAAATGTTATTGGAAAAGTTGAAATGTTATGGGTTGAGGGGTAAAATACATAATATCTTAAAAAGCTATATATCAGATAGGCAGCAATTTGTTAAAATCGATAGCGTCGTCAGCGACCTGAGAACTGTTACATACGGCGTTCCCCAGGGCACAGTATTAGGTCCGTTACTGTTTACAATATATATAAATAGCCTGCTCACCTTGAAAACGGCGGGTACAGTTCTTAGTTTTGCTGACGACACAGCAATATTATATCAAGCGAATTCTTGGGAAAATTTAAAAGCACGTGTAGAAGTCGATTTTAGAATTACAAGAGATTGGTTCCAACATAATAAACTTACATTAAACTGTGATAAGACAAAGTATTTATCCTTCACCTCATATGCAACTAACTTGCCAAATATGGGCCCCATAACTATTGACGCAGCAACACAAATTCCGGAAGCTGATTCCATAAAATATTTGGGTATAATAGTGGATCGACATTTGCGGTGGGACCTACAAGTACAAAATATTATTAAAAAAATTAGAGGCCTATTACCACGGTTCAAATATTTAAAACAGTATTTAGATATGTCTCACCTCAAAGTGCTATATTATGCACTCGTACAATCTCAACTTTCATATGGCATTTTAGGCTGGGGAGGGGTAAATGAATGTCACCTAAAACACTTAAATACAATGCAAAAATGGATTATGAGAATCATATACAACAGAAATATTAGATACCCTAGTGACTCATTATTTAAAGAAAGTCAATTATATGACATCAGACAATTATTCTGCCTTAATATATTAACATAAAAAAACAAAAAATTCAGTTAGAGCTGGTTAATCACAGATATGAAACAAGACACAAGGCAAGTAATGTTAACGTACCCAGATGTGAAAAAACCATAGGTCAGCATAGCTGTGATTACATCGGGCATAAATTATACAGTAACTTACCTGAAATAATTAGAAATATAGACAGTTTAAACACATATAAAGTAAAAATAAAAAAATGGATTCTTGAGACTGATAGATCTCGGTTCAGCAATTTAATAAATTCAAATAGTTTTTAAAAAAAAAAAGAAAATCAACCTAATCGTTTTATTAAAAAAAAAAAAAAAAAAAAAAAAAAAATCCTAAATGATATTGTGTATCTAAATGAAATATTTGTGTTATTTAGGTAATCTGATCAATGTATGTTGTGTGATATGTGTGTATATGTATGTATATATGTCACATGGAATAAACTCATCACAAACAAGCAGTACTACCGCTACTGCTTCAGTGATTACTGTTTATTTACGGTGATTATAGTTACCTTATAATACGTTTGTTTATTTACATTTTATTTCTTATATTTTACTTATTACTTATACTATAATTGTACATTACACAATTAGCATAGCAAATTGTAATTTTAAATGTAATTTCGTAAATAAACTTTATTATTATTATATTATTATTATTATGTACAAAGCAAGTTATAGTCAGAACATTTTGGTATGTTTCTATCAAAATTCTTCCAGCCAGCTTCATATAAGGAGTGAATATTATAGTAGCATTCCTTAACAGACTCAAGAATATTCAATGAAACAACTTAATTATTAATTAGATTTTTATTTGTAATTATATTTAATAAAAAAGAGGTACATATACAAAAAGGCCACAAAGTCTATTAAATATAACAATCTAACAAACAAAATATAAGGATTATCTAAAAAAAGTTATTGCATTGCTTTTTGCATAACGACCAATCAAGAATTAATACTTAATAGTAAATTAACGAGAAGAAATTAAAAAGTCATACTAATTAGTGATGGATAGTAGCCCAATTTACTTTTTGGATAATTTGTAATAATGGCTAATGAGTTTCAAAAATGTGGATTTAAGATTCAACCAGTTGCAACCATAAGCAAACGGTTTACTTGATACGGGGAAAGAGTGACCGCAAAATAAAACCAAAATTCTTTTTTTTTTTGTTGTCACTGTATTTAACTAGTCAACATTAGTTCTCATTTCATGAAACAATTTATTAAAATGTCCCAAACATTTCAAAGCACCATGTTCAATTTTAAATTTCAGATGAACATTGCAACTGTCTTGAAACCAGGTACCGAAACCGAAATTAATTTCGGTTAGGGATAAATAACGTATACCATTTTCAGTTTTCATAGCAGCGACAATTTGGTTTTCATTTACGGTTTTGGTTTTCAAGGCAGCGACAATTCGGTTCTCGGTTATGGTTTCGGTTTACAGATCCGCGGCAATTCGGTTTCTGTTAGAGAAAATTAGTAATTTTACGGTTTCGGTCCCTGGCTTTTTACTTGCCTTTTACCTTACATAATCTTTATAATGGACGAATCAATTTAGATATGGTTTTCACCATACAATTTGGTATTTCTACATCATGGTTTAAAGATCTGAATCTTTGATTTCAACCATATTTTTTGAATTTTAAATTCGTAATTACGGTGCGGATTTCGGTTACGGTTTCGGTCCCTGCTTGAAATTCATTGAAATTTTCGCGAATCTTAATTTCCATGACATTTTGCATCACTGAAAATAACAAGGGGGCACCACGGTAAGGGGACCCTGTATAGAATTAGTCCGCCTGCCCAGTCCATAAACATAAAGAGATGGACTTCCGGTTTTTATGGAATAATTAACGACGAAACGGAAGAGCAAAGATATCATGGAGTTTATTCTCTCTTAGTCGTACGGAGTTGAGAGAATAAAACATTAGTGATACATCTTTAGCTCCTGAAATCACCAATTCATTGGCAGACAGCACAAATCTTCCTTTTACTTATTTTCTTCCGATGTTGAGTTCCTCTTATAGAAACCAAGTAGATTTTTTTTTATTATAAAAACTCTCCTAAATATAACGCATATTAGTCCAGTCAACGGAAAGCCAGGAAAATTAGAGACTGTGGGGAAATCTGGGGATTTTTAAGCAGTTAGATCTTCATGACGTCAAAACGCGGTAGGCTCTCAAGGCATCCGACACCACGTAAAAATTTTCATGCATATGTGATACACAGCATCTTGTGTAATTTTATTATTTTATTTAGTGAATTCTGTAACATCAAGAGTTAATTTCTTACTCATTGGATAATTTGCCATTTTGCAAAAATATTTAAAAGTTTAATGAAAGAAATTTCTGCATCAAATGTAACAGAGATTCAATAGTTTTGATTAATACAAAATGTCTCGCACCTAAAAATATATAAACTAAAACAAAATTGTTATCCCATAACCAAAAATTAAATTTCTTCTATTTGTTCTATTTGTTTTCAAAACTGGCTTTTTAGTACATCAAATATGGCACTCCCAGCAATAAGGATTGGTAATGAGGTATTTGGCAGATTTTCGTGAAATAATTGGTGTTTTGAAAAAAACACACTGAATATCAATTTATCAACATTAGGGTAGCCACTTTCTAATAGTTTCGGCAACTCTATGGAGTCTATGTACAAAGCAAGTTATAGTTAGCACATTTTGGTATGTTTCTATCAAAATTTTTCCAGCCAGCTTCATATAAGGAGTGAATATTATAGTAGCATTCCTTAAGAGACTCAAGAATATTCAATAAAACAACTTAATTATTAATTAGATTTTTATTTGTAATTATATTTAATAAAAAAGAGGTACATATACAAAAAGGCCACAAAGTCTATTAAATATAACAATCTAACAAACAAAATATAAGGATTATCTAAAAAAAGTTATTGCATTGCTTTTTGCATAACGACTAATCAAGAATTAATACTTAATAGTAAATTAACGAGAAGAAATTAAAAAGTCATACTAATTAGTGATGGATAGTAGCCCAATTTACTTTTTGGATAATTTGTAATAATGGCTAATGAGTTTCAAAAATGTGGATTTAAGATTCAACCAGTTGCAACCATAAGCAAACGGTTTACTTGATACGGCAGGGAAAGAGTGACCGCAAAATAAAACCAAAATTCTTTTTTTTTTTTGTTGTCACTTTTTATTTATTTATTTATTTATCATTTATTGGTCACAATTGCACCGTAGTGCTTTGACACGTCTAGTAATACATAAAATACAATAAAGAAACATTTTCACTATATATATACATATACACACACATAAACATATATAAAATAATTTTTTGACCAGAAATATAAATATGGTAAATCATTTAAAAATGTATAAAAATTTATATAAACGTAAAAGTACATGAGAATATAATCATAAGATACATATAGACAACATGAACAGACTTTTGTTGTCTTTAAGTTAAAATTTAAAATGATTTATATCATAATAAGCATTCTCAATTAAATGATTCTTTATGACTGACTTGTACTTAATTAGTGGTGCCTCTCTCACAGTTATTGGTAGTTTATTAAATAATTTTATACCAATATAAGTTTTGTTTGTGCTCGTTAATCTGTGGGAAGGAATTACCAAATTTGACCTTGAACGTGTCAAGTGATCATGATATTCCATGTTTGTAACAAATTTGTGTAAATTATTTTTTATATAAACTAAGTTACAATATATAATTGCTGAAGGCAGAGTTAATATTTTGAGATTCGTGAACCATGGTTTACAGCTGTCACGATAAGGAACACCAGCTAATGTTCTAATAGCTCTTTTTTGGAGGATAAAAATTTTTTGTACGCGACAGGAAGTTCCCCAGTTTATTATTCCGTAAGTCATCGTACTATGAAATAAAGCATGATAGCTTATTAGAGCTGCTTCCATATTAATTTTGAACTTTATATTCTTTAGTACGTAGATAATGGAGGATAATTTTTTTGTAAGGGAGTCAATATGACTATACCAATTTAAACTTCTATCAATGTTAAGTCCCAAAAATTTTACAGTATCAGCTGTTTTTGGCTTTAGTAAAAACTCTAATGATTGAGTTTTGTTTCTGTTAAGGCATAGATAATTCGCACCAAACCAATCAGAAGCAGTCTCAATAATTTCCTCTCTAATAGGGTCCACATTTAAATTTTTTTCTATATTTACAGCTAAGGTGGTGTCATCGGCAAAAAGTACATTAAAATAATTATTTGACGTAGAGAAGTCATTTATATAAATTAGGAAAAGTATTGGTCCTAGGACACTTCCTTGTGGGACCCCGTGCTGTATTCTCAAGCGTGAACTTAGCTCGTCCTTAAAAAATACTGACTGGTGCCTATTGGAGAGATAGGACTGTATTAACTCAAGTGCAAATCCCCTAAACCCATAATATCTTAATTTGGATAGTAATACTTCATGTGACACACAATCAAATGCCTTACTTAAATCGATAAATATGGCTAAACTATATTTGTTTTCTTCAAACCCTTCACATATGAAGTTTACTAACTCGTGTATAGCTTGTGATGTACTTCGGTTTTGTCTAAATCCGAACTGCCTTGTGGAAAAATAATCATTTGATACCATGTAACTTGTTATTCTGGTTACAATTATTTTTTCTATGATTTTAGCCAAGATGGGTAGCAAGGCAATTGGTCTGAAATTTGAAGGATCATTTTCATCTCCAGATTTTAACAATGGAATGATCTTTGCCATTTTTAACTTATCAGGGAAAATTCCACTTTCTAATACTAAATTAACAATATGTGTAATTGGGGCAGTAAGAGAGGCTCTGTTATCTTTAAACATACTGACTGAGTGGTTATATATATCAGTTGATTTTGAGTTTTTTAGATTCCTAATTATATCTGATATTTCGTGTTCTGTAGCAGGATATAAAAATAATGAATTACTGTTATTAATTTTGAAATTTTGTAAGTAAACCTCATAATTTTTATTTGAAGGAGGTATATTTTTTAATATGTTTTCTGCTACTTGGGTAAAATAGTAATTAAACTGTTCTGGTGATATAGAGCATTCATTTACATTCACCTTATTTTTACCTCTATTTTCATTTACAAATTTCCATATAGTTTTTTGTTTATTTTCCGAATTTGATATTTCATTACAAGCTTTTTCCTTCTTTAGTTTATGGAGTAGTTGTTCATATTCATATTTCTTTATTTTTAGGATGTTTACTATGTCATTCCTGTTAGGTAAATTTTGTTGTAAGATGATATGTAAAGCGTTTAATTCTTTTTTAGCCTGTACAATCTCATTATTGTAGACATACGTATTTTTCTTTATATTACCATTTACTAAAATTTTAGGAAAACTCAAATCATGATAATAGTTAATTATATTGTAAAAAGTATCTACTGCTTTAATTGGCTTTTTTTCCCGTACTAAATCAGACCAATCTTCATTTTCAAGATATTTGTGGAATTTCAACCTATTTGCTGCATTTTTATTATATATTGATTTAACCTCCTTTTTAAATTTATTGTTTCTTAGTTTGAATTTTAAAAATTGGGCTTTATGATCTGACAAATGAAAATCACGAACACTTGATCCCTCAATATCGAAATTTGTAAATATATTATCAATACAAGTTTTTGATATGCCTTGTATTCTGGTGAATTCAAAGATCCTTTGTTCAAGGCCATTTGATAAAAATATATTTACTATTTCCTGACACTGAGAGGAATGTTTAAGAAAATTTATGTTGAAGTCACCACCAACAATGATTTTGGTTTGGATGTTTAAAATTTCAAATAATTGATCCAACTTATCTTTAAAGATATTTAAATCACCACAAGGAGATCGATATATAGTGACAATATTAACCTTACAACTAGCATTACAACTTTGTATTTAACTAGTCAACATTAGTTCTCATTTCATGAAACAATTTATTAAAATGTCCCAAACATTTCAAAGCACCATGTTCAATTTTAAATTTCAGATGAACATTGCAACTGTCTTGAAACCAGGGACCGAAACCGAAATTAATTTCGGTTAGGGATAAATAACGTATACCATTTTCAGTTTTCATAGCAGCGACAATTCGGTTCTCGGTTATGGTTTCGGTTTACAGATCCGCGGCAATTCGGTTTCTGTTAGAAAAAATTAGTAATTTTACGGTTTCAGTCCCTGGCTTTTTACTTGCCTTTTACCTTACATAACTTTATAATAGACGAATCGATTTAGATATGGTTTTCACCATACAATTTGGTATTTCTACATCATGGTTTAAAGATCTGAATCTGATTTCGACAGTATTTTTTGAACTTTAAATTCGTAATTACGGTGCGGATTTCGGTTACGGTTTCGGTCCCTGCTTGAAATTCATTGAAATTTTCGCGAATCTTAATTTCCATGACATTTTGCATCACTGAAAATAACAAGGGGGCACCACGGTAAGGGGACCCTGTATAGAATTAGTCCGCCTGCCCAGTCCATAAACATAAAGAGATGGACTTCCGGTTTTTATGGAATAATTAACGACGAAACGGAAGAGCAAAGATATCATGGAGTTTATTCTCTCTTAGTCGTACGGAGTTGAGAGAATAAAACATTAGTGATACATCTTTAGCTCCTGAAATCACCAATTCATTGGCAAAGACAGCACAAATCTTCCTTTTACTTATTTTCTTCCGATGTTGAGTTCCTCTTATAGAAACCAAGTAGATTTTTTTTTATTATAAAAACTCTCCTAAATATAACGCACATTAGTCCAGTCAACGGAGGTTTTACCTCTAATTTGAGTGCTAATGAATGGATTTTGATGAAATCTTTTGCATTGTGTTTGTAATAACGTTGATAAAAAAGTTAACAAAATGATCAGAGTAGGAAATGATTGGAAGAGGTAGAATATACCCCTTTTATCACGGGTTGCGTAACTTGTAGAACTAGGTCAAAAATGAAAAAGAAAACAATATATTTACTTTTTTGTCCCAAAATGAGATGTTTTTACTCTTGTGAATTTTTTCGAAAAATGCATATTTTTCGAGATACTTCCTAAAAGTGGGGGAGGGGAAATTTAAAATCTGAAAAAATTCAGGTGAACGTATCATTGAAATACAAGACTTTTTTTTATTTGCAACTTTTCTGTAAGAAAACCGCTTCCGATCATTTCCTACTCTTTTTTTTTTTCAACTTTTTCATTAACGGCATTATAAACAGATTGCACAAGTTTTCATCAAAATCCATTCATTAGCACTCAAGTTAGAGATTTTGGTCATTTTAGCACTCCATTGACTAGACTATATGAAGTGTTCAATATTACTGATTTATATTGGCGTGCTGTGAGGAAAATTGTACCGGTGGGCTGTTTAAAATTATATTCCTACATAGTACCTTGTATATGGGATGTATAAAAAATTAAAACCTTTTCAAAATGTATTGCTTAAAACCAATTCACACTTGTCACCTTCAAAGTACTCTTCCAACTGTTGATATGCCACTCTCAAGATTTCTTTAAGTTGTGGAAATTAGCACATTTTAAAGTTTCCCGTGGGCTAATTTTAGAAAGTAGGGTGGGTGGGGTACAACACTTCTGATATTTCTCCTTCATTTATTTGTTCATATACTCCTTGCTCTCTTTACTTTGTCAAGGAGAATTAGTTTTCTTCTGGACAATAGTCAGTCGGTCGTAAAATCTTGTCCAAGATAAGGTCAGCTTTTTATTGTACCATGTTCAAAACGTAAATAAAAGTGCTTTTCCAAAGGGCGACAGTGTGTCTGAGGAATTTTCTTTCATTCACAATAACTTCCAAAATCCATAAATTTTGATCTTTTTTTATATTTCTCTCTGATAATTTCAGATTGGTTTTAGTGGCTTCTGGATTAGCAGTTTTCGGAATACACACAAAACCACTTGCAAAACGTGCAAGCCATGTATCGTCCCCCATACTGATTTTCTATGTGCTCCGATATGTCATTCCACAATTATTACAGTGGCGGCTGGTGAAATTTCAATATTTTTTTTCTCGTCTGTGGCGCATGGGACCCATACGAAACTTGGGAAATAACATCTAGAGAAGCACTTCTCTAATGACCCCTAAAAAATTTTGAAAAAGCAGTTTGCGAAAAAATTTTTGAAAATTCGCTAGCCTCCCCTGGGTCTAGGGACCTCTGTTTACTTTTATTTTTTTTTGTCATATGCATTTGACTTTTCATAAAAATGCATCGACAGATTTTGGAGTTTGTGAAAATATTTTCATTACTAACTGAGATACAACGAATTGAAATATTGTAATTTGTTAAATTGTAAATTACAAAATTTCAGTTCATTGTATTTCAGTTAGTAATGAAAATATTTTCACAAACTCTAAAATCTGTCGATGCATTTTTATGAAAAGTCAAATGCATATGACAAAAAAAAATAAAAGTAAACAGGGGTCCCTAGACCCAGGGGAGGCTAGCAAATTTTCAAAAATTTTTTCGCAAACTGCTTTTTCAAAATTTTTTAGGGGTCATTAGAGAAGTGCTTCTCTAGATGTTATTTCCCAAATTTCGTATGGGTCCCATGCGCCACAGATGAGAAAAAAAATATTGAAATTTCACCAGCCGCCGCTGAATTATTAGCATATTATTTGATAATTTTTAATCCAACCATAACCTTTATCAACAACATGGAAAGCCAGGAAATTAAAGACTGTGAGGCAATCTGGGAATTTTTAAGCAGTTAGATCTTCATGACGTCAAGATGCGGTTGGCTCTCAAGGTATCTACCACCACTTAAAAATTTTCATGCATATGTCATCTTGTGTAGTTTTAGTGAATTAAACAACATCAAGAGTTAATTTCTTACTCTTTATTGGATATTTTGCCATCCTGCAAAAATATTTATAAGTTTAGGTAATGAAAGAAAGCTCTGCGTCAAATGTAACATGGAGGTTGATTTTTCGATAGTTTTGATTATTACAAAATGTCTCGCACCTAAAATATATAAACTAAAACAAAATTGTTATCCCATAAGCAAAAACTAAATTTATAATATTTCGAAAAAAAAATCTATTTCCGTTTTCAAAATTTTGGCCTTTTAGTACGTCAAACATGATAATCCCAATAATAACGGATGAAACTATTGCTTTGTCAAAGATCGCAGGTAATGAGGTATTTGGCAGATTTTCGTGAAATAATCTGGTGTTTTAAGAAAAACACTGAATATCAATTTATCAACATTAGTGTAGCCACTTTCTAATAGTCTCGGCAACTCTATGAAGTCTATGTACTAAGCAAGTTATATTTAGTACATTTTGGTATGTTTCCTTCAAAATTCTTCCATGAAATGTTATACCTTCTCATCACTTCCATGAAATCTGAGTTAAGTTTCTTTGCCCGTCACTATCAATAGAACCACTCACATATTTTGTATGATTTTCTCAGGAAATGTGTTTCACAATCCTTGATTTAACTTCCACAAAAGTGCATCCTTACAGCTTTTGCAGTATGTTGTAGAATCGCAAGTTTCTGAGAAATCGCCAATCATGGTTCTTCTATAAAGGTACCGTCAAGACAGAAGTGAAACGCTGTCACTTTCAATCCAAGTTTAGTATGTGCCTTAGGAGCGGCTCTGGGTTTCCCGGGGAGTGGGGTGGTGACATATTTTAGTCTTCTATAGATTTCTGGAAGCCTTGAGAATATGTATTGCACATTATTACTAGTATAATTATATCAGTTTTTGGGGGTGGGAGGGTGCTTTAAAATCCGCCCCTGATGTGCGTATTTTCTATGGCGTCATAGAATATTGAAAGTAAACTGGAAATTGAAGAGGTTTATTCCGGTTTTTATAATGCTGTAAATATTTAAATGTGGTTTAATTCACTTTGCACTGCGCAGCTGAATATATAAGTGAATCGTAAAAATTGGGGACGTTTGGCAAGTATAAAAAGATCCAGACGTTGAAATTGTCTTATTGTTAAACAAAAACAAAAATAACTCGACGGCTTGAAGTAGGGGCACATCAGAGATGGGCATTCTTTAGTCGACTAATCAATCGTGACTAACTACTAATTAATAATATATTAGTTGTGGCTAATGACTAACCAATCAGTCATTAGCCACAACCAATATATTATCAATTAATCATTAGTCATAATTGGTTAGTGGACTAAAGAATGCCCATCTCTGGGGCACATGCATTACGTCACATATAACCGCAAACTTTTGGTTTTTGTAAATTTAATGAAAGTTTTATTATTTAAATATATTAATTTTTGAGACTGATTCCAGTACTATATTTGAAAACTCCAAAAGCAATATGTAGGATGTATGTGATTTTCATTTTTTGTACATAAATGTGCAACGTCTATGGGATTTGTATTTTTATAGATTTGATGAGTATACACAATTTCACAATTGTTTTAATTGAATGAATTACCTCAATCACTATCAATACACTATCAATCATTCCATTAATATCAAAATTGTTAATCACTAACAAGACTTTTGTTGGTTAGAAAGCTAACCTCAACTAGTAGTTTCTTTTTAGTAATTAACAATGTTGATACATGTATCGTTTTTATTGGAGATCTTGAGTACAATAGTGGTACCAATCTCAAAAATGAATTTAAACAATAAAACTTTCATTAGAAGAAATGAAACGAAAAATCTGTCAAAACACTCTGCGCTGTATCCGAAGCGACTTTCGCCAACCAAATCGTTATTTAAAACAATTTCATCATTCCCTGATTATTCTAACTTGTCTGACGAAAATCTCGTCGAGTATAATTGCAGCATTTCTGAGTACTTGGAAATTACTTCAGTGGTTTAGCACACAAAAGATAAATAAAAGTCAAAACAATTAAAAATAAATAAACATAATATTTTCATAATTAAATTGTCAATCTTATAGGTATTAATCATCCAAACAGTAATTAGGAGGTATTTACTTTCCCATCACTAATTTTAATAAAATTGGTCATAATTGAAAACAATCAACAGATAGATAATTACATGATTCCTACCATAAAGCAAGCCACAATAATCTCCTTTAATAAAAATATTCACGATGTATCTCAAGCAAATGTACAATTTTAGTAAAATACAATTATCCACCAATTTTTTTTAAGAAAAAAATATTTTTTGAGTGATATGTACAGATCAATTAATTTATTCCTATACACCAACAAACAACCAAAAACCATTGAAGGAAACCATCCGTCGAAAAATCGGATGATTTTTTTAAGTGACTACATTACGAAATTAATGATTCGGTCATTTTGTTCCGTTCTGGATTTTGGAGTCCAAGAACATCTGTTTCATGTCTGCTAAAGCCTGCTCTATTTTGTTAGCGAATCGATGGCAGTCCTGAAAAAATTATTTTGTTATAATTACAATCGACAGAAAATTCATCACCAAATTTGAGCATTTGCAATATCATAATATTCATCTCCTACTCCCATCTCTGCAAAGATCAACATAAGGAGTAGATAGATATTTTAGAGGTTTTAATTCCGATACAATAATAATAATATTTATTAATTTCAGAAAAGATGTAAGTTTAAGAAATTTCGTCAAAAATAGCTTATACAATAACGTCAACATGTAACAAAGGAGAAATTCTTTTAATAATTATATGTTTCAAAACAATTATATTATGATATAAAAATAATAATGATTGATAAAGATTCATACTTAAAAACACATAAATAAACATAGATATATATATGTCACATATATAATTAGTGGATTGTGCGAGTCGGAAAAACACCCGAAAAACCCGTCTATTGTCTGATGCAAACAAAGTAGTTCTCTCCCGTTTTCGAGGAAGCTAAATAACGTGGTGATGGCAGAATTTCTCGTTGCGGTGACCCACTCTCACAAACGGCCAAGAAACACCTCCAAACAGGGTCAAACGCGTATTGATAATATTCCACGGAATCTAACTTATTGATACCAATTATGGAGAGGACCCTGGGACGTGCCCCCCCCCAACGGCCAATAACCACCCTCCAAAGGGGTGAGAGAGCGCTCTCATCATACTACTGGACAGAAAGGTTTCCCTCCCATTTTAGAGCATGCCGAACACGGAGAGGACCACGAATCGACTGCTTGAACCCGTTCACCCTCTCAATGGCAAAAAAATACACCCTTCAATAAAAATATTTTATGTAACATATTATCAGATGTTTCAATTATTATATTAACCTATTTTTCCCAAAAAATATGTACAAAAAATATACATTCATCTATTTTCAGCTCCACAGTAAACAAAGATGACTACTTTGTTGGACGAGGTCGTGGTGACATCTTAATGTTTTTTCCTGTGTAGCATCTTCAAAAACGGGGGGGGGGGGGGGTGGCTTTGCCCAAGGGTATGCTGAGAACGCACTCTCACCCCTTTGGAGGATCGTTATTGGCCATTTACTGGGGTTGCCCAAGTAACAATTTAAGTTTTATCACAATCTACAAGAGGTTATTAAGTCTATATAATAAAACTGATCGTAAAACTGTTTATACTAGATAACCTCTTAGAAGCTACAATAAACCCGGCATAAAACCAAAAAAGACCTTTTATAAAGTTTATAAATATCTTCCTTAAATCTATCAATAAAACCAACAGTACTTTAGAACCCAAATCTGCAAGATGTTTTCAAGTCTACCATAAAACCTTTTATAAAATCTTCTTAAAACCGTTAGTACTTGCAATCAAATTTTAAGCCTACTTCAAGAACATCATAAATAATAGTGTCTTTAATAATTCTTTGTCGAAAACTTATTGCACTTAAACTGTCTAAATCAGAAAATGTCGCCAAGTAATAAAATATGTCTGCCTCGATTGAAATATCTGCATGTGCTAACGTTTTAAAATTTGATATTGATAAACAACCTAGTATCAAAAAATTGTCAACGCAGACCACTTTATTGATAAAGTATATCAAAGAACTTTTAAAAAAATCACGCACCTTTCATTTGTCAGCTTATTAATTATTATTTACAATTAATAAAAAAAATTGTAACCCTAGTTTTAGCTTACGCAGTATGATTTTGGGCTTTTTAGGGGTTTATATGACATATTAGCACATTTTAGATAGTTGCAGGCTAAATGTAAACAGTAAGAATAAGAAAAATATAACTAAACACTGTTGCCTCAACTTTGTTCAAACATGTCTGCTACAGTTAACAGAAAAAAACATGGCTGAAAAATTAATAAAACCATTTATTTTAATAGAATACCCTATTAAGAGTTTGTGGCTTTAGGAAATATTTTTATAAAACAAAAGGTTTTGTTAAGTTCCAATTGCTCCACTTTATTACTATTTTAAAGCCTGTAGGACTTTACCCAGCTTTACTACTCTTCTTTAAAACCCTTAAGATTTGTCTCTGACAATCTCTAATTCGAATATACTTAGCTTAGATAACATAACCTAAAAAAACATTATTCATTTCGTGTGTGTGATCATTAATTTCTCGTTATTTCTATGATTATAGCGTTAATTGAGCAAGAAAAAGTGAAAAACTACAAGTAAGTAGATTTTAAACAGTTTCCTTATCATATCCTTTGAATACATGATGAGTGTATTAGGTATTATATGCCCCCTCTCTCAAAGTTTAAAGGCGTAAGTGGGGGAACCAAAGGATTTATAAGTGCTTTATAAAAACCAAAAAGTTTTAACGTAGCTTAATAAAGCTACCAAAAAAACTATTAAGTTTTAAGGAACCTTTACCAAATATCGTTAAAAGCAAATAGTATTTATGATAACATATATTAAGGGTAAGACTACTTAAGAGTTATTAGTTTTATTGCTTGATCATAAGGAGTACTTAAAGGCCATATTTTAAAACTCCCATAAAACTTAAAGATTTATAGATGTCTACCACAAAACTTAAAATATTTAAAATCCACTATAAAACTTAATGAGTTTATTGTGGTTTTTAATAATGCAACAATTAAGTGGCTATAAAACCAATAGATCTTAATGAGCAAAGAGGTTTAACAAATTGCTTTAAAGATGGCTTGAAGGCCTTTTTTTAAGTACATATTATCTGCAGATAAATAGGTATGCACAAAATAAATAATAAAACCCAGTTCGGTTTATTTACCTTCTTAAATCTGTGATAAAACCTGATAAATACTTGTTGGCATTTAAATTGTTACTTGGGTGGTCACCCCGGGGAGGAATTCCACCACGGTGTTCAGCATCCTTGAAAATGGGGGATCACCGAGTAAGCGTCCCTCAAACAATTATAATACACATTTGACCCCGTTTGGGCATGGTTTTTGGCCACTTGCGGGGGAGAGAACTAATCTGGTAGCATCAGACACAATAGTTAGGTTTTTGTCCGACTCACACAATCCGCTAAATATATAACCTTTTTTTTTTTTTTTTTTTTTTTTCATTAAATAATATAGAATATGTATAAACAAGCCTTCCAATACAAATTTCTGCGAAAATAATTAATTTTTTGAGAAAACAAGAGTTAAAATAAATGGTGCAAAAAGCATTTTAAAAATTGGTGATGTAATCTGCCGATGACGTAGGTAGTCTGTGTTGATTTGTAGATAGAATGGTTTTATACAAAACAGTGTGGTGTTGCCAAGTTCAAATTTCTTCTCTAGTTCTAGTAAAAATAAATGAAGAAAACATAAATACCTTTTAATTCCTTCTAAATACTTGTATATAATATTAATTGATTTTCAAGACATTGAGCAAAATAGAAGTGTGAATAAGTAAAATAATGTAAAGTAAATACACAATTTGGCATTCATCTAAGATAGTTACGATCTAAGCGAAAGTTGTCTGTCATTGGTTAAAATAATAACTTTACTTGATTATCACCAAAACTGAATTTTAAAAAAAAATGGAAAATACCCCATTAGCAGATTTAAAGGTTTAGGTTTGACTTCCAGAAAAAGAAAAAAGTGGTTGTTAAAAATTCATCTATAGTATAGCAATTTTTATTTAATAAGCTTCTCAGCGCACTTGCTGATTTTGGCATATATTAAAATGGGACAGTTTTCCGCATCAGACAGGTTCTTACATTTGATAAGAATATTAATATCATCTGCATATGATACTATTGAACACAATGGATGTTCTAAATAATTTAACATACCATTAATAAAAATAATAAATAACGTTGGCCCCAATATGGATCCCTGAGGGACTTCTGTGTTAACAGCAAAAATATATATTATATAAATTATATCTCGTATGCGGGGCTTGTCAATTTATAGGGGGTGGAACTCAAAAATAACCATTAGAATTGAAAGAGAACCAGATTTTGAGAAAAAAAAGATAGTCAATCCAACTATTTTCATTATATTTGAGTTCAGATGTTGTAATTTTGGAAAACAAAGTCGCTGCAACTTTTTTAAATGAAATTTGTTTTTCAATTTTATATAAAAAAATAAATAAAAGGATATTGTTTTATTGTATTATCTCTGCAAAACAGCTCAAATATGGTGCTAAGTATTTACACTTAGGAATTTAATAACGATCGAGAAAATAGCTCTAAAACGTCTAAAGAGTAATTGAATAACTAACTTACGGTAGTGGGGCAGCTTTTCTTATTAGATATATGGAAGAACAACAAATCTTCACCGGCAATAATATACGACACTCCATAACCGTCATCCGCTACAGGCCCAAAACCGCCACCTGCTGATATACATTTGGGGTGTTTCTTCAGATCCAGACGGGTGGTTTGACCATGAGGAGTTTGAGACGTGGACAACCGCCACGGTTCACTGAGAACCTCTTTTAGGAAAGGAGAGTCTACTTCCAGGTACTTTGAAATAACGTAGAGACAGAACAAGTGCCTGTCGATCCCTTTGCCACACATGGCATCTTGGTAGCCTGCCTAAAAAAAATTATATCGTAAAATACATATTCATACATATATAGTTAAGAGTTTCTATTCAATTTCATTCGACACATTACAAGAAAATATGTCAGCAAAAAAAAGAGGACGAGCAATCAAGAAACTGTGAAATCGAACATGATCCTATATTGCAAATATATTGGAAAATTTGTTCTCTGAAACCCTCAAGAAAGATTTTGTTTTTGAGAAAATCAGATAGAACTTTAAAAAAATTCACAGATTTCGCAATCCTTGCAACCATCGAAGACATTGGAAATGATAACACCATATACGAAACATAATGATATTTTATCTTCTGACGTGTCAAAATGATTTAATTTATAGACATCATTTTCAGTGCCAAAATATGTCAAAAGATAAAATTTTGTATGGGGGGAGGGAGAGGGGGAGAGAGAGAGGGACAGGGAGAGAGAAAGAGAGAGAGATGATTATTAAACATTGTTCGGTTATAATATATCTATTGGATTAAATCAAACAGGTCTGATAACCAATGCGCCTCTCAATCATCTACGGTAGCTGTCGATCTTCAAATCTCAGGTCACTAAAACATTAAAGGACCCCGCACAAAATACACAGAAAAAAGAGCTTGAGCTAAAACCAGCTGAAATATATTCGTTGGACCATTTCGAATAAAAGTTCTTATGTACACTGCCAAAAAATCCATAGATTTCAAGTTACGGACGCTTGAAGGTCAAATAATGATCAAAATACACAGAAAAAAAGACAGTTGTTTGAGCTAAAACCAGCTGAAATATATTCGTTGGACCGTTTCGAATAAAAGTTCTTATGTACACTGCCAAAAAATCCATAGATTTCAAGTTACGGACGCTTGAAGGTCAAATAATGATCAAAATACACAGAAAAAAAGACAGTTGTTTGAGCTAAAACCAGCTGAAATATATTCGTTGGACCATTTCGAATAAAAGTTCTTATGTACACTGCCAAAAAATCCATATTTAAGTTACGGACGCTTAAAGGTCAAATAATGATGAGCGTTTTCAATTTTCCGAATGCTATACTAACTCAGTGTTGAAATTTCGAAGGAATTGACCAAAACAAAAGTTGTAGGAATATGAGTAAGCTATCTTGCGATGACCTTAATTTTGACCTCTAGCTACATCCTCAAGGTCACTTGGAGGTAAACTCGTTTTGTTCCAATAAAACCCATATTTTTCACCTTGGATTATGAAGAAACGCATGATCTTGTAGAAGAACGCACTACCGGGCGTCAAAATGACGCGACACCAATTTATTTCTCAGGGGGCGCCAGTCGCGTATTACCCCGTTCTTCTACCTCCCAGGCGGGTTCGAGATAAGATGCACTTCGGTAGCCGAGTAATGGACCAAGGCTGCACTACCACAGATCGGAAACTACGCTCTCTCTGGACCCGAATTCCCTCGTTAGGGGTTTAGGCACCTCTTAATTTCCTGAATTTTTGCATAAAAAAATCCCAACCGAAGAATTTCTCTGCGGAGGGATTAGTTTTGGTACGCGAAAATCACGTTTTGGTCCATTAATAACGGAATATATTTCTCAAAAAACGCATAAAAAAATCCCTATCAAACCTCCGTAAAGCAACCAGAAGGTCGAACGTTAATGCGAATTAACTCGACACATCCGGTTTTCTATACGAAAGTTCCAGGGATTATAGCCCGTCAACAGGCCTCAAGATCAATTAAGAAATATTAGTTCAAAGAATCCGTTTATTTAACAGAATTGGTTATACAAAATTCTCAAGATAAGAATCGTGCCTTCCCCAATCAAGGTAGTGACTTTCAGACCATACAAGCGAGAGCGCTCACGCTAACGATCGATTAGGTAGAAAAGATTCATACATACCTTCTCAGAATCAAAATGTGAGCTTTTAGAATCATTTCAGACTCTGGGTAAATGAATAATTAAGGCTGACTGAAATTAACGTGGAGATTCACGTACTCAAACACATTCAGAGGACTTATTATTGCATAAGTTGAGTGGCGTTCGATCAGTCCACGACTTACTAACCCTTATCACAGTCGTTCGATATTATCGATTTGGCAGCGTCTCACCTTCGAGCGACTTTTAGACAAAATTGAATTTTTGGATTTTTATGCACAAGGCGTTTTCCTCTATAACTTTGTCATTTGAAAAGCCCTGTTATTGGCTTTTCTACCATTGCTTTGTCTGGACCACTCAACGCGCTCGACCAAATTGCGAGCCGCTGGGTCAATCCAAACTCTTTCTATGCGAGAAACCGGCCTTGTACATGTGCATTGATTTTTATCAATTTTTGCTTATCGGCACTATGCCGGCTTTGACAAAATCTTCTATTTTGCCTTTTGGATGCAGTGCATCGTTAAAATTTTATGCTCATACTTTAGAATTGGGCTTTCAATGACCGTACCTTAAAGGTCAATGTCTTTGGTTGAGGAATAAAAAATAAAAAAAAATAATTTAAATTATATTTTCGTGGTACTTTTTAAACTGACTTTGTGGTACTTTTGAAAAATTCATTTTAAGACCAATTTCAGCGTACTTTTGAAAAATCGATTTTCAAGCCAAATTTCAAGGTACTTTTGAAAAACTAATCTGCGGGTGAAATTTTGGCGTACTTTTGAAAAATCGATTTTCAAGCCAAATTTCAAGGTACTTTTGAAAAGTTAATCCGCTGGTGAAATTTTGGCGTACTTTTGAAAAATCGATTTTCAAGCCAAATTTCAAGGTACTTTTGAAAAGTTAATCTGCGGGTGAAATTTTGGCGTACTTTTGAAAAATCGATCTTCAAGCCAAATTTCAACGCAGTTTTGAAAAATTAGTCTGCAAGTGAAACTTTGGCGTACTTTCGATAAATCGATTCCTGGGCCAAATTTTGACGCCCTTCCAAAAATATTATTTTTCAAAGTCCAATTTATGGTACCTTTGAAAAAGTATATTATTCATAAATCTTTGTCATTATATACTTCTACTCTCATATTCTGAACCAAAAACATTTTTCCTAAGTGAAAATTCGGTGTTTCTTCGAATTTTCACCTGGTCCTTTCCAACGCCTTATAGAACCCAAAACGGTCCTTATGGACTGATCTGCGCCTCTGCAGACTCCCAAAAATGTCTTTAAATGAAATTTTTGCCTAAGTCGAATTTTGATTATGTCTTCAACTTAGGACGATTTTGGAGAGTTCTACAACAATCTCACTGTAGAATATTAATCTTTCAAGGAAAAGTTGTAGAGGGGGACGGGGGTAAAATTGACCCATGAAGGTCATCTGAAAGTCAAATAAGTTATTGTTAAAAAGTCACTGGTAGCTTGGAAATCAAGATTTGGTGAAAACTTATCCAGATAAAAGTTGTAGGAAGTCAAATAAACTTGTGGTGACCTTAACTTTTACCTTGCCGTATAGTTTTAAGATTATTTATTGTAGCATGAATTATTTTATTTTTTTAAGTACAACCCGTTCCTAGCATTACCCAGAGTCAACGGCGTGGACGTGGCGGGTATTTGACTCCTTTTTTGTTTTTTTTTTTGTTAAAAAAACAAACAAAAAAACACAAAAAAATACAAAAAAAAACAAACATAAAAAACAAAAAAAAAACAATACCTGTCACGGCCACGCCGTTGACTCTGGGTAACGTTAGGAACGGGTTATGCTTAAAAAAATAAAATAATTCATGCTACAATAAATAATCTTAAAACTATACGTCAAGGTCACCACAAGTTAGTTTATTTGACTTCCTACAACTTTTATCCGGATAAGTTTTCACCAAATCTTGATTTCCAAGCTAACAGTGACTTTTAACAATAACTTATTTGACTTTCATGGGTCAATTTTACCCCCCATCCCCCCCTACAACTTTTCCTTGAAAGATTAATATTCTACAGTGAGATCATGCTTTTCTTCATAATCCAAGGTGAAAAATATGGGTTTTATTGGAACAAAACGAGTTTACCTTCAAATGACCTTGACAATGTAGCTAGAGGTAAAAATCAAGGTCATCAGAAGATAGCTTACTCATATTCCTACAACTTTTGTTTTGGTCAATTCCTTCGAAATCTCAACACTGAGTTAGTATAGCATTCGGAAAATTGAAAACGCTCATCATTATTTGACCTTCAAGCGTCCGTAACTTGAAATCTATGGATTTTTTGGCAGTGTACATAAGAACTTTTATTCGGAATGGTCCAGCGAATACATTTCAGCTGATTTTAGCTCAAAGGACTGTGTCTTTTTTCTGTGAATTTTGATCATTATTTGACCTTCAAGCGTCCGTAACTTGAAATCTATGGATTTTTTGGACCTGGTGTACATAATGTAATGTATTTCAACCCCTAGAATGTAGGCAACACAGAATTCGAATAATTGATTGGATGTCTGCCTAAATATAGAGATTTGCACCTACCAGAGAAAGAACATACTAGAAGGTCTAGAGTGATGACATATCTGTTCTGGAACCATCTGGAGAATGTGACATCATCACAGAAACTTCGAGATCTGTCATCTGTAGGTATATAAGGCATGGAGTAAACCAAAAGAGAAAGAAGTTAGTGCAGTACTAATTGTCAGTTGAAATGGTCAGAGAGTAAACACAGTGAAAAGTTCAGTTTAGATAGTAAGAGTAATAAGATCAGAAGAGAGTAAAGTGATCAAGTAGTACACAGTGTGTTATTAGCCAAGTAGTTATTGTTGTAATTAAGTAAGTTAATAAATTAGTGTTTAGTGTTACCCTGGTTGTTATAATTTCCGAACCCACGATACAGGGTGTTTACAAAAAGGGTGTAAGCACGTAACAATAAGAACTTTTATTCGGAACGGTCCAACAAATACATTTCAGCTGGTTTTAGCTCAAACAACTGTGTCTTTTTTTCTGTGTATTTTGTGCGGGGACCTTTCAGGAATGTATTGCTTTCACACCTACATACACAATATCTACGTATCTCAGTATTACGTCATCTGACCTTGGCACTTTCGGTCGGTGGCAGAAAACTCATGAATCTGTCTTCATATACAAGAACATTAACATTTCCAATGTTAAAATTTAATTGCTGAATAGAATGGTCCTTTCTTAGTGAGAGTTAAGTGGTACACTGGAAATATAAAATTGCTTTTGTGTCTAGTTACTAGTATGATTTAACTTTAACATTTTGAAATCAGCCTGATGATTTTTCAGACATAGCAGGAGTATAACTCGTCCTGGTATTGGAAGCATTTACTTATTTCCTTGCCTGACATGGGGTATAAAAACATAGATTTTTTAGTAATTTCTACTAAATTTTTGTAGTCTGTCCCGATACGTTGTTGACCTAATTTTGTGAACAGATTGGGAATAGTTTCAATGAAGAATGAATAGAAATTCTTTGAAAAAGTAAGTGGATCTCCATATACATGAATATTACTTTGAATCCTACCTGATGCCTTTGACAAGCAATCCTCAACAACTTTATTCTCTCTTCAATCGACGTCTTGCTATTCTCCATGGCCTTAACCCAAGCTTCCGACTCGAGGGTCAGAGGCCGAAGTGTTTCCGTGCGACCATCTCTGTACAACCTAGTCATCGTAGCTTCATAAGTCAAGCAGAATTTACCCGCGTCTCGATAGTATGCCAACTGTAAAGCCATCTGTATGTAAGCATCAGGACTTAGCCCGCAAGTTTTCATGAAACCTTTACCGTAGTGGTCATGTACGAAAATACGCAGATCTATATCACTAATGAGATTATTGGCTACTTTCAGGGCACTTTCGATTGCCTCGTGTGCCTCGAATTTTAATTCCCAATTAAGACGGATCGGCGGTGGGGGACTTATCTCTGGTTTGCCGATGGTATTTCCATCTTCGTCATATCTGAGGAGAAACGTACTGGTAAGTTTGAGGTTATTTATATACTTTTGAAATTAGGACTTTCACTATATGTATAGCAGATGTTAGATGTTATTAAAAACTTGATAAAAATGGTTGACTTAACGTGATACGTTGGACAAACATAGAAAAACTCTTGTTACAGGTTTAAGTATCACACATTTTATAAGAGTTATTATTCTGACTAATAAAGTTATAACTAAATTACTCAACTCTTAAGCACAGTTAATTATGGATGACAATTTCAATGATGCTTCAGAAAATGCATTAAATATTCTTGTTTAAAAATTATGATAAATGGAAAGATATACAATAAAAAACAGGATTCAAAATGAAAATTGTGAGAACTTGTTACTTTGAGCCTTAAGGAATTGAATAATGTTGAAAGAATTAATTTAGATTGCTTTTTTAACTTATACGAAGACATCGAAGGGCCACAATATAAAATGTATTTTTAAAAGTTAGAATTTTTACTTCTATCTCAGAATTCCGACACATAACTCACTTATAAGTCATAATTTTGACTTACAATATAGAATTCGGAGATAATTTTAAAAGCGAAGAATAGTCCTGGGTCAACATTTGCTTGTTAGCGTTAGTTATAAGTAAGAATTTTGAGCTATCTGTCAGAATTCTAGTACAGGAGTCAGAATTAAAAACAGGATTTTTGTTGTGGCCGTTCTACGCTTTCGTACTTATACAACAATAACTTTCCATGTTAAAATCCTTGAAAAGCTGAAAGTAACTGTTCAAACAAATAATACACAATTGTTTTAAACACAGGAACGGAGAACACCACATGCATTAAGGTTAGAAGATGATGCGAAAAGTTAATAAGCAAACATAAAAAATTAGATAGTTTACCGGTCGTATAGTTCATCGGTTATCATGTACTCCCAACAATGTACAATAATCGGAGCATCTGCCCTAATAACCAGAGAAAATATAGAAATAATAACTTACAGCCACAATTATAGTATTTACAAAATAAAAAAAAGTAAAGAAAAGCAAGAAGAAGAAGGCCGGGCTCTCCGTCACCTAAACGGCAGGTCGTAACAAAAAAAAAAAAAGGTATATTTGATTACCGAGTTTCCCATGTTTCTGTTGTTATTACCCACTCCCAGAGGTGTGCCATCACAGCTGCATCTGCCCTATAAAATGTACTGGATATTTATATTATGTAGATGAAGGTAATAAAAATAATAAAATGTGATTATATAAGTGTTTCCTTAAAAAAAAAAAAGTATAATCAACAATATAGGATAACAACGTTCATATAATATATAAATAAATAAATAATATAAACAAATTCCAATTACAAATTGCTGTTACTACTATCACAGAATGGGCTCATTTAGCATTTTTTTAAACTTCATTATCGGAAAGAATCTTAAAATTCTAAGACCCTGTGCAAAAAACTAGAATTTTGTGATTCTGTAAATCGTCAAAAAAAAATCATAAACATGGACCGCACCCGCCCTATTGAGTATCGACCATGACGTCACTTAATAGGAACTTGCTAGCCGTAGCGGCTAGCTACAGCGTGTTATTACAGTTTCACAATATTACAAATCACTCAAGTAGTGTGTGTTTAAACTTATGCGTGGTTGGGAAGAATTTGGGTTTATTAACTATTTCCATTTTTTGAAAAAATTTTTAGATCTAATAAAATTTAGTGTATTAATGTCATGAAATAGTATTTTAAACAACAAGTTTTGAAAACGAATCTTTTCACACGAGTGAGACAGTTTGGTGGAACAATCGAGCCGAAGGCGAGTTCCACAAGTCGAAAGAGTGTGAAAAGATGTTTTCAAACATGTTGTTTACGACATTTTTTTCTACAACTGCAAAGAAAACAAACACGTTCATAAGTGTAATAAACTTCTTTAGTTTGAAGATTTCAAAACTGATGTTTAGTTGTTAAATAAGTCTGTTGCTATGAATCTGAATAGAACACAAATAAATAACAGTTCTATTTTCGAGAAGACTGTGTGAAAAACATGACAGTACTGTTTTTTGGATTTTTGGGAAAAAAGACAGTTTCGAGTCATGGTTGCTATGCCTTATTTGTCGTTTTCAAAGACAGTCATAGGAAAACATTTTTTTACACATAAATTAAAAAAAAATTGTAACCCTTTTCAGGCAACAGAACCCTCAAAAGATAATTTTTTTTTAATGAAAGTTTACAAGGATGATTGATTGCTGGAAAGTGGAAAACTGAATAAGAGAGACAATCAAATTGTCCAGAATGGTTCTCACCTGAGCATCGTATCGTGCAACTGCAAAAATGATCAACATTGGCAAAAAAACCCTACAGGAAATGTTACATGACAAATTGACAAAGAAAAAGGAAAACAATTGTTTTCAAAATTCTAATAGGCTCATTTAACATTTTTTTATTATTACATATCCTGAAAGAGCTTGGTGAGTATAGTAAATATGCCAAAAATTAGAATTTACTGATGCCACCTTCATGTATAAAAAAATTATTAAAGTCGGCGCGCTTAAAAACGCTCGGGATAACCATGTAGTCGAGTTGTGACGTCAGATGGCTGAACCGCCCAGTGAACACAGCTGTGAATGCAAGTTAGTAGAGTAAAATCTGGAAGTAAAGTCGCTTAGTTTTCGAGAAAAAAAAACTGGGTAGAACCAAACCAGGCTTAGTGGGATTCTTTAGTAAGATAATCGTGTACACGAAATCATTTTTTATGACATTTTTTGGTGGTCGAGAACTTTTTTATTTCGGAAAAACTCAAAAAAAATAGATTTTTAATGAAATATGTTTTTTAACGTCTCCACCGCTATACCTCTGAAAATATTTGTGCTATCAAGCTATTTTTTTTTTAGATTAAAGTAGACACAATAGCGCTTCGAATAACGTCCCACGTGAACCCGATTTTTTTTTTTTTTTTTAAGTTGGAAAAATAATAGGAAACTCAAACTTGTTATTTTCAGTAGCGTAATTTTAGACAATCGAGAAAAAAATGTATTTATGAAAATTTGTATATATATGCTGCGTACAAATTGAAGCCAATAGTTGAAAAAAGTTTTTAGGATACAAATTTTTCATGTCCCGTTCATAGTATTGAGTCAGCGATTTTTTTTAACGGGCCAAAGTCATATTCTTGCGCGCTCGGCTGTAGCAAGCCTGCCGACTGCAACGATCTGACGGTCCCGGTCGGAGTGTATGTAGTAGTTTAACTTATATCAATAGATACAAAACCGGTAGTGATCAAAAGCATCTAGGGGATCAATATTATTGTTCAATATTTCATATATTGTACAGTAGTATTGATCATATGTTGTTAATATTAAGAAATTGTACAATAAATATAAAATAGACTTCTTTTAATAATAAAAAGACAGGTAGGTAAATATAAATACCTAATCTATAAATATCAATCAGTGTTACTAACTACCCACCTAATTAGTAAGTTTATTAGACATTTTTAAATGAATGAAAGTAGAAACGTACGCATAAAATGAGTTTTATTGTTGAAATAAATTTTCTATTTGGATAGATAAATATGTAGTATGTAGTTTATGTATCTAATTCGTTCATATCTGCCTCGAAATCTTTAGTAATGTTGTTACAGGAAAGACATTTGCACTCGTTGCAACATTTTAGGCCTTCCTTAAAACAAGTACATTTTCGATTGTCACAATTTTTATCCGAACAATGAATATTTAATGATTTTCGACAACCGCCACTTCTACACGACTGATCTGACCAACCCTGCATGCGAGGTGTATTAATTGCATCCCAATGTCGCATTTAGCGCTGATAAAAAAATCGCTGTTGCCACACGGTACATTTTAGGAAAAAATATATTGTTTCAAAAACTTTTGTGATTATTAGGCTTTATTTTATTCGCTGCATATATGTAAATATTTTCAAAAATAAAAAAATTTATCGATTGGTGAAGATTTCAATACATAAAATATATATTTTTAGTTTATCTGATTTTTAGCGAAATGAAAGTGCGAATTGTGCCCAAACCGTTTATATTGGTAAAAGCGCTACAGTGTGCGCTTTAATTTGACACAAAACAAATTTCGGTACCTTTAATAGTTTTAAAGATATGGCAGCGGTGGAAACAAAAAAACCAATTTTATTTAAAAATACATTTTTTTCACTTTTTATTGATTTAAAAAGTTCGAGACCACAAAAAAATGTCATAAAATATAATTTCATATGCCCGGTGACATATTCAAAGGAACCTAATATGTTTGACCTGGTTCTACGCCAAAAAAAAAAAAACGACACGATAGACTTATGAAATCGCTGCTCTAATATAGGTATCGGCGCACGCCAAGTGACGTCACTCTACGGACTGTTGGTCGGCCGAGCGTGTTTCTATTCAAATGCGAATATCTCTGTGGTTATTGATTCAATTGAGCTGAAATTTTTTTCTGAGGCTATTGGTTTGTTATATTTTAAAATGAGGAAGAAAAAGTAGTAAACTGCCATATCACTAAATGACACTATTCTAGAAAAGATATGATTGAGCAGGATAAAGATAATAGAATTTTGATAGTTTATTCAACATCAGGGACATAATTAAATGATCAATTGATAGACCAGCATACGGTAGAGAGTATGCGAAAATATACTACAGAAATGATCCTCTGAAGTATGATCTTCATTCAACATCAGGGACATGATCATAATAAAGTAAGTTCCTCAAGATTCAATCAGCAATACTAATTGCATATAGTTCGTAAGAGAGTGCAGAAGAAAAGGTCGATTGTGTAAAGAATTGATGAGTAGATTCTTGTTCCAATTCAAGATGGCATTTTTGTAAAATAGTTTTGGCGAATAAACGCATCCAGCCACCACATTCATCAGATTTGGCACCATTTGGCTTCAATTCAAAAATACATTGAAGAGAATTCATTTACAATCCGTGGAGGAGGCACTGTTGATGAGCTGCAGTGCCTAAGTCAAACAATTCGTATGCACCAGGGTGTAGAATCTGGAGGGGAAGATGATTTGTAATATTCTACAATTTGATGTGGAGATTCTTGCTCCAATTCAAGATGTCATGTTTTAAAAACAGTTTTGGCAAATAAACGCATCCATCCACTACATTTATCAGATTTAGCACCGTTTGACTTCAATTCAAAAGTACGTTGAAGAGAATTCATTTACAATTCTCGGAGGAAACGCTGTGTTAGTTGATGAGCTGCAGTGCTAAGTCAAACAATTGAAAACTTGTATGCACCAGTTTGTAAAATCTGGAGGAGATGATTTGTAATATTTTTCCAATTTCATATTTATCACACCAGTCCAGTTTTTAAAAAGCCCCATGCATCAGAATATCAAGTTATTTAGTTCCAAAAATTGTCAGTGTGTTTTGGAATATCCTATACAAGTCGAAATGAGTATTAAATTTTGACAAATATTATTCAGATTGTTGTAAATGCCAAGAACTGTTTTTTCCATTCAATCTCAAATGCGACTAATAATAAAGTCTTATTTGGTGTATACATAGAATCAGACATTTTTTTATAGCTCGGCAAAATAAGGAACAGCAACACAACAAATTATGAAAATTTAGCAGATACTTACCACGAATGTTCGGCATTAAAACCGATCCGTCCATTACTTCCCACACATAGAGTAAAAGATTTGTCAAACCATCTATCGTAACCCTTACCGTGTAACAAAGCCCTGCCATATTGATCTAATTTTGATGGTTCCTTCTGTAAACAGAAGAAGTATTTTGTATATAGTTACAAAAAATAGACAAGATTTGATATTAATTTGCAACACAACAAGAATAACGGATCACCAAATTTTAATTGTGTATAATAAACACTCACCATGTCAAATTCGTATGGGAAATCATCCAAAGCAACGACAAATGCTGCTTTTTCAATGATATCCAACGATGTCCTGTTAATTCCTTTATTGAAAAGCTTAGACCTTACGTTGGCCCAGTGAATCCTTTCTCCAGCTGTCAAAGCGGCCAACTTATCTTCCTCCGGTAGAGGCTCCGATTTGTCATCAAGAATTTGTTGAATTTGTCTAAAAGCAGAACATATGAAAAAATACAATCCACCATTTTTTTCACATATTTAATTTAAAATAATTTTCGTGATTATTTTGATCGTCAAGAGTAAACCAAAATTACTTACACCTGAATCTCACACGGCCTCAAGATCCTCCTCTTATAAATAATAACCCTGAAATATCTGCCTTTGTGGTACACGACGATGTGATTCGAGTCCAACCAGTGACTAATCCTGTCCGTCTCTACGCCAGGAATTCTCGTCGTGTTAAAAATCCTTTCGTACTGCGACGAACATAACGGGACCAACCCTTGCACTAGAATCGGCTCCAGTTCCTGCCTCTCAACTAATCGCCTGAAAACCAACAATGAGTTTATGACAGAGGCGGCCCTGGCCGCCTGGTTTTTAGTTGGGTGTAACAGTACTGCGTCGATACCATAAAAATTGGAGTTGATCATAAGGGGAGACCGACCACGGAGGTAGACGTACTCCTCCCACCAATCGGACACATAATTCGAGGACCACCATGACTTCAATATCAGGTAGCGTTGGAGCTTCTTGCCTATGCCGTTTTCGAATTCCTCGGCCAGCTTTTCTGTTCTTTTGTAATTCTCATCGTCTAATAGCGGTCTAACACTTCTTAAGTACTGAAAAAATAAGTCTCGATAAATAATAGTGACTGCAAGAGGTCTAGAACTAGAAATAACTGCTTACAATAGCTAGACAGTTATTTATTCAACAAAAATCAATGTATTGAGAATATTGATATGTCAAGCTTCTAGTCCTATTAATTTTGGTGTACCGCAGGGGTCTATTTTGAGCTGTCACTGTTTTCCATCTTTACATTCGACTTGCAACATTTTGAATTCGCTCAGTTATAGCTTTTCACCTGACAATGGTCTAGATAAAATAAACCACTGGACTTAAATACTCTGTAGCTAAGTGCTAATATATGTCAACATATTCTAATTGGTTCAAACTATGACATTAGTAAACTCAAGAGATATTTCTATTAAAATTAATAACGAAAACATATCAACTGCCCGAGTATATAAAAAATTTGGAAGCTGTTTTTAACAGTCAGTTTAAATTCACAAAGCATGTCGATTTAATATGTTGTAAGGCCTAATTAGATTTAAAACAACTTTTTCAATTCAGAGATTATTTAGATGTAGAAACAAAGAAGATGCTTTAGTGAATAATTTAGTTATGTCGCAAATGAACGATGGCAATGTTGTATATGGTCATATGGTCCTTATTTGTTAGTTGAAACTAAAAATCGGAATAAAAAAATGTAAATCATTCTTTTCTTAAATATACCACGCTTTGCTTATATCACTCCTTACACCCACAATTTAGGCTTACTTAGATAAAATGAAGCTCCGCTAGCAGATGCCTGGAGACTAATAATGAGGACGAAGGAGGCAGACGAAAGAGAACTCTACCTGAACCACTAATCGGTCAAATGGACGGGGAACATAAAGTGAAAAAACAGTAGACAAGAATGACCAGTGTCCTAAAGTTAAGCGGAAGCGGTCCCGGGACACTTGGAAACACTGAACGGGGAGGTTTTAGCCTGGTTGAAGTCCGGCACTACCTGGGATGATAGAACCTAAGTTCCAGGTGTCCATGATGGATTTCCCCCCCAAATAAAAAAAATAATAAAATGAAGCTAATTTTATGATTATGTCACCTTTTTTAAAGAAACTGAAATTGAGTATATACTTGAACAACGAAATGAACTTCTAAAGTTAGGGAGTTGTAAATAAACAACGAAATTGTTTTTTGTTTTTGCATACTGGAATTAAAAAAAAAAGATCCTTCCTTTGGGTTTGATTGGAGATTGTTATCGACAAGGAATTATGTAGAAATATGATTCAACAGAACTATTTCTTATAGTTCTGCTTGAAAGAACCTATCAAATCATACATGAAAGCGTGAAAGCCTTCTTAAAGCTACTAGAGTTCGAACTCCGTGGACACAGTTTAAAGACATTTGGTACAGGCTAATATGGTTTCTAGAAGGATTCATTAACTCTAGCATACAGGCAAGTAAAATTAGTAATCAGACTGGGCACACTATGATTCTCAACAAGACTAATAAATGAAAAGTGAAGGGAGGGTAATCGGTTGACAATGCTCTGTAAACTTAGCATTTACAAGTACTATTACAACCTTTTTTTGTCAAAAAACTTTTGACACATGGTGGGAGTTAAAACTATGGGAGACCATATAAAACCACTGCGTAAAAAAATTATAATAGAAAAGGATATTTTTAGGATGTCAAATTCGAGAATACTTCTTAGTTTCCTGAGGAGGAAGATTGTGCTTGAGAATTTTCTATTTAATTGATCAATATGGTTTACACAGCTAAGGTTATCATCTAAATATACACCTACAAGTTTAACATGCTCGCCGTTGGATACATTTTTATTAGAAGATATTATGTCTATGAATTTTCTTTTCATTAAGTGCAAGTTCTTTAAAGGTGAACCAATTTTTTGGGGTTCTATGTCGGAGCTTAGTTGGAGCAGATTGTCTGCATTGTTATCAGAACATAAGAGAGTGGTATCATCAGCAAACAGAGTTGCTAGGCAACATAAATTGACGAAATTCGTTCACATAGATTAAAAATAACAGTGGTCTCAGTACAGATCCCTGGGGTACACCATGGTTAATATTTAGGTAACATAACTTGTCATTTCCTATGACTACAGACTGCTGACAGTCGAGCAAGTAGAATTTACAAAGAGATAGAGCTCCATACAACTGCATATTTTCCATTAGTTTGTCGTGAAACACAGTAGAAGGAAGGTTAATCATTAAAACAAAATATGTACTGACTATTTTAAAATATTATATAGAATATGTCAAATAACTGAAAAGAGCATGCAATAAAGATTTTACGGACTGCATGAAAAATACTTACCCTTCTCATTGTATCATGCACAGAGGGCAACGGTAACCTAGGCAGCGATCCTTGGTAGCTGTACAACCTCGGTGTGTTCCACCCACTGAAAACCTTTACAAGTACCAACCATAGTTTAGTCTTGGTGGATATTTGAGAGCCTTTCGCTCTTGACTCGTACATCCAACCTTTGTACATAAACAGTAATTTTAGTATATATCTAAGTATGTATATGGCTGTTAACCAATATACTAACGATGTTAGAAAACATGCTGCTATCTGCCATGGTAACGTCGTTCTAGAAAAAAATAATCTAATGAAAAAAGTGTATATACTCTGTATGATTTTGAATTTCCCTTTTTATCTTAAAAAGTCAAAACTACACTATTTACATTGATGGAAATAATTCTAAGTATACAACCCATATGTTCGATTACCTATAGTTCACCACATCAATATAGCCGGACGAAAAAATTGCAAAGAATGCCGACACTCCACCTCTCGCTCTGAATGAGGGGGTGTGTGGAGTCATAAGCACATGAATTTGAAACATGGAAAGTGTGTTGGCATCTTAGTTTCCCAGGAAAATATTACAGAATGGCCAGATTATTCTTTTTTTTTTTTAACTGTTTAACATCGGCCTACTTCCGCTACCAAGGCCTATCACCGACGCCAGGAGACGAGCTACCCCCAACCTGGAAATTTTGCCGAACCTCTTCCCTTAAAAAGAGTAGGGATCTTTTACTTGCCTAACATTTAATAGACAAGGGACCGCCTGCTTTACATCCCCTCCGAAGGATGATATATCCACTACGTAATCCTCATCTGAAATTATGTAACTTACGAGCATACACTGATATACAAGTCTCTAGAAGGTGGGACGAGAACGCTGTAATTCCCAAGTACTAACCGCGCTCGACGTTGCTTCAATGGAATATCGACTGATATTCACATTGAAGTCGCCTCTACGCTCGCCCCCTAGATTATTCTTCCAAAAATAATAATTGTATTGTAGGATATCTCTACAGAGCTAAACACATGACGAATTCATTGCTATATTTCTATCGCATATAATATTTAATAAAAATGCACAGGTCACACCCATTAAGGTAAGAACATGCTGAAGATGCTATGCAGATAGAAGTTCAGGCCGCAGTTTCAGTCGGGGTTGCTAGCATTCTCGGTATGTGCGGTTACATTTAAATGTACAAGTTTGTTTTACAAATTGATGGCTTCGATGCATCGACTGAAACTGCAGCCTGAACTTCTAGCTAAGAGGCATCTTTGGCATGTCAGTTAATAATAATAATATTTATTAATTTCAGAAACTGTACAAAGCGTAGTTAAGAAATATTGTCGGTAGAAATACGAAGAAAAATATCACAAATAACATTGTAAAAACATATACACACAAAAAACATGTGAACAATGAGCAATTGAAAATATTATAGGGTATAATTCACAAATAATAAAAAAAAACTAGAGAAAAGTAGTCACACATTTTGTAAAAATTCGTCAACATTATAGCTGTTTATGTCCAACAAAAGTGATTTTAAAGCCTTTTTAAACTTAAAAAATGTTGTCATAGATTTAATATGCTCAGGCAAACAGTTAAAAAATTTACAACTCATGAAAAAAAGACTTTTTTGGTATAAAGCAGTCCTGTGTTCTTTTGGTAGAAGGAGTTTTTTTTTCCTAGTGCTGTATGGATGATCAATTCTAATCTCGTTAAATTTGATTCTGTTTTTGTAAACAAAACATGACAACTCATAAATGTAAATAGAGTTCAAGGTAAGAATGTTTAAGCTTTTAAAGGCTTCCCTGCAGGAAGTATTATATCCAAGATTGGCTATTATACGTATTGCCCTTTTTTGCAGTAAAAAACTCTATTTGCCTCGGATGAGGAACCCCAATGCACTATACCGTACTTTATGCAAGAATGAAAAGAAGCCAAATACAACTGTCTTACTATTGATAGGCTACATTGTTTAGATGTTATCGCCAATGCATAACTGATCTTTGACAGTTTTCCACACATATCATGAATTTGATTAGACCATTTAAGGCTACAATCAATTTTCAAACCAAGCATTTTCGATTCATTGGCATACTTCACGCTTGTAGTAGGAGATAAAAGGATATTAGTGTTGAAGACAATATTAGACTGCAATGTTCTAAAGAGAATACAGGTTGTTTTACTTTGGTTAATACAGTTTATTATTTTCAGTCCACAAAATTAATTTATCATATATAGTTTTTGCAGTCTTCAGCATCAGCTAGGGTACCTATTAGATTTTATTAAAATGTTCGTATCATCAGCACACGAAACTGTCAAACATGATGGATGTTGAATAAAATTCAGCATATCACTGATATAAATAATAAAAAGTTCCCTTAGCCATGTTGATATCACCCACCCAAAGTGTGCCAGCTCAGTGGAGAATCGGTTTCGTTTCGTATGTAGTGTTTTATTATTATATTTGGTATAATGGTTCATATTTGTGATTTGTTTAGATGTCGAAAATGTAGAAGACAGCAACATTGCAACTCCTAGCCAACCAAACGTTTATGTGAAAAGCCCAATACAAGGAGCAAAATAAAAATGGCTTACTTGACGGAGGCATCGATATCTACAATTAATTGAGAATTTATTGAAAAGGAGAAGGAAAACTTAAATATGACGAGACAACAGGGTATCAAAGGAGGTGGATTCAACGACTGCCAAGTTAATAAGGGATGTAATTTACGATGAATACAAAAAAAAATGGAATAGCTACACTGGAAATATTATACGTGATCTACCATGATATGTGGTAGTGGGGGTGGATGAAGTAAAAAAATATTTTGAGGTTTCTGGTTCTTGTACACACACTAAATCACATTTTTTTTTCATCCCCTTTAATAATGGGGTGGGGGTGGCTAATGCCAACATTTTTTTTGAGATCTTAGCTTCTCTTGTATATATTAAATACCAATTTAATGGACTCTTACCTGCTTGATTTGCTTATTTACCCCAATTTACCCCCAAACCCTTCGACGGAACAAGATGAAAATATAATCTAGTTCTAGATCTCGTTAAAGTACATATGTGTACCAAATTTCAAGTTAATATCTCAAATGGTTCCAGAGTAAACATGCGCACAAAAAAAAGTTACAGACAGACCGACAGACAGAAATTTTTTTTTCGCTCAAACTTAAAATCTCGACGTTTCATGACATTCTAAGTCAGTGGTTCCCAACAAGATTTTTTCAAGGACCCCCTCATTGGTCGCTATACTGACATGGACTCCTTAAAAGCTTGAATTCTTAAAATGAAGATTACGTAGAATCTACCACTGCAAGTCAAGTAAAATACAAAACAACTGAATATCTCAGTGACATTTCGCGGACCCCCAAGACATCGTCCGCGGACCACCTGTTGGGAATCCCTGTTCTAAGCCAATCTGAACAATAAAAATTTTAAAAATTTTTTTTGTTGTTACCATACTTCCACTGGATGTGAAAGTAATAAGGTAATTTTTTAGGTCATTTTTTTTTTAATTTCTCATTTTTTTTAACTCCTTTTGGTGGAGACAATCTACTGATAAATTTTCCGCATGTCATGGTAAATCACCCTGTATAGTGAATTACGAGGAAATGATAGGATTACTGTTAGCCAGGAAACATTAAGTTGAATTTAGAAAGTGGGTTTTAAATTTAAAATGATTAATAAGCAAGTCATGGAAACTGAAAGAATTGTGAAATAGCTTATGGACTACTTGAACAATATTAAAAAATATAGAGGACAAAAAAGAACTACTATTTGAACAATACTTGGTATGATACCCATGATACTCCTAAAAAGAGATGAACGGATGGATAAAAAAAATGCAAGGTAGATTTGCCCACAAATAAAGGAACTCGACTAATCATTGTACACTGCAGTTCTATAAGTGGATGGGTGGATAATTCGTCACTGAAAAGGTGAAAAAGAAATAGAGGAGTCAAATATGGATTATTATCAAAATATGATGTTAGATATATTCGACGAATGATTTGAGAACACATTAATCCCAAAAGTGGACCAAAATAGTGTCATTGTATTAGATAATGTCCCGTATCACTCCCAACAAGTCGAAAAAATACTAGAAGAATAGGATATACAGGAATTTATTAGATCACACAACACGCAGTATGATGAAAAACCACTGCCCAAGGAATCACTCACTACTTCCACATCCAGATTTTTTATCCAAGTCACTCACAATGAAAAAAATTTCTATGTGGAAATAATTGTTTATGGAACTTTAATAATATAATATTTGAAATCTCTACCCCATAAAACGATACCCCACATCGGTAGCGGGGGTGGGGGTGGTGATAGCGGGTGGCAAGTGGGGGTGGATGAAGTAAAAAACCATTTTGAGGTTCCTGGTTCTTGTACACACACTAAATCACATTTTTTTTCATCCCCTTTAATAATGAGGTGGGGTGACTAATGCCAAAATTTTTTTTGAGACCTTAGCTTATCTTGTATATACTAAATACCAATTTTATGGACTCTTACCTACTTGATTTACCTATTTTCCCCAAATTTACCCCCAAACCCTTCGACGGAACCAGATGAAAATATAATCTAGTTCTAGATCTCGTTAACGTACATATGTGTACCCAATTTCAAGTCAATATCTCAAATGGTTCCAGAGTAAACGTGCGTACAAAAAAAGTTACAGACAGACCGACAGACAGAAATTTTTTCGCTCAAACTTAAAATCTCGACGTTTCGTGACATTCTAAGCCTATTTGAACAATAAAAATTTTTTAAAATTTGTCTGTCGTTACTATACTTCCACTGGATGTGGAAGTAAAATTAACGAAAAAAGGATTATTGGATTTAGTTCAGAAGTCTAACTTTAAGAAAAGATATATCGTCGACAAGATGGCAGAAGCATATGGACACACCATTTTACGTTACCACCATATTTTTGCATTTTTAATTGAAACGAATTGATATGGAGCCAGCTAGACAGAGCAGTGCGAAGAAACAACAAATTTCCAAAATTTCACTGAAAAGTAACCTTATTCGAATAGAAGTGCAGAAAATAATTTCTGAAAATTGGAAAAAATGTTTGGAAAAGGTAAAAGAAATTAAAAATGAGTACATTTTGTTACATCAACCACATCATAGTAATGGATAAAGATTCATCATAAATGTTGAGGGCGAAGACAGTGATTGATCAGTGATGAATCAAATAGTGAGTGATCAGTGATCAGATAATGAATAGTGCTGTTTACTGAGTTGTGTAGTTACTCAAAAGTGTTGTTTAGTAAATTTTTCTTTACTTTGTTTTGTTAAATTGAAAATTTATTTTATTTTACTTTTTCATCGAGTAATTTTGTTTATTTATTTATTTCCACTAATTTATAATATTGAGGATTATTAACTTTAGTCAGAATAAATATTTCATTTTTGTTATTCCTATTAGTCCAGTCGGTAAATTAAAAAATAACCAGCAGCTCGCAAAAAATGTTATCTGAGATTTTCTTTCAGTAACTGTTAGTTGAGAGATTATACATCACAAACCCACAAAAAATCCGTTCTGGGGGTGCCACGCAACCCCCCCCAAAAAACCACCCATTTGGTGAAAAAAGCCTTATTTTACTGATAACTCGTTAACCGTTGAAGATATAAAAAAATAGCTTATTATAAAAAGAAAGCTTGGCTAATTTCCTAAAAAAAAGTCCTTGTGTAATTTTTTTGTATATACCATAGTTTTCGAGAAAATCGATATTCAAAATTGAATTTTTAGAAAATGCGTTATTTAATCGTTAATATCTTCGCCAATTATTGTCGACATATCTAAGAAAATAAGTAAGCAAATGAAGGATATTTTTATAACCTTCAATTTTTCACCATAGAAAATTATAAAAGTAACTAGATTTCTAGGGTTTTTAAGGTCGTGTTAGTAAAAATTGGTTTTTTTCCCGATTTTTTTGAATATATATATTTGCCAATTAGTACAGTAAAAGTCGACCTTCTCTATAGGGGGTGCTCACAAATAAGTCCCGGCAAGCTGATTTTTTCAGGGTCGATGGAGTGGTGTCTCCCGAGTATCCAACCAAAAAGTCACAGTCCACACCCCTTGTGGAGTGTTGCAATAGGGGTGGTTTCTTATTTTTTTTTTATTTTGAAATTTTCTTTTCCCAGCTTGTACATAGTAATATTCTCTACAACTTTGCCTAATAAAATTTTTTTGTAACTTTGATTTTTGACGGTCCAGCGCTCATTATATGGGAAAACATTCACCATATTTATTTATTATGGTTCAGGAAATATACAAACAAAAGGCTGAATAGCTGGTTTTTGCAGGGTAGATTGAGAACTGTCTCCTGAATCTCCAACAAAAAAAAAAAAAAAAAAATTGGTTCTCAATCAACCCTGCAAAAACCAGCTATTCAGCCTTTTGTTTGTATATTTCCTGAACCATAATAAATAAATATGGTGAATGTTTTCCCATATAATGGGCGCTGGACCGTCAAAAATCAAAGTTACAAAAAAATTTTATTAGGTAAAGTTGTAGAGAATATTACTATGTACAAGCTGGAAAAAGAAAATTTCAAAAAAAAAATAAGAAACCACCCCTATTGCAACAGCCTACAAGGGGTGTGGACTGTGACTTTTTGGTCGGATACTCCATCGACCTTGAAAAAATCAGCTTGCCGGGAGAAATTTTTTGAAAAATGATATCTTTATTGGACTAAATTGTTAATATATAAAAAAAATAGAAACAGATATGAAATACATTAATTTAGTAACTTTATTTTGTAACCATAAAAAATAATAAAAGTTTCTACATGTTTTGTAATTTGGAGATTGTGTAAGTAAATTTTTTTTTTCAAATTCTTTTAAGTAGATGTTATGGAAAAAGAAGCAAGAGAGATTTAATAACTTCATGTCATAAAAAATTATAAAAGTCACTATATTTTTACTTATTCTGAGATTATGTCAAAAGTAACAAAATTAAACACTTTAATGAGTTTTGATCTGAGTTTATTTACAAATTTTAAAAAAATATATTTTACAATAGCTTTTTCCCTGAGAAAAATAGTATAATTTTAAATGGTATGATCAATTAATATGAAGTCTTACCTTTATTTTTAGACCGGGTACATTCAAAAATATTAAAATACAAGGACGCTAGATTAATTTAAAAAAAAAATCCAAAAAAAGCTGCTTATTTAATTTTTTGATATTTTTTTATGCAATTTTTTAACTATTAAATGATTAGAAACAATAGTTATATGATACATAAACTCAAAAAAAAATTTTTCAATATCGATTTTCTCGAAAACCATGGCATATACAACAAAATTACAATAGGAATTTTTTTTTAGGAAATTAGTCAAGCTTTCTTTTCTATGATGACCAATTTTTTTATATCTTCAATGGTTAACGAGTTACCAGTAAAAGGCTTTTTTCACCGAAGGGGTCGTTTTAAAGGGGGTTGCGCGGCACCCCCAGAACGGATTTTTGTGGTTACTAACAGTTACTGAAGGAAAATCTCAGATAACATTTTTTGTGATGGAAATTTTTATAATTACTGGACTATTTTAATTTTACTTGTGTTAATATTTGAAACATGTTATTAATTTTCCCCTACTAACAGTACCCCTGTCTCCTTTCCTGGCAACACCTCCGTGTGGTTCTTGCTAAGCAGTAATGATATTAATTGTAGGTTATCACTAATATACTATTTTCACCAGCATCTTGGAAGGGCATTTTACATAATTTCTTCAGCCAAGTATATTGATGTGGAGAACGATACCTATTGCTTTCTTAATTCTAACAAAACAAACAATGATAGCATTTTAACTCAAAAAGGGAATTCTTAAATTCTACAGATTTAGATTATATCATGAAAAATTCTGTTATTAAAAATATATACAATCAAAATTTTATTAGAATACCTATACTAGTATAGATTATATTACCTATAAACTAAATTATTTTCTGCACTTTTCAATGACTTACCCAGGCAGTATCCGCAACATTTTATTTGTGATATTTAAAGGCACTGAGTATCCATTCATATGTACAGCAGTCACTAGTCCCATTAAAATCCATAAATACCTATAATGTCCTGGGTACACACCGTTGTGTATACCATTCTGTAACAAACAAAAAGTTTATCAATGAAAATATTTAGAAAACTTTTGAAAAAAATTAGTAAATCTAGTTTAATAAATAAATACCTATTATTTCTGCTTAGATCATTGTTAAAAAATATTATTTTGGGTATTCAGCAGATAACTTTCAAAGAAAACATTCGTTTCTTTCATATACCTTTGGTGCAAGTCTGACCAAAAATGGAAGATCGACAAGACTCCCCCCTACGGTGACTTGTCGACATCTTTCATACACCTACCATATCAAGATTCAGCATGAAAAGCAATAAAACAACCACTCTTTCTATATATTGATGATTCAAGTCTGATCATGCTAATATATATAATATTAAGTATCTCTAGCCCTACCTAGAGGATACTACATCACAATCAAACGTTTATTACATTTCAAAGTCAAGAAAATACCAAAAAGCACAGAGAAAATAGTTATAAAATTTCGCTCACCGCATGCATGTCCAATAATTGAAGTATTTCATATAATATTTTCGATGGAATAATTCCTTTAAACATTGTACAATCTTTTTCGTTCTCTTTAGAACTCGTCAGAAGGACATAAATCCAATTCGAAATAAAAGTTAATATTGAAAATAAAAATGAAATATTTTCATGTCAAGAAACTGACAGGAAGACATCTATTTACATGACAAATATATTAAAAATAACAAAAAACAAACATTCCTTTAGAGCCCCAAAACTCTCTTTTTTAACAATGATCTAAGCAGAAATAATAGGTATTTATTTATTAAACTAGACGAGTTTTGGGGCTCTAAAGGAATGTTTGTTTTTTGTTATTTTTAATATATTTGTCATGTAAATAGATGTCTTCCTGTCAGTTTCTTGACATGAAAATATTTCATTTTTATTTTCAATATTAACTTTTATTTCGAATTGGATTTATGTCCTTCTGACGAGTTCTAAAGAGAACGAAAAAGATTGTACAATGTTTAAAGGAATTATTCCATCGAAAATATTATATGAAATACTTCAATTATTGGACATGCATGCGGTGAGCGAAATTTTATAACTATTTTCTCTGTGCTTTTTGGTATTTTCTTGACTTTGAAATGTAATAAACGTTTGATTGTGATGTAGTATCCTCTAGGTAGGGCTAGAGATACTTAATATTATATATATTAGCATGATCAGACTTGAATCATCAATATATAGAAAGAGTGGTTGTTTTATTGCTTTTCATGCTGAATCTTGATATGGTAGGTGTATGAAAGATGTCGACAAGTCACCGTAGGGGGGAGTCTTGTCGATCTTCCATTTTTGGTCAGACTTGCACCAAAGGTATATGAAAGAAACGAATGTTTTCTTTGAAAGTTATCTGCTGAATACCCAAAATAATATTTTTTAGTAAATCTAGTGTTTTTTTAGAATATTTGATGTAAACTGCCATCTGCGAAAGAAAACTTGATTGCAAATGTACAATTCACTGATTTAAAGTAAAACAAAAAGACATATTTACTAATAATAATTACTTCCACATCCAGTGGAAGTATAGTAACGCAAAAACAAATTTTGAAAATTTTTATTGTCCAAATAGGCTCAGAATGTCATGAAATGTCGAGATTTTAAGTTTGAAAAAAAAATTCTGTCTATTGGTCTGTCTGTAACTTTTTTGTGCGCACGATTACTCTGGAACTAGATTATATTTTGATCTGATTTTGTTGTTGGGGGGTAAATTAGGGTAAATGGAGGTAAATTGAGCAAGTCAGAGTCCATAAAATTGGTATTTCGTATACGTGTCCACGGCAAAGCGGTATTATGGGTGTAAATGACATTTTTTTTTTTTTTTGGATTACAAACATAATTTTTTGTATTCTGCTCTTGCTTCACCCAAAAACTATTTTTAATATCTTGACTTTAAAAAATTTATAGAGGGCGCTGGTAATAGCTTAAAAATAAAAATCGCATCAGGTAAAGTGCCTTTTCTGTTCGAAAAATTGAAAAATTTTATTAGAAAAACTTGCTCAGAATTAAAAAACATGACGTTGTACCGAGTTACAGAACTAAAAATTTTTTTAATAATATTTAAAAAAATTAATATTTTATAAATAAAAAAAAAAAAAAATTAGTTGTGTAATTTGGTACAACGTCATATTTTTTAATTCTGAGCAAGTTTTTCTAATAAAATTTTTCAATATTTCGCACAGAAAAGGCACTTCAGCTGATGCGATTTTTATTTTTAAGCTGTTACCAGCGCCCTCTGTAAATTTTTTAAAGTCCAAGATACTAAAAAATAGTTTTTGGGTGAAGCAAGAGCAGAATACAAGAAATTTTGTTTGTAATCCAAAAAAAAATTGTCATTTACACCTATAATACCGCTTTGCCGTGGACACATTGTACATAAGAGAAGCTAAGGTTTCAAAAAATAAAACTGTAATTTAATGTGTACAAGAACCAGAGGCCCCAAAATTTTTTTTTACTTAATCCACCCCCACTACCACAATTTTTTTAACAACCATAGAATAAAATATAAACTGTTTTGTTCCTTTGTTCTAATTCAATTTGGAATTTATTATATGAAGAAAATGGATATGCAAGGAAAAAATCCGAGGAAATGTTTTTCCGAAGGCAATAAATAGTAATCTTTGTCAAAACCATAAAACCATTACTGTATGCCCAATATATTCCCTTAATTGCTCAAACGATATGGATTGGCATAATTAAGTAGGCACTGACGTCAATGTTTGTTATATTTACACGGAAAAAATTTATCATTGGCTTATATGCGAGTATTAGAACGGTAATTATTTAATTTAATCAACAAGTTATGACCTGGGTAAAGTGCAAAATTAATAGAAAATAGTTTTAAATAAAAAAGGATCTGTTTCCACAACAATTTACAAATCATTACATGCATTGTACGCATACTAGGTTAATATGACATAACTGAACATGAGTAGCTACTTATATTAATTAATAATCATTATTGTTATAAACTAACTATAAAAACACAGGTATTTTATTAATATACATATTTATTATATTCTTAGGTATCATACCTACTCAGATATTTTGCACTTGAAATTGAGTATTAATTAAGTAGCAATAATGATCTTTATTGATGAACAATTAAAGGGCAATTGGCCGAGGTCCTTCAGTTCGTTATACAGGGTGAGTCAGTAGCGCGTGGGCGGCCAATATCTATCTCCTCAACCATTTGAAATTTAAAAAAATGTCTCAGATAAAAATTGGGGAAGATCCAGAGTGGAATATTCTAACATTATTTTAAAATCTACTGGGATTTTTTACACCTTACATTTTTTTATATATATTTGTATTTGACTCTTATTAATTCTCCATCTAGGCATATATTATTTTTGGACTACACTGCGGCGTTGCCACATTAGTTTCTTTTTAATTCCATTTGCAGCCGTCAAGGGTAAAATTTTTTAAACATCCTCGTTCCGTTGAATTTGGACGGGCTCGCTAGTATAAATTATATGATCTCGCAAATAGAATTTGACAGTGATGACATTATTAATGATCCGGCAGAAATCCCTAATTTGTTAAATGTGTGTATTATGTCAGATGTATAGAGAATATTAGAAATAAAATTGTTGCGATAGGTCCAGATTTTCCTCTACCCAACAAAAACAGCCCTCGAATCGAATCAAATCAAATCAGATTTATTTCATATTTAAAAATACAATTTCTTCTTGACACTCGTTTCCGTGTCCAGCCGGACATCTGCTATCCAAGGCTCCGCGGCAGTTGAAACAAAAACAGCCCTGATGATGCGAGCATAACATTAATTAAGAATTGTTATGAGAATTTATCAACTCCTTTGTTAAATATGATTAACTTGTCACTTTTCGAAGGTAAAGTACCGATAGATAAGGTTACTACCATTATACTTGTTCTAAATATTCCAAACTCAATAAAAGCTAGTGATCTTCGGCCTATTAACTTGATACATGCAATGGGGAAAATTTTTGAAAAAGTAGTCTGTGAACAACAAAAAAATAAAGTATTTACAAGCTCCCAGTCTGGTTTTTGTAGCAAACAGCCGTACAATGTGTTGCATGAATGGAAATTAAGTCTGGAAAAAAATCGAGTTACCGTATAGTATTTCTAGACTTGCAACTTGCGTTTGAGACGATAGATAGAGCAAGGCTGTCAATGAAATTGGAAAACATAGGTATTGATAGTAATGATGGTTGACTGATTATTTGGATAATAGATCGCAGAAATTAAAATTAAATAATACATCTTCTGAAATAAGTAATAATACTGGAATACCGCAAGGCAGAGTACTGGGGCCGCTATTATTTTTGGTATATATAAATAACATAGTGGAGGTTATAGATAACTGTAAAATATAATCTATGTTAGTAGTGTAAATAGTAGTGACTGTCTGACAATAATAAATAACACCCTGGAAAACGTTAACAGGTACTGCTGTATTAATCTGAAGATTAATTTACAAAAAACTTAAGTGGATGCTTATTGGAACAGGAGCAAATTTAATAAATAGACTCGTAATTCATAGTGGTACAGATGGAATTGAGTGATTTACAAAAATTAAGTGGGATTTACAAAAATTAAGTGGGAGTAATTATTGACAACTAACTATCATTTAAAGATCACACTAAATATATATGTAAGACGATAGGTTTCAAAATAAGCTTCTTAAGTAGATGCAGTGGTTATTTCAGCTGTTGGATCAGACTTACAATAATACATGCATATTGCCTCGTTTCAATTACCGTTCTTCGATTCTATACCTCTTAAATAAAAATGAGATGAGTAGACTTCAAAAGCTTCAAAACAGAAGTATGAGAATAATTTTAGGTTGCTGTAGACTGGCACCTATTAGATTTATGTTAAATACACTAGGATGGCTTTCTGCAAAAAATTATATAACATTTTTCACTTTGGTGTTTATATATAAAATTAAAAATGACTTAACTCCCGAATATCTACAGGATAAGTCAGTTTACAATACAGATAGATGGATGATTACACTAAATTGGGACAATTTAATGTAACTGATCATTTTTAACAAAATGAGTCAAGTTTGTATTCCCCCTGGTCTATTTTAGTATTTATTGAATCCCCTTTATATATTACTGGTAGTTTATTTTAGAAAAAACTTAATCAGAATTCTGAAATTTATATCGAAAGCACATTATAATCAACTCCATGGACTGTAACCGCCCGCATGTCCACGTGAATTATCTACCAAATTCAGATATTTACTGCTAATAAATTTTATATTTCTAGAAAATAGGTACTAAAATACCCTAGGTATTTAACACGAACGTTTCTTATGTAAATTATTTAGAAAGTTCAATTTAAACTTATACATCTCGTGTAACCGTCTAAGGCGTCAACTCCATGGACAATCAAATACGTGCAAATATTATGGAAAGGTGGCGCTAATATCGATAAATGACAAATGGGAAGAGATCATATAGATCATATAATGTCAGTCTTGGAGTAGCTGCTAGTGAAAGTGCACTTTTCGATTACTTTATAGTCCACCACCTTCAAGAACATTGTGAGTATTGTTCGTGTTTTTTTTTGAACCACCAACTCCATGTATATTTTTTTCTAAGTATATTTAAAATATTGTTAACCTTAACCATAGATGTATCAAAGTTTGGAGTGCTTTTATCCTATGGTCACAAAATAATTTACCTCAATTTTTGAATAACTCCTCCAAATTTAATTTTATCATATATCGTCAACTCCATGGACTTCGTGGGTCCATGGAGTTGATCGCTGACCATGGGGCTGAATTTATCTATGATATTTTTGATCTCCTTCAGAAAAAATGGCTGTACATAAACAAAGTAAAAAGAGACGAAAGCAGAAGAGCGGATACCGAGCGACAAAGGAGGGAAAGAATTAAAAATAACCCAGAAGAATAGAAAAAAGCTAAAGACAAAGAAAGGGAGCGATACCATACGAGAAAGGAAGAGGGCAAAATAAAATCCATTAAAGAACTATCTTTGAGAAACAGATGAACTTTGAGAAGGCGTTGGAAATCTTCATCTTCTAAATACAGAACGACGATAAAACGAATTTTTTTTTTAATTTTTGCTTAATAAATCCTTTAAAACCCGAAATCGATCTCGAACTGCTATACCAATTAGTTTCCAATTATTTATAGAGCTCGTATACCAGACACTACAAATATATAAAGAAGTAAATATTTTTTTGTTTCTTGAATCTGTTTTGTCCCAAGTTGCTGGAATTACCCAGATATTCATAGTTGCAATCAGAGGCGCACTGAAGCACTGAAGAGGGGGGGGGCTTTGGGGGCTTAAGCCCCCCCCCCCCCCCCGGAGGCCAGCATCATATATTTTAAAATAAAAATGAAATATAAATAAACAAAATATAAAAGCAAAATACATTGTACGAAATATACGATTGCGCTGTCTTGGCAATATATACATCATGGGCGAATTGATTTTGTTTTGTAGTTTTATATTCCAGTGGCGGCTGGTGAAATTTCAATATTTTTTTCTCGTCTGTGGCTCATGGGACCAATACGAAATATGGGAAATAACATCTAGAGAAGCACTTCTCTAATGACCCCTAAAAAATTTTGAAAAAGCAGTTTGCGAAAAAATTCGTTAGCCTCCCCTGGGTCTAGGGACTCCTGTTCATTTTTATTTTTTTTTGTCATATGCATTTGACTTTTCATATAAATACAACAATAGATTTTGGAGTTTGTGAAAATATTTTCATTACTAACTGAAATACAATCAACTGAAATTTTGTAATTTACAATTTAACAAATTACAATATTTCAATTCGTTGTATCTCAGTTAGTAATGAAAATATTTTCATAAACTCCAAAATCTATTGTTGTATTTTTATGAAAAGTCAAATGCATATGACAAAAAAAAATAAAAATAAACAGGAGTCCCTTGACCCAGGAGAGGCTACCGAATTTTCAAAAATTTTTTCGCAAACTGCTTTTTCAAATTTTTTTAGGGGTCATTAGAGAAGTGCTTCTCTAGCTGTTATTTCTCATATTTCGAATGGGTTCCATGCGCGACAGACGAGAAAAAAAATATTGAAATTTCACCAGCCGCCACTGTTATACTCCCTGTTAATCGTTTGTTCAATAAATATATTAAATGTATTAATCATATTATTATTATTTGTAGTAGCCCCCCCCCCTCAGCAATTTTCTGGGTGCGCCCCTGGTTGCAATGCTAGAAATAAACTAAACTTTCATTTGCAAACATACAGGAACACATCAGCCCAAAATAGTTTATTCTATAAGGGATTAAGTGAGTATAATAATCTACCAGTAAGTATTAATAACAGTCCCACATTAAATATATTTAGAAGTCGACTTAAAAAGTATTTGTTGGATGAGTAGCTGCTTGTATAGTTTGTCAAACCGTCCAATTAAAAACTGAATTAACTGTGTTAATTTTTTTTTTTTAATCGCCTTGTTTATATTAAAGATGCTCATTGTGAAATTTTATAGTGTGACGTGTAAAATTTGTCTGACTGATGATTTGTTTTGTATATATTGTTTAAAGTGACCATATTTTGAATCTTGCTAACGGGGGACATATGGAAAAATTCTAGGTTTAATAATTGATGAGTGGGGGGATAGAATGGGAAAACATTTTTTGTCCAGGTCTCATAATTGATGAGCAGGAGGAGGGGGGGGGGGGGTGAAACCATGGAAATGGGGGGTATTTTTAGTGAAACCATGCGAATGGGGGACACTCACATTGGAGGACTGCCCCCCCCCTGATGGGGACGAATGGTCACTTTAATATTGTTTTATATCTATATGGTGTTTATGTACATTCATGATGTATTAGTCTTTTGACTAAATAAAGAATTTATATATACTTATTATTCGTCTTTGGTTGAACCCAATTCTACAGGGCATTCTCCACAATGATTCAAACTTTTACATTTTTAAACCGTCAATTCAATTTTTACAAATATATATTTTTATTTAAAATGTTTCTGTAATCAATTACCCACATGCTAATACCTCATAATGACTGCTTTTTTTTTGTTATTTTTTTCGCTTAACACCTTCGTTTTTTAACTAGGAGGAGCATTTCAAATTTGTCGAGTTGACGGTTTTACACAATGCCAAAGTTACATATGTTTGATGCATATTTTAACTATCAGCTGTTCGAAGTGTTTGCACCTGAGTTACCAGTTTTGTGTTTCTAGGTGTCTTTTTTTTATGTAATTCAACAAGTATAAAAAATACAGTAACGTTTACAATCTTACTTGCACTTGAAATATGAAATAATTTAAATTTGTAGCAAAATTTTAGAGTATTTTCTAGTGACTTTTATACTTTGAATATGAATGGCATATGATTTACACTTCCTAGTTAAAAAAACAGAGTACACAACTCGATTACACATACACATAGATAAACGAATTAAAACGACATAATGAAGTCTTAATGTGAGTAATTTCAATTTGCATAATTCTGTATTACATTATAAACAGTCTGTTTAACTCTGAGTTGAGGTTAAGCGAAAACTATAATAAAAATTTTATCAAATCCAATTTCGGTACCTAATTGACGAACGATTCACATATTTTTATATATTCATATTTTTTTTCCACAAACAAAAATGAGCTAGGTACTACCTATTAGATAATATCCAAGGTTAGAATGAAATATAGGGGGTTTCATTTTAGGACTGCAATCTTAAAGTTTGTTGGAGAAATGAAACGTATATTTTGATTAAGTTTAAAAAGAACATAATCTGAATATAGTAAATCTGGTACTAGTTCGCATTCTAAAACAATCTTAGATAGATACCACGATACGTATTTACATATAAGGTAATAATGAACTAGAATCTTGGAATTTACGGAATATAAAAATAGTACGACTGTGGGAGTAGTCAGGAAGGGCTTATCACAAATAGTTCGCGTTAGTGTTTAGTAGGTCACGGTTCATCGACCCACGACAAAAGTTTACACATAAATATTTTACATTGTTTGCACAAAATAATGCACTCCACCGAACTCCAAGTGCTCCGCCTCACCGAGGAGGTCACGAAGGGGTTCAACCAACGACAGGTCACGGCGGCGCTGTTCCTGGACGTTGCCAAAGCCTTCGACAGGGTCTGGCACGACGGTCTCCTAGCCAAAATGATGAGTATGGGTTACCCCATTGCACTCGTCAAGCTAGTGAGATCGTACCTCCACAGGAGACAGATGAGGGTGAAGATCGCGGACAGGGTGTCCACGTACAGAACAATGGAGGCAGGAGTCCCCCAAGGCTCAGTGCTGTCCCCCCACTTGTTCTCCATCTTCACATCCGATCTACCCCGGACGGAGAGGACCTCCATGGCCCTCTACGCCGATGACACAGCCCTGACTGCCAGATCTTGGAGTGCCAGACTAGCCACCAGAAACCTCCAGGAGGCGGCCACCCTCCTAGAGGACTGGTGCAACAGATGGAAGGTAGCCGTCAACGCCGAGAAGAGCAAGGCGGTACTCTTCAAGAAGGTAAGAAAACAAAACCCCACAGGTCACGTTTCCATGTTTGGTGAGGACATCCAATGGCACGACTCCGCCAACTACCTTGGCGTGGTCATGGACAAAGGCCTAACATGGAGACTGAACACGGAGGCCATCGTCAAGAAGGCCAGGAGGACGAGAGCCCTAATCTACCCGATGACGGGTAGACAGAGCAGACTCAACCTGAGGAACAAGCTCACGCTTATCAGGTCCCTCATCCGGCCTCAGCTGACGTATGCTTCGGTAGCTTGGGGCTACCAAGCAAAGAGCTACCTCCATCAGATCCAGAGAGTGGAAAACGTCGCCCTCAGAACGGCAGTCGATGCACCCTGGTTCATCCGCAACGAGGACATCTATAGGGACCTGGAATACACCCCGGTCACTGAGATCATCAAGCAGAGAGCCAGAAAGATGTACGCCCTTGCCGAGGAGCATGGGAACCCACTAGTCAGGGAGGCAACTGACTATGACCCAGCAGATGCTCCGAGGCACAAGCGGCCGAAGGTGCAGCTCCTGGATAACGGGTGAGTATGAGAAGCACCACCAACAGACGATCCACCCCCACGGAAGAGACATGACGATACCCAACCACCCACCCAAGACCCTGCGGGTACCGGACAAACAACCGTCCAGTATCTGTAGTCCCCCTAGCTCCGGGCAGACCAAAAATGCTACCAAAGCAGTTAGGTCTGCCCTTCCTCGAGCTACACAGCTCATCCTTACCCTACCGATGATCCGGATGACAGGATGCCTCTTGGCATCTTGTGTACCGGCAGTCACTCCCGCCACAAACCCAAAACACCCAACAGACCGATGACTACCCCCCGGGGGGCAAACAAGCTGGCGAAGAGCAGAAGACGAAGAAAGAAGAACGCCAGAAGAGGCCTTAGCCAGCAAGGTCCAACGAGCCAGGACCCAGGGAGGTGGACCGAAATCGTCTGCACCGCTCACAATTGTGAGTGGGGCCGACGTAAAGTAAGTTCGCCCGCCCTGCACGAGGCTGGTCCCCGGTCTACAGCGATGTATTGGGGTAAAGGGCAATAGTCCTGCCCGGCCCCAGTCATCCGAGACCGACATCTTTAGCCAAGAATATTGGCACAAAATAAGTTCAAGTTCAATCGTCTTCGAATGCTTTCCTATAGTTAATGCTTGGCGTGCAAGTACATCATAGCAAATTGATGTGTCATAAAGTGAGCGTTACAAAAAAGGTCAAAATGAAAATTTAGGCATGGATTGGTTTCTATTAAACTGTCATATGATGCATCGTAGTAGGTTACTATATGTATGTCATTTAATCAAAGGGTATGATTAGAGAATATTATTTAGATATTGAGCAAATCACAGCTTACATACTTTTTTATTATACTCTTCGCAAAAAACGAAGAGTATATTGTATTTGATCGGCACATTTCTAAAACCGTAAATATCGCTCGTAGAGAAAAAATTTTCATATCATTGTGTTAGTGAACGAATTCTGAACAACTTTCAAAATGTCCGTCTGTCCGTCCGTCACGTTTCTTGTAAGCACGATAACTTAAGAAAGAAAAGTCCGATTGTATTGAAATTTAGAAAGTAAGTTAGTGTTAGCTGGAGGAAGAACCCTATTGTTTTTGAAGAAAATCGATCGGTAAATAAAAAAGTTATTAATTATTTAATTTAAAAAAATATATATTCTCTTAATTTTTTTCGCTTGTACTAAAATGGAAATCTTGCGAAATATTATTTCCATAATATATTTTTTTTGTTTATGAATTTTACTAATATATATTTCATAGAAGTACGAGTTGAAATATGTATGATTGTCGAAAGATATAGGTATATCACAGACAATCAATTTTCGTAGCAATATGTGGTGGCGCAGCGGCTGAAGCTTTGTGTTGCAATCTTTCGATCGGGGGTAGAGAAATTCCAATTAAGCGGTGCGTGAAGTATTTGGGGGTGAACCTAGACAAAAGACTGACGTTTAATACACACATTAATGAGACGATACGCAAGGTCTACTCCATGTCCAGGAGTCTGTATCCGCTCCTGGCACGGGGTAGCGGACTCAACAGGACTAATAAAAAGTTGTTGTACACGATGGTAATCAGGCCGGCCATCACATACGCGGCGCCGGTGTGGTGCAGCATCCCGGCCACGACAATGCGGAAGTTAAGAGTATTAGAACACAAATTTATGCGCCTCATTTCAGATTCTGGTAGGTACACCTCCCTCAGAAATCTCTATGCACGTTGCCACGGCATAACCCCACTAGCGGACTACGTCCAAGAAACTTCGCAAAAATTCTACCAGTTTAAACTGGACGGTAGCCCGCTTACCCGCAACATTACCCGAATCAGACAGCATAATGCCATACTTTTCGATATAAGACACCCCCTACCATACCAGGCGTTGCCTATCTTTCGGCAGCTCCCCTAGCCACACTTTCTTCTACGATAACTTACCAATACCCTTACCCTTACTCTTATCTTTCCTCAACTTTACATCTTTCCAATCCCTCTTTCTTCCCATTTATGTTTGTACAATTTTGTTCTTTTATCCTTTTTGTTATTTTCATTTCTTTTTTGTCTCTCTAAATTCCCTCTAGGCCGAAAACTTATGTAAATCCTAATTTTTTAAACCACAATTTTATTTCCACCCTACCTTCCTTGTCGGCGATCAGACCACAAGGTCGTCCTTTGTTCGAACGGGTTTTTTCGTTTAGTTGTGTTCCCCGTATCAACAATCAAAATTACGAAGTGCGCTCGCCTACGATTTTAGTGTTCTTAGTGTTGTGTTTATTTTTAAGTTACCTTTAGGTCCATGTGGACACATCAAAAATTTTAATCTAGTTTTTAAGTCAGCCCGTGGCAGACAGGAGCTTCTAGCACCCCCCCTCGAATTTATTTCCAAGCCGAATCGGACCTACCCCACCCAGCCTCACACCCACCTCGGCGATGTTCGCCGTGGTTGTCTGGCTGGCTCCGGGCTAGGATCCGGTGAGGCGCATATATTGTGCTTGAACTTAAAATAAAATATTATTGTTGTTGTTGTTGTGTTGCAATCCAAAGGTCCCGTGTTCGAATCCCACACAGGTTAGGTATTTTTTTTATTTTTTTTTTCATATAATTTTTTTCACAACAAAGATGGTATCACAAAATTTAGGATGTCCAAAAACTAACATTATTTACAAGAAAACTGCGAAGAGTATCCTATAGAATGTATAACAATTATATATAAAAAGCTGAGTAAATTGGCGAAGAGTACGTTTTTAGCTTGTTTATTTTGAAATTACCTACTTTCTGTATATTGTTGCCCTAATCTGCACACGCTAATATACTAGTTAGGTAAATACTTTAAAACAGGGATTCCCAACAGGTGGTCCGCGGACGATGTCTTGGGGGTCCGCGAAATGTCACTGAAATATTCAATTGTTTTGTATTTTACTTGACTTGCAGTGGTAGATTCTACATAATCTTCATTTTAGCAAGAATTTAAGCTTTTAATCAGTCAGTATAGCGACCGATGAGGGGGTCCTTGAAAAAATCTTGTTGGGAATCCCTGCTTTAAAACATTCATTATTTGATAACCAATCAAAACAACTACTCTTCTAGCTAATACTGACGAAGTATTGAATTTCATGATAGGATTCTTAGTATTTTTAAGCAAAAATATATTAAAAATACTTTAAACATTTATTTAAATTCAGTTATTCACATTTTTATTTAATATGAAATTATCTACTTTCTGTATATTGGTACCTTAATCTGGTCACGTTAATATACTTAAAAAAAAATTAATTGTAAAAATCAAAGAATCAAGAATCAAGGACTAATGAGTGTAATTCAGCAATTAGCAGAAAGTAGGAAAACACGAGGAACGTGGTAAGGGTATTTATTATACTCTTCGCAAAAACGAAGAGTATATTGTATTTGATCGGCACATTTCTAAAATCGTAAATATCGCTCGTAGAGAAAAAAATTTCATATCATTGTGTTGGTGAACAACTTTCAAAATGTCCGTCAGTCCGTCACGTTTCTTGAAGCACGATAACTTAAGAAAGAAAAACCCGATTGTACTGAAATTTGGATACTAAGTTAGTGTTCGCTAGAGGAAGAACCCTATTGTTTTTGAACAAAATCGATCAGTAAATAAAAATGTTATTAGTGATTTAAATTTGAGAATTTTTTTTTAAATTTTTACGTTTTTGTAAAAATTTACATTTTTTACATTTCTTTTACGTGTTAGGTCGTTCTTACGCTTTTGACTCGGAATCCGGGTTCAAAACCCACTTGGGGGATGGTATGTTTTTTTTTATTTTTACTTTATTTTACACTGAGTCTTTCACCAACTAAGTTCGTACTATAAAATTAAAAATGTTTAAAACTAACATTATTTACAAAAAACTGCGAAGAATATCCTATAGAATGTGTAACAATTATATAAAAATTTTAGTAAACCGGCGAAGAGTACGTTTTTAGCTTGTTATTATATGTAAATATTACAGGCGCGCAGCCAGGAGGGGCATGCCCCCCCAAGCCGTCTTCCACGAACCAAAAATTAAAGAAGCATAATCACTATTAGTACAAATAGTCCCTTCAAATTAGGAAATATTTAAGAAAATTTTCCCACAGTTATAAGACCTGTAAACAGTTAAGCATTTGGGTTGTCTAAACATGATTTTTACCCCCCGCAGTTCTGAAAAAGGGTGGTTTAAAGAAATATATACATATATATGAATTTTAGCGTTTTTTCGTCTTTTTCTCTGTTTTGAGGAAAAACTATGCATTTTGGTGAAAAATATCAAGAGAGCAAAGTAGTAGAGGATAAAATTTCCTATAGGTTTTGTCTCTACTTTTTTTTCGAATTCCGCTTAATTTCGCCGCTAGAGGGCGCGAAAGAAATAAATATACATATAGACTTTTGCGTCTTTTTTTAGATTTTGAGCCAAAATTATGAATTTTTATGAAAAATTACATGAAATCAAAGTTGTAGAACATAAAATTCACTATCTTTAGGTGTTTTCTAGTTTTTTTTTTTTTTTTTTTCATAAAAATATATATATTTTTTATGTTCTACAGCTTTAATCTCACGTAATTTATCATAAAAATGCATAATTTTGGCTCAAAATTTAAAAAAGGCACAAAAATCCATATGTATATTTATTTCTTTCGTACCCTCTAGCGGCGAAACTAAGCGGTATTCGAAAAAAAAATGGTAGAGACAAAACTTATAGGAAATTTTATGCTCTACAACTTTGCTCTCTTGATATATTTCTCAAAAACCATCCTTTTTTAGAACTGCGGGGGGTGGAAATGATGATTAGACAACCCAAATACTTCACTTCTTACAGGTCTCATAACTGTGGGAAAATTTTCCATGAAACAGCAATTTTTTTACTAATTTGAAGGGACTAAAAGCAGTATCCAAATTATCTCTTGAAATTAATATTTTGTAATTAACGCCAATATTATCTAGTAGAGGAATCTATACACATCCGTTTTCAACCAAGTTTTCCTCAATCTCTGGGAGGCCGGTTCTATTGGCCCCCCCAGATGAGTTTTCTGGCTGCGCCACTGTAGTAAATATTAATAAAATACAGGGAACATTCTCGATTTAAATTCTATATTTGCGTGGAGAGGACAGCTGTACAAGAATGCTCAACTGATGAAAAAGGAAATACCTAGCTAAATTTTATTCAGGAGGAGTAAACAGTAAGAAGAAATCCGTGTGAGTTCAAATTTTTTTGACGTAGTGTCTGGTAACAGTACAGTAACTTAGTTATCTTACTTTGGACTAATTCTATAGCCATTGGCGCAACTAGTGGGGGGGGGGGGGGCAGGGTAGGCCGGGGCCTGATGGCCACCCCCAGAAAAATTCTCTAGTTGCGCCAATGTCTATAGCAGTTTTAAATTCAAATATTTTTGGATAGTTTGATTCAAAACGGGTCAAATATGAAATATTAAAAAGGACTAAGGGTGCACTCAGAGGTTTCGAAAAAAAAGTGACAATTGGAACGTGCAGATCGTCGAATTCTGCCCCATATAAAAACCCATAACATTATTTTTGCTTTAATGCTCGCCGAGTTGAAGGGGGTTGAAAATGTTGATTTTTAAGCAAGAAACACTGATTTTTCAAAGGTTTTAAGTAAATTAATCAAAGAAAGATCACATTTTCGAAAAAGTTTGTCATAACAACAAAGTTAGCTTATGAAATAACAAAAATAATCCATAAAATAAAAATTTACAGTAGCTTAACTATATGTATACGCACAATTTTTTTTGATCGTGATGCATGCATTATCTAAAAGATTTTACACTTAATGTATTTTGAAAATTTTTGAAAAAATTAATTCTCTTGGCTTTAAGGTTAAATATTTTAGCAGGGAAGCATCTTAGCTAAATGTCCCTAGAGACAAAAAATTATGGCAATAAACTAAGGAAAATGTTGCTTTTTAATATTTTTGATAAAGATTAGGAGATAGAAGTGTTTGAAGTTAACTCTTGAGGTTTTTTTTTTGATTGACGCATTTAAGACGAATATAGAAAAACTGACAATCTCTGTGCTGGTTTGACCTACCTGACCTTAAAGAGAAAATGCTTTTTTTATGATTTTTAGCATTAAGAGGGACCAACGCGACCAAATCAGAGGGGAGAGGCGGAAATGAGCCAATAAAGTACAGAGAGCTGTTGTGTTGGTTGTCTAGTTTTGGCGTTCATACTTTCTTTACTGTTGCTCTACCTACTTATAATCACGCCTGAAAAGTCAAGAACACATCGAGACCAAGCTTCAAATACACGAAATGAGTGCGTATCGGTTATAAATGTAATTATTTTTGCAATCATTTTTAATTATATCGAAGTGACTAAAATAGTATTGTACTAAAAAAAAATTTCCAGCAACAAGCATTTTTTAGCGAACTGGCTCATGTTATTAAACTGATTAAAAGATATTCTTGTAAGTAAATGAATACTACACTTCTATTGAAGAACATTTTTAGCTAAAACTTGTTTATTAGCCAATGTGAAGAGAGATCTTCCTAATAAACAAGTTTTAGCTAAAAATGTTCTTCAGTAGAAATGTAATATTCATTTACTTACAAGAATATCTTTTTTTCAGTTTAATAACGCCAGTCGTTTGGCTAAAAACTGTCAAGTCAAGATTTTTAGTACAGTGCTTCTTAATAGATAATACAGCAGCATCTGCATCATGTAACCAACATAACCTTAAATTTTAAGTTTATTCTCATTTTTAATGTTTGTATACGCATTTTTATCTTGAAACCGTACTAGCCAAACAAATATTTAAAAACTCACGTAAATAATTTTTCACTATTGTTGATTAATAAAAATAGACTGCTAATTTAGGGCGACCAGATGTTTGCAGTTTAAATGCTGTACACTTGGACAGACAGGGCCGTGGAGAAAAACTACGGGCCCGAAGGGAAAAATCCGAAAGAAAAAAAAATTGTTTTGATCGCGGGGGGAGAAATCCGAAAAACTTTTTGATAAGCAGGGAGAAAAACAAATTCTACCCAAAACGTAATGCTGTACGTTTTGCTGTACATCCAAGCATTCTGTACATGCCATTAAAATTCCGGACCTTGCAGCGAAATTCCGTACGTATGGTCAGCCTATGCTAATTACAGGTTCGATTTCCAACCTACAAAAAGAGTCCTATTTTATTAGGACAAAGTATTTAGAACTTCATAAACATTACACTGAACTAGATTTTAGTTGAAAATACGGGAACCAGGCAGAAATTTTAATAACAGCTGCGTAAACACATATTTTTGAGGTTAGCTGTGACATCACGTGCAGATATAATAGCCACATTGCCTACCTTTCGCCCCACTTCAGCTTTAGCTTTACCTATGAAACTTTGTGATTGGCGTTGTCCTCTCTTAATTACAAAGGAGATATGACTGAAATAAGGAGTGCGCTTCGTTTTAGCAAATTACGATACAGCTCGTTTGGCGGTAAAATCTCACCATATTTTCAGTTATAAAGGAACAATCATAATTTTAATACATTTTTGATATTCGCGCACATTTCTTAAGTCGTTGGACATCACATATACATATGTATGTACTTGTGTACATATGTAGGTATAAAGACGAAAATGGCTCAAATGTTGATGAAGATGAATTTAGGTTAAATCTCTATACAGGGTGTTTCAGCTAAAAGTCCCCGGGTCATTATCTCGTAAAATAATAAAGATACTTAAAATTTGTAAATCGCGGATAATTGCCACCAAAAAAGGGCTTAAATAACTGCAGTTAGAATTGTTCCTTCGCAGTCACAGAGATGGCGCTGAGGTGAGAAATTATTTTTCGATGGCTGGAACCTTGAAACACGATTCATACGATTAATGAATAAATTGTGAATAATTTTGTAAATACCAGCCGTTTTGGAGCTACATGCATTTTTTTCTCAATTTTTTTGTCTCTGTAAATTTTGAAAACTTCTGTATCTTTTCTATTTATCATTTTAGAACACCAATTATTTAGAACTTTTATCTTATTATATTCCATACTTCTTATATTATTACATATTTTGAAAATTTTTATAATTTTCAGAATTTTTTAAATGCAACTAATTTTTAAAATTTGAAATTAGGAAAAATTTTCAAAATATGTAATAATCTAAGAAGTATGGAATATAATAAGATAAAAGTTCTAAATAATTGGTGTTTTAAAATGATAAACAGAAAAGTTACAGAAGTTTTCAAAATTTACAGAGACAAAAAAATGGAGAAAAAAATTCATGTAGCTCCAAAACGGCTGGTATTTACAAAATTTTTTACATAGTCAAAATTATTCACAATTTATTCATTAATCTTATGGAACATGTTTCAAGGTTCCAGCCATCGAAAAATAATTTCTCGCCGCAGCGCCATCTCTGTGCACTGCGAAGGAACAATTCTAACTGTAGTTATTTAAGACCTTTTTTGGTGTCAATTATCCGCGATTTACAAATTTTAAGTATCTTTATTATTTTACGAGATAATGACCCGGGGACTTTTAGCTGAAACACCCTGTATAGTTAATAAAACTGAAAAATATGAATTATTGTTTTATTAATTTGCTACACCTTAACACAAAAACCCGATCCAAATTCGTAATCAAAATCATAAATAATATTAGTTTCATTAATAAATTTCCAGTACCTACTTTCTTTATACTCATTTTTTAATTTTAGAAGTGGTTTTCACACTCTATGTCTCAAAATGTAGCAATCTGCTAAGAAAATTCCAATTTCTCAAAATAAACAAAATGTAAATAATATTAATTCATCCATTTCACCGCTTATATCGGACATATTGAGGGTGCAACATACAATTTTTAATTTCTTATTTCACATTCGTGATCGGCAACCCCATAAACATAAATAATATAAGTTTCATTAATTTATTCTCAGTACTTCGTTAATTATTATTGATTTCTAGAGTTTAGAGCACATCTATTCCTTTTTAATATTTGTGAGGCGGAAAGCAAAAAGGGACCTCTTGTCGGCAATTTCCGATTTTTAGTTATTGATATTAAATGAATTAAGCTCTAATTCTGAACAATTTGGTGCAAAAATCAAGTCTCTATGATTTTTTTTATTTAAGTTACTAGTGCGTTTATGAAAAGGGACCTCTCGTCGGTCCCATGTTATTTCTCCATAAGTAACAGGAAGTACCTTTTCCAGGGCTGAACATTGACTCCTTTATCGATTATTTTAAGTGTTTCATCCAATTATATCGGTTTTGTAATCGATTACAACTTGTAAAGGACAAAATCCGAAAATCAATCATTTTGACCCAAACCACTAATTTCAACTGTACTGAAAAATTGACATCGCCGACAAGAGGTCCCTTTTTGCTTTCCGCCTCACATTTGACGTTTAAGAATCCGCAAAAAAAATCCAAGCCGCTATAGAATTACTCCGAAGATTGGGCACTTTTTGACAACAAGTGACTGTACTATAAGTAAAAATTAAACTAGCGACTTTGCCATACTCAACTGATTTTCACTGTTATACTTATAGGTAGTTCATGGCCGATTCAAAGAAATCACAGGTGTGCAAATAAAACGAGCAATATCAGCATACTTAGCTGGCTCAGCAGATAAAGATGGAGAAGTAGGTGAACGAGGGAGACGACATTAATTAGGCTAATTTTCTAATGATTTTGTTAAAAGTTTCAGAAATTGATTTCATTTTTATCTTTAAGTTTTCCTTTATATTTTATGTAAATAATATTTATTCACAATCATACAGAAATAATCAAATTGTCTTACATGTCAAAAGTTGGAAAGTATGATCTACTTCATTCGACAATTGAACTGAAATGTGACATTTCAGTTTGGAAAGTGAGCATTTGCCAACCTGTGTTCTTTACTTTTTTCTGGCAATAAATTTTCTGTTGTTCGCTCGGCAACTTCCCTGAGTTTAGGAGGAGTACATCCCATTTCACTATCGTTATTAATATCCTGCATTTTCTATAAATAGAGGCAAGGGACAAACACAAACTACTTTGACATTTGTCGTCTAACAAGAATTTTTTGTTCATTGCCTGCTTAATAAAAACATAAAATGCTATTTAAAAATTTAGTAAACGGTTTTTTTGGCTTTTTGTTCTTTAAGGGAAATGATTATGAATAAAATAGTATACATACCTTGGTGAAAAATTTCATTGCTGTCTCGAGAATTAGTTGACATCGCCGCTTCGCGCCTCGGTCAACTATCTTATCTCTTGACAACAATGAAACACTTTCCACCTCGGTATGTAATATACTATTTAAATGTTACTGACACGGTTGTCAAGGAAGAAAACCTGATACACTTTTGATGAAAAAAAAATATATATACAAGGTGGGCACCGAAAAGAAAAAATAATTAATAAACAGGTGCCATATATAGAGGAACATTTTTTGCAAATACTTTTACAGATTCTGGCCATCCCAGATTACTTAGGATTTAGTCATTCACTCTGTCTATCGGCGCTATATATAACCCAGTCACTTTATATATAAAAAAGGCCAAACCTCTAAAAAATCCAACCTAAGATTTTCCAACGGGATTCTCTTTATTTTGGCCTCACAAATAATTTCTCAAAAGTCCATAAAGCCAACTGGAAGCTACAATAGTTACAGTAGGTCACGTCAAGAAAATCGTTTTTTCTCAAATATCTCCTAGATTATCGGTTTTACGTTATTTTTGGCTATTATAGAATTTGTTCGTGAGATAAATATGCATAAAAAAGGCTCTATACAAGATTTACGTAGAACAAATAGTTTTCGAGATATTGGTCTTAGAAACTTCGGAGCAAAGTGCATACGCCACTATTATATACGTAGTGTGTTCTATATAGATAACAAGACCTGTGAATACAGAGGAACATCGTTTATGCACATATACCCGCATAATTTCTGTCTGAGATGTCCTTGAAATGGACACTTCTTCATAATAATAATAGTAAGGGCTTTTAGTAGTAGCTTTCTAACATTCCATTGCTTTATTTCGAAAAGGAAAAATAAATACATTTAAAACATTACAAAAAAGACCAGATTTACAGGAAGCATTGGCGGCATTCAAAATAGAAAACTGTTCGAAAAATTTGCTAATAAATAAGCCTGTGCAATTGTCGTCACTTCCACTCACAGCAGCAGCTACTCAACATCTATTCAGGGTATATTACCAGGTTCAAACTTGGCTGGGGAAAGATTTAGACCCTCAGCAATGGGGTTGGACTTTAAACAATAATTTATTAGAGCCAACAACTACTCTGATTCCTTCTGCACCAGATGAAATTCTATTTTCTGCAATTGCACAAAAGGTTGTGGCACCAATTGTAGATGCAGACAAATAGGATTGCCATGTTCCGTAGTGTGTGGCTCTTGCCGGAGACAGTTGTGTCTCAATACGATGTCCGAGGATACAACCGTTGAATCTGAGTTCAACGATGATGAAGACGAACTCATTTCGTTATTTTCCGCTGAGATGGTTGTTGACGAAGATGAAAATATTGAAGAAGTGGAAATAGATGGGATAGAGGGAGACGAAGAAGTCAGCAAAGACGAACCATAATCAACAAAATTATAATATAACTTAGGATTAGGCCTATAGAGGACACCATGTAAAAAAAAACGCGCCTTGCATTCTACCTGGTGGTGTGGAAACGAATGCAGCACAATGTCCGAGTTTTCTCAATAATCTCAAAAACTATTATTGGTTCTACGTAAATTTTGTATAGGACCTTTTTTATGCAGATTTATCTCACGAACAAATTTTATAATAACCAAAATTAATGTAAAACCGATGATTTACGAGATATTTGAGAAAAACCGATTTTCCTGACCTGCTGTAACTACTGTAGCCGTCCAGTTGGCTTGATGAACTTTTGAGAAATTATTTGTGACGCCAAAATAAAGAGAATCCCGTTGGAAAATCTTAGGTTGGATTTTTTTAGATTTTCATATATAAATTGACTGGGCTAGATATGTTTGATTGAGACAAATAATATTTGACAAATAGTGGACGTTCAAGGGAAAAACCTGATATAGTTTGAGTGAAAAATGTAGAATGTGGACATCCAAAAAAATAACTAAGCTAAACCCGTCAACATTCAACGGATGGTGATACTTGAAAACAATGAATAAGTGTTTTTTTTTATATAATGCTCTAAGAAATTGTGAGACCATTACGTTAAAACAACGCCGCGCCGCCGGGAATTTCTTGAAAAGAGATAGAATATTGACCGATAATATTGGGACACGTTGTACACCTTGGCAACCTTGATTCAAATACTCATTGCTCAGCGTGTTACATAATGTTGAAATTAACCATTTTATAGTTTTTATGCGATTTTAAAATAGATCGTATTGCAACAGAAATAGATAAGGTACTCTTTCTACTCACCCGCAGACATCGCAATCATTTTCTTTGTTTATTTTGTTATCGTCGAAATATTACCAATCAACAAAAATACAGCTACGTTACAGCAAACTAATTAAGCCTGATTCAACTTTGACCCGGACGTCAATACCAGATCAGAATTCCCCAATTTATTTGCAAAATCACGTGGAAATATAAATTTGTTTGTTTGACTCTCAGGTCAGGTATTCCGTATATTTTATTCAAATGGTATGAAGGTGGTGAAAAAATATGCTTGTAACATTTCACGAGAAGAACGTTTACTGACGGCACATCTAACTGAAAGGACCCCACACCAAATGCATGGGTAATTTGTTGTAGACGGAATTTGAAAATTCAAGGTATAGAATCCTTAGGTCATTCTCAATGAAAACTGTTATGGATAAAGTTCCAAAATGTCTTTATTTTAAAAACACAGCAGGTCGAAGCTCCAAAATTCAAAATTTTAAAAACAGGATTTTCCGATTTTTTTAACAAAACGGACTTATGTATTGATTGATATGAAGCAGTTACACGAATTATATATTATGTACAATGGTGCTCACCTTAAACTCACCACCCTTTGAGATGCTCCTTTTCTAACACGCCCCACTACAAATACATTATACATTCCGACATATACTTTTATTAGTTTTATTAGAATGTGACCAGTTGTTAGCTTAGGGTTCTGCATTTCAGAGATTTTGAATGATATCAATTTTATTTATAACTTTCTCTCTCCACTATTCATTTATCTGATTTACGGATTTTCATAAATTATTAACCTAACATTGTTTACAATAAAAACTGACAATGTAAATACATTAAGTAAACAAGACAATTCGAAAAGTTAATGCAACCGGTTACCTCAAAAAAGATTCGAATCCAGAAATGAAGGTATTAAGTTGAATATACGTAATAATTCATCAAAAACAAACAAGACAAAAATATTAATATCACTTATAATGAAATTAATTGTGGTTAATTATATCATGCTAGTTTTTCTTGTGATTTTTCATTAAAATGAAGCGGTTAATAATTCCGTGATTTTGTCATACCTATTGCCGAAGTGCAAGAAAATGTAATGTTTTCGACAAACACATCATTTTTAAAAAGCACACATAGAATGGTAAACGTTTTTTATTATACTTGAAAAATATTGAATAATTTTCCAAAGAAATGTCAGTGTGAATTTTTTTTAATATTTATTTTTATAATTTATATTGTTATTCCAACGTATGCAGAGAATTAAATTTAATTGGTAGTCTTTAAAATTAGATACAGAGTCGAATTTTGAGAAACCTTCACTTACAATCGGCCCAGAGTTTAAAATTTTTAATTTTTGAAGCAAATTTACAATTACGCCTATTATTATTATTCGATTTTCCGACAGAAACTATGCGCTAAGACCGTATATTTCATATAAATACATGGATATAGGTGATCGATGGAATATCAGTATATATAGGGTGATTCATTTTGACCATCTGTTAGAAGTATATATGTAAGAAAAATAATATTGATCTGAAAATTTTTGGCAATGGTCCTAACCTGGGTAGGATCTATTCAACGGAAACATTTTTCCGGTTATACTGAAAGTTGATCCGAAATTTGTTATTTTAAATAGAATGCTCCCATTTTAATTTGTTTCTAGATTCTACAGAAAATTTAAAGGACATTCCGTTAAAGGTTCCTTATACCTAAAATTAATATTTCCTGAGATATTAATTTTTTTCCTAAATTTTGACAGAAAAGTTGTATTATATAAAAATTATTACCTTAGTAATAATAATTGATAGCACGTTGATTTTTTTAATGCGGGTAAGACAAGGCATTGGAGTTATTCATCATGTAAAAAAATTATCGAATATTAAAAAAAAGTCTTTTAAATTAATGACAGTTGACCATATAAAAACAGCAAAATGTTATTTTTTCACGTGATCTCAATTATTGTTACTGAGATAGTTATAGGAACTTTTATAGTCCACAATATTCATAATAACTAATTACTACGTAGGAGCAACAGGGGCAGAGAAAATCGCAAAAACTTGCATTAAAGCAGAATATTCGCTTTTCTGGCTGCTGTAAATCGTAAAATATTAACAATAAAGAAAGATTGTTTAAATAAAAGTAGCTCTTTTATTTCCTACAATATTAGTAATGCCCAATTTAGAGCAGAAGTAACAGGAAAGGAGATAATCTAGAAAAATCCATTTAGAGCGCCATCTTTAAACATGGCGGCGGTAAGGGGAATCAAATTTTGAGAAGAAAAGGTTCTATGCAATTTTTCATATAAATTGAAGTTATAACGACTTGAAAATTGGGATTTTAACTAGAAAAAGAAGACTAGAAAAAGAGGTATTTCAAACAGGTTTTTGTCAAATAACCCGAAAGGTATTACATTGAGCGAAAACATGCAAGAGACAAATAAGAAAGTTACTAAATTGAGGATGAATTTCCTTTTTTTCTAATTTCTGTAGAATTAATAGTTTTGGGGATCTGGAAGTATAAAGGTGGCGTCCGAAAATATATAAGAAGTATTTAGTTTAAATGTTAAATATCTTCTTCGAAATTATGACGCTTACCTTAAAAATGCCAATTATCAAACTGAAAGTCTATTAATCAGGCTTTCAAATGATTGTTTGATTATTTCTATAACATAAAAAACGAAAAAGTTATAACAAAAACAATGTACTTCTTCACATTTTTTTAAACAAAAGACGTCGCCATTTTGTTAATGTAAGAAGTCAGTAATTAAAAAATATATTCCTATATACTATTATTCGTTAATATGATCTAGACGTTCAAATTTTTTCGTTCGTTTACAGCGCTTGGTTTAGAAAAATATGGTATTTTAAACTGTAAAGGGATTTTAGAAAAAAACGTAGCATGTTTCTTTGCAAATATTAGTTTTAGCGAAAAAATAGTGGACCCGAAAAATTAAGCTTATAAATTGAGAATGAATTTGATTTTGTTATATATTTGTGTAGGATTGTCAGTTTCGAAGATATTTAAGTTTATAAAAGGTATCCGACCGCTTATAGGATGAAGTATTTAGTTTAAATGTTGAATATCTTAGAAAGTGACACTTTTATTAAAAATTTTATGGGACAAAGTTAAAGATAATAATTAATCTATTTTTAAAACGATTTTTTGTTTCTTACTATATCATAAAAAATAAAGAAGTTGTGGCTGATACAATGTGGGTTTTCACATTTTCTTTTAACAAAATGTTGCCATTTTGTTGTTGTAATTGCCCAGTAATTAATTTTTTTTTTCTTAAAAAAATGCTGTTTTTCGTTAATATAAAGCATCACCTAGATGCTCAATTTGTCCGTTTAAAACACCTGTTTTAGAAAAAAATTCCATCCGCCATATTGGAGCCGCCATTTCAGTTCTTAAATTTTGGCCTCAGATTCGTAATTAGCGATCCCAGAAACATAACTATGCTATGTTTCAAAAATTAACCAGTAATACTTTTTCAATTATTGAATATTAGCATTTTTGGATGACCTCTATATCTCAATTACCAAGTGTCGAATCGAAAATCAAGTAACACATTCTTGAGGCACTTTTTTGAGTAGAATCCGTGATTGATAAGAGAAGAAAATTATGCATGCCTCAGTTTTCGAGATATAGTCATAACTTGTGTTTTTTAAATGGAACACCACAATTTAACGGGCTTTAAAACGATGTAATACTTGACCTTGGGGTGGGTCCTACCACCGCTTAAGGATTTAAGTTTCGAGATCAACAATACCCAATAAAAGTACTTCCCTTGACAATAAAATTGACGGATCCGAGCGTTTGTCGAAAAAATGATCATAGAAAGAGAAAAACGCCAGTTTCGTTTTCGGTGGGCCACCCTGTATAATAGGTATGGTGTAAGTAATCACTATATATTGGTGAATTTTACTGATGTTTGCTAGTGCATCCTTAGAGTATTTCAGCTTTCGAAAGTTTTCTAATTGACTATTTGCATTAATTTTCTGAATCACCCTGTATTACTTACTTATAGCGTCAGTTATTTTATACGCATTGCCATTTATACTGCAAGCATAATCAGATCAATTTTATTTATTCTACTGAATATCCGATACGTCCCACAATCAGATAATTGAAGAATGAAAAGAGAAATGAAATGAAATAAAAAATGTTTACTTATCCACATTGCATAATTCCAGGCCGTCGTGTATCCTACAATGTTAGTCGCCACTCTGACCTAAACTACCGAATTTAATTATTTGTAGTGGGGCGTGTTAGAAAAGGAGCATCTCAAAGGGTGGTGACTTTAAGGTGACGCCGATTGTACCTACTCATGTAAATAAATATATAATTACTTTTACCCTTATTTATATACCAGTATGATATAATAGGCCCAAAAGTTAGTATACGAAAGCTTACTTTTACTTTTATTATGTAATTTGCATTAAGAATAAACTACTTACTGATATTCAGCGCAATACAAGAAAAAACATTATTAATACTCTTATAAAAAGGGCTCTTATAATTTTTAGTCATTTTTATAAATATATTGTCAGGAAAACGGAATCATACGATCTCGTTTGTACTTTGTTTGTTTTGCTGATTTCCATCTTAATAAAAATAGGATTCTTCTTATTTGTTTATATGAATATTAAGAATAATATATTTTCTTACGTTACACTGTACATCAGTATTATGTTCTTAAAGCAAATTAAATATTAAAAGTATTTACCGTTTCGACAAAAAAAAAAAACCGGTGCCCAAGGAATCACTACTTCCACATCCAGATTTTCTATCCAAGTCTCTCACAACGAAAAAATTTTGTATGTGGAAATAATTGCTTATGGAACTTTAATAATATAATATTTGAAATCTATACTATACTTCCACTGGATGAGGAAGTAATACGTAAAATCGCGTTTTTAAATTTTGAATTTTGGAGCTCCTTTAATCGCTCATTGTTTCATGCAGTGTTGAGAATGTCTGAAGAAGAAAATCAAAATGCAATAGGCCCCCTTGCAAAAAATATAATTTTAGTATTTTTAGAATCTTTACTAATACAAAACATAATGTGTAAAGGATTTTTTCTTTTACAAACGGTATTCAACATTAAAATTCGAATAAATCCGTTAGGCGTGCAAACAACACGTGACGTCATATAACAGGAGACGCCACTGCGCTAGCGTACATTTTAAATTAATTCCATTTACGGACGTCGTTCTTATAATAGCTTGATAGTGGAGCGAAATAGACCAAAAGTCTCTCAGTTCTCGAGAAAAAAAAAATAGCCTAGAACCAGACCAGACCTTATAGTTTTTATAAAGTGAACAATTCTACATAAGAAATGGCTATTTACGATATTTTTTATGGTACAGATATTTTTTATTTCAAAAAAACTTGATAAATTGATTTTTTTTTAATTCAAGTACACAAACAAGCACTTCCAATGGTCTTTTTGTTTCTATCGATTATTGTCTATTATTTTCTTTAAATAACAATTAACTTATTACTTCGCTAAGAATGTACTCATATTTTGACTAAGCGACAAACTTTTTTATTTTTGCAAATTTTCATATATGTACAAGCAGCGAAGCAATTGAAGATACAGGAGAAGTTTTTGAAAAGAATAATTTTTCATCTAGGACTTAGTTTGTTACTTTTATATGACGTCACGTGCAATGTGACTGTATATATCCTCCCGGATATTAGTCAGTGATTTAAATACTTTCCAGTTAGAAATTATAACAGATTTGATAATTGCTAATGTTTATTAACACTATATTAATACATACAGGGTGTAACGCAACTTACCCGAAAAATTTTAACCATACATGCACCTTTAAATAAGAAGTCGACTTCTTAAAAAAAAAATTAATAAAAGTCCAACACAGAAAAAATACATATTGTTAAAGTTACAAATTGATGAAAATGATAATTTATTGAACGCTACTTAATTGAAGGACTGTTGTATTGGATTGTTTTGTTCATTAGCATGTACCAGTTGTCAAGGCCAGTCGTGCTCCAATGTTGAATCGCCGTCAGAAGAGGATTCTTACGATATCAGCGAGGAAACATCTGATGCATCGCTGTTAGAACAATTTACTTGTATCCAACAGGAAGAAGAAGAAGACATTACACTTGAAGTTCCATTAGATAATTATCAATCAGACGAATAGTTTTCCCCAATTACTCATAATTCACACCGCTTTCATCATTTCCAATAGTATCAATTTTATTTAATACAATAATATTTAATTAAACAGGACCACAATATATCGTGGAATAGGTCTACCGGGGAACCACGTTAAAAAAACGCGCCAAGTACAATACCTCACAGATGGCGTGGAAATGTGTGCATATATGGAGAACACAACTTTTTCAACTTTTTGAATCGCTTATCTCAGAAATGGTGATTCTTAGGAAAAAAGTGTAAGAACAATTTTTATAGATAATTGCATGATCTACAATTTTTGTCTACTATTGTCTACTATTTTTATGATAAAACTTACCGTTTGAAAAATGCAAAAAACCCATATTTGCGAACTTTGACCTTGAATAAATTTTTTTCCAGATGTGGGATCGATGAGGACTTTTCACATTTCATTTATAATGGTGTTCCCAACATTCTTACCAATTTTCAGCTCCATGCGAATTATTGTAAGCTTACCTCTGTTTTTTGAACTATTTTGACCGGGTTATATACAGTTTCGAGGTCTGGCGCACCGTCATACACATCAGAAAATTAATACTTAATTGAAGAAGTTCAATGTATCCTGAGTCCTGACATATAAATGTATTCAAGAGGTTTTCTAAAACTTTTCAATAACTGGGTCAAAATAATGAACGCGTTGTTAGAACGAATAGATAAAATCATAATTACTCAACATAAATTTAGTCCTGTTGCTTTGAAAACGGCAAGGTCTATTCAATTGAAACGAAATTAGAGATGAAAACGAATTAAACGAAAAAAAAAAAAAAGATAAATATTATACCAGTAAAATTTTAATTTATCTCTTCAACACGAAGGTTAACTTTAGAGCAAAGGTGCAAGAGTCAAAAAACATTTGCCTAAGTCCAATAAAGCTCAGAGAATTTTGTCGTATTTTTTTTATCAACTTCTAAGTTACAATAAAAAATATATACAGTGTGCCCTCGGATGGGGTATCGCACTCTTGTAGACTTTCTTATTGTTGATTTGGCGAGAAAAATGCAATCTTTATAAAAAGTTTTGCTTGTCTTGTCAAACTTATCATAAATTAAAACTAAAAATTAGATCATATGATATTGACCTTTTAAACAGAGTAACCTTTTCTTTAATTTTTTTGAAAGCAAAACTTTTTATAAAGACTTTTCTCGCTAAATCAACAATAAAACAGTTACAAGAGTGGTACCCCTCCGGGGACACACTGTATATGACATAATTAACATACACATTAATAAAAGTTGATAAAAAATTCTGAAAAGTTCCCTGAAGTTTACATTTTTTGTAATATTGTTACACATTAGTAAAGTATATTTACAGAACTTTTTTCTCTACCACGAATTTGCATCTGTTTTTGCAGTGACTGATACTTGATATCTAAACCAGCCTACTCGTATACAATGACACGGTCTTATCTGTAATCTGATAAATTACGAATCGAGAGGAATCCATTCGAATTCCAATTGATTACAATGGCTAAAGGCGTCGACACAGATTGATCCCTTGTTTCTTAAATGCCGCGTTAACAAACATGCAACCAACACATCTCCACCATAGGTAGCTATACTACGAATATAAAACGAAGATAAAACCTCTATTAAATATTTTAGTAAGTCATAAATTGGGGTTAACTCTAACCAATATTCGATTTATTTTGAATATATTTTAAAAATAGAACGATGCTTATATTTTGTTACGAAGTTTCATTGACCTGTGACCTACGACCCTCCCATTTGAAACAAATGCATATCAATTTTGGAACTCGCTAATACGCACAATTTAGAGCTTTGTCCTGAGCACGGTGGGCCAAAAAAATAACTTGTTATTGTAAGTAGAATGTCATTTTTAAACAAATAAATCGTCATAGAATGGTTCTACTTTCTACTGGGTAACCAGGAAGATGAACTGATCCACTCTGCACACTTTGTTGCTCTAAATATTCCTGTATTAAAAATATTACTAAAACTAAAAATCCAAGACAAACTATATTATTTTTTGTAATATGGTTGCAATTTAAAGGATGTAGGACAAACAAAACGTTTACTGATATCTAGAGTTAAGGGTAATTGGTTTGTTTCTAGAAGAACTGAAAGGTTTAGTGTTGTCCAATGAGCCTTTGAGAGAGAATAGCATTACCGTAAATATTAATAGCTCTATTAAGAATTTAGGCAACAATTTAAATTTTAATATTGGTTACCGGGTAGCTATAAAACTCTTAAGGGTCTTGCTTAAAACTGTTTCCTTCTCAACGTTTTAAAAACTAGGATACACCCACTTTAAACCGAAAATGAAGAACCTCATGCAAGTTTTAAGTCCAAATTTTAAAACCGCTTTAAAACCTATCAGCTGAAAGTTTTATAATACGTTTTGAGTCAACTTAAAACTATATGGAAACCCGTTGTAAATATTGTTATAAGTATTAGAAATTTCATTGCAATTGTAATTGCTCTTAAGGCTAGAATTTTGCAGAGTGAGATGGAAATATGCGTTTATTTTCGGTTTATTATAAATAATTAAAAAACCAAGCATAGTATAATCTTTAAAACTGTTTTAAATAATTGCTATTGTTCTAACGATTATAACTATTTTTTTTTTATTGTAAATTTCTGTTTTACTTGAATATCGTAGTTAATAATAATAATAATAATAATAATAATAATAATTTTATTGTCCAAAAGACCTACAAAAGGTATAGGACTAGTCCTATATGAAAGCAATGCTTGGTCGCGATTGCTGTTTTAAAATTACAATAAGTCACAAATGCAAATAAATACAAATACAAATAAAAACTACAAAAACAATAAATACAAATTAAAAATATAAAATACAAATACAATAAATACAAATAAAACTTAAAACTATCAAATTCTACGCACTTAAATATTCTTCAATAGAATAGAAGCCCATACTACTCAAATAATTAATCATTTCGCTTTTAAATAATTTTATATTATTCACGTTTTGAATGAAGTTCGGAATTTTATTATATAATTTAATCCCCATGTAATTGGGGCTTTCCTCAAATTTTGATAAATTGTGTAACGGTGTGTTCAAGTTGTTTCTTTCACGAGTATTATAAGTATGATTAAAATTATTAGTCGGAAATATATGTAAGTTTTTCTTAACATACAGAACTATTTCTAAAATATAAATACATGCTAAAGTTAATACATTTAAGTCTTTAAATATGTTCCGACAAGATGAATATTTAGAAACACCCGCTATGTAACGAACTGCTTTCTTTTGAAATTTGAATATTCTTTCAAAATTACGTGAACAACCCCAAAACATAATTCCATATGATGCTCTTGAAACAAAATGTGCATAATAATATGACATAACAGTGGATCTACCAGAGATTTGTGTTAACCGATATAATGCAAAACAAACGGGAGCAAGTTTCTTTGCTAATGAATCAATATGTGGTTCCCAACTAAGTGCATTATCTAAGTGCACGCCAAGAAATTTAGTTGATGATACTTGTTCCATTGATTTTCCTTCAATTCTAATTAGGTGACTTTCGTTATACGTGGAGGTTCTAGGTGAAAAAATGATAAAAACAGTTTTAGAGATATTTAAAAATAATTTATCTGCTTTAAAATAATTTGAAAATTTGGTTATATTAGTATGTGTACTGTTTATGGCCTCTGAAAAAGTATTTTTGCAACATAAATACGAATTATCATCTGCAAACATAATTAGAAAATCCTCAAAGAAATTAGGCAAATCATTAACATAAAACAGAAAAAGCAATGGTCCAAGGACTGATCCTTGTGGAACTCCAAAATTTAATTTTAATTTCTCTGATTTGACCCTATTTACCTCAACTACTTGCATCCTACTCGATAGGTAAGAAACTAACCAGTTATTCACTTTGCCCCTTAATCCATATTTTGCAAGCTTTTCAATAAGTAATGTATGATTTATTAAATCAAAGGCTTTACTTAAGTCCATGAATATACCGACACATTTGTCATTATTATCCAAATGATCATATAATTTGTTCAAAAACGCCATTATAGCAGTTTCAGTAGAACGACCTTTTCTAAAACCATGTTGTGACTCTGAAAGGATTTTATATTTTATTGCAAAATTTACAATTCTGTTAAAGACAACTCTCTCTATAATTTTAGAAATGGTTGATAAGATTGCAACTGGTCTATAGTTTTCAGGTAATGTATTGTCGCCTTTTTTATATAAAGGAATAACTTTTGCAGTTTTTAAGATGGAGGGAAAATTACCTTCAGCTAAAGAAAGATTTATCAAAAATGTTATAGGAGCTACAATAAAATCTATAGATTTTTTAATTAAAGTAGAACTTAAATTATCTACACCGGAAGAATTACTATTTTTTAAGTTCATTATAATATTGAAAATTTCCGATTCCGTAACAGGTTCTAAAAATAAAGTTGGATATTCCTGTAATGGCATGAAGTTGTTTGTTTCTAGATTTTCGATTAATTCGTTGTTTAGTTTTACTGGCAAATCAACGAAATATTTATTTAAATGTTTGTTTGTCAATGAAGTTTGTCAATGAAGATAGTTCCTAATTTCATTATTAAAGTATGGCATTTAACTATATACAAAATTTATGATAAAAACTGTATATGGTCGTATTCCTTAGAGCGATGGGAAGTATAAACTATTTTAAAGATTATAATAAATCGAAAATAAACGCATATTTTCCTCTCACTCTGCAAAATCATATCCTTAAATTTGAATACAAGATGCCTCAGTTGTATCAAAATTCAAATAATGAATAAATCATAAAAATAGTACATTACATACCGAAGTGGAAAGTGTTTCATTGTTGTCGAGAGATGAGATAGTCAACTAATTCTCGAGACAGCAATGAAACTTTCCACTAAGGTTTGTATACTATTTTATTCCCAATCATTTCCCTTAAAGAACAAAAAGCCAAAAAAATCGTTTGCTAAATTTTTAAATATTTTATGTTTTTATTAAGCAAGCAATGAACAAAAAATTCTTATGTCAGACGACAAATGTCAAAGTAGCGTCGCAATGATTTTTTCATTTTTTTTAGGCCTTTAAATATAATGTCGTTGATGGTATCCTTTTTTGTCTAGATGTCATTATAATATATTTTGTTTTTTTTTATGTTTAAAGAGAGTTTGTTATTTTTTAACCATAGTTCTAATTTATTCAAGTCTCTTTGCATACTCTGGAGTAAACTGTCTATATCTTTCGAGAAGTCAAAAATACAGGTGCCATTGGCGTACAGTCGTCAAAATTTTGCATGGTTATATCATTAATATACATATTCAACAAAAAATTGAGCCTTGTGGTACACCATAACTTATATTAACAGTATTACTTTTTGATTTACCTATTTGAACGTATTGCTTTCGATTAGTGAGATACGAACTAAACAAATCTAAACTAATATTTCAATTTTTTTATTAATGTTGGTATATGAAAAAAAAAGCCTTCTATAAGTCTACGAAAAGTCCAGCTGTTATGTTGCCTTTATCTATTTATTGTTCAATGCTGGTAATAATGTCTAATACAGCAATTTGAGGGTTTTTTTCTAAATCCGTACTGAAAGTCACTAAGGAATTTTATTTTTTCTAAATTATGCACTAGTCTATTAATCAGTATTTTTTCAAATATTTTTGAAACATTTGGTAATATACAGTATGTCCAGAGTTAGAATAGGTTTTATTTCTCATTTTACGCTTAAAATTTATTCTTCATAAAAAGTTTTGCTTTTGTTAAAAATATGATTGCCATGGAGTAAATTAACATGTTGTGTATAGGGTGTTCAGAAAATTAAAACCGTTGGCTTTTTATAATCCAGGTTAAAATAATTCAGGTACCTACATATTTTTTATTTGTAACTGTCATATTGAAAATTAGTAGTCTATCACAACAAAACTGTCGAGAGTTATAACACATTAAAAATGAAAATTGCTTCGTGTCAAGAATGTGGAAAATTTTTTTATAACGCACTACCATTTTTGAAAAGTTGACAATCAATGTTCGTAAAGACCATAATATGTGTAATGTGTGGATATACCTTGGACTGATAGCTGACATTTTGTTTTTACCATAAGAGGAACACTAATCTATTAAGAATTTTGTCTAACCTCAATAACAATAATACCCGAGTTATTTTAAGGAGTACGAACAACCTGAACAACCTGTATATTTGTTATTTTTGATCATTACACTGAGAACTACAAAATCGATAAAATTTGATTAAGTATATTTTTTGAGAAAAATAACTCTGATATTAAGCAACCGAAACTGCTTTGTAATTTTGAAATGTAGGTACACTCAAAGAAAATGATAGGTAAATTCAACCAAAAAGAGCACATGATATCGCGCCTATCTAGTTTCATAGTTAAATCAATCAGAAAAGAATAGTCATACAACTTTATTTGTTTTCGTAAACAAATAGTAGTTTAATAATCATATCTTCTTGTAACAAATTAAATAGTACAATGACATTTTTTTATGTTCACTAACTATTTTCAATTTGGTCTACAATTAAATAGTACAACGACTTTGTTTTTTGTTCACCAACTAATTTTTAGGTTGATCTACACTTTATTGTATTATGACGTTTTTTTTGGTTAGCCAAAATCTCAGTATTGAGACATCAGACGACCCAAACCAAAGATTAGAGATCGTTTATAAGATCCATCCAAATATATCGATGATCCCTGAGAGAATTTGAACATTGCAATCATGTTAATAGCAAAGCAAAGCAAATTTTATGGTAATTCTTTTAGAACTTCTAGAAGACGACAATAATATTGGTTTGTCTACCAAGTACAATAATACAGCGAACTAATACTGGGTTAGAATTACAATTCGATAATAGTTAAAAATAAAATATACTATTATCTATTTTAATTTGACAGAATTCAACAAAATAATAGTCAGACGAAAAAAATAATAGTGTTATTCATCTATTTTTTAAGTTAATGTTTGTTTTGTTGTACGACAACTTTTTATTAATTAAAATAACAATCACCTCTTGTTTAAAAATACCATCAATATAATTTAGTTTAACAAAATTAACGATATTGTTAGTTAAGCATTTTTTTTTGTTGAATTTACCCATACTATTTCTTTGAGTATATATAATGAAATTGAAATAAATGTTTTAATACTATCAAAATATTGTACTAACAAAGGATCTTCTTATCAAAAAGCGTATTAAAACAATGATTTAATCAAAAACTAAGTAATATACCACAATGGAAAACACAATTTTGAGGTAAACAAACTTGTGAAATGTACGCTTATTTTATCATCGAATACATATATTTGTTTTATGATTTGATTTACTATATTTCAATTAAAAAAAAACATCAAGTTGGTACTATCCTAAAATCGAACCTAAAATGTTTGTAGGACCAGTTTATAAAATTTTGGCGACATTAATTGTGATGTTTTATATTTTAGGAGACAACGCCAATCCCAAAGTTTCATCGGTAAAGCTAAAGCTGAAGTGGGGCGAAGGGTAGGCAGTGGGGCTATTCTATTAAAAACCACTGTACTAAAAATCTTGACTAAGAAAAAGCAGTTTTTAGCCAAACGGCTGGCGTTATTAAACTAAAAAAAAGATATTCTGAATGAATACTACATTTCTCTTGAAAGTGTTTAGTTAAAATTTTTATTACGAAGATCTCTCTTCACATTCGCTCATTGCCGGCTGCTCCCTCTGATTTGATCGCCTTGCTCCCTCTTAAGATTGATAATTTTTTGATAATCTGATATTACTACTAATAGGTGGCGGGTGCGTATTCAGTTTGTTACAAAGGTTCTCCCAGAATAATAGATATAGCCCAGTCAACGAATGACCTAAAGGGTGGTGCAGAGTGCGTGAGCAGGGACCTAAGCGATTACTTTAGAAAGTTGTTCAGGGTGTTTAGGGAGTGAACGTACTGAAAGTCCTGACGTCTAGGAGGCGAGCCGGAGGGGGGGGGGGGCAAAGAAAGTCCCACTTTTGGTTTTTACCTCTAAAATGGTGCGTCGGAGGGAAAAATTTTCTTACACAAAATAAAAGCTCATAAAATTCTCTACAACTTTCATTCTATATAGTTTTTTCGAATTCGCAACCGTTTTCGAGCTACACGCTCCGGAAGTGAAAATTTTCGAAAAACAGATTTTTTACCTCTTCAACTTTAAGGAAAAGCAAGGTGGGCTTCTCAAAATTATACTTAAGTCAGAAAACATCAAGGAAGTGGCAGTGATCTTTTACAACCCCTCCTCCACTCAAGGCGAGATTGAAGAGGCTGGGAAGATTTGCTTCCTCAAATGGTATGGGACACCAGCAAGACAGACCTCCCTCAACCAGTACCACTTCCAGTTGTTCAAGAGGTCAGTAGCAATATTAAGCCTGACATCAACTCCCTCCCACCAACTGAGAGCGCAGCTAAACAGTAGTCCCAGCGCACCTACCACCAAGTGCAGCAGTGGCTCGGGAATACGCTGCCCCCTCAAGAGTGGGGGTCGCAACATGTAGGAGACACACTGGTGCCAATTACAAGCACCGGAGTTCCTACTTTTATTTATCATCTTTGAAATACAATTTTCTATTTTTCAGGTAAAAATCTGTTTCTCGAAAATTTTCACTTTTCCGGAGCGTGTAGCTCGAAAACGGTTGCGAATTCGAAAAAAGTATATAAGATAAAAATTGTAGAGAATTTTATGAGCTTTCATTTTTCCCTCCGACGCACCATTTTAGAGATATAAGCAAAAAAACCAAAAGTGGGACTTTCTTTGCCCCCCCCCCCTTCGGCTCACCTCCTAGACGTCAGGACTTTTAGTATGTTCACTCCCTAAACACCCTGAACAACTGTCTAAAGTAATCGCTTAGGTCCCTGTCTACACCTCCTTTATTGACTGGAGTAATAGCTAGATAGATAGATAGATTTTATTGGTCGTAAAAATGCACCGTGGTGCTTTGACATGTCAAGGAATGCTATGCATCAAGAAATAATTTGTAAGAATATAGTGTGTTTCAGTTAATATTCCCACAGCCGATATTTCGGAAACAGAAAATATATTTTTATTCTGTAAACGGTAATAGGGTTAAAGCCTTCTTCAAAAAGTACAATTTACTATTATAACATTATCACCAGAGATGGCGCTGCAGTTTAAAAATATTTTTCGATCGAGGAAGGTCTGAAAACATATACCATTCGATTAAGAATTAAATTTTAAACAAAATTGTTCTTATTCCAAAAAGTCAGATTTGCAGTAGTTTTTGAGTTATTTTAATTTTATTGTCTAATTTTTTTGTGTTATTTATTTTTTTTTAATTGCTGTAACTTTTTTAATCTTGATATTCGGATGTAGGTTCTTAATAATTTTTTTGCCTAGTGTAAGAGAATTATTTACTGGTGGGATTTTTTTTAATAGCACTTCCGATTTTACCGGAAATTACTTTAAATTGAGAAATTTAAATGGAAAAACAACAAACAAGGTAATTTTATTTTTGAACAGTACATCTTGACAACAATATTTAAAACAGATGCTCGAAATTACTTCCGTCTGCTTGAATACACATGTCAAAGCGATGTCTTTAATAATGTATGTCTATTAATTGCACCAGCGCAAGCGTAGATTTTATTGTATAAATCTGCCATATCTTCTATTGGCTCTTGATATACTTTATTTTTCAAATATCCCCACAAGTAAAAGTCTAGAGGAGTCAAGTCCGGAGAACGCGCGGGCCATCTAACCGGTTCTGAGGTGCCAATCCAGCGCCTTGGAAACGTGTCATTCAAATAATTTACAACAATATTAGAGTTGTGGGGTGAGGCGCCATCTTGCTGAAACCAAATTTCAGCTCTGTTGTGGTAAAAGTCTTGGTAACTCATTTTCTAAAAATCTTAAATAACGCACACCGGTTAAATTTTCATGGTATAGAAACGGACCTATAATATAATCATTTAAAGAACCACACCATACATTTACGCTGGACACAGTTTGATTTCTTGTTCGAATCATCCATCTTGGGTTGTTTCCGACCAATATTTACAGTTATGTTTTGTAATTGTGTCGTTACTGTGAAACTTACTACTTTTGTCACTCCATAGTACATTTTTAAGGAAAAACCGCTGCCCAAGGAATCACTACTTCCACATCCAGATTCTCTATCCAAGTCACTCACAATGAAAAAACTTTGTATGTGAAAATAATTGTTTATGGAACTTTAATAATATAATATTTGAATTCCTCTACCCCAAAAACCCATAAAACGATACCCCACATCGGTAGTGGGGTGGGAGGGGGTGATAGTGGGGGGTGGATGAAGTAAAAAAATATTTTGAGGTTTCTGGTTCCTGTACATACACTAAATCACTTTTTTTTTCATTCCCTTTAATAAGGGGGTGGGGGTGGTAATGGGGGTGGTTAATGCCAACAATTTTTTTGAAACCTTAGCTTCTCTCGTATATACTAAATACCAATTTTATGGACTCTTACCTGCTTGATTGACCTATTAACCCCAAATTTACCCCAATTTACCCCCCCCCAACCCTTCGACGGAGCAAGATGAAAATATAATCTAGTTCTAGATCTCGTTAAAATACATATGTGTACCAAATTTCAAGTCAATATCTTAAACAGTTCCAGAGTAAACGTGCGCACAAAAAAGTTACAGACAGACAGACCGACAGACAGACTGACAGACAGACCGACAGACAGAAATTTTCTTTTCGCTCAAACTTAAAATCTCGACGTTTCATGACATTTTAAGCCTATTTGGACAATAAAAATTTTAAAAAATTTTTTTGTCGTTACTATACTTCCACTGGACGTGGAAGTAATTACAATTTCCTTCATAAAGAACAGAAAACTCAGCAAGGACGGTTAAGCGACGATCATAGTGATACACTGGTGTAGGCTCTTATTTGTCGCAATGATGAGTGGGGATCATTGTTAACGGTTTGTAAAACTAAAGCCGTATTCTCCTGGGTTCTTGCTGTTGGTATTCTTTCACGTTTCAACTTTTTAAAACTACTATATTTTAATAAGTTGTTACCACGGTGTTGTTACACAAATTGGAAAAAGTCTTGCGATCGGGTTGTGGTATGTTTGGAAATTGTAATTGATACATACGCTTGGCTGCTTTTTATTGCATTTTCCATAAATTAATAACATATTAACTTTGTCAACATTGGTGTCGGCCATATTTTGGACAAATTTTACTAACGTATTCTTAAAATGACACACGCAAACGAATATTAAACTTCTGACAGTTAATAAATAAACAATTGTAAATTATTCAATTATTTTAATTTAAATTTCTCAATATAAAGTAATTTCCGGTCAAATCGGAAGTGCTGTTAAAAAAATTTCCCACCAATAAATAATTCTCATATATCAGGCAAAAAAATTACTAAGAACCTACCTCTGAAAATCAAGATTAAAAAAGTTTCAGTAATTAAAAAATATATATAACACTCAAGAATTAGACAGTAAAATTAAAATAACCCAAAAACTACTGCAGATCTGACTTTTTGGAATAAGAACAATTTTGTTTAAAATTTAATTCTTAATCGAATGGCATATATTTCAAACCTTCCTCGATCGAAAAATATTTTTAAACTGCAGCACCATCTCTGGTGATATTGTTATAATAGTAAATTATACTTTCCGAAGAAGGCATTAACCAGATAAATCTATTACCGTTTACAGAATAAAAATATATTTCTTAGTTTCCGAAATATCGGCTGTGGGAATGTTAACTGAAACACACTGTATTGTCATTTCGTATATAATTGTATATAACATACACCAAGTCTAGGTAACAAATAGCATTAAAAGTTTAACAAGGACTAGCTATAAGCTGTACAGCAAGAGAAAGATAATATTAAAACTTAAAAGAGATGAGAAATAAAATTCGAAACGTAAGTAATTTGGTATGAATATAAATCTATGCAATTAAACTCGGAGGTGCTAAGCCTTGGCTATAAGATGTAATTCCAAAGTTGATTATTTTCGTGTACGTCAATCTCCGCTTGGGTATCTGTATATCCTATTGCGGCTGAGGTAGTTATGGTTGTCACAGTTTCTAGAGTATTCATCGAGGTGACTTTCTATGTGTACTAGATTAAAATAGGTTAAACAGGATGTCAGAGTCATTATTTTATATTCTATAAACCATGGTTTACAGCTGTCTGACTGACTTATTCCTGATAAGGCTCTAATTGCTCCCTTTTGAACAGTAAAAATTTGTCGGACAAGGTTAGTTGGTAGCTGATTAAACGCCATGAGGCTACGGAATAACGCCTGGTATGCGACCATTGCTGAAGTCAGACCAATTTTGGTTCTAATTTGCCTTATGGCATATATATTTTTTTTTAGTTTGGCTGACAATTAAGTCGATATGTGAATGCCATGTTAACCGATTGTGAAGAGTTAAACCTAAAAATTTAACACTTGCAGATGCAGCTGGTTTGGTTGAAAATACCATTGAATTTGTTTTGCTTTGATTTATGCATAGCTTATTTGCATTAAACCAGTCGAATGATTGTTTTAATACATCTAATTCCTCACTACTTTCCTTTATCTGTTTGGCAACAGTTGTGTCGTCAGCAAATAACACTGTAAAAAGTGATGAGGTTTCAGGAAAATCGTTTATATATATTAAGAATAATAGTGGGCCCAATATACTGCCCTGTGGAACGCCATACTTTATTGACAATTGACTTTTGCCAGTTACACATTGTTTCCTTCCAAATAGATATTAATTGGAGAGTTATTCCATAGAAAATTAGTTTCTGCAGTAAAATTGGGCCAGATATACAATCTTAATCCTTACTCAGGTCTAAAAACATTACTAGAGATGATGATTTCAGAATGGAGTCAGATGCGCTTTTTCCCTTTCTAAAACCAAACTCTGAGCTAAACTCGGAGCTGTTGAATAATTATCTTCAAAAAATTTTGAAATCCGTGTGGCAATAATTTATATTATTATTTTGGCCAAAATGGGTAGTAGGGCTATTATGGGCCTATAATTTGTAGTGTTATCAATATCGCCTGATTTAAAAATTTGGCTATTTTAATTTATCTGGAAATTTACCCGTCTTTAGAACAAGGTTTACTAAATATGTTAGAGGGGCCGTTAGTTTTTAGAGATTTTAGGGCGTTTCGTATCTGTATTTCGGAGGCGTGATATAAGTCTATTGAGATGTTATTTTTTGGATGAAATTTTATTTAAGTATTCTGAATGAGTTAGGTTAGACATTGATATTGTTCCCAAAATATTTTAGGCGACTTGCACAAAAAATTCATTGAAAGCATTAGAGAATATAGAGGTGCGAGCTTGTGAAATCATCATTAATAAAATGAGCGTCAACATCTGATTGATTTCCTCTTTATTAAAAACAGACGTTTTCTTTAGGATAAATGAACGTGAAAATGAACAACAAGAATTCACTCACCTGAAATCTAGCTACCCGTTTTTTCCACGATCTAACACCAGATTGCCACACTAAATGGAGAACTTCTCGGTCAAAGTTGACATCCCACCCTTCGTGAGTGATAGAAAATGAGAAGGCAACGGCTGAATGGGCTTCCGCCATGCTGACCTACTATCTGAAACAAAGGAAATACATAAAAGGTAGTGAATACATTATTAGGTTTTTTAAGTAGGTAATTAACATGGCATGTTTATTTATTATTGAAGCAAACAAGAATAAATATTTTGTTCTTTATGTATTTATTTATTTCAAAGTATACAATTAAAAAGAACACAGCTCCATGTCACATTATGTTACATACATGATATACAGGGTGGACCAAATTAGATGGGATTTGGGATTTTCTCTAAAACTATGGCAGATAGACAAAAACCGCCATTATTTGTTTCTCGAAAATCGAACTCAGGACACCTATATTGATTTTTGTCTATCTGCCATAGTTTTAGAGAAAACCTCAAATCCCATCTAATTTGGTCCACCCTGTACATATAAAACAGAATCGTAAAATATTATAAATAACATAACACAGGTACGAAGAATCAAAGTAACTTATCTATGAAAGTAAGCAAAAAAATATGTCAAACCGTTAACAGTTGAATAATCAGGCCAGCTATACAAACAACAAAAACAATTGTTTACAAACAATAGTCGTTTGTCCCGAAATATTAATAAAGTTAAACACCTATAAACCTAATTTGTACAGATGAAATGACAAACAACAAAATCTTGTGAAGGAGCTGTGTTCAAACCTTATCATCTATAAGTAAGTAATAAATTCTTATCGGTTACGACAGAGATCGGCACTTAAGAACTCTTTAATGCAAATGCATACAAAAGGTAAAGATCTGCCAAATCTAAAGTCAAGCTGGTCTAGGATATACTAAATATAGTTTGCCTAACTAAGCTGAATAATACTCAGGTCATAACAATCATCGTAATAACATTTCAAAAACCCCAAGAAAACTTCCCATTTATTAACAAAATGATGAAATAAAATAATATAAAATTACACTCAAAGAAAATGATAGGTAAATTCAACCAAAAAGAGCATATGAAATCGCGCCCATCTAGTTTCATAGTTAAATCAATCAGAAAAGAATAGTCATACAACTTTATTTGTTTTCGTAAACAAATAGTAGTTTAATAATCATATCTTCTTGTAACAAATTAAATAGTACAATGACATTTTTTTATGTTCACTAACCATTTTCAATTTGGTCTACAATTAAATAGTACGATTTTTTTTTTGTTCACCAACTAATTTTTAGGTTGATCTACACTTTATTGTATGATGAAGTTTTTTTTGGTTAGCCAAAATCTCAGTATTGAGACATCAGACCACCCAAACCAAAGATTAGAGATCGTTTATAAGATCCATCCAAATATATCGATGATCCCTGAGAGAATTTGAACATTGCAATCATGTTATTAATTTTCTATAAATTCATAAGAGTATAAGATAATGCATGATTGATTATTGTCAGTGATGTGTATGTGGCGTCATCTGGAAATAATTTCTGTAATAGACTACGTGATAAGCAAGCAAATTTTATGGTAATTCTTTTAGAACTTCTAGAAGACGACAATAATATTGATTTGTCTACCAAGTACAATAATACAGCGAACTAATACTTGGTTATAATTACAATTCGATAATAGTTAAAAATAAAATATACTATTATCTAGTTTAATTTGACAGAATTCAACAAAATAATAGTCAGACGAAAAAAATAATAGTCTTATTCATCTATTTTTTAAGTTAATGTTTGTTTTGTTGTACGACAACTTTTTATTAATTAAAATAACAATCACCTCTTGTTTAAAAATACCATCAATATAGTTTAGTTTAACAAAATTAACGATATTGTTAGTTAACCATTTTTTTTGTTGAATTTACCCATACTATTTCTTTGAGTGTAATGAAATTTTACCCGCAAAGAGAGTAGAAAATTTCTATTTACCTAATATTTTGGGTAAGCCTCCCTGGTAAATGGAATTTTCCTGCCTCTTTGCGGGTAAAATTACATAGAAATTTTACAAGCAACGACGGTAAATTTACCCTCATTTTTTACAGTGTAGTATCATTCAATCAGTGGTACGAAACGTACGAATCTCTCGATACGAATCTTTTCTTGATACGGATTCATTTGGTACGAATCATTAAAAAGAGTCGAATCGCCCATCTTTAATTTGTGGGTAGACAGACATGAACAGACAATTTGACGTGGTCCTGAAGTTGGTCTGGGAATAGACAAATCTAGTCGGGTTCCACGCGTTTTTATAAAATAATAATAAATAGAATATGTCACATTATTATGTATTTTTGTGGTAGCTTTTCATGTCTGCTCTTTTGTATTGTACTCATGTTAAAAAATAACAATTACTGATTACATGTCGTGTGGTTGACAGAGACAGATAATCAGTAATTATCTCGGTTATTATATTACTTTATTCAACGTTTAATAATGAATTGTTAATTATTTGTAAGTACTTAAAGTAGATAAATTCTATATTACTATATTATTGGTCCTTTTGTATCTGAAAATAATCGAATCAGTAAATATTAATTATTAAACATTTTAAAAAAAGAAAATAAGGGAAAGTGGGGGAATAGTGCGCACCTAAGCCAGAATTGCTGTAGTGGTCAAGTCTTTAAGTGTCAAGAGAATGTACCAACGTTAACAAAAGCTCTAGTAATTATTCTTTCAGCATGTACATTGTATTTCATGAAATTTCTAACATGATCCAATGTAATTATAAAATAACACAGAAATGCATTTGCGTACATTTCCCCACCCCAATGGGTAATGGTGCGCATGAAGTGGGGAACGATGCGCATAGAGTGGGGAATGGTGCGCGGTAGTCTGAAAAATACAAATAGGATAGATAGCATGGCACACAATTTAGATGCAAAAAAATATTTATTGAAAATTATTGTTTACAAAAATCGCAAATGTATTGATCTGCAGAATCTTCACCGGTACATTCAGCATGGTTCCATAAGCCGCATCGGACACACCTATACCATAGTTCATCTTTTCCCTGTTCTCCACAGATGTTGCAGATTTCATTCTGCTTCCCAGGTTTTTCATAGCAGGGAACATAATTGAGGTCAATGTCATCTAGCTCATCATCATTACAAATATCACTATCGTCCATATCATATATCTCGGACGATTCCGGCGTTACTGGTTATTTTCTTCTTAACTGTTTTTATTTCCGGGGACTGACACACACGTCTACGAACACTTTTTGTAAAGGCTCCTTTTGCAGCCTTTGTTGTTTTGTATTTTCCGTAGAAGTCGGCAGCAGGTATCGATACATGAGCGTTTCCCATTTCTTCTTCGTCGACTTGTTCTATATAATTCTCCTCGGGTGTTGGGTTCTTCATTTTCTTATTACTTTTTTTGCAATTAGATTTTTCTATTTGTTTGCTTTTCAGTTTCATTTCTTTTTTCCTTTTCTTTTCTTTAGCTTCTTCTAATCTTTCTTTTATAGGTGTGCTGGTAAGTATCTCTGAATGTTGTTTGGCGCGAGAAACCTTCTTTACTTGTTTTTGTTTTTTCTTTGGAATGGGAGCAAAGTTTAGGAATGAGTTGTGCTGAGATGTAGATGGTTGAGGATCTTCAACAGAATTAGAAGTAGATGGTTGGTTACTTTGAAGAGGCGGCTGTCCATTTGACATATGAACTGTCTGTCGCTCTTTAGGACTGTTTAAATTTATCGGAGTTTCAGGTGCTGGTGAATTCATAATTCTGTTTTGTAGATTTGGGGGAGATTCATGAGTTGCTGAATTAGGAGGTCTACGTTCGGGTGAACTTTCAATTAGAAACTGTTTCATCTGGTTGGCAGGAGCGAAATCGTTTTCGTTAAATTTACTAGGATCAAGGGGCCAGATTCCAGAAGAACGAAAACCTGAAACTGCTTTTTCCATCGTTGCTACTTTCATAAAGGCTTTATTTAAAAGCTCAGCTACGTCATATTCCGTTATTTTCTCATGACCTGTGGATGTTAGATAGAGATCATATTCTCTGTAGAGAGCATTTTTTAAAGGACTGAAGAATGTCAAGTCAAGTGGCTGAAGATGATCTGAAGTATGTGGCGGAAGAGACACCATATGAATATGTTCTTTCTTACAGAAATTGTATGTGTCTATCGAAATGTGGCTCGAACAGTTGTCGAGAACGAGTAAAACCGGATCATCTTTAGTAGGTTTTGCATGTTTGTGAAAGTGATGTAGCCAATCAAGAAATAATTCGGAATTTATCCATCCATTTTTTGAACACGTGTAGCTGGCGCCAATGGGCCCATTTTTTTGAAGCGTAGCAGCCATTCTTTTTCTAGGATAAATCAACATGGGTGGAATGTAGTACCCTGAAGCACTCATACAAAACACCACTGTAATAGTTTTTCCTCGTTCAGCTGATATAGCAGCCCCTACTTTTTTAACTCCTTTGGATCCATAAACCTTTGGGCATTTCTTCTGGACAGTAGTTATACCCGTCTCGTCCATGTTAAAAATTCTATTTGCTTGAAATTTAAACTTTTGTACAACGTTCTCGAGATTGGAATAGAAACGTTTTGTCTCGTCTGCGTTGAATGCAGCAATTCGGTTTAGGCTGGTTCCCTCGGGTTGCCTCAAAGATATTGTAGGATTCCGCTTAAGAAAGCCATAGAGCCAATCTTTTCCTGCTAACTGTCTATCTCTATTGAAATTATGAGAAATGTTATTCTCTTCTGCGTATCTATATGCTAAATGCCTCAGCTTCTTGGGTGTTACACCATAAAACAATTTTGCAAGTGTCAGAACGTAATCCTTCAACTCTGCCTCCAATTCTTTTGTGAAGACCGGCTTTCGACCTAGGCGAGAGGTCTTAGACTGATTTACTGACATTTTTTTCCTTAACGTAGATTCCGGAATATTAAAACATCTCCCAACTTCCCTAATTTTCCTGCCATCATTTTTTATTGCATTTAGTGCAGTTTGCAGTAAATCTTCACTATAGGAATTGATGACCGTTTTCCGAACATAATTGCGTGGCATCTGCAAATAAAAATATATTTTGGTGTCTAATACGTCCACTTGCATTTAATGCCATATGGGGGAATCGTGCGCATTTTCGCGCATGATTACCCCACTATGTTTTTAAATCTTAATTAAGTCATCCCACAAAAAATACTTATCTACATTTAACAAAATTACAAACAAGGCATGCCTAATATTATACAGTTTAAGAATATATTTAGTTTAAAACTATCGGTTAAAAATTACACACTTACCGTCCTAATCTAAACACGTGCAAAACAAGAAGAAAACACGCTGACTTACAATTTTGTCACTCACTGACTCTAACATTGAAATGAACTAACCACTAAACGCTTTGGCGACTCAGTTCATGTGATATCGAAGTTTGCAGGGTAGGAAATCTCTGAATATGGCGCGTAATTTAAATTGTCATCGTGCGCACGATTACCCATCGCGCACAATTCCCCGCCTTTCCCTTATACATGAAGAGGTCTGCAATCTTTGATGAGATTCTACAAAACAAAAATACGAGAGTTTTGCTAACCAAACTGGCATCATCAGGTGATGGTTCAAATTAAAAATATAGCAACACCTAAAATAAAATTAACATAAACGAAATGCGAAGAGTATCCTATATATAAAAACTGTAATAAACCAACGAAGAGCATATCTACATTTAGTTATTTTATTATAACTAAGACATACATGATTTGTTCTATTTGAAATCTCGTTTCAAGCTTGACAACCATTATATTATGAAGCTTGTCACACTTATTTGTTTCTAAAAATAAAACCCTGACATTGTCAATGAAAAGTATATTTTTGTTTACTCTATCCAAACAAATAAACCACTCGTAACTACTTTTAATTTGTTTACAAATTACTGATTAATTGAATTCTCTAATTGATTTTAACAGAATTAACAAACGGTTGGTGATTTTCACATAATAGTAAACGGGGATGAATTAAAAGGTCACCAAAATACTGTTATTATCAATCAAACACACATCAATAAATATCTAACTTAATCCCAGAATTTTTTTTATCTCAGATTAATTAAATTGTTTCCTAATTTTAGTCTTCAAATTAAAAACAATCTATACATTCAGTAAATAATTAAATACCTTTTTATCTCGCTTAAAATCGGTTATTTGCACGAATTAATTATACAGTGTGACCCACTTAAAATGGAGCATCCTCATAACTTTTTTATTTCTTTTCCGATTTGAACCAAATTTTACCCAAATATAGAACAAATTAGGATCTACTATTCGCTTATTTAAAATGTGGTCACCTGCAATTAGCGGAAAAAATAAAAGAAATCATATTAGTGATTTTTTTACCGAAAAACCATGTTGCCCGAAAAGATAGTTAAAAATCAAAAGTATTGTGATATTTGGACTGTTATGAAATAAACTTCCAGAAAAGAAATTTGCGTTACCATATCTTTGACAATTTTTACTTCTGCGAGAATTATTATACCTAACTGAACCAATTTGGTTATGCGACAGCTGGACCAACACAAAAAGAACAGCACTGAAAATCATGGCTTACCAAACATGGCAACATATTAGAAAAAGCACTAGACTTTCATTCTGCATTGACAAAAATTCTAATTTTGTTTACGTGACATGTATACAGGGGACTAACCTACACAATTAAGTAACTTCCTATTCTTACATATAAATTTCACAATTTTATTCACAATTTTTTCACATACATACTCTGGCTTTTTATAATTGTATAACAGGATGTTTTGTTAATGTGGTTTTGTTGGTACCTAGGTAATTATTAGACAATAATCACCTGTACGTAACCGATCTTACAAAAGGGAAATAAATTAATATAATAGCTATTAACATTTTAACCATAAAGATTGAAATTAAAATTAGAATAATTGAATGAGCTGATATAGTGAGATGGCAAATTCAATCATGTCTGTTAATATGTCATAATTTTGGCAAATACGATAAAATTCTGTACAACATACAATTTACATACTTTGCTATATTTTTTGGGATAATTTATATTCTTTATAGCTAAGAGTAACAGATTATAGAATTTTGGGCCTAAATAATTCATAAATTTTTTATTTATATTTGTTCTACTTTTGGGTATTATTAAGTGCTGGTTTACTCTAATTCTAGTATTGTACTCATGTGTGGTATAATGCTTTACTTTTGCATGCTTGTGCATAAAACAGCAAGTTGACAGAACGAATAGGCTGCGAACGTTACATATCTTATCAGAGTATAGCAGTCTTGTTGTGTATAATCGGTTTTTTTTATAGATTATTTTAAGAATTATGTTTTGTGCCACAGCAAGCTTTTTTAAAGAGTTGTTGTATAGACCACCCCATACTACTATGCCGTATCGAATGAGCGATTCTATTAGGGATTGATACAGGGTTAGTAAAAGATTTTGGTTTAAGAATTGTCGTAAGAGGTAAAATTTGTGTATGAGGCACCTAATTTTTTTTGTTAGATATGTTGTGTGGTTGTCCCATTTCAGGTTTTTATCAATTATAATACCTAAATATTTAATATCAGCGGTCTCTTCAATTGGTTCTGTTATGTTATCTATTTTTATGCTCGTATATCTGGGACGGTTTGCAAAGGTAATAGAAAATGCGATATATTTTGTTTTCTTTGAGTTGAGCGATAACTTGTACGTATCGAGCCAAAGTTTTACTTTATGTAGACCTAACTTTACTTTTTCTTTACACACCTCCCATGTGGTTCCATTGAATATTAGCACAGTATCGTCAGCGTAAGAGATAATTCTACCATTGATATCCATTTTTGTCAGGAAGTTTATGTATATATTAAATAGAATTGGTCCTAGTACGGTACCTTGTGGTACACCAATTTGTATTCAGAGCTGGGAGTAATTAATTACTAAAGTAATTAAATTACTAATTTAATTACTTTTTTTTAAAAAGTAATTGTAATTGAATTACATTTTTCAAAGCAGTAATTGTACTTAAAAATTATTAATTCCTCAAGCGATACTCTGAAAATATCGTTTCAGAGTAATTAATTACCGATAGAAATTACTTCATGTAATTTAAATTACTTCTCTAATAATTTCAAATTTCTAGAATAATTTGAATACTGTAGAGTTGAATTGTTTTACCGTAATTAAATTATTTTAGAGTATTTAAATTGCTTTACATTCCTATTAAAAGGAAACATAAACATGTAATATTATTCATATCTGTAACTTTTTTTTGTGAGCACAATCTCGTTTAAAAGATATTGACTTGAAATTTGGTGCACGCATGTGTGCGGGTGCGGTGAATATAATTTGACAGTTTCTCCTACATCCCTGAACCTTAACAAAATTTTTGATGGGCCTTTAGAGACAACTTTAAAGAATGGTACTAGGCTATTGAAAACTAAAGAAGGAATTTTTTTTCTGATGCGAAAATCAAAAAAAATGTTTGTTGATTTCGATAGTCTGGTATCATTCTATCAAGTTCTCTAAAGGCCTATCAAAGAATTTTTTCAATCGGTTCAGGGATATAGAAGAAATTGTCGAGTTACGAAATCGTTTTCTTAAGCACGGCACCGCCACCTTTAATGAGATCTGGAATTAGATTATATTTTGATTTTATTCCGTTGAAGGGTTGGAGGATAAATTGGGGTTAATAGGGAAATCAAGCAAGTAAGAGTCCATAAAATTGGTATTTAGTATATTTAAGAGAAGCTCAGGTCAACAAATTTTTTGGCATTAGCCCATTACCACCCCCACCATTATTAAAGGGGGTGAAAAAATTAAATTGTGATTTAGTGTGTATACAAGAACTAAGGGCCTCATTTTTTTTTACTTCATCCACCCCCCCCCCTCACTACCAATATGGCATATTGTTTTATGGATTTTTGAGGTATGCGATTTCAAATATTAGATTACTAAAGGTCCATAAACAATTATTTCCACATACAAAATTTTTTCATTGTGAGAGACTTGTATAGAAAATCAGTATGTGGAAGTAGTGATTCCTTGGGCAGCGGTTTTTATATTTGTTTTTAGTTATAGATTTTCATTCTTTTGTGATTACTGTCTTTACTGATTAATAAAAAAGTTAGATATATCGTCCTTTCGTATTATTCAGTATTTGTATATAACTATAATTATTTGTACACTAACAAATGATCTTATAATTTACTAAACATCTCCCATTTCCATTATAACAAATGTAGAAGCTGTAGAGTAATTATAAAAGTAATTTATTTATTCAATTACCATTACCAAACAATTAGTAATTTAATTACATTTTTTTAATAGTAATTTAATTACTTGGTAATCAAATTACTTTTTAACATTAGTAATTTGTAATTTGTAATTAATTACTTTTTCAAAGTAATTTGCCCAGCTCTGTTTGTATTACCTTTTTATCACTTAATGTTTCTCTAATTTTAACACATTGAAATCTATTGGTCAAATAGTTTCAAAAGACTGTCTGCACAATGCCTCTTACACCACAGTTCTCAAGAGCACTAAGGAGTTTTTCGTGAGACACCGTGTCGAACGCCTTTGCCAAGTCTAAAAAGACTGCTATGCATTTTTTCTTATTGTCTAGTTGATCCGTTATTTCTTTTGTTAACTCGTACATAGCGTCTTCGGTACTTAAGCCCTCTGTGAATCCAAATTGATTAGGTAAAAGCAGATTATTAACCTTGAGGAAGTTGATTAAGCGTTCTTTCAGACATTTTTCAAAAATCTTTGTTAAATTATTGATTATGCTTATAGGTCTATAATTATTGATTATTTTGGGATTATCTGATTTATGAATGGGTATAATTGTCGCTATTTTGAATTGACTTGGAACTAATCCCGTTTTGAAGGTTAAATTTATTATATGTTTTTACGGGTCCAGAATATATAAATGTATGTTTTTAATCATTTTTGAGGTGATTCCATCTGGACCAGGTGTACCATTATTTTTTAGACTATTTGTATGTCTGATTATTTCATTAACCTTTACCGGTTTCAGAAACATGGATCTATCTACATGCAGAGAGGTGTCTATATTGTTGTTATGTTGCGGGATTTGTTTATACATGTCCATACCAATACTTGAAAAATAATTGATAGAAAAGTCAGCCATATCTTCATCATTGTTAAATTCGTTGTTAGTGTTGTCGTATATTTGTATGTTTTTATTGCAGTTCTTATTGGCTCCATTGGTGGCTTCAGATATTAGTTGATACATTTTTTTATGTCGTTTGTGTTTTCGCTTATTTTACTTTTATAGTAGTTGTTTTTGGCATCATTTATGATTTTTTTTAGAGTGTTACGATAGGCCCTGTATTCATGTTCTCTAGTAGCGGTATAATTTCTTATTATTTTTTTTTTCATTTTTTCTCGTTTTTTTATGGAAATAATTATTCCGTTACTTATCCAGGGTTTTATTTTTTTGTATTGCCTTTGATTTACAATTACTATGGTATTTGATTGTTCTAAAAAGTTTAAGATTTGAGTCATAAAATTCTGCTTGGCGACTTCTGGGTCATTTGCGTTTAATACATTTGACCAATTTGCTTTTTTAAATAATCTTTCTAGTTTATTAAAGTCTGTTTTTACTATTTTGTTTATGGTTATAGGCGTTTGTACATTGTTTATGTTTTCCTGGTTAATATTTAACATGATAGGATAATGATCTGTGATATCATAATTTATTATAAGTGATTTATAATTTATGTTGTTAATATTTAATTTCTTTTTGACAAATATATGGTCAATACAGGTACTTGAGTCATTTGAAACCCTGGTTGGCGAATCCACATACGGCTGCAGACCGTGTAGAGCTAATGTTTCTAGATAATTATTTACTAATGGGTCATTAATGTTTAAAATATCAATATTTACATCACCTATGACTATTTCGATGTTTTTATCCAGGTTGTTGGACAGAAAGTTATCCAGATCATCTATAAAGGCTTGGGCTACAGTAGACGGTGGTCTATACAGGGCTGTTACTCCAATTGTAATGTTATTTATATCTAGATTTATTCTGCATATACTTACATTTGTGAGGTTTAATTTGTATGTTATTACATTTGCATTTATTTCTGATTTAATAAGAAAGAGTACCCCATCACATTTATTGACATTGCCTTCATTGTAATATGTGGTATAGCCCGGGATGTTAAATTGAGAAAATGATTCAATTTGCCAGCATTCACTTAATATTATTATGTCACAAAAGTAAAGTTTAAATGAGTCTTAAAAAACTAATAATATCATCAAAGTTTTTGCGCACACTTCTTATATTTAAATGTAGGGCGTTTATAATTTTTCCACTTAATTTTATTACGTTTGTAATATCGTTAGCACCTACATATTCACATTTGATGTCAGAATCTAATCTATCTAGTATTTCCATTTCTTGCTGACTAGCCATACACCTGCTCTCCATAATTAATTTTATTTCTTAAAATTTGTAGCTGGTACTTGTAAGATGGACATTCTTTACTGTCCGCTTCGTGGTTTGTATTGTATTGTGTTTTGTATTTATAATTTGAGACTTCACAGTTGTTGCATTTCTTAACGAGCTTTTGAAATTCATTCGTATTATGTTCATTTCCACAGTATCCGCACACTGTTTTGTTAGTACAACTTACATCTTTGTGATAGAAGCCTTTGCATTTAAAACATTGAGGTACACTGATGTCTTCATATACCGGATATCGTTCCCATCCTATATACAGTTTTTTATTGTACATTAATTTATTAAATAAGACTGGTGAGCACTCTGCAAAAATAATGTATCCTATGGCTTTTGTTTTTTTTTATATATGTAATTTGGAATTCATCATTGTGGTCAATACACTTATTTTGTTTCCTAATTATTTGTTCCCATACGTCTTCGCTTTTGTTTTCAGTAACTCCTATTATTTTGATTTTGGGTTTTCTTAGTTTTGATTCCACAACCTCATATGCATTTTTTTATTTTGTAGTAGCCATGCTTTTTAGTTTGTCTGCATCCTCTCTGGAACTACATTTTATTGCAATATTGCAAAATGTGTGAATATTTTAGATTCTTTTTTCTCTCTTACTGTTGAACAATGAACATGTAGGTATTTATGGTACAGTATTAATCTATATATTGAAAACACAAGCTGTTTTCTCTTCCGGCTTCAACAGCGGCCAGTGGTGGATCCAGAGGGGGGGGGGGGGGCGTCGCAGAGGCACGTGCCGTTTATTTTGGAATTCGTTTTTTATTAAATAATAAACAATATTAATTGTTGCTGTCGTTGATTCTGGCACAGAGGCTGGAGCACGAAAATTTTGTTGATTTTTCATTTATGGGTGGAAATTTGTTATTTTCTCTATTTTCTAACCGTTCACTAACTTTCATTTTCCGAGTGAAAAAAAAACGTGGTTTTCTCCCCCTCGCTCAATTTTAATTTTTGAGCGAAAAAAATTTTTGTTATTTTGTCTCGTGTTCATCAATTTTCATTTCCGAGTGAAAAAAAAATGTGATTTTCTTGACAAGGATGAAAATCTGATGCCTTTTTGGTAAAAAAGATAATTAATGACTAGAAGGTGTCAAATAGAGCGGGGAGATTTTTGCAATGTCTGTTAACTCGGCATCTGTAGAAATTAATACGGGCGTGCCACAAGAGTCGGAATTAGATTCCATATTATTCTTATTATATAATAATGATCTAGATGAGTACTTTTTTTATACTATCAGGTAAAAATGTTGATATTTTAGAGATGAAATATGATATTTTATTGGAAAACCTTAGTAATTGGTTTAGTAAAAATTCTCTCAATTTTAGTGTTCAGAAAGCGCAGGCATTAGTGTTTCACAATAAACAAAGGAAATGTGATTATCCAAATATTCAACTTGACAATACGTCAATATCAACAAGAACGTCCAATGTAACATTTTTGGGTATAAATAGTTGCTTAAACTGGAAAAGCCATTGTGAATTACTGATAGCCAAATTAGATTTAGTAGTTTATCAGTTCAAAAATGTAAAAAATGTTCTAAACAAGGAATTTATATTTTGCAGAGGTTGATTCTCTGTTAAGATATGGTGTTTGTTTTTGGGGGATTTCGACCCTATCAAATAATGTATTTTTAGCCCAAAAGCGTGTGATAAGATGTATGGTAGGCTTATCCACAAGAGAGATCTGTAAAAATACATTTAAGGACTAATATATTGACACTTCCGTCAATTTTCATTTTTGAACTATGTTTATTTGTCTTAAACAATCACCTACATAATGTAAATACCAGGCAAAAACATGATCTTTATGTGCCCTTCAGTAAATTACATGTCTCTGTAAATTCACCCAGTTGCCTAAGACCTAGAGTTTTTAATCACCTCCCTGTGGAAATAAAACATTACAATAAACTTTCACTATTTAGAAAGAAAATTAAATTAAATTTTAATTAGCAAAACCTTCTACAAACTAGAAGAGTATTTCAATATGTAAAGTGCTCTATGATTTACTTCTTTTTTTTTCTTCTCTCTTTTAGATATTGAGTCTGACTATTCCTATACAATATTGTATCATATTGTCATAAAAGGAAAATAAAGTTTGTTTATATATTTATTTAAATAATTTTACAAATTCTTTATATTCCTTGCTTGCCGAAGAGAAGTATTGTAATAGCAAAAAAATCGCTATTCCAGGTTACTTAGAATTTTCACATTTCAAATTATGAAAATTTTGGTATTTCAATAAAGTTATTCAGTCCGTCTGTCGGTCGATCTCTTGGCTCTGTATCTAAAAAACTATTTGACTGAGAAACAGAATATTCAGCAGGTAAATAAGGCTTTATTGACATGGAAAAAAACTCGAAAAATATACAGGTCGAACACCCCATAAAAATAATTAAGGAAAAAATGTTACGGAAAACACAATATTTGACATGTAGTTTACACAATTGCTAAGGAAGAAACCTATTGTTACGTGTTTACACCTCTTTTATAAACACCCTGTATCGTGGATCCGAGAATTATAACACCAGGGTAACACTGAACAATAATTTATTAATTTACTAATTACAACAATGAATTAAGTACTTTACTAATATTACACTGTGTACTACAATTCACTGCTTTAGTCCCTTGATCTGTTCTGCTCACTTTCTGACCATCAACTAAACTCAAACTTGACTGCTTATTCAACTGACTATTAGAACTGTACTAACTCAACTGTCCCCACACACAGCTTGTCTTTCCTTTATATACCCAGGTTATGTGTTCTAGATCTTTCCATTATATTCCAGCACATTCTACAATGTTCTAAAGGATGTCTGTACTCTTCTAGATTTTTCTACATGTCTCTGGAGGGTTGAAACACATAACACTATTTTATTTTTTGTGAAAAAGATATACTGGGTGGTCACTAAAAGAATAAAATAATTAACTGGACTAAACGCGTCAACATTTGACGGATGATGTATAGAGTAGACTCTCTTGTTTTTATGAACTACTCTGGGAAAATGTGAGGTCATTACGTTGAAACAGGGCCGCGAATTTCTCGAAAATGTGAATGTTGGTAGTAAGTTCAAATGTGTGCCTCCAAAGAATAATTTTTAGGATACATTTTTAAACATCCCGGGCTTAGTAGAATGAACTGTAACTGAAACTATACAATTTACCTTTGTATCATACATACATTAATTGTTTTTTTATGTACTATTATACCTGACATGTTCATGTTCATCATCTCATCACAGTGACCAATACACAAATCAAATAATTTATTTGAGGTTGTTTGGTAATATATGTGTGTATAAAAACAATAATGCACATTATAAACCTGCCTGATGCGAAATATAACTAGTGTTGTTCTAGGCTATTGTAAAAAAATGCGTAAACGTGATAATTGCTATTATTAAGGTAATGCTCGGCTTATATGAACTTATTTTGTAAAGTGAACCTTATACGATGTTTTATAGTAAATACTTTAATCGTTTCAATCATGGAAGAAAGTTAAGTTGTTTAAACAATTACTGTTATTGTAAACCCATTATATGATTCGAGAAAATATTTGTAGAGCCAGATTACAGACTATGGGGTAGCGGTAGTTTATGCTCCCCAAATTTCAGATTGATGAGTTAAAAAACAAAGGAAAAATGTTTTTAAGAACATTATACCCAAAAAGGCATGGAACCTGGCCTATTTTTGTATCATAAGAAAATCAAAGAACTGAGTTCAATATACCTATGTTAAGCCAACGTCGAGAGCTGGCACAGGTCCTTTTTTATACATGACATTTTTGTACAGTTGATTTCAAAAAAAAAACTGGTACACTTTCTTTTAGCTATGTAAATCATTCGTTCTTTGATTGATATTAATAATCTTACAAATGTCACTTTGACGTTAATCAGTGGCGTCATTATTAAAAATGGTTCGACATCTAACAGATATTCAAAAATTTCGAATTGTTTCTAAAATTGAAGATAGTTGGTCCATAAGAAGACTTGCTGCTGAATACAATGTGAGTAAAACCACGATAATGAGTGTTAGAAAACAATGGGAAACCAACCAAACGGTATCCCGTAAAGTTGGTTCCGGTAGGCCCAAAAAGAGCAATAATCAAGAAGATGAAAATCTTATAAATTACCTAAGAGAAAACCCTTTTCAGACTGCAGTAAATGCAATTTCAGAGACAAATTTCCCTGCTTCTGTGTCTACTGCTTGCAGAAGAATAAAACTACAAAGCGGCTTGAAGAGTTGTTCAGCGGCTAAAAAATACAAACTTTCAGAAGAAAAGAAGCAGGGTAGGATTATTTTTGCACTCAACTATATAATCAATGATGAAAACTTCTGGGGACAAGTTGTCTTTTCTGACGAAAAGGTTTTTAAATCCTGTAACGATGGACATGTTCGCGTATATAGGCCTCCTTCCACCAGATACGACGAAAAATATACTTTCGATCCACAAATATCAGGAAGGTTTTCAGTCAATGTCTGGGCTTGGATGAGCCTAAATGGGTTAGGTGTGTGTTGGAACAGTGGTGGTCATCTCAATTCCATTAAATATATTGAAATATTAGACAATATTATGTTGCCGTCAGTAATGGAGGTGTTTCCGGAAAATAATTTTATTTTCCAACAAAACAACTGCTCCATACATACGGCCCATCGTGTCAGGCAATGGTTTCTTAATAAAAACATAGAGTTGTTACCGTGGCCATCTAAAAGTCCGGATTTAAATCCAATTGAAAATATTTGGGGACTAATGGTGAAACATATAAGAAAATTAAATAACCATCCAAATAATGCCCAAGAATTGGAAGGGATAATTGAAGACATTTGGGAGACCTTGTCGCAAGAAGTTGACCTTGCAAGAAATCTGATTTTGTCCATGCCTGCAAGACTTCAGGCAGTTTTAGACGCTAATGGAGCAATGACAAAATATTAGTTAATTCTGTATTACGTAGTTGAAGTTCATTTATTTAATTTTTTTAATTGTATTTTTATGTTCAGTTTGCATTGTTTACATTTTTTTTTAATCTCAAGTGGTATTTTTGTGTTCTTATTTTAAAAATAGAATTATCATTATTCAGTTAGTATTTTAATTACAACCATTAGTAGAATTATCTGTAACAAATATTTTTTTTTTAAACAATAATATGGCAGGCTTGAAAATGTTTTGAAAAAGTTATTTTCCAATTATTTTTTAAAATTCCATTTGAATAAAATAAAAAAGAAAGCGTTTAATAAGTTTAAAAACACTAAGAAAACCGGTCACCTCCAAAAAACCCAGGTCCGGTGTAAATCACCTCTTCTCCACCCCCCTCTCGACATGCCTGGCCAGCCCTGTTTACAGACATATGCACACATCTATTAAGATTTTCGATTACAAGAGTTGTACCAGTTTTTTTTTTTAAATCAACTGTACATAATAACATAACATAAATGTGGCAGATATATTATGTTCGATCAACATATATATATACCTAATATTAGATTAAGAGCGAGTTGTACCAACTAAATTCAGCTTGATCCAAGATCAAAAGCCAAGGTTGCGATTGTTACAACAATTGTAACCATGGATTTTGATCTTGGGTCAAGCTGAACTTGGCTTGAACTTAGTTGGTACAATTCACCTTATAGACGCAATCTAAACTCGCCCACTGAAAATTGTTTTGAGTGGTGAAGGAAATTGTGACCATGATGGAGATATTTTTACGATCAGTAGAAATAAACTGGAGTTTTGTACAAGATTACATTGTAGTTGATTCAAAGGTGTTTGAGATGGGGGCCGTCAAAAAAACAATTTTTTCAACTAAAAAAATTTTGTCTGTAAAACGGATTCTCAAATGAAAAAAATGTTTTCCTCATTTTCTGTTCATAATAATGTGCTGTCCTAGTTTGAATTGATTTTACAACAAAATAATTATTTATTTAAGGCAAAAATATAAAACAAATTAAAATAAATAAATTAGGTTAAATTAATTGACACTTCCAATAACTTTTGTTTTCATGGCTTACTTAGGTATTTATTGAAGATAATTTGTTAGAAAAATAGTAGGTATGTACGAGTTATTATTTTGTTGTACAATCAATTCAAACTAGTATAATACATTATTCTGAACAAATTTTAATAGACATAATGATTTTCGCAATACAAACACTTCGACGTGGCTATACAGGCTACGTTCCCAAAGCCATTTCCTTGGGGAAAAAATTATTCTGAACAAAAAATGAAAAATTCATTTTTTTCACTTGAGAACCCGTTTAACAGATAATAGTATATTATTCAACGAGCGGTAATGTAGGTAATAACTCACGCAGATGATCAAGTGAGTTATTACCATTACCGCAAGTTGAATACTATGCTTTATCTACGATTATAACAATAAATATTAAATTGAGAAAATTTTGTTTAAATTACTCAGTTTGTTTATTAATAAAATTAACTCTAAAATTTAATTTTTGTACACACTTATATTTGTTCTGGGATTTTTCGGGTAATAAATTATTGTTAAATAAATCTTAAATATACTATTCAGTTAAATGATTCCATTATATTAACTTTGTGGGTTCTCTGTCGTCAATCTAAGACGATAACTCTCTCAAATTAGTCAAAACATGTTAGCATTTTTAGCGACAGGGATGCCCCAAAGCAAGTTAGTTGAGCATGTACCTTTGAACTAAACAGTGACTATAATTTTTAATATATTTTATTAAAATTACTACCGTATTATTATTATGGGGATTTTATAACATTATGTATTGTATCATTAGCTACTTGTCTTCATTCTGGTGGCATATATATATTAGTTCATCTTCACTAACCGCATTCATCATTTTTGGCACAATTATTAGATACTTAACTTGATTTGAAAACGTCGAAACTATTCAAACATGATAAATCACCTTCCTCCCCCCAATAATAATGGACCTTTCTATTTCACCGTATCGGAAAAGAATTTCTCTCGGACAGGGCCACCTTCCCACATTCGTGTCACGCGTTACGTCGCGTCAATTGGACAGGCTAGGCATGAAGATAAATGTGATTGGCTCTGTACCTAGTGATTTATAATAACTCACTCATTATAACTCACGCTATTTGTTTATGTATACTATTAATTGTTCAAAAGCAGTTCATTAATTACTGTACAACCTAATAAGAGTAGATAAACACATTTGAATTCACTACGATGTAATCTTGAACAAAGGGGTTTCTAAAAGTGCTGATTAAGAATACCTTACTAGTTTTTTTTCTAAAAAAATCGCTAATACTTTTTTTTTAAATCGACCTCCTTTTTAGAATCGGACGCCTCTGACTAAAATCAATTGTAGTTACGTCTAAAGACTCACCTTATATAGGTATATACCTATTGATATTCACTACCACATATTTCAAAATATTGGGATATCACACTCAAAGAAATAGTATGGGTAAATTCAACAAAAAAAAATGGTTAACTAACAATATCGTTAATTTTGTTAAACTAAATTATATTGATGGTATTTTTAAACAAGAGGTGATTGTTATTTTAATTAATAAAAAGTTGTCGTACAACAAAACAAACATTAACTTAAAAAATAGATGAATAAGACTATTATTTTTTTCGTCTGACTATTATTTTGTTGAATCTGTCAAATTAAACTAGATAATAGTATATTTTATTTTTAACTATTATCGAATTGTAATTCTAACCCAGTATTGGTTCGCTGTATTATTGTACTTGGTAGACAAACCAATATTATTGTCGTCTTCTAGAAGTTCTAAAAGAATTACCATAAAATTTGCTTGCTTACCACGTAGTCTATTACAGAAATTATTCCCAGATGACGCCACATACAAATCACTGACAATAATCAATCATGCATTATCTTATACTCATGAATTTATAGAAAATTAATAATATGATTGCAATGTTGAAATTCTCTCAGGGATCATCGATATATTTGGATGGATCTTATCAACGATCTCTAATCTTTGGTTTGGGTGGTCTGATGTCTCAATACTGAGATTTTGGCTAACCAAAAAAAACTTCGTCATACAATAAAGTGTAGATCAACCTAAAAAATAGTTGGTGAACAAAAAACAAAGTCGTTGTACTATTTAATTGTAGACCAAATTGAAAATGGTTAGTGAACATAAAAAAATGTCATTGTACTATTTAATTTGTTACAAGAAGATATGATTATTAAACTACTATTTGTTTACGAAAACAAATAAAGTTGTATGACTATTCTTTTCTGATTGATTTAACTATGAAACTAGATAGGCGCGATTTCATATGCTCTTTTTGGTTGAATTTACCTATCATTTTCTTTGAGTGTATCATGTGTTGAAAGATTCATAAATGTTTGGTCATTCTCAAGTTATGTGCGGTCCAAACACAAAGACACAAATGTGCAGGTGATGCAGGTGAAATTGAAACCTTCCTTTTTTGAATTTAGTTAAAAGGAAACTAAGCATGACTTGAAAACAAGTTTACTTAGGGATTGCTAGCATTAGTGGCATTATTAGATATTTATTTATTATGTTAACAGTAAAAAGATTCATAATTCCCATTGTCTGCGAATGTAAATATTAAAATGTTCCAGTATTTTTAATACCTCTACCTAACGTTAATTAATTATATCACAGTTCTAGACAAATAACGAACAAAACACGTTTTCGTAACCGTGGACTTTCGTCAAGGACGCGCGTAGTGGCAAAACACTTAAAAAATATTTGTAAAAAATAATTCATAAAAAATAACTTTGTGACGATGTTAGATAGATTTCGTTCATCGTTTACTAAATTTTGTGCCCAAAAATCCACGTACCTTTCTAATTTTAGTGAAGGCAAAACAAGTTTTGAATGGATTTTTTTTTGCTACAGCGATTTTATGGTTTTAACTTGCTTTAGGTATGACGAGTGTGTAATGAGAAGCTTAAGCACATGGAATATACGCCGAATAAATAAAACGAGTAAAAGTTGCAATCGTGTGTTGTCGATTACTACTATAACGTTGGTTATTTTCTGAAAGGGAATTATATTTATTAAAGTCCCCAAAAAGAGACAAAAAGTATCGGTCATTTTATAAAAAACTATATTTTAAAGGTAAAAATGAGCGAAATGGGCTTGTTACCGATAATTTCTTTTCGTTATTTTTTGTATGGTATTCAATAGAATTAGATCATCTAGATAAGCTGTTAAAATTTCAGCTTCATAAGTATATCCAATCCTTAAGGTACGTACGCACTTGTAACAGTACTTCGTTGCGAACCTCGTCGTGTAACCGTGTGGACGGGACCCTGTAACCTCGTTGCGTAACGCCAGAGCGAACATGGGTGTTCGCGACGAGGTTCGCTTGTCGGTATTCCCACGTCACTTCAAAGGATGTTACTGTATGCGGTTACGTAAAGTCTGGACGGTCCGAGCTTCTTCGTGTATCGTCTTATGAGGTGTTTAAATATTTTCATATTCTCTACGTATAGAATAGATAGTCGTGTTGTAAATATGGAGTGGACGGAAGAAAACTCGATTCTTTTTTGTACAGGCCGCTAATATGTTGAAACTTTCAAACATTCAGCAACTTACAACCACTATACTCCATTTCTAGAATACAAACGTGTCTCCCACGATCTTTTCGGCTTTTCCGTTTTTGTTACATAATGAATATAAATATATGCCGCAGCCGCAATTTGCAGTTTATTATTGTCCATGGTTTCGTTAAACGTCTATCTTCACCTCTTTTCCAAACACAAGTAACTGGCAGGACTGCGAACAATATGGAAAACGGAATGTTCGCGACGCAACGGAGTTCTGTTCGGGGAGAATTTTTTCGTCGCATGTTAACGCGTATGACCTAGCTTTGACCCTGTTCGCGGAGTTATGTATCGAGGTTCTGTTACAAGTGCGTACGTACCTTTAGATATTCAATGTTAATGATTGGGTTTCAGTTCAAAGCGCTTCGCCAATTCGTGACGTCATTTTGCATAAATAAAAACTGAAAAAGCACATTGTTTCTGTCATAACTTCTTTGTTTTTTACGCTATAGAAATAGAAAAAAAAATCATTTGAAAGCCTAATTAATAGTCTTTCATTTTTGTTCTTACCGCTTTTGACTAAGTGCCATAGTTATTTGAGATATTTAACATTTAAACTAAACACTTCGTTTTATAAACGTTCGGACGCCACCTTTATTTATACTTCCAGATCTCCGAAACCATTAACTCTACAGAAATTAGAAAAAAACAATTCATCTTCAATTTAGTAGCTTTCTTGTCTCTAGCATGTTTTCGCTCAATGTACTACTTTTCGAGTTATCTGACGAATATTGTTTTCAAATACCTTTTCTAAGCTAAAATCCCAATTTTCAAGTCATTATAACTTAAAGACTATCAATTTTTATGAAAAGTTGCATAGAACCTTTTCTTCTTAAATTTTATTTTATTTCACCTTAAATGTTTTTAATTATTAAATGTCGACTGTCGCCTGATCAGCATCTATAAAGTGATGCCACGCGAAGCTCCGCACCGTTTTCGCGCGGTCCAACTTTGGTAATTTATTTAAGGGCTTAATCGTCCGAATAAGAACCTGAAAATTTGGGAATTGCCTTTAGCAGAAGACCACATTACATAAAAACTACTGTAAATACTTCAAAAAGATAGATAATTAAATTATTAGTTGGCCATCGTAGTTATTACTAAATGAAAAGATTAAATGACATTTTACTACCAAAAAATGTTGATATTTTATATCATAAACAAATCTCTAAACGTAAATAAAGGTAATAACATAGGAAATGAAATACATAGTAGCATAAGCTATAAGATACATACAGAAAAAAACATAATGTGCTCTGCACAGAAAATTATTTACAAGTATTAAACAAGAATTCTTATTAACAGTCTTTAAGAGACGATACGTATACTCGCGAAAATGATGTAGTTTGTCAAAACAAACAATGAAATATCCGCACTAAACACAAAAAGTCGCACCGTATATGCGTCTTTGGTCACGATGTAACAGGAAAGTTACAAGAACTTCGCCAGGGGCTGTTACCAGTTGCCGGTAAACACAAGGTAGAAATGTAAATGCTTCTGTACTTACAAAACTGCAGCAAAAGGGACGAAGGCACGGTTATGGTTACAAACTCACATTATAGATCGGTACCAACAAACTATACCATTATAGGTATTTTAAACACTGACTTTAAATTTAACTTTCTTATTAACTCACTTAAAGCAGCTAGCATTACAATGAGCAAGATGCATGAATTTTAAAAATGCATTAATTTATTATTTTTTCATTATACATATTATATAAGCCGAGTATATAATAAAAGGAAACTATAAAAAAAGTTATTTTGTAAAAAAAAATCATTTTAAAATTCAAATTTTATCGGAACAAAACCACGTGACTATAAACGGTACTGATGTCATCTGGCATAACGTTTTAATTTCATCCATAGACCGCAGATTTCTAAATTCACCGGTGGAGCGCATCAGTAAGAAATAACATTATATGATTGGCTAATTTGAAAAACACAGCCAATCAGCTTCGTATTTTATCCACCCAGCGGCAAATTTAGAAAAGTACGGAGACAAGTGACAAGTTTGATAGCTTTGACAGTTTACATCTGCTAGTGCTGAAATATTAAATTGTGTGTTAATTAAATGTTAAATTTTAGTCTGCTGACCTTTAAATATCGATTTGTTTATTTTTGTAAAAATTATTAGTGTATTAATTTATCTAAGTGGTAAAAATGACGAACAGCGACTTTGTGCAAGCTCAAAGTGACAATTTGCCGAAAATCGACGTGTTTATGATGAGCAATTTTTTGGTAATAATACCGATTATATCAGTGCAGAAATTGGAGGTGGAAAAGCGACAAGGATGCATCATTCATTGTTCGTAACAATAAATTTGTTTACGCTCACTTGTATCCTTTTACTGCAGTTAGATTTAGATACCTAACCTCAGAATATGTAAACATAATGCATTATTTTAATATTTTTATCAACATTAATGATTGTTTTTCGTCTCAGATTATATAACTTTTTTATATTAAATAGTTTGCCACCACTAAGTACGTAGATTAAATATCTGTTGAAAATAATACTAATAAACATTGCCAATGCTAAATGCCGGATGACGTCACACGCAAATGGCGGGAAACTTGCTTCGTTTGAACGTGTCTAAATTCTCAGCGAAACTAAATTATTTTTTTATCCTTTAATTCCGATAAAAAAAAATAAAAAATACATAGAAAATAACGCTTTTTAGTGATCTATTACTCGATGATGTCAAAAAAATGTATGCATTTTGCTCATTATTAAGTGCTACTTTAATTCAGGACGTATATACTGAACAGATTTTCTCAACTACTCTGTACAATTCACCAAAGAAGTTAAATCTCAAAACTAATGAACACTTAAATGGCTCAAATTCCAGCCATTATTGACGACTTTGCGAGCCCAAAGGTAGCTTCGGAAGTGAATACATCACACTCTAATTCTTATTTATAGAGCGGTTGGGGATTGACAAAAACCTAACAGAACGATTGTAATGAATCAATCATTCTTCTAGTTTAAAAATGCTACCATACAAGGAGAAGGTTAAGCATTCAAAATATTCAACTACAGAGCCGGCATACGGCATTTTAAGGTTTCGTAAAATAAAAATTGTTAACAAAAATATAAATCAGTACAATTTAGCACTAATAGACCACAATGAATGGGCCAGTTAAAAATGGACCGTTACACTAAGTACTTGACTAACATTTTATTATACAGGGTGTACCATTTAAAAATCAAAAGTTGAGGTCGAAACCGGAAGGGGAAAAATGACAGCTATGTCAAAAAATGTCTTTTTGGTCACATAATATATCTACCAAGTTTCATTCTGATATTCTAAAAAATAAGGGGAAAAGGGGAGTTTACCATGATCCATTGACATCCTATGTAATTAAGCTTGCCAGGCGTCCGGCTTGAGCCGGACATATTTGGCTTTTTATGGTTTCGTCCGGCTAAAAATTAACATATCCGGCCTGTCCGGCTTTTGCTTGGCTTTTTGCCTAAGGCTCTAAAACGTGATTTTTTGTTTTTAGTCGCTTTTTTATAGATACATTTTATTATTTTGCGATGACTTCTGTCAGATAGTAAAAGACTGATTTTGCTTTAGTTATTTTTTTATGGGGAACGAATGCTGTTCGGCTTTTTGTACCAAATGTCCGGCCAAATTTATAAGTCCGGCTTTTCCGAGGGCTTTTCGAATTTTAGGCTTGGCAATCCTATATCTTGCTGGGCAACCGGGCGGTAATATAACATTGTTATCATTAATCTTTCATTTAAAGCGAATTTTATTTAAAAAAACATACGTGCACGAATAAGCTGCCGGATCTTAGGCTAATGCATATGGGAACAGAAAGTTTTCGCGATAATCATAAGTTTTCGCGATAACTGATTTTGTAATGCACTAAAAAAATATAGGTAGTATTGTAAGTAACAATTAGTTTATTATTTCATTTCAATTTTCAATGGCGCAACATTCAGAAAATTACAAGGTTGCAAAAACGATCACTATAGGTATATCACGACTAATGAACGTCTGGAGCATTAATAAATTTTGCATAGATTACCTATAGACTGTCATTGAGTTAGTTGCACGAGTCAACGACCTTCAGTCGTCTTGACAGAATGACGAAATAACTCCACGAGGAATATACATATTAGAGACAGTTATACTAGATGAGAACAACAAATACATCAAAGTACTTATCATAGATGTGCGTAAATACATACGTACGGTCAAAACCGTTTAAATTAATATGTTATAGATATACAGGGTGTACCTTAAGTACGTTAAAATATTTCAGGGTGTCGTTCCCTAACTAATTTTAACAGAAGAGGTTTATATAAACAGATGCCCAAAAATCTTCATTTTGGAGGGACAGGCTGGTGAAATTTCCAAAGAATATCGAATCATTCTTACATTGTCGTTATTAGTGGAGACACTTAAACCAAAGGAGGGGTGACGATAAGGCCCTTTATCGGCCCCCTGAGTACTAATTTTTTGAAGTTTATTATCTAGATTAATCTTATTTTTTGATATATAATCTATAAGACCCGAGATAAGACCTTAAAAAATATATAAACTTTTTTTTTATTCGATTTGATTTGCAAAAAAACAATTGCAAAAATACTTGATTTTTGTATTTTTTGACATTTGTTCGGTTATTTTGTATAGAGCGCAACCGAGTAACAAAAAGATTTTTTTCTAATTTTGACACATAAAGTGACACTTTTCAAAACTGACTTAAGTGTCAAAACGTCCAACTTTATGTAACCAGTTATGAAAAGTAAAATTTTACGTAACTGGTGACGAAAAGTTCGTTATGTCATCAATTAGGAAAGATAAACAACTCTCAAAAAGAAAAAGAAACAATGTTTATTCAACACAAAATGAAATACTGAGTCCATAAAGTGGAAGCTTCTAAATTCCTCTTTCCTTCAAGATATGCTAACAAAACGTTTTCATTAACATAATTTACCTTACGTTATCAAATTAGGATTTCAAATAATATTGTTACTTGGCTAAATAACGTCTGTTAAATTTGACATTAAAATTATAATGTGTGATAGCAGCAAAGTAACTATAAAAAAGATTACTTAATTTTTAAAATCTTTAAATACACCTATTTAATTTATGTTTAAAGGATTTTTAGACTTTTAAAATTAGAAAAAATTATGTAACACGTTTCGAAAGACAATCTTGTGTAACTCGTGTTATTTTGCGGGATCTCGCTTCGCTCGTCCCGCAAATTCCACTCATTACACAAAATAACGTCTTTCGTAACTGGTTACATAAATAGCTATTACATATGTTATGCATAAGTACATAAGCTACAACATACATAAAAATTGTCGTGTTACTGCAGTGTGTTCATTGTGAAAAATAAATTGAATTAAAATTGCCGCCACGAAAAATGATAAAATATGTAAAATATCCTTTAGAGATTTGAAATCTTTTCAGCTATGTAAACAAATCACAAAACTGTTGTATCAATTTTAGACTGTCACACTAGCCAATACTATGCCGAATTCTCAAATTCCATATACAGTAGTGGCATGTTAAAATATTGAGTCGATGCCAATGTAAGGTAGAAGAGAAGAGAAATGGACAAATAATAGGTGTTTTCTTTCTACCAACAATCTTAGCTAAGCTAAGTAGTTTTAATGTCACACGCAAACTGTGGTACATACACGAATATTTCACTCATCAGGCGTGACTGAAAAACTACTTAGCTTAGCTAAGATTGTTGGTAGAAAGAAAACACCTAATATGCTGAAAAGAAAGAGATTTAACCTACACTGTTGCCACTTTTCTCTCTAGCTACTTTTAGTCGTCAAGATAATCCTTCCTCTTTTACTGAATTTTCTTTGTGATACATTTGCGTCAACTCATTCTGTTTCTGTCATTTCTTCATAATTAGACAAAGACTATGTTTTGAGGACATGGATGAACTATGGATAAAAAAAACGGCACGCCCATATTTGCCTGCCTGTTTAATTAAGACATCCGAACAGGATGTGAGCACGTGTAGACTGTGGGAGGAGCTTCTAACCTGTTGCCGGCAATGTATGCGGAGATTTGACATTGGGGGAGATTGGAGACCGTAAATTATTTTACGCCATGTTAAAATACGCAGCATAAATCTAAATAAATTTAACAAATCATGATGTTTCTATAAACTACTGTTAATTAAATTATTTTAACAAGAAACTAATTGCAAATAAATCCGTATTAATCAATAATTGGATTTCATCCGATTTCGCATTTTCTTTTTAATAATAATATTACTAATAATAATATTTATTAATTTCAGAGAACAGTAGGTACAGTATGTACTTAAGTTTAAGAAATTTCGTCGATATCATAAATATAAAGGTAAAAAGGTAAAGTACAAACAAAAAAAAAAAAAAAACATAACTTTAAAAAGTTTAAAGTCAATACTAGCATATAAATAAAAACATAAAAAGAGAGCAGTGCAATACAAATAAGTACTAACAAATACAACTAGAGTATATACGAAATGGGACTAACATCTTGATACAAATTCTTGTAAGGTGTAGCAGTTTATTTCTAAAAGAAATAATTTCACTGCATTCTTAAATTTTCTAATTGTTGGGAGACATTTAATGTTTTCAGGTAAGAGGTTGTACAACTTACAACCATTAAAAAAAAGACTTTTTTGATACAGGGCAGTATCATGCTTTAGTGGTAATAAATTATCTTTTTTCCTGGTATTGTGGTTATGCTGTGATCTAGTGTTGGAAAATTTAAGTTTGTTTTTATAGACAAAGCAAGTTATTTCATATACATATATAGAGGTTAATGTGAGGATTTTTAGAGACCGAAAAGCCTCTCTGCATGATTCATTATAATTTAGTTTAGCCAATATTCGTATGGCTCGTTTTTGCAGAATAAAAACACTATGTACTTCACTTGCTAATCCCCAATGTACTATGGCATATTTAATAGTTGAGTGGAAAGAGGCAAAATATAACTGTTTCAATACAGATAAACTGCAGTGCCTAGATGCAACAGCTAAGGCAAAACAGGTTTTTGATAATTTTGTACAAACATCATGTACATGACAAGACCACTTTAGATTACAGTCTATCCTTAAACCCAACAGTTTGGAGTTGTTTGAAAAAGTAAGATTAACTGTATTGTCTAGCATGATAGAATTATTAGACTTAATGTTAGACCGTGATGTCTTAAAAACAATACACGTTGTCTTCTCATTATTTATGCATAATTTGTTTTTTTGGACCCACAAGTTCATTTTTTTGTACATTAAGATGGCACAATTTTCAGCATCGGTTAGGTTACTAGATCTTATTAAAATATTGGTATCATCAGCATATGCAACTGTCAAGCATAGAGGATGTTCTAGATAGATTGACATATCATTAATATATATAATAAATAATGTAGGTCCAAGTATGGATCCTTGTGGAACACCCACTTTATCACATCACTGCAGAGTATTCGCTTCAACATCCCCACCTAAAATGACTGTGATCTGGAAAGGAGAGAAATCAGAAAGACAAGTACAACTGCTGTTTTCATCATAAACGTCTCAAGCTGTAGGAGGGACAATAAGAGGGGATAGAGGGCGGAACTTTTAACATACACAAGTGCTGGCATCGTTGTTATTATATCGCTCTCTTTCGCGTACATTATTTTGCTCTTTATATTTCACTCTATCTTATTATGGGGATCGACCCAAGAACTTTGGCTGCCACTACTGTATAGGAGACTACGTAAGGATTGTAAGTAGTATTTGAATGAATTACAGAAAATATTAATACAGGGAAATTGAACAAGGATTATTTGGAAAGAAATGCCAGACGATGCCTTAACAGACTTTTCACATTTAACCATTGAAAGACTGAAACATTTAACGTCGGGGGTGTATTAACTAAATCAAGCAAGTTCCTATAATACTACTGAGATGATGATGAAGGTATTTATAAGTTGTTCTTTCACAGAGAATGTTTTGACATAATAAGAGTTCTAATCCAAATTCGTCAAACCTCATCGAAGATATACAACCATAGATGGACTTACAGTATAATCGAGCCGGAGTTACATCTTGATATGTAAGGTTGGAGCACGTGTTGTTGGATGTTGTGCTCACACTGCTTCAGTATTGTGGTTCCTTAGTCATTATAGGCATTTAAAATGTCAAGAAATAAAGTACTACCCATTATGAATATTTCGGGGAAGATGCTGCAGTTGGATGGTCGGATCAAGAAGAAGAGGACTATATAATGTGATAAAATATCCACATATAAGTTTAATTTTTAAAAATAAAACTGAGAAATACAATAATAATAATTAAATTTTGTCACTTTATGTTCATTACCTGTTAATGAAACATTCACCTTTAACACAAAATAAACCAAATATTGGCTGCCGCTGTACATATTTGTAAACCTTAAAGGTAGTCCAATAAAAACACCATGAAAATGAAAGAAAATTAAGGGGCCGATAAAGGGTCTTATCCTTTCGCATGCAGTACACTAGATACAACGCCTTTTTTGTCCGCCGTACTGAACCTTAAGCCATAGTCTTATCTCATTAGTCCCGTTCCTCCCAAAAAGGCGAGTGTACAGTAGATGAGAGCTATTTTTCCCGGGGTCACGAATAGTCCCCCGAAGTATGAAAGCATTCCATCCACCAAGGCAGGCCATTCACATAGTATATGGTGAGGAGTTTCCTTATTTTCACCACACATCCTGCATTCTGGATTGTCCCTCATCTCTATATTGATTAGGTGATTATTTAGTGTGCAATGTCCTGTTAGGACGCCCACTGCAGATCTCAGTTGTTTTCCTGCTCAGCTTTAGCAATTCGTTGGTCTTTGTCTTCGATGGTCCATGAGTGATGAACAAACGTGACTACTTTATCCCATGCTAAGACAAGTTGTGTTTCTGATGCAATAGTGCCCTTACCAGTATTAGATGATATCCCGCAGGTTGGCTCGGATCCCATTAAGGCTGTTTCTGCGCCTCCTTTGGTAAGCTTATCTGCTTTTTCATGACCTTCATTGTGTCCTCGCGTCCACTCCAGGGTAGGATTTTGAAGAGTGCGTTTTTCGGTTTATTATAAAGATTTTAAAAATCATAAAATCAATTAAAAAACCAAAAATAGTTTCAGATACTTCCCATTGCTCTAAGGAATACAACCACGATAATTCATAATTCAACCAAGGTACCTAGATATTTATATATTGGCTAGCTCGTTTTTAGCGCTAGTTTCAATAAGTCATGGTAGATGGCTCATGGCTCTCCTTGCAAGTTGCAAATTACTTCTGTTGCGATACTCGCCTAGTCAGCAGTGACTACTGCCAAAAAGCCAGAAACTACAGTGTAGACTTCCACTACCCAGGAAATGCACATATTGCAAATGTATATTTTATTATGTACTATTTTTTCGCAATATGAGATTTATTTATTACGCAAGGGAGGGTGAGTATACTCAGAATTTCAAATTGTTGTCTATAGCAATCACGATATTTTAGGAAGAGATACTATGGATAACCGGATGCAACTATGTGTGGATGGCTGTAGGTTGTCCAAATTTTAACCTAAATTGATCCCTTTCTCTTCCTATGAACAACCATGGGCTATCCCATAGTGGATGTCTGTAGCTTGTCTAGATTTTAACCTAAATTGATCTCTTTCTCATCCTATGGACAACCATGGGCTATCTCTTGTGGATGTCTGTCCAGATTTTAACCTATATTGGGCCCTTTTCCTTCCTCTGGACAACCGCATGGACTATCCAATTGAAAACATCCATGGGCAATCCCAGTTAGTCTCAAAAGGATATCCAAATCTCGAGTAATCCAGTTTAAGATGTCCCTAGGATGTCTTGCTTATCCTCTAAATATGGTCACTGGTTGTCCTAAGGCTATCGAGTGCTATGTGGGAACAGTAAATTTATTGAAGTGCGCAAGACGGGAACGGTTCTGGAAATTTAGAACTAAAACGAATCTAAATAGTTGACCAATAAATGACGTAACAGCGGAGACTGCCGTAAGGGGAACTGTGCGTGAGAGCGTATCTTTCTTTCATAGTACCATGGATAGAACCTGAATAAATCTAAAAGGCATTTGTTACTTGAGCCCTTTCCTTGGCTTTGGATTTGGGGGTTGTCACCGCATGTATGTGGCGTGTTTATGTTTAAAGAAATAGTGGATAAAAGATTTACTTTAATCTCACTCTTTCTTCCTTTTAATTCAAATTGAAAACTCCTCCCGGGAATACTACAGAATGTGAATTCCAGACTGTTTTAGCGTTCTATTCTTATCCAACCTTTTTGCAGGCACTTTTGGTTCAATTTTTTATATCATTTCAATGTCATCCACGGCACGACGAACAGCTCATAATGGGGCATCTATCTTAAAGTCCACCATAGAATTCATAGGCGTAAAAAATGTCGCCGTCTTTGGCGCTACGGTAAAAGTCAAAGACGCCATCATTTTTTACACGTCTAAGAATTCTGTGGTGAACTATTGGACTGACTTGACCGGCGCGGCAGGGCGGCGCCACTTGAGCCAGCGTACCTATATTCATATTGAAATTTCTTAATACGCAATGCAAGGCTTGAGAAAGGTCAGTAATTATTAATTAATATACGACTAATTAGTCACTCATCATTATCAATCGTAATAATCCCCCAATTACTGTGAAAACCATACGTCAGTACCTTATGATAAGATTATTTATGGTATTTACTACGGTAATTATAGGTAAATAAGGTATTAGTAGATACGCGAAACAAATATACAATGTATTGTTTCACAATTCTAACACAAGATAACTTTAAATTGCCTTCTATAACTAACTCTAATAAGAAATGGCCCATTAAAGAAAGCTCGTCAGTTATGATGATCCATACATTAATTTCGTTGTTACCGTTAATATGTGGTCATTGTGCGTAGGTAAACATAAACATACCTTTCTTCTTACATTTTTCAAACACAATGAACGAAGAATGAGAGTTCGATTGTTGACGAATTTTCAAAAATGGTGACATATAGTGTAGTTTAAGCGTTATTTCATTTTGAAGAAAAATTCGACACACAACATAAAAGTATGATTATTTAGTGTTGCTGTGTACGGGCAAAGCACCTGTCGCGTGGTGCGGTTACCTGATCTGATTAGGTATCAAGAATTTCAGAAAAATTTACCACATGCCACTTAGAAACGGAATAATTGCAAAAAAATATTTTGTACTGTTTAAACTTATAACTTATGTGAATAATAGGGATTGCATTACCGGTTAACCGGTTATTTTAATTTTTTACCGGTTATTTCGGTAAACTCTGAACTTACGATATGTCACGTATTCAACGTTTCTATTTATGTCACTGACTAGTATTCACTAAATACACAGTGACTGTCCCAACACCGAGCACTTTTAACAATAAATAAATAATATTATAAAAAGTAAACTCCAAACACCAAGCCCCAAGAAATACAAGAGAGACATTGACAATATCTTACGATAGAAAATTGAATATTTCACTGCCGGAAATATCCGTGGAATACATTTAGAAGTATGTTATTATCAATTCTTATTAACTTATCGACCCACCAATATCGATTGAGGAAGGGCATCTTCAGCTGGTGGTATTCTATGCACAAATATCAGACGACTAACAGATATAGCTTTGAAAAACTAACCCTTTTAACAGGCTATTTTTAAAAAATATTGTATTTTTAGATTAGGTATTCAGTAAATGCCCTATTTGAGTTTATGTTTATAATATCTGTTATTTAAGTGGATATTTTTGTTATTTACAGAATAACTGTTTATTTAAATTTATTTCATTTATATTTTTTCCTTTTGATAAATTAACTCTTATATAAAAAAGTTTATTTGACAGTCACATTTTTGTCACTTTGATAGCGATAAAAAAGGTGCATCGTTTTTTATCACAGATTAATATATTCTTACTATATTAACCAATCAAAACGTACATTTTCAAAAAAATCAACCAATAGGATTTATTTAAAGTGAGAAAAACGGCTATGGAGAAGTGGAAAAAAATCGAGTTTCGTAGTAGCCATGTGTCAAACTAAAAAAGTCATTGAAATGATTAAAATCTGACATTTTACGTTTTCATCTTGATTTCTGTATACAAAATGAATGAGAAAAAGCGATTTGGTGATGTTTCACAAGAAAATATTAACGAAGCTATGAATGAAAGTGTCCCAGTTAAAACAAGAAACTAAAAATTCTATATGGAAACAATTTAAAGCTTTTTGCAAAGAGCATTATTCCCTCGAAAAAGATACGACTACTATGCTGCCCCCCTAAGCCAAAAAGACGTATCTCGAGGTTTCACTGTTTTGAGATATAAGGCATGTTTTGTATTTTTGAAATCGCGTCAATATTTTCAAATATTTACTAATATTTTTTTTTGTAGTTGTACTAATGTAGAGGTTAATAGTGGTGTAGTTATGAATTTATATTAATTAGGCTACTAGTTTTTTTTTACAATGAGATACGTCTAATTGGCTAAATCGCTTAGGTTTTCTCATATTTTTTTAGATACGTCAAACTTTGTTAGCACTTTAAAAATACTTAACGATTGAAATACGTTTATTTCGCTATGGAAATATATAGAAAATAGCTCCAGCTATCCTAAGGTATAAAAATATGCATTTCGGCCAAAACTTGAGATACGTCTTTTTGGCTTAGGACGGCAGAATGATGAACTTGCAAATATCTTGACACTGGGGTTATAACATGATAAAAATGTTTTTATTTTTTATTATAAATCATTTTTAAAACATTAAATAAACAGTTGTGTTGTTTTAATAATTATTTTAGATAATATTTTTTAATCATATATTAATAGTATTCTGTAATACACACGAGGTTAATTTTCAACTTGGGTAAATTTTTTTTTAGTCACTCAAACCTATTTTCCATAAAAATTATGCTCGAATTAAGGGACATAGGAAAAATCGCTCCACTTCGGGTCGCAATTTTTTCATGCCCTTAATTCTCGAATAATGGGAAAACAGGTTTTTGTCCAAAAAAAATTTACCCGGAAGAAAATCGACCTCTTGTGCATTAATACCCAATAAAAATGCCTGTTCCTCAAAAGCAGAGTACCTCTAGTAGTCGCACGTCACTTTAAAATCTGTACTGTCAGCTATAATTTTTAAGTATTGTGGAAACTATACTGTACAATATGAGTCGTTTTGGGAAAATTATAATTATTTTTAATAAATTATTGTTTACAATTAATTATTTTTTATTTATTTGCTTTTATCATGTTTAGAGAATATTATTTAGGTATTATGCAAATCACAACTTACACACTTTTTTATTTATTATGAAAATACCTACTTTCTGTATATTGTTGCCCTAATCTGGGCACGCTAATATACTAATTACATGATAGAATTCTTAGCATTTTAAAGAAAAAAATATATTGAAAATATTTCAATCATTTATTTACATTTAGTCATCACACTTTTTTATTTAATATGAAATTATCTACTTTCTGTATATTGGTACCTTAATTGGGTCACGCTAATATACTACTTAGGAAAACACTTTAAAACACTCATTATTGGAAAACCAATCAAAACAGCTACTCTTCAAGCTAATACTGACGAAGTATTGAATTACATGATAGGATTCCTGGCATTTTAAAGAAAAAAAAAATTTAAACTACTTAAATTATTTATTAAAATTCAGTCATTCACAACAATTATTGAACCTTACATTCTATTTCAACTCTAGAAAAGTTGTACAAGTTTTTTCGAATTCGTTAGTTCTCATCAGTAGAGTATAGAAACATTCATTCATTATTTACAAGCCTATTCTTGATTTATTTTTTACAATTAATTATTTTTTATTTATTTGCTTTTATCATGTTTAGAGAATATTATTTGACATGATAAAAGCAAATAAATAAAAAATAATTAATTGTAAAAAATAAATCAAGAATAGGCTTGTAAATAATGAATGAATGTTTCTATACTCTACTGATGAGAACTAACGAGTTCGAAAAAACTTGTACAACTTTTCTAGAGTTGAAATAGAATGTAAGGTTCAATAATTGTTGTGAATGACTGAATTTTAATAAATAATTTAAGTAGTTTAAATTTTTTTTTTTTCTTTAAAATGCCAGGAATCTCATCATGTAATTCAATACTTCGTCAGTATTAGCTTGAAGAGTAGCTGTTTTGATTGGTTTTCCAATAATGAGTGTTTTAAAGTGTTTTCCTAAGTAGTATATTAGCGTGACCCAATTAAGGTACCAATATACAGAAAGTAGATAATTTCATATTAAATAAAAAAGTGTGATGACTAAATGTAAATAAATGATTGAAATATTTTCAATATATTTTTTTCTTTAAAATGCTAAGAATTCTATCATGTAATTCAATACTTCGTCAGTATTAGCTAGAAGAGTAGTTGTTTTGATTGGTTCTCCAATAATGAGTGTTTTAAAGTATTTACCTAACTAGTATATTAGCGTGCCCAGATTAGGGCAACAATATACAGAAAGTAGGTATTTTCATAATAAATAAAAAAGTGTGTAAGTTGTGATTTGCATAATACCTAAATAATATTCTCTAAAAATTATTGTTGTTGTTCGTTCACACATTCTGTCGTTAATTTATCTTGCCAAAAAACACTCGAGCTTTTCTTTTATGGATAAATTTTTTTTTAACTCAAAATTTTTCCAATCAGTAATTTTGCTCGAAAAACTGACATTTGACAAAATCGCTCGACCTCCGGTCTCGTGATTTTTTCATGTCAGTTTTTCTTATAAAATCACTGATTGGCTAAATTATTTCGTTACAAAGAGAAATTTATCTGATAAAAAAAAAGCTCTCGTGATTTTACTGTTGATAAAAAACCTTTTGTTTGTTCATTATATTAAATATACGTATATAAAAATGTTTTTTGTTAAATTTAGATAATTTTGTACATGGAAAAAGACAATTGCTATTTTCGCCACCTTAATCATCCATTTTAAAAATTACCGGTAAATACCGGTTAACCGGTTATTTACATTTTTATTTACCGATTTACCGGTTATTAAAACTTCCGGTAAATTGCAATCCCTAGTGAATAAAGGATTAGATTATCATTTTGTCATATCTCTATTTACAATATTTACATAACAAAGTGTCTTAAAAAAAACGATATATGCAAAATTTGCGTGACGCATCTTTCATTCGAATAGGAGATACATTTTTTCCCCGCAATAGATATTCTAGTCCGCAATGTTGACAATATGGTGGCAAAAAACTAAAACACACATACTAATAACAATTTCAAAAAACAAAGTCAAATATTAAGCAATATTGTTTTCTTAGCTTCCTGGAAAATTCATAAAATGCTAGTTAAGGACGGTACATTCGACAGGGTTGATAAAAATTATGATTTGAAAATAAAATAAAATCATGATTAAGAAAAAATCAACTGATTTTTCTTTTTTACCGAATTACATTTAGTTCTATTAATGCTAGGTCCCCTGCAAACAAAATCAAATCTTTAAGAAAATGTTTGTTTTCCGAGAAAATTCTAAATGCATATTTCAAACAGGAAGGGATTAAGGTTTATTGTGCCCCTACATAAATGAAATATTTACGTCCTCTTATTCATAGGCGGGGTCACGGGGTGTCAAAATACGCCGCAGGCGAAAATTTTGCATTTGTCAAGGTCGGTCAGCTTCAAATTAAAAGTTAGAAGTTTGGTTTAAAATTATATTGTCTTCGAAAAATAGATTTCGTGAGCGCAAAACAAAAATATAAAATACTAATACAAAAAGGTTATTTAAAAAATATTGAAGTACCTATATTTTCCTCTGAACTAAACATACACGTTAAATATAATAGTAATAGATTCAAAAAGAAAACTTATATCCTGTTTCGCGACTTCTTGCTTGCGAAATTTGCTATAATATAATCCCATAATAATTCTGTAAAATGTTGCTATAGTACAGAGGTTCTAAATTCGATAATTCTATGAAAATAAAGTAAACCGATGGCAAATAAGTAATTTCTTTGTACATTTTATTTTCCAACAGATCAATGGTAAACGGTAAACGTCGTCCATCGGCCGTCGGGAGTTAAAAAACCGCTGCCCAAGGAATCACTACTTCCACATCCAGATTTTTTATCCAAGTCACTCACAACGAAAAAAATTCGTATGTGGAAATAATTGTTAATGAAACTTTAATAATATAATATTTGAAATCCTCTACCTCAAAAACCCATAAAACGATACCCCACATCGGTAGTGGGGTGGGGGTGGTGATAGGGGGTGGTAGTGGGGGTGGATAAATCAAAAAAATATTTTGAGGTTTCTGGTTCTTGTACACCCACTAAATCACATTTTTTTTTCATCCCCTTTAATAATGGGATGGGGGTGGTAATGGGAGTGGCTAATGCCAAATTTTTTTTTGAGACCTTAGCTTCTCTTGTATATACTAAATACCAATTTTATGAATTCTTACCTGCTTGATTTACCTATTTACCCCAATTTACCCCCCAACCCTTCGACGGAACAAGATGAAAATATAATCTAGTTCTAGATCTCGTTAAAGTACATATGTGTACCAAATTTCAAGTCAATATCTCAAACGGTTCCAGAGTAAACGTGCGCACAAAAAAAAAGTTACAGACCGACAGACAGACAGGCAGAAATTTTTTTCCGCTCAAACTTAAAATCTCGACGTTTCATGACATTCTAAGCCTATTTGAACAATAAAAAGTTTTTTAAATTTTTTTGTCAAACAATGTTTCTAACATCTAAGTACTTTTTCTTTTTTTTTGTCAATTACTGACTAATGGTTTAAATCAACGGTTTCTATTTTATAAATTCTTCGATTTTAGTCCAGATTTAAATCGGTGTATTTAAATCTGCTTAACACCTATACGAGAAGATAGCTTAGAAGAATACCTACCTTTCCGTTTTGTTGTGTTTTGTTTATTTCTTCATGAGATATGGATTGGATTATCTCGTTTTTGTTTAAAAATTATACGCAGCATCTAGGACAAACTTGAAAACCCATTAATGTTTCTTCAAAAAAAAGTACTTTTGACATAGTATTTTCTTTTTCTTCCATTTACCTATCACCTCATTGATCAGGTTATCAGGTATGAACTATTGTGAATTTTTTGCGAGGAGCATTTCTAAGAAAAATCCTCTGGGGCAGATCTTTTTCAATCTCCATTAAGAATTGAATTCTTCTTTTTTTATCTAGATACTTATACCATAAAAAAAATGTCAAAAAAACGCAACATTTTTATTAACCAGTCAATAATTTAATCAGTTTCGGAATACACCAATGAGAAACGAAGCAAATAAAAACACATCACAGAGTATTAGAGTCATTGCCATATGGCGATGCTTAGCCCAGTTAAGTGTTCATTCAATATTTGAACATAAAGAACCTAGATTATTATATTTATTAAATTAAAAAATACTGACGTTCAAGTATGTGGAGAGTGATTATGAATGTTAAGTGCAAAAGGCTAAAAATATTCGAAATACCGGAATATCTATAAAAAAAAATTTAAAAAGGCAAAAGAAAGAAAGTTATTATTATACTACTAGAAACGAAAAGCAAATAAGCCTAAAAAGAGATGGGCAATTATAAGAGGTTAGAGGCCACCGTTCTATCTTCTATCAAAATAACTATAAGTCCGAATGACATTGTAATAAACTACCGTTTTTATCAATAAAACACATGTTTGCGTTATAATCCTTATTGGTGTTAGTTTCACCCATGCTGGATACGTACCCCAAGTAACAGTTTAAATTCCTTTTAGGTTTATTTAGGTTTTATCAGTGATTTATAATGACCACCTCATAAACCAGTGATTTATGCCAGATATAATAAATGTCATATGCACTTAAAGAAAGTTTTAAAGACTTTCAAGAATTTACATTAAAACTAAATTATCTTGTAGTCTTTATCGGTTTACGACTAACTTATCAAGGTATTTGTCAAGCCTTCAATAAAACTCTCTAGTTGTTAAGTCCAACTTAGGAGGATCGTGTTTTATTGAAGAATTTAGGAAACGTTAAGGTTTTATAATGGCTTTATAAAATTATTTTGGGGTAGGTGTTAATGTTGGCCCTATAAATCTAATATGCTTTGAGATCACTATGTTTCGAAATACAACTTATTAGAGTTTTAATGAAATAGGCAGAAACCTATAATAAGTCAGTGACGTAGCCGGGGGGGGGTCCTGGGGGTCCGGACCCCCCCCGAAATTTATTGACATTTGTATAATTGATAGACATGATATTTATATAAAATTATTATATTGATTTTATTTTCGGTTTTAGTCAAAAATTTTTTTTGGCCGATTACAAATCTTCATTCCATGCAACCAGTCCCGTCGCAAATCGTAATTTCTTGCAATTTATTGCCGCAATATTGACAGGGCGGAACCTTAATTCAGTCAAATGTATAAAACCTTGTGGAATCATGAGTAAATTCGATTTATTTTTATTACTAGCCAAGCGAAATCCACGTTACATTGCGCATAGTCGCCATCAGTTACTTGGAATATAAGTTGTTGAATAGTTCAACTAAAGGATCCCGCACAATTCTTATACAAATTGGCGTACCTACAACAGTCAAATTGGCTGAATTTTTAATATGTTGTATATGTATGTGATTTATTTCCGATCAAAAACCCTCATGGACCCATCTCGATCTATATAGTCTAGTATAAGTAAATTCTTGTAAAATTCTGTATATCTTGTCGAACTTTTAATTTATTGATGGGGTGTTTGTTGTCAGAGGTCAAAGAAGCAATTTCCGAAAGTTTTTCAATTAAAGTTTTTTGATCAGGAAGACACATACTTACTTACTTACTTTATGTAAAAAATGTTTTAGCCAATATGACCAAATATTATTTTCACTTGTTATTTTTCTACAGATTTCCCTGCGCCTTCGCCAACATTTTTCAAACTTTAATTTTTTCTACGCTATTTTTATTAAGTAAAACAACAAATGCTTTTAGTGCAAAATATTATAAAGGGCTATTAGAACTAATCACGCACCACAATATAAAATGTATGAAAAAAATCATGAATTCGAAATTATTTAAATTGTACAAAAGGTCATTCTTGTACATTTTTTGAGCAGTAGTATCTCGGAAACTAGACATAGGATCGAGTTGGACCCATGAGAGTTTTTGATCAGAATGTCGAAATCTACAACATATTAAAAATTCAAGCAATTTGACTGTACGCCAATTTACATAAGAATTGTGCGAAAGCTACATAACAATACCTACATAATATACTTACAAAAAAATTTTCGGACCCCCCCCGAATAAAAATCCTGGCTACGTCACTGAATAAGTCAGGCTTAACCATAATAGATTTGATTTCTCTTTGTCCAGACAACAGTGTTTTAAAATAGACAGTTTTAAAGCTGCATTAAGAAATATTCGTTGGCATTTCATGTATTTGTGGATGCCGTGTGTATGTGGATGAATAAGCACAACACAGATAGTAAAAAAAACCCAAATCCAAAGGCAACGTTGTCTGGAAGAGGGCAGGCAATATCCTTTACCGACCGACATTGCGACACGGCAAATTCTACAAATGTGGCAAAATCTTAAAATCAAACCGAATATTCAGGTTAGGTTTTACAGGCGCCATAAACTCTATAGGTCCTAAAGCGGTTGCGTTAATTACTTAAACGGTTTAGAATAGGTTTTAAAATAGCCTAAAAATTTTAAAAAACATTTTAAAACCAATGAAACTTAAAATATATTTCTACAGGAACAAATCGGCGTACTTAAAGAGCAATTGGTAATTTAATAGACATTTTATGACAAAAGACATTAGAAGTAGAATTATTCACAATTAGTAGGGTTTATGCTTACAGCCGCCATTATTTCTAGCAATCAAGCAATGTATAGGATTCAGCCATATTGGGGAGGTTCCAAGTGAAGGTTTTAAGTCACCGAAAAGAAAAATTAATTATCCATATATTTTTTTTAATTTGTGTTTTTAGAGGGCGCGCGAATTTTTAAGAACTATCTAACCATGTTTTACAGTAAACTTAGTGTCGTTGAAGATTTTAGGCCGCTGTGAGGATTCCCAATACTTTATTTGTAAATACTCTCTCATTATTCGCCATATGTTCATTTTATAACTATGCATGGCGGCCCATATTATATTGTGTGGATGATGTGAGTGTGGCAATAGATTTATTTGCTTTTATTTTTACTTCATTAAATATAAAAAACGTTTTCTCGATGCATTTGTGTGTGCGTTTTAAATTTTAATATAGTGCTTATCCTAAGCCAAATATAGTTTTACTTCCACGTCCAGTGGAAGTATAGTAACGACAAAAAAATTTTTAAAAATTTTTATTGTCCAAATAGGCTTAAAATATCATGAAACGTCGAGATTTTAAGTTTGAGCGAAAAAAAATTTTCTGTCTGTCTGTCGGTCGGTCTGTCTGTCGGTCTGTCTGTAACTTTTTTTTGTGCGCACGTTTACTCTGGAACCGTTTAAGATATTGACTTGAAATTTGGTACACATATGTACTTTAACGAGATCTAGAACTAGATTATATTTTCATCTTGTTCCGTCGAAGGGTTGGGGGGTAAATTGGGGTAAATTTGGGGTAAAAGGGTAAATCAAGCAGTAAGAGTCCATGAAATTGGTATTTAGTATATACAAGAGAAGCTAAGGTCTCAAAAAAATTTTTGGCATTAGCCACCCCCATTACCACCCCCACCTCCTTATTAAAGGGGATGAAAAAAAAATGTGATTTAGTTTATGTACAGGAACCAGAAACCTCGAAATATTTTTTACTTCATCCACCCCCCACCCCACTACCGATGTGGGGTATCGTTTTATGGGTTTTTGGGGTAGAGGATTTCAAATATTATATTATTAAAGTTCCATAAACAATTATTTTCACATACAAAGTTCGTTGTGAGTGACTTGGATAGAGAATTTGGATGTGGAAGTAGTGATTCCTTGGGCAGCGGTTTTTTATAATACTCTTCAAATATTCTACGAGTAAAGATTTAGATGATTCATTAAAACTTGAAAGCTTTAATAGTAGTTTTAAAAAGAGGCATGTGGGTCTTTCTCTAGGTGGGTGTACTCTTATAAGGGTTTTAAGTCAGTTTTATAGAGTCCTTCCAGACCATTTATAAGTAGTCTTGGAAATAAGCTTCCAGAATATCTTATAGAGTATATTAAAACTAAAATTGTTACTTGGGACTGTACCATTACACTTTACAAGCCGCAATGTTTGTCCTTTTGCTGTTTACATAAGAATACTGTTATCCCACATCTCCATCTTTTTATGAAAATTTTGAAAATCACTGTATACAGTCAACATCTTCCATCATTTTTTTCAAACTTAATTTGGCCAACAAAACATTTACATTGTACTGTAATAATTAGCACTACATCAAAATAAATATCAACATATATTATAACCGAACTCAAGCTAGAAATGTACTAATTAAGTATACAAATGGAAAAGTATCATTTATTATAATTTATAGTTTAGATAATTGACTACAACAATTGTAACTAGCGTTAACATAATTTAGCCCAAGAAAACTACTTCGAAAATTTAGTTATTCGTACATGTTAACATTACTTAGACGATTGACTTTTCACACCCTATTCAACGATTCAGTTGCTCTGTATAATGTTACTGAGGCTGAAATAATTAATTTTACAATTAATGTTATAAATAGTCCGAAAGATACGATTTCAACAGACATAACAATTTTTTTATAAAAATTATTAAACAGTGTGCTGATTTTTAGAGTTCATTTGCTTGCCCTTATTAGTACAGTTCATAGAGGTAAAAATACGTCAAATTTAGAAATAATCTCATACGTAATGATATTTTTTTTCTTATGGGTAATTCTCGAGGTAATCATTGTAGAAAAAGGTATCACCTTCAGTTTCCATATGATTCCGATACTTGCTTTTACCCTAGATATTTAATATTTCAAAAGTATTGTGTTATACGTTATCTATCGTTGCAAATAGAATATTATTTATCCACGATTGTCGTATAATCCTTGCCTTATACATTTAACAATTGATGAATAATGGTAGTCATAATTCCAAACTAACGTATAATAAATATAATCTCATTCTAACGCACCTTTGAGGAACTAGCAATTTTCATAATCAACTCGGGCGAGTCCATTTTTTTCCAGGGGAGTTTTCGATTGACGTTTAAAACGTCAAACAAAGTTTTACTGGGAACTAACTTTATTTTTTCACTTTTAAACGATTGAAACAGTAACATAGTAATGGATAAAGTATAGTATTCTCCTGCTCACGTATAATGGCTATTACATACTCGTATGATTTACGACACTCGCCTTCGACTCGTGACGTAAATATCACGCAAGTAATAGCCATCAATATACACTCGCTGAATAATATACTATTCTATAAACAAATAGCATGTTATCAGTATTATCACCTAACTAGCAGGATTTTAGAGCAAACCGCTGCACAATTTCTGCTTCACGAAATTTTCTAAGTTACAGGACGTGTTCCACTGCCAACATTTAATTTTAATTTTTTTTATGACATTTCATGACCTGTGCAATTTTGATGGACAACAAATGCATTATTATTATTTTTAGTTATCTCTGGACAACTAATAATTTATCAATTTATTCGGATTGTGTATTCAATAAATTTTTGTTTCAAGATGGAATTTTTCAAAACATTTTATTATATAATATTTCCGTTATATTCATTTTGGTCAATTTCAGTTAAACCGATTTTCCCAAGCCTTTTGACTCACTGGGTCATTTCACTCATTAATTTAATTATCGATTTTACCAGCTTATTTTTAAAACAAGTTATTGTGGATAATTAGCCAATAAGAGACGTCACTTGTATTAAAAACCTTTTAGTATATCTTAAATTTCAACTCATATGAACTCATATTTGTCACAATTGGTCAGGAAATAAAATTAAATGTAAAAAAAACTGTTTTAAAAACAAGTTTTTATTATTTAGGTGTACTAAAACGAAAAAAATAAAAATAAAAAAAAATTAATGTCTTAAAGTGGAAGAGCGGGTGTACTACTATACCACCGAACTTCGCCCTTTCATTTGTGTTTGTTTAATTTTTTTTTCTTGTTTATTGTGCTTTAATTTGTATACACAATGAATAAAGGCATTTATTATTATTATTATTATTATTAAAAGTTTGTCGCACGCGAGAAGTTCATACAGGCATTAATTTTTTTGACAGACACTATTGGCATCTACTTTAAATTAAAAAAAAAACACAAAAAAAACAAACAAAAAAAATCGATTTGCACAGCCTTCTGCACGCGACGACTGCCTAAAATTTGCGTTTCTGGCATATTCACGGTAATTTCATTCATATATATAATTGGCATGCATTTTAAAAACGTTGCACCTGACTGGTCATATACCGCCAGTCTATAAAATCTTTATATTTAGAGACTTTACTAATCAAAGTATCGGCAGTAAATTGTCATTTAGCAGACAAGTTTTAAGCGAGTTTATTTCAATTTTAGAGAAGTTCAAATGACAATTTGCGAAATATTAATATTTTGGCAAAAAGTCTAGATATTAACGTGTGATAAACAACATTGTGCAGAGAGTAGAACCTTATATTCTCCAATATAACTTATATTCGAGATATAGATGTCTATAGAAAACATTTGAAGCACAGCTAAAAAAGAAGAGAACTTTTGAGGAAAATTAGATAATAGTATATTATGTAATGAGTGTTGTAAGAAGCATATTACGCACGAATGGAAAAGTTACGCACGATGCCGCGTAGCAGCGAGTGCGTATTTCCATGAGTGCGTAATTGCTTTACAACTCGAATTATGTACTATACTTTACCTACGATCATATTTATTTATTTATTTAGTACACTCAAAGAAATAGTATGGGTAAATTCAACAAAAAAATATGGTTAACTAACAATATCGCTAATTTTGTTAAACCAAACTATATTGATGGTATTTTTAAACAAGAGGTGATTGTTATTTTAATCAATAAAAAGTTGTCGTACAACAAAACAAACATTAACTTAAAGAGTAGATGAATAAGACTATTATTTTGTTCGTCTGACTATTATTTTGTTGAATTCTGTCAAATTAAACTAGATAATAGTATATTTTATTTTTAACTATTATCGAATTGTAATTCTAACCCAGTATTAGTTCGCTGTACTATTATACTTGGTAGACAAACCAATATTATTGTCGTCTTCTAGAAGTTCTAAAAGAATTACCATAAAATTTGCTTGCTTACCACGTAGTCTATTACAGGAATTATTCCCAGATGACGCCACATACAAATAACTGACAATAATCAATCATGCATTATCTTACACTCTTAGGGTCAGTATTATACTGTTAGATTAAACTGTGCAGTTTAAACTTAGAACTTCGAACACCTTCTATTACATTAATATAATTTCTTCGTCGTCATTAGACAGTAAATAATAATAAATAAATAATAATTAATCAAATATTTCGATTATATCCATCATATTACATATAAAAACAAAATTAACTACATTCTAAAACAGGCGTTTTCTCAAGGCCGTAGTTTAATCCGCACTCCGCGGTTTAATCCGATATTGTAAAACTGGCCCTTATGAATTTATAGAAAATTAATAACATGATTGCAGTGTTCAAATTCTCTCAGGGATCATCGATATATTTGGATGGATCTTATAAACGATCTCTAATCTTTGGTTTGGGTGGTCTGATGTCTCAATACTCAGATTTTGGCTAACCAAAAAAAACTTCATCATACAATAAAGTGTAGATCAACCTAAAAATTAGTTGGTGAACAAAAAACAAAGTCGTTGTACTATTTAATTGTAGACCAAATTGAAAATGGTTAGTGAACATAAAAAAATGTCATTGTACTATTTAATTTGTTACAAGAAGATATGATTATTAAACTACTATTTGTTTACGAAAACAAATAAAGTTGTATGACTATTCTTTACTGATTGATTTAACTATGAAACTAGATAGGCGCGATTTCATATGCTCTTTTTGCTTGAATTTACCTATCATTTTCTTTGAGTGTAAAATCTTGATTTAGTTTACTAGTCAACAATATTATTCAACAAATATTATGTCAGTTTTGACAGCGTTTGAAAATTACGTAGACGCATTTGTTTTTCTTAAACCCCGCGGCAGCGGTATAAGCCACCTATAATTGCGTGTGCTGTGCGTTTTGTTTACCGTGCGTTTTGTTTACAATATGTAAAATTCAACTTATATAAATGGCAGGTAGTGTGTTTTTTACTATTTACAGTAATGATCGCAGGTAAACTCATTTTTTTGGTCACATCGACCGAATAGTGGACGATATAAAATAGTTGATATTTCAGGAAAACTAGATAGCACGAAGCGGAGAGGCCGATCTGCTGAACGTTGTGCTGATATCAGCAAGGAGCTGATGGGAAACGTTTTGGAAAGCCTTGGTTTTAGATTTGGGGATTGACTCCCCATTTTTTCGAAAATTATTAATTGTACGAGAAAAATACAAATAAACGAAATTTTAGAAAATTAAATTCTCATTCGATTAAAAATGTAAAAAATTTCGATGATGAACCGGTAACGAGATACTTTTGAAAATAGGTGAAAATTGCGTATTGTAGTAACTTTCAATGGCCTTGGGGCACGGGTTAGCGTTATCCGATCGAGTTGAAATTTTGTATAGCTCATTTTTTAAATCATTGGAACCACTTTAGGGTGAGGCCGAAAGAATCCAATGTCGCAAAAAAAGGATCTGCCTAACGTTTACATAAGAGTGTTGATATCCTACATCTATCGGTTGCATACGGTGCGGCGTACGGGCAGAGCTGGGTAAAGTACTCTGGTAAAGTGCTTTGAAGTAGTACTTGAAGCACTTTTAGGGCTTCAAGCACTGTGCTTCAATTACTTTTAAAAGAGAGTACTTGGTACTTGATATTTGAATTACTTTGCATAAGTACTTGGGGCTTTAAAGCCCTTTCAGAGGGCTTCAATTACTTTCGAAAGTGCTTCAATTACTTTTAAAGTAATTGAAGTCCTTTTTAGTACTTCAATTACTTTAAAAAGTAATTGAAATCCTTTTGAAGTGCTTGAAGTATTTCTAAAGTAAGTGCAAGCTCTTTTTAAGATTCATTCAAGGCCCTTCTAGACAAGTCTCATCGTGAATTGTCAGAAACTAATAGAAAAACAAAGTCGCTTGTGTTCGTTCACTGTTCAGGGTTTAGTTATCCATAATTGGTGGTGATGCAAGTGTGCGATTATCATTCCTGTCCTGTGTATTGTAAAATAAAGAAATGATTAAGTCTTAGTTTTAGAATAACTGAGGACTGATGAGATGAGATATTTAATTTATTTTCGCCTTAATATATTGCGATAATTGAATTTGAAGCAAAATTTTTTTAAACTGTAGGTTTTAAAGGTACCTTTAGTTGGTTTTAACTAAATATTTATTTTATGTTTAACCATGTTTTGTAATTTAATTTTTTTTTAATTCGTTTAGCGCTTGTATTTCTGCGATTATTTTTACAAAATTGAAAAGTTTTAACATGTTTAAAAAGTAGGTAGGTACGTACAAAAAAGAATTAAAAAAATAAATATCCTCTTATGTTAATTAAAAAAAAAACCTCGAAAAAAATTTAATTTTCTAAAAAATTGTTAAAGTAAACGTAAAAAAATTTTTCGTTAAAACCATTCAAAAGTATCTTTAAAAACCAACCTACAGTTTAAAACAATATTGTTTCTGAACGACTTAACCCATTAATGCTCAAGGGGTCGATAACGACCCAGAGACAATTTTAATTTCTGCTGCCCTTACTGATTACGAAACTAACATTACGTATGTGTCCAGCGTCTTAGTATAGTTATTCACTTTATATTATAACGATAACCTTATAAATTGACAGTGTTTACTTGTGAGATTTGGTGTAAAATATTTCAATAATTATTTTTATGTGACATGGCATAGTTTAGTTACTGGTAACTACAAATGTATTACTGGTTTTCAAACTGCATTGAGACATTATTCAAAAATAGCACGTACTCGATCATACCTACAATTTATGTGACCTAATAATGAGAAAAAAAGTTGCTAAATAATCTTAAATATTGCTGGGTCGTTAACGACCCCTTGGACTTCAAGATTTTTTTTTGCAGAATTATTGGAGGAAATTGAAATGTTAGATGAACATGTCGTTGTACCCGACGCAATAGTAATAACGCCTCCGGATGATTTTGGAAATGCTACAGATTGTGATTCAGGAGACGAAGAGTGTAATGATCCCGATATGTTGAATGGCAAACAGGTAGCTGCCGAGGCAGAATTTTACTTTGACAATAATGACATTCTAGATGAACTAGCGCCAATCCAAAATACGAAGAATAATGTTTAAGCAGAGCGTGAGAATAACAGTGACATTGAATCTGTTTGTCAAATAGAACCTGAAGAGGATGAGGAATATAATATCCCACTTTCTTCGTTGTCGAAAAGATGTAGAACTGACCTATATCTACTGGTAAATATGAAAAGACCAAGGGGATGAAAAGAGATCTGGAAGCATCTCAGGAGAGAGTCTTGCATTTACTTCCGCCACTCACCTTGAGTGCAACAAGTCATCTGCTTGAATATTTTGAATTATTTTTAACACAAGAAATTGTGCAAAATTTAGTGTACTCCACATGTATTTACGCAACCAGGGACCACAACAAACCTGAATTTGAGATGTCAATACATAAGACGTACGTCTTTATCGGTATTCTCTTCTTGAGTGGATATGTTCCCTTGCCGAAAGAAGAATGTACTGAGACGACAGATAATACACTAGAGGCCAAATCCATGAGAAGGAATAGATTCGAGGAAATATGCAGCGTTTTTCATATGACAGACAATAATTTGCCAGAAAATGACAAATTGGGTAACATTCGTCACCTTATAAACGATCTCAATAAACAGTTTATAAAGTACGCATCCATCAATATAGGATAGGATTTAGAGGGAAAAATAGTACATACCAATTGTCTTTTGGATCTTCGATGCGTGTGCAACAAATGCATGGTTGCTAGCTCGTCAATACAGGATTACTAAAGACAATCTTGAATTTCGACGTGAAATTTTGCTGTGTCTGTTGAGAAAACATGGAAAAAATATGCCGTGTCTGCAAGAAAGCGGGCGGCTATTCTGTATCCCACCATTGCTTCGGGGTGGCCTGATAGGCCAATGTGCAAGTGTCACTTGTGCAAAAATAAAACTAATAAAGCTTGTGAGGTGTGCAATGTACCTCTGCATAACAAATGTTTTGAGAGTTTTTACAAACAATAATGAAACATGTTTTTTAGATTTTTTAAATAATAAATAAAATATTTCATAGTTATCTGTTTCAATAATTTCTAGAGCCCAAGGGGTCGTTAACGACCCCTATCAAATTTCAAAAATTAAGAAAGATTAAATTTTTTTGATAATTTTTCTATTGTCCAACACTGCTAATACCACATATTCCGAATATTAGAAAAATCCAAGGAAGTATTTAATCTGGGCATTAATGGGTTAATGGCATAATTCTTCTGAACCCACAAACTTTTAAATAGTTTATGGCTTTTAGCTGTTTAAACAAATATTTTTGTCGTGAAACTTTCTGTGGTGGTTAACATCCATAAAGAGTATATTTCTTCAAAATTTTATGTAAATGAATAGATTGTTATTAAAACTATATTAAATTATTTAAAAAAGCTATATATACTGGTTTGTTAATTTTTTTTTTTGAGGTTAGTTCATATTTAATAGAGGTCTTGTATATCTTAATATGTTTGAAATTTTGTTGTGAACAATCTCCATTTTATATTTTTGCAATAGGACAGGAGATATTCATAAAAATGCGAGAAAAAACGATATTGTGTAATTTCAGTTGTTTATCAACCTCGCCCCAAGCCAAAAATGTATAGTCATACTTTGTTATATGCCAGATTCCAACAAAAAAGTTCCACCCCGTTCCACTTTTTAAGAAGCTTATTTTTACCCTCTATAGTATAAGTATAGTATAGAATAGTATAATATAGGTTTTACTTTTTTAGGTATGTATGTATGAAATTTTTATTTTATTTTAATGTATATTATTAATGTTATTATTTACCTATACTACTTACTAATAAACACAAAAATAATTTTCTTTTGGAGATTTATTTTTTCTGATTTTTTTATAATCGTAATATAATTAGCGTGACAATAATCTTGCTTTCGTTTTTTAATCTTATATACCGCTTGACATTTATATTCCTGAGGGCTTGGTACTTGGTACTTTACTTTTTCAAGTACTGTACTTGGTAATTGAAGTACTTTTGTAAATAAAAGTACTTGGTACTTGATGCTTTAAAGCACTCTAGTTAAGTGCTTGGTACTTGGTGCTTGAAGTACTTTATCAGAGTACTTTACCCAGCTCTGCGTACGGGTCACCAAAGTTCTTTCTCATCACTACTTAATTATCCCATTAACAATTAAAAGCAGTGTCCAAGGCAACTTTCCGTACTTAGTGTAGTTTTACACGTTATATGTATTCAGGAAGTCAGCTAGATTGATCGGTCTATTAAAAAATAATAGAGATACTGTCATGAAGGTTACAAAATTTGTGTAGCGAACAGGCAAAAGAATGCTAAACTTGACCCTGAAAATTGTTAGATTTAAGCTAAAGAATATATTTCAATAGTAATCCAGAACCTCGTCTACAGCATACGGATATATTAATAATAATAAATACATTTATTGAGTGCACACATCAATTGTGGTTTTGCAACAGATTACACATAGATTTATATTGATGTTAAAAGTTACAACGGTTTTATAATTTTACACACAATTACAAGACCCAAAATTTGTAATTCAGCATATCTGATTTTCAATTAGACCTGTGCATTATTCCTGAGTAATACATTTCTGTTCATTTAACAGTTTTCTCTTTATGATATTATACTTAGAGGGATATGAAAAGTAAAGTTGTAATGACTTCCGGGCATCAAATTAAAATTAAGATATCAAATTTAGATATTCGAAATGATTTAGGTAGATATTTTTAATTACGGTTCTAATTATGTAGTCTCGCCCAGACAAATTGTTTATGGCATCCTTGCTATACAGAAACACTAATCGACGAAGTGAAACGGTGAAATTCTTCAGTAAACATTGTTTTGTAACCTGAGAAAGTGTGCTGATACTAATACTAATGTCATTATTATGCATGTCTACATTCCGAGAGAGTACCTCTTTCGAGAACTCTGATCAGTTCTGGAAGGATTTAAACAGGATTTCTCTGGATTTTCGGATGTATTTAGATGTAAATAAAGTGTACCTAGATTTGCAGAAACCAATTTAAGGCGAAAAGCAATTAGAAATGGCAAATCAGGTTTTTTCACTTTCTAAGTTAAGTATAACTGAAAATAAAAAGAATAACATTTCGTAAAATGTGTAAAACACTTTTTTTCTGTTTTATAACGAAAAAAATAGTACTCGCTGAACTTTGTACAACTAGTACAGGGTGGACCAAATTAGATGGGATTTGAGGTTTTCTCTAAAACTATGGCAGATAGAAAAAAACCAGTATAGGTGTCCTGAGCTCGATTTTCTAGAAACAAACAATGGTGCAAACCGCGCGATCGTCTATCTTTTCCTACCGAGCTAAAAATTGGCATTTTTGGATGACCTCTATATCTCAATTACCAAGTGTCGAATCGAAAATCGAGAAAGACATTCGTTTTATACATTATTTATATGAAAACCATCGACCTTAGGAACTAGTTTTTATATTGTTTATTTAAATCTACAGCCAACTCGATAGAATAATTGAAGAGCTAAGTGGATAAAGGTGTTATGTGACATTTTTGAAAATTTTGAGATTTCTACACAGACAACTATTTTAACTTATAATCTATCATTTCAATAAGTTTTTGGGATAATAAACTTTCCTAAATGCGTTTTAATGTTTAATAAAGGTGTTATGTACATATGGTTTTTATATAATTTAATGGATAAAGGTGTCATGATCACATACCACCTTTATCCATTACTGTGCGATATGAAATTGTTTCAATCCAAAACACTTTGCTTTTAAAGTTATGTTATATTGACAGGAATGTGACAAGTTGTGTTAAGTGTTTCTTACTATTATAGTGAAAATGGCCAGTCGTAGTAAACTAATATTGCAAATGGCAATGAATAAACGATTTCATGAATCATGTAAGATGTTTATAAATTGGCTGATATTTGGAAATAGTGCTTATAGTGTTTTAATCCACATATTCATTTCGTTTAATTTCGAAATGGTATGAGATGGTACAAGAGTCGAGATGGTACTTGAGTATCTAATTGCTGTAAACACATTTATACCTTTTGGCAATTCAGCAGAAATCAGTCACATAGTGGCAATTTTTTCCCAGGCAAGTTTTAATAATGTTTTAAAAACAAAACATTATCAATATAAAATGCAATAATAAAATACGAATTTACCAAAGTATTCTAGCAAATTAGTCTGTAAATCAGAAATACTGGAAAATGACGCTTTGCGGTGTTGATTTTTGTACAAACATTTTTATGCTGACAAGTAGAAGAGGGCTGGACCGTAGAAATTTTTATGACAAGAGCAAAACTGATATCTGGTATGGCTTCTGCCCACCCAATATTTTGAAAGAGCATTAAATTGTTTAAGGCAAATCTGGCGAATTCCGAAATTCTTGCGGAAAAAATAATAAGTATGGTAATTACGCCAATCAAGTCAAAGGTCATTTGGGTTTGTAAGGTTATCGTTTAAGAATTACAGGGTTCGCTATGCTTACATCTATTGTTAAAAAAAATAATAAAAAAAAATAAAATAAATAATACTAAAGAATACGGAGAAAATTACAAACTAGCTTTCGAACAACAAAAGCGTGACGGAGCAAAAGTTACAGTAGATAGAACGATTTGTTTTCTTACTTTAGATCTTCAGCAAACCATGCCGCTGCCAATATTAAGCACATCGAAAGCATTTTACCTTCGTCAAATGTGGTTTTACAATCTTGGCATACATACATTGAGGAATACTGAAAAAAAAAAAAACGTTCTTTTTCACATGGACTGAAGATATGGCCAGCCGTGAAAGCCTAGAAATTGCTAGTTGCTTACATACCTTTTCACAAATTTACAATGAATATTTCCAAAAAAAGATCGATCACATTATAATATGGCCCGACTCCTGTCGTGGACAAAATAGAAACTTCAATATCATTACACTTTATCATTTGTTGATTTTAAAGAGAGAATTTAAAGTTATCGACCATAAATTTTCGGAGGTGGGACATTCATATTTAGATTCAGACAGAGACTTTGGCAGAGTCGAGAAAATTTTAAGGAAACATCAAAACATCTACGTTCCGGACCAGTATCGAGAAATTTTAAGAACTCCCAAAGACGCCGTTGTCATAGATATGAAGAATCATTTCAAGGATATTGATGGAATTGCCTCAAAACTCAATTTGTACAACAGGAAGAAAAACTTGAACAATGAAAATGTTTATTTTCACGACGGTATAAAATGGCACCTACGGGTGCTACTATTACATCACTAGATGAAATGACTCCATTTTACAAAGTCAATATTTTAAAGAAAAGGAATATGCATAAGATAAATTCCGACTGTATTGCTCTAACGGTGTTTAATGAAAACAAGGGCAGCCTAAGTGTAGGAAAACTGGCCAATCTTAAAGAACAATTACTATTCATAAATGAATGGTAAGGCCGTATTATCACAACATACTTGGAAATGACCAAACTGTGGCTCAAAACCGTAGAACTGTCCGACTACCTAAAAATTGTACAATGTTTTAATAATAATAAAATATGTTTAATTTCTTAACACTTTTATTCACTAATTCCTTATTGATTTCAGAGAAACTTATGAACGGATGAAGGTGTTATGTACATTAATTTTTTAAAATTTTCGAAAATAATGACAACTGACAACTTTAGTTATTTGTCTCTGAAAAGTACATCAAATGTCAATACCATCGCAAAATGCAAGCTATATAGTCGTTATAACAAAAAAGTTCTCGCCTAAAAACTTTCGAGTTAAATTACTCAATAACGTGTTTTTGTGACATAACACCTTTATCCACTTAGCTCTTCAATTGTTAGTGGCGGAAATATACTGTCTTGATTAATGTGAATTAATTTTTGAGTTTCAATTTTAAAATGATTAGTACAGTAAGCGAAGCAGTAAATAAAAATGGTAAAATTCCCTTCCCGAAAACGATGAAAGGAATTTCCTTAATTTTTTTGTAATATGCTTTATAAAATACGTACATCAAAATCTATATTGTCACAATGCCTGCTTTTTATTTTTAAAGGTGGAAACCACCCCTAAAAACTGAAAAAATAACTCTTTTAATTTTACGAATAAATTAACGAAAATCCATATACTTATGTTTTTTGAGGTCGCTGAATATGACTGGGGTTAAAAGTTATGAGACGAAAATATTAAGGGTTGAAATCATCCTTAAATACTGAAAAATTAATGTCTTCTAATTTTACGATTAAAATCACGAAACTCCACCTCATATGTTTCTTAGCTCGTTGAATATGATTATGAGATCACAATATAGGAAGGACGAAAATGTTAAATACTGAAAAATTAATAATTCTTAAACATGCTAAAGTAAAAGTGTAATGCAACCCGCTTTTTCTGCGTATTCTTCGAAAAATAGACGGCTATTGCTGGTTTCTCTATAGACATTTAAAATGCGCGTACAAACTGAAAAGTTTCAATATTATTTCAAACTATCATATCTCTGGAACAGAGATATGATATGACAATTCTTCGTTTTTTATATGCTTCATTTCATTCTTATATCAAGTTTTTAATGCCTGCAGTACACTCTCGCCGAGACCGCTCGGCGAATGTCTCGGCGAGACATTTACCAAGGGACCAGGAAGCACGAGGGCGATGTGTACACTCTCGCCGAGACCGCTCGGCGAATGTCTCTGTTTTTAGTAATGTGAATGAAAGACATGGATATTTTTACAATTAATTAATTTTATTTATTTGCTTTTATCATGATTGGAAAATATTATTTAGGTATTAAGCAAATCACAACTTACACACTTTTTTATTTATTACGAAATTACCTACTTTCTGTATATTGTTGTCCTAATCTGGGCACGCTAATATACTAATTAGGTAAATATTTAAAAACACTCATTGGAGAATCAATCAAAACAACTACTCTTGTAGCTAATACTGACGAAGTATTGAATTACATGACATGATTCCTAGCATTTTAAAGAAAAAAATTATGTTGAAAATAATATTTTCTAATAACGACATGGACGTTGCTGAAATTGCCGCTGCTGCAGCTTATTGTGCGTTTGCATATTTTAATTATGTGCATATATACAAAAAATATAAAATTGAAAATCCTTGGAAACCAAAATTTTAATTATTATTATTTACCTCACTGTATAACAATGAAACATGCCTGAATTAATAAAGGGTGTAGGTTAGTTAAGGTTAAGCATATGAAAAATGCCCATAAAGGAAATTACATGAAATGGACATCAAAATATTCCCTTGACTATAAAAAAAATATTTGTTACAATATTATTCCAGAAATCCAAATCGATAAAATTCTCAGAATATGTTAGTTATGAGGTAATCTTTGCAGAACGGCAATCAACCCCCTCATCTGTAGCCTAATAACCCAGCCAACCACCATTTTTAAATAAAATTAATAAATTAAAAAGCAAATTAGCCTTATAAATGCTTCTAAACTATGTATGATGTTTTAGGGCACCAGATTTTAGGTTTCTCAGGTTAAGTTTACTTAATTTTTCTCCAAGAAGTATGGTTTCCAAACGTTTTTTTGTGTAATGTAGTACAAAAATTATGTTAACAATGCATCATCGGAATGATCCAGAATGGACTCTCGTCATCAGAATGACCTAATTACTAACAATATAATAAACTTTCGAATTGATATGAAAATAAACAAATGAAAACAAAATAGAACAAAATTGTAATGTGTAATACCTATTTAAAAAAATGAAATAAAACAAGAAGTTACAAAATCTACTACGTACTTACTTATTAAATATTTGGTTAAAAAGTGTGTCAATTTCATCGTTATTTAAAACTTTAAAATATTTTGATGAAATTGGAACCGGTGCATCTTTTAATTTGCTCAAAATTCCAGTGCACTCCAGCTCCTGCCTATCTTCATTATTGGGCCAAAAGAAAGTTTTACTGTTTCGGGCCATGAACCAAACAAGAATCTTGGTACCAATTTCTGTCTGTCTGTAATTAATTCGTGCACAGAAGACACTGCACTATCACCCACTTTTTGTTCCTTGAATTTTGAACACCCTGTATATGAGTTAAGTTTGAAATAAAAGTCACTTTTCACGAGAGAAAATAAAATAAGTTTTTATTTTTGTTCACGTTCTCACAATACTTGATTTTTGTTAAATAGAACTTAATTAGAGCGATTAGTTAATTAGTACGATTAATTAGAACGACTGGATAAGCACTAGAGTAAAAATTTGCCTTTGAGTTTTATCGGGTTTCGACGTAATATTTTTTTCTGAATTGATCTGGAAGATCTTTATGGTCGATAATTTTCAAATGTTTTCGTCAATTAGGTAAGTTGCAACAAATTTTTAATTAACAATTGCCCTTTTTGCAAAAATTCAGCTCCCCCAGACAAGAGCAAGTGAGAATATACTAGGTGCCCTCGGCCTCGCGGCTTGTGTTCCCTTTGACTCGTGGCCAAAAAACCGACACAAATCGGAGCGAGGCGAGGCGAGGCGAAGCGAGGGCGCACGGGGCGATGCGAGCGTAGCAAGTACACTCTCGCCGAGGCGTTGCGAGGGCAGGCGAGTGCATTAACGAGACAAGGCGAGGGCACACGGGGCGATGCGGGAGCAGCAAGTACACTCTCGCGCTCGCCTGCCCTCGCAACGCCTCGGCGAGAGTGTACTGCAGGCATAATAATCTTGAGGTTCCAGCGGCAGGGGGGCAGCCTTGTCAGTACCTTTGAAGTTTGGCAGGGCGACCGCTGGGTAGCGGCAAAGTTTGTTCGAGCCAGCAGTGGCGAGGTCAGTTTCAGCCAGCGAAGGACAAAATACATGCGGGCTTGCCTGCCGTGAAACGGACATCGTCTCTTTGAAGTTCCGCCGAAAGTATGACATTACGGTCGTTCACCACCACAGTTGTCTAATTCCAGAAACGTTATAATGTTTGAAATAAATAACTGCACCGAGAATTCATTTTACTTCCACATCGACGTGGTGGAGTGGAAGTATAGTAACAAATTATTTGTACTCAAGGAACTAACACGCCACTCGTGTCGTCGCCGATTTTTATTCATTTGTGTGGTGTCTACAGTTTTCATTTCCTTTGTTTAATTAATTTAGTAAAAAAAAATATGGCTGGTTTTAAATATGATACTGTTAGATTAGACAAACTTGTGGAGATAAATCCCTGTATTTGGGACAAAACTAATGAAAATCATAAAAATAAAATAGGCAGTTGGCAGTAAATTAAATATAATTTGTTAACTGCTGCCATGTTACTGCTCACACTTGCACACTTAAAAAAAATACTCTAGTTTAAGCTGACAGCTGATTCCGCCCAGCATGCCCGCTAAATGTGAAAAGCTCCTCCCGTTGTCGTGCCGGTGCTGGTGAAAACGCCCTTTCGGCCCGTAAGCGCACGCACTAATTCACCCAGCCGTCGTACACACTTCCAACTGCGAGGCCCAGCACATAACAGGAGATTAAAAAAGTAGCAAGAAAAATACCAGCACGCTGGCCACAGCATGCTGTGTCGTGTGTAACCCCTTTACGCTCGTTTCACACTATACGGTTTTGATCGTACGGTAAAGAACCGTACGGCTTTTTGTCGTGACATTGTTGTTTTCACATTGCACGGTTTTTTGCCATTGTAAGCTCAACATTTTCATTTCATTTGTAATAATAAGACAATTATACGACAATTTCATGTTCTGATTTTTTGTTTTTTAATAAGTATTAAATATTCTTACCAAACGCATTTTTATTTTGTCTTCCATCGAATCAAAATCTTGTTTCAGTTCTAAGCAAACTTCCAGGCTTTCTTGTGGCAATTCGATCTTTATAAACATTCAAAGTTTTGTCCCATAGCACAGTCCTACTTTGAACCAAGGCTATCAAAACTTCCGCATCAATTTCATCCATTTCCCAAAAGTTAATAATTAATAATTCAACAAAATAATGTAGCTGCCGTACGGCTCAAAACCGTTGAATGTGAAAGCACGCATTTAGTTATGTAGACCACTGAGTCAAAGGTGCCGTACGGCAACCGTCGAATCCAGTGGCAAGGGACGGCTGCTGCACGGCACGGCACCGGCGTTTTGCCGTCATCGTATAATGTGAAAGGTCCCATGCTTTTCTTCACTCCACTAAAAGAATGCGGCCGCACGGCTTTTTACCGTACGATCAAAACCGTGTAGTGTGAAAAGAGCGTTATGGTTGTTGAGATATTTCAATTTTAAATACATAGTTTTCTTGCGTATGCGCTCAAGTGCCATCAAACTATTCATTTCTTTATAAGCTTCAATTTTGTACTCTTACCATTTTTTTTAAAAAAATATTTTCTGAGCAATTTTCAAAAACCCGTTTTTTTTCAAAAAATTATGAAAATTTTCATGATTGAAAATGGGTACAAAATGAAAAATAATTATTTTAAAAATTTTCAAAAATTCGAGCGTGTTGGTAATAATACGCATTAACAATATCTAAAATTTTAAAAAAATTTGAATTAATAAGAAATTAGAGCAATTAGACTAAAAAAATGACGCGTAAATTTTTAAATGCGCTACTTTTACTTCCACGTCCAGTGGAAGTATAGTAACGACAAAAAATTTTTAAAAATTTTTATTGTCCAAATAGGCTTAAAATGTCATGAAACGTCGAGATTTTAAGTTTGAGCGAAAAAAAAATTTCTGTCTGTCGGTCGGTCTGTCTGTAACTTTTTTTTGTGCGCACGTTTACTCTGGAACCGTTTAAGATATTGACTTTAAATTTGGTACACATATGTACTTTAACGAGTTCTAGAACTAGATTATATTTTCATCTTGTTCCGTCGAAGGGGGGGGGGGGTAAATTGGGGTAAATTTGGGGTAAATGGGTAAATTAAGCAGGTAAGAGTCCATGAAATTGGTATATAGTATATACAAGAGAAGCTAAGGTCTCAAAAAAATTTTTGGCATTAGCCACCCCCATTACCACCCCCACCTCCTTATTAAAGGGGATGAAAAAAAATTGTGATTTAGTGTATGTACAGGAACCAGAAACCTCAAAATATTTTTTTACTTCATCCACCCCCCTATCACCACCCCCACCCCACTACCGATGTGGGGTATCGTTTTATGGGTTTTTGTGGTAGAGGATTTCAAATATTATATTATTAAAGTTCCATAAACAATTATTTTCACATACAAAGTTTTTTCGTTGTGAGTGACTTGGGTAGAGAATCTGGATGTGGAAGTAGTGATTCCTTGGGCAGCGGTTTTTTGTTTGTAACTTTTTTAGTTTTTATTATAAATGGTTGTAATACGTCTCAATCGAAAGATTGATTGAAAATTTTTACACGAATAAAATTTTTTCGCATAGTTGTAGATTTTCAGTAATTTTAGATTTTAACGTCGTTTTTTTTTTAACGTTTCGGTGCCATTTTGAAAATGCAATATTTCCAAAACTAAACATCGCAGAAAAAAAAAAGAAAAAACCATTCGATTTGTTTTCGTAAATGCTTTCATTTTCTACCCTTGCATTTTTTTCGAGTAATAAAAAAAAACTTATAGGAATACTGATTTTAAGGGGTGAAAACTGCAATTTTCAGTTCGCTCTATCTCGAAAAATATGCATTTTAGCAAAAAAGTGTATGAGACCTTTCTTTCTTATAATCTGATTCTCTATCAGATTATGTGTATTTTTTGTTTTTTTTTTGTGAAGGGGTGGGAGGGAACCACCACCCCTGACCAAAAAGCAGGAAAAATGACAATATAGATTCTTATGTACATATTTTATGAAGCATGTTGAAGAAAAAAATTTGGAAATTCATTACATCGTTTTCGGGCTGGAATTTAAAAGCTTCACTTACTGTACTAGATTGAAAAGTACAGAGGGTCAGCTTCCGCCTCCGAAGCGGACTTTTCAAATATGCAAGTACTAAGAGATTATCCTCTCATATACTTTCTCTAGATACAGATACGTAAATAACGAATGACACACATGCCAATAAAATTTAATATAAGATTTCTTTAATACGACAATGTATCGTAAAAGAAATCTTACCTATTAAATCAAACTTTCTACTATAAGTATTTAAGGTTATTTTTGAAGTGTTTGTTTTAAATGTCTTAATGTCAGTTTTGTTGAAAAATCACAGTTTAACAATATAATAAATATAGGTAGGTAGTTCAAGTAAAAAGAAAATAAGCCCAATGTTAATTAACCTTTATCTGGCTTAAAGAAATTTAAAAAACCGCTGCCCAAGGAATCACTACTTCCACATCCAGATTTTCTATCCAAGACACAACGAAAAGATTTTGTATGTGGAACTAATTTTTTATGGCTTTATGACTTTAATAATATAATAATTGAAATCCTCTACCTCAAAAACCCATAAAACGATACCCCACATCGGTAGTGGGGATGGGGGTGGTGATAGGGGGTGGTAGTGGGGGTGGATGAAGTAAAAAAATATTTTTAGGCTTCTGGTTCTTGTGCACACACTAAATCACATTTCTTTTCATCCCCATGGGGTGGTAATGGGGGTGGCTAATGCCAAAATTTTTTTTGAGACCTTAGCTTCTCTTGTATATACTAAATACCAATTTTATGGACTATTACCTGCTTGATTTACCTATTTACCCCAAATTTACCCCAATTTGCCCCCCAACCCTTCGACGGAACAAGATGAAAATGTAATCTAGTTCTAGATCTCGTTAAAATATATATGTGTTCCAAATTTCAAGTCAATATCTCAAACGGTTCCAGAGTAAACGTGCGCACAAAGAAAGTTACAGACAGACAGAAATTTTTTTTTCGCTCAAACTTAAAATCTCGACGTTTCATGACATGCTAAGCCTATTTGAACAATACAAATTTTTGTAAATTTTTTTGTCGTTACTATACTTCCACTGGATGTGGAAGTAAAAGGAGTTTATCCAACACAGGCATAGAATATGGCTATTACTAATGGTGATGTATTACACACTAGTGAGAGAATATTGTAAACTCCCTGTATCGTTGATCCGAAAATTATAAGACCAGGGTAACACTAAACACTAATTTATTAATTTGTGTACTAATTAAAACAATTCATTACTTCACTAATATTACACTGTGTACTATCATTCATTATTTCAATCACTTTGTTTACTCCTTGATCTATTCCAGGGTGTATTTAATACACCCTGATCTATTCTCACTATCTGACCATCGAACTGTACTTAAACTAGACTCAAACTGTCCACTCTGAACTTCTCCACGCCTTTATATAGTTTTAGGTAGTTCGCTTCTGGAAGATTCTACTGTTCTCCAGCAAATGTCACCATTCTAGATATTTCCAGATAGATGCCTAGACTTTGGCACCGCGCGCATTTTCCACATTTTTAAAATTAATAAGCTCTTACCTCTATATTTTGAAATGAGACAGCAATTACAACAGCTTCCAAATTTAGAAACCATATTTTCTTGTCAACTACTAAATCTGTCAGTTTAAAAACATTATATATCTATTTTGCTATACATTTATAGGGTGTTTTTAAGATTTATAAGCTCTTACCTCTATATTTTGAAATGAGACAGTAATTATAACAGCTGCCAAATTTAGAAATCATATTTTTCTGTCAACTTTGGAACCAGGTACATTAAAAACAATTTGTATCCGTTTTGCTATATATTCACGGGGTATTTTTAATGTTAATAAGCTCTAACTTCTATTTTTTGAAATTTGACAGCAATTATGGCAGCTGCCAAATTTAAAAATCATATTTCCCTGTCAACTACTAAATCTGGCATTTTAAAAACAATATATATCTATTTTTCTATACATTTATAGTGCATTTTTAAAATTAATAAGCTGTAACCTCTATATTTTGACACTTGACAGCAATTATGACAGCTGCCAAATTTGAAACTCATATTTTCCTGTCAATTACTAAATCAAACAGATCAAAAACAATATATATCTATTTTTCTATACATTTACAGGGTATTTTTAAAATTAATGAGCTCTTCCATCTATCTTTGGAAATTTGACAACAATTATGGCAGCTGCCAAATTTAGAAATACATATTTTCCTGTCAACTTCGGAACCAGGTACATTGAAAACACTATATATATATTTTTCTGAACACCAACCTGTTATTGTATAAACTATTTATCTAAAAATCGTATTTTTTTATATTTGACAGTAATTTTGACAGTTGTCAACAACCAAATCAAAAATTCATCTAGACAGATCAATAGCTGATTAAAAGACGAAGATTTAAAAAAAAATTGTTACGAAAACTCAAATTTACGGCCCGTTAGAATAAATTTAATAGAAAAAACAGTATTTTTCTGTAAAAATATATTTTATCAAAAATTTTAAAAAATGAAAAATGAAATTTCAAAATCCGGCTAGAGGGATCGATAGGTAAATTCAAGACGAACATTTAAAAAAAAAAATGTCTCAATAACTTAAAATGTACGACCTCTAGAGTAATTTGGGTAGAACACTGGCATTTCTGGCCACTGTGAGACAGCCGGCACATAGAGCCCTATGTGGACTGCCCAGTTTCAACCTGGTGAGTCAAATAAAATAGGAAGGAATTATTAGTAGCCCGTCGGGCAGAGCGCGAAAAGCCTTCTCTTTCTTGACCTACCCAATACTGAAGTATAACCAGATGGGACCTTCACTACTTAATAAAGCATGTTATTTTACATAGGAAATCAAAATTGACGACACTCTCCATTGGTCGAGACCGAAGATATAAGAAAAAAACTAAAAAAAAAAGAAATTTAGAAATTTAAGATTTAATCAAATATAACTTTAGAACTAAAACAGATAAAAATACAATTTTTTTTTGGTTTTGACAAATAAACATTGCTTTTTAATTTGAAGTATAATTTATTGCAATAATTAAAAAATTAACATAAAAAAACTAGCAAAATTCACAAATCAGCAACATTTTTCTAATTCTTAACTCGCCATAACTCGCTTATATAACGAGGTATTCAATTTTTTCTTTCACCAAAAACTGACAAATTTAATAGGCTTCATTTTGTCTCGATTCATGCTGGATCTAATTTTTTAACTAAAAGCTCTGCAGCCCTTGAAACACAACGAAGCACAGTACGGCGACGAAGACGCGAGGCTTCCTTTCCCGCCCCCGCTACTTTCTCGGCCCATCAAGAAACATATCGGCTGCTGGCCTCATTATTGTCTGGATATATATTAATAAGTATATACTATTTTACTTACTTGTAGACTATTACAGTTTATGTATATTGTAGATTCATTTTTATCAATGGAGAAAAACTACATGTTTGTTTTACGAAACTGCTGAAAGCAGTGAAAATCTAATGGTAAAAAACCAACTGTTACTGGCATCAAGTCTATTATTAATTGTGCAAATGAAAGAAAATATGCAATTTCATTAAAATTTTTATAAAACAAAGTGGTGGCACTTATTTGCACACCCTTCGATACCGATTTCATTATTCTTGTCTGACATCTTTTTATAATAAATAACATTAGCAAAGATAATACGTATTATCTCTGATATTAGTAACGCGATAAAAAAATGCAAGTGAGCCTTCATGTAGTTATAATAAAGAAAAAAAATCAGTTTAAAATAAAATGGCATTGTCTGATTTGTGGAAAATTCAGAAAAATTAAGAATAAATTAAGAACATCTTTAAGTACCAGTTTGTACAGGAACGGGTGCGGAAACTAGAAAAAAATATATATTAAAGCTGCAGTGTCGCATTGTGATACAGAAATACAAGGCAGGTTACACATTTATTCAGATTTATTTGGGCTAATGGAAATTATCATAAAATTTATTATGCAAAATATATTAGCAAAAAAAAATTAAATGTGTACAAACTAAACAACTGAAAGAAAAAAATGAATTTAAAGTAGCGTTAAATATTTTATTTAAGGAGATTTATCTTGCTGTTTTGCAAAAAAGAATTCTTAACTCTAATATTTCTAAAAACACGCCTTAATGATATATTTGAAGAAATGACGGAAGAAAAATTAGATTATTATAGCAGTGGAAATATAAAAAAGAAATTAGAAAAGCATTTAAGCAAACAAAGTGTTTTGTGAACACAAAGAAAATACAACAACAGTTCATTCAAGTGATAATAAAGCTAAAACGATTTTTGTTGTCAGTCACAAGTGATCAGGCGAAGAAAACTTGGTTCATGAGAATGAATTGACAATTCCTGATAAAGCTGCCGGTATCTTAAGAGAAGCTATAGCTGGATGTTTTAAAACTATAAAAAAACACGACTACTAATCTGAATGAACATAAATGTAAACAAGAAGTTTCAGATTTGTTATAAACATTTATGTCGTGGATACTAAATATGTCAGGACAGACAAATTTGATTTAAACGTTATTTCTATAGTAATGGAATTTATATTAATACTTATGGAAAAAAAAACAATCAGCTTAGGCCATTTTTTTAATCCTTTACATATCACTACATGTGTTTCGTGCCGTCAGAAGAAAAAGAACTTAATGATATGCTTTATTCTTTTGGCTATGGTTATTCCTACGATGAAATACGTACATTTTTAACGTCTTTAGCTAGTCACGTATTAGTAAAAACTGGTGACGACATTTTTATACCACCTGGAGTTCCTCCAGTAAGTTCTGAAGAAAACAATTACATTTATCGCAGCGATAATTTTGATCAAAACGAAGACAGGCTAGATGGTAAAAATCCCACTAGGAATAGTATTATTTAAAAAAAAGAACAGCCTATTTACACAAGCATATTTAGATCGTCTATCCAATTTTAACCGATTTTAACCCTTCCAGTTTACATGAAAACAAAAATACAGTTATGTACAAATATCCAACTAATCGTTCAGAGCCTCTACGAGTTAGTGAAAGCATGCAAATAATTGTTTTGATTATGTGGTTACCTCTGACATTTTATGGAAAATATTAAAATATACGAAGCAAAGTAAAAACTTTACTGGCTGGCATGATTTTACTTCCACATCCAGTGGAAGTATAGTAACGACAAAAAAATTGTAAAAAATTTGTATTGTTCAAATAGGCTTAGAATGTCATGAAATGTCGAGATTTCAAGTTTGAGCAAAAAAAAAATTTCTGTCTGTCTGTCGGTCTGTAACTTTTTTGTGCGCCCGTTTACTCTGGAACCGTTTGAGATATTGACTTGAAATTTGGTACAGATATGTACTTCAACAAGATCTAGAAACTATTGGTTATATTTTCATCTTGTTCCGGTAGGTAAATAGGTAAATCAAGCAGATAAGAGTTCATAAAATTGATATTTAGTATAGACAAGAGAAGCTAAGGTATCAAAAAAAATTTTGGCATTAGCCACCCCCATTACCACCCCCACCCCATTATTAAAGGGGATGAAAAAAAATGTGATTTAGTGTGTGTACAAGAACCAGAAACCTCAAAATATTTTTTTACTTTATTCACCCCCACTCCCACCCCCTGTCACCACCCCCACCCTACCGGTATCGTTTTATGGGTTTTTGGGGTAGAGGATTTCAAATATTATATTATTAAAGTTCCATAAACAATTATTTCCAGATACAAAATGTTTTCGTTGTGTGACTTGGACAGAAAATCCGGATATGGAAGTAGTGATTCCTTGGGCAGCGGTTTTTACAATGATATATCTGAAAATCAGTTATATCTGTCTGATACTACCTATTATTTTCACTTTATTAATGCACCACCCGCATAGTACGACACCATATATAGCAGATTATTGCAACTAATATCATATTATTCAATTTGATTTGTTAATTTTATCATCTTACAATAAAGGAAGATAATTCTAAAGCTTTTGTTACGGCCGCTGATTGTAGCCTTGCGCGATTTATGGTGAACGCGGGATGTACCGGGAACGAGTGGGGAAGCCTCGCGACTCCGTCGCCGTAGCGCGCTTCGTTGTGTTTAAAAGGCTGTACCGATTTTATTTACAGAGCTAGACCCAGCATTAATTGAAACGAATTGAAGTCTGAAATTTGGCAGTTTTTGGTGAATAAAACATTCGAATAGCTCAATACATAAGCGAGTTACAATGAGTTAGACCTTTCAAAAAAATTGACAATTTGTGTACCATCTAAATCAACGTCAATTTTTTAATGTTAAAGTTATTATTTTTGTAATAAATTATACGTCAAATTAAAGAGAATCGTTTGTACTATAAAACCAAAAAATATATATAATTTTATCTTTTTTGTTTGAAAGTTATTCGTGGTTGAATTTGAATTTTGTTATTTTCATTTTTTATTGTTTTTTTCTTGTAACTTCAGTCTCGACCAATGGAGAGTGTCGTCAAAAGTGATTTCCTATGTAAAAAAACCTGCTGAAAAAAATGAAATAGGTTTTAATTGGTTATACCTCGGTATTGGGTTAGTGAACGATAGAGCCAGCCATCCGACGTACTATAGGGTCAAAAACAAATAGTGAAATAGTGAAATATTTTGAGAAAACGAACTTTCAATTATCGCTAGGATTATGAAACAGTATTATTTTACGGTATAATGTAGCGCAATGTAGCTTACGCATATTTTTCATGTTTAACCACTTGGCCTCTGGTAATTTGTGACTGACTGGCTCACATTTTCCGATTCCATCTACGAATTTCCAACAATAATTCTGAATTTTCTGCATGCGTTCAGAAGAAATTGCTGTGAGACAGGGGCCCATAAACAGTATATCGCATAAACAAACAACTTAATTCTTTTACTACTTTCTAAATTTAAATCTTCGTTTTCATCTGGTTCGTCTGGATTTACCTCACTATCTATATCTATATTTACTTCGTCATCGTCGTCAGGTAACTCAATGTTTTTAAATTCAAGGTTACAAGTTTCGCCGCGACACATTTCAAACCCAAAAATGTCTAACGGATTTGCCTATCATAGTGTTGCCACCTTGGGAAAGGAAAAAAAGAAAGAAAATTGCGTGTGTATTTCTGTTGTTTAGGTAAGTGTGTATAAATATATACATATATAAATAATAGTATGTATATTGTTACGTATATTTCTATTTTTACAATTTGTTGCCTTGTTGAAGAACAGCTTTTACAGCGTCTGTGCTGTTCTAAGCTGAACTTTGCCCTTTCGTGTCATTACTGAATGAAGTGTATTATTATTATTATATATGTAAGCGATTTATTTGACGAGTGTATGAAATTAATTTAATTTTTAAAAATTCTGTATGAAATAAAAATAATTATTCTTAAATAGTTGTGTATATAATTACTGCCGTTACATTTTAAAAATATAAAAAATATAAACCAACATTTTATGACTGCCCAATCTGCGCACCGCTACGCGAGTAATGTTTTTTTTTAAGCGAACTAAAGAAATAGCACTTCAAAATGGTACACATGATTTTTCGACACTGCATTCCATTCAAAAGACATTTAACTTTAATTGGATTTTTTTATGCAAAAAAATGTTCTATTTTTTCCAATTAAATTTTCACCAGATTTTTCCGAATGATGACGATATAGAAAAAATTTGTAAAAATTGAACAACTCTCAAGAATAGAATTTTTCTTCTCATAGCAAAATCTGACAGAAAGTGAAGTACTTCTAGCCATCTTTCGAAGACCCTTTTTTTTTCAAAAAAATTGAATATATCAAAAAATAATGCAGAGATCGATTTGAAATTTTTGTCAGATGTCCCCTCCTATATAGCACATACTTTAGTAAAATCTCAAAAATGTCTCTAAAATATTACTTTTTCAAAATTTCGGTTTTTTTTTAATTTACTCCCGACCTATTAAAGCTATCTTAACATTCAAAAGCTCATTTTATACGTTTTTTTTAAATACCTATGACTTTCCCATTTGAACTTTCCTCTTGGATTATTAGCCTTCTATTTAAACGCAAAAAACCGACTTTTCAATTTTACGAACCCCCTTATCCGGTATGACATCAGTTGGCAAACTATAAGTGCTTGTTGTAGATGTCCAACCCATCAACTTAAAACAATAAAATCGTGGTTATGTATTTTCGCCACATTTTAATACTATTCGTGATAATTCGACCGGACTATTAAGAAAATTAGCTAATCGATCTAACAGTATCATGGATAACTTTTTCTTGCGTGACTAATGTATATAATTACCATGATTTAATACACCCTGATAATTACACACTACTACAGTAGTACGTACAATAAATAACTATTAACATGCCAATAAACGATAAAAATCTGTCGTTTACAAATGTCATCTCATTCTTTTGTTTTATAGTGTATGAAAACTCTTAGTGCAAAGGTAACTAAGATTCAATAAAACCTATTTTGATTTTTGATATTATTTTTTATTTTTATATGAATGGAAAAAAACAAATAGCACAGATATGAAATGGATATCAATGAAATCAGAAAAAAAAGAAGTTTTCGATAAAAAAAATCGGCAGCTACTGGAAGCGGCTGGATCCTCCCCACCCGGTGGATCTTTGAACCCGAAAAGAGCACTAAAAAATATGAACGATCTCATTTAATCATATTTATTAAGTTGAAATATTTTTTTCATATTAAAATAGAAAGAAAAAGAGTCTTGTGATCGGTGAGATTTGAACCTACGAATTTGAGTGTTAAATTTATAGCTAACACTAATACTCTTATTGCGATCTCCAAGGTCACTTTAAAACTATACAATAAAACTTCGAATAAAACCAAATGATCTTCAAGACAGCCTTAGGATCACCATAAATCAGCTTCTAGCCAAAAAGGGCCCATCCTAAAATGGTCTCCAAGACTAAATTTTAAAACTATGTTAAAACCATTTAGTTTTAATTTTATATTCTTAAATAGTTTTCAAGGCAACTTTAAATTTATGTATTAAAACTTATTAAATGACGTTTTGCATTTAAAATATCTTGCAGCAGACTAAATTACCTTGAGAATAATTATAATTAATCCTGAAATGGTTTTATTTTGTTTATTAAAGTCGGACAACTTTTATGTGTGAAATAGGCAAGTGTCTATAATGGCAGAATGGTAATATTTTAAACGTACCGCATATATAAAGCAGCTCATAAATAATATTCAAATGCAAACGATTCTGGTAAAGAATTTACCAACGGATGACACTTTTCTGACAAAATATAATAAAATACTTCTACATAACTCGAGCGCCATCAATTTAATGTTTTTTTTATTATTTAAAAAATATCGTCAAATTTTATTTTGCATCTAAACATCTAAATGCATTTTTTTATTAAATTGCATGTTTGGACACATATCGTTCTTCAGTTATTTAAGAGGATGTAAGGCGCATATATTTCAATAATAATATTTTCTTCTTTTGCTATTGAAAATGTCCATCATGGCTGAGTCTGTGTTTTATACCGTGCGTGTAATTGCCCATTAGGCATGTACATTCTCGTAGCGCGAGAGATATGACAACACAGCGCAGTAAACTCAGCCAGCTGGCACACGCGATGTTGTAATTCTTACTCCCTATGCCTAGCCCTCCACTACACACACGGTATAAAACATGGCGCGATCTAGATTAAAACTGATTGCAAGTTTATGGAACATTTTAAATCGTATAAGGCTTAAAACAGCGTTTTATTTACCACTTTAAGTACAATTACTCGCAGACGTCTATTTACTCTTCATTTTAAAACTGAGTTGCTTTAATATGTTCAAACTCGTGGCCTTATTGATTTTAAGGTGGTCTGGCGCGCGAATGAAATCCTAACCTTACAAATTGTGCCGGTTTTGTGATTGCTGCGTTTTAATTTAAAATACTTGTCGCTAATATATTCCATTTTAAATAGATGTTCTAATTTTCTTTCACGTATAAAGTAGGTACACGTGGACTGCACTGGTTCACTAAATTAGCTTATTGAGAAGATGGCGTTTTCTCCGAATGTGGAGAGGGTAGAATTAGTTTTAATAAAGTCGACAAAAATCCAACAGGCATTTCTTTTAACCAAATTGACTAAATTAAAACCTCTGAGCTCTAAAATATTCTTAATATATTTAAAAAGTAAAAATTATGTTTTTGGATTTAATGTGGAATTTTATTGAGCATATAGGCTTTAGATAAAATAGTTTTCTTAATGAGTTTTAATGAGTACATCAAGGGTAATTCAGAAAACTGCATTAAAACTATTTGTTCCAAAATGGATTGTTTTAAAACCAACTCGCTATTTAATCCTTTAAAAAAGCAAATTATTTTAAAATAGCCAATGCCAAGAGTATTATAAAACCAGTCTCGAAACCAGTATAAGATCATTAGAGCGTTAAGAGCAAATAGTGTTTTTATTTCATTTTAAATAGTGCATTAAATTCTTTGCATAAGAATAAGTGGTCTTTAAGAACTTTTGCTTTACCTTAAGGTAACTTTAAAACCAATATCCTTTTATTGAACATATTAAAACACTTTTAAACCCTAAATAAACCTTCCTTCATAGTTTATTTGCAGGTATATTAACTGTTTTTACAAAATTTCTTGTTACTTACAGCGGTTCGCTTACTTACAAATACAGCAATGGCTCAACAACCCCCTACTTCCGAACCAGTGAGGATGGAACCGATTAGAAAATGGATCGCTAACCCCGGTTACCCCCAAACAACCAATAGCTGCTGAAGCGATCTTGAACTCCGTCTTTTGCCGATGTTCTACCGGGTGTCGAAAAACCATGCTCAATGGTGTGCGGCACTTGCCATGGTACGTGTACGAATGGTGCACCATTAGACGACAATTTGGAAGACGACAACGACAATGATGATGATTTTGCTGACTTTTAAAATGATTAGTTTTTCTGTTAGTTTTAAATTCATTTAGTATCAAAATTTCATTTTAGGTCATTAGAACTCGATTTTTTTTTAATTCGCGATTTTTCCACCCTCTTCTTCTTCTTCTTCTTTTAGCGGGGCGACGAAGGTTCGCCGCACTCAGGCCTTGTGGCCCATTGTGCTACCTCTACGAATTTATTGAATTCCCCCATTCAGGCCGGATTCTAACCCAAGCCAGAATCCTACCTATAGGATTCCTCCACCCTCTGTATCTCGTAATGTATTGATCCTACATAAAAAATGAATCGAAACTTATTTGTAGAAAATTTTATCTAGTTTAATTTTGTATAAGGATACTTTTTCGCTAGAGGAAGTAGTATTCGAGTTATTCAAGACGTGAAAAGGGGACCTTTAAACTACCACCCACCTCCCCCAGCGGTCAGGACTTTTAGTATGTTATTCAGGACAGTCCCTCCGACAACTATACAAAGATTGGCCACTACACGAATTAATTCCCCTATTTTTCCTTCGTTGATTGGACTAAGTCTACCAAACGTTTGGTTAAACTATTAAATATATCTTACACAAGCGTGACTATATAGATTGCTATTTTGTTTTTTAATTTTTTCCACGGAAACCAAATCGAAAGGGTGCATGTGTGATATATAATCCAATAAAGATATCATTTTTCAAAAAAATCTCCCGGCAAGCTGATTTTTTCAGGGTCGATGGAGGGGTGTCTCCCGAGTATCCGGCCAAAAAGTCACAGTCCACACCCCTTTTAGGGGTGTGGACCTTTTAGGGGTGGTAGGGGTGGTTTCTTATTTTTTGTTTTTTTTGAAATTTTCTTTTTCCAGCTTGTATATAGTAATATTCTCTACAACTTTGCCTAATAAAATTTTTTTGTAACTTTGATTTTTGACGGTCCAGCGCCCATTATATGGGAAAACATTCACCATATTTATTTATTATGGTTCAGGAAATATACAAACAAAAGGCTGAATATCTGGTTTTTGCAGGGTTGATTGAGAACTGTCTCCTGAATCTCCAACCAATTTTTTTTTGTTGGGGACTCAGGAGTAAGCCTGCCGACTGCAACGATCTGACGGTCCCGGTCGGGGTGTATGTAGTAGTTTAACTATCAACAGATACAAAACCAGTAGTGATCAAAAGCATCTAGGGGATTAATATTATTGTTCAATATTTCATATATTGTATAGTAGTATTGATCATATGTTGTTAATATTAAGAAATTGTACAATAAATATAAAATAGTCTCCTTTTAATAATAAAAAGACAGGTAGGTAGATATAAATACCTAATCTATAAATATCATTCAGTGTTACTAACTACCCACCTAATTAGTAAGTTTATTAGACATTTTCAAATGAATGAAAGTAAAAACGTACGCATAAAATAAGTTTTATTGTTGAAATAAATTTTCAATTTGGATAGATAAATATGTAGTATGTAGTTTATGTAGGCCCTACATTAATAGCATTCTAATTCGTTCATATCTGCCTGGAAATCTTTAATAATGTTGTTACAGGAACGACATTTGCACTCGTTGCAACATTTTAGGCCTTCCTTAAAACAAGCACATTTTCGATTGTCACAATTTTTATCCGAACAATGAATACTTAACGATTTTCGACAACCGCCACTTCTACGCGACTAATCTGACCAACCCTGCATGCGAGGTGTATTAATTGCGTCCCAATGTCGCATTAAGCGCTGATAAAAAAAATGGCTGTTGCCACCCGGTACATTTTAGGGAAAAATATATTGATTCAAAAACTTTTGTGATTATTAGGCTTTATTTTCTTCGCTGCATGTATGTAAATATTTTCAAAAATAAAAAAGTTTATCGATTGGTGAAGATTTCAATACATAAAATATATATTTTTAGTTTATCTGATTTTTAGAGAAATGAAAGTGCGAATTGTGCCCAAACCGTTTATATTGGTAAAAGCGCTACAGTGTGTGCTTTAATTTGACACAAAACAAATTTCGGTACCTTTAATAGTTTTAAAAATATGGCGGTGGAAACAAAAAAAAACAATTTTATTTAAAAATACATTTTTTTCACTTTTTATTGATTTAAAAAGTTCAAGACCACAAAAAAATGTCGTCAAATATGATTTCATATGCCCGGTGACATACTCAAAGGAACCTAACATGTTTGACCTGGTTCTACGCCAAAAAAAAAAAACGACACGATAGACTTACGAAACCTCTGCTCTAATATAGGTATCGGCGCACGCCAAGTGACGTCACTCTACGGACTGTTGGCCGGCCGAGCGTGTTTCTATTCAAATGCTGTGGCTATTGATTCAATTGAGCTGAAATTTTTTTCTGAGGCTATTGGTTTGTTATACTTTAAAATGGGGAAGAAAAAGTAGGAAACTGCCATATCACTAAATGACCCTATTTTGTGTGCGATTGTAGAATTTTCTGTCCTGGATTCTAATATAAAAGGTTAAAAATTTGTTTTTTTAAGTCAGTAAATGCTTTGATTACTTTATTATTAATTTAAACACAAATTATAATTAAAAATAATTTTTTTATATTAGAAACTGGAAGGTTTTTAACTAATTTCCAAAGCTTTCCATTTCCAAGGCACAATTTTCATTTGTTTCTGAAATAAGATATATGTAGAACTGTCTCCAAAAGAAAAAAGTTCCCAAAACATCCAACTTTTTTAATATTATTTTTTTTTTTTTGTAAAATAAAAACATCCAACTTTTTTTAATATTATTTTTTTTTATAAAATATAGGTCCGAAAAATAAAATTATATTTCTTATCTACATTGTCTTTGTTATTTTTTTTATTAAAACACTGAAAATAATAAATAATAACTGAAATTAGGAGCCATCCATCCATAAATGACGTCACGCTCCAGAGGGGGGGGGGGGGGGGGTCGTAATTAAGTGACTAAGTGTGATAAGCGGGAGGGAGAGGGTCTGACTCAGTGTGACGTAACGAATGGTGAACGAATCAAGAAAAGAAAAATATTGTAATTTTTTTTTTGTTTTTCGCTAGCACCATTCCCTCATGAGGCGGTAATTTTTTTTTTGTATTTTAACTAGCACCCCCCATGAGGCGGAAAAATTTTCTTTTGGATTTCTACTAGCACCTCCCCGCCCCCCCCCCCCAATGAGGCGAAAATATCGTGAATAATAAATAACGGAATCGAAAAAAACATAAGGGGGGGGGTCTCCTATAAGCGTGACGTAATTTTTTGGTTGAGTCTAACTCAGCGTGATAAAACGTGACAATGGGGGGCAGGGGGGTCTAAAATCTTAAAAATTGGCGTGACGTCATTTATGGATGGCCCCTTAGGGTAATTCTTTAGGATACGGCCTTCTGGTTTTTTGACGGTTTTTTATAGCTACATGTAGTAGACACTATTAGAAGCAATTTGTGTATAATGAAATGTGCAAATTAATATTAACCCCACAATCTTACGGGACCGTGGAGCGAATAGGGTTGCTGGGTGGGTAAAACAACGTAAAAAGAGAGGGCTGTTAACAGCAAATTTTGATTTTGTACTATCACATTTGCATGAAAAACGGAATAATTTATCGCAAATCCAATTGTTCGGGATTGTGGTGCAGAGGGGTGTGGGGTGGGTTGAAATAGGGAAGTAGTAAAATCGTTTGTCATTTGACGTGGTTTTGTGTCTTGCTTGCAAGAAGGGCAAGGGACAAAATCAAAATTTGCTGTTAACAGCCCTCACTTTTTACGTTGTTTTACCCACCCAGCACCCCTATTTGCTCCACGGTCCCGTAAGATTGCACATTTCATTATACACAAATTGCTTCTAATAATGCCTACTACATGTAGCTATAAAAAAAAGAAAGGTGTTAAAAATGAAAAACAAAGATACATAATTTTGATCAACTTTCACTGTGGCGCGTTACTTATCATGGACCACCCTGTATATTATTTATTATTTTTTTGTATGTAAGATGTGCAAATGTTGCCCTGTAATTAGTTAATTACTATTGATCAAGTAAAGGTTTTAGGTTGGTGTATTTTTTTTTATTTAGGTAAGTACCTACTGGGTATTTTATTTTACCCCGCCATCCCTGACCAACCGCCACTGACAAATAATTAGGAATTAAAAACAAAGGCGACCAACTACATAAACAACTGGAAGGTGACACTAATATTCCTAATTTCAATTGTTTACGAAATAGTAAACAATTTTGTTGCCATATTATGATCGCCCGTTTAACCTTTCTGAAAACTCGGTAAATAACCTCCAAATAATAGCTAAACAAATAGAACAGGTACATATTAATCATTCTAGAACAAATAAATAACAAAAAGTTTGCTTGAAGAATATTATAGAATCTGATAACGACATTAAGTCACAGCTCGTGGGAGAGAAAATAAACAAAATTGAGTTCAAGAGGTACAAGCAGTCGGTCCAAAGTCCAAACTTCAAACTATTCGTCCAAAGGTTGCAGATCTAATCTGGGAATCGACATAATTTGCTAGACGCAATTTTTTTTAAATAACTCACTAAAATCTCGACTTTTTAACAAACTCTCATAATAATTAAAATGATTTAGATGTAAATTTTTTAGGTAGACCTACCCATCAATTGCGTGTAAATTTTAAGCAGGAAAAACCGTACACCACCACGTGGCTGTTAATCTGCCGTCATAATAAAAAAGCAAGAAATACTTGATAAAGCTATTAAACTGTAACAAATTTTATCACAAACAAACAAACCCACATTTATCTCTCCACTTGCAGAAGTAGGTGTGTTGCTATTAAATTATTTCTATTGGCCGATGCGGGTATCAGAGATAAATTATTTATTATGTTCACGTATTTGTTTATTAACAAAATTGTTTGTTCATTATACGCTTGTTTACAATTGTTTGTTAATGAACTTTCATCCATTTGATAAACCTCCGACGTGCTTGTTGATACTGAAAATCAAATTATAGACCTATTTGTACTGCTTTAGAAAAAAATAAATAAAATTCCCATTTATTACAGATGGTTTAATTAATTAGAAAGCGGAAAGGTTTTTACAAGGGCGACAGAACGAAGTAAAATAGGCAAGGCAAAAAAAATAATAAACCCATAAAACTAAATAAATATACAAAATACAGAGAAACTAACTTGTTCTGTAAACATCGAGGTTACTCTATTTCAAATTTACATTTTCACTAACCGCAATAGGAATAAAACATCAGGTTTTCCCAACTAAGCAAAGAGAAAATAAATAAAACTCACCTTATTTTTAGCTTAAAAATTAGCACACAACGTAAACAGCACAATTTAAAATACGTATCTTGGATAAATTAACTGAAAATCATAAATTAACACGCTGAATCAAAAAGAGACCGTTTATAATAAATTACGGATCCACTTCACACCGTTCTGGATTTAAAAAAACAGTCAATTATTACCAAAACCACCAACGAAACAACACCCTCCCTCTGCACTTTGCACGGCAGACTAACTTCCTACGAAAAATTTGTTCAACTTGGGAACGAACGACGAGTTTTCCTTTTGTGTTCTGCACGGGTATCCGCTAGTTTTTAGTTCATGCGCTGTGCGCCACGGTTGGTTAGTTGGTTGCTAGTTGTGCATCATCCTTTTCTTTTTACCGTTGTGCGCAGAGAGATGTATTTCTGGTTGTGCACGGTCAGGTTGCCTAGCAATATGAGTGGCGGCTCGTGTGGGATGGGAATGGGTGCGTAGTACAAACGGTCAGTGGCGGAGAAAACATGTTTGCTCTGTAAATGTAATGTGAAATGTCCCACTTCTTTGACATTGGAATTTTAGTATTATAAAAAATTTAAAAAAAAAAATTTAGCCTCCTTCGAAAAATTTCGCTAAATATTATGAAATAAAAAATGTCACCGTCGCGTCGCGAGTCGCCCAATGGACCACAATAGTCGTGACGTCATGCATGAGGCGGTTAATTTGAATTGCATTCCATGCAGTCTTTGAAGCATGCCTTCTGTACATGTGTTTTAAGGGTCAAAATAAATTACTTAAAAATGTATCTAAGGATTGGTACGTTATTTTTTATATTTAGCTATTGAAACCTAACTACTGATATAAAAATAGAGCTGGATTATAGATTTTTTACATGTGGTAATCAATTTTCTCTACCGAAAATTATAAAAAAAATATTTTCTGGATGGCTATTTCTGCGCATGCGTTCTACAAGTGTCTGGAAAATTATTCGGAACGTAGTTCTTTGATTATTTCTTTGTATTCTAACCTCAAAGCCTGTTTTATTTATTTTCATTTGAACTTGAATTTTTTTCCATTATTTTATACTATTATCGCAGATTTTCAACCTATACTTCGTGTTTAAATATTTGTAATATAAATAAAGAAATTACATATTGTATCATTTATTCACAACTTATTTCTATTAAATCTATAAATGATTAAAATAGTTTAAAATTGAACTGTCTAGTAAATACGACATATTCCATGAACATGCTTCATCTGTTAGGGTACGAACATGCCAAAGATGCTACCCAGCTAGAAGTTTATGCCGCAGTTTCAGAAGATGTATCGAGCCATCAACGTGTAAAACAAACCTATACATTTAAATGTGACCGCACATACCGTGGATGCTAGCAGAGTGAACTGCTCTTAGCACAAATTGATAGCTTCGATGCATCGACTGAAACTGCGGCCTGAACTTCTATATCTGCGTAGCATCTTCGGCATGTTCGTACCCTTACAGAAAGATTATAGTGTGCAAAGAGAGCCCCAGAGCAGCTATATATGATGTCATAACCATAGTCCCCTTGGACAAGTACATTCTGCATCTGTTATATTTTTATCAAAAATATCTGAAAACAATTAATTACGTTAAAAGTCAAATATGATGTTTAAAAAAAAAATGCACACTCCTCTACTTTATAGATTCTATCTCTCATGCTAGCTGAACTTGTCCCTTAACAATCGGTACTTCGGGATCATAAATCATTCCTTTCACGTGGCTCGCTTCAACAGAACTTTCTGCCTTGACCATGAGTTTTCCTTTATCTTTAAAAAATTGAGCAATCGTAGAAAAATGCAATACGTGTTTTTGAACCATTTTTCAATGCTAAAAATAGGTAAGTACCTGTATTGATATACATATTTAAAAATTACTTTGTTATAATTTCAATCACAAACGTAGGTACTTACGATGCCGTTGAAATATATTATTATTGACTCCAGTACAAATTTGGAATGCAAACGCTTTAAATACTGTAAAATCCTTGAAAATTATAAAAGAAATAATCCACTATGCATAACCTTAAATTTCATCTAGTAAAGGTAAACAAATAAAAAAATGCAGATATGTTCGACATACGTACCTATACACGCGTGCGCAATAAAAAATTAATTTCTGAAAAAATTTCAAGAGGACTTTAAAAATTACAGTTTTATTACAAGAAGGCGCAGCTTTTAAAGTTAAAACATTTGTATGATAATTCAATAGTTAAATATTCACAGATTTTCTGAAATTTCAAATTCAATTTTGATCAGTGTCTTATGTACAGTGGTAATAAGGTCGATGTTAGAAATAGGATGGAATAGTTAGAGTGGGAGTGAAACGTCACACTATTTCGGTCCATTAATTGAACCTCAAATCGAAATTGAAGTCGATTAAAAATACGTTTGCATTCGTTATTTGTTCATTTTTCCACCGACCTCAATATCAATATTAGGTAATAAAATTCAGTTAACTTGGCGCCAAGGGCGTACATTTTTTATTTTTTTAGGGGGTTAATTTGTGAAAAAAAAATTTCAGGTTTAGTAAGTGATGAGGGGAGGAGGGGGGGGCGAAATGATAAAAATTATATCCTCGTCCCAAAATTGATGAAAGAGGGAGGAACATCACAAAAAAAAATTTTTTTAGCCTCAACTCAAAATTTTTAATTTTTATGTTTTATCTACATTACAGCTCATTTGATTATTTCGTACATCTGTAGAGAAAGTTAGGTAATATCACTCACGCTGTGGATGGCGCCACAATTAACATCTTTTTCTTATTAACTTTCTTTATATAGTGAGATAATAACTTTTCTTAGTGAAATTTTTTCATATTTTGAAAAATAAAGGTACTTTATTAGTGGTGATTTTTACAACTTTGCTTATAAAACACCCTGTAGAACACCAAATCAAGTCATTTTTGGTATACTTTAGTTTTACAACAAGCAGGACTCAATCCCTAAATACCATTCCAAAATTCCAAAATTTTTGGTTCATTACACCTCTTGTTAATTATATCTATTCTGGGACACACTGTATGTTAGGATATAAATGAAACCAACTAATATTTTTTTCATATTACAGAATAACTTATTCATCTATAAAAGCTTACATACTTATCATACCCTATTATGAATCTATGGTCATACGCTGCCTGTACCACATATCATAAAACAAAAATAACATTATATTACTTTTTAACCCTCAATATTGTAAACAAATATAGTATATAGTAAACACTAATTAATGAACTGCTTTTGATCAATTAATAGTATCCATAAACAGAGTGAGTTATTATAACTCATTAAGCACTAAGTACAGAGCCATATGGGATCACCTTTATTTTCATGCCTAGCCTGTCCAATCGACGTAACACGCAACACACGAAGGTGGAGCCAGGGAGGTAGTGACAGATTATTCGCATTAATATCTATAAAGATTTTTTGAAATATCACAAAATGCTCCTTTTGATTCGTTCGTGCCAAGCCGAATTTTCGAATTTCGTCGTGCAATTGACGATTTGCACGAAAGAAAGTTTGGTAAAAAGTGTTTAAATTGGTATCACTGCACATGTTGACCAACTCGTCTAATTTCCAAACTTTGCAACAATTAAATACCTATAATATAATAATCATAACATTGTCTTCATTATCTTTAATGTTAAACCTACTTCCATTGAATATAAATCATCTTTATTAGGTTGTTTCGTAGTCTACAATATTTAAAAAATGTCGAATTATGCAATTTGTCAATCACTGCTGCCAACTCTTCTAATAAACTGAGAATTGGAAACAGTGTTTGACAAATTGCATAATTCGACATTTTTTAAATATTGTAAACTACGAAACAACCTAATAAAGACTATTTATATTCAATGGAAGCAGGTTTAACATTAAAGATAATGAATGTTATGATGTTATGATGCTATGATTATTATATTATAGGTATTTAATTGTTGCAAAGTTTGGAAATTAGACGAGTTGGTCAACATGCGCGGTGAATTACAGTGATACCAATCTAGACACTTTTTACCAAACTTTCTTTCGTGTAAATCGTCAATTTACGATCATCAGGTTTATCTGGAAGACTTCCTCTTTACGTCGCGGCATCGTATGGCCGTCCAAATGGTGTTTTTCGAAAAATATGAACGTGTCCAGATCGCATGTTTTTGCAATTTTTTCGACTCCGAAATGTAAGCTGTTTTTTGTTATTTTTTGCAGATATCTTCGAAACGGTGAGAGTTAGCTCGAAATAAAAAACAAGGTCAAACAAGTATTTTCCACTACGAATCTTTTGCTATCATCAGAATTTTGATTTTTGATTTTTTTCGTTTCGGAGATAACTACTGAAATGTTGGCCATGTACGGCAAAAAGTCGCAAATTTTGAGCTTCTACAGTTGGCAACTTTTTAATCTTGGCTCCTACACCAAAAGACCACTCTAGTTAACTTAAATAGGATTAAATTTGCTAAAACTGTTTTTTTTTATTTTTTGAATTCCGACAAAAATGAAGGAATTACAGGGGGCGGGATTTGGGATTTTTTTTTCTGTAAAATTGCTCCATTTTGTCACCGTAATTAATCGGTAATTAACTGAAATCGATCTCATATACGATGTTCAATTAATATCATGTACTACTTTGACGCTCCGTTAATCTTGGCCCTTCGAAACAAATGTTTCTAAGAAAAATTATTTTTTTAAGATTTAGATACACTCTATAGGAAAACGTGTAATTTCTTACATTTCCTCGAATATCTCGATAATTATTGTTTTTTTCGAAAAATTTGTAGCCAGTTTATGTAAAGAGAATTGATTGAGCTGTCCGACGCCTTTTAAATTTTTTCTCTAACATAAAAACAAGACTTTTGAACGAATATGCGCTCCGGGCTATCGCAGTTCGCGGAGAAGTTTTGCATTTTCCACCGCGTAATATTAATCTACAAAGCTGATCTTTTGTCTACAAGCAGTTTATGCACTATTTCAATCAAAAATCACATTCAACCCCCCCGTTTAAAGGTGGCTAAATCGTTGAAGACAACAAATATAAAAGGGTGAACAAAAATTAAATTTTACAGTTAATTTTTTTAATAAACAAACTGAGTAATTTAAACAAAATTTTCTCAATTTAATATTTATTGTTATAATCGTAGATAAAGTATAGAGTATTCAACTTGCGGTAATGGTAATAACTCACTTGATGCATTACAGCACGAGCCGTAGGCGAACTTTCATCTGCGTGAGTTATTACCTTACATTACCGCTCGTTGAATAATATACTATTATTGCTAGATCAGCAAAACAATAAGACAATAACCCCAACCTACGACTACGACTATGTACAAATCTATGGTTGCATATAAAACGTAGTAGGTCTTTGAGTAGATTAAACAATCCTTTTGTCATTTTTGAACTGTATAAAACGTGATAAAACTGCAAAATCAACACAAAATTGTTTATAACTCTATAAAAACGGCGTTAGAAACAATAAACCAATATGGCGGCACAAGAAAATGTAAACAACGAACAATGCCTTCCGGAAGAGAGCCAATGAACGCATCGCACGAACTTCGTAAATTAAACTGGACTTCACAACGCACATATCCCAAACAAAAGCTCGTGACACCACTTACCATGGTCGCCATGATAGGCTGTCAACTTATTTGAGGTTGGCAATACTCTGTAGGAATCATCGTTATTTTGTAACGCATTGTTTTATATTTTCAATAAACTTAATACTTTTCTCCCAAAATGCTACTTCATCTTCTCTTATAACAAGAAATGTATTCATAATGTGAGACTACTACAATACTTAGAGTAAGTTATCATCAGAAGTACTCATTAATACTCTCATTTTAATAAAATTATTTCTAAAATCTGGCAATCATTTGCCCGTCAACAACCAAGGGGATAATACTAGATTAAATCTGACAACATCGCCTTTGTACTTTTGTTTTTGTACTTTGTTTTCGTGGTTTTACCACAGTAGAGAAAAGACCAGTAGTCCGACTCACCCGGAACAGTTGTATAAGATTTTCAGTGCGCATGCGATGCGCGTGGGCTTAAACTATTCGATGCGCAGTGGACGGCAGTGATGATATAGGGTGGGGCGGATGTTTATTTTTGTTTACGTTTACGTTTCTGAACAGTCCCCACTATCGACGAAATGCGCGTGGGATACAAACAGTAGATGCGCAGTGGATTAAAAAAAATAAAATCGAGTACAACAAAAATCAAAGGGACCGCTGCGAGTGAAACTACTGGTCTTTTCTCTACTGTGGTTTTACGTTGAGAATAGTCCCTGATTTTGCACAAAAATTCTGAAAGGCGGTTCTGAAAACCTATCATGGTGGCCAGCACGGGGGGTGTCAGCGTTTGGACCTTATATGAGGTCAGTTTAATTTATGAAGTTCGTGACGCATCGATACAAATGTAAACAAAAAGAAGTTATGTATACGTCGCGAAGACGGAAAGTATTATTTATCCATATTTCTTTGTTTATCTTATTCAGGTCTGGCTCTAGGGGGGGGGGGGGCGAAGCGGGCGGCTGCCCGGGGCGGCAAATTCTTCAAATTCACAGTTACCAAAAAATATAAAAAAGCTAGGAAACAATTATTTCACTAATATAGTAATAGTAATGTTAACATTATATAAATAATTTGTTATTGTTAGTTTTTTTTTGTATATCAAGTAGGTTACATACATACATTCTGTTTCTTATATGTGATTTTATTTCTTTTTAAGTTTCGATACTGCTAATTTTTTCAATTATTTTATTTTACCCTTTTAAATACAGTAATCATGTTGCTGAAAATCCAAAAATTGCTATAAAGCTTATAACTAAAACAACAAACCATCAAGAATATTCAGTAGGTGACTCTTAAAATGTTATATAAAATAACGGACTGAAAAGCTAGGGTCAGGCGGGGTAAAAATGGGACAGACAGGTAGCGGGGTAAATAAAAGACAAGGTGATATCCAACCCAGATTGAAATAAATTAAACTTCATTTTTTATTCAAGTTTGTTTTGTACATTCAGAACTGTTTTATGTTATCCAATCAGGTCCTATGCCTACTGTTAATGCGGGAAAAAATATTATTCAGTAAATTCTTTAATTCCCTTTTAAAAAATTTTTGAACGCACCTTAGTACTTTTTTGGGGATTTTATAGTTTCTCTATTTGCATTGGCAGACGTCAACTAGAAGTGTCATACTTCACATTTTGTGATCAAGTTTATTAATCTGCTAGTTTTAATAAATCATCAAAAATTTGATTTTAACAAAAAAATTAAAAGCGGGGTAAAAAAGAGACTAAAGAGATCAAATGGGCAGACTGAACCAGGCACATTTCAGCTTCCTAATTTAGGAGAAGCTAGCCCTTCTGCAAGCCCCTTCTTGTTTAGTAAAAAATCTGAATAAATTACATATAAAAGAAAAACCCTCCTCTCTGTCTTATTTTTGAACTTCCATTTGTACGACGTCAATAAGAATGGGAATAAATCACGTGTCTTTCATTTGCCCTCCACTGTCTTTTTTTTACCCCACTTGGAGGGTAAAAATGAGACACTGTTTATTTTTGTTTATCAATTAACGCTACTTTTTAGTAAAAGAATACATAGAAATATAGTTTTTCCTGTCATTTTTACATATCAATATTTCATTAAATATGACTCGATTCTAAGCAACCTAAAAATTGAAAGATGTCATTTTGTCTCATTTTTATCCCGCTTGACCTTAATGTTATTTATATAAAAGAGGGGCGGCAAAATGAAACTGTACCCGGGGCGGCAAAATACCTGGAGCCAGCCCTGATCTTATTAACCTATATTAACTAAATCCAACCTCCTGACTCGTTGCCATTGGTAAGAAAAAACCGTCAATTTTATCCGCGTTATAAAATTTATGGAGGATGACAGCCTGCAAACCAATCTCTAATAATTATTAATTTCATGAATTAACGCAACGTGAGAAATCGGATCCATGTAAACCCAGCTTTTAGCGCAAATTTTCAGTACCAACAACACTCAAATGACAATAATTCTAGTCTCATGTTGGGAGCAATGGCAGCGTTGGAACAATCCATTCGAATCGTAGCTAGCTTCTCCCTCTTGTGAGCTGTCACTGTCAAGTGATCGCTCGCTCCATGCTGTTAGATTTTATTCTATGTTCTGGATCGGTTCCAGGGAAATTTTTAACTGTGCTGATTATCTATACGTATTTGTGAAGTGTTTACTGCCTAGTGTACAAATGGCTGGAGCTAGTGATCGCCATTTATATCACAACAACGACACGAGCAGCGACACTGAGGATTACACAGATGACCGAAGAAGGAGGGTATTCAAAAATCGAATGAGGTACCATTATTTTGTAGACAAAGGAGATAAAAATAGGGCAACGGTAGGAGATGCGAATTACATGTTTACAGCTCGGTTTTTGTATTTGATCGGTTGTTGGACGAGGATGTTTTTGTTTATCATTTTTTTTTCAAATTACCAATGGCCTTTGTCCTGGAATTTCGTTTGAATATTCATTGTTGTTTGGAGATTAGGTAGACACACGCAACTTAATGGGGCATAAAATCGTAGTGAAATGGTGAGTTTTAAATGCATATAAGGAAGTGATAATTGGTTCATTAAATTGTTTGAGTTAATTGCACCATAATGGGAAAACAGAAAGTCATAAATAACATTCTCTCATATTTTTTTATTGCAGGTATACTATGTACCTAGTGTCTCATTATTAACAGATCAAGTAATAAATTTCTTTTATATAAGTACCTAAATTAATTAAGAAATTATTGATGTTTGAATGAAATGTCTTTGTGACTTTAATGTAATTTATTAGTTTTTTGTGGTGTATTTTCCTTTGTACTTGGTATACCACATTGAGATAGTTATAAAGTAATATAGATGGATTAATGAATATAGTAGTCATGCTGTTTAAGTGAGGCAGTATTAAAATACTAAGTATATGTGTATCCCCTCTCGTGATCAGTACCTATTGATAATCATACTTACCTATTTTTGGAAAAGATTTACCTCACACTTGTTTACACCAGGTATTAAATGACAATAGTAGATAATACTGTAAAAAAATACATGATATTGATATGTAAGATAGAATAGTTTTTGTCTTTGTAATACAAAGCTTAACAATAGGTGAGTCTATTAATTCATTTTTAAGTTATTTAGAGCATTGTATCATAAAATGCGTTTTTAAGTATAATTATAGGTGGAATACAATAAGTAGGTAGGCAGTTAAATTTTTTTTGGCCTGGCAGTTTTCCACGAAATTGCATCAAAACAGTGTGTTGTGCATATTTTAAAAAAATTCTGTTAGGTATATTGAGTTGTTTCATAACAAGGAATGCTGTAGGTACCTACAAAAACAACATTTTATTGCTAGGTATCATAGATGTTTCCGTTCGACGCATGATTTAATAAATGTATGTTTTTATTTAGTATAAGTATATTTAATAGATCAACTATTTTAAAGACAGGTATAACTTAATGATAAATCAATTCAAGGTGAGTTGTAGAGTAAATGACATTTATCACTAGAATATTAAACACCCTCATACTCAACGTACTTTTTTACACTAGCAAGGTGCTTTTTTCCTGGTATGAAATTGTGAAGGTTTAAAAAAATGTACATTATGAAGAAATATTAGTATATGTTTAAGCCAGTTTTCTTCTGCTCATCATCGTAAGTAGACATTTTTTATTTTATGTCGCTTATTCTTAAAAAATTTTCTCAGCTCACATCATCAGACGGGGAGCCCCTTCCCCTCCCATAACACCAAAGTCCGATTAAAACTTAGATAATTTCTTTGAGGAATTCTCTAGAACCATGTTCCATAAATAAATGAGCAATTAGGAATTTGACCCTTGAAAGTGAATGTGAGAGAAAATTTCTATGTAATTATTTTCAATAGATACCTACCTAGATAAGTTGTTAGTCTAAGACATACATACATTATGTACATTTGTAAATAGGTCCTATTTATAAATACAAATGAGATTAAGTTTAGAGAAATGTATTTATAAATAAGATTATTTATATTTAAAATATTAACAACCTGATATCATTATCTTGTTCAATGAAGTATCTTAATGGTCTTTTATCAGAGACTTTCATTCTGTGTCTACTGTTATAAAAACAGGATCCCGAGCGGAATTCACATAGAAGGTGGGTGGAAATTAAACATATAGTATCCTTTTTATTGGAAAACCAAATTAAAATAAATTTTGTTTATAGAATTCATGCAGTCGATTATTTATTAAATCATACAGTATAAGAACATATTTATTTAGTATTGCCACACGATAGAAAACAATAAGCATTTAACCTTGTAATATTGGTGTGGTCATTTTATAAAAATTAGGTAAAAAAATCTCTAAAAAGCAAGAAATTTGGTGTGTGTATATATATACAGAGTGACCCATTTAAAAGCGGGACACCTCTCTAAAATTTTCATTTGTTAGCCGATTTAAACGGTGAGCGATCAGATACCACTCACTGATCATTTTATATGAGTTGTGTTTATATCTAATTTTTTCTAATTCAAATTGATCAATAATCACGGATCATGTATCATACAATTATTTTGCCACATAAAATGGCTGCCGATCAGATGTTATCAGTTGAGAAAATGCCGTTCATGTAAAATGATCAGTGAGCGTTATCTCATCACTCACCGTGATGAATGCGATCAATAGTGGACACCCGAAGCGTCGGATTAGTACAGCTACCGTTGGTCGAGTAAACAAAATTATTAATTTGTATGGAGCTGTATCTAGACGCATATTAAAGAATCATAATTTACAACGACAAAGACCAAATTAAGAACGAATTAGAAATTTTTTGCTGATAATCCAAGAAACAGTTTAAGAATTGCAAGTTTAGACTTAAATTTACCACGTGAAACAATAAGAAGAAAAAGTATAATAGGGCAGTTCTACAAAGCATGGTCGATTTCACATTGACAATGTTAAAAAAGAAAATGTCAGGAATCTATTGATGGCATACATTTTTGAAATGGTTAAAGTGTCTACTTTTCAGGTATGACTTCTGGCACCAATTTTTTTCCCGTGACTAAAATGTTACAGCTGTTTTTCCTTGGTGAAACGTATAACAAAACACACGACCGTCACATTTATATTTGTGCTGTGTATTAATATAAATATGCTAAATGGATTATGAAAAAGTTGCTTCTTTGAAGTGAAAAATATATACTACAAGACATTAGAGAAGATTTTGGTCGTAATAATACCCATGAATAAAATAAAAAGTGATATAACTGAAGGTATCTGTTTCTTTCTTATTTGAGCCTAATACTTTCGAAATTCAGTTAACTGTATTGACTCAAATTACCATTTTGTGTCTAAATTTTGTTACCGACAACCAGTTTTGTTCATAATTTAAAGGACAATGGTCCTAAGGAGATAAATAATATTTATTGTGAATGAGGTACTGTGAGTTACGTGTGACGGTCGTGAGTGACATGAGATGGTTGTGAGATTCGTAAAACGGTCGTGTAATTGCTGGCTGAGGTTGTGCCAAATTTTTGAAAATAAAAATAATTTTTGAGGGTCGGATCATATGTATTTTGGCTAGTAGGAATCAAATATGAAAAAATACACAAGTTGTCCCATTTAAAAAATTTGATTTTCACGTCATTTGCCTCGAAACCGGAAGTCAGAAGTTGGTTTTTTACATCATATAATTGGAAATTTCATCCCATATCACTACACCAAATTTGGAAAAAATCCATTCAACCATTCAAAAGTTACAAAAGTGAAGGAGAGTAATGCCAATGAAATTTCTCATGACCATCACTAAAATCTCAAGACCATCACACTCAAATTTGTGCCATGTGATGGTCATGAGGGCCGCTAGACAAAAATGACTAAGAATTATATTCACCCTAAGCTATTATTAAAGTAAGGTTAGGAGAAGACAGTGTACTGGATACCTCAAAATAAAAACGTATTTGGATATTAATAAGTTGATAAATGCTAAAATACACAATGTGACGGTCATGAAAGAGAGCACAGGGCCATATATTAGACTTACCATATAAATTACTGGAAATTCAAAATGTTTTGGGAAACAGCACTTGGTTATTGTATCTCAGATGATTTCACAACGAAAACTAAATTTCGATGTGTTTCTGAGTCGCTGGTAGTCCTAGCATTCAACTTATTAACTAATAATGAGCGCTGTGACGGTCGTGAGTATTAACCAAGTTACGCGACTTTAATAGTTTATATATTAAATCCTAGACTTTAAAACATGAAAGTTGTATCTTGCCAACAAATTTTGGATATTTTGTAATAATTATAGCAGAGATGGACGCTAACCATTTCTGTGGTAACAAAATTTCAGCCAAAACAAGTGTCAATCTGTATGGAGTTACATGTGACAGTCTTGAGTTTTAGGAGTAAAAACAGCCAATATTTTATTTTTGTCGTAATTTAGCTCAAGTTTTTTATTATAACAAGGTGCGGTAAGACTCATCTAAGCGAATATTGGACACAGGCTGTATCTTGGACCAATTTTTGATCAGTAAGTCACTAATGTCATGAATCGACCATGCTTTGACGAGTCGAACCTGTTAGTTGACCTGTTCAAGGCAAGAAAAATCCAACATTCTTGGCAATCTCGTTCATTATGTTCAAGATTCCCAAAAACGCAAAGTGTATCCTTTTCTATGTAAAATCTTCCGTTCTTTTCGAATCTATCATTGTATTTTATCAAAAACGTTGTTCAAGTGAGGATTTTACAGGAAAAAATTAGGAGTTTTGCTGATAATATTCGATTAATCGGTATTTTTATACTGGATACATATCTTCTTCAGAGAAGTCTCCTCCCTCGGCTCAGCAGCACCCGAATTCGGCAGAGAACTGATTGTTCGCCAAGCCAAGCGACTCCTATAAGTGCTTCATATATAAATCCATCGAGATTTGCTGTTTTCAGTAGAAAAATACCGATTCATCAAAGATGTTTAGCAAAAATGCTAATTATTTTCTACAGAAATATTTTGTAACTTTCTTGTACTATATTTCTGGTAAAATCTAATGAAAAATTAGAAAAGAACGGCAAATTTTTCGTTAAAAATGGTACCGTTTGTATCTGTTGAGAATTTTAAGATAACACAAGAGGTCACCGAGAATGTCGGATTCACCTTGGCGTGGATGAATCAAATAACGAGTTTAACTTGTCATATCTCCAAAACAAAAATTATGCTCGACTTGAAATTTCGCCTACTTTAAAGTATCACCATAAACTATTTAGATCACTTTTAAATAAAATTCATGAGGTGTCCAAAATGAGCGAATAATAGGGTTTTTTTTGGGTCACTCTTTTGCACCACTGTAGTTATTGAAGCTCTATCATTTAAAAAAAGATCGTTTAAATCGGCCAACAAATAAAAATTTTAAATGGGTAACTCTGTATATATATACAGTAGTGCCGCAATAATCCGATCCCATCCAGATGCTTCTATAATCCGAATTGCCGCTTTGTCCTCTTGAAGTACTCTGTAATCCGGATTTTACTTGATTCTGTAATCCGAATTCATTCAGGTGACTCTTATTTCCATAAAATATGTAGGAGCAAATATTAAATTCTGCAGTTTTAACTTATCTTTTTGCAAAGTGCGTTTGAGTGAATAGTTCTTACATGTCTGCTGCTTTACAGTGGGCTACAGAGAACGACATTCCTTTAAAACATATTGACACTAGAAAGTCTCAATGAAATTGCTTTTGAAAAACAACAACATATGAGTCATCAAAGTAAAATCACTAACTTTTTTCAGTCAGTGCCGAAAATTGTAAAAGAGGGTGCACAAAATTCCAATGAAGCCGATGAAATGTAGAAGAAAGTGATGAAAATGTTAATTAAGTACATATGTAGTTACTTTTAATACATATTTCGTTTTCGTGGTATAGGATCCCCTTTTTATTTGTCTAGTTTTTTATATAAATAGAGTGCTTACATTTCCTAAATACAGCCTTTTATTTATTTTTTTGCAATTTTAAAAGCTGAATTTAAAATGTCTTGATAATCCGGATTATTTGATAATCCAAATTAGTCTGGTTTTAATTGATCCGGATTATCGCGGCACTACTATACATGGTAAAAGTCGTCGAAAATCAAAGTTGTGCTACCAAGGGAAAGTATGCCACAAACATGCTTGAGTGTTTGTATAAAACACGCACGTTTCTGTTACAACGTTAATGTTTATATTATTTAATAAAGAAAAATAGAAACAATTAAAAACTAAGGAAATATTGTATTATTACATTTTGAAAAGTAATCCTAAAACTGAAACACGAAAGTGATATCTGTAATTTTTTAATATGATTTTCCTTTTCCTTCTTCGTGAATTGAAAAATCCTTGAAATTCGGGATTGCAAAGTGATATCAAGTACTCATGCTTTTGTTGCTATTTTATTTTGTTCTCTAGTCAATGGTGAAAGCTTTAAGTGTGCCACATAGATGTTAAGGCTTCTTAAAAAAAATAACATCGTAATCCTTGATATCCCCTATACTTTGTGTGATAAAAAACATTCAAACTATACCTAATGGCAGCGTAACTGAGAAAATGACTTCTTGCAAGATGCGACTGTCTGATGAGGGACGATATTTGGTATATATCATCTCTTGCTTTTAAGAGTTTTTACTCTGTAATTGGGTCTTAACCTGTTGAGTAATGTAATTTAAATAAATAAATAAATAAATAAATAGACTGGTTGCAAAATTTTGGCCTAAAATGACTACATTATATTGAGTCCTGTTTACAAGGGATTATATTTGGTTTTTGTAACATTTTTATGATTATCGATAATTCCAGATGCTTATCACAAGTTACTGTTGGAGTAAAATATCAAATGCAAAAGCCGAGCTTGTTTTCGATTAAGTTGCCAAATTTTTATCTCCATACACCCCGGTACGCTACAGTAGTCACGTTATTAACCTTAATATTGCTTTGCGTAGTTATGGGTCAATGTCGAAGCCAAAACCGTGCCTTGTTCAACGTTCCACGTCCCTATCGGACCCACGGTGCCACTCTGTAGCTACGCCTAAGCAATGTCACAATGCTCCTCGCAATAGGCAAGGGCTTCAAATTACCCTCACTTTCTCCCATTTACCGTCTCTTACTTTCAGATCAAGGGCTGTTTTGCAATCTGTCGGTTCAACCAAGGGCCAATCACCAGCTTGTAGCTCTAACAATATGGCCAGCGAAGACAGGGTGACCCTCGTGGTAGACAACACGAGGTTCGTGGTGGACCCTGCCATCTTTACCGCTCACCCTAACACGATGCTGGGGCGAATGTTCAGTTCGTCATTAGAGTTTACCCACCCCAATGAGAGGGGTGAATATGAGGTTGCCGATGGCATTCCGGCATCCGTTTTTAGAGCCATTCTGGAATATTACAAGGGGGGACTGATCAAATGTCCCCCTTCTGTCTCCGTACAGGAATTAAGAGAAGCATGCGATTATTTGTTGGTGCCATTTGATGCCAGTACAGTTAGGTGCCAAAATCTGAGTAAGTATTCAAAGTGCGCCTGTTCCATTTTTGGAAATGATTCAATTTTGTCAAACGCAATCTAATTGGAATATTTCAGGAGGTCTCTTGCACGAGCTGTCCAACGAGGGAGCTCGCTGTCAGTTCGAGGTGTTCCTCGAGGAGCTCATCCTGCCCCTTATGGTGAACTCGGCTCAGAGAGGCGACCGTGAATGTCACATTGTCGTTTTGTTGGATGACGATAGCGTGGACTGGGACGAGGAATATCCTCCGCAGATGGGCGAAGAATACAGTCAGACTGTCAATAGTACTGCCATGTACAGATTCTTTAAGTACATAGAAAATAGAGATGTAGCCAAACAGGTGTTGAAGGATAGAGGCTTGAAAAAGATTCGACTGGGCATAGAAGGTAAGGACTTGTTACGGTTTGGTGTGTTGGCTCATTTTGAAAAGTCGTGTGTGTACAGTTGATATACAACATCACGTTATTAACATTAATTAATTTGTCAATAAAATGTACCATAGTCGATATCATAATAAGAGAGGGTAATAATGCAAGTCAAAATTGTCAAAATTTTGTCAAAATTTTGTCAAAATAACACTAAAAGTGTGCGTACATTTTTTCCTAGGATGCCCCTCTTTGGAACTATTCACTCTTAATTTTTTTTTGTGACATTCAGACCTAAAACTTGCAAATTACAAAAAAGCTGCAAATTAAAAAAACATGAGTCTGATGTAAGCAATAAAACACCAACTAGAGGATGTATAAATGTTACCAACTTTTCGTCCAGCACATTTTCCAGGCACGCAAGATGAGACTACGGTAACACAAAAGTGTAGAATATGAGAAAATTTAAAGTATAACATAATTTAATTCTCTACCAAGTACATTGAAAGCTGTCGAGATGTTGCCATATTTTGTTATATTGTTATATAGCATACAGTTGCTCCTGCGTGGTATTCACATAAAAAAAAATGCAGCTCTGGAATGTCATCACCAAATGTTTGCAAAAATTTATTAATTTAGTTGATAACCGGGCTCGTAATCGCTTAGCTATGTAATACAGGCCTTCGTTTCGATGTTGGATGTTGGAACTTTCTACTTAACAACCCACCATCACAAACTGACAATTTTTGTATGACGGAAAAAGTGAAGTGTGATATATCATTGAAATCATCTACTTTCGAATGGTAAAAATGTATATTACGTTGAAAAATGGGAAAGCACTCATCTAATTTTCAGTAATTAATGTTACCCTTGTGCCAAATTTCATCTAAATCAGTTTGGTAATTTCGGTGCTATTGAGTCCACATATAATATACATACACACATGCATACAGACATTGTTTTAAAACCACTTTTTCATGTTCCTAGAACCTCAAAATGTAAAGATATGTTTTAATCTCAATTTTTTTGGACCATTTTTATGACATTGCAGTCTTCGCGAATATCAGAGCTGTATATTTTAAGTGTAAAAAGATTTGATTTTATTTTCATTTAGTGCAAACTGCTTCGTACTAAACCAGGTTTTAGCTTGCTCCATGGTCTGTCATTGGATCATCTTCTTCTTCAATGCTCACTCCAAATGTTGCGTTTTTGACATACGTACCTGTAGCTACATTTTTGTTAAAAACATTTGGTAGATCATCTATATACCTTATGAAAGGAAAGGGATCCAATACCAACCCTTGGGGAACTCCTCTTTATAAATTGGGGACTACTCTGGTTTTTACTGCAAGTTATTTCAGACCTATTATAATATTCCATTTTACTTAGTCATTATTGTTTTACCTGTATGAATTCTTTTTTTTTAATTTAATTTCCAATGCAAAATGATTAGACTATTATTACTTTCTCTCCATAAGAAACTCTATAGTGAATTTGAATATGAAGATGTTGAATATACTTCAATTAAAAAAATTGTGACAAGGACTAGATGGACTAGTGTTTGTTATTAATTTGGTTAAAATCTAGTATATAAAATCCGCATATTGTCAGCTGTTCTAGATACATACAATATTTCCAGGGTCAAATTGTCGAATAACCATTGACCGCATAATTGGTATAATAAATTCATCAGCTTGGATTCGGTCTGACTAATCGTTTAAATAAATTATTGCGAAAGTATAATCAAGTCACTCACTTGACTTATGAATAAAAATTTTTTTGAAGAATACTATTGAACTTTATTTGGCAACAAACCAGCATTTCAAGGCTCCTTTACGGGTGTGAAATTAAATAGATTATTGAAGGTAATGCTTGGTAATGTTTTTTCTTTTTTATAAACATGTTCGTAAATTAAGTTTCAACCTAAAAACGTTTGTATTTTGTATGACTAAGGACTGTTTACCTTTTTAATTCTTATCTCTTCAAGGTAACGTCTGGATTATTCTGTATTTTTTGGTGTAATAAATACTTTTATAAATAAAAATGTCAGTCAACAAATTTACAATCAATACTCCATCTGATAAACTTAGATTGGAAATGTCTATACAATTGTAATTACCCACTTGTGTAGGACATAGGAAAAAACAGAAGGAAAGTTTACGGTTGTCGAAAATTACTTTTTTTTTTCTTTTTTTTTTCTTTTTTTTTTTTTTTTTTAGCACAAACGCATAATCTGATGTAATTAATAATTTTTGCCACATAAAAGAACCGCAGTTTTTTTTGTAGGAAAATGGCTTTCATTCGATTGCTCTAAAACTATGGAAAAATGTTCTTCGAATAATCCTGATCAAATGTCTCCATGGCCGTAAGTGCGAAAAATCTCACATTTTTTACTTACGGACAATCGAAACTCATCTTAGTGGAAGGCATTGACGAAACCTACTTTTTCTTCCCTTCCGTTTTCGAGGGTGCTGAATTCGAAAAAAATATTGGAACTAGTTTTTAACCCAACTATAAACAACCAAAAGCCACCTTTCGCCGTTTTTCGTCTGATCATGCGTCTTCGAGAAGGAGATGATTGAGGTTTTTATTAAATTTTATTGGCAAAGGAAGGTCTGAGAGAGATGCAGGGCGGTAGCAATTCCTGAGGGTTGTTTTCAACTCTTTGCTTACTGATATTGCAATAACAATTGAAATTCTTTTTCTGATGTATTCCTTGTTTCCATCATTACTGTATTTTAAAATGCTCACCGTTTTTTTCAGTTCACTGGTGAAAACTATTCACTTTATTTTTAAAAAGATTTTCTTGTACTTACTTATCTATAATAGTACTTACAGAAAGCAAGATATTGCGCGACCATATGGTTCCACTGGAATAAGTAAATGATTGTATCAGTAAAATTTTTTAAGACCTGCCCGCCCTAATTGCAACTAATCGTCTTCAGTTTGTTTCAATAGGTAACAATAAATTGGAGCCTATTAATATTACAAATGGAGTCCCTCAAGGTTCAGTACTAGGACCAATACTTTTCCTTATTTATGTAAACGTTCAAATAATAAACATACAAATGAAAAAGATAATAATAATAAATAATAAATAAATAAAAATGCCTTTATTTAACCTGGTGGGGTGTCAGCCACAAAGCTGCTATAAATGCCAACCAGGGTTGTTACGAGAAGCTCATGATACACAATTTTTAGTCTAAAAGTGGTTTTTGACAAATAAGTTTACCTTAAATAAATCCAAAAGGGTGAAAATGGTTTTTCATTCCGTTAAGTCAATGCTGACATGAAAAATGTTAATACTTATTGTGTACAGTTTCTAAGAAGTTTCACAGAATCACTAATCTCAATAATTAATCATCCAAGGACAGCATTTCTATATTATTTATATGTATATAACTTCACTTTCTCAGGTTATCCGACATACAAGGAAAAGGTAAAGAAGCGTCCAGGAGGCAGGGCCGAGGTCATCTACAACTATGTCCAACGACCTTTCATTCACATGTCTTGGGAAAAGGAGGAAGCCAAAAGCCGACATGTGGATTTCCAATGTGTGAAATCAAAAAGCGTTACCAACCTAGCCGAGGCCACTGCCGATCCGGCTCTCGAGCTAGATGCTAGGGGCAATCCCATTGTTGGAGCAACTATCGCTGATCCTCCACCGTTGTTACCCATTGATTTACCTCCCATGGGTGGCGACAATGAAGAGGGGGCTGTAGGGGGCCTTCATGAGATTGATATACCCAACAATGTGCCGCCTGATGAACAAAATTTGTAATAGCGTAATTTTCAGCGTGACTGAATTTTAAATGTAGGTGCTTCTCTTGTTTTTGGTTTGTGTACGAGAATCCACATTATACACTGTTTTTTCATATATATGTAATTATATCGATTAGCCTTTGTGTAAAACTTATTGGATACGACTACGAGCATTTATTTTGAAGGCAGTTATTTTCACTTCACAAACTGTTGTGATTTGGTGTACGTGCACAACACATTTAATATGGGTAATGGATTTTTGTCATATATACAGGGTAACATAAAAATGAGGACTGAATCAAATTAGTTGGTAAAGACAATTGAATAGTTTAAATTAAGTGCTAAAATGTCTGTGTATCTTTTTTCTCCATGAAATTAAGTAGTTGAGGGAATTTCCGACATTATGATCAGGACATTTTTATGCATCCTGTATACAGAGGAAGTTGTAGTTTGAAGCATCACCAATACATGATATATACACATATAATGTAAGAGTAGTTAATGGAAATCCGAAAATTTAAGATTTTATATTCGGCTGTGCCCTTGCTCATTAAATATACTGATTTAAGTCCGTATAAATAACATTCCCATGGTCTACAATGTCCAGAATTATCGCAAACCCTTGAGACTGAAATTAAAAAGTTTTGTTTTGCTCACTTATTGTATTTATTTGTATATAGTAACTACCATGGTAACATATAAGGGGTGTGTTGCTATATTTCTTTTTAATTATAGTACAGTAAAAATAGCCCTTTAATTATGAAAAAATTGCACTTTGAAATTTGACAGAACTTCATTAGCAATCAAACAACATATAAAAAAAAATCACCCAGAAAAACCGCCCTGCATGGAGTTGGGAGGCAAACTTTTTTTATGTATTCTTTGACGATTAATCACACTTATGGCAAGTTTGAAAATGGGTCAGTTTTTCTCTTTAATCATGTCGTTTTTGGGGCCTATTTGTACTGAACTATTAGTACTATTTGATATACTCGATTTTGATTTGAAATCTTAAGTTTTTTTTTATGATTATATATTATATGTCAACAGGTTCATTAACTAAATAGGACTCACAGTTATAAAGGTCTAAGTTTATTTTTCTTCTCATATTCTACACTATAACTTATCGCCTTTATAAAAGTGGATTTGTCCAACGATTTCAAACACGCCCCTATGAAATTATAATCAGGCTTTGCTTTTATTATAACTGTAGCTTAAGGTTTTATACATGTTGTTTTTATTAAAAAATGCGAAATATATGGAATTTAATTGTATTTATTTGTTTCATTTGTAAAAAAAATCCTATCCCTACGACATTTTGAAACGTACGTCTATTTGTTTAATGGTTCTTGTATTCTGAAGCAATCGCTAACGACTTTCCATTTATCGCCTTGGGCGGTTACTATGAAGTTTTGTTGGAAAGTTTTCGGGGGTTTGTCCTGGTACTTAACTGATCCACTGACTTGGATCATAAACGTTAACTGTCCACTTACAGCGGAATCTAAAAAAGAACGTAAATGTAATAAAAAGTTTTTTTAAATATAATTTTTATTAATCAACCATACTGAGACATCTTTGCACGAAATGTTCGCTTGAAGCCATACAAGCTCCAAGCTGAAAGTGCGGATACAAGCATTAAAAATGAAAATAAACCTTAAAATTTGTGGTTATGTTAGTTATACAGTGTGTGTAGTGGCGCGCTGGGCATAGAGAGTTAGAATTGCAACATCGCGTTTGCCAGCTGGCTGAAATGAAACAACTGAGAAATAACTAGCGCCGACTCTTTAATCTATGCCACCAACGACGGGCGAGTGGTTGTCATATCTCTCGCGCTACGTGGAAGTACATGCCCAGTTCGCAATTACACGCAGTGTATTAATGCAACTAATGATGTCACCGCCAATCACAGCACATTTTGTATACCTGTTCAGTTATTCAAAGCAAACAATATAACAATGGGGTATTTTCCTATTTTTTTTTATTGAATAATATAGAATATGTACAAATACAAGCCTTCCAATATAGATTTCCCCGAAAATAATTATATGGATTTGTTGATAGAATGGTTTCATACAAAACAGTGTGGCATTGCCAAGATGAAATTTCTCTAGTTCTAATAAAGATAATTTAAGAAAACTGGAGAATAAAGCTTATTTATTAAATCAATTTTAATATATTTATCCACGAAATTTAATTTTCTCATGTAAATAATAATAGACGTGAATTATTAAATATTTTAAATAATTTTTAATGCCGATTAGATTTTTAAAATTATATTTAACAAAACATAACAACAATGTCAACGGCTAGTCAAATGACAGATGTCTTCTAACGTCATGTTGATTTGAAGCATTTCAGTTTCTTTTATCGAGGTATTTGCTGTAATTTACAAATAGTAGAAAATGTCATTTAAAAAAGGTAGTTTCTAAAAAGTTGTGGAAACACAAATATAAGTGCTCCGGAAAAATTTTTTGTAACTTCCGAAAAATATATTCGAAGAACTTGGTGGCAAGCTTCCAGTATTTCTGATCCCATCCCTTCAAAAACCCAAATTTTGTTTATAGAAAGAATCCATCATGTCATAATCAACTTTAGACAAATTAGATGAATCTCCTTTCACAAAATTCAACTCCATCGTAATAGTTTATTAATAAAATAAGAAATAACAAAATCAACAAATAAATCTAACCAATATATCTCTTTCACTTGTATTGTGACAAGAAGTGACAGCTGGCGGCACGCAAGAAATGTTGCCCATAATCCTCATCATGAGTTTTGTTTACATTTTTAAGATAACTTCTACATAACAAATATAAATACCTTCTAAATATATATATAATATTTATTGATATTCAAGATATTGAGAAAAATAAAAGTGTTATAGGTAAAATAATGTAAAGTAAATACACAATTTGGCATTCATATAAGATAGTTATAGTCTAAGTGGAAGTTGTCTATGATTGGTTAAATTATTTCCCGCCAAATAAAATCATTTGAAATCTGTCTAGACGGGCGTATTCTTATTTCTTCTTTTTATTTAAGAAACTATTTTTTTGGTTTAAATTGATTGTGCAGTAATTGTTAAAATAATAACATTACTTGATATATCACCAAAACTAAATTTAAAAAAAAATGGAAAATACCCCATTGGAAGTAAAATGACTCTATACAATATAATTTTACAATTGCTTAATAATAATTATCAATTGTGAATTAACTTATTAGTAGAGTGAAATTACTTAGAAAAGATAACATCATCATAGAATGTGCAGAGACCGATATCGTTACCGCGTGCTCGTTACCTAGGTTAGTTGCATGGGCGTCGCACTGCCTATTACCATTAATATAAATATAATAAAAACTGTTATACACGATGCAGGAAGCCAGGAAGTAATCTCACTCTACACTATAGTTTTCCTTAAACCGACAAAGGTATATACAGGGTGCGCCAAAGTTCTGAATTTGGTCGATTACGGCTGTATTTGAAATGGTGGAAAAATATTGTTTATAGATTATTTTTTTGGTTTTCAATTCTGAATAACCAGAAAATATGTACAATTATACAGGGTAGTCCGTTTTCGTTGGCCGGGCATCAACTTCGTTATTTTAAATGGAACACCCTATATTTTTTTCCTTTATCGAATCACCCATCCAATTATATTCATCTATTAAGGTGGTAGGTACTTAAAATGAACCGTTTACGAAATAAAAGAGATTTTTTAACAAAAAGTGAGGTTTGCGGATAAGTTTTTGAGTACTGCTGATTTCATACACAAGAGAGTTTACAAAATTCTGCTTATACTGTTATGTTGGGCATATTAAGGGCTAGTAGGGTAGAAACGTTATTAACATTATCGTTATACAGAGTGCTGAAAAAACTGAGTTTATTTTTTCGCTAATAAAAAAGGCCGTAATTCAATTTTTTCAAATGGGACGTACTATTTTCAGTTCTGTCATCTAATAAAGTGTTAAATTATCTTTCCTGATATATCATAGTAGGTATTTATCTTTAGGGGTTGCATAGATATTAAGGTTAATTATCTGGATCAGATTAATTGTGTAGTAGTACAAGCAGTTTTCCATAATTAATTAGTCTTCTGAAATATTGAACTGAATTATTATTTTTTTACTTAGAATTGTTGGACAAAGAATTGAAATTAATACCAGCACGTATGTAATAAAGAATTTACTCATAATAAAAAACAATTATTTTAACAAGTGTTCAAAATGTTCACCATTTCGATCAAGACACATCTGAATCCTCTTCCTAAATGAATGACGCATTTCTTGCAGCATCTTCGGAGTAATGGATGCAAAGGCACTATTTTTCATGTCATCAACAGTGGTAGGAGTGTCGCGATAAACTATATCCTTTACATAGCCCCATAAAAAAAGTCCATACCTGATATGTGGATAGGACGTGGTGCAGCAATAGCATGGCCTGCAAGGTCGCCCAACCTGACAGGTATGGACTTTTTTATGGGGCTATGTAAAGGATATCAGCGGCGGCTGGTGAAATTTCAATATTTTTTTTCTTGTCTGTGGCGCATGGGACCCATACGAAATTTGGGAAATAACATCTAGAGAAGCACTTCTCTAATGACCCCTAAAAAATTTCGAAAAAGCAGTTTGCGAAAAAATTTTTGAAAATTCGTTAGCCTCCCCTGGGTCTAGAGACTCCTGTTTATTTTTATTTTTTTTTGTCATATGCATTTGACTTTTCATAAAAATACAACACTAGATTTTGAAGTTTGTGAAAATATTTTCATTACTAACTGAAATACAATGAACTGAAATTTTTTAATTTACAATTTAACAAATTACAATATTTCAATTCGTTGTATCTCAGTTAGTAATGAAAATACTTTCATAAACTCCAAAATCTGTTGTATTTTTACGAAAAGTCAAATGCATATGACAAAAAAAAATAAAAATAAACAGGAGTCCCTAGACCCAGGGGAGGCTAACGAATTTTCAAAAATTTTTTCGCAAACTGCTTTTTCAAAATTTTTTAGGGGTCATTAGAGAAGTGCTTCTCTAGATGTTATTTCCCAAATTTCGTATGGGTCCCATGCGCCACAGATGAGAAAAAAAAGATTGAAATTTCACCAGCCGCCACTGAAGGATATAGTTTATCGCGACACTCCTACCACTGTTGATGACATGAAAAATAGGATCAGACATGCCTTTGCATCCATTACTCCGCAGATGCTGCAAGAAATGCGTCATTCATTTAAGAAGAGGATTCAGATGTGTCTCGATCGAAATGGTGAACATTTTGAACACTTGTTAAAATAATTGTTTTTTTAGTATGAGTAAATTCTTTATTACATACGTGCTGGTATTAATTTCAATTCTTTGTCCAACAATTCTAAGTAAAAAAATAATATTTCAGTTCAATATGTCAGAAGACTAATAATTAATTATGGAAAACTGCTTGTACTACTACACAATTAATCTGATCCAGAAATTAACCTTAATATCTATACCCCTAAAGATAAATACCTACTATGATATATCAATGGAAAGATAATTTAATACTTCATTAGATGACAGAACTGAAAATAGTACGTACCATTTGAAAAAATTGAATTACGGCCTTTTTTATTAGCGAAAAAATAAACTCAGTTTTTTCAGCACTCTGTATAAGATTAATGTTAATAACGTTTCTACCCTACTAGCCCTCAATATGCCCAACGTAACAGTATAAGCAGAATTTTGAAAACTCTCTTGTGTATGAAATCAGAGGTACTCAAAAACTTATCCGCAAACCTCACTTTTTGTCAAAAAATCTCTTTTATTTCGTAAACGGTTCATTTTAAGTACCTACCAACTTAATAGAGTTATGAATATAATTAGATGGATGACTCGATAAAAGAAAAAAATATAGGGTGTTCCATTTAAAATAACGAAATTGATGCCCGGCCAACGAAAACGGAATACCCTGTATAACTGTACATATTTTCGGGTTATTCAGAATTGAAAACCAAGAAAATAATCTATAGACAATATCTTTCCACCATTTCAAATACAACCGTAATTGACCAAATTCAGAACTTTGGCGCACCCTGTATTCATAAAAATCTGTAAGCCAGTAGAAAATTCATGCTTATATCCATATTATTTACAAGAATGGATACCTCGCGATTTTCCATGGATGGATATTCAATGGATATACATTGACATATATTGCATGGATGTCCAAAACTAGTCCGAGGTAGAATTAGTTTCATGTAAAAAAGAAGAAAAATTTCGTTGAAACTGCATAATAGGACACATTAAACGATTCCATTTTGACTGAAATAACATGTTTAAGGGATATCCCTAGAAGAACCTCCAGTGGATATCCAGTTAAGTATGTTCAATGGATATCAAATATATGACCATTGATATCCGGGATATAAAAATTAACATCTGTTGTATATTTGGTGTGGTATTTCCGACACTGCCGAATACGAAAATAATGCATGCCAGATTAAATTTTCCACTTGAAGCCTGATATTTAAAATGGCGTCCATAACCAATTCTCCTTTTTTTAGCAGGGCAACGAAAAGTCCCCGCACTCAGGCCTTGTGGTCCATTGTGCTACCGCTACGAATTTAGAGGGCTAGATTCTAGCCCAAAGGCCAAAATCCTTCCTTTGAGGGCATTTCTTATTTCCTCCAGCACCGGATAACCAAAGACTAAGGCAGAAAGTTAGGTTGTGGATGGAAGTTTCCTCCTCGTTCCCGCAGAACCTGCAGTTGGGGTGGTCAACCACCCCCATTATAGTGTGCAGGTGTTTTCTAAAAGAGTTGTGTCCAGTCAAAAACCTACCACAATTCTGACCTGTTTCCTGCTTAGTCGCAGGATTTGTTCTGCTCGCATAAGAAGTTCAACCCTGGCTTTTTCACCGTATATCCCCCCTCCAGCACTTTCCTCATACTTCCAACCATCTGTGAACCAGACGATATTGGCGGGCCTGAGTTACATACCATCCCTTTTTGGGATGACAACCTCGAAGGGTTCTGATCTTCCACTGACCACCACACCTTAGGCTGTAGGCTACTTTCCAAGCCTCGGTTGCAATCACCAACTGAAGGGGCACAAGGTCTAGAAGGATCTCCAAAGCTGCTGTGGGGGTCGTGTGTATTATTCCTGTGACTCCCAAACAGGCGAGTCTTTGGAGTTGCGTAAGCTTCTGTTGATCCATAACCACTTTGCTTTCGTTTTTAATTTATTTATCTCTAAAAAGTTCATTAAGAACTGAAATCGTAGTTTTTGGGTCAAAGGAATCTGATAATACCGGTCAGTATGATTTAAGACTTATTATTCCACTTAGTATTTACAATGTTTACGAAATATCAATGAGGACCAAACATCGATGATGAACTGTATAAATTATTTATTTATTTATATAGTTACACCACCCCACAGTAAAAACCAATTACGGGGTGGGAAAAAAACAATAATTTATACTTAATGGTAAAGAATATACAAACAGACAAAAATAAAAAAGAACAGATTATATACATGCATAATACACTAACAGATTAAAAGCATATTAAAATAAAATTACAGATTACTACGAGAAGATACACTTAATACTTGAAATACTCGAGTAAAATATATCAAGCTGTTCTTCAATTGACATGTAAGTGTTACACACAAAAAAATAAGGGAGAGAACATCAGAGCATTTGTTCGTGGAGTGGGAAGATAAAATGTTTTATGATTACGCGTTTCAAATGAGGGGGCATGAAAATTTAACATATTCAAGATATTAGGACAATCGATGAGATTAAAAATTAACTTGTGCAAAAACAAAAGAGAACAAAGTTTCCTGCGGTCGTGTAAACTAAGAAAACCAAATCTATTTAGCAATTGTCCATGTTCGAAGCCAACAGTGGGATATACATGATCAATTTTGTATGAAACGAATTTTAGGTAGCGCCGTTGTATATTCTCTATGCAATTACAATATTTATTATATCCTGGATTCCAAATAAGTGAGGCATATTCAAGTCTGGATTTAACAAATGCAGTATAAAGAGGATTTAATAATTCAATGTCATCAAAACCACTTGAATTTCTAATCACAAAACCGAAACTTTTATAAGCAGAGAGAACAATATTTTCTATGTTTGTTAAAATTTAGTTTCAAGTCGAATAGAACCCGAAGTCATTAAACTCATCTGATCTATTTAATACGGCATCGTTTAACTCATAATCGAATAACAGTAGATTATTCTTCCTGCAGAAAGACAGAACGTTACATTTGACGATGTTTAAAGGCAGATTATTTAGAAGACACCAGTCATTAACATCATTTCAATTACTTTGGAGTAACACACAATCCTCGTCAGTATCAACAGTATAATACAATTTCATGTCATCAGCATATAACGGGCAGTTGACATCAACACAAGTCACTAAATCGTTAATAAATAAAATAAATAATAGAGGCTCCAGCACTGAGCCTTGGGGTACTCCGGAAGTAGCTAGAAATTGATCAGACTTAAAGCCACGGTATTCTACATATTGGCTCCTTCCAGTTAAAAAAGATGACAGCAGGGAAGCTAGCAAGTCTGAAAAACCGAGTACTTTAAGTTTATGTAGGAGAATGCCGTGGTCAAGCCTGTCAAAAGCTTTGGAAAAATCAGTATATATAACGTCAACTTGTTTGCCCGCATCGATAGCCACAGAAATAAATTGTGTGACAGTGAATAAATTTGTAACTGTTGACCTACTCTTTACAAAGCTATGTTGAGATATACTGATCTGTCCTCGCACATTATTATAAATTTGGTCATATAAAGAAATTTCAAAGACTTTGGCGAAATTACAAATTATTGTAATAGGACGATAATTTGCAACGTAACTTTTATCTCCTTTTTTAAAAATTGGGCACACTCTGGATAGTTTCCACCGATCTGGGAATACACCGGATTTTAAACATAAATTAAAAATAATCGTTAGTGGGTAAACAAAAGCGTACGCACAATCTCTAATAATAAAGGCCGGTATGTCATCCGGTCACTTAGCGAACTTAGGCTTCAGTTTTAGTAAGGTTTCTAAAACATTTACTTCATTAAACATATTTATATGCGTGAAATTTGTTGTGCTAAGTGCATTACCAGGGTTCCAATTAGCGTAATTCGGAGTATATGCAGTTTGAAAAAACGAGGCAAAAGCGTTGACAATGTCTAAGGGATTTCTGTATTTCCAGTCGTTATATATTACATGATCAGGTAAACAGCCACTGTTTCTTTTGGAATTTACATATGACCAAAACTGTTTCGCGTTTGATTTAATATTATTTTGTAATCCATTCAGATAATCTTTGTAGGAGTTATTAACATCGATTTTTATTTTTGCTCTTAATTGTTTAAAATCCTCATAGGACTTTGCATTGTTATGTTTTTTATAATCTCTCCACAGAATCGCTTTTTTTCTTGATGTCCAAGATAATATTGTTTGTATACCAAGGTGGGTATTTTCTGGGGCGTGACACGTGTTTAGGGACATATAATTCAAAAACATACATCAGCAGCTCATAAAATTTCTCACATGCTAAGTTACAGTCCTGAATCTCAGATAAAAATGTCCAATCAAGTGAGTTTAAATGAGTATATAAATTTAAAAGTCTGCTTTTCGGAAATTAAAAGTTTCAGTATTGTTCAGCGGAAATACGGATACTTTATAATAATTATACCTATGTTAAGTGCGGGATGATGAAGATCTTCAGGAAGTAGTACATCTTTAGATTTTACAACATCGCAATTTTTATTGGATAGGACTAGATCTAACACCCTGTTATTTTGATTAAGTATATTATTATATTGTTTCAGGTCGTAGAAATTAGAGAAAGACTTTAATAGCAATACTAGATCAGTGTAAATATTACGTAGGCAACAATCATGATACTCAGGAATATTAATATCACCAACAAAGAAGATATCACCTTCACAAATATGTTCGAGGGTTTCAAGACACTCAAATAATTGATTATAAAAGGTTATATTTAAACCAGGTGGAATATAAACCACAAAAATAAAGAATGTGTATAGGCGTAATTTCATTCTGGCTCCGACTATATCTATACAGGGCAGGGTTGGAAAAAAAACTGTTTTTTTTTTTGTTTTAAACAGTTTTTTTTTTGTTTAAAACAGTGTTTAAAATCGTACATTTTAAACTGTGTTTTAAACAGTTCCTTAAAACATCACGTTGTGTATTAAGTATGTTTTAAACATTTGTTTACAACATGATACGATGTTTTTAAAATATTTTGTTTTAAACATGCCAACTCTGAATACAGGACACGGCATCATGAATAAAATCTAAATTAACTTCATCCAATGTAACTGTATTGTTTGCAGCTAATACGACTCCACCGCCTCTCTTTGCCTGAGTATGTAAAATATTTCTATTGTCCCTTATGACCGAGTATTTGCTATACTGACTCCATATTATAGCACAATTTTCCAATTTTTAACGAACATAAGAATTCAAAAGCAATATGCATGTAGCATGTGTAAAATCGAAGAATTATGCCAAGTGATGATTATTATTAAAAGAGAATATGTGTAAAAATTACACCTAGGTCTTTAATTTCATGTAAGGTCTCAATTCCTATGCCTTTAATTGTGCGTCTGCCAATGACAAGATCCTGTTTCCTCAAATAAGAAATTATCTCGCATTTAGATTTATTTAAGGCCAGGTTGTTGTCTTGATAGAAGTCTGTTACTCCATCAATATCTCTTTCCTGCCGTTTCGATTAGGTCTCAATATGCTTACAAGTCATCTGCACAGAGCAGGAACTTAGAGTACTTAATGTATTCTCATATGCCATTAACAAACAGCAGTAGTCTCAGGATTGGGCCTCGAGGCACTCCTGAGATGGATATAAATATGTTAGAATGTCAAATCTACTGTAATTAAGTAAATTTAACGAATTTGTCAGACCTTACATGAGGTCTATTAATTTATTATCAAATGCCTAGCCTATTAGTTTGGTTGACAAAATACTGTGGTTAACCTCATCAAAAGCTTGTAATCTAGGACGCCTATTACTGATTGGATTAGCCCCTTGAGCGTTAACTACACAGAAACAAAATTTGGCTTTCTATGAATCTTATTGTATTATATCTTACCTAAAATTGGTTGGGCGTCTAATGTAGTTATATTGTGGTCCGAAGGAGGCAAATCAATGACGAATTTTTGTATATTCTCATTTCCCGTGACTCCATTACCATTCCATGCTAATAGTCCCGTCTCCAAATACAGTCTTGACATTAACTAAAACAAACAAAACTAAGCGTTCGGCGTTCCTTTTAACCCTTCCAACCTTACGTGACGCCTCTTATCAATGGTTTCATAATAAAGTTTTGTGAATTCTTCCGCAGTTCTACATGCTTGGTCAATTTTTGTTTTCATCTAAAATATACTTGGAATTAAAAAAATACTTTTGGTATTTTATTAGATTCTTACCGGATCCATGTTTACTCGTCTAATTAAATTATAAAAGAAATTATTTTCTAGATTCGTAATCACAAACAACCGGATTGTTTGTGTTTGTAATTTTTCAAAACCTCGATTGTAGGTTATGTTACACCTATGCTGTGATATTATTACCACAGAGTACAGTACCTACACAGAGGCGAAGGCTTTGTCGGCTCCTTTGATTTTCGATGGCTCGTTTTTCGTGACCTTGAGTACCAGTTACGTCTACACTGAGAGAAATATGTTTTTAAATTTTTTCTGTACCCTACATTTAAGGATACACTGAAGAAAAAATGTTTTTCAATTTGGATAGAAAAATATTACCATTTGAATTGTTTATAAACTTCGTTTATTTTCAGTTGAGTTAGGCCCTAGCAAATTTTCTGAAATGTAATTATTATAATTGCCATAATGATACCACTTGATATTTTTTTGTTTCGATTTCGAGCTAAAAATATTATTATAATGTGACGAAGGAGTATTCTAATTTCCTTACCAAGGAAATGTATTTTTCAAAAAAACTATATACCTTCTAATATATTTAAATAAGGCGCCGGCCAAATTGGCTATTGGCTAAAGCAAAGCAAATACCCAAGCAACACACACAGCAACCAAGCTTTATTAGTTTTTATTTCTCAAATATTTAAATAATAATTATTGTTAGTGGCTCTATGAAATATTTTGAACGTGAATCTTTGTTTTTTCTATTTAGTTCAGCGCTATTTGAGTGTCTTCATTCCAGACTATATAAATAAAGTGAGTAGAAAGAAATGTATAAAAATATAACATAACCTTTTAAACTTCATGTTATGAAAAACGTATCTGACTGATTGAATACCTATTTAATTATAGTTAAGTATTATAATGTGTTCGAAATGATGAAAATTTAATAGGATGTTTTATACTTTCAGAATGTAAGCTAAAAAGGAAGATTTATATATATTCCAGTATTTTAGTTGACAATCGCTGAGAAACCTACAAAATAAAATATTATATAATTTGGCGAGAATTGAATAATATTGAATCAGCTTGGAGAGAAAATGTGAATCATGTGAAAGTATTATCAAATCTGACAATAAATCGCTAACGTTTTGAGAAATGGTGAATGACTAGTACAAATGTTGGTGTAAATATCTCATAATATACTGAGAATTGCTTGGTTTTTGAGAGAAATGCGTAGACAAAAGGATGAGTTCAAGGCACTCAAAAATCTTGAAGGTATATGCGGTTGGGTGTAAGAAGTACTCTCCAAGAAATTTGCAGGATAAAAGCTTTTTGCAAAGGTAAGACTTAGTTGTCGATGATCAACCTTTTTTTTCAATATATGCTTACCTGATTAAACATTGCTTAATGAATAATTGCCAACATGCAAATTCATTTTTCAGGTTATGAACTCTTAGCGTAGCATCTTCAACAAAAGCCATCGACTCCTTGGATTACTCATTGTGACTGTGTTACTAATCTAGACAAAATCGTTCACTACCCATCAGTCTTTCCTTTCAGTTTTTTAGCAGTAAACACGGTGGCTATGTTCGAAGGTTATAAATGTTATAAATTCTGTGAAAAATACCATATAAAGTAAACAATGAAGATCTGGAGTATTAAACTACTTGAAATATGTAAAAAGGTGTACACGTCTTCCAGTTTTTGACCTCTTGCCTATGATATACCTATAGATGGAACTATACAAACCATTGTAATTTGTACAAAAACTTCTTTTTATCGTGTCTTGTTAATGTTATACAGTATCGGAAAGCGTTTGAGAGCAAAGCAAGCAATGATGTACATTAAGGGACGTGTCTGCTTTGCCTCTGCTAGGGTACTGGTAGACGCCTTAATTGTAGGCAGTCGGTTAAGTCGTTGAAACTATGCAATCTCAACGGTAGAACTTTCCGATACTGTATAATATGTCTAACACGTATTTTATTATTTTATGTAGGTAGGTCAATTGTTAAATATCCCTTGTATTTTATTAAATACATATATTCACTTTTTATTATATTTTATTTATCACTTGTATTATTGTTGTTAGCAGTAAATTAAAATAGTCGATTATGTAGAACTTATATATACATGCATCTTTGCATCTAACTGAAAGTAAAACAAAATATATTTACTAAATATCAAATTATTTATTATCCAACGTTCCATTAATACTCAGAAGAAGAATTAACAAGAAACTTACTGGAGATATAAAGAAAGATCTATATTGCAATAAAAAATAAATGATTATATTATACACATACTAATATCTAAGTAATAATAAGTAACATTTGTAATTACATAATTCAAAGAATATTTGCTACAATTTGACACTTTCAAAACCCATTCGGACTTTATTTATGTGTTCACTGACTGGAGGATCACTTTCAGTCTTAATTTCATAGTTTTTGAATGTTAAACAATCCCAACACTGGGTTTTTAAACACCACACAATATATTTTAAAAGGACGTTTAGTTCCAGATCAATCAATGACAGCAATACTTTAAATTTCTTTGATTTAAGCACTTCATCAGATATCTTAATGTAGTCTGTGTATTTTTCTCTTGAAATACCTGATTTAAAAAATGCTATTAAGCTTCTTTCTCCCTCAGCATCAGCTCTACCGTCGCTCAACTAAAATTTAAACATAAATGATTATTAAAAATGCTGACAAATTAATATAAAGTGTTATTTTTTACCATGAATTGTTTATTGTTTGCTTAAGCAGTAGTTATTATTATCACAAGCACTTTTAGTTCCACATTTAGCTTTTAAAGTTGTATCCCATAAACATCTAACTAGATGGATCATAGTGGTCTTGAATTACGGACTTTCCTGCAACATAAATCCACACTAAAAATCAAATTCTTAAATTAACAAGTAACAACTTACCATTAATAAAATACTTGGAATATTCCAGTAAAATAATTCCTTTTAATTGCTTGGAATCATCGACTTACAGTCGATGTTTAGAATCTTTTAACCCTAACCTCTTCTGGTTGTAAATCGACGTTATCACAGAAGACTAAACAATTCTGTGACGTTATTTTATTTTTATAAAAACTGATGTTTTCTCGGATTGCCACACTTCAACAACTAATAATACAACAAAAACTGGCCATTTTGTATGACATAATGTCCATAAAAACTCTATTATGAAAAATTCAATTCTTAAGTTCAGTCAGTCGCCATTTGACAGCAATGATAAGTGAATTTAGAAAGTGAGGTTGATTGATATACCAGTTAAAAAATGGCGATGCGTATACAAATTTGGTTTTGGCGGGAAGGCTTGCTTTCGCCTCTGTGTAGTTACTGTACTCTGTGTTATTACCACAAGCACAGATTATTTGTTTTAGTCTGTGCCACAAGGTCTATTCCTTTGCACTAAAAGTGTAGCACTGAGCTGCACTGGTGTAAGATTGTCTCTCTTTAACTTATGATATCCGCATTGATGCCATCTCTGTCACTCAAAATTAGTGTCACACTTCTTGTGCAAAGGAAAGGACCTACAGCATAGTAGATAGATTGCTATGATCTGTGACACGGTGAATAAATATCGTTTATTGACCGTGGATCCGTGATATTACCGTTTATCACAGATCGAGACTATTGACAGATTTAATAATGTCAAATGTCAATTCTTTTTTCTGTTAGCCGTTCTGTGATACTGCAAAATTTGCAGTGATGGGATAATTCGAATTAAAAATAACCTGTAATCCGATAATTTAAATAACCTTCATAATTCGATCATAGAGTTCCGTAATTCGAATTAAAAATAATCGGAAAATAATCGAAAAGCAGGTGATAAATTATGAAATACGAATAATGATTTCTGATTACTGAACGAATGAAAACTCGAATCCTTAATCGGTTGAACTGAATGATTGAATCATTTGAATTTCGATTCGATTCTCCGATTCTGGTGCTCCGTAAACATTTTAAAAGAATGATACCGTTCTTCTTGTTCAAGTGTGGTCGAATCGACACGAGTCTTATTGTAGTGCAGTCCACCAAACAGCATTTTAAAATTAATTTGAAGAACTGATAATTCATAATTCATATGATTATTATAGTTGTAAAATCGCTAGAATCGAGATCGAATTAAAATTAATTCGAATTATCATCCGATTATTGGAATAATCGAATCGGTAGAATCCGATTATTGAAATCATCCGATTATGCCCATCACTGAAAATTTGTAGAGTAAGAGGTTCCTTAATATAGAGCTTTTGGGCAAAAAAAGTCAGTGCGGGGGTGAAAAGTCAGACTATCCTTGTTCTCCGAACGCGCAGTAGCGGCACAGTTATCTCACTCTAGAAGAACCGTCCGTACTGGCCCGAAATATGGTCTGACGTAATATGATGTACTGTTACATTCTACAACTTATCCTCATTACCAGCATGCAGAACAGTGACTCAAAATGCGAGAATAATTACCCCCGGCCTCAAAAAGCGGGTCATTGCGAGCCCGTTCCAGTTACAAGTTCTTTGCTTAATTAACATTACACAAATTCTTACAATATTTTGAATAAGACCCTGCATCAGGTGTGATTTCACACCAGATGTTCATTGGCTAATGACATTTTTTTGTCGGGGATCGTGAGTTATTAGACCACCTTATACTCTACCAATCTTGGTGTGATACTGTACCTCGATACTGTACTTTCTATCACAGACTAAACCACAAGAATAAATACTGTGACCAAACTGTGAAAGAACGATCCAAGATTCAAGATAATCAGGCCTATGATGGGACGTTTCCCTACAAACACAAAAGGTCGGCCCTCCATTGGGCCATCACAGGGCCAAGTTTTATTTCTGGCCCAGTGATGGCCTGATGATGGGCCGATCTTCTGTGTTTGTTGGGTTACGTTATTTAACATACACCTGTTATGTGTTATGTTGAGCGCTGACCAAAAAATATATGAGAGTGAGAGAGACAGATGACCGTAACATAGGGTGATCAATAATAATGACCGTGAGGTGTTATGACTAACGTAAACGTTCCATCATAGGGCTGATTTAAAGGAGTACATATATTTAATTTAGGTCGGCGCAGCTGAGACACAAGAAGGTTGAATAAATATTGTAAGAAGTTACAACCAAAACCTACAGTCGCGCGAAAGGGGCTTTCGTATGACGTATGACATATATGTCGCTGTCGACCAATGAGAACTACAACTACAGGCAAAATCGGTAACTTTGATAAGGTGACAGAACTGTTCCTTGAAATGTTGGCTAAACTGATCAAATATTATTATGGCTTTCTTTGTCTTATTATTACGTTGGAAAGAAATGCCTGCAAAATGAACCCACTTTTTGCATTCCAATCGAGAAAATCGAAATAAAATTTCTACCGATGTGCTATTTGGTCACCTTGGAAAACTATGTCATATTTTTGTGGTAAAATGAAGACAAAATGAGGAATAGAACGAATAATGCTGAATAAAGTTTGCTATTCCTGTGTAGAACATTATTTTTCGATTTAGTTTTTAATGATTTTTTACGAGCATGAAACACCTATTTTATATTTTACATACATGAGTGGGCGTAACGAGTAGTGAATATGAATGAATATCGATTATAATGACATTGCCCTACACTTTTTGATATCAAAGGGCACGAGGTATATAAAGAAACACAGGTAACACGAAATTATAAAATGGATCAAAAACGAAATCATTTCGGAAAAATTTACAATAATTTTATCCCCGCCAAAAAATGTTATTCCGCATTGAAGTCACGTGACCCGCATAAACCAGTTATTTTTTTAGTCATGATGGCGCCAAATATTAATTTCTAGTTATTGTGCAAGCTGGAACAACCAGGATAGGTGTTTCGCATTCAATTTCAGTAAGATACAAACTCCCCAATCATTTAAAAAATTATTACACCATAATTTTCACCTGAATAGGCGATTAACCCGTTTAGACAACTAGAAATGTATAATGAGGACATGTTGGTAAAAGCAGAAAAGAGACGGATATATAAATATTTTATAACTTTCATTGGAGAAAACTTGTATTAAACTGAAAGACGAGCACTGTGCCGGAAAACTAAATTATCAAAAAATTTACCTAACACCCTTGGTGAATTCTATCGATTATTTTCTAAGAATAACGTGAAAAATAGAAAATGGAGAAGAGAGATAGAGAGATAGTTAGCTAGTTCGTCTTTGCTGTGTCGACTACTGACAGTGCTGCCCCCTATATTGTCAATGTTGTTAGGCTTACCAAATGGAGTCTAATGGAGTCGATTTAATCAAAATCCTTTGAAAAATCAATCGAAAGCATGAGAAACTTTAAAGAAATGGTAACGAACTGGATATTTTTTAAAGAAGTTTTTGTTGAAAATGTGTAAAACTATGTGCGTGCAAGTGATAGCTATATAGTGAAATGTTTACAATGTAGACATGGGAGACACCTCTGCTGTTTGTCACTAAATTTTGCAAGATTATCACCTGTATTATTTATATTATCGTTACTTACGCATGAAATATAATTTCCTTGCATGTTGAACGACGTATTCATCGGATTCGGGAAGGCAGAAACATTCCCCTTCAACTCACTTAGAGATTGCCAAAGGCTATATACAGATCCTTTATTTTTTTAATTTTAATTGTTGCAGCATTATGATAGCTTTGAAAGTATACAGTACAAGCAATGTCGTAAATGAATAGGCATCACTACAAATTTTATTTTGCCTCAGAATGAAATAACATGCTAATAGTTGCTATTTTGTTGTTGCAGACGTAATTATATGTACATTCTTAATGTTTGAGAACTGGATAACTATGTAGTAAGTATGATATGTCCTTTATTTGTGAAAATCAAGTCAAATGTTTATTTTAGTAGTAATTTCTAATAAATCTTAAAATATCGATCATAAAACCGCTATTGTTTGACACGAACGTAAATAGACCATTTGTTTAAGGTCGTGCAGAGAAGTCAACCTAACTGCACAACATAAGTGCGATGTCACAGAGGGTGAAGAGGCCTAACCGTTTTGAAGATGGCTCAGTTCCTGTTAAAAGGCGTAAAGTAAGTATAACCTTTTCTAAAGGTATATTAGAAGGTTCCTCGCTACAAGTAACGACATATCTTGCATGAGGGATATAGCTAGTTTATTCTTGTGTGAATAATGTTTTAATGTTACACAAAAACAAATGTTCATTCATATATGTATTCATAGCAAGTCGCACATACCTATGTACGCTCTGTTGTACTCAATCCAAGTGTAATACTATACTGTTTATATTTGCCGATAGTTGTGTACTGCAGTACTTATGCAGTACTGTGACATGATTTGTTGAATTATTTTCTTATAGTAAAGAAAAACTGCACGGCACTACACTTTATGCAAAGTTTTCAATACACATAAGTTTAAGCAAGCTTCATTTAAAAACAACTTTTGCTATGTGTTAATTGTAACTACTGCCATTCTTGTAAGCGTTGTTTACAAATGGTAACCTGAAATAAAATGGAGGTCAAAGGACACCTCACGTTTTATAGGTAAATTGGTGGCCTGTCAAATTTGATGGATTTTTGATATGGTGTAGTTCAATTGATTCTGAATAATTCTCTGGCAAAACCTCAAATTATGGACAGTTCGATAGATGTCTCCTTAATACTGTATCAACGATTTCTCAAAACGTACTACAGGTATTGAAGTGATAACTGCTGGAAATGAATGACCAGACTATTTACCATTATTCAGTCTTAGATTGATGTGCCTGAACTTCCGGTTTTGCCGGAAGTGACGTCAAATCATATTTTTCGAATGCACAAAACCCGTTTACTTCAATTTAATGCCTCATATATAAGTAACTTTATTAAAATTCACTATCTTAGTAAATTAGTATTGATTGCACGGATTGATAGAGCACTGATGCTAGCTTGATACCGGGCACATCATAATTTTGGTAGAAAACAAAGTTGATTTTATTTTTCAAGATATGAAATTGCAGTTGTGTCTAGTCAATTAAAACTAATTATTTGTGAGATCTTTAACCCTTTCACTGCTCTCTAGACGAGTATACTCGCATTTTTAATAAAAATAGGATCAGGCTGCTCTACTCGAGCAAACTCGCTCGCATTATATTTTAAGATATTACACAATGATAAAAACCATTAAAAAAAAAAAACGTGAAACATGATGGGAACTTTTCCGTTTCCTTTTCCATTAGATCAAATGGTTCACTTGCTCGCATGATATTTTGAGATGTTACACAATGATAAAGAAAAAAACACACTGAACATGCCAAACGATGGGTACTTTTCCGTTACATAGAATGGATCACGCTGCTCACACTTGCTATGTGGCAACAGTCTTGCACGTACAATAATAGGATACAGTTGGTTCTTGACGTACAACAAGTTCCCCTACTTGTCTCATTTGTTGGCCGTAATTATAATGCACCTACAATTGATACTTAATCCCATTGCGATGGCTAGACCTGACACGAATTTTTAATAATCCCGGCTCATTCGCAGTTTCATCATATTCGAAAGCATTGTCCCCTTCTTCTTGGTTGCCTTGAACGTATGATGGAGCCATTTTAATTTGGAATGTGCCAAATGTCAAATCTCTTAAGTAATCCAAATCTAGTAAGGGAAAATCTAGATCACTGCCGTTCCGCTTCTACTCTAGCTTGAAAAAAGAATTACATATACAGATAACGGCAGCCAAGTACGTACACAGCAGATTGAATGCGCAATAATACAAAAGTATTTAAATGATGGTAACAGGTAACGCATGCTAACATCCGGCCCGCTGTACGTACTTGCCTGCCGCTATCTGTATATGTGTTCCGATTGCTTTTCTATGTTTCAAATAAGTCATTCTTTTTATAAAACCTAATCTGCCGCACGTAGGATTTATTTTCTGCATGAATAAGGTTTAAAAGTTTAATGTATTATAAATAAACAAAAACTGCCTGTTCTACTTAAAGGTATCACAAATAATTAGTTTTCGTTGATTAGACACAACTGCAATTTTATATCTTGAAAAATAAAATAAGCTTTTTTTTGTACCAAAATTATGATGTGTCCGGTATCAAGCTAGCATCAATATTCTATCAATCAATACACGTACTTACTTATTTACTAAAATAGTGAATTTTAATAAAGCTACTTATATATTATATGATGTATTATATCGAAGTAAACGGATGTTGTGCATTCGAAAAACGTGATTTGACGTCACTTCCGGCAAAACGGTAGTTCAGGCACATCAATCTAAGACCAAATAATGGTAAATAGTCTAGTTATTCCTTTCCAGCAGTTATCATTTCAATACCTGTAGTACGTTTTAAAAAATCGTTGATACAATATCGGGGTGTATGGAGCCATCTATCGGAGAAACTGTTCATAATTTGAAGTTTTGCCTAAGGAACTTATTGTTCAGAATCAGTTGAACTATAACATACCAAAAATTTATCAAATTTGACAGGCCACCAATTTACCTAGAAAACGTGCGGTGTCCTTTAGCTAAAACTTTACGTTTACTATTGGTTGATAAAACCAAGGTGTGCTTTCCCATTTAACTTGTCATATGCCGTTGGGAAGTATTGAATTGAAAAAATAACTGTCTGATGTTTCCCTTCAGTATCAAAACTTTCCCAAAAGCAAAACGATTTTTTTTCGGTTATTTCCCCTTATTTATTTTAAATGCTTTCATACTGTTATTGCGTGAGGTTCTAGTATATCAAAATAATGAGTTTTTTATAGTGATTAGTGTGCTAAGTATCAATTTGAATAGCGCTCATTACTGTAAATTATTTGTTTCAGAATTTTCACGGGTTGGAATTGGGGTGCGTTAAAGAAAAAATTTGTTGTCCATAAAAGAACGCTTATCATTATATACGTTGAATACCAAACAATTTAATATAGTTTTATAAAAAGTTTTCTGTAAATGTTTGTAGAACAATATGTAGCGTAGCCAGAAAATCGTACAAATTTTACCGACCAATTGTAATAATGTTGAAATGGACCAAACATTCCTTTGTAATCGGAATTTTGTTATGAGAAAATGGGATTAAAAAAATGAATATATAAAAATAGCATTTTATAATTGCTTTAATTATGGTGCCCTACATATTTCAGGTTTTATATGAATAAAACTATTGAAATTGTAAAATATTTATAATTTGTATTATTGAAGATAAGCCTTGGCAGATGTTTCTTTAAATAGTTTGTTCCTGTGATTAGTGCATAGTTATTACAGTATTTATAAACATTTTTTGAACAAATACATTTAAATAATCTAAACAATTTAATTAATATTATTAATCATGCAAACAAAAATAATAAGAGCGACAAAATCATTTAACTCTGATAAAAAGCTGTTCGGTTTTCACAATAAAGCAGTGTAGATATTCTAAATGAATCAATTTGTGTTTTTCATATTGCTGAAAGGTATATGTATTTTTTATTATTCAAATTATAACATTTTACTCAATTTTGTTGATAAAACGAGATAGAAATCCAAGTAAATATAACTTTTAGTGCGGGTAAAGTATCAGAAATATTGCTTGGAGAAAGAAAAAATTTGAGAATCAATGAAAATTTGCTCTTAATATTAAGATTACCCTGTACCAAGGGTGGGGTTTCTAGGGGATAAAGTGATGATAAATGCGATTCTCGAATAATGTTTTTTTTTTTGTGATACCTTCAATTTGATTATTTACAGACCTCTGTTCGAAATGAAAATTGATCGAGATACAGTTGCAGTTGGGATACTTTCACATCCTCTCAACTCGCTAGAAAAACGTAGTTTTTAATTGGAATATGAAGGCATCCAACCTTCAGTTCTCTGTATCGGGCAATTTTCATAGTACTGTCGTGCCCAAAAATAAATGGGACAAGTCTTATAACGTATTTTTGCTAAAATCTAATTGTGTACATCAACTTTAATTTTTGTGACATTGTCAGTTATTTGTCAAAATTCATTGCAAGTTTGCAAAAACTAATATGCCCCTTATATGGGGTGATTTAGTTAAAGCTGGAGTTATTGCTAAAGCAGAAGATGGATGGTCAATGAGACAAATTGCACTGCGTTATAATATTAATAAAAATTCGGTGTGTAACATTTTAAAAAAGTGGAGAATAAACGGTACGATTAGTAGAAATCCTGGATCAGGGCGACGAAGAATATCAACTCAACAACAAGATTTGCAATAGGTAAATACATTAGTAGAAAATCCATTTTCCTGGATCGAGTAGTACTGGTCGCCGGCGAGTAAGAGAATCGGAGCTACGCTGTCATCCAGCAGCACAGAAATACTTACTTAAAGCTGAGCATAAAGAAGCTCGACTAGGATTTGCGCTTGAATTTTTAGTGCATGATGTAAATTTTTGGAACAATGTAGTTTTTACAGACGAAAAAACTTTTCAGTCAACACACAGCGGTCGTATTCGTGTTTACCGACCTCCGAAAACTCGATTCGATGAGAAATATATATTTAACAATGACAAAAGTGGTATGTTTTCTGTTAATATGTGGGCTTGGATATGTGCACATGGTCCTGGTGTTTTGTGGCATATCGAGGAACGATTTAATAGTGAAACGTATATTAGGATTTTAGACAATATTATGCTATGCTCCCTTCTGTGTCACAATTATTTCCTAATAATGAATTCATATTTCAACAAGATAATTGTTCCGTTCATACTGCTCATACCGTAACTAATTGGTTTCAAGATAACAACATTAATGTTCTTAACTGGCCCAGTCATAGTCCAGATCTTATCCCTATAGAAGACGTATGGGGACTACTCGTAAGTATCCAAAAACTAAATGTGAGACCACGGAATGCCCTGGAATTACTGGAAATAATAGAAAATGCATGGGAAAAATATTATTACTGATGATTATTGTATAATTTAATTCTATGCCAAACAGACTTATAGAAGTTATAAATAGAAATGGTGCAATAACGAAATATTAATAGTTAATTTCTTGTTAAGTTGAATATCCTTTGTCCCCTGATCCAGGATTTATATTTATTGCGCCGTTTATTCTCCCCTTTTTTAAAATATTAAACACCAAATTTTTGTTAATGTTATAACGCAGTGCAACTTGTCTCATTGACCATTCATCATTTGCTATAGCAATAACTACAGCATTACAATAAATAATAAAATAAAAGTACTAACTGTTTTATTTCGGCTACTTATTACATAAGAGACAGATTTACATTAGAAAAAAATAGGACAGCTATTTTGCTCGCGACTACATAGACTAATAAAAAACCAAATTGAAGGTATTTGACTCAGTTATCAGAAATAAAAAGAGATTCTTTGCTACAAACGAAAAATTTTCCAGATATTTTCAAAAATAGTACATTGTGATTCTAGTAGTAAAAGCAATACATTCCCAGACGACTCGGCCAACAAGCTTTGAAGTCTGGGAATTTCTGGTAGTTGCATAGCAACGGACTAAAATATTAGAATAGCGTATTTTGGGATCTAAAATTGTGCCAAGAATGTAGACATTCTTGATCGATTTCAAAGAAACTCATTTTTCACCCTTTCACAGGCCTAGAAAACGCCCTTTTGCACCATTTGAAGTTAAAAACTCATCAGTTTCTTAATATTATGAGTGAAACCTACAAACCCCCAAATTTTCATTAACTTCCTAATTTTTTTATTTTAAAATCTACTTTTCTGTACTATTTTCAAATATCACTTTATCTCAATGTTTGTGCCGCTTTCTAATTATTGTGGTTTTTGGTCTGACAAAGATACAAGATCAAGGTTGCTGTAAAAAGAAACAGTTGCTTCTATCTGTCTACAGACTGTCACTAATCAGAAATAGTTATTCGAAAGTGCATCTTGTGCTACTGTAGTTGATTTAATTTGATTCTTGTTGTTGCATTGCACCAGGTATTAATTATTTTTCTTTGTGCCTATAGCGGACGGCGGCCGAGGAAGAGGAGGCGGCCTCCCTGGCTGCTGGTGCATGGCAACCGAGACCTAATGACCTGAAGAGCATTTACAACCGTACAACTACTGAAGCACCAGCCGAGTTGTTCCGTAAGGATCTGATCAGTGCAATGAAACTGCCCGATTCGGAGCCCTTGGCGTCCGACGAGTATTGGGTTATCGTGGACCAGTGGAAGCAGGAGTGGGAGAGGGGCGTCCAGGTGCCCGTTAATCCGGATTCTCTGCCTGAGCCGAGCGTCACGATTAGTCACTGCGATAGTTTTAAAGTCCAGCCGGAATTCAAACTGTAAGTATGAATTTTCTGTTATTATTTAAAGTTACATTGTTTTTATGGAAAGACGTTTTCATTGCAAACAAATATTTCACAAATTTTAATATGTAGTAATTAAAATGCAGTTGTCTCAATGTTTAATTGCTATCCTAAGTGGTTCATTGTTTGGTTTTTTTGGTTTTATGTACATAAGTGTAAACGAAGTTCCAATAGAAGAGTTTAATGTGTATACCATATTACAAGATGGTAAGCTTCCGCGATATTGTAAATAGATGATTTTTACCAATTCCGGTAGATATAGGTGGTGCCAGACAATTAGATTTATTGTGTCTAGCAGTTTGCATTGAGGATCCATCCAGCGAGTAGTTCGTTGAATATGTTAATAATTTGATGTCAACTGTTTTGACCAATTTATAATTTTGTACTTAATCTAGGTTTTGTATGAATGACATAGTCCAGAGGAATTGGGCATTGCCCTTCGGAAAAATTCCTGGAAAGCTGGATTTTGGCATGTACCTTGATATTGTGCTCGTAAACAAAATGTCAAAAATTCCCATCGATCCGAGTGCCGCTAAAAATTTTACGCGGTGCCAAAGGTCACCAAAAACGGTTTTTCGTGAATATCTCGTTATTGAAATTTGTAGCTTGGGAAATTTCCTACAAAAGAAATATTATGACTTTTATTCCTAAGAGTAACCGTTTTGGTAATAATTCGATTTACAGAGTTCTAACCTTTATGTTCCTCATGAAACGTACATTCCACTTTCCACACCACCTTCAAGGTAGAGTACAAAGTGCGTTTTTTTTCACGTGGTGTCCTCAGTAGACCAAATCCACGTTTGTTTTTGTTTGAAAAATGTTTGTTTTTTAAAAAATTATTATAATACAGTAACTTTATACATCCTACCTGACATCAAATCAGGTATATGCATTTTTAATATGTTGTATAAAATTACAAATTAATGCTAAATCCAAGTTTACGACCTCGGCAGACCTCCAAAAAACTCCGAGATTTTTGTATTTTTTTTTCCAGTTTTTGTCGATTTCGGGCATTTCGGCACCTAAGCCTACTTTTTTGGTAAAAACAATTTAGTATTTTTTAAAAGTAGACTAAATTTGCTACAAATTGATACCAGATCGGACTCTGTAGATCAAATAGTATACAAGATACAGCTGTTCAAAGTTTTGCAAATGTTTTATATTTCGACATTTTTAATTTAAGAATCTGTGAAATACGTACTACTATAACTAGGTTCAGAAAATTAATTTTACCGCGAGCCCAAGCCCCAAATGGGGTCAGAGGGGGGACATTTTGTGCTTCCCCCCCCAATATATAGTACTGTTATATTGAATGGATCGGAAAAGAGGAAGGAATATTATAAAAAAAAAAAAAAAAATTAAAAATCAGTTATAAACAGATACTTTTTATACAACTTTAGTTCTTTTAGACTGCCTGGGAGTGTCGTCTATGTCGTCTGTGTCGCTGTGTCATCTGGGGAGTGTATATTTATATCAGAAGCATTGTCGCATGATTGTCCACCGTCAAACATTTTAATCCAGATTTCTTGCAACTACACGCATTGCTACAGCCCCTCTTGCAGCTGGATGATATCAACTGCAAAAGTTGTTGCGGTGCTGCATCCCTGGACATTATTTTGGGAGTGAGACCTTGGAAGCAATCTAGCAAGATTGAAATTATTTTTGCTGCAGCCCTAGCAAACAGCTGGAAGCGTAAATCATTTATTTTGGCTTGAATGTTTGCTTCCATTGAGCGCAACCATGATAATCTCGCCTGCTTCGGCAATTTGCTCAGGTATGGCATTTGATTTATAAAATACAGCAATCTTCTCCTCAAGGTCTGGATGTTTTTTGACTATAGCAAGTAATTTAATTTTTCCTTGCCCGAACAGTGCCGATGTAGAGTCAAGGCACGCAGAAATAGAAAGAGTTCAGGAGACTTGTATTTCGAGGAGGCGTTTGAATAAGTCGCGTCCGGTTTTTTTCCTCTCCCACAGTTTTGGAAAAAGATTGTGTGTTTCTTTGTAATGCCAGTGAGAATGACTAGAAGATCTATGTCTTCACCAGCGATCACCACAATATGTATGTAGAAGCCATAGAAATATGACGTCTTGCGATATAAGTATTTGCCTTAACTCGGCGAACACGCTCCGTGCTTTTCGTACTCTTTTGTGAAGCGTCTGTTGGGTAGCCATCGAAAACTACAGTTACTTTTGGACCATATTAACAACTGAGTCACGAATGGTGATGCCACACAACCAGATTTAGAGCACGCTTGAGATCATTGGTAGACAACCGGTCCCACTGGACTGTTATTTAAAAAAAAAAAACGGAGAAATTGCTAAAAATGTCAAAATATGAAAAATTTGCAAAACTTTGAACAGCTGTATCTCGGATACTATTTGATCTACAGAGTCCACTCTGGTACCAATTTGTAGCAAACTTAGTCTACTTTTAAAAAGCACTACATTGTGTTTACCAAAAAAGTAGGCCTTAGATGCCAAAATCAACAAAAACTGAAAAAAAAAAAACAAAAATCTCGCAGTTTGTTGGATTTTTGACCAAGACCTGGAGGTCTACCGAGGTCGTAAACTTGGATTTAACATTAATTTTTAATCCTGTACGCCATATTAAAAAAACATAGATACCCAATTTGACATCAGGTAACACCCATTTCCTTTTTGATGACTAGGTTACTGGATTATTAATTTGTTGGTTAATTAATTTTTAATTCAAAATGAGTTATTAATCTCAATAATTAATATTCATTTTTAGACTCTATTTCAATCTGTATGCTTTCCTCTTCATCATCTTGTTCTTCTGCTGTCTCCTGTATTTCCATAAATTCAGTCAAGAAATGCGATGGATCTACCTACATCTTCAGTGGAGTCACAATTATTGATGTCATTTATATCGGGTGTTACATTTGGGCAAGATTGAGTTAAAAAATGAAAGAAAATATAAAGTAAGTACATCCATTCACTCAATACTCCCATACTCTAGGTTTTATGACAAGGGAGGGGATCATTTCGAAGTACATTCCTTCTCCATCTACAGTGTAGATTCTACACTATAGTTTGGTATATATGTGTTTGTTTCTATTGTTATGGGCTCTAAAACAATAAGGAAATTCTCGAATATTTCAAGTCGTATTCAAAGTCCAATGAGATTCCATGTCGTTGAAGGGTGCATACTGTTCGTTACAACTCTGTAAATCGAATTATCTCCAAAACGGTTACTGTTACGAATAAAAGTCATATCTTTTTTTGTTAGGAAATTTGCTAGTTAATATTTTTTCTGCAAAAGTGACCGTTATCGAAAAACCGTTTTTGGTGACCACGTAAAATTTTTAGCAGCACTTGGATCGACATCGACTTTGACACTTTGTTTAGAACCACATTATCAAGGGTCATGCCAATATCCAGCTTTCCGAGAATTTTTCCGAAGTTGGCCGTTTTTTTGTCTTAATTTCTCACCTGTCCTTACGGTATATTATGACAGTACCTTGAGTTGGAAATATTACAGTGAAAATATTGTTTTTAACCCTTTCACTGTGGCTACCGTTTTACAGTGGTGCTTGCACAGTGCGGCTGTCATAAATCTTTGTGGATTTATATGTTTCCCACAACTAACATATGAATCACATTCGCAGATGTGTACGTTTTCCTCATTGCCCTCACTCACCAGAAAGCATGCTATCCAGTATTTGCAGGTTTTTTGGCACATGATCGTTATTCCTGTGCATATCCCTTCATTTTTCACGGAAGAGAAGGTGGTATCGACCTCGGGGGTTGTTTCAACCCTTCCAAGGGGTGTAAAATTCATTAATTATATTTTTATCGTGATCAGCGCCTGCGAAAATGGCGTATTGACGATCCAAAGTGTAATTAATGAATTTTACCTCTCTCGGAAGAGTTGAGGCAACCCCCGAGGTCGCTACCATCTTCTCTTTCGTGAAAAATGAAGTGGGCTATCCGCCCACTCAAATTAGGAAAAAAAAAACGCTGTTTTAGAGAAAAATTCTGAACAGCAGTTTCTCTGCATAGGAAGTAAGTATTCAACATTTAGAACAAGGTTTTGCTTATGCGCAGAAAAAAAGACATGATTTTTGAGATATATACATATATATGCGTTTTTTCGTGTTTTTTTTTCATTTGGACGTATATATCTCGAAAAGTACGCGTTTTTAAGGCTAAATGAACATAGATAAATGAATTCCTACAAAAAAGGTGCTGTACATTTTTCTTATTATCCCTTTGGCTTTTCCGGAAACGCGACTTGAAAAACGCATATATGTGTTTTTTCGTGTTTTTTCTATTTTGAATGCAAATATCTCGAAAAGTACGCGTTTCTAAAGCTAAACGAGCAAGGTAAATGCGTTCAGAATAAGGTTTCCTACAAAAAAAGGTCCTATACATTTTTCTGATTATCCCATTAGTTTTTCCGGAAAAGCTTCTTGAAAAATATATATATTTGTCTTATAGAATTTTTACTATATGTATACGTCATCAAGACATTTTTTGTGGCAATCATTATGTGTGGATGCGTATTTACATTTTAACAGAAAACCAATGGGATAGTCGGAAAAGTGTATAGGACTTTTTGTAGAAAATCTCATTCTGAACCCGTTTACCTATGTTCGTTTAGCCATAAAAATGAGTACTTTTCGAGATATTTGCATTCAAAATAAAAAAAAACACGAAAAAACATATATTTTTTTCAAGTCACTTTTTCGGAAAAGCCAATGGGATAATCAGAAAAATGTATAGTACTTTTTTTGTAGGAAATTGTGCTCTGAACGCATTTACCTATGTTCGTTTAGCTTTAAAGACGCGTACTTTTCGAGATATATACGTCCAAATGAAAACAAACGCGAAAAAACGTATATATATCAAAAATCATGTCTCTTTTTTTCTGGGCATAAGCAAAACCTTGTTCTAAAAGTTGAATACTTACTTCCGATGCAGAGAAACTGCTGTTCAGAATTTTTCTCCGCTTTTTTCCTTATTTTAGTGGACTAGGATATGCACAGGAATAACGATCATGTGCCGAAAAACCTGTAAATCCTGGATAGCTTGCTTTCTGGTGAAGGAGTGGTTTCTGCCCGTTTGAAAGATGAGGAGGAGGAGCTAAAAAATGAATATTTTTCGTTTGAACCGAATCATTTGACAAACAAGATTTTCCACCCCTTGGGAGGGTTTAATCAACTCCCTAGGCATGCTCTCTGGATTCTACTTACTCTATAACCCCCTTCCATGTTATTTCAAGTATAACCCGTCGATAAATCACTCCCCAGACCCGTTTATATATAAAAACATAAAGGATCTCCATAAAAGTGGTGATTTTTGGCCGTTTCAAGGGGTTGCGGCGGTCAAAAACTTCTCCCACCACTTCCATCGTGTTCAGCACCCTCGAAAATGAGGGCAAAGGTAATCTCATTTTTGCACGAAACATTTACAAAAAACTCGTCAAATTATGCTTCATTACAATACTATCAGAGATATTTAATTTTATAGATGGCATCTGACCGTTTTTAGAATGAAGTATTTAGTTTAAATTTTGAAAATCTTAAAAACTGTGACACTGAAAAATTGTAAGGAACAAAATTAAAGATAACACAGGTTTACAAAAAGAAAAATGTCTGAGTCCGCTCTGGTACCAATTTATAGCAAATTTAATCTACTTTTAAAAAATACTAAAATGTTTTTACCGAAAAAGTAGGCCTTAGGTGTCAAAATCGACAAAAACTTTAAAAAAAACAAAAATCGCGCAGTTTTTTTGGGTTTTTGACCAAGATCCGGAGGTCTGCCGAGGTCGTAAACTTGGATTTAACATTACTTTTTAATAATTACGTATCAACATATAGATGAATATTACAATATTTTTAGTTTTGATGCTATATTTAAATGATATTGAATGACTGACAAATATAAATTCAAATTCAAATTCTATAGTATTTTCAGGTAGTTTAATCGGAACTTCAGTAATTTACAAAAGCAAAATAAACAAGATGATACAAAAAACGAAATGAAAAAAAAAACAGTTTATAAATTCATTAGAATACAAAGCTAGGGATTTTTTTAGTGCAAGATTTAGTTTCTTTTACACCACGTAACAATAGTGAGATTTTTGTCGTCTTATTGTAAAATATCGTTAAAAATAATTTTGATATCTTTTTCCAATGCAGACATCTACAAGTTTTCCCTAAATTAACAGTAGATTCAAACAATGATATTCAAGCGGATCACCATGGCGTCGTCTTATATAAATCAATTAGGACTTTAAAATGTCCCCGTCGTTTACTATGCGAGTGCATTCCCAATCAAATTCATTTACATTTTGCTTTCTGCGTTTTGCAATTTTATTGGTGTTTGAAGCTAAGGAGAAAGAAAGCCTTCTTGAGATTGTGGTTTTTCGCAACATTTCTGAACATAAATCAAAACTTTTTAAATGGCATATTGTTTTAATGAAACCAAAATTAAACATGGCACACTCAAAGAAATAGTATGGGCAAAAAACAAAAAAAATGGTTAACTAACAATATCGTTAATTTTGTTAAACCAAACATATTGATGGTATTTTTAAACAAGAGGTGATTGTTATTTTAATTAATAAAAAGTTGTCGTACAACAAAACAAACATTAACTTAAAAAATAGATGAATAAGACTATTATTTTGTTCGTCTGACTATTATTTTGTTGAATTCTGTCAAATTAAACTAGATAATAGTATATTTTATTTTTAACTATTATCGAATTGTAATTCTAACCCAGTATTAGTTCGCTGTATTATTGTACTTGGTAGACAAACCAATATTATTGTCGTCTTCTAGAAGTTCTAAAAGAATTACCATAAAATTTGCTTGTTTACCACGTAGTCTATTACAGAAATTATTCCCAGATGACGCCACATACAAATCACTGACAATAATGAATCATGCATTATCTTATATTCTTATGAATTTATAGAAAATTAATAACATGATTGTAATGTTCAAATTTTCTCAGGGATCATCGATATATTTGGATGGATCTTATAAACGATCTCTAATCTTTGGTTTGGGTGGTCTGATGTCTCAATACTGAGATTTTGGCTAACCAAAAAAAACTTCATCATACAATAAAGTGTAGATCAACCTAAAAATTAGTTGGTGAACAAAAAACAAAGTCGTACTATTTAATTGTAGACCAAATTGAAAATGGTTAGTGAACATAAAAAAATGTGATTGTACTATTTAATTTGTTACAAGAAGATATGATTATTAAACTACTATTTGTTTACGAAAACAAATAAAGTTGTATGACTATTCTTTTCTGATTGATTTAACTATGAAACTAGATAGGCGCGATTTCATATGCTCTTTTTGGTTGAATTTACCTATCATTTTCTTTGAGTGCACTTAACCCTTTCACTGCTCAAGACGAGTATACTCTCCAACGGGTTAACTGCTCCAGACGAGATAACTCGCGGTGCAAAATTAAATAGGATCTGACTGCTTTAGCCGGATTTTCTGGCGGTGTTCAGGTTTATGGGTGGGAATCGGCCGATTGCAATTGCGCTGCAATTTTTTTTTTTTTTTTTTTTATCATAGTACCATATCAAAATAATTCTTTTAGTTTGTATACCTTGTGATTTATGATTTTTTTCAAAATTACATGTTTATTGCAACAAAATTTTTTTTTAACTGAAAAAAAGAAATTAAAAAAAATACTCCTTCGAACCATATTGCTCTAGACGACTACTTGCTAGCAGCAAAATAATTGCGCACAGCACCAGCCACGGCATTTCGGCCGTCCGCAGTGAAAGGGTTAATAGCAATCACCATAAAACATAAAATAATATAATGAGGTTATGCTGTGTATGGAATAATATTGTCATTACAGTACAGCGTTGCCACATGAATCTAATATATCATATGTGAAGAGAACTAATCAACAAACATCTCTCCAGATGATGGTGTAGGGGTGGCATTTTCGGCATAGTAACACAAATTTTTAGATTATATATCAGGGGCGGGAGGTAATAGCTAGAGTTGTTGCTGCTGATCAAATAGAAGATAGAAACTTGGAGTATATATTTTAAAAAATAAAAAATAAATAAAAAAAATTATATAATGTGGTTCCATTATGTCAAACGTTGCCTTCTAGGATGTGATCATGATATTATGCAAGAGATAAAATTTAGATGTAAACTAAAATTACCTGAACCGAAATGTTTAGATGCTTATCCTTCGATGAAATTAGAAATTTGTTTGGTTGAGACAAAAGATACACTCAACGAAAAAGAGCATATGAAATCGCGCCTATCTAGTTTCATAGTTAAATCAATCAGTAAAGAATAGTCATACAACTTTATTTGTTTTCGCAAACAAATAGTAGTTTAATAATCATATCTTCTTGTAACAAATTAAATAGTACAATGACATTTTTTTATGTTCACTAACAATTTTCAATTTGGTCTACAATTAAATAGTACAACGACTTTGTTTTTTGTTCACCAACTAATTTTTAGGTTGATCTACTCTTTATTGTATGATGAAGTTTTTTTTGGTTAGCCAAAATCTCAGTATTGAGACATCAGACCACCCAAACCAAAGATTAGAGATCGTTTATAAGATCCATCCAAATATATCGATGATCCCTGAGAGAATTTGAACACTGCAAGCATGTTATTAATTTTCTATAAATTCATAAGAGTGTAAGATAATGCATGATTGATTATTGTCAGTGATTTGTATGTGGCGTCATCTGAGAATAATTTCTATAATAGACTACGTGGTAAGCAAGCAAATTTTACGGTAATTCTTTTAGAACTTCTAGAAAACGACAATAATATTGGTTTGTCTACCAAGTACAATACAACCTCTCGGTTGGCCATTTATTTCACATGTAAACCCGGCCTCTTGTAAGTACTTGCCAGCTATTATCTCCATGGATATTCTATTATTTTGACAATATATACGTTTAAATCTGATGAATCTTCATGATGCCACACTTTGAACGCTTCTTTGCACATATTATAAAAGATAGATACCTATTTACTCTCATTGACTTTTTTTGTAGAAAATTGAATTCTCTCCAACTGTCTTCACTACAGTTTGTTTCATATTTCTTACCATTTTGGCAGCATTTTTATTTTAATGTGAGTACTACCTTCCTTATATATCAATCGCCATATAGGAGCCGCCATTTTGAATTTTGCAAATTTTCAGGGGATCGGAAAGGTACCTCCATGCCAAATTTCAAGTTCTTAACTCATCGGAAAGTACTCAAACAATTCACTGGACAGATAAACATAGGTACATAAATATGTACGTACATACATTGTTACACTGTCTTTTAGAATATACAGATTGCCTTCGTTGACTGAATTTGGTAAGAACAAAGGAAATTAAGATTATTCATTGTTTAAAATACTTTTGGTACTAGGTATCGTAAAAGTTTATCTTGTACTTAATTATCTTTATAAAAATATTTGATAATTGATAAAATTTACCATCTAGATATTCATTCGTAGTTTATTTTGATTATTGCATTTATTCATCTGATTCAAAATTACTGCCACTACTATTAGTACGGGAGGCAGCGCTGATTTGATCAAGTCATTTCATACCGACTGAAAATCATAACAATAATAGTTTTCCCCTGGAAGGGTCCCTTTTTCGATTCTTCGCTTATAACTTGAAAACAATGCGTTGTGCGGAGAAAGGTAATCTATGAAAAATTAAACATAATTAAATTTTCGACAAGAATGTCTATATTGATTTTCTTCCTATGTGTTATAGGTTCCGTGATATTCTCCAATGAAAATCGATAATTAATAAATAAATTAATTAGGTATATGGAATTTTTCTATCAAAGTGGTTTACCGTGGTCTGCTAATAAATCACAGTCACAAAATGATCTTTATTTTACAACACTCGACGTATTTACTAACGTAATATTTTGTCGAAATCCATAGGGCATCTGGATCATGTACCCAACATAACCCCAAATTTTAAGTTTGTCAAGTTTATTCTAATTTTCCAATTTGACTCACTCGAGCAACAAGACAAGCTAAGAATATATATCCTCGGGAGGAGTCTGTCTCATGAATATTCCAATTCCATGAACAAGTCAACAAACAAATCGACTTCGACAAAATAAGTATCCCATGGAAAAGATGAAATGTCTTTAACTGGGTGAGACGTACTTAGACTTAGAATACAAACATTTTTGGTCAACGAGGTTCTAATGCGTATACAAAGAAAAAGAAAAGTGACTTATTTGCATTAATTTCAATTTTCAAAACTGAGCAGACTGAGCTCTGATTTTCTTAGGAATCTTAGGACAAAAATTTGAAGAATTTTTTATAAATGCAAGTGTGAATAAGAATCAAGATGATGTAAATATTAATTTAATCGATGAATTGGTATTTTTCTCAGAGCTACTTAAAAATTCAAAATTTGAAATTTGAATCTTGTAATCCACTTGATTAAAATATATTTTAGAAAATCAATTAATTGGCATGTTTCCTAACGCATATACTGTCCTAGAATTTATTTATATATACCAATTTGCAATTGCGAGTCGGTATTTCTAGGTTTCTCGGTTGTTTGAGGGGGGCGCGCGCCCCCTCCTTGGATCCACCACTGTCCCAAAAGTCATGGATAAATGAAGGGAGATGATAGGTGAGGTCATTTCCAACCAAAATAACCCCATTATGTGGTTATCCAATTTTTGATGGTTCAAAAGTTATTTAAAACTTGTATTTTTGTCAGAAGTCGCCTAGTACGTTAGTTGTAGTAAAAAAGTTTTTTTTTGCTCTTTTTTTTCCCTAAATATGCTATTGAAGGTTGTACCTTTCCGTTGGCAGCATTTTTATGAAGTCTAGTTAGCAATTGTCAATTATAATAAAAGATGTTATGATCAATGTTCGGTTCATCAAAAATGATTTGGATTTGAGATGTCTTATGACAACTCCAGAAGGCCAGTATTATTCATTTAGTTTTTCGAGTAGATTAAAGGAGACGGCTCCTGTTTTAAAAATTGCGAGGACCCTTATATTTAAAATTTTTCCACAATAAGTTCATCTTTGTTGTCATCTTTTAAATACTTGAGCCTTTCATCTACAGTAATAGTATAGTATTATAGTATGACTCCAAAACGTTATAAATATAATTTCAAGGTAATTTTACCGACTATTATTGGTTTTATTGTAAAACGAATATGCTTAAACTCAGAGTGGATTTAAAATAAGGTAGTTTTCTGGGTATCTCGTGATGTAATAGCGTAATAACCTCTAAAACAGGGGCATTTTATGTTTGACAGTAACTAGCTACGTTGCCACATTTCTAAAAAAGAATATGCACTACTGCACTGTACTTCATGATTTTTTTTTACTGTAAGGCATAATTTAAAAAATAAAATAAAAAATACTGATCAACTGTTTTTATGTCTAGATGTTATTAAAATTATTAAAAAAAAATTGTATACCTGCCCATTTCATCTATTTTTATATACAGTATGGGAAACCAAAATAGACGCATAGGAAAATTCTATATACCTACTCTTGTATTGCGCATTAAATGTCCCCTTTAGTGCCATTTAATTAATTGTAATTTCTCCTCTGTTTGATAATTATTTATCTTTTAGCAGATTAATAATTTTGAAAACAACATGTAAATTTTACAAGGATAAGGAAGAACTCATCGATTCCAGGTATGATGAAAATATCTGATGATAATGCACGCAATTACATAATTTTCCTCTAGTTTGTTTTGTTTTAGTATTAAAGATACTTCAATCAACACGTCACTGTGTAAACAAAAATAATCTTTTGATAATGTTTATATACAGTAATAAAATTCTGATAAAAGTAATTTATTTATTTGTATTTATAAATTCACAATATTAATAGTTTTGGCCTGCAAAACTCCATCGACTGCCAAAGATAAGGATCTAAAAGGGTCGAAAAAGCAATAAAATTATTTTATATATTACTATTTGAAATTTGATAGAGTGAACGTCTCATAAGATACTCAAAATGTATGCTATTTATTATTGAATGGGGTTACATAAATAAAAATATATTTCTTGTATATACCTTTAAATGCTTCTGGCTTTTCTTTGACTATTAAATCACTGTTCTATAAAATAATTTTTATTAAATAAATTTTTACACAATCGTAAAATATATAACACCTAAGAATATAATAGACCGTGGGATAGTGACAGAGGCTTTTGTGCATGATTTATACTAACCATTTTCGTGTTTATCATACGGTTATCCAGGGCCCCTCAGCGGAAAACAGAAAAGAAAACTTCATGAAAATGAGCAATTTCATACGTTTTGTTCCTATCTGGCGTCAAGTTAGACTTACGTTTTACAGAAAAACATCCGACGGAAGCTTATCGCCAGACAAATTCCGTAGGCCCTAAGGCCTGAAATTTTAATCCGAAGTTGTAAAAAAAATGGTCCAGAATCATCGATTTGGTTCTTATCTGGAATTGTATATATAGGTAAATAGATTATAATTATCGCGATATAACGAGCACCAGACAAATACCGAAGGCCCAACAGTGAAAAAATTATTGTTCAAGTTGTCAACTATTCCACGAAAATCAAACGATTTACATTCGTCTGCCATTTGTTTTTTTGTTAATATTAGGCAATAAGTAGTTTCAATTTAGGAGTCCCAGTGGAATTGGCTGGGTCCCTTGGATAGCCAGACAAAAAGAAAAGCGCGAAAAAATGCCATTTTTCAAACTATTTATTCCTGTCTGGCATTTGGATTTTAAAAAGATATGTTAATAAATAAGCCATATTTCTAGTCCTAGATAAAAAGCTTGGGCCCAGGCGTACATATGTTGAGAGAAAGTATTGAAAAATCAAAAAACAGTTATGTAAAAATCGATGCATTTTCAAACGATTTACACTCGTCTGGGATTTGTTTTTTTAAAAAGATATGTTAATAAATAAACCATATTTCAAGTCCCAGACAAAAATCTGGGGCGCAGCTGTAGATATTTTGCCGAAACTATTGACATATCGAAAAACAGTCGCGCAAAAATCGATGCATTTCCAAACAATTCACGCTCGTATGGCATTTGGTTTGTTGAAAATGTATGTTTATAAAAGGCTAATTATAAGCAACATTTTTACATATACAGTGCGTCCCAAAACTTTTAGGAAAATCGGAAATTGCCAATTCTTGTAAAAAATCGCTCGGACAGGTCAATTTTCTTTCCTTGGGGCATGAACTTTGGTAAAGTTCAGTTCTCAAAAATGTTACAATGTCGGCAGAAGGGGGCGAAATTGCTATATGTCATATATTTTTTTTAACTTCTGCTCTCGATTACCTAAAAATGGCCTGCATTCTATGAGCACAAATGCGGAAATGCCCGTCAGAATTTATCAATGGAATTTGGCCTTCATTTTTTTTTTTTTTTTAGATGGGATAAATAGACTTAAAAACAGTATCACAAGGCATTTTTTTCTTGAAACAACATTTTTCCATCACAATGTATAGTTAGAACAGTCCAAAAAATCCTAGGAGGAAAGGCATCTTACAAAAAAAAAAAATGCATAACTTTTTTGCTAAAATTGCTCATATATCCTACTTAAATTTATTAAATTCTAATGCCTGGAATTGTATTTTTGAATAAATATTTTGTATTAATATTTTTCCATTTGACATTGTCGCAATTACATTTTTTTATTGTAATGTTTGAATGAAAAGATTGGATGGAAACTTTATAAGCTTTTATTGGCGTATCGCCACTTAAAAATACCACAAACTCCTGGCAATCAGAGCTGGGCAAATTACTTTGAAAAAGTAATTAATTACAAATTACAAATTACTAATGTTAAAAAGTAATTTGATTACCAAGTAATTAAATTACTATTAAAAAAATGTAATTAAATTACTAATTATTTCGTAATGGTAATTGAATAAATAAATTACTTTTATAATTACTCTACAGCTTTTACATTTGTTATAATGGAAATGGGAGATGTTTAGTAAATAAGATCATTTGTTGGTGTACAAATAATTATAATTATATACAAATACTGAATAATACGAAAGGAAGATATATCTATATATCTTGTATTAATCAGTAAAGACAGTAATCACAAAAGAATGAAAATCTATAACTAAAAACAAATATAAAAACCGCTGCCCAAGGAATCACTACTTCCACATACTGATTTTCTATCCAAGTCTCTCACAATGAAAAAAATTTTGTATGTGGTATTGTTTATGGACCTTTAGTAATATAATATTTGAAATCGCATACCTCAAAAATCCATAAAACAATATGCCATATTGGTAGTGAGGGTGGAGGTGGATGAAGTAAAAAAAAAAATGAGGCCTTTAGTTCTTGTACACATACTAAATCACAATTTAATTTTTTCACCCCCTTAAATAATGGGGTGGGGGTGGTAATGGGCTAATGCCAAAAAATTTGCTGACCTGAGCTTCTCTTATATATACTAAATACCAATTTTATGGACTCTTACTTGCTTGATTTCCCTATTAACCCCAATTTATCCTCCAACCCTTCAACGGAATAAAATCAAAATATAATTTAATTCCAGATCTCATTAAAGGTGGCGGTGGCGTGCTTAAGAAAACGATTTCGTAACTCGACAATTTCTTCTATATCCCTGAACCGATTGAAAAAATTCTTTGATAGGCCTTTAGAGAACTTGATAGAATGATACCAGACTATCGAAATCAACAAACATTTGTTTTGATTTTCACATCAGAAAAAAAATTCCTTTAGTTTTCAATAGCCTAGTACCATTCTTTAAAGTTTTCTCTAAAGGCCCATCAAAAATTTTGTTAATCGATTCAGAGATGTAGGAGAAATTGTCAAATTATATTCACCGCACCCGCACACATGCGTGTACCAAATTTCAAGTCAATATCTTAAACGAGATTGTGCTCACAAAAAAAAGTTACAGATATGAATAATATTACATGTTTATGTTTCCTTTTAATAGGAATGTAAAGTAATTTAAATACTCTAAAATAATTTAATTACGGTAAAACAATTCAACTCTACAGTATTCAAATTATTCTAGAAATTTGAAATTATTAGAGAAGTAATTTAAATTACATGAAGTAATTTCTATCGGTAATTAATTACTCTGAAACAATATTTTCAGAGTATCGCTTGAGGAATTAATAATTTTTAAGTACAATTACTGCTTTGAAAAATGTAATTCAATTACAATTACTTTTTTAAAAAAAGTAATTAAATTAGTAATTTAATTACTTTAGTAATTAATTACTCCCAGAGCTGGCAATGATATTTTAGTATTCCCTATGACTACTATACTAAAAAAGGCAGTTATTTTTAAAAATATACATAAATAAAGGTCTAAGAAATCTGTTGTGCCTTGAAAAGTGTTTCCTGGGTTCCACCGATGACATATGTTTGTATTTGTTAACTTACTACTCACAAAAACTCTCAATAATTCTTTTACAGAACACTCTGCGTGCATGTACGTTCTACCACAGTTGGAATTAAAATGAAAGAGCAGTGACACAACTCTAAGATAACACATTGTCTTGTGGTTTAGTGGTTTCCTATATTATTTCTGTTGTGTATATTTGTTTCCATGGAATTTAAAATAATAGTTATAATAACCAACCTTAAGGCCCGGTACTTTCATATCCCGTTAAATTAACTCTCCAGATAATTTCCTTAGATACAATTGTGTCAATAATTGTTTCCATGGGATCTATCTATAGAATAGATTTAACTAGAGATGGGGCCTAAATGTATAAGTAACAATGAGTTTATTTTAAAAAATGTATTACATTGAGCGAAAACATGCCAGAGACAAATAAGAAAGCTACTAAATTAAAGATATATTTCGTTTTTTTCTAATTTCTGTAGAGTTAATGGTTTCGTAGACCTGGAAGTATAAAGGTGGGAACATCTATAAGACGAAGTATTTAGTTTAAATGTTAAATATCTTAGAAACTATGGCACTTGCGTTAAAAGTGCTGACAATTAAAATGAAAGTCCATTAAGTATAGGCTTTCAAATGATTTTTTTTTTTTATTATTTCTATCGCATAAAAACAAAAGAGTTATGACAGAAACAATGTACTTTTTCACGTTTTTTTAATAAAATCGTCGCCATTTTGTTAATGTAAGTAGTCAGTAATCAAAAAAATATTCCTATTCCCATTTTTTATTAGTATTATAAATAATTTTAGTTTTAGCAAAAAAATGGTGGACATCAAAAATGAAGCGTATAAACTAAAAATGAATTTGTTTTTTTTATATATTTGTGTAGGATTGATAGTTTTGGAGATATTTAATTTTATAGATGGCATCCGACCGTTTTTAGGATGAAGTGTTTATTTTAGATATTGAATATCTTAAGAACTGTAACACTTCCATAGAAAATTCTAAGGAACAAAATTAAAGATAAATAATTAATCAATCTTTAAAATGATTTTTTGTTTGCTTCTACATCACAAAAGTAATGACCTGTAAAATGTGTGTTTTCACATTTTTTTAAACAAAATGTCGCCAGTTATTGTAATTACTCAGTAATTAATTTTTTTTTTCGTTAATATACAGTGTGTTTCACTTCTCGTGAAGACACCCCTGTATCTTTTTTATTTGTTGCCGAATTAATTTCAAATTTTTATCAGCCATACAAGTCCATAAGGTGACTTTATTCAACACATAAATGCCGTCTAAATCTAAAACGCCGGCCTACTGCGATAAAAAGAAAATGTCAATTTTCGAGAAATCATAGTAGGCTTAGAGATAGACAAAAATTTTGTTAACAAAAGTTGTTCAGAATCACTTGATATGCCCCCCTGTAAAATTTTGTGAAAATCGGAATATTTTCAAAAAATAATTTTTTGTTTCACTTCTCGTGAAGACACCCCTGTATCTTTTTTATTTGTGGCCGAATTAATTTCAAATTTTTATCAGCCATACAAGTCCATAAAGTGACTTTATTCAATACATAAATGCCGTTTAAATCTAAAACGCCGGCCTACTGCGATAAAAAGAAAATGTCAATTTTCGAGAAATCATAGTAGGCTTAGAGATAGACAAAAATTTTGTTAACAAAAGTTGTTCGGAATCACTTGATATGCCCCCCTGTAAAATTTTGTGAAAATCGGAATATTTTCAAAAAAAAATTTTTGTTTCACTTCTCGTGAAGACACCCCTGTATCTTTTTTATTTGTGGCCGAATTAATTTCAAATTTTTATCAGCCATACAAGTCCATAAAGTGACTTTATTCAATACATAAATGCCGTTTAAATCTAAAACGCCGGCCTACTGCGATAAAAAGAAAATGTCAATTTTCGAGAAATCATAGTAGGCTTAGAGATAGACAAAAATTTTGTTAACAAAAGTTGTTCGGAATCACTTGATATGCCCCCCTGTAAAATTTAGTGAAAATCGGAATATTTTCAAAAAAAAAATTTTTGTTTCACTTCTCGTGAAGACACTCCTGTATCTTTTTTATTTGTGGCCGGATTAATTTCAAATTTTTGTCAGCCATACAACTCCATAAGGTGACTTTATTCAACACATAAATGCCGTCTAAATCTAAAACGCCTGCCTACTGCGATAAAAAGAAAATGTTAATTTTCGAGAAATCATAGTAGGCTTAGAGATAGACAAAAATTTTGTTAATGAAAGTTGTTCAGGATCACTTCATACGCCCCATGTCGTCTAAATCTAAAATGCCGGCCTTAGAATAATTAAAATTAAAATCTAATTACTTTAATGAGTTTTAACATCTGTCAACAATATGTAGGTTGGTAGGATGCTGTCATATAACGAATTCTTTTTGAATTAAATTGGTGGCCCTGAAAAGGGCCGTTGTTTTTACAGAGAAGACTACTAATAATGAATGATAATATTGTCGGAAAAAAAAATACAGATAAAGCAAAAGCCGCAGTGTTAGAATAGTTCAAAAATAAAAGAAGTTAATGGTTTTTTTTACTTATTTATTATATTGCGCCCCTTTCCACTAACCCACCCTCAAGTGTAATACACTTCTCAATCCGTTTTCTGTTATTTTTTACAACTCTTCGCAGTTCTTGAGCTGTAACTTCTAAACATGCTTGCCTTATCCTCTCACAAAGCTGCTCTATATTTTGAGGTCTGGTCATATAAACTTTGTTTTTAATGTGACCCCAAAAATAAAAATCCATTGGAGTGAGATCAGGTGATCTGGGTGGCCAATGTATTAAAGGGCTATTTCGTCCTATCCATCTTTGGGGAAAATGTTCATTCATCCATGCTCTCACTACTACGGAATTGTGGATAGATGCTCTGTCGAGTTGAAAATACAATTGTTCCAAAGGAAAATCAACAATTGCATTCCAAAGATCATTATTTAAAAATTCTAGCAAATTTAACGCATTTATATTTTGAAAAAAGAAAAACGGCCCTATTATTGTTTCGTTAAAAATTCCGCACCACACATTTACTTTCTGGGAATATTGCCTTTTACAATTTATTATCCAATCAGGATTTTCTACTGCCCAGAACCTAGAGTTTTGTGATGACACTACCCCGTTGGTGGAGAAAGTTGCCTCGTCCGTGAAAATTACTTTCTTCAAGAAGTCTCTATTGTTTAAATAATTACCTTGGATCCATAAACAATATTCTAATCTTCTCTCTTCATCACCTTCCTCCAAGGTATGTAAAAATTTTGGTTTAAACGATTGTAGCTTATGGCGTTTTAAACATCTCCAAATTTTTGATGCCGACAAATTAAGGTCACGAGCCATATTTCGAAGACTGGTAGTGGGATTGGCGTTAAACGCCGCTAATATAACATTATCATCTCCGTGATTTCGATTAAGATGTACTCTCGGTTTAAGCACATTGCCAGTTGTATTGAACAAGTGACATATTCTTGCTACGGTACCATGGTGTATTGGTTGTCTTAGAGGATGTCTTAAATTAAATTCTTCTGCTGCTTCTCTTGAAGACCGTACATTTTCACCGACTATCTTTATTATTTCAATTTTTTCATCAGTAGTTAAAAGTATTCTAACCATTATGAGAAAAGATATGAAATAAGGAAACTTTAGTATGAATAAAATTATTAAAACAAGAAAAACTAACAAACTCCACAGAAAATAACAACAATCACTTCTGTCATGAAAGCAATGACAAAATAAATAAAACAATACATATCGACAGTTAATTTCACGGCACTCTTTACATTCAACGCAATAAAACCGTCCATGTTCCTAAATTTCTGAGCCGATAAGGAGGAAGGATATGATGGAGAGTTACTCCTCCAGAAGAGAGATAACAAAAAGAAAAAAAGAAAAGATATTACATTCAACTTGATATGTAAAAATAAAAAGCCCTTTTAGTGTTTTATTGAATGCTGATTTTTGTTCACAACTTTCATTTGTTGGAAAAAGTTCTCTTTATGTGTTCTCTTTTTTTGACAATATTCCGATTTTCATAAAATTTTACAGAGGGGCATATGAAGTGATCCTGAACAACTTTTATTAACAAAATTTTTGTCTATCTCTAAGCCTACTATGATTTCTCGAAAATTAACATTTTATTTTTATCGCAGTAGGCAGGGGTTTTAGATTTAGACGGCATTTATGTATTGAATAAAGTCACCTTCACGAGAAGCGAAACAAAAAATTTTTTTTTGAAAATATTCCGATTTTCACAAAATTTTACAGGGGAACATATCAAGTGATTCCGAACAACTTTTGTTAACAAAATTTTTGTCTATCTCTAAGCCTACTATGATTTCTCGAAAATTGATATTTTCTTTTTATCGCAGTAGGCCGGCGTTTTAGATTTAGACGGCATTTATATGTTGAATAAAGTCACCTTATGGACTTGTATGGCTGATAAAAATTTGAAATTAATCCGGCCACAAATAAAAAAGATACAGGGGTGTCTTCACGAGAAGTGAAACAAAAAATTTTTTTTTGAAAATATTCCGATTTTCACAAAATTTTACAGGGGGACATATCAAGTGATTCCGAACAACTTTTGTTAACAAAATTTTTGTCTATCTTTAAGCCTACTATGATTTCTCGAAAATTGACATTTTCTTTTTATCGCAGTAGGCCGGCGTTTTAGATTTAGACGGCATTTATATGTTGAATAAAGTCACCTTATGGACTTGCATGGCTGATAAAAATTTGAAATTAATTCGGCAACAAATAAAAAAGATACAGTGTCTTCACGAGAAGTGAAACACACTGTATAGCATCATCTAGATGTTCAATTGGTTTTGCTTGTTTAAAACACTTATTTTAGAAAAAAATTAGCATCCACCATATTAGAGCCGCCATTTTGATTTTTTTTTATTTTGACTACAGATTCGTAATCAGCGATCCCAAAAACATAACTGTCCTATGTTTCCAAAATGAATCAGTAATACCTTTTCAAATATCAAATATTTTAATTTGGGGGTGGTTTTTACCTCTTGAGGGTGAACCATATAGAAACCGAAGCGATATCCTTTACTACAATGATAACCTATAAAGAAAAATGATCATTACATATGAAATTATTTCGAAATTTTACATATTTTTTACCTCTAAATACTGTACTAGCACTTTTATATTAATTTGCCTGAGGCCAGTTTACCTACTGAGATAATTTAACAGAAGAAGACGCGGGTCCTTTAGATTATTGTACTGCTGTACATTTGACAGTAGTTATCCTTATATATTAAACAATATCTTCTACTACTTTTTCAGGCATAGTGATTATGAATTCAACTTTGAAACTTTACTTTCCAAATTTACCATCTTGTATGTGGTTCATTACTCTTCTGTCATCGATTTACTAAAATAGAAAGTCTGAGACACACTGCAGGTTTTTAGTAATTTACATTTTTACCTTCCACATTTTTATAAGGAGCAATCAATCAATCAATGAAATCTGTATAAGTTATTTGACAAATACTGTTCTGCTTTTGGAAATGTAATCAATTCAGTAAAAATATATTTAATAAAACAAATTTTATTGATCATACATATAATTTAGTAATAGTGATGTGCTTCTGTCCCTTAGTTTAACTATTACATTATTTACATTTAAAAATGGTGATATTTTTTAGGAAATCACTTTTTTCGGTATATATATCCACATGTATTACATCATTTATCAAAATGGAAAGGTTTTTATTAAATACAGTAAAATTTCGTTCTCATTAAATAGTCACACTACAGACTACAAACCATTATTTGTGGGATTATTGGTTATATTATACACAATATATATATTTTTTCCTCATATTTATTTGTTATCCTTCATAATGTTTATATTCCATTGAGATGCTCATAGACCGGGAGGTAGTGAGAGATCCCTGAGAACGATTAGTTAGCGTCTGCCAATTTAAGGGTCAATTATTATAGGTATTTGACAAATCATAAGCATATAAAGAAAGTTTCTTATTCGATTGCAGCGACATTACAAATTAATTGTTTATTTGTAATTGAAAACTAACGTTTTGAACGATCAGTTAGCGTCTGCAAAGTGGTTTTTGTAAAACTTTGAACAAAAACAATCCAGTGGAAGCTAATCTGCAGACGATTTCCGCGTGCAGCATTGAAAAAATTAACTTAACTTGCAAGAAAAATGAACATTTGAGAACAATGACTTCGCGTCTGCCATTTAACTAGATTATCATTAATGATACGGAAATTGCCAAAAACTACTATGCAGACGATTACGACATGCACATCCGTTCGAGGTGATTTTTAGAAACTATTACTCTGTACCAGAGATGGGTCAAGGAAACTTTCCATTGGAAAGTTTCCAGGAAAATTTCGGAAGTTTCCGGAACGGAGTTTTGATACAAATGAAAGTTTCCTTTAAAATATGTGAATATTCCGAAAGTTTCCAAAATTCCGGGGAAGTTTCCAAAACTCCGGGAAAGTTTCCAAATTTTTCACGAATATTTACAGTTATTATTTACACATATTTACTCATAAATTTGAAATTGCCGCCACGATGATCTAACATAACCTCAAACGCCAGAAATCCAGTTTTAATTTGTTGATATTTTTTCGAAATTATCAAAAATTAATCGGATGTTTGATGACGTAGGGTTTCATATGGTCACCGCTCGGATTATTAATATTGGCATTGGCACAGAATTTCTCTAATTTCGTGCTATTGGCTATGATCAAGGATGAGTTGACAGACATGTGATAAGTTACGTTTATTTGTATACCCGCACTATCGCTTCCCGATGAATAATATCTAGCATTTTTTTCTGTTACATTAAAAACGAAAATGATTAAAAAGAAATATACTTTTATTTTTTTACAAATTATAAGATATTATTTAATTTAATATATTTAGTGTTATTTTAATTAAATAATATGCGATTTAGATGTTATTTCTGTCTTGCCTTCTATATTTCCGTTTCTGCACAAAATAGGAGTTACGACTTACATATGATATTATTTACATACATTTTTAATTTTATAATCCACATATTTATCACATTCTATAAATTATTTTATTTATATTTAATTACTTAATAATTCAAACAAAACAAATTACTGGGTAACCACCCAATTGCTCCATATTCTTCATATAGCACAGGGCACATATAGCGGGTGTCATATAATATCAGTTATTTGGTAAAAGTCTGTAAAAGTAATGTAAATAATATATTTATACGCACTTATTTGGTATCAAAATGAAGCTTAGATCATTACGAATCAGATTTCACCATAAAATAGATTCTGAATATTCCCAATGGAAAGTTTCCAGGAAAGATTCCTGGAAACTTTCGGAGTAATCAAAACTCCGGGAGTTTACCCATCTCTGCTCTGTACATACTACGTAATGAAAGTTCGGAGTTGAAACAGTATTTGTTATAAAGTTTATACGTCCAAGTGTTGATATAACCATTGGCAGACATTTTGGACTTGCAGAACATTAAAAAAAATAATTCGAAAGTTGAAAAATGTTGACAACATTTTGAAGGATTATTTAGCGACTGCCATTCGTTTTTTCATGAAATTTATGCTAAAAAAATAATGATTCGACAATTGGCAGATGATTTTAGCATGTTCTGTGGTGCGCAAAAAAATGGGACAAGTCTTGTAACGTATTGTTGCTAAAATCTATGTAGTTGTGTACTACATCTAACTTTAATTTTTGTGACATTGTCAGTTATTTGTCAAAGTTCATTGCAAGTGTGCGAATAGAGACAGATTTACATTAGAATAAAATAGTTGTCCTATTTTTTTTGCTCACAACAGTACAAGACTATATAAAAAACATCACACAAAAATTCAAATGTTGAATGATAGATGCGCGTACAATTCATTTTTACTGGTAATAGTTTCGGTGCTACTTTAGTGGTATTTTTGTTGGCATGTTAATCAAATGTAGTGCATTCAAATTTAATAGCTAAAATCTTAAATTACTGACAAAATTGCATAACGGCATAGTGTTAATTACGAACAAACAAAGGGTAAACTTCATTGCTTACTTCATCAAATGGCCTAAAATGGAAATTTTTGAAGTTTTTGTTATATGAGAAGTGTTAAAATTTTTCAATTCAAGGATTTGACAATTTGAAGAATTTATTTTCAATTTGGGGAATAAATCCTTTTATTATATAAAATGTAAAAATACAAGAATTCTTATTTTAACTCGTAAACTGTTTTTTTAATTTATAAATAATCTTCGTCCTCCACACGTTGACGACTAATGTATCGTCGTCATCCTTGTCGCCGTCTCCGTCATTGTCATCGACAAGGTTTGCTAATTGAGAATTGCCAGGCAATTAAATAAACTACCGTGCATATTAATCAATTTCATAACTACATGTGGTACAAGAATGCCAATGAAAAGGCTACTATATTCAATCTATTACCAGTATAAAAATGGCATACATGATTCTATCATTCAACAACATTTGAATTTTTTTAATATTGTTATTACTGTATATAGAGTTGTACAAGCTTAAATCGTCTGCTAATTGTCAAATTTATTGCTGTTTATCATAAATTTAATGAAAAAAGTAATGGAGGACTAGATTGTTCAACAACATTTAAATTTGTTTGCAATGTTGTTATTATTGTATATAGTCTTCAACATGCCGAAATTGTCTGCCAATTGTCAAATCATTATTTTTATTATAAATTTCATGAAAAAACTAATGGCAGATGCTAACTAATTGTTCATAACGTTTTCAAAGTTTTTTTTAGTCTGCCAATTATTTAAATATTTTCAAAACATCTGCAAATTTTTGGTTAGTTATATTAGCATAATATCATACACATATTTAAATTGCAGACACTAATTAATCGTTCAATGGTATGTACAAAGTAATACAGTTTCTAGAAATCACCGAGAACGCATGTGCATGTCGTAATCGTCTGCAAAGTAGTTTTTGGCAATTTCCATATCGTTGAAGATAATTCAGTTAAATGACAGACGCGAAGTCATTGTTCTCAAATGTCAATTTTTCTTGCAGGTTAAGTTAATTTTTTTTGCAGATTAGCTTCCGCTGGATTGTTTTTGTTGTTACAAAACCACTTTGCAGACGCTAATTGATCGTTCAAAATGTTAGTTTTCAATTACAAATAAACAATTAATTTGCAATGTCGCTGCATTCGAAGAAACTTTCTTTATATGCTTATGATTCGTCAGATACCTATAATAATTGACCCTTAAATTGGCAGATGCTAACTAATCATTCTCAGGGATCAGTCACTACCTCCCGGTCTATCATTATATTATTTATAAAGTTAGGAAAAAATATTCGTTCAGATTTCGCTTCTTAAGTTTCATAAATGTTTTGTTCGATTTCAGGCCCAAAAACAAGTACATACGCATCACTAAAGACGAGAACTTCAAAACAGAGGAACATGCACTCTCCCACGCTCCTACGCAGGCGGAGGCCGCCTGTTCATACGACTTGGATGAGTGTGATGTGGCTTGGTTAAAAATACTAAATTCGGAGAGAGCCGCAGCAGGATCTGGACCCATCTATGAAGATCAATTAGAGAGGGTGATTGAGAGGTTTGAGTTGTGCTGTTGGGATAAAATACAATCCATCTTGAGGAATGAGGAGGGTTTAGGCATCGAATATGATGAGAATGTGATTTGTGACGTTTGTCGTTCGCCGGACTCTGAGGAAGGCAACGAAATGGTGTTCTGTGACAGTTGCAACATATGCGTTCACCAAGCGTGCTACGGCATCACTCGAATACCCGAAGGGCAGTGGCTCTGTTGTACCTGCAACATCAGCAAAAGGCCGGAATGTGTGCTTTGTCCGAATAAAGGAGGCGCCATGAAATCCACCAGGTCGGGGCAGAAATGGGCGCACGTTTCTTGTGCTTTATGGATACCCGAAGTTAGTATAGGTTGTGTAGAAAAGATGGAACCAATCACCAAGATCTCTAGTATCCCATCTAGCCGATGGGCGTTAATCTGTGTGTTGTGCCGTGAACGAGTAGGTGCTTGCATACAGTGTTCTGTAAAAACTTGTAAAACCGCATATCACGTTACGTGTGCTTTCAAACATGGCCTGGAGATGAGAGCCATTATAGAAGATGAAAACGCTGACGACGGCGTAAAATTAAGATCTTATTGCGAGAAACACAGCAAGTCTAGCAAGAAGGAGAAAAGCGTTTGTTCGGGATCGGAGGATGACGACTGCAAACGTAAGAAACGTAAGGATATGACTTCTGAGGAGAAGAACCAGGCGAGGGCGGCGAGACTCCAGGAAATTGAGGCGGAATTTTTTAAACATGTCACTGTCAGTGACGTATCCATGCATTTAGATGTAGATAACGAGGCCTTGCAGTATATTTACAATTACTGGAAACTTAAGAGGAAAGCTGGTCATAACAAGCCTCTCCTTCCACCGAAATCCGAGGATGTGGATATGCTGTCTCACAAACGGGAACAGGCTGACCTAGAGAAAATGAAGATGTTTGTGCAATTGAGACAGGACTTGGAAAGAGTCAGGAATCTATGTTATATGGTTAGTAGAAGAGAAAAATTGTCTAGAAGTTTTTTCCGGATGCGGGAGCAAACTTTCCACAAGCAGGTGGCCGTGCTCGATTCTGGTCATTCACTGCCAACAACAGTCGTGCAAGCAGTCATAGAGGCTAATCACGGTCCATCGATATACGATCGATTGTATTCGCATAACGAGGCGGAGGACCATACCTCCGATTTTGATACAATTTTGGCCAGGATAGCTGGCATCAAATCGCCCACCCATTCTGGGGACGAGTCGAAGCATGAGATTAACGGCTTGTTCAAAGACGTCAAGAATAACCCTTACAAGAAAATCTACAACGGTTCTTCGAAAAGACGAAGCGGGAGCCTGTACGGCAGCAGTTTGTCTAGTGCTAGTAGTAGCGATGAACGACCTAAAGATAACAAAGAGAATCGAATACACAGCAGTTCGGAAGATGAGAAACCTTCGATTTCAACGCCACCTAAGAAAAAGTCGCCTTTATCGCGTAAACAAACCAATGCAAGCAAGATAGTAGAAAAGAAGCGACAAAAGAAACACAGTTTATCTCGAAGTAAAATAGAGAGCAGTAGCGAAGAAGAAACTAAAACTTCCAAGAAGAACTGGGGGCAGAGCTCTCGGTCAAGGTTAAGTCAGGTCGATAAAGAACTCGGTGGCGAATCTTGTAGTGATAGTGATGAACTCATGCCTATTCGTTCAACCCACAAGACCGACAATCAAAAGAATGTAAAGTCTATGTCATCTATTTATTCCGATAGTGATAGCTCAGATGTTTCGATGAAGAATGATGATAAGTCCTCAAATGCGACAAATGACTCTCAAAATAAGTTACGTACTAAAGCAGCTGTTAAAGAATTCTCACATAAACCGTCTACTTCCAAAAGTCCCAATAAAAGTAGCCCCGAGAACAAAAAGAAACTTAAGAATGACGATGCGAAAAAGGAGAGTGTATCAAAGAAAAAGGATTATGTTCCTTCTGATCTCATAGTGCCTCAGAGGCAGGCTGCAAAGAAAGCCACAGAGAATTTGAAGACAAACACGACGTCTAGAGCAAAAGATCATGCGGCACAAGTGGAGGAACCTTGCAAGGTTGAGGATAAGAGTAAACCAAAATCTAAACTCAAGCCTGGTAAAGATAATAAAGACCAACCCAAAGAAGATGAAAGAGTTAAAGAGGTCAAAGAGAAAAAGAAAGAGAAAGAGAGCAAACCTGCTCAAGATGTGTTTGACATTGATAAAGAAGTGGACAAGGCAGAGACCCAGGAAATCTTGGCTTACGTGCCTCAGAGGCAAGCCGCTAAGAAAGCTGCAGAACACATCAAAAGCGGCCTCGGAAAACCCACTCCCGCCGCTACAGAACCACCCGCCGAACCGGATAAGGCTAAGAAAGATCCTGACCAGGTTAAGAGTAAAAAGGAGCCTGACAGTAAAAAGGTGGATTCAAAGAAGGAACCTGAGTCTGTTAAACCTGCCAAAGTTTCTGAAAGTAAACGCAAGTCTTCCACAAACTCAACCAGCAGTTCGTCTTCCACATCGAGCAGTTCTTCAGATTCCTCCACCAGTTCAAGTTCTGACAGCGAAGAGGAACCGGCCAAAACTCAACCGCGATCGGAGAGTCTTTTCTCAACCTCACCCCGAGAAACGACTAAGCGGAGTACTGCCAAGGACTGGCCCTTTCTTGACAAGGGACCCAGGCCAGCGGCATCCTCTGGTTCCTCAAGCTCGAGCGATTCCAGTGCCCCCTCCTCTCCTAGAAAACCTTCACCTCCACCACCACCCAAGACAGACTCTCCATCGCGAGCCGCACCAGACCCAATTAAGCCACACAGAAAGAGCACTGATAAGAAGCAGTCTCCACCAGCTCCTAAGAGAGAGGAACAGGCACGACCACGAGGAAGGGGACGTGCACCCAGAGGCCGTCCGAGGACATCCAACTCTGGTGATCGGGTCGGAGATGCTGATGTCAGGCCTAGAGATATGTCTGATGGCCAACGTATCAGTGTGGAAAGAGAACGAGCAAAGAGTCGGAAGACAAGACACACTGCCGGAGATGAGTTGGACGATAACGTCGTCCAAAAAGAGAGCGCAGAGCCCGTCAAACTACTCCCTGCGGTCAGGAAAACGGACAAGAAGTTAAGGGAAAGCAAAGATTCAGAGATCAGCAACTTGGAAAAGGAGATATTAGAAAGGAAAGCAGGTAAAGAAGGGTCATCTAAGACGAAATCGACTCTTGACAGATTGTTTGGAACACCCGAAAAGAGTAAGGAGGAAGAAGTACCTCCACAGAAAACGGAGAAAGTTCAAAAACCTGAGAAAGTCAAGAGGGAGCTTTTAAAATCTCCCGAGAAACAAACAAAATCTTTGGAAAAGCCGATAATAGCGCCAGAGAAATTAACTGTGCCTTCAGAAAAACGGCATAAATCTCCGGAGAAGATTTTAAAGTCTCCGGTGGAAAAACAGACCAAGTCATTAGAAAAACAGTCCAAATCTTCAGAGAAAGCGGTTAAGCCAACTGAGAGAATCGAGAAACCTAGCAAACCACCCGAGAAAGTTGCCACTAAATTACCAGAGAAACCATCAAAACCTATTGAAAAACATGAGAAAGCTCTCAAGTCGCCTGAAAGGCCTTCCAAATTGCCTGAAAATATTCCAAAACCAGTTGAAATAGTACCGGAACCAACTGAAAAACTATCTAAACCGACAGAGAAATCTGGCAAAATCGAACAGTTGATAAAATCCCCCAATAAAGAGCTGAAGGAGCAAATCGATAAGAAGGTGGAAAATAAAGAGTTCCACATTGATAGAAAGTCTACGAGTAAGAGACCACCCTCAAAAAGTAAGAGCATCGATGATATCTTTGCGAATAAATTGTCCAGCAGTGAAAGCAAAGAAAATAAATTGGAACCCAAGAAACCGCCAACGCCTATTCACACAAAAACTTCTGATGAAATTTCGATCGCAGACAAAATTGTCGATGACCACCTGCAAACGCATAAGGCGATCGATCTTTATAACCGTCAGACTGAGGTCATCCAAGAAGTTTATAATGCAACTCCCGATGTTGCCAAGTCTCTGTTGAACGAGCTAGAGGCCGAAAAGAAAAACTCTCTCAAACCAGTAGGTGTAACCAACCAAGTCTTGCAAAACCGTTCTATATTTTCGCCGCAACCTCATGCAAAAGATGCAGATATACTGGACTTCAACTTTGACGATATCGCCATCTCTAAGGACGATGAAATTATGAAAGGCCCCCTTACTTGGAGTTTTAATAACAGCACTGTAATCAGAGAAGACACGAAAGAAGACAGCGCCAGAGAGACATTAAATCTAGTTGAGAAGTTGCGAATGGAACTGTCCAAGAAATCGACAGGTTGTGAAGTCGATGACGCCACCACTAGCAATGAAGTGGAAAATGAACGGATCGAATTTTCCGAGCAGGTTGTGCCCGATAATATTTCCAATATGTTGCAGAAAAATGGCCAATCTAAATCTGAGGAGGTGGCCCACGTTAATCTCGAACTGAAAGTACAAGTCATTGAACCAGAACCTGTGAGACATTTTGAGGAAGAAGCGAACAAACAACAACAGCAACCTCAACCCGACTACGGATATATTAATTGCGAAACCAACTTACCTCTTGAGACACAGAAAAACATTCCCATTCAACAGCACCAAGGTCTAACGGACCACACGGCTCCCGTGGAAGGGGACGAGAGATGGGTGCCCCCCAGCGAAAGTTATCCAAATATACAATCGGTAGATCCCACAAATTACTTAAACGATTCCGTTCCTCACGTAGACCCTCACTACTTGGAGCAATACGCTAATGCCACTACCCAAGAACATCACAAGACCCAGCCAATGTTAAATTCACTACCTGCCCAACTAGATGTAAGGTTACAAGAAGAGGCTCTCAAAAATCAATCGCCCTCTCTCCACGAAAGAATAGATAGAAGAATCTCTCAAACTCCTCTAATTGATCCAGCCTCCATGGACTGTATGCCTAGCCCATCACCCTACGCGAACATCCACCCACAAGCCAAATGGGCCGACAGCGAACTTATGCCTAATCGCAGATCTTCCTCCAGTTCTGCGGCCTCGTCATCGAGTTCCAGCTCCCGAAGGGATGACGAAGAGGTACGAATGCAAGAAGTGAGATTGGTCAACCACACCACATTGGATATGGCCGCTTATCTGCCATCTCAAGTTCCCCCTTTTCCTCCAAACTCTTTGGACAATTTCAGTGCCTATTCTGATGGATCCGGTTATCCCGTTAGTTTGTTTCCCCCTCCCAATCTTAATACTCAACTAGCATTCCCTTCCACAGGTCCTGCAGCTATGTTCCCCCCAGCGTTCGGAGCTCCATTTCCTACTCCACATTCGATGCCGCCTATGCCTAAACCTGTAGACGAATCGATGCAGTTTTCGTCCACGTGCACGGCAGCATTTACTTCTTCACAGCACAACATGGCCCTAACAGCGGCGATGGTCAATATGCCACCTTCGACTCCCAAACCAATAGAGCAGCAGTTGGAGGAGCAGCTTCTGGCGCCGCCACCGGAGCCACCGGTGTGCAGTCAACCGTCTCTAATTCCCACAACAATTCCCGATGAAGTTATACCGTCGCCGGCGCTCAGTAACACGACGCCCTCTGTGAATAGTGCGTTACCTTCGCCCAGCACCTCATTGAAATCGAATAGTTCGGCCGGAAAGAAATCTCCTAGCAAACCAACGAGAACGTCCGCTAGAGTTACCTCTCAAATGATGAATAAGTCTCCGGCAAAGAGCCCCGGCAAGAGTCCTAGACAAGAAGCGGCTCTCAAACAAAGCGGTCCCGGTCGGGGTAGAGGCGACAGCAAAAGAGGATCCGGTAAGTCTGGAGCTTCCAGGCCCCAAACTGCCACAAGAGGAAGGGGAAGAGGTCGTGGCAGGGGCAGAGGTAGCCACCACAATGACTATGATTATATCGGCGGTGGTACCATTCACACCAAGCTGGTTGGTACTGTTTATGATTTAGACTTTGACGACGACATCTCCAACGACAATATGACAGATCTGAAGTCTATGAGAGAGAGGAGGAAGTCTGTCGATATTCACGAGAGAAAATTCGAATCGTTTTCATCCACAAGGGACTCTCCTCGCTCTCCGAAGTTCTCAAGTCCCTCGCAAACATCACATAAAAGTAGAAGTTATAATACAGACTTGAGGGAGTTGCGACCGCCAACGCCCATCGAAGACAGTCGATCGAAAACCGACATATCCTTAACTAGCTCGGACAATGATCCCCCTCAGATGTTCCCAGACGTGACACCGGTTCTACCTGGGCCAGTAGATATGAGGACATACAATAGCAACTTCGACCAACAGACGTACACCGAGCAGAACTTGTTGAGTGCTTTTGCTACCGGCACAACAGAGACCCAGGTTCACGAGGATATCGATGAGGACTTTGAGAAAGAATTGCGCACGGCGCTCACCGCTAAAAAGCCTGTGGTACCACCTCCCGCCGAGATAGCTAGCAACATAAAAGTCTCTCTATCCGATTCCCGTAATCAGCTCAAAGTCAAGATTAAAGGACCAATTGCCAATTACACGTCGACTGTGGCGCCTCTACCGACAACACCCACTGTTGATCCTATAGTGGTGTCTACTATTAATTCTGTACCAAATAATGCAATAAGTAGTGCCTCGATCGGAATGTCCTCAGGTGGTACTTCCAACCTCAGACGAATGAGAAAGAAGGAACTGTTAAGACAGTACTGGACGCAGGACATGAACATGGACGACCCGACTAGCAATCCTGGTTATATCGCACCCGCTCCCCCCATAAACCGTACTATTATTACTATTCCCAAGGCGGTGGCCTCTATGACCAGTATACCCACAAAGGAAGACTACAGAGATTATAGGACGGGCACGGATGATTTTGTCGAGAGTAAACATCACCGTAAAGAATCCAAAGCGAGACCGGGTGCCCTCTCGCGAGAACTGCGTCAGTTAGATTTGTCTTTGGACGATGATGGGCACTTGGAAAGGAGGAGGAGCGTGGGTTCTGCTGGCAGCAATAATTCCGGCCTGTCGTCTAGTTTTGATTCTTCATTGTCGAAGAGGAGAGGCCGACCGCCTAGGCCGTCACAACAGCCGACAGCGCCCAAGCTCAAGATCAAGATCGGTAATAACACGAATAGTATTGTGGGCAGTACTCGGATAGACGAGAAGAGAGATAGAATACGGCCTCCCAAAAAGCGGCTAGCAACCTTAAATAACATGCCGAGCGTGGAAGATCTGAAGCGGGAGAGCATGAAGTTCAGAAAGATGGTGATGCAGGATTTGAAAATAAAAAAGAAAAAGAAAGATAAGAGCGAAAAGAAAAAGAAGAAGAAAAAGCTCGAGTCTGACGTACAAATTATATCTAACCAGGGGGAGAACCCGACCAAGCTCATCATCCGGTTCGGTAAAAAGAGTGACGGTGACAGTGACAAACGGACGAGCGGTGAATCGAGTAGTAGTGCGTTGACGTTGAACGATAGCAGAACTGAAGTGAAAAACTGTGTGAAGGAAGCCGATCTTCCTGGTGCCTCGGACTGCAAAAGCGACAAGCCACCCCTAAAACTGACCCCCATAAAATTAAAACTGTCTAGATGTCACGAGGGGTCGGGCTACATAATGAAGCCGACCACCTCAACGCCCAGCACGGAAAAGGCGGAGGAGGCGCAGGCCGTGCAGCCGGGCCAGCCTCCTCCCGAGCCACAACCGCCTCCCACTAGCCTTCCAGACTCTGTACAGCCCCCCGCCCCCGCGAAAAAAGACTGCGAAGTTAGATGATAATTGTGTATTATACGACCTGTCAACCTGTAATATATTTTAGGCGACCAGTGAGGCAGACTTGTACAGACTAGGCTAGCTGCTGTTCACTTGTTTCGATCCACATTGTTAAGCTGTCTAGTGTATGTGTAGGCTAAGCGAGCACATCATTGTCATTATTTCAGTGTACAAAGTCAATTACAGCCGCAGACGTGTAATCATATTTTTGTACATATTGTAAGTTATGGTAATTGTGAATATACATAATAGTAACTAATTTATATATTTCATTTAAAATGATTAACTCGTGTTGAAAATTTTGATAGATAGACTCGTTATAGAATTTCATCAGATATTGTACAGAACAAATGGCTTGAGTGCAATTTTATCGGTTGTTGTTATGAGAGCCATTGATTGATTTTATTATTATTATTATTGTACAGTTTTATTTTTTAACTCGTTGTCCGACGGACAGTGTAGTATAAATTACTTAAAGATTTTATTAACTTTTTATAGTTGTATAATAATTATTTTATTTTTTATATCTGATATGTTTTTATCAATGTACGAACGTGTTGTATATTTTTTACTACAAGTATTAAAGCACAAGCCATTTGTTGTTTCATGTTACATGATACAAATAATTATAATAAATATGAAATATGAACAAACCAACCGTTTTCTATTATCAATCCACGGCCCTCTACACCTCGGCTACCGAAGAAACGGACTCGTGTACGTGTTTGCGCTGAATTGGGAAACGTGAAAATGAGAACGCTTGGTATTAACTCCACGTTATGTTTGAATTTGATTCAAATATCACGTAGAAATGTGCGAAATTTCAGTTCGAGCACATACACCTTGACTCCGTTGCTTCGGTAACCGAAGTGTTAATGTTTCTTTTCTTTTTTTTTCTTTTACCACTGTACAATGAGAAGCACAACACTTTCATGTTATTTAATTTGTATATTTTGTTTATAAGCCGGACTGTAAGATTTATGTGTATTGTTTAAAAATGTACACATAGTTGATTCATAAATTATATCCAGTTTTATACAAAATTACATTTGTGTTCTGATTTACTACCCACCGAGCCCGTGTTTCATTTCTGGTGAACTTAAATACGTCGACGTTAACATGTACATAACTTGGCTTGTTCTTTTGGTTTAATACTAGACAAGTAAAAAGTGCCATCTTGTTAAATAAAACATTTGATTTTATCATGGTATCATTGCTTCCCGTTTTCCGTTTTGAAATAAGCGCCAATTGCACTGCAAAATGGACCGACCGATGTGGTGCCATCTACTGAGGGCATTTCAAACACTTCTTTGCCTTGGAGAAATGTTAGACCAGAGCAGGTGAGTCAGTGTCTTCGGAATAAAAAGAGGAAACTAGTCCAACTTGACCTAATGGATTGGATAGTGACTCATTTGCATATCTGCATAAGTTCGCATCAATCTTCCCTAAACACGTTTTGACAGACAAAATGAACATCTTGGTTCTCTTTTTATTGTATGGAGCATGGACCACAGTTTCAATGAAATATAGAATTATACTTCTTGTACTGTTCGAAATGGACCGAAATAGTGTGACGTTTCACTCCCACTCTAACTATTCCATCCTATTTCTAACATCGACCTTATTACCACTGTACATAAGACACTGGTCAAAATTGAATTTGAAATTTCAGAAAATCTGTGAATATTTAACTATTGAATTATCATACAAATGTTTTAACTTTAAAAGCTGCGCCTTCTTGTAATAAAACTGTAATTTTTAAAGTCCTCTTGAAATTTTTTCAAAAATTAATTTTTTATTGCGCACGCGTGTATACGTATGTCGAACATATCTGCATCTTTTTATTTGTTTACCTGGACTAGATGAAATTTAAGGTTATGTATAGTGGATTATTTCTTTTATAATTTTCAAGGATTTTACAGTATTTAAAGCGTTTGCATTCCAAATTTGTACTGGAGTCAATAATAATATATTTCAACGGCATCGTAAGTACCTACGCTTGTGATTGAAATTATAACAAAGTAATTTTTAAATATGTATGTATCAATATACTTACCTATTTTTAGCATTGAAAAATGGTTCAAAAACACGTATTGCATTTTTCTGCGATTGCTCAATTTTTTAAAGATAAAGGAAAACTCATGGTCAAGGCAGAAAGTTCTGTTGAAGCGAGCCATGTGAAAGGAATGATTTATGATCCCGAAGTACCGATTGTTAAGGGATAAGTTCATGGTAGCATGAGAGATAGAATCTATAAAGTAGAGGTGTGTGCATTTTTTTTTAAACATCATATTTGACTTTTAACGTAATTAATTGTTTTCAGATATTTTTGAATATCGATAAAAATATAACAGATGCAGAATGTACTTGTCCAAGGTGATTATGGTTATGACATCATATATAGCTGCTCTGGCTCTCTTTGCACACTATAATATTTCTGTAAGGGTATGAACATGCCGAAGATACTACGCAGATATAGAAGTTCAGGCCGCAGTTTCAGTCGATGCATCGAAGCTATCAATTTGTGCTAAGAGCAGTTCACTCTGCTAGCATCCACGGTATGTGCGGTCACATTTAAATGTATAGGTTTGTTTTACACGTTGATGGCTTTGATACATCTTCTGAAACTGCGGCATGAACTACTAGCTGGGTAGCATCTTTAGCATGTTCGTACCCTAACAGATAAAGCATGTTCATGGAATATGTCGTATTTATTAGACAGTTCAATTTTAAACTATTTTAATCATTTATAGATTTAATAGAAATAAGTTGTGAATAAATGATACAATATGTAATTTCTTTATTTATTTGTGTTTCTAAGTGAAAATACTTACTTACAAATATTTAAACACGAAGTTATAGGTTGAAAATCTATGATACCTAATAGTATAAAATAATGGAAAGCAATTCAATTTCAAATGAAAATAAATAAAACAGGCTTTGAGGTTAGAATACAAAGAAATAATCAAAGAACTACGTTTCGAATAATTTTCCAGACACTTGTGGAACGCATGCGCAGAAATAGCCATCCAGAAAATATTTTTTTTATAATCGGTAGAAAAAATTGATTACCACATGTAAAAAACCTATAATCCAGCTCTATTTTTATATCAGTAGTTAGGTTTCAATAGCTAAATATAAAAAATAACGTACCAATCCTTAGATACATTTTTAAGTAATTTATTTTGACTCTTAACATACATGTACAGAAGGCATGCTTCAAAGACTGCATGGAATGCAATTCAAATTAACCACCTCATGCATGACGTCACGACTATTGTGGTCCATAAGATCTGGACAAAAAATGTTTTCCCATTCTATGCCCCGCTCATCAATTTATTAAACCTGGAAATTTTTTCCATTATGACCCCCATTAGCAAGATTCAAATATGGTCACTTTAGGTTTTGGGACACCTCAAACAACGTATCTGCAAAAATTCAGAGTTTTACTAATTTTGTCCAGGTCGAATGCTAATTTCCGTGGGCTATTTGTAATTTATACCATCGAGGTTTAAAGAAAAGAGTGTAATTTGTTTAAATTGTGCGACATTGTGGGGGAGTTTATTTTCCCTAGTTACATGTTACATGTTACATGCTATACATTTCTCTCGTTGATTTTTCTAGTGTAATAGCTTGCAAATCTTGGGAAGATTGTGCTCTTGAACTTTGCACATAGAATTGTAGATGGCGGAATGCGAATTATAGGTTATGATGATGCAATACGTCACTTTGCTGTCATTCGTGCCGAAAGTGAGAGTAGTGTTGGATCATGGCTGATGAAACAAAAAATATTACACAAAATGGGGATGTTGCGCCTCCAAAGACAGAAAAACAGTTAGCAAAGGAAGCTGCTAAACAGGCAAAGTTAGACAAGTTGAAGCAGAAATTGGAAAAGCAACAAAATGCGGCCCCAAAGAAAGATAAAGAGGAGGTAAGCATGTGTGGGTTTTTGTACATATGTTGAACAGTATCAAGTTGTACGTTATTTTTATGTAGAAGAAAGAAAAGAAAAAAGAGGTTAAAGAGGCTGCAGTTTATAATATACCTACTCCAGACGGTGACAAAAAAGATATTGGTAATCCTTTGCCCGATGCCTACAGTCCAAAATATGTCGAAGCTGCTTGGTATAGTTGGTGGGAGAAGCAGAAGTTTTTCAAACCTGAGTATGGGGTATGTTAGAGGAAATTATGTTTTCTCGAATTATTAATGAAAGCACCGTCAAAATTTACTTAAAAAAAGACTTTTTTTAATTACATAAAACTGTACAATTAAAAATGTATTTAGATTATAATTTAAATGAACATTTTTAGCGCAAATCTATTACGGAACCTAATCCGAAGGGGAAATTCGTTATTGTAATTCCTCCACCTAACGTGACTGGTTCATTACATTTGGGTCATGCTCTTACCAATTCTATTCAAGATGCAATTGTAAGATGGTAAGTAATACCTGGAATAATCTAAGTAGGTACATAAGTTTCATTTTTAATTTACTTTTCTACTTTATTGTCTTCTATCAGAATACTTTTTATAAAAAATTATTAAAACTCAATCATATCCTGCCAACATGGTTTACGGAATGTCCATTGAGTGATGTTTAATGTGGTGGCTTTTGTGTGTTTTATAACCAGTATATTTTTTTTAGGCATCGGATGAGAGGAGAAACGACGTTGTGGAACCCAGGTTGCGATCATGCCGGTATTGCTACACAGGTTGTGGTAGAGAAACAATTGTGGCGGGAAGAACAGAAGACACGTCACGACATTGGAAGAGATAATTTCATACAGAAAGTATGGAAGTGGAAAGATGAGTAAGTGTATTTTATATAAAAACATATGTCAGTTTTCTTTTAATTATAAGCATATATTTTATTTAACGCGAGAAAACAATATTTACAGAACAATCAAATGGACTTTAGTAAAGTAAGTCACAACAGGAAAAATTAACATATTTTAACAATTCTTCATAAAAAATCATTGGAAACATGTAAAAGTTGAAAATAAAGTCTTATAATATTACAATATCAATTTTAAAAATACATGCATTTAAAACAAAGGTGACAACATAACGGCAGTCTGCAGAGAAGTTAGTTATTAAACGACGAAAAAAAGGTTACGAGGTTATAAACTGTTGATAGCGATGGAGAGAAAAGAAAGTAGTGTCAATTGAATTTGACACTATATTTAATAAGTTTATTCAAAAACCCCACACTATATGCACCAGTGCTCTTCGACTTATGTACAGTCTCACTTTATTTATAATGAATGAATGAAAATGATATAAATGTAAACAAATACCTTTCTGTACTTGCTAAATATGGATTTGTGCCATATATACTAAATCCAACCCGTGTTACACACGAAACTGAAACATGCTTAGATCACATGTTTTTAAAATATCCAGCTAATAGTAAGCCAAAACTAACTTTTAACTCTTACATCCTTAAGTGCCATATTACCGACCACTATCCAGTTCTTTTAAACATAAATTCCAAAGCAAGAAATAATATAGATTTGAAAACTAATAATAATGTTATCACGAAAATTAACTTTGAAGAATTAGAAAATTATTTAAAAAATGAAAATTGGAATGATATTTTAAATTCAAATGATCCTCAGACTGCTGCTGATCTTTTCCTGTGTAAAATTAATAATTATATACAAATGTCAAAAACTTCTAAAATTAGGAAGAAAAAAATGACAAGAATAAAACCTTGGATAACCGAGGGCTTAATGGCATCAATAAAAAATAGAGACAAACTCAAGAAACGGTTAAACAAGCATTATACGCCAGAATTAGAACACGAATATAAAATATATAGAAACGCTTTGAATAGATTATTAAAAAAATCAAAAAATGACTACTATCTTAGACAACTCGAGGACAACAAAAATAATTTAAAAAAAGTGTATCAGTTAATATCTGAAGCTACCAATGAAAAATCAAACCGAAAAAATACGTATGAAATTGTTAATGATGATGGAACTACCTTTAACAACCATAAGCAAATGGCAAACTATTGCAACAATTACTTCATCAATATTGGTTTAAATATGACCAAAGACATTGATGATGTAACATCCTACAAAGAAAATATACCAGTAAATCCCAATACCATGTTTCTTAATCCAGTAACGGAAAATGAATTAATAGAACATATATCCACACTAAAAAATAACAGTTCACCTGGTATTGATGGAATAACTGTTGACATTATTAAGAAAACACATCAATATATTTTAGAACCGCTTAGATATATAATTAATTTAATTTTTTCAAAAAGTATTGTCCCAACTCAATTTAAAACTTCCATAGTTACCCCCATTTTTAAAGCAGGAGATAAAACAAAAATATGTAATTACAGGCCTATTAGTGTCATTAATAATTTTGGAAAGATTTTTGAGAAATGTTTGAAATCTCGATTGGTTAACTTTTTCGACCAAAATAATATTATACATGAACAACAGTTTGGTTTCCCTACAAATAAAACAACTAGTGATGCCATGTGTACGGTTATCAAGGATATTATAGAGGGTTTAGATACAAATAAAAAATGCATCGCGGTTTTCTTGGATCTTGCGAAAGCATTTGACACTGTGAACCATGAGAAACTCTTAAACATATTGGAACGCTATGGTATCCGTGGTACAGTGTTAGATGTCTTACGCAGTTATTTATTTAATAGAGCACAATTTGTGAAACTAAATGAAACTCTTAGTGAAACAGAGACTGTGAAAATAGGGGTACCCCAGGGGACAGTCCTTGGTCCGATACTCTTCCTGGTTTATATAAATTCTCTATTGTCCTTAAAAATCCAAGCAAAAATTGTATCCTATGCAGATGATACAGTTGCTATCTTTTGTGAGAATTCATGGCCTGAAACTAAAACAGCTGTACAGTTAGGTATAGAGAGAATTAAAAATTGGCTAAATGCGAATCATTTATCATTAAATGCAAATAAGACTCGTTACCTGGCCCTTACATTAACTGAAACTAATAGACCAGACTACTAGTATAAAAATCACAGGTATGAAAGACGAAATTAAGGAGACAAATGAGATCAAGTATTTGGGTATAATTATTGATAAACATCTAAAATGGAGTAATCATGTAGATTATTTGACGAATAAGATAAGGAAACTTATTTATAAATTCTACCAATTGCGAGAATTTCTTTCACGAAAACTATTGTTAATCATCTATAAGTCCCTTGTCGAGTCTCTTATCCGCTATGGTATTTTAGTATGGGGAGGAATGTATAGAAACTCATTACAGAAACTAAATATAATCCAGAATTATATATTAAAGATATATAGGAAACATAGACAGTATCATACAAATTTACTCTATACTGAAGATATTTGTAACATTCGATCTCTATACTTCCACCGTCTATGTATATATGCATTTAAAAATAAAACATTCCAGAATCATATATCTTCAACATACCACACTCGTAGCACTGTTAATGAAGCTCTATCCACCCCAAGATTCAATAAAAATATTTGTCACAGATTTCTAATATACACACTGCCAAAAGCGTATAATCTTTTGCCAATAGAGATCAAACATACTAAAAATTTAAAAAAATTTTCAACCTTGTCAAAAAAATTTATTTTTCAAAATTACTTTGATTTTATAAAAATTTTAGATAACAGTATAGTGTAAATGCTCATTGTAATATATACACTTGTTCCTTGGTAACATTATATAGATATAGCTCACTATTCCGTAAACTTCCTATGTTTGACTAGCAATATAAATATTTCTACTAGTTAAATCACACACCTCTTACAGCACAACACAAGTGTTTAATCACTTAGGTGCTTTTATACACACTTTGCAACACTTATATCTAAACAATTACGTCACATGTACCATTCTTTGTAATTTTTACTCCTCGGAATATATTTATCCGAGGAAGAAGTATCTGTATATATCTATTTTTTCCTTGTTTGTTTTTAATCTCTTCTATTGTAATTTGCAAGTTTGTATTTTTATAATAAATAAATTAAATAAATAAATAAATAAATTTCCTTCTATTATCTACACTGGTGCAGTAGTTCAGACTGTGTGAACAAACCTAATGTCAAATTCAATTGACGTTTGTAGGTTATATTTCGGTTTATTTTAGCGGCATAAAGCTATGGATAAATCTAAGTTTAAGTGGTGTTTTGTGCCGTACTAATGAATGGTGAACGTAAAAATGAATGGTTAACTGTTTTTCTAATATTTATAATCAAAACTATAGCTGTAACATATCTCGCTGCTTTTGCACCAATGCTAAAATGTATCATCTTTTTAAAAATTAGCTGACCATAAATATATCTAGAGAATTAATTATTTTTTATTTATTTGCTTTTATCATGATTAGAGAATATTATTTAGGTTTTATGCAAATCACAACTTACACACTTTTTTATTTATTATGAAAATACCTACTTTCTGTATATTGTTGCCCTAATCTGGGCACGCTAATATACTAGTTAGGTAAATACTTTAAAACACTTATTATTGGAGAACCAATCAAAACAACTACTGTCCTAGCTAATACTGACGAAGTATTGAATTACATGATAGGATTCTTAGCATTTTAAAGAAAAAAATTTTGAAAATACTTAAATCATTTATTTACATTTAGTCATTCACACTTTTTTTTATTTAATATGAAATTGTCTACTTTCTGTATATTGGTACCTTAACCGGGTCACGCTAATATACTACTTAGGAAAACACTTTAAAACACTGACGAAGTATTGAATTACATGATAGGATTCCTGGCATTTTAAGGCAAAAAAATATATTGAAAATACTTAAATTATTTATTGAAATTCAGTCATTCATAACAATTATTATTGAACCTTAGAAAAGTTGTACAAGTTTTTTCGAACTCTTTAGTACTCATCAGTAGAGTATAGAAACATTCATTCATTATTTACAAGCCTATTCTTGATTTATTTTTTATTTATTTGCTTTTATCATGATTAGAGAATATTATTTAGGTTTCTATACTCTACTGATGAGAACTAATTCGAAAAAACTTGTACAACTTTTCTAGAGTTGTTGCGCTTAGAATTTTTCTCTCAAATTAAACATATAACTAAATTAACGCCTCCATTACCATATTTCCTATTTTTGAGAATTCTTCAACAACCCAATTGTTTACTCGTAAACCATTATCTTTATGGAAAAAGTGCCAGAGACAGAAAGTGTTCAGTCCAATAAGAATAAAGGAATTTTATTGGTATTTTTCATTTTAACTTTTAGGTTTCAATAAAAAGTATACATATGACATGTTAATATACCTATATGTCATTTACCATATTTTTAACTGATGAACAATTGTAAAATAATTCCTATATCATTATTAAACTTAAACACCTTTTGACTTCCACTTTTTCCTTACAGTTAATTGTTTAATATCTTGAATATCTGAAATGACGTAGATTATGTGTGGGATCCTTAACTTATGTGATATAAGAATTTGGTATCTATTTTTTTTTATCACCCAGGAAGTAAATTAAATTAGGATTATGCTGTTCTTTTGCATTAACTACTTGATTTTGTAATTGGTAGAAAGGAGTTATGTGCATAGTAAGCAAAATTGTTATAAAATAAAATGAGGACAAGGTCAATTTTGTTATTATATGTATATGTTGAAATATATAACTTTTTTTTTAAATAGTTATCAGATATTTGTTTAAGAAAATTCTATAGTTAAGAAGGAAGAATTTCAATGCTTAAATTAATTATAGAAGTTTTTACACTGTTTATTATCTTTTGATCACTTATTGTTTTTAATATTCCTTCTGTTATAAAAAATGTTTCTGTCCATTAAACCAGAAATTGAGAGTTTCATAGACAAAATTTTACAGTTTTTCACTCACTTTTGTGGTAGCATGTCAACTGTCCGAGTTTACGTATTACGTTAATTTCTTCATAGGTCAAGGTTATATTTTCTAATTTTATACTCGTTTTGATAAATAGTACCAAATAAACAATTAGTAACCTACTCAAAGGAATTTATTCTGAATTTAAACATTTTCGTACAGAATGTTCGATTTTCATAATTTAAAATTTCTTGGACAATTTTAAGAAATGTTTCAATTTCTTATAAGAAAATTGCATTCGTTTTTATTTTTTTTTTTATATGGTTTTATTTAACTCACTTTCTCTGTTGATTTATTTGATTGGGTCAAATCTTTTAAACCATTTTACATCCACTATCCCTAAATCATTAGTTTATAAACCTTGGCTGTGAAATAGATTTTCATTTTTATTCAATAATCTCAATGGTGCATCTTTTAGTGACATTGGAAATCATGTAATTTCATAATCATTTCTTGTATGTTTGTTGTGATATCTGTATACCATCTCTATTGCGGGTGAGGTAATTATGATTTTCTGGAGTATTCATCAAGGTCTCTTTTATGTATATTAAATTTTAGTAAATTATACATGATATGGTAAAGTCATTATTTTATATTCTGTAAAACATGGTTTACAACTGTTTTATTCCTGCTAAGGTTCTAATTGCTCTCTTTTGAATAGTAAAAACATGTTGGACATAATTAGGAGTATCCCAGTTGATTATATGTCATTAAACTATGGAATAAGGAGTGATATGCGGCCATTGCTAAGTTTCGATTTTAATTTGCCTATAGCATGTTTTTTATTTAGACCATTTGGTTGACCTTATATCAATATGTCTAGAGTTGTAGAGTTAAACCTAAAAATTTGACAGTTTTGGATCCAACTGATTTAGTATAGAATACCATTTTTTGCATTGAACTCGTCAAATGATTGTTTAAATACTCGTTTCTTCTTTAATGATGTCTTCATTATTTTCCTTAGTCTGTTTAGCAAAAGTGTTAGCAGCAAGTAATACTGTAAAAAGTGGTAAAACTTCTGGTAAACTATTAATATATATTAAAAATAATAATGGGCCTAATACACTGCCCTGTGGAACACCAAGCTTTGATTGTTTATTTGACCTTTGACAGATACACATTGTCTTCTAGTAGGTAGTACGATATAAATTGAGAGGTTACTCCATGAAAACAATAGAAAATTAGTGTCTATAATAAGATTAGCCCAGACATACGATCAAATACTTTACTTAGATCTAAAAATATGGCTAGTGTTGATGCTTTCATTTCGAAACAATCAACTACATAATTGACCAGTGCAAGAATAGCGTCTGATGTACTTTTACCCTTCCTGAAACCAAACTGGTAATTCTTGCAATAATAATTTTTTCTACCATTTTAGCTAATATCGTTAGTACCTAAATTGTAGTGTCTTCAATATCATCTGATTTAAAAATAGGGTTTTATCTAGATTTACAATATATGTTATATGAGCCATTAGTGAAATGAAATTTCCTAGTACATATACATAAACTGACTATACAGAGTGTCCCGAAACTCCCGCCTTCCCCTTTAGGTGCTAATTCTCCATGCAAAAATAGTAAGAAAAGTTCCTATAAACATGTGTCCGGAAATGCTTCCTAAGGGAGCTACGGCCCTCTAAGGATGGCGCAAAAATAGATGTTTTTACTAATTATCTCGGAAATGATTTGGGACAACTTTATGAAACTTGGTTACGTTTTTTTGATTATTAAAGGTTATTGTTTTACAGTATTAGCCAAAATTAATTTTATCCAGGGGCGGAGAAACGAGAGGTCGGTGTTCTTTGTTTCTACATATTAATTTTCCATTTGACATTTTTAGTACTTTAATCCCTGATTATGATTCCCTGGTTAATTCTGCATAAAAAAAGGCCTCTTTACAATTAGCCATATGGCAGCCCTAAAATGCACGAAAAAATCTCTCTAAATTATGAAAATGTTATCATAACAGATCCTCGTAAATTGTCCAATATTTTTGCAGATCATTATGCTTCTTCAATAGAAAAAAAACTGTCTGAACATTTTAATGTAAGGTCTGACGAATGTACGCACTCAAATATAAATAATGATACCATGTTTTTTCATCCGGTCACACCAGAGGAAATAAGTGACATAATCATGGGGCTTCCTAACAAAAAATCCACTGGGGAGGATGAGGTACCTATAAAGTTAATAAAGGAGTGTAGGCTTGAATTTTCAAATTGCTTTGCTAATATAATAAACAAATCAATTATATTAGGTAAATTTCCAGAAAAGCTAAAAACAGCCCTCATAATTCCGGTATTCAAGAAAGGAGATAAAAGTGATGTAAAAAATTATAGGCCTATTTCCCTACTCAGTGTATTTGCCAAAATCATAGAAAAAATTGTGGCAGTTAGACTCACACAATTTCTTAATAATAAAAATCTATTAACTTCATCACAGCATGGTTTCAGAAATAAATTCTCTACCGAAACAGCTGCAACTGAATTAGTACAAAATATTTGCAACGAGATTGACGCAAAAAACTATGTAATGGGGGTGTTTTTTGATCTCTCTAATGCTTTTGATACCCTGGATATACCCTTCATTAGTAAGAAACTCTTTAATCTAGGCATACGTGGCGTCCTAAATGACTGGATAGTTTCTTATTTAACAAATAGAAAACTTCTTGTGAAAATCGAAAAGGAATCATCAGAAAAACATAATGTGAATATTGGAACTCCACAAGGCAGTATACTGGGCCCTCTGTTATTCCTGTTATTTGTCAATGACCTACCACAGCATTTTAAGACTGTAAGAGTTTACATGTACGCGGATGATACATCATTTATAGTATCCGCAAAAGGCTTAACAGAATTGAGAGATAAAGTCAATGATATCTTACTAATGTTTGACAATTGGTGTTTTAAAAATCGCCTGATTATAAACTATGACAAAACAGTTTGTATTAACTTTACAACAAAGCAAAGAAATGTAAATTTTAATTTTAATTTAAGTTTTAATAATCATCCAGTAATTTTACAGACAGAAACAAAATTCCTCGGAATACTACTTGACGAGAACATTAATTGGTCCAGACATATCGACCACTTATCCTCTAAGTTGGTACAATCCTGTTTTGCTATTTCTAATTTAAAAAATAATTTAGACCAAAAATCTCTACTTTCGGTATACTATGCACTAATTTACTCAAAATTATCATATAACATAAAAGTGTGGGGTCAGAGTGTGGATATTCAGAGAATATTCATACTACAAAAGAGAATATTAAGAATTATATTTAACATCGACTTCCGAGAATCTTGTAGAACAACATTTAAAAATTAGAACATTCTTACTTTAGTGTCTATTTTTCTTTACAAACTATTAACTTACATTCACATAAACAAACACAAATTACCAATATCTAAACATCAATACGCCACACGAAATAATGATGATATCTATATAAATAAATATAATCTAACAACTTACAGAAAATCACCTATTTGTGCAGGCAGCTATTGTTACAATAAACTACCACCGAATATTAAAAATATAAATAACATCAATAAATTTAAAGCAGAGCTAAAACGATTTCTGATTTCAAATTGCTTCTATACTTTGCAGGAATACAATTCTTTTTGACTTCATCCTCAACTCGCACTTTGTTTACTTCCGCACATTATACTATCCGTATGTATTTGTGTATATATGATATTGTAAGTGTATGTGTGTCTATATATGTGTGTATATATATGTATATTTACATTTATGTTTTTGTGTTGTTTGTACTAGTATATGTATGATATATGTATACTATTATTTAGTTTTCTATATTTATTATGTACCTTTTAATTTGTATTTTTTGACGTATTCTATCCAATGTATTATTGGCCAAAGGAATGAATAAATTTAATATTATTATTATTATTATTATTATTATTATTATTATTATTTTCGAGTAAAAGCGGTCTAAACGAAATATTGCGTATTCGTTTGCTAAATGCGCATTATTTATTTTTTAAAGTAGGCGTAAAACAATAACTTTTATTAATCGAAAAAAGTTAACTAAGTTTCATAAAGTTGTCCCAAATCATTTCCGAGATAATTAGTACACCTATTTTTGTGCCATCCTTAGAGGGCCGTAGCTCCCTTAGGAAGCATTTCCGGACACATGTTTATAGGAACTTTTCCTACTATTTTTGCATGGAGAATTAGCACCTAAAGGGAAAGGCGGGAGTTTCGGGACACCCTGTATAACCGCGTAACATACAGAGTGGCTTACAGGTTCGTAGCCTTGATTTTTTTTTAGAGATTTTATAGTATTCCTTATCTCTATTTCTGAAGTAGATTAGAAATATCAGCTAATCTTTATCTTTATATATCGTAAAAAAAACTTCTAAGAAATAATCGTTCGTATCTTAACTAACTTTTTTTTTGCCATAACTTCCATTTTTTTTTTTTTCAGGAAAGGTGTACGTATTTACCATCAGTTAAAAAAGATGGGTTCTTCCTATGATTGGGATAGAGCAGCATTCACAATGGACCCTAAGCTTTGTAAAGCCGTAACTGAAGCTTTTGTGAGGCTCCACGAAGACGGCACGATATATAGGTCAAATAGGCTTGTAAACTGGTCTTGTACCTTAAAGTCAGCTATTTCTGATATCGAGGTAAATAGGGCAATAGGGCAGGTGTATCATAATAATCACCTCAAATTTTAAGTTTTATAAGTTTAGTCTAATTTTAATTTTTTTTTCCATATTTTTAATTTGGAGCCTTTCTTCGATATTGTTGATTAATTAGGCAATCCAAACCACGTGACCGCTAACGTGCTGTCGAGGGCAAATGTTCGTTTTCATTCGTTAAACGTTTGTAAAATTAGAACAGTTAATTTATCAATTTTTAGGGGTGGTCTCCACCCTTAAAAATAAAAAACCAGGTAATGCAACAATATAGATTTTGATGTATGTATTTTATAAAGCATATTGCAAAAAAATTAAGGAAATTCCTTTCATTGTTTTCGGGCCAGTAATTTACCATTTTTACTGCTTCATTTACAGTACTAAAGCTGAAATTTTAATAATAGCAACAATGACTTGGAAATCTTAAAAATCTTATGTCAGTTTCAAACTGTAAATGTTATATTGAACGTCTTTGTAGGTGGATAAAGTAGAGCTACCTGGCCGAACATTACTCGCTGTGCCAGGTTACGACGAGAAAATTGAATTTGGTGTTTTGGTCCATTTCGCCTACCAAGTAGAGGGCTCCGATGAAAAGCTAGTAGTAGCTACAACTCGAGTAGAAACCATGCTTGGCGATACGGCTGTTGCTGTACATCCCAGCGATGATAGATACAAGCATCTACATGGAAAATTTGTTGTACACCCATTCTGTGATAGGAAAATGCCCATTGTCGTCGATGATTTTGTGGAACTTGGTTTTGGTACAGGAGCTGTAAAAATCACCCCAGCCCATGATCCAAACGATTACGAGGTCGGAAAAAAGCACAACTTACCTTTCATCACCATTTTTGATGATGAGGGAAACGTAGTGGGAGATTATGGTAAATTTACGGTAAGACGTCGATGTTGTCTTTAACTTATTATGTAGTAATTTTCTGCACTTGACGCATGGTTTTCAGGGCATGAAACGGTTTCATGTAAGAAAAGAGATAGTAAATGCCTTGAAAGAAAAAGGACTGTATGTAGAAACTAAGGACAATCCGATGGTGGTGCCGATTTGTAGTCGCAGTAAAGACGTAGTTGAACCTCTGCTGAAACCTCAGTGGTATGTAAGAATACAAATACTTTCAAATAATATTCAGTGGCAAATGTTAGATATGTATATTAACTCAATTCAAAATCAAAATTATGAAACAAAAAATAATTGTAAACGTCTTGGTATGCATAGAGAAAATTGCAATGGAGTAACGAGTGACCGCAAAAATCGCCTGTTTCGTGGACTTTGAAATCGGACTTAATTTTAGTCCTAAATGATATTTTATGGTAATATATTGATCTTTTGTTAGTTTCAAGTTTAGTCTACTTTTAGCTACTGAGTTATGAGTTAAAGTTGCTGTTGTGTACCATCAGCCTTCTGGATCGGTGCCAGAAATCATTGATTTAACTAACTTGAATTGTTCAAGTTTTTGGTTGATTTTCCTGCAAAAATTTAAAAGGTGTTTGTTTCTTGCTTAGGTATGTAAAATGTGAAGAAATGGCCAACAAAGCCATTAAAGTTGTGGAGGATGGCGATCTTAAAATTATCCCTGAAATGCATATCAAAACATGGAACCATTGGATGGGTGGCATAAGAGATTGGTGCATATCTAGGCAGCTGTGGTGGGGACATAGAATTCCGGCTTATTCCGTAACTGTGAAAAGTCAACCTATTAAAAAGCTTGCACCTGGAGTAAGTATTAACATTTGAAATTCATGGCTTATGAAAATGATTTGAATTGTTTTTGATTCGTTAGTTTTACACTAACAAAATTCAATGATCAGAGCATACCTAAATACAACCAATAAGTTTTTTTTTTGAATTCAGTCAGGCATTTCACACGGTTGGTTTTGAACTTTTATCTTAACAGTTATATAAATTGGGATTTAGGGTACTTTCCTGTATTGGATTATGACCTGTCTATCAAACAGACTAATACGAGTTTAAATACAAAATACTACATCAAATGATCATCATATTAATTTGGAAGTTCCACAAGGCTCCGTACTGAGACCTCTACTATTTTCTGTATGTATAAAAGGGGAAATTATAAATAATTATTAATTACTTAAAAAGAAGTGCTCAGACGAAAATGATAGAAAATCTATATTGTCTAGGTCGGAATGGCTTAGTTTTTTTTACCAAAATAAATTGTATTTTCATTTATTCTCTGACAAACTTTATTATTTCTTAGACATTGAAATTTATAACAAATTACTTATCCATCTATTAAATGCTAGGAAATTTAATTGCTTACAATTAACTTTTTTTGTATTCTTTAGTCTGAGGATAATGATCGATGGGTGTCAGGCCGAACCAGAGAAGAAGCCCTGCAGAAAGCTGCCAAGAAGTTCAACACCTCCGAAGACGACATAATTCTTACTCAGGATGAGGATGTTTTAGACACGTGGTTTTCATCGGGCCTGTTTCCATTTTCCATTTTCGGTTGGCCAGATGAAACTGATGAACTTAAAGTATTTTATCCGACGTCGCTTCTTGAAACTGGTCACGATATTTTATTCTTCTGGGTCGCAAGGATGGTGTTCTTTGGGCAGAAGTTGCTAGGAAAATTGCCATTTAAGTAAGAAATATTAGAGATATGAACTTTACTTGTTTTTTTTTTGTAATGGAACATCCTGTATAAATACAAAATGCAGACAATAGGGTCATTTAGTGATATGGCAGTTTCCTACTTTTTCTCCCTCATTTTAAAGTATAACAAACCAATAGCCTCAGAAAAAAATTTCAGCTCAATTGAACCAATAGCCACAGAGATATTCGCATTTGAATAGAAACACGCTCGGCCGGCCAACAGTCCGTAGAGTGACGTCACTTGGCGTGCGTTGATACCTATATTAGAGCAGCGATTTCGTAAGTCTATCGTGTCATTTTTTTTTTGACGTAAAACCAGGTCAAACATGTTAGGTTCCTTTGAGTATGTCATCGGGCATATGAAATTATATTTTACGACATTTTTTTGTGGTCTCGAACTTTTTAAATCAATAAAAAATGAAAAAAACGTATTTTTAAATAAAATTGTTTTTTTTTTGTTTCCACTGCCATATTTTTAAAACTATTAAAGGCACCGAAATTTGTTTTGTGTCAAATTAAAGCACACACTGTAGCGCTTTTATATAAACGGTTTGGGCGCAATTCGCACTTTCATTTCTCTAAAAATCAGATAAACTAAAAATATATATTTTATGTACTTATTGAAATCTTCACCAATCAATAAACTTTTTTATTTTTGAAAATATTTACATACATGCATCGAAGAAAATAAAGCCTAATAGTCACAAAAGTTTTTGAAACAATATATTTATATTAAATGTACCGTGTGGCAACAGCGATTTTTTTTATCAGCGCTAAATGCGACATTGGGATGCAATTAATACACCTCGCATGCAGGGTTGGTCAGATTAGTCGCGTAGAAGTGGCGGTTGTCGAAAATCATTAAGTATTCATTGTTCGGATAAAAATTGTGACAATCGAAAATGTGCTTGTTTAAAGGAAGGCCTAAAATGTTACGAGTGCAAATTTCGTTCATGTAACAACATTATTAAAGATTTCGAGGCAGATATGAACGAATTAGAATGCTATTAATGTAGGGCCTACATAAACTACATACTACATATTTATCTATCCATATAGAAAATTTAGTTCAACAATAAAACTCATTTTATGCGTACGTTTTTACTTTCGTTCATTTAAAAATGTCTAATAAACTTACTAATTAGGTAGGTAGTTAGTAACACTGATTGATATTTATAGATTAGGTATTTATATCTACCTACCTGTCTTTTTATTAATAAAAGGAGACTATTTTATATTTATTGTACAATTTCTTAATATTAACAACATATGATCAATACTACTGTACAATATATGAAATATTGAACAATAATATTGATCCCCTAGATGCTTTTGGTCACTACTGGTTTTGTATCTATTGATATAAGTTAAACTACTACATACATCCCGACCGGGACCGTCAGATCGTTGCAGTCGGCAGGCTTGCTACAGCCGAGCGTGCAAGAATATAACTTTGGCCCGTTAAAAAAAATCGCTGACTCAATACTATGAACGAGACATGAAAAATTTTTATCCTAAAAACTTTTTTCAACTATTGGCTTCAATTTGTACACAGCATGTATAGACAAATTTTCATAAATAAATTTTTTTCTGGATTGTCTAAAATTACGCTACTGAAAATAACAAGTTTGAGTTTCCTATTATTTTTCCAACTTAAAAAAAATAAATCAGGTTCACGTGGGACGTTGTTCGAAGTGCTATTGTGTCTACTTTAATCTAAAAAAAAAATAGCATGATAGCACAAATATTTTCAGAGATATAGGGGTGGAGACGTTAAAAAACATATTTCATTAAAAATCTATTTTTTTGAGTTTTCCGAAATAAAAAAGTTCTCTACCACCAAAAAAATGTAAAAAATGATTTCGTGTACACCATTATCTTACTAAAGAATCCCACTAAGTCTGGTTTGGTTCTACGTCAGTTTTTTTTCTCGAAAACTAAGCGACTTTACTTCCAGATTTTCCTCTACTAACGTGCATTCACAGCCGTGTTCACTGGGCGGTTCAGCCATCTGACGTCACAACTCGACTACATGGTTATCCCGAGCATTTTTAAGCGTGCCGACTTCAATAATTTTTTTATACATGAAGGCGATGTCAGAAAATTCTAATTTTTGGCAAACTTACTATACTCACCAAGCTCTTTCAGAATATGTAATAATAAAAAAATTTTAAATGGGCCTATTACATGTATTTTCCAAAAATCATATCAGAAAAATAATTAAAAGCCATATGACAACTTTTTGACTTCTGTAATGATCTGTGATGTATGAAAAGCATCAATAAATGCTACTTCTACTACTAAGTCATACTTTTTCAGGGAGGTCTATCTTCATCCGATCATCAGGGATGCTCACGGGAGGAAAATGAGCAAATCTCTTGGTAACGTGATAGATCCGATGGATGTAATAACGGGAATAACGCTGGAAGACCTCCAAAAGCAACTATACGGCAGCAACTTGGATCCAAAGGAAATCGAGAGAGCCAAGCAAGGTCAAAAACAGGATTACCCTGATGGCATTCCAGAATGTGGCACGGACGCTCTTCGTTTCGCCCTTTGTGCCATGTGCTCAGGACGGGACATCAATCTGGATATCTTACGTGTGCAAGGGTACAGGTTTTTCTGCAATAAAATCTGGAACGCCACCAGGTTCGCTCTGACTTACTTTTCCGACGATTTCGAAGCACCTGCAGACAACAGGGTGATTGGAAACGAGAGCTTGATGGATCTCTGGATGTTGAGTAGGCTGGCCACTGCTGTCTCAGATGCTAATAAGGGTTTCGGCACTTACGATTTCACTCTGGTCACTACTGCAATATATAACGTTTGGCTGTACGAACTCTGTGATGTCTATTTGGTAAGTAATAGCAGACATTTCTTTAATATCATTGGCACATTTTTTAATAATTGCACAGATATTACTTTGCACTTTATATTTCTATCAGGGACCGTAACTGAAACGGAAAACCAGAATAAGAGTTTCTGGTAAACCGAAACCGAATACCGGTATGAATGAGGATTTCTAGTAAACCGAAACTAAAACCCAAACTGAAATTAAAATTCTCAGGAAACCAAAACCTAAAGTATGATAAGTTGCGTATATGAATTTGTCCACTTTATAGATAGATAGATAGATACTCTTTATTAGCTCTCATAAGTGACCCATATGGGTATAGAACATGTCAAAAAAAATTTAATTACAATTTAAATAAAAATAAAAATATTTCACAGCGGATTATAGTATAAAATCATATGTGAACATACACGTTTAAAATTTACCATATAATAAATATCACAGTGGGTTTAATTAATTAACATTATAAATGTATGAAGCTTAAATTAAAAAGTATACATTTTCACGTACAATTTATATAATAGGTGATTCCAAGAAGTTTTATCTCCAAAAGATTTTATTGCATAGAATGCATCTTTTAGGTATAAAAACTTGAAAAATCATAGTCCGTATGCACAGAATGACGGGGAAAGTACCTAAAAATGCATAATTATGCAAAAAAAGTGCATTTTTTGCTGTTTTTGTGAATTTTTCAAGGGTTTTTCAAAGATATTCAATTTAAGATTCATAAAAATTTGAGAAAAATGGTTTGTTTTAGTATTATACAAGCCTTAAGTAACATATTGGGTCATTTAAGACCCTTTATGGGCCGATTGTAGCCATTAAACGCATCCTAAAGTGCATAATTTGCATCTGTTTAAAAAAAAAATTAATAATTGCTCTAAAATTAATGAAATATCGTCCAAATTTTATACTTGGGGGTTTTCGAGGTCACTAATTACGAATTTGAAGAGAAAATCGGAAAATTCAAAATGGTTGACTGATGATAATTGCGCGAAATTCAATTTTAAAAGTACATTTTTTTCCTTTTTTTTTTTCACAAAATGTATACAAAGCAAATAAAAAAATGAATTTACGTCTTTTTTTAACTAAATTTTCAATTTTTATTTTTTTTGCATTCGCCCCCCTCCCCCCCCCACCCTTCTATATCTTATTTTTTAACGAGTTGGCATTGAATATGAAAATAATTTTGCACTTTTTTATATTTAAATTTCTTAATTAATTCTATAATAATTCAGTTTTATAATTTATAAATCAGCACGTTTTCTTCAACAACAAAAAAATAACTGGCGTATAAACTACCACAAGTATAACGGTAAAAAAGAAGATGACTGCGTGTGTATATATATAACTTGCTCAAAAGTAGCGCCTCTACTTTTTTATGATACCTTAAAAATATAGCGCGAATTTCAAAATAATGTAAGCTATATATTAAAAAATAATTAAAAAAAAAATTATGCACTTTTCTTTTTATCAATTTTCATATTCAATGCCAACGCGTTAAAAAATAAGATATAGGAGGAGGGGGGGGGGGGGGGGGGGAATGCAAAAAAATAAATAAAAAGTGAAGGGTCAATAAGGCCGGTTTTCGGCCCCCCTCAAATTTGGCAAAAAGAAAAAAGAAAATATTTTTTAACAGTCTAGGGTCAATTTAAAGTCGATTCGACCACAAACGGAACCAACCCCACCCCCCTCTTGGGGTCATTTCAAGGTCAAATTATGAAAAAGCCTTGAAAAAAACTCGCCTTTTCGGAATGAGTAGGCTTATTCTGGGACTTCGATTTAATATATATATAGGTTTTTTGGGTCGGATTCCGGATCCGAGGTTAGTTTGTCTACAGTGTGTCCCAGGATAGATGTAACAAGAGGTGTAATGGACCAAACATTTTGGAATGGTATTTGTGGATTGAGTCCTGCTAGTTGTAAAACTAAAGTATACCAAAAATGACTTGATTTGGTGTTCTACAGGGTGTTTATAAGCAAAGTTGTAAAAACCACCACTAATAAAGTACCTTTATTTTTCAAAATATGAAAAAATTCCTCTAAGAAAAGTTATTTAGAATGCAATTTTATACCTCTATACTTTTCAAGAATATAAAATTATTTTTTTGAAACTTCCCATTTTTTTCAATAAAGTATTTTATTTTGAACCATTTAGTTAAAACTGCATAGAAATTATTTTTTTCGAATTAATATTTAAAGTTATGTAGAAGCTAAAAGTAGGCTATGAGAAAAGCATTAATAAAGTATTAATTCACAAAAAATAATTTCTATGCAGTTTTAATTGAATGGTTCAAAATAAAATACTAATTTATTGAAAAAATGGGAAGTTTAAAAAAATAATTTGATATTCCTGAAAGGTATAAAGGTATAAAATTGCATTGTAAATAACTTTTCTCAGTGGAATTTTTTCATATTTTGAAAAATAAAGGTACCTTATTAGTGGTGATTTTTAGAACTTTGCTTATAAACACCCTGTAGAACACCAAAATAAGTCATTTTTGGTATACTTTAGTTTTACAACAAGCAGGACTTAATCCCCAAATACCATTCCAAAATTCCAAAATTTTTGGTCCATTACACCTCTTGTTACATCTATCCTGGGACACACTGTAGACAAACTGACCTCGGACACAGATCAAACAAACCAGATGTTTCACTTATGACGTTTCATGGTTTAGATAATAAATCAACTCCTGGAAGGTACGAATTTGTGTAGTGATCTGCGCATATACCAAGCAGTCTTAACCAGCGAGTATAGACACAGGAGGGAGGTGATGACACCTAACAATAATTAAAAGTCACCTAATAAATACTCAAAAAAACCACTTAAATGTATAACAATAAGAACCCTAAGCTTCAATAGAATACACTGCATTCCAAAATAATTAATATCACTGGTGTAGCTGATGACGACTTCCATCTCTGAGATTTCAGTACTAAACACTCTCTCCTGTGATATTGTACTCGCTGGTCTTAACTTCCATGTCAACCGCTAGGTTGCTCTGTTTATGACTTCTGCGCAGAATCCTGGAAGGTAAACGTCACACGACAAAAAATGAAACTGGTTACATAGGGAATACTATTAAGTGAAACATCTGGTTTGTTTGATCTGTGCCTCGGATCCGAAATCAGCGACCCAAAAAACCTATACTTATATATATTAAATCGAAGTCCCAGAATAAGCCTACTCATTCCGAAAAGGCGAGTTTATTTCACGGCTTATTCATAATTTGACCTTGAAATGACCCTAAGAGGGGGGTGGGGTTGGTTCCGTTTGTGGTTGAATCGACTCTAAATTGATCCTAGACTGTTAAAAAATATTTTCTTTTTTCTTTTTGCCAAATTTGAGGGGGGCCGAAAACCGGCCTTATTGACCCTCCCCCTTTAGTTAAAAAAAGACGTAAATTCATTTTTTCATTTGCTTTGTATACATTTTATGTGAAAAAAAAAAGGAAAAAAATGTACTTTTAAAATTAAATTTCGCGCCATTATCAGTCAGCCATTTTGAATTTTCCGATTTTCTCTTCAAATTCGTTATTAGTGACCTCGAAAACCCCCGAATATAAAATTTGGACGATATTTTATTAATTTTAGAGCAATTATTAAAATTTTTTTTAAACGCAAATTATGCACTTTAGAATGCGTTTAATGGCTACAATCGGCCCATAAAGGGTCTTAAATTCTGTGCATATGGACTATGATTTTTCAAGTTTTTATACCTAAAAGATGCATTCTGTGCAATAAAATCTTTCGGAGATAAAACTTCTTGAAAATCACCTTTTTTTTATTAATTCCACCGGCCTATAAATACTAGTAGTAACTATTATATCACAGATATTGAGTCATCAAAAAAATCCTTTAGTTCGTAGTATGCTTTATTGAGAAGAAGTTTTTTAGTTTATATTTTAATTTATTAATTGATAAATTCCTTAAGGATAGTGGAAGTTTGTTCCATATTTTCTTTATAGAATGTTGAACATTTTTTTGTATAAAACTATATTTGGTCAGGTCTAAAGTTAAATTATTTTTGTTTCTTGTATGGTAATCATGCTCTTGATCATGTCTGTTGAACAGTTCGTAGTTATTTTTTATAAAGATTGTAGCCTCTAAGATATATAGACTAATTACAGTAAGTATTTTTTTCTCAATAAAAATGTTCTTGCAACTATCCCTTTGTTTTAGATTAAATATATTTCGGAGACACTTTTTCTGTAATATCAGGATTCTTTCTACATGACTAGAATTGCCCCAAAAAATAATCCCATAACTAATTTTGGAATTAACTTATGCATGGTATGCAGTTAGAGCTGTTTTAATGTCTACGCTTACAGATAATATTCTCAGTGCATAGCTGTATCTTGCCATAGCTTGGGAAAGTTCCAGTTCAGTCCACGATCTAGCGTTACTCCTAGAAATGACAAAGTTGATTCTGAGCGTATCTCGGTATTTTTATATGTTAAAGTGAGGTTTTGATCTTTTCTTCTATCAAATTTAATTAGTTGTGTCTTTTCAATATTTAATGTTAGGTTGTTGTTGGAAAACCAGTTGTCAAGTTTACTTAAAGAGTCCTTCTTCTGATGCATACATGATTCTAATGTTGGTTCACTGAAAACCAGAGATGTGTCATCCGCATATAGGATCATTCTTTGCTCAACTACCTTTGGTAGTTCATTTGTATATAATATATATAGAAGAGGTCCTAGTATGGATCCTTGTGGGACACCTTTCTTTATTACTTTCTCTTTTGTCGAATTCTACCGTACGCTGTTTTCTATTGTGCAAGTATGATTCCAATAAGCGTAATGGCACACCTCTGATTCCATAAAGTTCCAGTTTCTTACATAATACCACATGGTCTACACTATCGAAAGCCTTTGAAAGGTCTAAACAAAGAGTTAGTGTTTCATTATTATTATTCAAGGAGTTTAATATCGTTACTAATGCCTGATATATAGCTCTGGTTGTGGATTTTCCCTTTCTAAAGCCACTTTGATTGTCAGCTAATAAAGAGTTAGTTTCCAGAAAGATTAGCAACCTATTATATATAATTTTTTCAAAGATTTTATAATTTTCTGGGGAGGAAGTAAAGATGTAAACAAAGTCTTCATCATACAAATACAAGGGAGTCGTGGGGGTAAATTCCGGGAACTAAATATCCTAACAGTACCTGGCCTGTATGTGTATGAATGTCTATTATTTCTGTTTAAAAACAAACCAAAATTTACAAAATATGAAATTACACATAACCATAAGACCAGATCTTTATGCTATAACTTTCCACAGCATCGACTAACTCTCTCCGAGAGAAACCCTGCTTACTCGTGTATAAAGTTTTATAACAAACTGCCAGCGAATATAAAGGAGTTAACATCATTTAAGGATTTTAAAAAACAATTTTAAATATTATTGTAGCTCTCGAGCCATATAGTGAGAAGGAATTTTTAAATGCAACCTAAAGCCGTTGGCTTCTATTTACTTGCTCTTTTATATTTTATGTCATTGTTGAAACCAAATTTTAACTTGTTTTTATTTTAATTTAAGTTTTAAAACTTGACATAACTGTTAACTACAGTACCCATATTGACGCCTTTCATTCAATTAGTTTTTATAAAAAATATTTTGTAAGACTGATTTTTCTGAAATAAAGTGTATTATTATTTTTTTTTTTTTCGCGCACGCTATTCTGGACAGTTCTCCCGTGTCTCCGACATTCTCACGAGAGAAGCTCCAGCAAATTATTCACAGCCACTCCCCACATCCCGCAGGGTCAGTGACTGTAAATTCCAGACTCATGTGCCCTAAGCAAACGGAGGGACCCCAGGATAACTGCCTTCTGCATTTGGCCTGCTAACCATTCGGCTGACTTTTGGCAGGCTGGTATTATTATTATTATTATTTATATTCGAAAGCAGAGAGATGGGTCTATAGTTTTTAGCTTACCTTTTTCTCCCTTCTTATAAACTGCCTTGATATATCCCATTTTAAGCTTTTCCGGGAAAATTCCCGTGCATAAAGACAAATTTATGATAGGTGAAATGGGAGTCGCTATCAGATGAGCAGCCTCTTTAAGAAGTGAAACTGGTATTTCGTCCTCCCCTACAGATTTTTTATTTTTTAATTCATGTATACAAGCAAGCACTTCATTTGGACTTGTTAAAAGAAAAAGACAGCTATTAGGACAATAATTAATTTTTGAATAGTCAACATTATCTAAATCATGAGTGTCAGGACATGCATTTATGAAATGGTCATTTGCGAGGTCAAAGATGAGTTCTCTAATTTCAAGTTTGTTAAAATATTATTGCTATTCCCTGCCCGGTTTTCAGTTATATTCTTAATAAGTGCCCAGGCTTGCCTTTGTTTTGTTTTCTGATTTTGTAAGAAATTCTGTATGCGTTTTACATTTTGCCTCTTTTATATTGTGAATAAAGTACGAATAATACGGCTGAAATCAAAGATTCAAATTTTTAAACTATTATGTAGAAATACCAATATTTCTTGTAAGTCTATGAAAATAAAGTAATTATTATTGTTATTATAAACCGTAAACCGAATTGTCACTAACCCGAAAACCGAAATCGTAACTGAAAACAGAATTGTCTCTGCCCCGAAAACCGAGACCAAAAACCGAATTGCTGCTGACCTATAAACCGAATCCGTAACTGACTTGTCGCTGCCTTGAAAACCGAAACCGTAACTGAAAACCAAATTGTCGCTGCGCTGAAAACCGAAAATGGTGTACGTTATGTAACCGTAACCAAACCGAAATTTCGGTTTCAGTCCCTGCTGGTTAATATGTAACTTGTTGGTTATTATGTTTAAGTTTTTCACTATTGAACCATTTTTTATATTTCAGGAATGCCTTAAGCCAGTTTTTGCTAGTGATGATGAAGAGGCCAAAAGCACCGCCCAAATTACACTCTACCGAGCTCTTGAAGTTGGCTTACGCTTATTATCCCCATTCATGCCTTTTATCACGGAAGAATTGTACCAAAGGCTTCCTAGACCAAAAGAACTTGCTGAAAAAATCCCGAGCATCTGCATAGCTTCTTACCCGAATATTCAGGAGTACCGTTGGAAAAATGAGGTTGTCGAAAGTGAAGTTGATTTTGTGCAGAAAATTGCCAAGAGCATCAGATCTGCGAGAAGTGACTATAATCTTCCAAACAAAACAAAAACTGAAGGTAAAAATGATTTGTGTAATATTTTACCAAGTTTATATGCTCTTTGAGACTTATGGACTTTGTGCGTCTTGACTGACCAATATATCTTTGTTTTAGCTTATTTGCAATGTAGTGATGAGACGACAGCCGAAATTGTAATAAATTACAGTTCCGCACTACAAACACTGGCTTACTGTTCAAAAACGCCTGTTAACGACACTGCGCCCCAAGGCTGTACTATTATAACGGTGTCCGACAAATGCGAGGTCAATTTACTGCTTAAGGGGTTGATCGAACCTGCAAAAGAAATCACCAAGTTGCAGAAAAAAGTAGAATTCCTTCAAGGAACAAAGGAGAAATTGACCAAAGCCATAAACGCCCCTGACTTTGAAGTGAAAGTGCCCGTGGAAGTTCAACAAGCGAATGTAGAAAAGTTGAATCAAACGTGTACGGAACTAACTAGGTTAGAAGCAGCACTGCAATCTTTAAAACTTATGTAATAAGGGCTTTTTGTACTTTTTTAAACGAACCCGGGAGCTATAAAACTGTAAAACATGTAATGTATTTATTTTTAGTTAGGCAAATTTTTATTTATTTTATACGTATATGGTGATTGTTAGTTATCGTTAGTACTATTTAAACGCATTTATACCATTTTATACTAAAGAACAATCACAGTATTATAAGTTTAAGGCTTACCATTTTTTCTTTGTTATCATTGATTAGAAAATAAACTGTAACCGACTAAATATTAGTTTTTGTGTTTCTGTGAAGCCTAGGTCTAAAAATTAAACGAAAGTCAATATTTCACACAATCGAAAATTAAGAAATATTCAAGACATCGAATTAAACTATATTGAAATGCCACATGGCTGTTTTTCGTGACGATTACACATCTGAAAGAATGCCACTTTCGATTCGTTCCTGCGGAGCCGAATTTCGATTTGCCCTGTGCAATTTACGATGCTGATCAGTTAGAACTCTTCTGTCGCCACATTGTATGGCCCCGCTGGTGTATTTCGAAAAATTAACGTTTTAAGGTTGCATGTTTTTATGCGATTTTCGACTCCAAAATGCATGCCTTTTTTTTTACTGTTTTTCGCCAATATCTGAAACGGTAACAGCTAGCTCAAAATAAAAAATACTGTAAACCGAGTTCGTTTCATTACAAATGTTTTGGTTTTATCAGGATTTTGATATATTTTTTTTCGTTTTGGAGATATTGGCTAAAATGTGTGTGGCAAAAAATTGGTAATTTTTTGCTTTAATTGCAAATATCTCCCAAACGGTGGCTTCTAGAGCAAAATACTATGACATGATGAATTTGTAGAGATTAATATTTTCTGATACTTTCCTTTTTTTTGTTCTGCAACAAAACTGAAGGAAAGGGGGGAAATGGGGACTTTTTTTTGGGTGAAATTTCGCCGTTTTGTCACCGTAATTTATCGGTAATTAACCGAAATTGATCTCAAATACGATGTCCACTAAATATCATGCATAACCTAAAGGCTCCGTCAATCTCGCCCATTCGAAACTGGGAATTTTTTTTTAAGATTTACGTGCATTCTTAAGAGAAGAGAAGCATTACATTTCTTTCATTCTCTCGAATATCTCGATAATGGTCAGTTTTCTCGAAATATTTGTCGATACCAATTTTAAAGAGGATTAATTGAGCTTTCCGACGAGTTTTTTATTTTTTCTCTAGCATAAAAAACAACAAAGTTATGACCGAGAAAATGCGCGTCTGTGAAGTTTAAAAAAAAAGTCACAATTGGGAAAAAGTGCCTTGGCGGGTATTTTCATTTTTACCTCGGAACCATTCTGAAATGTGATAACTAACGAAAATTTGAACTTTTGTCGACGAGTAGGCTCAGGGTGAACATTTTTAAGGGACTCTGGGAATTTACTATTGAAAGCATAGATGGGTTAAGGAAACTTTCCATTTGAAAGTTTGCAAAATTCCGAGAAAGCTTCCTTTGGAAAATTTCGAAATATTCAAATAGTTCCTTTTTTCCTAGATATACTGAGATTTCCTGGCATAAACGCCATTTTGGTGATATCCGGATCGAAGGACCAAAATGCAATGTAAGTCATCTCTCAACGATTGATTAGAAAATATACTTAAAATTTTTAAGGGACTGTGGGAATTTACTATTGAAAGCAGAGATGGGTAAAGGAAACTTTCCATTGAAAGTTTTCAGAACCAAATGTTGATAAAAATGAGTTTCCAATAAAAAATTTGAATATTTGAAGTTTGCAAAATTCTGGGAAAGTTTCCTTTGAAAATTTTCGGAATATTCAAATATTTTAATGGAAACTTTCAATTTTATCAGAACTTCGCTCCAGAAACTTTTATATGGAAAGTCTCCTTTACCCATCTCTGATTTCTATCAAAATTTCGTTCCGGAAACTTCCGAAAATTTCCTGGAAACTTTCATTGGAAAGTTCAGTGGGCTTGTTACCGATAATTTGATCATCTATATAAGCTTTTAAAATTTCAGCTTCATAAGTATATCCAATCATTAGATATTCAATGTTAAAGATTGAGTTCCAGTACAAAGCGCTTCGCCGACTCGTGACGTCATTCTGCATAAACACTACTCATTTTAAATCATCAAGAAGATAAAACATATAATTTAACAATCAAACGCCGTTTCCATAGAGAAACAACACCTGCCACACGCTTGGGTCATGTGCATCATATAACTAACATAACCTCAATTGTTGTGTTCTTTAGGTTTATTCTCATTTTTAATGTCCGTAAACTCATTTTTAGCTTGGTGCCAAACTGGCTCCAAGCAAATATTTAAAAATTCACAGAAATAATTTTTCAATATTGTTGATTGATAGAAATAGACTGCTATAATTATAGGTTAGATTCCTAATCTGCAAAAAGTGTCTTATTTTATTGTATTACAAACTATTTAAAACTTCATAAACATTGCATTGAACTAGATTTTGGTTGAAAGTACAGGAACCAGGCAGAAATTTTAATAGCTACTTAGTACTTCCGTAAATCTTAAGCAAGGAAGTTGAATAAATGGATACCGCTTATCTAAAAGGAACCAAATGACAAAATATTAAAAAAGAGTTAATAGAACCAAGCGACTGTAATATCTACTTACTACGTTTGATTAAATCCTGAAAAGGAACCAACAATCACCATGTCGTGTATGAGCCAGGGAACCAAGTACCAATTTTTTAAATGCAGATTGCCTATTTAGCTATATGGAACCAAGTCACAGGTTCCTAGTGTTTATGAGGTTTTGTGTTATATTATTTATAATAAAAAATGTTTGCAAGTAATCTTACAGCAAGAACCCAAAAAATGTTAAAAATGGCACACAAGATTTTGAAGTGGAAGTTGAAAATTAAGTTTTGAAATAGTATTTTATATAACAAGTGGTTAAAATGGTGTTTTTTTTCAAGTGGGGCGTTTATAGTACAAGCCGACGGCGAGTGCCATAAACCACACGAGTAAAAAAAAACACATTTTAGTTATATACAAAATTTTTTGTATCGCCATTCAAAATTAGAACACAATATAATTTTGTAAAAATAGACTAAATTCTATTGCTGTTTCCATAGAAACCAATAAGTTTTATTTCATACTGTGAAATGAAATTTCTTTATTTCACTCTTTTTTCTTTATTTTACACTTGTCATTGTTTTGATTTATTGATACTGTCAAATAAAAGTCATTTTAAGATATGGCGTTACAAAAAATTTATTGGTAATCCTGTATTTGTTGCAATAAAATATTTGAGTATTATATTATTTTCATTTTAGATTTTTTGATTATTTAACACGTTTTTTTAAATTTTTAATATCGAACCAAGCGACACAATCACAGGGTGTTTTTTTTTTTTTAGTTTTTCAATACGGAACCAACTGCCAAAAAAGACTTTTACAACCCTTAAATTCAAGTTTATTCAATCTATTTTCAAATAGGGCATTATTTTAAACAATTTACAATTTTTAAAGAGAAGTTCGTTGAAAAAGTTTTATAATTAGATTTGTAGTGCAACTTGCAATATTAAAGTGGAATTTCCCTAAAATGTGTAAATGCTGCTTGGTTCTTTTTAGATAAGCGGTATCCAAATAAGGAGTCGCCATAAGAAGCAAAATGTGGCAGCACATTCCTCATTTTAGTATGATCAAAACGTCAACAAAACGCGACATGTATCTTGGTTTAATATTATTATAAAATAAATGTTTTTGATAGAAAATAGTGTTTTTCGCCATAGCATATGATTTCGTATCCGCCAAGTAGCTGTACAAATCAAAGTAATATCGATAAGAAGAAATGTTTTGGAATCACTTTTCATAGGTTAAAACAGGTCTGTACTCAAAAGATGTGTTGAAACTATTTTCTATTTATTTTAGCTTGTGTTTTAGATTATATTATATTTGCTTGAAATGTGAAACCGTCATCTCATTCATTACTCTACTGGCTTGATATATGGTAGTGTCAATGTGTAAAGTCAAATAACATGTATCTCTCCTCAAATTCTGTATAAACTTTTTTTAAATCAGGACCTGACAGTATGATCACAAGCCACGCCTTCTGCGGCCGTTTTTCATTGTAGGATATAAGCTTTATGGCTACTCCTTATTTATATTCTACCTCCATGATCTTAAGAAACATATTTTTGAGGTTAGCTGTGGAGTCACATTAAATCTTGACTGTCGCCTGATCAGCATCTGCAAAGCAAGGGCGGATCTAGAAATTTCAATAATTTTTTTCTCATCTGTGGCGCATGGGACCCATACGAAATATAGGAAATAACATCTAGAGAAGCACTCCTCTAATGGCCCCTAAAAGTTTTGAAAAAGCAGTTTGCGAAAAATTTTTAAAAAAATTCGAGTGCCCCCCCCGAGCCAAGGGAAAATTATTCTTTTTTGTCATATACATTTTACTTTTCATCAAAATCCAACAATAGGTTTTGGAGTTTATGAAAATATTATCATTATTAACTGAAATACAATGAACTAAAATTTTGTAATTTACAATTTAACAAATTACAAAATTTCAATTCGTTGTATCTCAGTTAGTAATAAAAATAGTTTCATAAACTCCAAAACCTATTGTTGGATTTTGATGAAAAGTAAAATGTATATAATAATAATAATAATAACATGTCTTTATTAAGGGCGAAGTTAACCTTACATTATGGTTCTCTAACACTTAACCCTGAACATATTTACTGAATATAAGATTAGTAATTCCAATATTTCACTTAAAAACTATATTTAAACATAAAATATATTTAGATTCACACTGATTGTAAATGCATATACACAATGTATATTCATATATATATATATATACACACACACACATATATACATATATACATTAACAGTTAAATTGAATTTTAAATAGGAAAACGCTAAAAATTAACTAATCAGAACATTTGCAATCATAAATTGTTAATAATAATGATTGAATTAAAAAAAAAAAAAAAAACAATAATTAAGTAAGTACAATTTTATAATATTCGTTATCATTACTGATTTTTAAGAAATCTGTGACAGATAATGGCGCATAGCTTTTTTAAATCTTGAATTAGACAGTGTCTTAAAGTTTTCAGGTATATTATTATAGAGGTGGCACGCTGCGTATGTAAAGGATTTTTTAAAATAAGTTGTCCTAAAATTGGGGATATTTAGTATTTTGTCAGACCTTATATTTAATGGGTGGAAGTGAGATCGGGGGAGTAATTTTTCCTTTAAGTATTTAGGCTTTGTTGTTGTTATTACTTTATGTACAAATGTTGCCATGTGAAGGTTGCGTCGTTGCTCCATAGATAACCAACCTAACTCATTTAATTTATGTGACACCGGATCATATTTCCTAATTTTGTAAATATAACGAAGGCAGGCTTTTTGTACTTTTTCTATTTTACTGATTAAATGCTTGTCCAGAGCTGGCCCGTACACGACATCAGCATAATTGAACCTAGATAGTATCAACGTATCGCATAATAATGCTTTTAGTTTTACCGGAAAAGAGTCTTTAAAGTTATACATATGACAAAAAAGAATAATTTTAAACGGGAGTCTTTTGGCTCAGGGGGGCACTCGAATTTTGAAAAAATTTTTCGCAAACTGCTTTTTCAAAACTTTTTAGGGGTCGTTAGAGGAGTGCTTCTTTAGATGTTATTTCCCATATTTCGTATGGGTCCCATGCGCCACAGACGAGAAAAAAATTATTGAAATTTCTAGATCCGCCTTTGCTGCAAAGTGATGTCACGTGAAGCTCCGCCCCGTTTTCGCGCGGTCCAACTTTGGTCATTTATTTAAGGGCTTAAACCTCCTAATAAAAACCAAAAAATTTGGAAATTACCTTAAAAAGTGTTCTATTTTCGATTTCTAAAATTACAAAAAAGTGCTGAACGGGCTCGCAAACGGTGGCTCCTAGAACGAAATACTATGACCTAACGAATTTGTAGAGAATAAAATTTTCTGAGACTTCTTTATTTTTTGTCCTGCGACAAAACTGAAGGAGCTAGGAGGGGCAGAAGTGAGGACTTTTTTTTCTGTAAAATTTTGCCATTTTGTCCACTTAATATGCATTATCCAAGGCTCCATCAATCTCGCCCGTTCGAAACGATGGCTTCTCTCGAATATCTCGATAATGATGAGTTTTCTCCAAATATTTGTGAATACCAGTTTTGAACAATGGACCGCATTAGTGTGACGTCACATAATTATGCAACTTCTGTATACTACTTTCATGGCACATGGGTTGCCTGCCAAGCACACTAGAACTTGACCCTTAACGCATATGTTTATAAGGCGACATTTTCGAGGATGGAAACATAGCGTAGAATTTTATTTTATTTCTCCCTTGGAAGAAATATTTAAGAACTTTCAGTTACCATTTATCATGCACAAGGTATAAGAAAATATACGCAAGTATAAAGAATTACAAAAACTGTATTATGAAACTGAAATAAAGTTTTTATAAATCAAACATGGATATATACATTTTAATGTATTTCTTAAATGTGAAATAGGTATTAGAAGTCCTTAAATATATATTAGACGGGAGAAATAAATAAAATTCTAGGCTCTGTTTCTATCTTCGAAAATATCGCCTTATAAACATATGCATTAAGGGTCAAAGTTTCAGTGTGCTTGGCAGGCAACCCGTGTGTCATGACAGTAGTATATAGAGGTTGCCTAATTCGTAACGTCACAACTAATCGAGTCCATTGATTGAGCATTAAAAAACAAAGTTATGATCGAGAAAATTAAAATTCATAATTGGGAAAAAATGGCTTGGCCAGAACCTCCACAATCCGCCAAATAATTTATAAGAAAAAACTAGGATAACCCCAATCTTGAGCAGACTTCAAAATTAACAACCAAATTTGCAAATCGGCCACATAATATGCAACCGTTACGACCTCTCTGTCAAACAAGAAACTGCAACACAAGAACAAAATTCAAACACCCAGAGATGCCAATAACTGAAAAAATATCTTCGTTAATTCAAAACTAATATAATAATAATATAATTAATATAATTTTTTCTTTTAGGTGTATACTCACATAAAAATTTGTTTGTTGCTTTTATTTTTTCCATAAAATGTATTCATTTTAAGTATTCCACAGAAAATAATATAACAAAATACGAAAAATAGGTTGCCTCCGGTCGAAAGCCATTTGAATATGTACTTTTTATATATTCAATAAAGAACTTTTATTATTATTATTGGCTTTGCGGGTATTTTCGTTTTTACCGCGGAACCATTCTGAAATGTGATAACTACCGAAAATTTGAACTATTGTCGGATTGACGAGTAGGTACGGGGTGAACTTTTTTAAGGGACCGTGGGAATTTACTATTGAAAGTGTATTTTTTTTCGTTTTCACCGCGGATACATTCTACAATGTGATACCCACCAAAAAATTGACCTATGGTGACTTGGCGAGTAGGAACAGGGTGAACATTTTTAAGAAACCATGGGAATTTTCTATTGAAACTGTGTTTAGTGGGTAGTTGTCGACTTCATATTTGACAAATAGGTGGCCCTATTGAATAGAGACGGTACCCGAGTGAATAGAGACGGTACCCGAGTGAATGAAAATAGACCTACATCCACATGACGTCACAAAAACAATAAATTCTTACAACGGACGAACAAAGAGAGATCAGTTCATATTTGGCATATAGGTGGAACTATTGAGGGACGGAATCCGAATGAATGGAAAATACACTTGCGTTCACACGACGTCACAAAAACGAAACATTCTTACAACAGACGAACAGATAGAGATCGGTTCATATTTGGCATGTAGGTGGAAATATTGAGGAGGGACAGAATCCGAATGAATAGAAAATAGACCTACGTTCCTGATGACGTTACAAAAACGAAAAATTCTTACAACTAGCGAACGGGTAGAAATATTTAAAAAATGATTATACAAGACGCGTCATCAAAAATTTTCAAATTTAAAAAAAATTTAAATTTTCAAGTCAAATTTTCAAACGAATTTTGAGAAAATGGGATATTTACAGGAAAATATCAAATTTTACAAATTTTTCATAATGGCGCAAGCAAAATTAGGCCCGCTAGGAGATAAAATGGGCGTTGGTAGTACTTTATTAAAAGTGTACATTTTAAAAAACCAAGATGTAGTATATATGATGTGCTATACAAGGTGTCCGGAAATTCCGTTGCCATACGTTAACGGGCGATTGGCTACAAAAAAATATTTAAAAAGTTCCTATAAGGTAGGTCAGCAAATGCTTCCTAAGGGTGCTAGAGCCCTTTGAAGATGACGCCCATAAATTAGATTTTATTTAATTTCTTCAGATCCACTTTGAATCCATGTAAATGTATGGTAAACTATGGTAAACTACCACTATTAGAGGGTATATCCTAAGCAACCATCAGCAACCTACTTCGATGTCTAGAGGCATACCAACAGACAGGTCACTGAATTTATTTATCCATATTTTTCTTATGCCATTTTCTGATATTTTGCATTGATATTATGTTTCTTTGATAGTTGTAACGTAAAACAGGGGCTCTTGCAAAATGTCGAGAGATTAACCGTTTTTGAGAAAAACGAATCTGAAGCAATTATTACATAGTCCATTAAATAAGTTGTATGAACAAGAAGAGAACATCATACAGGGTTCGTATTTTGATAAAGAGGTAAAATTCCCTGCCTTTTCCAGGTTTTCCATGACTTTTAACTGGAGTTTTCCAGACAATTTTAATTTATTTTTTAGTGCGTAAATACATAATTACTTTTAATATTAATTTGAAAATAAATGAGCAGATTATCACTCGTTTCATTTTTTTCCATAATTAATCACATAATACAATAAATTAGTTCATATTGTAAATAAAATTTTATTAACTGGTTTAGGTTAGAATACAAAACTTTTAGAATACATTTTTAAAACGAAACTTCTTAATGCTCTTCTCTAACTAAAAAAAATTTCCATCGTGTCAGTTTCTCTCTGCCACACCTAGGAGATAAGAGGGGGTGGTAGAGGGAAACTAACATGGCATTTTTTTGTCCATAATTGGCTTCAGCGCGTCAAAATACTTCAGAAAAGCTAGATCAGAACCTTAAGACAAGACCTTTTTTTTTTTTGCCCTTTTTAGGGGATACAAGGTTGTAGACAAAAACTGACACGTTAGAATGTTTATTTTGTTCAAAATTGGCTTCAATGCGTCAAAATGCTTCGGAAAAGTTAGATGAGAACCTTAGGACAAGACCTTTTTTTTTTGTAGACCTGTGTTATTAATCAGACACCAGTCTCATAACATGAAACAGCATTAACAGAACGCAGAGTATAGAAAAATTAACGATACTTTATTTTTCTATGACAGAAAGCACAAAATTGCACTAATGGCCGGCGGCGAACACAAATACCAAGCACAAATACAACATTCAAATCCAAACAAGACACTGAGCTGTAGATTTATTCCTTAGCGTCCATTCTACAAGGGCTACATTTCCAATTGTAAAACAAGAGTGTGCATTCTCATTTGCTCGGAGATAAATCAGACAGAGACAGCTTCAGTTAGAAAGTCAGTAAATCGTAAACAATTATTAATATACATTAGGGTGGCCCATCTTTTTCGAAATCGAAATTTTTTATTTCTCACCTCTGCAAATGGTTCCATTTGAAGAAAAAACAGTCCCCTCAAAATATTATTGAGGCAAATTGAAGGCAAGGGGTGCCGCAGAATGCATTATTATGCAATAATAAAAGTAAATGGAATTATTTACATTCTTTGGTTGATGCATTGTTTTTTTTTTTAATCAGCAACATTTATCTTTAGAATGACTAATCAAGTCATACAAATATCTGTTGTGACTATGACATGTGTCATACTACTGTAAATTCGTAGTCTAAGAAAACTAGACTAGAAGTTTTTGAAATAAAACTCTCGTTTTATCTTTGTGTATTTTATGATGAAACGTTTTTTTCATACATAGTACCAAATATTATCCTAAATCTACAAGACATATAGTAATAAAAACAATATTTTTTGCACTAGGCCAAAGCATGCGACAGGGTTTCTTTTTTTACATTTGGAAACTGTGATTTATAATCATTTACAACTTGGAGTAAAAACTGTTTTTGTCTTCATTTTTTGTTAAAATGTCATTATAGTCAGTAATAAGTTTGATTCCTCTCTCAGCGGCATCATTTACAACTTTAATTTTGTTTACAATATTGAAACATCGGGTGTATAACTTTCATTTTCCCTCCATGTTGTTGGATCATTTTCCAAAAATTCCATAGACAAACCTAATTTTTGAAAAAACTGTTTAGTGTTCTCGCATATGAAGTCCTGAATTTCCTTGTTTTCAACGTCAGTAATGTTACTAATCATAAGTCGTTTAATACCCTCTTGATTTGGTGCTTTCCTATTTAAAGCTTTAACCATTTCTCTTTTTGTGGTAACTGAAATATTGTCATCAAAGAAAGATAAGCCAACATTTACTGAATTAAGGTACCACAAATGATTCACTATTTTCCTACTTGCGGCTTGAGATATTTCTTTGTCAATATTTTGATAACTAATGAGTTCTTTACAAAAGTCTAAGTCATGAAGCGGTGCTTTACTAGCAAATGACGCTGTAAACCAGGCCTTTACATAAACCTTTACAATAAAGAGATATATATTTTTTTTTTTTAGTTAGTTGGAACTGATCTTGGAAAAAAAATATTTTTAGACAGTAAATGGCTTTGGCCATCCAACGTGCATGATGAAATGCCCCTGGTTGATAGAATGTCGTGTGAGTGGGCTCATCTTCAACAAAAAGTTTAGAAAGCATTAAAAATTCTTTATAATCATCACGAGGCTGTTGCAAAGTTAAAGCTGCATTTAGAAACTTTACAATTTCGGCTTTAACTGGTTGTAAAATGTGTTTAATTTTTGATACCTGAAATCCAGTTTTTAGTTTATTTTGATCTATTTTAGGCCAAAATTCCCTAAAACGTTTAAATAGTGGCACATTTGGACCAGATGAGGAAGGCATTTTTGTGTCAAACACACTTCTCAAAACCACTTCAAAAATATGATGTCTACAAGGAAAATATAGAATATCTCTTTCTAATTTTTGTTGCAATAGCGTGGCTGCCCCATTTATATAACCCATATTTGATGCTGTTGTATCACAACACAAAGCTACCTTTTCGTCCAAATTCCATTCACAAAGCACATCATAAACTGCTTCAGTCTGTTCTCTTCCAGTTGAATTGGGCAAAGCTGGTACTCCAAGTAGTTGTTCAATATCTCCACTAGTAACTAAGATAGCAAGTCTATCGATATTTCCCATTCCAGTGAGAGAAGGTAAAAGTTTTCCATCCCAATGGATGACTGGGGCCGGCAATTCAGAATTACCGAAGGCAGTTTTTAATATTTCAGCTCTTTCTTCGCGGATGCGTTGTCTAGAGCGCTGAAGTGTGGTTCTGCATGTCCTAGTGCTTCTGCTACTGCCGTCAAAATATGGACTCCATACCTGTCGCTTATTTTGCAAGCATCAAATGCAGCGGCTATTTTTGGTGTGATGATGTTACATGTTCCATACAATCTCCTCTTTTTTGGCTGTGACGGGCCAGGCTGGTCTTGTAACAACTCTTCTTGGGCTTCGATTATTTCATCTTCATTTTCGTTGGAGTCGGCTGAATTACTACTTGATGATGGACAGGTGACTGTTTCCTCTAATCTAGCTTTTTCTTGTTGACTTCGTTGCATTCGTTCGGATAATTTCTGTAATTTCTCCTCAGCTGATTTTTCTTGAGAAGCAAGTTGGTAATCAATACCATGCATAAATCCAGGACGTCCCTTTTTTCTTTGGTTAATTAAAAACTGCTTATCTTCATCTATTTTCATCAACTCCAATGCATTTGCATGAGAAATGTCAAAAAGATCGTCCAATTTTTCAACGAAATTTTTTTCTTTACTCCCGCACTGGCCCTTTTAGCCGATTTTTGTAAGTTCCTCCACTCTGCATTAAGTTTATCTAGTTGTTTAACACAATGAAAATCCTGACGTGTCGGAATGCGAGCTTTATCCCAAAAAACTGACACCTCTTTTATTGTTAATTTAGCACTTTCATGTACACTTAGCTTCACTTCACGAATGTTATAAAAGAGCACTTGTAATACTTGTCTATTAGACGGCAATTTATTGCCAATGCTTTGTGACGAATAGTGTCCAACTAAGTAAATGAAAGTATCCTTTCGTAAGGATCTAACATCAGCCATCGTTAAATGTTTTTTCAAAAAGGAACGTATGCTAGAACTTATAATGTCACCACTGTAAAACACAATTGCAAACTTCCAAAACAAATAATTTCTAGGAAATAATTACACCAATAAAACATTATGAGAAAAGGGGTAGATATTTGTATTTTAAATAAAATTTAAGTGTATTACCGTAATAAAATCTTATCTACAAATTTCTACCTGAATGTGGCACGGGTTACCGTTCACCGAATTATCTGAAACTTTGACATAAATTATTCCTAGTATAATAGTATATTTTCGTGGGGTGAGACTTAAAAAATACGCAAAAAAAATTCACCCCCTATAGAGATGGGCCACCCCAATATACATATATATTAATAATTAATATTATATACATAAAACGATACCTCACATTGGTAGTGGGGTGGGGTGGTGATAGAGGGGTCGATGAAGTAAAACAATATTTGAGGTTTCTGGTTCTTGTACACACACTAAATCATAATTTTTTTTCATTCCCTTTACTAACGGAGTGGGCGTGGTAATGGGGGTGGCTAATGGCAAAATTTTTTTTGAAGCCTTAGCTTCCCTTGCATATACTAAATACCAATTTTATGGACTCTTACCTGCTTAATTTACCTATTTACCCCAATTTACTCCCCCAACCCTTTGACGAAACAAGATAAAAATATAATCTAGTTCCAGATCTCGTTAAAGTACATATGTGTACCAAATTTCAAGTCAATATCTTAAACAGTTCCAGAGTAAACGTGCGCACAAAAAAAGTTACAGACAGACCGAAATTTTTTTTCCACTGGATGTGGAAGTAAAAGTAAAATATTCTCTACAGCTGTCTGAAAAAATTTGAACTTATCTGTTTTTCTAATTATATCAGTTTTGTAAAAATTTACTGTTGATAAATAAGCAAAATTAACAGAAATATAATATTCTTTTTTTTTTTTGACCAAAATAAGAAATGGTGTGGACTAGATTCCCTATTTACCTAGTATGGAAAAATCTTGAAAATCAATTTACTTGCGCTTACCTACCTTGGTTTTTAAAACCAGTCTTGTAAAATGTATATACCTGCTCTTTTTGTTAAAAGTCGTAATTTATTACTAATAATAGGTGTATAAGTAGGTCAGTTATTTTTTAACGCTTTTGTAGAGAGATCCGGTTCGAAGGACCAAAATATAATGTAAGTCATCTCTCAATGATTGACTAGAAAATATGTTTATTTTTTTTTTCCAATTTTATAAATTTAAAAATTTATTGTTGATAAATAAGCAAAATTAACAGAAATATAATGTATTCGTTTGTTTTTTTTTATCAAAATAAGAAATGGTGTGCACCAGATCCCCTATTTACCTAATATGTAAATATATTGAAAATCAATTTATTTGCTTGCACTTACCTACCTTGGCTTTAAAAATCTATCTTGTAAAATGTGTTATATACCTACTCCTTTTGGTAAAAGTTTTAATTTATTACTAATATGGTTGTATACTTAGGTCAACTATTTTTTTGTGGTATACTCAGGTTCCACCACTGGTAACTGACAGTCTCCTTTTTTTTAGATTTCCTGGCATAAACGTCATTTTGGTGATATCCGGTTCGAAGGACCAAAATGCAATATATGTCATCTCTCAACGATTGATCAGAAAAACAAAGAGTAAATTTATAAATTTTAATATCAATGATTCATTGTGCAAATTAACAAAATAAATCAGTATTAAAAATTACATAATAGATAAATCTAAAATCAAATTTTTATAGGTATATCACAGCTAATTCTATATTTCATAAATAAATTTGGATGCAGTGTCTTTTGATTTCACGATATGTGGTAGGTACATATTTTTCTACCAATTTCCTTAAAGTAATTGTGTTACTTTGTGCTTAATTTATACCGTTTAAGTATTAAAAAAATAATATCCGAACTGCTATTGCTGTGGAAGGAAAACATAACAATAAACAATAAAAAAAGTAAAAGAGTATTTCACAAATCGACAACAAACAAAAGTAATAAAGAAGTGTATAAATAAAATTTTTAAAAAATAAACAATTTTTGCACATAACTATCACTTTACTCGAATTTCGTCCACTGTCCTTGCGAATTGACTTTGTTAGTACTGAAAGGGTCAAAGTTACGTTGGCTCTGTATACTAGAGAAATTAAAGTCTAAACCATACTCCTGTAATAAGTCTTGATCGTTTCGATTGCACTCCCTGTTTGACCTCTGTTGCGAACTGGGCAAACCTCCATTCTGTTTCACCGTATGGTTCTCGTATGTGTACAGAGGATTGGTAATACTTAGCGGGGCTTGATTACTTGTGATGCTGGATCGGGAGGGAGACGACTTTGATTTCAGGGGATCAAAATCATCAAGGTCCGACGTAGAGTCTAAACGTATGAGATCTTCGGTTTCCTCATTTTGCTGAAAAATCAAAGTGCAACACAGGTTAAGAACAATATGCATATTAAGTACGAAGGTGCGATGGAAAGCTTTTAAGAAATAGTAATATATCTTTAGGCGACCCTGAGAGTTGACGCAGTAGTTCATATTTGAAGTTTGACTAGTGCACGACTCGAGGCTACTTACAATATTTTATTAGCATTCGGGACCACTGTCATTTGTTCGCGTCAATCGCAGAGGTTAGTATGTGCTAATCTTAGAAAACGTTCCGTAGACCAAAAACCATGAAAATAAATATTTATTAGTTATTCACGGTGTTTTGTAAGTAATGGTACATATTTCAGTTTCTTTACTATAATATTGCTACTTAATATTGTGTAAATGTTGGTTGTGGCATTTTTCTAATGTTTCTATGTATTTTCTTCTAAAACAATGAAACAATGTCGCCTATGACTTATACGTCAAAGGAGCAGTCAGAGCACGTTTTTTGATAAGAAGAATGAGATTCAGAAATCGAAGATTAGCGAACACACTTGGGAGAACGGACAGAATAAACTGACACTCGGCAAAAATGTTAACAAAAGAAACAAATAGGAAGAAAAGAGAAATTAAAGAATCAGAACTTACGAACTTAACAAGCTGAACATTGTCTAAAATAAAATTATCAACTAGGTACATCAACAGTTCTGTGTAAGCAGCAAGTGTCTATGGATATTGAATATAACAAATATATTTTTAAAGTTGTACATTTAATATACACAGCACATAAACATTTTCGTAATAAACTTTGAGAAAGGAAACAAATGTGGTTTCCGAAATGTCAACAAAGTACGTTATTTTTATATTTTTGTCCTTATTCATTATTTGTCAGGAAAACGCCCTCTAACTGCTCCTTTGAAGTCACAGGCGTAGAGGTTATTTTCCAGTAAAATATTGGCTAATCATATTATTTTGTAAATTTCAAGGACATTGTTTTACAAGAAAATACAAGTGGAAGAACATCCCAACAAGAAACAGAAAAATTGCTACTTAATAGCATACTTAGTAGCAAGTGGAAATTATTTTAGACAAACTCAAAATGAGTAGAAAAACGTTATTGAAGGCAAAAAATAAAAATCTGCTAGTTGCTTTGTAGACATCAACAAAACCCACCCTACGTCGCTGGCTAGTTTTTTAGGAATCTTTCAATGTACATATAGATAGCTACTATGAAAAAAATTTTCACTGCCAAGTTAGTATAGTCGGTGTAGTCAACCATCACTGAGTAATTATTTAAAATGCCAGTTCAATATTATACGAAACATCATAAAGCGCTTAGGAAGCATCTTCGGAAGAAAATGTTATTCTTGTTCTTTTGCTCTTTTCTGATGAAAGGAAACTTCCCTCAACGTTTGTCATGACATCATCGAAACACCCCATTTTCAGATGATATATTAAAAACACTTTTTCATTGGCGCCTTTTATTGTCTGCAAATGGCATAAACATTTTTTCATAAGTTGTTTGTATTGCCAGGACTAAGAAATGTTTTTTTTAAATATGGACCTGTAATTCAATCATAGGTTTAAAAAAGTGTGTCCATAATGCAAAAAGAGCGAAAGTCAATTTTTACTTTTCAAAATGTTCGGGGGTGTCTCCTGAGTATTTTGCCAAGTTGGTGGGATCAGCGGTGATGGCGTTAACTGCCATCTTTGCAAAAAGTCGAATGTAAATATCTCAGAAATAATTGATGTTACGACAAAAATGGTAAGAACCTTTTTTGTTCAGCACTAAATTCTCTACAAACCCATTCAGGCTTAATTTAGTATAACTAAATGTTTTAAGATAGATAGATAGATTTATTCATGTTAAAAATTATAAAATTGTACACACGTCAAACAGAGTTACACTTACAAATAGGTATAAAACAATGATCATATAATAGACAAATATTGTGGGACAAACAATCGAAACAAATAAAATTTTTGAAGTAATAAATAATGCTGCTTAGTAACTACCCATGGATTTGGTTAAAATACGATTGATGTATAACTTTTTTTAAAGAAACTGCAGATAAACATACCCTTTCTTATTTTTCCTATTACTTCTCTTAATGAATCTAAATTAAAGCTAAGTCGCTTGATAAAAATTCTTCGACACTGTAAAAAGCATTTGTAAGTAGATACATTTTTATTCTGTTTACGAGTGAGAGCGTGTCAAAGTTTTCAAAAACTAGTTTTTGCAGGTTATTTCGTAAACTGTTGATAGTACATGAAAATGCCAAAAGGGAATCTTGAAGAGAAGTTATTTTTTTTACAATTTCTGTCATAGACACTATTTTGTAGAACTAATAGTACATGAAATTATAAAAAAAATAGTTTTTTAAAACTTCGTTAACTATTGGTCGGATATAAAAATATGTAGAAGCAAACTTTAAGCATTAAGTTCTCTACAATTTTCATTCAAATTTTTTTGCAAAAGTGATAAAAATATTTTTGCCCATTGAGACATTTGATCAGTTGTCAATATCTACAACATACTGCAATTTCAGCCAATTCCACCAAAAATTCTTTACCAGTTTTGTCATGGCAGTTTGAACTTTTTGCAAAGATGGCGGCTAACCCCAACCCCTGCCGACCCCTCCAACTCTTGGTAGCCCCAATTCACAATCTTTCACTGTCAATACCAGAGATGGCAATGAGTTTTATCCCTCATCGGGAATTTTCCCCAAAAATGTTTTTTCCCTGGGAGGGTTAAAATGAAAAATAAAAAAACGGTGTTTCCTATTTTAGAATTTGCCGACAAGTCTAAAAGTTAGGTTAACATTGGCAGCAAATTAAAAAATGGGAAAAAAACTTTTTTTCATTTTAACCCTTCCAGGAATAAACCCATTTTCGGGAAAATTCCTGATGATGGAAAAACCTATTGCCACCTCTGAGTTATACTATTATTTTTAATTTTAACCACAGTAGTCCAGTCGGTAAAGTAAAAAATACACCAGAAGCTCGCAAAAAATGTTATCTGAGATTTTCCTCCAGTAACTGTTAGTGGAGGGGTTATACATCACAAAACCACAAAAATTCGTTCTGGGGGTGCCGCGCAACCCTCCCAAAAAACCACCCCTTCAGTGAAAAAAAGCCTTATTTTACTGACAACTCATTAACCATTGAAGTTATAAAAAAATTGCTCATCATAAAAAAGAAAGCTTGACTAATTTCCTAAAAAAAGTCCTATTGTAATTTTGTTGTATATGCCATGGTTTTCGAGAAAATCGATATTGAAAAAAATTCCAAAATTTGTATTTTTAATGCGCGCGAATTTTCGTTTATTTGAAATTTATTGCGCGGCGGGCTATAGAAAAAATTGAATTGCTCGAAAACCATACAAGCTAGGAAGAAAAATCGAAATGGGTTTTAAAGAGGATATAAAAATAACAATATAATATAGTTATCTCTTAATTTTTTGCGTCTCTAACTATTCACAGGCCCATAAAAAATAACTGACTTTAATATAAGTTATAAATGCATTATCTCTTAGTTTAAGGTAGTACTTCAATGCAGAAAAAGTTAGGAATAAAAATATTCACATTTACAAATTTACCAGCATGTTGAAGTTAGCCAAATTTTGGCCAATTTTTTATTTTTTATTTTGATTTTGCTAATATATCCATTTTCATATAGGTAATCCAAGTTTGGACGTTTTTCCTCTTTTTACTTCCACGTCCAGTGGAAGTAACGACAAACAATTTTTAAAAATATTTATTGTTCAAATAGGCTTAAAATATCATGAAACGTCGAGATTTCAAGTTTGAGCGAAAAATTTCAATTTCGTCCATTTTATTGAATAATTTGTTGAGCTAAATTTTCAAGATATTTGGGTCTTTTTTTTAATTTTTAGGAAGCAATAAAAAATTGACCAATTTCAACATGCTGGTAAATTTGTAAATGTGAATATTTTTATTCCTAACTCTTTCTGCATTGAAGTACTACCTTGAACTAAAAGATTTATAACTTATAAGTCAGTTATTTTTTATGGGCCCGTGAATAGTTAGAGACGCAAAAAATTAGGAGATAAATATATTATATTATTTTTATATACTAATAAATCATCAATAGCCATAAAAATGGCAACACAAGAGAGTATTTTATATCCCCTTTAAAACCCATTTTGATTTTTCTTCCTAGCTTGTACGGTTTTCAAGCAATTCAATTTTTTTATAGGCCGCGCGCAAAAAATTTCAAATAAACGAAAATTCGCGCGCATTAAAAACACAAATTTTGGAATTTTTTTCAATATCGATTTTCTCGAAAACCATGGCATATATAACAAAATTGCAATAGGACTTTTTTTTAGGAAAACAGTCAAGCTTTCTTTTTTATGATGAGCAATTTTTTTAACGAGTTATCAGTAAAATAAGGCTTCTTTCACCGAAGGGGTGGTTTTTTGGGGGAGTTGCGCGGCACCCCCAGAACGGATTTTTGTGGTTTTCTGATGTATACAGTTCCACTAACAGTTACTGAAGGAAAATCTCAGATAACATTTTTTGTGAAGGAAATTTTTATAATTCTTGGACTACAGGTACTGTTAATTTTAAAATTTTTAAATTTATTGAACATGATCTCCGATTAAAGAACATATATCTAGATACATAATGTATATTGGTTTGTTTGTTGCTGAGATAGTCACAGTCCAAGGCACTTCAGTTGCAAACATCCCATAAGTTCCCGATTGGCTAGTCGGTCTATTCGCGGCCGTTTTGGACATGATCGGTTCAGTTCGATTATCATAATCTCAGTTTGACGTGTTGACCATTAATATTAATAAATGTTTTTCGTGTTCTCCGATCAAAAATTAATGAAGTGCTGTGCCGTTTGCAGAAAGCAGTTTAGAAAAGCAGAAAATCGATTGTTTCATAAGTAGGTATAAGCTTTATAATCGTAACATGATAGTTCAGTTTACAGTTGTAATAAGGTGAATAGCAATTAAATTTTAATGTCCTTTCAATACATATTTCCTTTAATATCCTTTGGAAAGCAGCTATTTATTATTTAAAATATGTAACTCCCACCCACACAATCTTGACATTAAATTTAAGGCTTTTCTAATTTGTGGTGTGTTTATTAAATATGATATTCAATAGTGCAGAAACATAATGAATTATAATGACCAATATTAAAATAAAAAAAATTAACAATTTTGCCACGTAAATATGTACAACATTTACCATCTTATTATACACTCACTGGCAAAAAAACTGGCCTCCTGAATAGTGCGAAACATTTGTTGTTCAAATTTTTTTTTTAATATCTCACCAATTTTAATTATTTTTTCATCATATTTTAAAGAAATTCATCAAAAATATCTCATGCCCTTTCAATTTTGAAAACATAATTTTAACACCCGGAGAACCGAAATTATGTTTTGGTGATCTAATTTCTAAACACCCTGTGGAGTAATTAGGAAACTTGGTCTCTTGTATTCTGTTACAAACCCCAATCCATTCTTAAAAAAAATTTTTTTGATTAATCCCTATATCTGAATTTTTGTAGAAAATATACAATTTCAAGTAAAATTTTGCAATATATATGAAGTAATAAAATGGGTAGAAAATTAAATTTTAGTAAGTGATATTAACAATGAATATCAATTTGAACAATAGTGCACATATACTAATCTTAATAAATCATTAATTCAGTAACGTGTATGTCCACCTCTTGCTGAAATAACAGCACGCCATCTACCTGGCATAAGTTTCAAAATTCGATCCTGAGGGATTGCGGCATATTCATCCTGCAAAGCAAAATGCAGCTCTGCCAGTGTTTCCGGTAATACTAGACGGCGACGAATACATCTTTTAAGTTTTAATGTTCGATGGGGTTAAGGTCAGGGCTACATGCAGGCCATTCTAATTGTTGGATACCGACATCGTTCAAATACTGGTTCACAATGTTTGCAGCATGCGGCCTTGAAAATTATTTGGCAGTTATTGTGAAATGACTTGACAGAGATCAGACACATGCCCACTTAGATATTTTTCAATAAGCGAGGTCGACACTGATAAATGGCGTATTTGGAATAATAAAGTTCAAAAAGAAGAAGAAAGATAAATATTTGTTAAGTTAAATAAAAACAAAAATTGCAAAATTTTACTTGAAAGTGTGTATCTTTTACAAAAATTCAGATATTGGGATTAATCAAAAAATAAATTTTTGAGAATAGATTGGGCCTTGGAACAGAGCACAAGAGAACCTGACCAAGTTTCCTAATTACCCCACAGGACGTTTAGAAATTAGATCACCAAAACATAATTTTGGTTCTCGGGGTGTAATAAGTTGTAAAAAATTATTTTTTCAAAATTGAAAGGGCATGAGATCTTTTTGATGAATTTCTTTAAAACGTGACGAAAAAATAATTAAAATCGGTGAAATATCAAAAAAAATTTTGAACAACACATGTTTCGCACTATTCAGGTGGCTGGTTTTTTTGCCAGTGAGTGTATGTAAACTTTCAGAAAGAATAGAGAAATGTCATTTTTATGAATGATGAGATATTTTACAGATTTGTATAGATGTTTTCAAAGTTAAAATTGAAATATATCAAGCATCACCTTGCTGTAATATTAAATGCCTACATCACGTTGTATAAAGAGCCATTTTACCCTTCTACACATACCCACCGTTGTTGCTTATGGGATGTTATGCTTATCTATCCTTTTTAGTGGACATATAATGTGACTATGTTAGGAGCAAACAAGGGATGTATTTAGTAATATGTTATGTATCTAGTAATATGTTAATAAGTTCTTTGATTGGAGAAATGAACAGACGGAAATACCTACAAAAAGAGAACGTCAACAGAATTTGGCTTCTGATAGTTCTCTTTTCTGGTGTTCAGTGCATGGAGAATAGAGGAAAGGAGTAAGCACGCTTTAACTACATTCATAAAAATGAAAGAAAGACCAACTTTGCACATCGTGCTCGCTCCTTTTTTCTATTTTTCATAGTTTTATGATTCTCTGCGATTTCCCATCGTGATGTCATCAGAACTTGAAATGCATGTATTTTATTAATTGCATATAAGATATGATTTCACGTTCAAATTTTACATGTTTAAGACAGATTCTACTAATATATTAACTTGACCGCATCGCTACATATCAGACAGAATAAACATATTTTTAATATCTATTACCAAGTTGGAAATTGCATTAAATAGTAAAAACAGCCAAATAATAAGATTCTAATGATTTTGGATAAACTTTATTTACAATTTATATTGCACAAGTACAGCAGACGTAATAGCATTTCTTCCATTCTGTTCTTGGTATTATATTGACCAATACTAAAAACACATCAAATTATTTATTCCATTTAAAAAAATGACTTTGCACTAGCTACCGGATATCAGTAATACAATTACTCTCTAGGCATATGTTAATGAAACTATAGCTTTGTCGCCTAAATTGATTCGGTATCGAAATGTTTACTCTAAATAACATTCGCAAGCATTTGTGGGATGATTTGTCTACTACTACATAAAATTCACAACTACAAACAAGAAGCATGCTTATGACAATGATGACCTTTACCTTCCGCCTAGGCGAACATGTAGGAGGTGACAACTTAACAATATCAACGGAATGCTGATTAGCAACAAAAAACAAGGGATCTCCATTCTCGCTGTGCCCACCACCAACGATAAAGGGTGTAGTGCCAAAAAGATCCCTGCTAGTGTCCTTGGGCGGGACTCTGGGGGGTACGGAGGGAGGTGAAAGGAAAACGTCATCGGGAGACTGGAGGAGGTTCTGTGTCTCCTGGGAGTTGTGTAAGTTTTGGAGGAAGAAACGACTGGGGGGAGAGGCCATAGGTGCTCCCCCTCGGGAGGGGAATATCCAACGATCGGGGCTGGATAGGGGGGAGGTGTTTTTGAAGTTTTCTAAACTTCGCACTGGTTTTAGCTGGAAATACAAGCAGTTAAGACAAAAATTAGGCAAATAAAAATGTTGACAAAACAAATTTTATCAAAACTGTGCATAAAATAGATTTGTATATCGTAACTTATTATATAACTACATACCGTAATTGTTTGTTGACGATTCTAGGGTGAAGTTGTTACAGAAAAAAAATCGGAGGCGGAAAATTTTAAAATAATATAAAAATATGCTGCTTTTATATACAAAATTGAATTTGCATAGTGCATTGCCTTATTAAAATTTAGTAAGCGTTCTTTGTGAAAAAGTATAAATATACAAAGTATTTACACAATTTTGAAACTAGTTCAATGAGAAATTTTTCATTCTCATTTCAGACACCAGAGCAATGAGGATATTTTGAATATAAAACGGTATAACCGGATAAGTATTGTGAAATACTTATCCAACCAGATGAATTGAACCAAATTGGACCAAATGGAAAGAGTGAGAATTGCATTTGATGCACATTGTGAATCGCACCGGCGAAATCAAAAGCCCACAGGAGCGTATAAAATTGACTACCTACTTATTATTAATAAAACTAGTTGTATTTTTTGTGCCGGTAATTTTATCATCGCCTGAAATCATTTTTTTACAACTTTGTGCTAACTAGTAAAAAAAAACCTAATAGTAATGTTAACACAAAGAAATCTAAATCGTCTTTTATGATTGTCCACAAAAACTGTTGAGTCATGAAAATGAGCTCTTGTAATTGGTCCTAGCCTATTGGCAATTTGGCCCAGTGGCATTTTTCACTATGCTTATTCGGTTACACCCTTTATATCTGTAGCAAAATAATTCGCACTTACATTAAAGATCAATCCCAAAATGTGTAAGTGGATATTAATTGATATTAAACAGACAAATATCTCGAATGAAAAATTTCTTATTTTTATTATTCGTCACAAAAATACGTACACACACATAGTGACACGCATAAAAATGGGTGCAAATATTAATCACACTTACCGATCTGTCAACAGGGGGAGTGTCAAGGCGTAGCTGAAATAAATCCTCCATCTCATTCATTAAATCTATCCTAGGAATTTCTATCGTCGGACTACCGCTTCTTGGAGTATCTAAAGCATCCGGGGAAATAGGTTGGGAAGCTGGGCTAAGAGGGCTATATGACCTAAATGGAAAATAAATAATTAGTTTACAATTTTTTAAAGGCAACATTTTCTAGAATAAAAATACAATGTTACCAATTGCTCATTGGCAGTACGTGCTACACGCGATTTTGTCTTGTGACTGTTTGTCGAAAATTTCGTCATAAACATTTTGCATTATTTATTATATAGTGGCTGACTTATGCATTAATTTTACACAGGTTTTCTGTTGATATTTGTAAAACCAATTCTGATAAAATGATAAAAAAAAAATTGGTAAAAATGACATGTTAAAACTTGAGAAAACTTTTAGGGACCGCTGACATTTGTCACAGTTAAAAGGTGAATTCTCATGCATCCGATATCCAATGATATGTTGATAATAAATTTTTGTATTGCTGGAACTATTGGCAATTAATTTGGCAGGCTGTCATCGTTCAAAAATTTAATTTAAAAATTAGACTAGAATTGTTGTATATCACATGGAATATACATATCTGAATCAACCATTTTTGACTTAATTTGCTTCAAAGAATTCAGCAGATTGACAAGTAAAGTTTGTTTATATATAAATGTCAATCCATAGTAATGCTTAGGTAAAGCGATAAACATAGAACTTATTTATACAGCTTCAAGCGTTGCTATGATGGGAACCGCAAAATAGTATTCAAAATAAATTGTCATTTCTTTTCTAATTTAGATTTCTAATTTAAAATTTTGTACTTAACATGTTAGAAAACAGTAATTTTACTTGACCCATGTAATTTGCAAAACTCGCTCGCTCGTTTTGCCAAATATTACATTCGTCATGTAAAATTACTCTTTTCATAACTGGTTACGTAAATAACTATATGACGTAAACAATGAAATTAAAAATAAAAGTCAGTAAACACTAAAAAATTATAAGAAAATGTCTAAGGGCAGTTAATGGCAAAACTCAACATTAAAGATGTTTTATGTACTTTATTTATTCGTCAAATATTCTCTCCAAATACCACTTGCGCTTTTAAAGTTTATCTATAATTTCTTTCTCAAGTTGCCAAAAGGTAATATAATTCGTGTAAATTGGCAGTTTATCATCAAAGATTAAATCACATTTAATCAGATAATAAACTGTCAATTTACACTCTTTATATTACCAGGCAATAACGCAACAAGTGATATTACATACGATAACTGCAAATTAGTGCTATCAAAAGTCAATGTAGTTGTTTCAATTCTAATGACATTCGAAAAACGGTCTTCCATTAGATACCATGTTACTGAGTTATAATTTAGAAAAATGATTAATTATGGTTATTAGCAGGTAACTTTTCATGCCTTCTTTAGATTCTTTTATGTTTAGGACATAATTGAGAATACTTCCCACAGGCCGGCGGAATCACCTTTAAAGCCATTAAAAATACACAAGAGGCATATTATAGTCCAATCAAATAGGTCGACAAATCAAAATTTTGAGGTAGATACTTGAATTTTTGACATAAGTTACTTTGAAGTATTTGAACACAATTAATAAAAGAAATTTTTTTTTCAACCCCCGAGAAGGGCTAAAAAAATATAATAAAGGGTTTTTTCAAAATTACTCAAAATGTGTGAAAGCTAGTAAAAAAAGTTTCAAATAAAACTTGTAAAGCATGAAATTTTACATAAAAATGATCTCTTGACTTTTTTTTGTATTATCAAAATTAACAGAGTTAGAAGTTAAGAGATGATATGTACAACTTTAAAAAGTCATAGCGTGCTAAAAAGTTAATGGATTAAATTTTTTTTTTCTATTTACTCAGAAAAATATAAACTTTCGTTTCATTAAATTGTTAATAAAAAAGTTAAAACAATTTTAATTTTTTTATTTTCAATTAAAATCACTTTAAATGGTGAAACGATTTTTTTTTATACCTGTTGTTTTATTCTGTTCATCATTTAATATATTGAACATTTGCTATTGAAATTTTTTTTTACCCATCATTTTCAGGCATTGAGATATAGATGTGACACATGCGCGTCTTGTACGCAACGCAGTAGCTAGGAAACAATTTTATCTTTGTCGTACGCATCCTTTATTTCTTTTCAGTTATCGTGACGTCACAAGAGCATTGTCGTAGGTTTGGAAAAAATTTAAACAGGTAAATAAATTCATACCTGCATGAAAATGATGGGTAAAAAAAAATCCGGAAGCAAATGTTCAATATATTAAATGATGAACAGAATGGTACAAAAAAAATTCGTTTCACCGTTTAAAATGGTTTTAATTGAAAATAGAAAAATTAAAATTGTTATAACTTTTTTATTAACAATTTAAAAAAAAATCCATTTCTCTGAAACGAAAGTTTATATTTTTTTGAGTAAATAGAAGAAAAAAAAATTAAATTCGTTAACTTTTCAGCGCGCTATGATTTTTTAAAGTTGTACATAACTTCTAACCACCCTAACTCTGTTAATTGTATAATAATACAAAAAAAGTCAGGAGATCATTTTTATGTAAAATTTCATGCTTTACAATTTTTATTTGAAACTTTTTTACTAGCTTTTACACATTCTGAGTAATTTTGAAAAAACACTTTATTATATTTTGTTCACCTTTCTTTTATTAATCTTGTTCAAATACTTCAAAGCAACTTATATCAAAAATTCAAGTATTTACCTCAAAATTTTGATTTGTCGACGTATTTGATTGGACTAATAGTCTTGATAACGAAAAAAGCTGGTATCTATTCCATCTGGACCCACTGTAAATTTTCCCTTTAACTGCTGACATATTAATAACTTCTATCTCTGAAATAGTAAACCATGAACATATTTTGTATGTTCACTAATTGATTTTCACTACTGGCATTGGAATTATCTATGCAGAGTTGAAATATTCAGAATATTTAATTTTCATCGCGAAAATTCCATTGGAAACTACATTTAGCAATTTATTTTGAAGCAATTATATCATTTTTATTTTTAGCAATTTACTAAAACGCCTGGCAGACTTTCTCGCCGGTTTTTTTCCTGGCGCATAAAAAGAACCATCCTGAAAATATCTATCACACAAAGCGGGCATGCAATACGTGCACTGACCTTTGGATCGCTGAACTTTTGAAACTTAACGCTGCGTCTTTGCGATAAGTGGCGATTGGCGCACTGAAACCGGCGATCGTCCGCCGCTTTCCCGTCGGCGAATTCGGCGCCGAGCGCGGCTTATCTCCTCCTTCCAGGCCGTTGGGAAGCTGGTGGGGTCCCTGGTTTTCCTTCAGTTTCGAGCGCCAACCTTTGTAGGCGCTTTTCATTCCTTTGCCGCCGTCCTTTACCTGGGGAGAAGAGAGAATAACTTATTTTAATAAATGCCCCATGCAAAAATAATTGTGACACGATATCAAAAGTAATATTAGCTCCTAGGTACAGGGTAAATCATGTTATACAGAGATTTTATAGATTGCTATTGATATATACTGAACGTTTAAAAACTGGTGTCTTACCGCATCCATTAATTGTGTAAAAAATAAAAAATAATAAAAATATGGCAAGTTTGGGAAAAAAAATTATAAATGTAACTTAAATACGTTAAATTGCGGAGCATTATTAGTCCAGTCAACGGAGGGTTTCACCCCTATATTTGAGTGCTAATGAATGGAGTTTGATGAAACCGTGTGCAATGTGTTTGTAATGGCGTTAATAAAAAAGTTGAAAAAAATATTAGAGTAGGAAATTATCACGGGTTCCGTAACTTGTAGAATTAGGTCAAAAATGAAAAAAAAACCTTTCTTGGCCCAAAATAAAATGTTTTTACTCTTGTGAATTTTTTCGAAAAATGCATATTTTTCGAGATATGGCCACTCGAAAATTCCTAAAAGTGGGGGGGGGGGAAGTAAAAGTTGAAAAGAAAATCTGAAAAAATTCAGGTGTATGTATCATCAAAAAATACAAGACTTCTTTTTATTTGTAACTTTTCTGTATAGAGTGTATATATTTTTAAAGGTTCAATATAATTCGGCGTTTTCACAAATTTTAAAATCTCATTGACTGTGAAGGTAATACTTAATTATAACTAAAAACATTTGAATTTCCACAACCAGTTGAGTAATATCCAAGAAAAAGTATTTTTAAATTTAAATTAAAATTTTACCGCCCAAAACACTAAGCTATTAGGCAATCCAAACCACGTGACTTCCAACATGGCGTGGAGGGCAAATATTTGTTGTCAGTCGTTAACGTTTGTTAAAGAGTTTGTTTTTCGGTTGCCTTGGCTACGTTTCCGCGAGTTAATAAAAATAAACCCCGTGTTTGTCCTCCACGCCATATTGGAAAAAACATTTGACAGGTCGTTGGATTCCCTAATATTGTTGACGTCATCGGTCATAAACACCTAACCTCAAAAATACATCATCTTTTAAAAGTTTCCGAGTAAATGTCACTATTATGAAAATTTCCGCTTGGTTCTCGTATTTTCCACTAAAATCTTGTTCAATGTAATATTCATAAAGTTTTAAATATCTTCTCCCAATAAAATAAGGCGATTTTTGTAGGTTGGAAATCCAACCTATAATTAGCAGCTCATTTTTAGTAATCAACAATCAATCAATTTTTAAATGTTTGCTTGGAGCCATACTGGTTTCAAATGAGAAGTGCGGATATAATCATTAAAAATGACAATAAACTTAAAAAACCTAAAAGTTGAGGTTAATGCAATCGATGACATCACAGCCCGTTTTTTTATAATACCCGTTCAGTTATTCAGTATTGATATTTATTTGTTGAAATTTTAAATTGATAGATGAAAGAATGGTGTTTAAATATTGGTAAGTGCTTTAATGTATGGGCTACTTCATTTTAATAATATCAAAAAAGCAAATTTGCATACAGTGAATACACCTAATTTTTAAATTGAAAATGTGAAAAAGTTTTCCGGAAATTTTTTTTTTCACAATTTTTATTTATTTAATGATACATGTGGAAGAACTGATTCAAAGGTTTGAAATAAGTTTATATAGTTACAAGTATAACATTTATTTTATTTTTTTATCTATTTATATATAAAAATGATTTAAATTGATAAAAAAAAAAATGTTTTTTTTCGTCTGATCAGAAAGTACACCTTTTCTGGTGGCTTATAGGCTTATAGGTGGCTTATATTACTGACGCGGGGTTTCAAAGAACAAATGCGCCTACTTAATTTTCAAACGCTGTCAAAACTGACATAATATTTGTTGAATAATATTGTTGACTATAGTAAACTAAATCCAGATTTTACTAAATAACTAAATAAATATGATCGTAGGTAAAGTATAGTACATAATTCGAGTTGTAAAGCAATTACGCACTCATGGAAATACGCACTCGCCGCTACGCGGCATCGTGCGTAACTTTTCCATTCGTGCGTAATATGCTTCTTACATCACTCATTACGTAATATACTATTTTGTATTGATTGTAATTTCAAATGAAATATTATGTGTATTAAAAATTAGTATTTTTGATGTGTCCCAGACGAGGGGGGCCGCCAATTTGATTTTACCCCGGGGCCCATACTGGCTCTCCACAGGTCTGCAAATAGATAAATACACTTGACTTTTACGAGTTGTCAAAAGTCAATTCACAAGTTAAGGAAAATATGGATTCAGATTTTGAAGTGTCTGCCGAAAAAAAAATATTGTACCTTAGACGACCGAAAAACAGTGTTTTGTAGGTCTCCCCAAGCTTCCAGGACTCACCTGCGGTTCGCCCTGGAATCTGCTTGGGTCGACCTGCAAAACACCACTTTCCGGTCTTGTAACGTAAATTACTATTATGTAGTTACGAGTATAACACTTATTTTATTTAAAGTATAAATAATGTAACCATAATTTTACATTATAGTAAAGATCATCAAATGAATTTGTTTCTTCAACTTCCAAAGTTTCATTTGTTCCGTTAGTATCTATTAAATCTTCCGCAGGTTTACAATTAGTACAATCTACTCCATTGCATTTTTTACAAGCTGAGGTGCAATGAAGTCCAGCTTTGCGACAACCACAGTGTGCTCGGCTCGGTTTTTTTGCATCCGCAGAAGATCATTTTTAAAAGAATTTCTGGCGCTGGTGGTTTAGTCATTGGAATAGGCATTAAACAATTTTTCATAGCCCGTCCATAATGTATTGGGTTTAAGTCATTTTCATACCATAATTGGATTTGATAATAAACTCTTTTTATATCTTTCGTTGCAGCATCTTCTGTACATGGTAGGTTTAATAAAATATCTAGAGTTTTTTGTAATAAGTCTCAAAAATTTTTCCGGAGAACTTTTTCACATTTTCAATTTAAAAATTATACTGAACCTTTAAAAATGAATAACTATATAGGTTTCATATTTTTTTATAATAATATAAATAAATCACGGCCATTTTTCGAATTTTCATGTATTTTTTAAAGTGCAAAAAATGTACATTACTTATCGTGAACAACTGTCTGTAACTCGGAAAATTAGCAAGTTACAAAAAATTCCAAGAGACAAAAAATGTTTAGAAGGCCTCAATGCATACGTCTGGGTTTTTCAAATTCTAAAATGACATATTTTTAAAGTGCTACAATTTCAAAGAAAGGGGTAGTTTTTCATGTTTTTCCGGAAAAACTCGGTGAAAACGCACTTTTAGGAATTTTCGAGTGGCCATATCTCGAAAAATATGCATTTTTCGAAAAAAATTACAAGAGTAAAAACATTTTATTTTGGACAACAAAAGGTAAATATATTGTTTTTTTTTCCATTTTTGACCTAATTCTACAAGTTACGGATCCTTCCGATCATTTCCTTCTCTAACATTTTTTCAAATTTTTTATTAACGTCATTACAAACTCATTGCACAAGGTTTCATAAAAATCCATTCATTAGCATTCAAATAAGAGATTTTGGTCATTTTAGCGCCCCGTTGACTGGACTATATTCCTTGGTTAATTTTAAGAAAAAAAGTTCATATAAACACATGAAAAGTTTTTTGTCTTGAAGCAAATTTCCAAATAAATATCGAATTTTTCTTACGTATTGTCATTATTACTGCAGCTATTTAAACCAAATACCGTCATTTCCCATAACATTGAACATTTTTTTGCTATTACTTTTTTTATTTGGTCTTCGTTTGTTATTTGAGTGTAGATTCAAATTATTTCAAAACTGAAATCTATGAATTTTTCGTTTTATCAATAATTAAACAATAACATAAATAATATGCCCTATTGAGATTGCTTCTGTACCTAAGGCACGAAAAATGGTGTCCCAAATCATATAAAATTGGTTGACGTGCGATTTTTCAAAAATTAGGTAAACGCGTGACAACATAAACATGTGCATACAAACTTAGAAAAATGACATTTTATAATAAAACATTACCATTTCAGAGCTTGTCTGCAGCAAAATTAATTAAAAATGTTCAAAAAATAGCTGATAACTAACAGGTCATATATTGGGTAAAATAATCTACGGGTTTGAATTCAATTCACACACGGCAATTTGACCTAGGTCAAGGTTTAGGGCTAAATATATCTAATTTTAAAAAAGTTTTTAACAACCCAATTGTATTTGTATATAATAAAGGTGAAAACACAGCCCACAAGTAGGCATATCCTAAATGTATTATTTACACCTATCCTCAACGACCGTAAAGTTGGAACAAAATGGGGTTCGGGATATTGTCTTACATCTTGAAACATAAAAATCAATGTCAATAAAAATCGTATTAGTAAGGATACTCGATTTATACTCCGTCATTTCAATTAAAGCTAAAGTTATTTCGAGTGCATAAGATATGTTTACAATATTCTAATCTTCTTGTGCACCCATAATAAATGAATCGCGAATTTTAGAGTACTCTAATAATATAATTATATATTTATTGATACCATTTAGTTTGTTCACATTTATTTGTAAAGATTACGCATGTATAAAAAAAGACGTTTTTGGAACTACATAGGTTCACTGGAAAAGCTAAGATTACAAGTGTTTATCGCTTAATAATGTTTGCATAATACCTAACATAAAAATTCATGAATTTGGGACACCCCGTGCATAGCAGTACACCTCAACATGCAAACGAATAAAGGGTGCTCTACACTTACCGTTTTAACTGCCGATTTCATCGCCGGATTAGCCTACAAAATAAACATAAAAAAGCAACAGATACGTGAGTGGTGGGACATGGAAAAATTTTACAGGAAACATTGTCTTACCTTGTCCTTGACGCTCTTGAAAAACGCCGAGCCCTCCTTCCTCATCGTCGACGTCCATTCTTTGTACTGCTGTTTTAATTTCGACCCGGACTTCGCGCAGTATCCCTCCAGTTCGAACTCGAATTCATCGGAGAATCCTTGTCCGGTGTTTAGCATGATAAGCCGTTCTTCTATAAACTGAAAAATCGCGGATCTTGAATGTCTGTCTGTACAAATATAGGTAAACAAGCAGCAGACTGACGTCTTTGTGACGTCGGTTTTTGGTAACATTGGTCGCCGCCGTCACGTGACGAAAAAATGACGTCTTAGTAACGTCATATTGTGACGAAACTATGACGTCATGTTGAAACGTCGCTGTGACCTATTGGTGGGGTCATTTTTCCTTTTGACATTATTTTCTGGTCACAAATTACGTCAATTTGACGTAACAAAATGATCTTGCTGGACCGTGGCATAATGACGTCAGTTTGCTGCTGGTTGATGCTAATGAAGATAACTACTTAGATTTCATCCCTCAAGTTAACATGTACGATTCTGATACGGAAACGGGAGATGACGAGAATGTCGTGTAATGTACATTTTGAGAAGTATCAAGTATGTAATTCTATTTGTAAGCGACCTAGGTAACATTAATTAGCTGTAGTACAAAAAATATTTCATTGTATTGTTACAACAATATTCTATTTACATTGTTTATTAAAAGAACGAAAATTTCCTCCCCTTGGAAAATAGATTATTCATGATTTTATCGACCTATTGTCCCATATTAATCTAGTCAACGAGTGCTCAAAAGAGAGGTGTAGAGTACATGGAATATGCGAGACTTTTTGACTTCAGAACTTTGTTAGGAGTAGTTAGCAGGTAAACATACTAAAAGTCCCCACCCCTGGGAGGTGAGCTTACGGTGGGAGGAAGAGGGGAAGGTCCCATTTTTGGGTTTTTCGATTATATCTCGGAAACGGTGGACTCTAGAAAAAATATGTTCCAAATAAAAATGAAAGCTAATTAAATTCCCTATAAAATTGTTTTCATACATATTTGTCGAATTTCCAACGGTTTTCGAGATATACGTTATTGAACATCGATACTTTTCGAAAAAATCATTTTTACCCAACTCTTTTTGTCAAACATTTGCTTCTAGTGCCTCCCACGATCGTTTCTCAGAAAAATTGTCAGAAACGAAGTTGTAGAGAATTAAATTTTGTTCAATTTGATATAAACTTAAAAAATATTTTTTTTCGAAAATTATCGATTTTCAATAACGTATATCTCGAAAACCGTTGGAAATTCGACAAATATGTATGGAAACAACAAAAATGGCACCTTCCCCCTCCCTCCCACAGTAAGCTCACCTCCCATGGGCGGGGACTTTTAGTATGTTTACCTACTAACTACTTCTAACAAAGTTCTGAAGTCAAAAAGTCTCGCATATTCCATCCATTCTACAATATATTCATTGACTGGACTAAATCCCGATTAAGGATTAAATATTGTTACCGCCCTACCCTATGTCACCAAACCCTAAAAAACTAAATCATTCCCTTGAAAACACGCATAATCAACTCTACTACGGTAACATCCAAGAAATGGGTGGTTTTTGCCCGTTTGAGAGGTTGGGAAGGGTTGAAGACGTAATCAACTATTTTTTTTCGAATTCAGCGCCCCCGAAAACGGGGAGGGAAAAGTATTAAAACTGAGAGAAAAAAGTCAAATTTCCACCCCTTAGAAGGGTTGTAAAAATCCCCAGGGGCTACTACCGCCCTTCACTCTGTCTCAGACCTTCCCTTGTCAATAAACCTTCAAAAAACTTCAAAGATTTTCTTCCCAAACGCGCATAATCATGCCACCATTAAAAAACGGCGAATATGGGTGGTTTTTGGCCGTTTAAAGGGGTGGGTGTGGTTAAAAACTTCTCCTACTCTTTTTTTTTTATTCAACACCCTCGAAACGGGGGGAAGTTTCGTCGTTGCAGCAAATCCCTTCTTTGGCTTCCTGACCTCCAGTAAAATTAGGGTCTGTATCAAAGACCTATATTATGTCTTTTTTGAATAAAGCAAAACTTATTTTAGTCATTGGCGTGCATTTTTATTAAGAAAAAAAAATGTGTCGATTTTTCGGAGTCTCATTAGGCATTTTCTTACTGAAAACCGCTGCCCAAGGAATCACTACTTCCACATCCAGATTTTCTATCCAGGTCTCTCACCACGAAAAAAAAAATTGTATGTGGAAATAATTGTTAAAACAAAGTAGCGTCAATTGTTTAATAATATAATATTTGAAATCGCCTACCCTAAAAACCCCATAAAACGATATGCCACATCGGTAGTGGGGGGTGGTAGAAGGGAGAGTGGATGAAGTAAAAAAAATTGAGAGGCCTTCTTGATTTACCTATTTACGCCCATTTACCCTCTTCAACGGAATAAGATCAAAATATAGTCTATAGTTTCAGATCTCGTTAAAATACATAAATGTAACAAAATTTCAAGTCAATATCATAAACGGTTTCAGAGTAAAGGTGGGGACAAAAAAGTTATAGACAGGCAACTTTTTTTTCCCTCAAACTCAAAATCTTGACGTTTCATGACATTCTAAGCCTATCTGAACAATAAAAATTTTAAAACATCTTTTTTTTCGTTCATATACTTTCACATCCAGTGTGTTATTTCTATGTTTGTGGACTGTATAACACTTAATTGCATTTAATTGAAAAAGTCTGTTTCCAACTAAACTATTTATTCAAAAACTTAACAAAACATGTATATACAAAACAAACTGTGGTGGGTGAATGATTTCTTTTCGACCCATATGGCCTGAACCTCCCTCAAGTGGTCTTTTCACAATATCAACGTTGCCATATAGATTTCATAGAAGTTAAAATAACTTAAAATGACTTGACATAGTAAAATAGACATTATGGCCTTAACACAGTGGAATGCAACAATATTGACTAGTCTGCTTTAGAACTCATGTTCAAAATTCATTTTGAGGTATGGTTCGCGAATTACGGCCCCCTTAAATTTCGTTTTTTAAATATTAAATAACCAATAGCTTGGAAATGAATTGTTTTTTCGGAAAAGTCATTCCTTATTTTCTTTTCAAATTTACTTTCAATACTTTCAAATTCGGTAATTTTTAATGCCCGAATAATTTACAGGTCTGCTGGCTCAAAATGTTTGGAAATTTATTAATGAAGACTCTTGGCCTACAAAGTTTGAAAGTATCAATGACATTAGGTGCTAGAAAAAGTGAATTTAAAGCGATAATGAGGAATGATTTTTTTCCAAAAAGCAATTCATTTCCAAGTTATTGATTATTTAATGTTTAAAAAACGCAATTTTAAGGGGGGACGAAATTCGAAAACCATACATCAAAATATTATTAAGTCATGAACACAGTGGATCTAGAACATGCTGACCAATAATGATGCATTAGTTTTTCAATAAAAAAAATGCCTAATATGACTTTCCGAAAAATTGACCCTTTTTTTTAATAAAAATAAGTTTTTCTACGATTGTGCTGAAAGTCAAATTTTCTAACTTCAAAATGAATGCAGAAAATATCACTTTGCCGCACGCCGTGCGGCAAAGAATTTGTCACACGCCTTGATTACATCTTCACGCACCGGAATAAAATAGTGTGTTTACCTTAAAGAATTTTATATTACTTACTGGTAATAACAATTAAATTCTATAAATGTACATTAATTACGCATGAATTGCAATTACAAAATCAAATTTTCTTACTTCAGAATGACAGCGGACAATGTCACTTTAAATAAAATCTGACAAGCAGCAAATTTAAAATTTTGGAAAGACTTTAAAAAGGGAAATAACTTCACAACCGTAGAAAAAATAGTATGTAACACACGTGTGGCAAGCTCGCTGCGCTCGTGTTCCTACTTTCATACATCGTTTTGCAATGAAGCCCTTGCCACACTTGTATTACAATCTACTATTGTTTTATTCAAAAAGGGCATAAACAGACTCTAATTTGGTTGAAATAGGATCACTAATAACTGAGATAAGGAGGGGAGCCATTAAAAATGAGAAACGCTGTATTGCAGGGGTTTGCCATTTTATAGGAGGTGGCATAGAAACAAGAAATCAATGACACTGAAAGAGAATCAAATTTTGATTTAAAAAAAAGGCTCTACACAATTTTTTATATAAATTACAACTTTAGCTTGAGATAAATTAACATTTGAGCCAAGTTTAGGCATAAACCTCTCAAAACTTTTCATCAAATCACTTGAAAATATACATTTAGGTAAAAAATGCTTCAGACTAAAAAGAAAACTTATAAACTGAGAATAAATTCGTTTTTTTTTTTTATTTATGTAGAATAAGTATGCTAGTGGCACCTAGAAATCTTGGATCGATCCGTATAATAAGATAGAATGAAATATAAATAGCAAAATAATGTACCTGAAAGAAAGCGATATATTAACATTGATGCCAGGCACTTCAGCATGTTGAGAGTTTCGCCGATGACTAAAAGTATCTAAAGAGAAAAGTGGCAACACCGTATTGTGATATACCGCCAATAGACACACATCAGATCGCCAGACAAACGTAATTGAATGAATTTTCATAATCTACGTAGTGTGAAACGTGAAAATTTGAAGAAATCTCGGAGGGTGATTTTCTCACAATTACAATACAAGCGAGAGAAGTAACAAGATGGAAATAAAGATGAAATCTCAATTGGGAAGTTTCCATTTTTTTCATTTTCTCGTAATAAATAGCCGTAAAAATCTAAAAAATATCTGTAATTTTTTTTTAATTATCTCTATAAATAAAAAAGTTAGCGCTCATCTGGGCTGAGGCTCGATGACGTCACAGTACACGATTCCGTCAACAGTGAGCGGGCCCGGCCAAAGAAGTTTAGTTCATTCAGTGTTATTTTTACTGGACACAGCGTAAAGATATTTTTGTAGTTGGGCTTGTGTAACGTTTTAATCGTTTGAAAAAGTAACTATGCCTAAAATAACAGCAGGTTGTGTACTGTGACGTCACAGTCTAGCGCGAAGTACTCAAATAAGAAATTAAATAACTTCGTGAGTTTTTCAGATATCGAGATGATTTTTTTTTGTTTGACTAGTTAACTGAAAGACTACTAAATGAGGTTGAATGTACATGATATTTCTAAAATAGGAAACTTCCTAATCGATACACTTTATGCTTGTATCAACTTTGGAACGATGTTTGCATACGAAAGAAAAGTTTTATATATCCATCCTGTATTTATAAACGAAGTAGTTGTTTTCTCGTGATAATCTTATCGCTATCATGTAATATAATAGTGTAATATAAATGGTTGAATGCCGTTTCCTCAACCAATTTTCTAAGTTTTATAATTCATGTTCTAGATTGTATAATCAGATTACAAATGTAGCAGGTTCGTATTTTTTTTTGCAGAAAAAAAATTTCTTGTTGCTGCACACAAGATATTTGCCATTTAAGTTTACCAGCATGACGATTTAATTTCACGCTCCTTGTAATTATCTAATCGATAGGTGCTTGTTATTGACTTAGGTCAGTGTAATTAAAATTCAATTTAATTCACAAGGCTACCTTTGAGTTATTTCAGGAGGAGTAAGTCGAAAGACGATGAAATACTTGGTCAATTTACTTCCTTAGCTTCATAAGTAATAGAACCTTTTATGTAGCAAAAAACTACAAAACACATACTAACTATTTTTTTCGTAAAGCTTCCGAGATATTTGCAAAAACAGCTTGTCTTGTTTTACCTTTGACCTCTTGTAACATTTAAAGCTCCAGTGGTATCTCCAAGGACTTTTGACATTTTGAATAAAATGTCGAAAACATGCTTCATGCAAAAATTCAGCTAGTAGGCCGTTGGAATTAATAAAAAAAAGGTGATTTTCAAGAAGTTTTATCTTCAAAAGATCTTATTGCATAGAATGCATCTTTTAGGTATAAAAACTTGAATAATCATAGTCCGTACGCACATAATGACGGGGAAAGTACCTAAAAATGCATGATTATGCAAAACAGTGCATTTTTTACTGGTTTTGTGCATTTTTCAAGGGTTTTTTCAAAGATATTCATTTAAGATTCATAAAAATTTGAGAAAAATGGTTTGTTTTAGTATTATACGAGCCTCAAGTAACATATTGGGTCATTTAAGACCCTTTGTGAGACGATTGTAGCCATTAAACGCATCCTAAAGTGCATAATTTGTATCCGTTTAAAAAAAAAATTAATAATTGCTCTAAAATTAATAAAATATCGTCCAAATTTTATAATCGGGTGTTTTCGAGGTCACTAATTACGAATTTGAAGAGAAAATCGGAAAATTCAAAATGGCTGACTGATAATGGCGCGAAATTCAATTTTAAAAGTACATTTTTTTTTTCCTTTTTTTTTCACATAAAATGTATACAAAGCAAATAAAAAAATGAACTTACGTCTTTTTTTAACTAAATTTTCAATTTTTATTTTTTTTGCATTTCCCCCTCCCCCCCTAACAATTCCAACAGTTGAACCTGAAGTTATGGAGATTGATGTAGAACCCTCGTGCTTTCTAGATGAAGAAGAAAACGACGAATCTGAACTAGATGAAGAAGAGATAATACAAGCGAATCCAGCTGTGACAATTCATCTGATGGTGAACCCCCTTGCAAAATTCATAAAATGTAATTTATGTTTTTCAATTATATAAATTGTAAATAAATATGTATTAAATAAATTTTAATTTAAAACAAAAAATTTTCTTTATTATTTTTAAAATTTTTCAGCCATACAAAAAGTTAATTACATTAAAAATCAAGTATTAATTTATTTTATTCAACATTAATATATTATCAAAGCATTCTTCTATTTATCAGTTTTTTTATTAAATGGCAGCGCGTTAAAAAATAATTTTATACTCTTTTATATTTAAATTTCTTAATTAATTCTATAATAATTCAGTTTTAAAATGTAAAAATCAGCACATGTTTTCTTCAACAACAAAAAAATAACCGGCGTACATATTATCACAAGTATAACGGTAAAAAAGAAGATGACTGCGTGTATATATATAACTTGCTCAAAAGTAGCGCCTCTACTTTTTTATGGTAACTTAAAAATATAGCGCGAATTTCAAAATAATAGAAGCTATATATTAAAAAATAATTAAAAAAAAAAATGTATGCACTTTTCAAAATACAAGAAAAAATAAAAATTGACAATTTAGTTAAAAAAAGACGTAAATTCATTTTTTTATTTGCTTTGTATAAATTTTATGTGAAAAGAAAGGAAAAAAAGTACTTTTAAAATTGAATTTCGCGCCATTATCAGTCAGCCATTTTGAATTTTCCGATTTTTTCTACAAATTAGTGACCTCGAAAACCCCCGAGTATAAAATTTAGACGATATTTTATTAATTTTAGAGCAATTATTAAAATTTTTTTTAAACGGATGCAAATTATGCACTTTAGGATGCGTTTAATGGCTACAATCGGCCCATAAAGGGTCTTAAATGACCCAATATGTTACTTGAGGCTCGTATAATACTAAAACAAACCATTTTTCTCAAATTTTTATGAATCTTAAATGAATATCTTTGAAAAACCCTTGAAAAATTCACAAAAACAGCAAAAAATGCATTTTTTTTGCTAATTATGCATTTTTAGGTACTTTCCCCGTCATTCTGTGCATACGGACTATGATTTTTTAAGTTTTTATACCTAAAAGATGCATTCTATGCAATAAAATCTTTTGGAGATAAAACTTCTTGAAAATCACCTTTTTTTTAATTAATTCCAACGGCGGCCTGTAGATGGAAATTTTTGTTCAGATTGGGCATTTTTCATTCTAATTACCAGATTATAAGTGTAATCAATACCAATAAATAAATCTGTAAAGGTAGTAGATATTTTCGTAATTTTGCTTTTTCCTAAAAATTACGATATCTTCGGATTTGTTTAACGATAAGAAAGTAGGCAGAAAATGTACTTGCAAAATTTTTGTGTGTCTTTTGTTCCATTGTAAGTCGAAAACGGCTCAACATATTTTGATGAAATTTTGTACATGTGTAGACATCTTTTCAACTTAGAGAATAGGCTACTTTATATCAGAGGTGGTGGGAAAGTAGGGTAATGTGGAAAGATAAAGGAAAGTGATTCTTACTTCGGATGGTGGAAAAGTGAGGGAGGCAGAGAAAGAGAGTGAACATGTGGTGAGAAAATGAGGGAAGGTAGAGGAAGGTTTTGCAAAAGTGAGAAAAAGTAGTAAGAAGGTGGGGAAAAGTGAGGGAAAAGGTGAGAAGTTGTGGTACTCCATGGGCTAACGTCGAAATATATATGGAGTACCACAAAAAAAAAACACTTTTTTTATTCTGTGTGCCTGCGTAGTGGAAACATGGAAAGTTGCTGGGAACGTGGAAGAATGTAATGGGATACCGGGAGGAGATGGGAAGACCGAGGAAGATGATCAGAAGGTGGAAGGGGAGGAAAGGCAGTAGAAAAGTGAACAAAAAAAAAAAGGGTAGAGAAAGATTGGACTGTGGGAAAAGTAGTGGGAAGGTGCAGAAAAGTGAGAGATGGTGGGAAAGTAGGGAAATATAATAGAAAAGTTAAGGAGATTGAAGAGGGCGAGAGAAAATCGTGGAAAAATGGTGGGAAGAGTGAGGAAAAATAGAGGATACTGGTGGGAAGGCGGGGAAGATAGTGGGACGGTTAGATAGTAGAGGAGATTTCCTGATCAGTTTGATCACGAGCTGTGGTTAATCAAACGGCATTTCACAACTTTTTTTGGAAAGTCCATAGTACTCAGCCTTAACCATGGTCAGATTTAGATCATTGGTATATGAAAGGAAGGAATGGTTTCTTTGAAAGTTATCTGCTGAATACCCAAAATAATTTAACAATAATGTAAGCAGAAATACAAGATATTTATTTTTAAAAATTGACCCATATACAGAGATATTCTAAGACATGAAAATTCTGTTGAATCTTTTACTTATTGAAAGATAGATATAATTATTTTCTAAATTGATGATTTTGTTCGTCAAGAAAATGAAAAATCAACTGCAAAATTTTGTATCAATCATACTTCGATTTTACATAGTAGCCCAGTCACTTTATACATGAACCTCTAAAAAAATTCAATTAATAATAATAATAATTGCTTTTATTGATAGATATTAGATTACATTGTTAATAAAAAAAAACATAAATGAAAATAGATTATGTACACTATATATCTATCAAATGGCAGAGTTTGCTGTTCATCGGAGTACAAGGAACCGCGCTCTTCCACTCAACCATAGACACCCACCGGAAACAAGTAGTACATTAAAGATTTATAAATTTGTAGATAACATTGACTAAATACAATACCACTTGCCATGGTGGGTCAAACATTACAATTAACTAATTTACTTAATAAACAGTAGACTGGGAATATCAAAACCAAGATAGAGACATATTTATTATACAGGTTAAGTAAATTCGAAAGTCCCTAATGTAAGTATTTCTTTGAGCTTCTTTTTAAATAAAAATACAGGTAATCTTTTCAAGTTATCAGGAATCGCGTTGTAAAGGTTCGCAATGTTGTAAGAGAATGACGATTGAAAACGAGCGGTGCTGTGTTGAGGAATTGTTAGGTAACTTTTGCGGCGTATATTTATATTTGAAATTTGAGTTTATTATAGAGATACGATGGTTTTTTTAGAGAAATAATTTTGTGGAAAAGAACACAGCTATGCAATAATCTCCTATTTTCTGTATTGAGCCAACCGATCCCTCTTAAATGAGTGGTAACATGGTCACGCCTTCTTATACCACAAATTAATCTGACACAAGAGTTTTGTATTAGTTGAAGTCGTTGAGAGTCAGATTTAGTAATACAAGGGCCGTACACACTATCTCCGTAGTTTAAATGTGACAATACTAATGAGTCGCATAGGAGTATCTTACACTTTTTACTAAGAATATTTTTGTTAGAGTAAATTAATTTAAGGTTGCAAAACGCTCTTCTGGTTATCATTGCGACGTGCTGAGAAAATCTAAAGCGATTGTCTAAAACTAATTCTAAGCTTTTTTCACTTACTGCAAGTGTTAATTATTCATTATTTTCTTTTATGTCAACTTTATTTGAGCATCTATTACGTGCGGCATCTCTTCCGAATAATATGACCTTAGATTTAGTAGGATTTATTGAAAGGCATAATTTTTCAGAAATAGAGACTAATGACACCAGATCTTCATTGAGTTTAGTGCAAGCCATCTTAGGTCAGTTTCAGGAAAAGCTAGATATAATTGTGTGTCGTCAGCGTAAAAGTAGGAACTAGAGTATACAAGGTGAACATGGAACCTTGTGGAACACCATTTTTTATAATTGCAAATTCAGATTCTAGACCTTTCAATGCAACAGATTGTAAACGATTTATCAGGTAGTTTTCCATTAAAAACATCGCATTTCCCGTGAATCCAATATAGTGCAAGATGGCCAAAAGTAGCTGATGTTTAATTCTCTCGAAAGCTTTAGAATAATCTAGTAAAACAAGTAAGCATAAATTATTTTGATCGATAGCAGTGAAGAAATCATCAGTCACTTTTAGCAATGCGGTGGTACAACTATGTCCCGAACGAAAACTCGACTGATGCAAAGGTAGAATATTAAATGTATCCAGATGTTCTCTAATTTGAATGTTAATAATTTTTTCAAAAACTTTTGAGAGGCAACAAAGAATACTGATGGGACGCAAGTCTTTCAACTCTTCTGGGTTAGTGACTTTCGGTAGAGGAATTACTCGTGTTTGTTTCCAGATAGCAGGATAAACTCCTTTTTCTATAGCAAAGTTGAAAATATGACTAATATATGGTAGGACATGTGGACAGGCATATAATAACATGCTTATACTAACTTTGTCAACCCCTACAGCTTTTGATTTAAAAGATGAATTCGTTTTAAGAACTTCAGTGTCATTAGTTGGCATAAATGAGAAATCCTCTACATTTTCGGCTCTATTGAAGATTTTCCAACGGGATTCTCTTGATTTTGGAGCAGTAAATAATTTCTCAAAAGTCCATAAAGCCAACTGGACGGCTACAAAAGTTACAGAAGGTTAAAGGTCACGAAAATCAGTTTTTCTCAAATATCTCGTAAATTATCGGTTTTACGTTAATTTTGGTTGTTATAAAATTTGTTCGTGAGATAAATTTGCATAAAAAGGTCCTATACAAAATTACGTAGAACCAATAGGTTTTGAAATATGGGACTGAGAAAACTCGGACACTGTGCTGCGTTCGTTTCCGCACCACCTTTGAAGTAGAATGCAAGGCGTGTTTTTTTTTTACATAGTGTCCCCTGTAGGCCTAATCCATGGATTGCAAGTTATATTATAATTTTGTTGATTATTATTAGTTGGCTTTATGGACGTTTGATATATTATTTGTAACACCAAAATAAAGAGAATCCCACTGGCAAATCTTCGATTGGATTTTTTTAGAGGTTTGGCCCTTTTTTTGCATAGTGCCAAGACAAAAATGTAGGTATCAGCGTTAACACATAATTATTATTAACGAGATTAACAACTAATAAATAATAAAATGCAGAATACATGAAAATAAAACATCCTGGACAAGAAAGGGTCGCTCCGGTTAAGTGTATGGAATCGGGACCAGCGGTTTATTGGGCTATTCATTCACATGAATATTGCTTATGACTAGGAATGCTCAATAAAATATATATTAAACCTCCATCCCCTATATTACCAGAGTTATGGGGGTAACAACCCTCAACTTTAAAATTATTTTTTTTCGAAACTATGGAAGATAATTAATTGAAATTAAGGAGACGTTGATATAAAATATCTTTATATTTTACGTTTTTTTTACATTTCTATTACGTCATTTAGTATATAAAAAAAAAAATTTTTGAGGCGGCTGTTTTTATATTAACTCCTACCTACCAAATAAATCTATATTATTTAACACTAACATAATTATCGTGTGTAAAAATTACTTCAAGGTCAAATTGGTGGAAGATGCTTAAACATATAAATATGTATAGGTAATGAACACAGGCAAACAAAAAAAATTAAGTGCGAAGACCTAGACCACTTAATTCCTACTCATTTGGAAGCTAAAAATCAGAAAAATATACTACTACTTTTAGTTTGACTCTCAATTATTTTTTTTTTTGCTTAAGAAGTATTGATACTATTAGACAATATGGTTAGGCCATTTTAATTAATCCATAGTAATATCTCCTCAGGAAGGAACACTAGCGAAAAATGTTTCAGACAAAAGTTATTCCGTTCAGAGGGGGACATTTTTTGGGCAGAAGAATTTTCCACCTCCCACCCCTGATGAGCGGGGGGGTTGGGCTAACTTTTGAATTTTTAATTGCACTTTCTACTTTTGACCGCGTAATTCTGATTCTACGAAAAAAATTTTTTTACCAAACATTTTTTTCTCCCCCACGAGCGGGGATGGGGGTGTGACTTTCGAATTTTCAAAAACACGCAGGAGAACATCTCTGAACTAGGGCATTTTTAGGAAAAATGTTTCAAACAAAAGTTGTTTAGTTCAGAGAGGGACATCTTTTGTTTGAACATTTTTCCTAAAAATGCCCTAGTTTCAGAGATGTTCGCCTGCAGGTTTTTGAAAATTCGAGAGTTGCACCGCCATCAGGATGGGGGAGCGAAAAAAATGTATGGTACAAAAATTGTGTAATTTTTTTCGTAGAATCAGAACACGCGATCAAAAGTGGAGAGTGCCATTAAAAACTCAAAGGTTAGCCCCACCTTCCGCTCTCTGCAGTCGGGAATCAATCTTCTCAAAAGACGCTCCTAAAATGCCAGGGTGTGCACTCAAAGATATACTTTTTAAAAAATATGTACATTATTTGGAATGACCTTGCGCATCTAAATCCAGAGGGCGCCATTCTGTCCGCGATTGCAAAAAAGCATAAAAAAAATTTTTCCGAAAATTTTTGTGTCACTGAAAATTGATTAATTTTATGTTCCCATCTCATTTACAGGGTTATTTTTTAATATTTCTTAATGATTTTCAAACTAATGGAAAGCTTATTCCTTCTAGATTCTGGTACTGCTAAATAATTTTCGAAATTATTGTTAACAAATGCTACAGAAATTGTTTAAACAAAGCATGCCCGAAGAGTGCACGGTAAATTTCAGTATCGAGACATTTTAAAAACTAATATAGATAGATGCATACTTCTATGATATGAAATTTGCGGAATAGAATGGATCAGTTTTTGGTGAAAGAATTATCTGCATTGTTTTATTGTTGTAAAAGATATGACTATTTTTGTACAGCGCTCCGTTATTTCCGCTATCGTTTTGGCTGGCACGTTCGCGCGCTGTGGCCGATCGGTAACTTGCTGACAATGGACTATGATTGCAAAAAATTTACGATGCGTATTACTTATACGTAAATATTATCATTTGTCATTATGAAAAAAAAAAACGAAGGTATTTAAAGATTAGTTTACTTGAGAACCAAAATGATTATATTTTAACTTAAAATATTGATTAGAGACAGAAATCCATATAACTAATTAAATGAACTTGAAGAAATGAACAAATAGAAATACAAAAATAATAATATACATACATTATACTTAAACTAAATAAACAGCTAATACATTTACCCTCTCTCAGTAGCAATCTATTATGCATTCCAACCCAGCTTTGCTACGACTGCAGTTTCCGATAATTTTTTTAAATTTACATTTACAAAATACATTTTGAGAAGTTATATTGGGACAAACATTTATAGTATTATAGTTATTAATTTAGGAATAAGTACGTTATTTTTCAAATCCCAACCAAAATCAATTAGATCGGGAATTTCTGGGTTTATCTCAGTTGCACTCTTCCACAGAATAATTTGATACGCAGCTCTCAACATATATGTTGATAAAAAGAATCTTCGGTAGGCGATAAATTCCTTATATCAGACGTCGACCATATAACATTTACTTCCACATCTAGTGGAAGTATAGTAACGACAAGAAAAAATTTGAACAGTTTTATTGTTCAAATAGGCTTAGAATGTCATAAAACGTCGAAATTTTAAGTTTGTCGATCTGTCTGTCTGTCTGTCTGTAACGTTTTTTGTGCGCACGATTACTCTGGAACCGTTTTAAGTTATTGACTTGAAATTTGCTACGCGTATGTATTTTAAAGTGATCTGGATCCGTTGAAGGGATGGGGGGTAAACTGGAATAAATAGATAAATCAAGCAGGTAAGAGTTCATAAAATTGGTATTTAGTATTTACAAGAGAAGCTATAAGGTCTCAAAAGTTTTTTTGGCATTCATTCTGAGAGACTTGGATGGAAAATCTGGATGTGGAAGTAGTGATTCCTTGGGCAGCGGTTTTTAAAAAAATACCGGGCCATATTTTGAAAAGTAATGAAATCATTGAAGCCACTTTGAGGGTAATGAAGTAATCTTTGTAGTTCTTTATCTTCTGTATGTCTTAAACATTTTTTTACAGCGTTAGTTTTTCCTTTTTTAAATAGAAAACTGACTATCACAGTCAGTCAAAGCATAAATGCACAAAAATAAATTACCCAAATTCATTTGAGCACTCATTGTCTTCTCTATAGTTAATTCTCGCATCGTATGATAAATCGGTATAAATACATCAAATCTACGACACCATAATTCTAGACACAAAATACAGGACAAAAATATCTGTTGTAGCTTCTATTATTATTCTACCATACTCCAGATTTGATAAATATAGGATGATCGCAAATATTCTAGTGCCGGCATCATTATGATTATGATGAGAAAAATGCAATTGCGCTATTATTTTTGTAATTTCATCGGATACTCAATAATAATGGAAACATATAGGCTATTAAACTAATACAAAAATTATTTTAAATATATTTTACATGAATTTATAAACAACACACAACACAGTTACTGTATACGCTACTCATAAGATTTTTTGTTATTACACTACACCTCAGCAGGTAGTCAACAAGCCTAAAGAGAGCGAGGCAATGCGAGACATACATGTACACTGTACTGTATATCTACCAAAAGACGAGCCGGATCACAACGCGTGCTGTACAAAAATAATCTTATCTTTTACAACAATAAAGCAATGTAGATAATTCTTTCACCAAAAACTGATCCATTCTATTCCGCAAATTTCATATTATAGAAGTATGCATCTATCTATAATAGTTTTTAAAATATCTCGATACTGAAATTTACCGTGCACTCTTCGGGCATGCTTTGTTTAAACAATTTCTGTAGCATTTGTTAACTATAATTTCGAAAATTATTTAGCAGTACCAGAATCTAGAAGGAATAAGCTTTCCATTAGTTTGAAAATCATTAAATAATATTAAAAAATAACCCTGTAAATGAGATGGGAACATAAAATTAATCAAGTTTCAGTGACACAAAAATTTTCGGAAAAATTTTTTTTATGCTTTTTTGCAATCGCGGACAGAATGGCGCCCTCTGGATTCAGATCCGCAAGGTCATTTCGGATAATGTATGTATTTTTTAAAAACTATATCTTCGAGTGCACACCCTATGATGGATTTAGTGGCGCCTGATTCCTGACTACTGGGAGGGGTAAAATTGTTCTGTCCAAAGGATGTCCCCCTCTGAACGGAACAAGTTTTGTCTGAAACATTTTTCGCTAGTTTAGAGACACTAGCGAGTAGTAGTATATTTTTTTGATTATTAGCTTCCAAGTGCGTAGGAATTAAGTGGTCTAGGTGTTCGCACTTAATTTTTTTTTGTGTGCATGTGTTCATTCCTAGATTTATATTTTTAAGCATCTCCCACCAATTTGTAAGCACGACAATTATGTTAGTGTTAAATAATATAGATTTATTTGGTAGGTGTCACTCAAGGGGTTGATATAAAAACAGCACCCTCAAAAATTAAATTATTTTTTTTATACAGGGTGAGTCATGAGGAACTGTACATACTTCTACCGTAAGTAGAGGCACCTAAGACGAATACCAAGTGACCATTAAAAAGTATTTGTTCCCTTTTTTTACTATCATACAGAGTGATTTACGAATTTTGTCCAAAAATTGTTTTGGTCATAACATTTTAACAGTTAATCCGATTTGCCTCATTTTTTACAATAATGTACACTGTTACCTAACAACCATCATACATATCCAAAATTTAAAAAATACAGGGACGGTTTCAAAAAAATTTGTTGTATTGCTTCGTATACGATAGTTCACCCTCTATATGATTTATCTAAAACTTGATATGAAATTTGTATAGGACACAAATAGGTAGTAAACCTGAGTATTTGAAATTTTTGTCACACTCTCAACAAATTTTTTTTAACGATCAATTTTCAAGTCAAATGAAAAGTTTGGAAAAATGGAATATTTTAATGTATACTAATATTTATTAATACAAAAATTTAGCTAAAAAAAAAAAAAATAATATCTACATACCTCGTGCCTAGGTTTAATAAGTACCAAAATTTTAATCAATTTCCAGGCCAAGTCGTACATGTTTATTTACAATACGTATGTATTTAAGAATTATAAGAAAAGAAAAGGAATAACGAAAATATCAAACATTTTAAACATTGCAGAAGAAATTCAACAAAAAAAAAGATAAATGTCATAATTGTAAAAGATTTTCAAAGTTAAATCCATCCCATCTGCCTCAATACACTTTTCTTGTCGGATAGTTAAATGTCTGATAGACTTCCTAATTGGTAGGGGGTCATTTCTGATAATGTTGCAGCAGTTAATAACCCTATGAAATTGTCACAGACGTCTATGATCTCTATAAATTCAACAATAATGGATGCATAATGTCTGAAAATTAAATAAAATTGAAGTACCTACGTAATAACAAGCACTAAAGGACGTAGATCCGTATGTTGTATTTATTTTAAATTCAATGCTTGCATTTGAATAAGGTGGCTTTTAAAGATATTTCGAGAAATTTATAGTTTTCGTTCAAACTGATCTTAAACTGAACATTTAGGTTGAACACTTTAAATTGGGGAAAGTTAGGTAACACAAATTTGACTACTTATTTCTGTCCTTTTTGGAAGCAATTTGACTAATTGGAGAAATCACATACAGAGGCAACTTTTTAGATGAACCACATCAGCTACATTTTTAAGACCTGGCCTGGAAATTGATTAAAATGATGGTACTTATTAAACCTAGGCACGAGGTATGTAGATATTATTTTTTTTAGCTAATTTTTTGTGTTAATAAATATTAGTATACATTAAAATATTCCATTTTGCCAAACTTTTCATTTAACTAGAAAATTGATCGTTAATAAAAGATTTGTTGAGATTGTGACAAAAATTTCAAATACTCAGGTTTTACTACCTATTTGTGTCCTATACAAATTTCATATCAAGTTTTAGATAAATCATATACAGGGTGAACTATCGTATACAAAGTAATCCAACAAATTTTTTTGAAACCGTCCCTGGATTTTTAAATTTTGGATATGTATGATGGTTGCTAGGCAACAGGGTACATTTTTGTACAAAATGAGGCAAATCGGATTAACCGTTAAAATGTTATGACCAAAACAATTTTTGGACAAAATTCATAAATCACTCTGTGTGGTAGTAATGAAAGGGAACAAACACTTTTTAATGATCACTTGGTATTTGTCTTAGGTGCCCCTACTTACGGTAGAAGTATGTACAGTTCCTCATGACTCACCCTGTATATACTAAATGTAAAAAAAGTAAAATATAAAGCTACTTTATATCGTCTCCTATTTTTCAATTAATTATCTTCAATAGTTTTGAAAAAAATTAATTTTAAAGTTGAGGGTTGTTACCCCCATAACTCTGGTAATAGGTACAGGGGATAGGGGTTTATTATACATTTTATTGATCATTCCTTCTCGTGAATGAATAGCCCAATAAGACGCTGGGCCCAATTCCATATACTTAACCGGCGAGACCCTGTGTTTTTTACAACTTTTTTGTGGTTTGGTTTTGCAAAAAAATACGTCAGATTTTTAGCAAAAATAACATTTCTCTATATGTATTTATACCTTTCAATTAAAAATGTTTTAACAATATTAAAAATTTGATTTCATATTTGTTTTCACAAGTCTTTCCCCACCCTAAGAATAACGTACATGAAAAAAAAAAACATAATTTCTTATTTCAGGTATAAACAAAAAAAATCATTTCATTTCTAAGAGCACAATACTTCACCGCGTTGCCTCTCACGGGCACCGATGCCATTGATAAATCTAAACCTAGCACTAACCTGTTGAAATATCTGCAGGTGCAGCATCTCCCTCAGGAAGGGCTGCAGGGAGAGGGGCCTCGTCTCGATGAACTTCTCCTCGTCGAAGGTGACCTTCTGGCCCGGCTGGAACTTGAGGGCGTCCCGGTAGCCGCCGATTAATTGTACGAGAGCACGTAAGAACGCCCTCGACACGCCGTCGCCCAGCGACTTGTTTCGCAATTGCTTCTTCAGCGACGCAATCTGTGTATCACAATAGGCCTCAATAGGTGTTGAATGGCAGGGGATATAAATAAACGAAGGAAGCGACTCCCAGACCGACTTTAGCGTCAATATGCTTTTGTTAGTAAAACGAGTAAATAAGCTTGTTATGGCTAGACCGTACTCAGATGTTCAACTTCAGAAAAATATGCATTCGAGAACATATACAGGGCGTTTAAAAACAAACGTGCCAACATTTCTAAGGCAGATTGCATATAATCTATAGGACAACATTTTTAATATTGTGTAAATCGGCTTTTAAAATAGACGTCAATTAAATATCAAAGTAGTTTTGATTTGTGTCAGTATCATTATTAAAATATTAAAATGCCTGTTGCATTAAGTTTGTTATTGGGTTACTGGAGGATGGATAGATAATACGAGCTACAGCTGTTCGTGTAAATGTAGATAAAAATACAATTTTAAAAATTAAAAAAAGTTGGGAACAAAATGGAACTATTGAAAAAAATTTAGAGACTGGAAGGCGAAAGATATCAAATGAGCAAGATGCTGCTTTAATAATGTTTTTGAGGGAAAATCCCTTTGGAATAGCAAGGACTGCAATAATAGAGTCAAACTTTCCAGGATCGCGTTCCACAGTGTCTCGACGAATTAAAGAGGCGGATTTGAGAAATAGCGTATCTGCAAAAAAGTATTACTTAGCGTTGAAAAAAAGGCGAAAGTAATATTTGCACTAAATAACATAGTGTCCGCCAAAAAGTCTGCACCTTATGGGAAACTCTGTTACTGACTTTCTGAAAAATTTTATTTTTTTGATAAAAGTTAGTGCATGTTCTCAAACGAAAAGGGAGCCGCACAAATGTGCGTTGGTTCTCGGAAAATTATTTTTTTTTTAAATTGTCTCAAGAGTAAACGACCTTTATTTTTGAAGATATCGATAAAATGTTATTTAAAGAAGATGCTTATAATGTAAAGTTATATCTAGATATCAAATCTGGCTGTTCTATTTTAAAAATAAAAAAATTCCACTTTTTTACGCATAATTCCTGAACTAGATTTTTACATAGTGTTCTGTTAATAATAATTCTGTCTATTTAATAGTTTCAGCCTAAATAATGCAATGTAATAATTTTTAATACAAATCGCTTAAAAAGAGATTCATTTAGCAACTTCTTTAAATAACATTTTTCGATATCTTCAAAAATAAAGGTAGTTTACTCTTGAGACAATTTTTAAAAAATTAATTTTCGGACCTATGCGCGAGGACTAACACACATCTGTGCAGCCCCTTTTTCGTTTTAGAACAGGCACTAACTTTTATCAAAAATGAAATTTTTCAGAAAGTCAATAACAACAGAGTTTCCCATATGGTGTAGACATTTTGGCGGACATTGTATATAGAGATATGGGTTATTGGAACAGTCATTTTCACAGACGAGAAGAATCTTTCAATCTACACATAATGGCAATATTAGAGTTTATAGACCGAGCAATACCAGATTTGATGAGAGATGAGAGATATGTGTCAAATATTGATACTTGATAGACCAAGACCGTGGCCTACGTAAATGATTTCATCAATCATTTACGTAGGCCACGCCAAGACGTTCCTCCGTTAATGTTTGGGCATGGATTGGTGTGTATGGGCTAGGGATATGTTGGAATGTCGAAGAGAGGTTTAATGGGTTAATATACAGAGACATTTTAGAAACTATTATATTACCATCAGTTCGTCAATTATTCCCAAATGATAACTTTGTATTCCAGGAAGATAACTGTCCAATCTATACAGTAATAATTGTTCGAAACTGCGTCCAAACAAATAACGTTGAAACTATGAACTGGCCTTCTAAGAGCCCTGACTTAAACCCCATTGAAAATATTTAGAGAATAATGGTAAAAAAAATGTATGACAGGAATTTTAGACCACAAACTAGAAATGAATTATTGGACGCAATTCTTGAATCGTGGGAGAATCTTAATGATGCTAACTTGCTAGTAGATTTATACAACTCTATGCCCAGCTTAATGAAATCATCCAAAGTGATGGTTCTATAAAATATTAAGGTGGAAATATTTTAATTTAACTGTTAATTAAAATGTTAATCGTTTGAAATAAAAATATTTAAACACTGCTATTTATTCAATAGGATATTTCAACTAATTTTAACCTCCCATAACTCTGATCCTTTCTGAAAAAAGTACATTGAGCTTTATATACAGGGTTATTTACCACGACATGGGGAAAATAAAATGGTGTACTAGTCTTCTATGTGGGAAAGTCCCTGCAAAATTTTAGAGTGATACGAGGTAATTTAGTAATTTCTGTTGCATTAAAACTTGCAAAGATACACTACTGTTACTTGTCTGTGGTCAGTATGATAGGGCAATGAACTTACTTGGAAAGAGTCGCTGCGTTATCGCTATAAATACAATTAAAATCGAAGTTAGTATACGTATATTTGTTTTTAATACATGTTCATATTTTATGTGATTTTGGTATTTTTAGTATATTAATATTATATTATATTATCGAATGTTTTTATTTTTCTTAGCGACTCCATGGAAACTTCTCCATTATGGATCGAGTTTTCCTTTTTGTTTCTTAGCGACTCCATGGAAACTTCTCGCTTTTGGAACTTCTCGATTTCCAGTGAGTGAGTCGCTATAGTCGCTATATACACCCCCTCGTTAAAAAAGAAAATAGTCAATCAATCAACGAGTCGATTGCAAAACGTACTTTTTTAATCGGGGTAGGCAAAGTGTCACATCTGTCAACTAATACAAAAGCCGGTTTAACCCTATCAATATTGACAGTTATGACTTTGGCTCCTTTCTTAAAGGTAAATAACTTATCTGAACGAGATAAAACTTTAAACGGTCCTTCATATAAAGGAGTAAATGAACGTTTTAAACGTTCAATGCGAACGAAAATAAAATCGCAAGAGGCAAGATCTGAACTAACAAAAGTTTTGTAATTGCCATGCGAAGTTGGAGGAACAAATTTTAAATTATTAAAATAAATGCGTAATTTGTCAATGAAATAAGGAATATCTGGGGAATTATACGATTCAACGAAAAATTCGCCAGGTAAACGAAGGGTTTGACCATATATTGAGTTCAGCAGGTGAACATTGCAGATCTTCCTTGGGAGTTGTCCTAAATGCTAATAAAATGATGGGTAATTCATCTGTCCAATGTGATGTATTGGCTCTAGCTAACAAGGAAGTTTTAAGTGAGCGATGAAATCTTTCAATTAAAGAGTTGCCTTCTGGATGATATGGAGTTGAACGTATTCTATGAAAACCTAAAAACTTTGCAAATTCATTAAATAATCTTGACTCGAATTGTACTCCTTGATCAGTCGTTACTGACAAGGGAACACCGAATCGACAAACAAAGTTTTGAAATAAAGTACGCGCAACTGTTCCTGCTGTGATGTCGCGAAGAGGGTACGCTTCCGGCCACCTAGTGAATCGTTCAATCACCGTAAGAATGTAAGAGTTACCTTTGGATGGAGGTAATGGTCCTACCAAATCTATGTGGATGTGGTCGAATCTAATTTTCGGAATGGTGAAGTTCCCGAGAGCACTTCGCGTATGTCGACTGACTTTGACAGCTTGACAGTTAATGCACGATTTTGACCATAAATTGCAATCTGTGTTCATTTTCGGCCAAAAATAGTTATTTGAAATCAACAGTCTAGTGGCTTTAATACCAGGATGAATAAGTTGTGAAAAATATCGAATATCGTTCGTCTGTAAACAAGTGGGACAAAAGGTCTGACTTTTGCACGAGAAACATCACACCAAATAAAATCATTTGAATCTGGAATTTGTATCTTTTTTAAAATGAAATTGGTTTTAGTTAGTGATGATTTATCTGACAATAAATAGTTGAGATTTGAATCTTTTCTGGTATATATTTATCACGTTGGACATAAAATTTTCACTTCTGGCATATATTTATGACGTTGGACATAAAATTTTCACTTCTGGCATATATTTATCACGTTGGACATAAAATGATCACGTCGGGGTCACCAAATTTATAGAATTATCGCTATAAATACAATTAAAATCGAAGTTAATATACGTATATTTGTTTTTAATACATGTTCATATTTTATGTGATTTTGGTATTTTTAGTATATTGATATTATATTATATTATCGAATGTTTTTATTTTTCTTAGCGACTCCATGGAAACTTCTCCATTATGGATCGAGTTTTCCTTTTTGTTTCTTAGCGACTCCATGGAAACTTCTCGCTTTTGGAACTTCTCGATTTCCAGTGAGTGAGTCGCTATAGTCGCTATAAGCATATCGAGGATGTATATATTTCTTAATTGGCATAAAAAGTTAAGCTGGCGCGTGCGGTCAAAGTGCCGCGTTTTTTGCTTTCGGTCGAATAATCAGGACACCGGCAGGTACAAAGTACCGCCGAAGTCAGGTGTTTCTGTGTTATCGACGGGTTTAAGTAAATATCTTTTATATCTACTTGTTATAGAGTTCACTAGCATAGAGTCAATGTCTTTTCGACTTATTTTGCTATTTTTGTAGTGTGAATTGATTAAAGCCAAAAAGTCACTTCTACCCTCTCCAGCTTTGCTGTCAATAGTGTCAATCCCAAGTCTGATAAAGATTGATTAGTCTACAAAAAAAATAAGGTAATTTTCTTGGTCATATTTTTTAATTTTTCATTTTTTTAAAACTCCTTTCGGTGGGACAACCTACTGATAACTTTTCCGCATGTCGTGGTAAATCACCCTGTATAGTTTATATACCTATTGTAATTATTACTTTGATAGAATTTTGATCCATACCAAATGAAATATACGAAATGGTAGGCCGGTTTACACAACTAAAAATGTGTCCTATACATAAATAATAGGTGAGGTATTCTCAATAAATATGTCCTAATATAAACAGTTTTTGAAAGTTTTTAACATTTTTTTGACATTCTTTTTAACATAATTCTACTACTTTTGTGTCATAAATAGTGAAAATGATTGTCTGCCACGGCAGGCGCGGGACAAGGCTCGACAGAGTATTTCAATTATGTAAAAAAAAATAGTGTCGTTGCTGAAATAATTAATGATCAGATTTTCTTTATGAAATATAGACGTCATGAAATGTTCGAAAAATTCTTTGACCTTTACCGTACCGCCAAAGACTCCGACATTTTTTACACGCCTAAAAATTCTGTGGTGGTTTACCTAGCATCATACTTGTGGGACAAAATGCATCTGCCATTTTAACAAAGAAACGAAGTAATTTGACTTAAATCATTAATGTTGAAACTTTTTGTATTAATAGTTTATAGAATAAAAAGTAACAAACACGTAATCTGCCTGTCTCCCAGCGAAAATTTGAGAAATTGCTTTTTCCTAATAAACCAGTGACTAAAAAAAGCGTATTAAAAAAATATAAAATAATTTTAGGTTAAAAGAATGTGAGCTTTGCCCCCCCTACAGCACACCTATGAGTAGTACAATTTTCGATGTATTTTTTTACGCTCTACAAATTTTCTACTGCATTTTTTCAAATTAACAAAAAAATGCTTGTCGCCCAAATGCCTCCTTTGCTGTTAGACTTAATTTAGAGAAGGCTTTTTAGAAAATTTGCGCCGTCTGAAATGCTTTGACACGGTTTGCTCAGATTTCCTAATTAATAAACTATCAAGTTACGGTTTACCAAATATATTCCTTCCTGGATTAATATATGGAAGGGCGAAATATGATTGTTGCTGTCAACGCTACCGGAATTAATATGAAAGATGTTAATCTTGGTGTTCTCCAAGGATCAGTTTTGGGACCTTTGCCATTTTTCGTACACATTAACGATTTACCTAGTTATATTGGGGATTGATTAATATGTTCGTAGATGATAACATTGATAACACTGTTACCATTACAGCTAATAATCAGCATTAATTTGGAAAATACATCGAATTTAATTTTTTTTTTTTTCAATCGGTTAAATAAAAAAACACTTACCACCTCCTGTGGAAGATTGTTGAGATCATCGAACGGGGTCTCGACTGTATTAGCATCGGCGTCTAATATCACCACATCGCCAATTTCACTCATTCGAACTTGCTGAAAAAAATTTAGCAATATAGAGTACATTATGATTTTTGCCTACGGTGGTAATTTCATTACCACAGTATAGATCAGTTTTGTAAATTTTTTGTGCGAAATTTGCGTCGCGTGGATGTAGAAAATCAAAATGGAGTGTTATAACGAAGCGTTTTTGAAATACGCGTAAAAAGTTATTAAAACTGGTAAGGATTTAAAATGTCAAGCTAAATATATAAACTATAGTAAATAGAGAGCGCGCGTAAATAGTTTCAAATTCGAGAAACGCAGGCGCTTGAGCTCAAACGACAGAGGAACGTGCGTGAAGTGATTACGATCAATAAGGTCTGGACTCTTGAAGTAGGCAATTCGCCCGGCTTCAACCAGACGTTATTTAGTATTTTTTATTAGAGTGAAAGCTGCGAGGCAAGCAGTAGCTTCATCTCTAAACGTCTGGGTAATGCCATCCTAGAGTGATCTCCAAGATCTAGGATAGATTTTTGTGATTACAAAAACATAAAAAATCATACAAGGATGTTTAGAACTCGCAAAGTGACTGGAAAAGGATCGATAAGACGTCCAGCAACATATAGCCAGAAGACTTGCAATTTGCCTATTAGCAGCCGATCGGAGCATAGTTCTGTTTATTGGTTAGTTTCTCTCTTACTTCGTCAAACATTGATGGACGTGAAAAAGCGAGGGGAACTCCAAAACAAGCTTTCATCAACGCCACATTATTTGAGACTCACAATGACCTCATAGCACTGGGGGCACAGTCACGCCCTCAATAAAATTACAGACCTGTAAAAAGTAGTATGGGTAAAATCCAGACCCGTAAAAAGAAATATCGGTAAACTGTACCGATAAAAGTACAGACCTCAGTATACAGTAAAGGTACAGGCCCGTATAGAAAGGCGTAACTTACCGGTGAAGGGGCGTGGTTTAGTAGCACCAATGCTGTGACGTCATCACTGTCTGTCTAAGTTTCAAGTAACGCTATATCTACTCACATTCGTCCAGTGGATATCCTTGGTCTCTTTGGGAAAATAATGGTTACATCGTTGCCAATAGAACTCTGATTGCTGAGAAGTACATAACTCATGATAACTCTCGAATAATAATTATTAGACGGCCACCTAGATACCCGATCTCAATCACATTGAATATATGTGAAACTTGCCAGAAACCTTACAATAACTCCCAAGTGGACAACACTGAATTTAATTAAAATGTGAAGACGATATGCGATATTTGTTTTCGAGTAGTTCACTTCTGAAACTGTATATTACAGATAATAAATATGTTATGTAGCCTGGTGCCAAATTTCATTTCATTTTTAACGAAAACCCGACATGTGTCACTGGCTAATTAATTAATTAATAAAAAACAAGGTTGTTATGTTACGAACGTTGAAAATCCCGTTAAAAACACATAAACAAAAACATAATCAAGCTAGCATTATAACGTAACGACCATCATCAAATTAGTTCTTATTTATAGCCCTCAAATTGTATCAGGATAAATAAATGTACCCACACAGAAACGACTTGCCAGTATACAGGGTAAACAAAAAAATGACACTATTAGATTTTCGCTTAGTACTTTTTTGTTTATTGTTTGATTTTTCCGTGTTGGGCTTAAATTAAAGCTAAACCAATGACAATCATATATTTTTATTATAAAAACCAATTTACGAAAACAGACTACGTTTTAAAATCAGCTGGCAGTCAAATTAGGACTAAAAAATTCCCAATGTGAATTGTCTGGTCAGGGCAGTTTTTTGATTTAACGTGTTCAGGGGATCAACTTAAGTTCACAGTTCAGTTTTGCAGTTTCTGCGAGGTCGACGTATTGTTTATTTAAACAATTTAATTTTTTAGATCGTGTTTTCCATCGGTTTTCTTTGAATATCTCGAAATCCATAAGTCCTACGAAAAACAACAAAAAGAAGGAAAACGTTGGTTATGAGTTGTACAATAAAAATTGTTATTATTATTAAAAAAAAAAGTTGAATATTGCAAAATTATGCATTTCTAAACAAATCGCTGTTCTTTCAAACATTATGGATAATATTCAATGAAATTTTGGAGAAATATAGCTTTTATAAAGTACAATCACTAATTAAAATTTCAAATCAAAATGATCATTAAAACGGTTCAAATATACAATTGTTGCTAAAACTCAAAATCCTGCCATCAAAACCAAGAAATGTGTACGATGGCTCAAATTGTAGCTTTTTATAAGTACTTCAAGATCACGGAGGGAATTTTTTTTTTTCAAAATTTAAGGTAAAGGAGTAATGAAAGTAGATTAAAATAGCCAACAAAAAAAATAATGCTCTACTTGCATTTGGAGCTGAGATACATTCGTTTTTACGTTTAGGCGCGACTTATAAATTAAACAAATCGATATTTCTTATTGAAATTTGGTTTTGTTTATTATTATTATTTTGTCTCTGCTACTTGAAAATAATCCAAAGCTACAATTGTTAAAATATACTGTATAGAGGTCCGAAAGTATATTATGTTTTTACAAGCTGGACTTTAGTCGTTAGATAGCCCAGTGGGAAGGCGACTAGAACTTTTATTCAGGATGTGGACATCTCAGGTTCAAATCCTGCTCGCGAATTTTTTTTTATTGTATCAGTAATATTAAAGTTTTACAAAGTTGTACACATGAACATAAGGGTTGTTGTTCAAGTTAGGTTGGTCTACTATTTTCGTGACAAAAATTAAAAAAGTCATAAAAAATTGAAAATGTGCATTATGCCCTCAAAGCTTCTTTATTCGATGTTATTTTAACAATTGTAGCCTTGGATTATCTTCAAATAGCAGAAACAAAATAATAAGCATTGGAGAATAACCAGCCCAAATTTCAAGAAGAAATATAGATTTGTTTATTTAAAAGTGACCTAAACGTAAAAACTAAGGATCTCAGCTCCAAATGCAAGTAGAGCATTATTTTTTTTCTTCAAAAGTTGGCTTTTTTAATCTACTTTAATTACTCCTTACCATTTTTGATTTCATAAAAAAACCAGAAAGTTACTTTTTGTTTATAACTAAAATTTCGAAAACTATAAATTGCAATAAAACGGGTTTAAGGTTTGAATGAACGAACATTTTCCTTCTTTTTATTGTTTTCCAATAGGACTTATAGATTTCGAGCTATTCAAAAAAAACCGATGCAGAACACGGCCTAAAAAATTAAATTGTTTAAATAAACAATACGCCGACCTCGCAGAAACTGCAAAACCGAGTTGTGAACTTAAGTAGACCCCTGAACACGTTAAAACAGAAAAACTGCCCTGGCCAGACAATAGGCTCATTTAACAATTTTTTATTATTACATATTCTGAAAGAGCTTGGTGAGTATAGTAAGTATGCCAAAAATTAGAATTTACTGACGCCGCCTTCATGTATAAAAAAATTATTAAAGTCGGCGCGCTTAAAACCGCTCGGGATAACCATGTAGTCGAGTTGTGACGTCAGATGGCTGAACCGCCCAGTGAACACGGCACGGCTGTGAATGCAAGTTAGTAGAGTAAAATCTGGAAGAAAAGTCGCTTAGTTTTTGAGAAAAAAAAACCGGCGTAGAACCAAACCAGACTTAGTGGGATTCTTTAGTAAGATAATCGTGTACACGAAATCATTTTTTACATTTTTTGGTGGTTGAGAACTTTTTTATTTCGGAAAAACTCAAAAAAATAGATTTTTAATGAAATATGTTTTTTAACGTCTCCACCGCTATATCTCTGAAAATATTTGTGCTATCAAGCTATTTTTTTTTTTTTAGATTAAAGTAGACACAATAGCGCTTCGAACAACGTCCCACGTGAACCCGATTTATTTTTTTTTAAGTAGGAAAAATAATAGGAAACTCAAACTTGTTATTTTCAGTAGCGTAATTTTAGACAATCGAGAAAAAAATTTATTTATGAAAATTTGTATATACATGCTGCGTACAAATTGAAGTCAATAGTTGAAAAAAGTTTTTAGGATAAAAATTTTTCATGTCCCGTTCATAGTATTGAGTCAGCGATTTTTTTTTAACGGGCCAAAGTCATATTCTTGCGCGCTCGGCTGTAGCAAGCCTGCCGACTGCAACGATCTGACGGTCCCGGTCGGGGTGTATGTAGTAGTTTAACTTATATCAATAAATACAAAACCAGTAGTGATCAAAAGCATCTAGGGAAAAAAAAACCGGCATTATTGTTCAATATTTCATATATTGTACAGTAGTACTGATTGATCATATGTTGTTAATATTAAGAAATTGTACAATAAATATAAAATAGTCTCATTTTAATAATAAAAAGACAGGTAGATAGATATAAATACCTAATCTATAAATATCAATCAGTGTTACTAACTACCCACCTAATTATTAAGTTTATTAGACATTTTTAAATGAATGAAAGTAAAAAAGTACGCATAAAATGAGTTTTATTGTTGAAATAAATTTTCTATTTGGATAGATAAATATGTAGTATGTAGTTTATGTAGGCCCTACATTAATAGCATTCTAATTCGTTCATATCTGCCTCAAAATCTTTAATAATGTTGTTACAGGAACGACATTTGCACTCGTTGCAACATTTTAGGTCTTCCTTAAAACAAGCACATTTTCGATTGTCACAGTTTTTATCCGAACAATGAATACCTAATGATTTTCGACAACCGCCACTTCTACGCGACTAATCTGACCAACCCTGCATGCGAGGTGTATTAATTGCGTCCCAATGTCGCATTTAGCGCTCATAAAAAAAATCGCTGTTGCCAGGAAAAAATATATTGTTTCAAAAACTTTTGTGATTATTAGGCTTTATTTTCTTCGCTGCATGTATGTAAATATTTTCAAAAATAAAAAAGTTTATCGATTGGTGAAAATTTCAATACATAAAATATATATTTTTAGTTTATCGGATTTTTAGCGAAATGAAAATGCAAATTGTGCCCAAACCGTTTATATTTGTAAAAGCGCTACAGTGTGTGCTTTAATTTGACACAAAACAAATTTCGATACCTTTAATAGTTTTAAAGATATGCCGGTGGAAACAAAAAAAAAAAAAATTATTTAAAAATACATTTTTTTCACTTTTTATTGATTTAAAAAGTTCGAGACCACAAAAAAATGTCTTAAAATATGATTTCATATGCCCGGTGACATACTCAAAGGAACCTAACATGTTTGACCTGGTTCTACGGCAAAAAAAAACGACACGATAGACTTACGAAATCGCTGCTCTAATATAGGTATCGGCGCACGCCAAGTGACGTCACTCTACGGACTGTTGGCCGTCCGAGCGTGTTTCTATTCAAATGCGAATATCTCTGTGGCTATTGATTCAATTGAGCTGAAATTTTTTTCTGAGGCTATTGGTTTGTTATACTTTAAAATGAGGAAGAAAAAGTAGGAAACTGCCATATCACTAAATGACTCTATTCACATTAAAATCCTAATGTGACTCCACTATCAAGAGTAATAAAATCTTTTGGTCGGAATAAAGCATAAAACTGATTAATTATTATTTTTTAATCCTTTACTAAAATTGCGTGAATGTAATAACTGGCTATTGAACTGAAAATTTTAATGATCTTAATCTTATTTAAGTCAAAAAAAAATAATGGATTACACGAAGAATGCTTTAACAAATAACCTTAGCCACGAAAAATTAAAAAATAAAAAAAAAACAACAAATGCTGGCTTATTTTTAAAAAATGTCCGAACTATTACTCATCATTTTTACGAATAGGGCATATGGCTGTACTCAGTAAGATTCGGCTTTGATTTAAGACCAACAGAAAAAAAATTGAGTAACTAATAATGAAAAAAAGTTTTAAGCGAGATGTAATTTATTTGGTAGTATGGTAGTCCACTCTGTACAAACGATAAATGTACAAATTACAATTTGATATTGAAGCTTTTACGACTTCCTACATTTTACTATCAATATTAATCGAAAGAAGGTTGAGCTAGGAAATGGACCGTTAAAGATAGGATTTTGCAGAGTGAGAGGGAAATATGCGTTTATTTTCGATTTATTATAAATATTTAAAAAACCAAACATAGCATAATCTTCAAATTTATTTTAGGTAGGTACTTGCAATTGTTCTAACGAATACAACTATATATTATACTTTCTGTTGTACTCGAATATCGTAGTTTGTCAATGAAAAAAGTCCCTGATTTTATTATTCGAGAATGTCATTTAACTATATACAAAATTTTTGATAAAAACTGTATATGGTTGTATAGTTTAGAGCAATGGGAAGTATCTGAAACTATTTTAAAGATTATATTTATAATAAACCGAAAATAACCGCATATTTCCAGAATTATGAGCTCTTCGTGGCAGTCCCAAACCCGTCTGGAAGACGCCTTGTTAGGGGTTAGTGCCTTAAGTGCCGCTTGACTGTCTGCTGGTTCACGCAACGAGGACATCTTCAGGGACCTGGAGTACACCCCGGTCACTGAAATCATCAAAGAAAGAGCCAGGAAGATGTACGCCCTTGCTGAGGAGCATGGGAACCCACTGGTCAGGGAGGCCAGTGACTACGACCCAGCAGATGCTCCGAGGCAGAAGCGGCCGAAGATGCAGCTTCTGGATAACGGGTGAGTATAAAACATAACACCGTTCGATGAAGACACCCCACGGAAGAGACAGGACGATCACCCAACTACCCACCCAAGACCCTGCGGGTACCGGACAAACAACCGTCCAGTACCTGTAGTCCCCCTAGCTCCGGGCAGACCGAAAATGCTACCAAAGCAGTTAGGTCTGCCCTTCCTCGAGCTACACAGCTCATCCTTACACTACCGATGATCCGGATGACAGGATGTCAATTGGCATTCTGTGTACCGGCAGTCACTCCTGCCAAAAACCCAAAAACACCCAACCGACAGATGACACCCTCCGGGGGGGACAAGCTGGCGAAGAAAGAAGATCGAGACAGAAGAGCGCCAGAAGAGGCCTTAGCCAGCAAGGTCCAACGAGCCAGGACCCAGGGAGATGGGCCGAAATCGACTGCACCGCTCACATTTGTGCGTGGGGCCGACGTAAAGTAAGTTGCACGAGGCTGGCCCCAGGTCTACAGCGATGTATTGGGGTAAAGGACAATAGTCCTGCCCAACCTCAGTCATCCGAGACCGACATCTATAGCCAAGAATATTGGCGCTGGTTCACTATCGTCGTTTGACATTCTCGCTGAGACACTCGAGTTACTTTTACAAATATGTCAAAATACATGATTGGTAACTCGTTGACTCGAGACGCTCGGTTCTTTTGAAGCAAAATTAGATTTATTGCAAAATATCAAATACTATGATATTTATTAGAATCATCAAAAATAAAATTTAAGAAACTATCTACAATTCAATTTTATTTTTATTTCTATGAATTTATACGATTATATTTATTTATATAACTAGGTGGTGCATATACAAAGAGACTCTCTCTCACCTTGAGGTCCCAGGTTCGATTCCCGGCCGTGGTACTCAAACTCATTCGGAAAAATAAATTAATCCTAGTGTATTCGAATACTAGATGTACGTCTCTTATCCCGAAATGTGTAGCCTCCAATTTTACAAAAACATTTCAGGCCATCTAAATGGTTGTATTACCGGCTGTGTTATTATTATTATTATTATTATTATTTCAAGGCGATCAACATTGACGGAGATATGCCCTTCCAAAAAATATTATAATATTGCAATTTTTCTCTTACTAGATTTGCACCCTCGTACCCCCTCCCTCCCTCTTCCACTCTTTCCTCGATTTTCACACGTGTTGCACTGTACTTTTTCTACGACTAAATTTCAGAATTAACTTCAAACGTCAAAATATATCTATAATTTGACGTTTCTAAAGCGAACATCGCGAAGCAACTACTGTTTTCAATACACTTTTTTGTACGACTGCCTTCGAAAACGACAAATAACGCTCAGTAGCCATGCCATGATATGACTCGTCTTTTTTCACACAGTCCTGTCGAAAACAGAACAAACACCTATTTGTATTTTTGAAGTAGGCCAGCCTATTCAGGTCATAGCAACAGACTTATTTAACAACTAAACATCAATTTTGAAGTCTTCAAACCACATCACTTTTAAAGGAGTTTATTAAAAATGTTAATGTCCTACAAGTCTGTTATTTTACAATAACCACCCTATTTTGAGATACATTAAATGAAAAATAACGCCCTAGGGCGTTATGAATATCTATAATGCCCTAGGGCATTATAAAATTATAATACAGCCCAAAACAAGCAAATTATGATAGCGTTATTGACAAACAAAATGCGTTGCTATGCAGCGGCGACGTTTACAAACAATTTTGATTTTTGCTCTCTTTTAAATCAAATCGTTTTGAACATAATAGATGTCAAATTAATAAATCGTAAATGTCAAAAAAAAAAAAAATTCGAATTAAATAAGACTTGCAGGACATTAAACGTTGAAGGCACCACGGGTGTTACAGGATAATGACGCCCTCGGTCGACGTACGCTCCCTCGGGCCAGAGGCCCTCGGGATTGTACACTGCCGACCTCGGTGCGTTATTATCCTTATAACACCCTTGGTACCTTAATAACTATAATGTCCTACAAGTCTGTTATTTTACAATAACTACCCTATTTTGAGATACATTAAATGAAAAATAACGCTAGGGCGTTATGAATACCTATAACGCCCTAGGGCATTATAAAATTATAACACAACCCAAAACAAGTAAATTATGATAGCGTTATTGACAAACAAAATGCGTTGCTATGCAAAGGCGGCGTTTACAAACAATTTTGATTTTTACTCTCTTTTAAAACAAATCGTTCTGAATATAACAGATGTCAAATTAATAAATCATAAATGTCGAAAAAAAATTCGAATTAAATAACAGACTTGTAGGACATTAAACGTTGAAGGCACCACGGGTGTTATAGGATAATGACGCCCTCGGTCGACGTACATTCCCTCGGGCCAGAGGTCCACGGGATGTACACTGCCGACCTCGGTGCGTTATCCTTATAATACCCTTTATACCTTAATAACTATAATCTACTCTTATTAGGTTATATACTAATTAATGAACTGCTTTTGATCGATTAATAGTATCCATAAACAAATAGCATGAGTTATAATGAGTGAGTTATTATAGAGTACAGAGCCAATCACCTTTATCTTCATGTCTAGCCTGTCCAATCGACGTAACGCGCAATACACGAAGGTGGAGCCAGGGAGGTAGTGACAGATTATTCGCGTTAATATCTATAAAGATTTTCTGAAATGTCACAAAATGCTACTTTTGATTCGTTCGTGTCGTGCCGAATTTTCGAATTTCGCCGTGCAATTTACGATCAGGTTTATCTGGAAGACTTCCTCTTTACGTCGCGACATCGTACGGCCGTCCCAATGGTGTTTTTCGAAAAATACGAACGTGTCAAGATTGCATGTTTTTGCCATTTTTTCGACTCCGAATGTAAGCTGTTTTTTTGTTATTTTTCGCAGATATCTCCGAAACGGTGGGAGTTAGCTTGAAATAAAAAACAAGGTCAAACGAGTATTTTCCATTACGAATCTTTTGCTGCTATTAAAATTTTGATTTTTTTTTTACTGAAATGTTGGCCAAAACTATCAACAAATCGCAAATTTTGAGCTTCTACAGTTGGCAACTTTTTCATCTTGGCTCCTACGCCTACTCTAGTTAACTTAAATAGAATTAAATTTGCTAAAACTATTTTTTTTATTTTTTGAATTCCGATTTTTTTAACACTAACATACACTCTATAGGAAAACGTGTAATTTCTTACATTTCCTCCAATATCTCGATAATTATCGTTTTTTTTTTCGAAAAATTTGTAGACAGCTTATGTAAAGAGAATTGACTGAGCTTTCCGACGCTTTTTTTAATTAATTTTTTCTCTAACATAAAAAACAAGACTTTTGGCCGAATATGCGCTCCGGGCTATTGCAGTTCGCGGAGAAGTTTTGCATTTTCCGCCGCGTAATATTAATCTACAAAGCTGATTTTTTGTCTACAAGCAGTTTATGCACTATTTCGGTTAAAAATCACATTCTACCTCCGTTTAAAGGTGGCTAAATCCTTGAAGACAACAAATATATATAAAATAAAAAATTAAATTTTACAGTTAATTTTATTAATAAACAAACTGAGTAATTTAAACAAAATTTTCTCAATTTAATATTTATTGTTATAATCTTAGATAAAGTATAGTATTCAACTTGCGGTAATGGTAATAACTCACTTGATGAATTACAGCACTCGCCTACGGCTCGTGCTGTAAACTTTCGTTTGCGTGAGTTATTACCTACATTACCGCTTCGTGAATAATATACTATTACTTATGAAATTGTTTGTTTTCCTTGTAGTCGTAGAAAAAATATTGTAAACAACACGTTTGAAAAGATTCGTTTTCGAAACTTGTTGTTTAAAATACTATTATGATGCAAGATAATAAAGAGCGTTGAAAAGCTACTTTTCACACGCTGTTAGAGTGTGTTAAGGATTTGTCACACGCTATGTGAAATCATTAATTTTCAAGAGTAGTTAGTTAGCAGTGCGTTTTAAAACTTTTCAAAGCAATCGTAGAAAATATTACATTGTGCAACAAGCATAGAAAATAGCATACATGTATGTGGCAGTTTGATGTAGACTCATGTAGCACTCAAGAACTGTAAACAGAGGGAGGATAGCCAGTTCCCTATGCTGCAACGTTCGCTACTTGCCGCAAAGCTGTGACGTCACGGCGAGACCTAAATCTGTTGTTTACATTTTTAACGGCATTGTCTCTCTGTGTTTGGTGGGGTGATTAACAAGTTTTGTCTACTTTTACTTCCACGTCCAGTGGAAGTATAGTAACGACAAAAAATTTTTATTGTCCAAATAGGCTTAAAATGTCATGAAACGTCGAGATTTTAAGTTTGAGCGAAAAAAAAATTTCTGTCTGTCTGTCGGTCTGTCTGTCTGTAACTTTTTTTTGTGCGCACGTTTACTCTGAAACCGTTTAAGATATTGACTTGAAATTTGGTACACATATGTACTTTAACGAGATCTAGAACTAGATTATATTTTCATCTTGTTCCGTCGAAGGGTTGGGGGGTAAATTGGGGTAAATTTGGGGTAAATGGGTAAATGAAGCAGGTAACAGTCCATGAAATTGGTATTTAGTATATACAAGAGAAGCTGAGGTCTCAAAAAAATTTTGGCATTAGCCACCCCCATTACCACCCCCACCTCCTTACTAAAGGGGATGAAAAAAAAATGATTTAGTGCATGTACAGGAACCAGAAACCTCAACATATTTTTTTACTCCATCCACCCCCCCACTACCACCCCCCTATCACCACCCCCACCCCACTACCTATGTGGGGTGTCGTTTTATGGGTTTTTGGGGTAGAGGATTTCAAATATTATATTATTAAAGTTTCATAAATAATTATTTTCACATACAAAGTTTTTTCGTTGTGAGTGACTTGGACAGAGAATCTGGATGTGGAAGTAGTGATTCCTTGGGCAGCGGTTTTTTACTGGTTTTTCTTTGTAAATCTCTTATGTACATCTTCGTGTGTATTTTATACGTTCCTTTAAGTTATAGTGAAATTGTGTGCAAAAACAGGGACAAGCAAGTGCAAGCTATAGTATCTTGCACTATTTTGGACCTTTATGGGATTTAGAAGACAATTATTATTAATAGTGTTCTATGTAGACTCATGGTGACTATGGTGATTTTGTGTATATTGTAGTGTATATTATATTATAGAAGTTAAAAGAAGCTTAATAATTCATGTATTAGACTTACATATTGTTATTATTCAGATAGAAGTGAAGAAAAGTGCCGAGAACAAGGTGTGCAGTGTAACACTGCTAACACGTATTGTACAAAGAAATCTACTGGTCAAAATATTATTTTCCACGTTTTTCCAAAACCCAAAGATCTGGTGTCCAAATTCATAAGAGGTGAATGGATAAATAGGTGAAAAAGGCATGATAAATTTAACCCAGATACAAGTAGGATTTGTTCGGTTCATTTTATGGAGACCGACTATGAATTACTAAAAAAAAAAATACTTTTTTTTATTATATGTGTACCTACTTTTCCGAGATGTTTTGTTATACTGGGTGTTAATTTTTAGAATACATACTTTTCATAATTTAATATTTTTTTTAGATCATTTTTATCAGATTTTTCTGTTTTTTTTTTAAATTATATGTGTACCTACTTTTCCTAGATGTTTTGTTAAAATGAGTGTTAATTTTTATAATACTGTAATGTGTTACAACCCTTAGAATGAATGTAGTGTATTTGCACCTACTCGAGAAACCTACCAGAAGTTAGTTCTGGTGACATCTGGAATGATCTAGAGAATGGTGGCGTCATCACAGAACAATCGAGATCTGTCATTTTTGGGTATAAAAGACCGACCGCATTCTCGGCGAGTAGTTCAGTAGTTCAGAAAGTATAGAAAGTGAGGTTAAGATTTCAAAGATAAACAAAGTAATAAACATTGTGATTTTAGTCAGTAAAGTGTATTTAAATTAATAATAGTATTGTGAAGTATCCAGTAAATATTTAATAAAGTGTGTTAGTGGACATCTCTTGTTATAATTTTTGGAACCCACGGAATTTGCAAGGGGTAGTTTCTTAAGGGTGGAAACACGTAACAAATTGGTGTCAGAAGTGGGATTTTATGACAAGAGGAGCTCTGAAGTTGTGCTGGAGTGTTCGAGAAGTATTCTCGAGGGTTAGTGCTAACACGGAGGACTCGTTTACTGGACATTGTTCGAGGGTTATTTTCGAACAGGAAAATAGTGTTAAGTGCATTTTTGAGACATTGTAGAACATTTTATTAGGACATTAGTGTGATAATTAAATCCTTTGAACTGAGAAGTGATAGAGACACTAAAAAAGACTCATTTAGTGCGTGAAAATTACTAGAACTTTTCTATTTGGACATTAGTGGAGATTATTAAATTCTCTGAACTGGATAGTGACAAAAGACTCTGGATAATACTTTTTCGTGCTATTTCGAGATTTGTCTGGGAAGTTCCATTACCGATATTGACGTGACAGTTAAATTTATTTTATTTTAATTTCATCGTATGCCCGTAACAACAAGAAGTATGGCATCCGATAAACAAATACAGGACTTATTCGAACAATTCCAAAAAATGATGGCACAGCAGCGCCAGGAGGAGGAAAAACGGCGTCAAGAAGACAAAGAAGAACAGGAAAGAAAACGCCAGGAGGAAGAAAAACGGCGTCAAGAGGAAAGGGACGAATTAAAGAAAATTATGGAAGATCAGGAAATAAGACGTCAGAAAGAAAAAGAGGATGAAGAAACAAGACGTCAGAAAGAAAAAGAGGATGAAGAAAGAAGACGTCAAGAACAAGAAAGACGACGCCAAGAAGAAAAAACCGAACTGCGAAAAATTATAGAAGACCAAGAAAAGCGACGTCAGAAAGAAAAAGAGGATGAAGAAACAAGACGTCAGAAAGAAAAAGAAGAACAAGAAAAGCGACGTCAAGAAGAAAAAGAAGATTGCAAGCGCTACCCTCAGGTGGAAAGATTGTCGAACATGGTTGAAGTCAACACTGTCAAGGTCGATATTCCAGAGAGTTGGTCAAAGAAAACTCTGAGGCAAGAGCAATTGCGCGATGTAGAAATCGGACCCATGTTGAGAGCAAAAGAAGAGGGAACGCGTCCAGCATGGAAGGATGTTTCCAACAAAGAAGTGGGGCTGAAGGCTTTATGGTCACAATGGGATTCACTTACGGTCGTAGATGGGCTTTTGAGGAGAGCATGGGAAAGCCCAGATGGGAAGCAGGTTGCCATGCGTCTAGTGATTCCCAGGTGTCGTGTACCAGAAGTACTCCAGGAAGCACATAATGAAACGTCCAGCAGACACTTCGGCATAAACAAGACATTGAGTAGAGCACGGGAACAGTTCTATTGGGTTAATAGTCGCCAGGATGTGGAGGCCTGGTGTCACAAGTGTAAAAATTGTGCTGCGCGTGGAGAACCATTTTCGATGAGCAACTACAGAAATGGAAGTCGAGAACAGCCAAAGAATGATCGAGAGCAGATGAACAGAACTAGTAACCGCTTGAAGGCTCGTTATGATCAGAATGCCAGTACAGGGGGATTCAAGGTGGGGGATCTGGTTTGGCTGTACAACCCACAGCGGAAGGAATGGAGATCCCCGAACTTTCAACCTCCTTGGGATGGACCGTATACTGTTATTACCCGAATTAATGATGTCGTCTATCGTATTCAACGAAACAAAAAGTCCAAGATGAAGATCGTACACTTGGATAGACTGGCGAAGTATGTGAAAGAGGCTGAATTGCCTGACCGGGACGTTCAGGCTTAAGGAGGGGGCAGTGTAATGTGTTACAACCCTTAGAATGAATGTAGTGTATTTGCACCTATTCGAGAAACCTACCAGAAGTTAGTTCTGGTGACATCTGGAATGATCTAGAGAATGGTGGCGTCATCACAGAACAATCGAGATCTGTCATTTTTGGGTATAAAAGACCGACCGCATTCTCGGCGAGTAGTTCAGTAGTTCAGAAAGTATAGAAAGTGAGGTTAAGAGTTCAAAGATAAACAAAGTAATAAACATTGTGATTTTAGTCAGTAAAGTGTATTTAAATTAATAATAGTATTGTGAAGTATCCAGTAAATTTTTAATAAAGTGTGTTAGTGGACTCTTGTTATAATTTTTGGAACCCACGGAATTTGCAAGGGGTAGTTTCCTAAGGGTGGAAACACGTAACAATACATATTTTTCATAATTTAACGTTTCCTTGAAACAGCCATTTCATTTTCGTGACTTGTTTTTAATAAATTGGACATAATTTTGTCAATTTTTGTCAGAAGCTTTGCCTGCTTGCACTGTAATTCGCATGAATTTCAGGAATTTAAAAGCCAATCAGGTTAAGGCAATGAAGAGGAAAAATACAGATTCTAATTCAAACAGAAATCGATAATTAAGTAAAATAACTAACTAAATAATCAACAATATATTATAATTTGACATTGAGTGGAAAAAGAAAAAATTGCTACATTCCTACACTCCTGAACTAAACACACGTTTAGTTCACGATATTTATATACAAAGAATACTGAAAATGATGTATGCCTCAATTATTTCAATAAATTGTACGTGTGCATTAATATTATTAAAAGAATATGCTCCACACAATGCATTTTAAATGGCAGCGCGCTGGAAAAGGGCTCGCGACTACGTCATAGTAACGACGGCACCGTGCGGACAGATTTGCTTGATCTGGCTATCCTTGGCGTTTACGGTTCTGGAAGCAGATTAGTATAGTGTACTCCATAAATAATTCAGCGACATAAAAAAGCTCGCAAAAAAGCATAAAGGACGCCGACCGCTTCTAGTTACTGTACCGCCCGCCGGTCCGCTTTGACAACGTTAGTCCACGTTGACCACACACATTTTATTCCAACCTATCATAATTCCGGTAGAGAAAATTTCAACCAATTATATTCAGTGGGAGTGGCCTACATTTTTGTTCGGAAATATATGACCATTTTTTTGTGAAGATAATAAAGAAGCCGAACACTTTTATGGCCTTTTATGTAAATAGACTGAAATTGATACATGGTCGGCATCTTTTACGTTTTTTTGCGAGCTTTTTCATATCGCTGTATTAAAGGGTCTACACATCCAGCGGCAGGGACCCGACATTGTCGGTACGCTTTGATAAGAGAGATAATTGGAATTCCAGCGGACCAGTTCACTTTTACGAATGAGTTCAAAGCATGCCAACATGGCTGGGTCCCTGCCGCTGGATCGTGTGTTTATCGATGGTACAAACTATACTCGTATGACATTTGACACTCGCCTACGGTTCGTGTCATCAAACTGGCACATTCGTGTGCAAGGTGATATTTTCAACACTTGTTGCACAATACACTATTATCGCACGATGCACTGGAAACGGGAAATTTTAAACACAGTTTTTGCCGCCATCTTTATAATGTGGCGGCGCGAGTGGCAAAATAACGAGGGTGCAAATATTATATGTTATTTAGGCAACTAAAATCTACAAATTCACCAAGTTGGTAAACTTTCGGACTGATTCCGCAGCGACCCATTTTTATCGCCTATGTTTATTTTTCAATATCCATAAATCTGTTTTCAGTCCAAGCTAATGTAACTTAATCTATATTTAATTAAAACAAAATAACACACCCATAACATAATATCGATAGATTACTAAACTATAAACATTACATCAACATATACACAATGTTATTTATTTTTCAAATAAACGTATCCTGTGGTGAATCAAAGCACGCCAGTTTTAAATATACATAAAACACTCAATTAGGTACACATACTTCCAAAGATCTAGATTTTATGCACGAGATATTTTTTAAAAACATGTTAAATATACCAAAAACATTCTTGTCTAGTCTCTCAAGTATTATTATTATTAAAACCGCTGCCTAAGTAATCACTACTTATCACAGACCTTTAATAATACAATATTTCAAATCGAATACCCCAAAAACACACAAAACGATGTGTCACATTGGTAGTGCTTTCTCGTACATACACAAAATTCCAATTTTATGAACTCTTACTTGATTGATTTACTTATGTACACTCATTTACCCCCCCCCCCCCCCCCCCCCACACCCACCCCCAACCTTTCAACGGAATAAGTTTAAAATATAATCCAGTTCCAGATCTCGTTAGTAATACTTATAGACTAGTTCACAAGTTCAAAGCCGTGTTAATTCCTGATAAAGCTCGTAAAAATATCATCCCCTTTAATAATGGGGTGGGGGTGGTAATGGGGGTGGCTAATGCCAAATTTTTTTTTTGAGACCTTAGCTTCTCTTGTATATACTAAATACCAATTTTATGGACCCTTAACTGCTTGATTTACCTATTTACCCCCCAACCCTTCGACGGAACAAGATGAAAATATAATCTAGTTCTAGATCTCGTTAAAGTACATTACGTGTACCAAATTTCAAGTCAATATCTCAAACGGTTCCAGAAAAAACGTGCGCACAAAAAAGTTACAGACCGACAGACAGACTTTTTTTTCGCTCAAACTTAAAATCTCGACGTTTCATGACATTTTAAGCCTATTTGAACAATAAAAATTTTTAAAAAAATGTCGCTACTATACTTCCACTGGATGTGGAAGTAATTATTAATAAAAGAGATAGAGTTTCGGGAGTTGGGACGCTCTTATTGGAAGTTTCTTCCTTTTTAAGAATCATTCTTTAAAATTTCTGAAATATTAATAGTTTTCGAGTTGTTTGCAAAAAACGAAACTCATTATTTTGTCAATCTTCATTTGTTTATAACTTTTGCAATTGTTTATGTGCGGGTTTGAAACTTTTGCCCATTTTCAAGACGTCATTCCGAATCCAATGAGCCCTCGCTCATATTTTTACGAGCTTTACAAAGAATTAACACGGCATTGAACTTGTGAACTAGTGTATTAGATGCACAAAATTTCAAGTGAATATCATAAACCGTTTTAGGGTAATCGTGCGCACAAAAATAGTTACAGACAGACAGACAGTCATTAACATTATCATTGTTACTACGCTACTGACTCCTACATTTATAATTAATGGTTGATATAGGTACTGTGTCAATCCGAATATCCGTATCCTACATTCTATCTTGCAACTTTTTCAACATGCTCTATGCCATTTTTGCCAATAATCAGCTGTAACTCTTTTTAATGCATTGATAGAAGGCCTTTTACGTCATCTAATTTAATTTATATGGAAATTTTGCTAAGACTTTACTTATGTATCGATCTTAGATCGTTAAAACACGTAGAACTACTTATTTATATTTATAGGACTTGCCACCGCGACTTTCCACATATCTGGATAATAAATAAATAAATAACAACCATATCAAATTATGGAATTTGCGAAACCCGTAAATCCGCACGTTTATGGGTCTACTGTCGGGATTTTACGATTCTAGTATAGCCATTGATTATACCGTTTGTAGTGTTTGTATATGGCAATTCTAACATTGTGTAGGGGAGGGGTGTGTTGGTATCAAATAGGATGATATAAAAGTTCTAGGTAGTAACAGGACTTCTTACCTTAAGTACCTCTTCAGGAACCCCTATGAGAAACGGCATCGGAGCCAGGAGGTAGTCGATGAGAGCCATAGGCAACACTGGTATGAAGATATGTTGCCATATCATGGGGTAGATAATATCATTGGCCGACTGAACGCATGCACTTAGCCTCTTCAGCTTTCTCGAGGTGAATATGATCCGGCGCTCATACAGCATCGACGCGAAGATCACCATCATGTTATGAGTGTCGACGGCGTTGAAGTACTCGGTGAGATTCCTCTAAAAAAGAAGGAAAACAAACATTTCTAAAAAATGTGAACCGCATTGGAAATGTATTTTGTCGAATTAAAAAATATATTTTAATAATGTTAGCTATTAATGTCTTTGAGGAAAAATATGGAAAACAAACATAAAATTATAATAAATAGGTATGGCTTTTAATTTATACGTAACTCTATGAAACAATCAATAATACAAATATGTATATTTATGATGTTGGTGAATAGAGATATTATTTAAATATCTCTGAAGCTATACTCGAATCTATGAGATGGACCAGTCGACGAAGCAGGACTCAGAACTCACCTTTAGAATATTATTTGTCATATCTCAAATTTGATTTAGGTATACGACCTATATATTTCACAGGTGGTTTAGTTTGAACAGGTGATATTGGCGTCTTCACCAAATTTTTAAAATTTTACGGTAAGCCTATAGTACAGTAACTAGAGGTTTTAACTTCTGCATATTGTCATATGAATTATATTTCGTTCATTTTTGGCAACTTAATAGCAAATGCATCAAGTAAAAGTTTCTATATTATGAGGAGGCTTACTAATTTATAGGGGGTGGATGCCACCCATTTTCAGGGGGTGGCAGCTAAAAAACAAAACAAAAACACTGGAGCTGAACGATAAACACACATATGAACCACAAGTCGGATCTGGAGTTGTAACTTTTCTACCTATGAAGGTTCAAAGGTTACACTTACACATCTAACCCAGATGCGTTTTCTAAACATTTTTTATTTTTTCCAGGATTTTCTAAATACAGTGTCTATAATTTTGGCTAAAATTTTAATTTGGAATATCAATAGTCAGTCATATACCGAAAAATTTTCATGACTTAGAAAAAATCTGGGAATAGGTCAATTTTTTGAAATATTTTCATCAGGCGTTGGCCGAAAGTACTTCGATTTGTTTGATAAAATGTGATTTTTTCGTATTTCTGGTTCAGTGTATTTAAATATCTGCTTCTATAAGTGGAATCCGAACAAAAACATTCAAATTGTTCCTAATAAATGTCTCTATAACCCAGTGAAATTAGACTTTTCTGATCTAACAAAATATATCCCTCATTTTTTTTAAATCGATTTATTTTGGTGTTTTAAAGGAAATATTAAAAATCGAGAACGAGATCACTACGGCATAAAAAAATTATTCAAGGTCAAAGTTCACAAAAAAAAAAACGTTTTTGCGAATATCGCGCTTTCTAAACACCAAAATAAATCGACTTGGAGTTCGAATTGTGGTTTCCGAGCGAACGGACGCGTCCGTAAAACGCTGCCATTAAAACGTGAAAACGCCCGCTAAAAGTCCGCTAAATTTGATAAAAATTAGGTGAATTTGTAGAGTAAAGAATTCCGCGCAAATCGATGTATCATAACAAAAGAACAAAATTGAAATAGAATTAATATTTGAAAATAACTAATACAGCGTATTTAGTGGCAGAACCGATAGTGCAGTGCTATGCATAAAGAAACAAGCTTAAAGGACCAGGCAATACACAAGAGGAATAGATAAGCTAAGTATTTTCTCATTTTTAAAGTACCACCCAAGTTTATTTATCCAAATATATTTATGTCTTAATGATTAACTAGTGTCTGCCGCATAAAATCATAAAACCGCAATGTTTTTTAGGTCCTAGCTAAATACAAAGTGTAAAAAATATAACTTTTGAGGTGTCAAGTGAATAAATAGATAATTTCGTACATAATTTATATTTGTATCAAAAAGAATGTGTTGTGATGTTGTATGTTTTTTTTATGCAAATTTTTAAGCTGTCAAAAGTGAGCGACGGGTTTGGGAAATAATACATACCTGGGACGTGTGATTAGTGATTAATTTCGTACATAATTTGTGTTTGTATTAAAAAGAGTGTGATTTTGTGGTGTTGCATATTTTTTTGTCAAGTAAGCGACAGGTTTGAGAAATAATACATATCTTGGGAGGTGCAATTAGTGATTAATTACGTGCATAATTTGTATTTGTATTAAAAAGAGTGTTTTTGTGATGTTGCATTCTGCATCATAAATGCTGTAATAAACTGGTGAGGAGCTGATTCAAACGACTTTCTTCGAAAATATGAGAAGTGATTATGAAACCATCGACCGCTGTCACCGTAAATTTATAGCAAGGCAATAATGGTGTTATTTCTTAAGAAAAACAGAGTTTCTTAGATAAACAAGCGTTGACTTGGGTAATAAATGGACAATCTGATCAGTGGCGTACTATTGGCTTAATACGCCGGGGGCACAATGAAAATGCAGAGTTTTTCTCAGGAAATGGTATCTATACACAAGAATGATGAATCGAATACAGAACATAGGATCACAAAATCAAAGAAACGGGGGAACGAGTCGGGGGTAGTAAAGCGGCGGCAGGGGGCATACAGAAAAAATGATAACACATACACGAGAAGAGGTATACCACGGCAACAGTGGAGATAAACTGGAGGAAGAGAAAGCAAAAAATGAATGACTCAAATTAATACAAGAAGACCCTTCAATAAACCACCATGCAAGGAATAAATGCTAGAAATCACGGTAGTGATAATAATTAAAATTAAACTCGAAATAATCAATGAGGTATTGTTGATATACTGCGTCAGGGCTGAGTTCGCACATCACTTCAGCGGAGGTATGCCTAGTGAAGGTTTCTTTCAGAAAAATGGTGTTCTCTAAGAAAACACATACATACGTCGATAATCTCCTAATCGATGCAGAAGAAGAAGAAGAGTTGGACCAGCGGAGAGGAACACAAAATAGATGAATATTCCCTAAGAACACCGAACAAATTGAAGTACCTAGGAACAGACCGGACGAACCAGCTAGAGAAACAGTAAAGGAGAGAATCAAAACGGCACAAGGGTAACATACCGTTCATTGAGAAAAATAAACTATCATGGGACCTTACCAAATGTATGTACATAGCCGTCATACGGACAATGATGATATATGGAGTCAAAAACGCGGCAACAACAAAAGCCAACAGAAGAAGTTTTTGAGAAGAGCAGAAAGGGCACCGTCCAACTAAAACAACAAGACGAAAACAGCGACACAAAACATCAACATAATAGAAATATACGCAATGAAGTATTGGGGACATACCCAAGGAAGGGACCCAACACATTTACTGAAGAAAGCGCTAGTACCGCACAGCAACAAACTAAAAATAGGGAGACCTTGCTACAGTGGAGAACGACAATTGAAAGGATCAGGATCAACAAATGAACACCACTAACAAATCGCAAGGAAAGATACTCTACCACAATCGGAAACCGAGGAATCAGAAGACTCAGAAAAAAGAAGATTCGAAGAAGCAAAAACGCAAAAAGAGGAGCAAAAACACTCCATATTACGACACAACACGGCAACATATTTCACAAGAAGAGTCAGAAAAGGCAGAAGTCCAGAACCAAACACACAAAAAAGGGAGCTTAAACGCCCCTTCACGACACAATGCGGTAACGCATCTCACAAATACCTACACCTCCCATCCCACATTCCTTTACCATGCGCCATGTGGCTCTCGCTGCTGGCAACAAGCATGACCTTAGTCCAACCCAGTGTGGACGTAGCAGGCCCAGCTGTATATCTGGGAGTGGCAGCAATGCCTACCGCACGCTGGTAAATCAATCAATCAATCAAAAACACCAAAATAAATCGATTTAAAAAAATGAAGGGTATATTTTGTTAGATCAGAAGCCATATTTTTGTCTAAAATGACTGGAGTACTATACAAATGTGTAGAATCATTTAAATAAATTTTCTAACCCAAAACAAAATTAAAAATCGCCACCTTTGATTTTTCTGAAACACTTTGGTTTGAATGCGTATATTTTAATGAAAATTTACCTTTAATGATCATAAACGAGTGTGCCAAATTTGGTTTTGAAATATTACAAAGAACTGCCAAAAATTGCACTTTCGTAGAAATCTTGCTTTGATTTTTGGGTAAAGCATCGTAGAGCAACATTTTTTATTGTAGGTTTTTTATGCACTTTAGGATGATTTTAATTGTTAGGTCTCATAGTTCAATTTAATTCACATGTGTGTTATACAACGTCAATGAGAAATCGAATTTTTCTCAGCAACTACTTGAGGTGGATAGTTGGAACAGACTGTATATCGATTAATACAGACAAGAACTTACATGTGGGCAGCCCAATAAATGCAGCAGCACAGAAATAGATTATTAATTTATTCTAGCTAGACGATACGTGATGCCGAATAATCAAGATTGGATTTTAAACTTTAAATTGAAGTCTGTCTTTTGAAATGTCTGAAAGCCTTTGCTTGTTGACTGTCGCATAAAAACGTCAGGAAATGAGTGAACGTCAAGTTAGAGGGATTATTAAGTAAATAAATAATATATATAGGGCACACATAGAGAGAAATATCTACAAAGTACATAATGTGGTTCGCAATGATTACTTGGCTGAAGTTACAAACGTTGAAAAATAAGCGAAAATAGAAAAAAAAAGGTTGTAAAAATCTGAGACGGATGCAATCTGCCTCTTGATTGGGTATGTAAGGAAAATATGTTTTTCAACTTCACCTCGAGTTTGGGTCACAAAACTTCTGCAAAGATGTGAAAAAAAAAGACAGTAAAATCAATTGTTTTAAAAAAAATAGCCAAAATATAAAAATCTGCACATTTGGGGGTGAAAAAACAGGGTTGTGGAAGGACTTTTAGTATGTTGGATCTGAACCCTCAGGGAATATTTATATCAAAAATTAGCTGCCTATTATTTTTTCTGGGTTTAGGCAAAACTATGCATAGATTGGACTGGAGTAGTTTGCAAGCAACTTCAGTAACATCCAAAGATTTTGTTTTTCTCACTTACATTTTCCGGTATGCTCGGCAACTGGAACGGCCTAGGAACATCGACCGAGAAAGCCTGCAACATTTACAAAGTTAACGGAAAAATAAGACAGAAGTATCAATATAGCATACATACACTTTCACCTCTGTTAAATGGGACTACGAATTTCTTGCCGGGCTCTGCTATTTTCGCGTTGTAAACTGCCGATAGAAATTCCCTCAGGTCCTCAGTCCGCGAGCTGTGCATTAATACTGCTGTGGTATCTAAAAATCTTATGAATAAATTAATATTAGAAGAGAACGCAGAAAAACTGATAATGTCGAAATACAGGAAGAATACAAATATGTGTCGTACAGATTAACTCATTACATTTTCAAGAGTTTTGTCTGTAATGCTCCAGCCAACGAAGGAGTGGTAGAGGAGGTGGGGGGGGGAGGATAATTTTCCTCTTCAGGAATGTGTTGAGGGTAGTTACACAGCATAGATAGCTATGCTGTGGTAGTTGCACAGCATACATTGCTGTGGTAGTTAGGAGGTAAACATACCAAGTCATCGCCCTTAGCCCTGCCGCTTCGATTCTTCGCTTATAACTCGGAAACGATCCGTCGTACGGAAAAAATATTCTTTGCCAAATTAAATTAAAAAATCTCCTACAAGAATGTCTATATGTATTTTCTTCGTATGTGTTACAGTTTCCGAGATATTCGCCAGTCAAAATCGATAATTAATAAATAAGTAAATTAGGTATCAGGCATTTTTCTATCAAAGCTGTTTACCATGGTCTGCTAATAAATCACAGTCATAAAACAATCTATTTTACAACACTCGACGTATTTACTAACGCAATATTTTGTCGCAATCTATACATTTCCTTAAATATACAGTGTGGCTCACTTAAAATGTAGGCAACCTTATAACTTTTTTATTTTCTTTCCGATTTGAATCAAATTTTACCGAAGTATAGAACAAATTAGGATCTACTTATGACCAGAAAAACATTCGCCTGCTACAAATGCAAAGCCACCTGCAGTACCAAAATATGCAGAAAAAATAAAAAATCATATTAGGCATTTTTTTATCGCAGTGATGTTTACTGCAATTTTTATTCATAAAACCTGACAGAGGAAAAGTTCAAACCAATGTTTACTCCACCCACCAAATGCAGCAGCTAGGACTGAAAGAAATTCTGTTCCTGCATGCGTTTACTGGCTGGCTATCTGCAACATTCCGGAGGAGTAAACTTGATTTTATAAAACATTACATCAGGTGACTGCATTTGTAGCAAGCGAATGTTTTTCTGGTCATAAGTAGATCCCAATTTGTTCTATACTTGAGTAAAATTTGATTCAAATCTGAAACAAAATAAAAAAATTATAAGGCTGTCTTCATTTTAAGTGAGTCCCACTGTATATTTAAGGAAATGTCTATATTTCGACAAAATATTACATTAGTAAATACGTCGAGTGTTGTAAAATAAAGATTGTTTTGTGACTGTGATTTATTAGCAGACCACGGTAAACCGCTTTGACAAAAAAATTCCAGATACCTAACTAATTTATTTATTAATTATCGATTTTCGCTGGCGAATATCACGGAAACTATAATACATAGGAAGAAAATGAATATAGACATTCTTGTAGGAAATTCAATTATGTTTAATTTTGCATGGAATACTATTTTCCGTACGACGCATCATTTCCCGGTTATAAGCGAAGAATCGAAAAACGGGACACCCCCCCCCCCTTAAGCGGCAGGGCTAGGGGCGGAGACTTTTAGTATATTTACCTCCTCCCCAACACATTCCTGAAGAGGAAAATTCTTCCCCTCTCTGTCCCCTAGAATCGCCTTCTGGGAAATCATGATTGATTGGACTACAAGGCGACGCAAGATTTCGCAAAGAGCAGGGAAATAATATATGAAAAATTAAAAAAGGAAATCCATTTTGGTCACTAGTAATAAAAAAAAATGTTAAAATTAATTTATTTACAAAACGTTTATTTAATTAAAATATCATTTTTTCTTCTTTGTAATTCTCTGGTAACCCATATCTGGTTGTGCTAAAGAATTACGGGTCGTAAGAGAGTTAAAAAGATTGATATTTTGATTAAATTTTCATTCTATTTATTTTTATCTGTGAATATTTTATCTGCCAAAGACCTGAAACTAATTACAAATATATCGAAAGTGGCTTTATCTTCTTTTAAAGGGCCCATTACAAGGGCCAAGAGAATTCTAAGAGGTAGAATGACAGATTAACTACAAGGTAAGTAAAAAAATATTTTGAAGTTTCTGGTTCTTGTACATAAAACTAAATCACATTAAATCACAATTTTTTTCATCCCCTTTAATAATAGGGTGGGGGAGTAATGGGGGTGGCTAGTGTCAAACATTTTTTTGAGACCTTTGATTCTCTTGTATATACTAAATACTAATTTTATGGACTCTTACCTGCTTGATTTACCCATTTACCCCAAATTTACCCCCAAAAACCCCCCCAACCCTTCGACGGAACAAGATGAAAATATAATCAAGTTCCAGATCTCGTTAAAGTACATATGTGTACCAAATTTCAAGTCAATATCTTAAACGGTTCCAGAGTAAACGTGCGCACAAAAAAAATACAGACCGACAGACAGATAGAAATTTTTTTTCGCTCAAACTTTATATCTCGACGTTTCATGACATTTTAAGGCTATTTGAACAATTAAAATTTTTAAAATTTTTTTTGTCATACTTCCTACTTGGATGTGGAAGTAAAATTACCCAACATCAACAATTATTGGCCAAGAAGATACAGAGAAGTCATTGAAACAAATAAACATACAAATAACCATAATCGTGGTACCGGATTACAATTATCAATAATGTTGAAGTCAATATTCTGCACAAGCAATGATCCACAACACGCCTCCTGATAACCTGTATAGTGTATAAATAGAGGAGCTCAGTCCAACAGAGTTCACTTCGCTTCAGAAAAAGACCACGACAAGATGCTCGAAACGTCAAGCACTCAACAAAGTCAACGCGGAAGAAGACCCGGAAACCAGCAGTCAAAGCACCAGCTCCGCGAAAGCCTTAGCACCAAGACTGACTATCGTTATTTGCAGCAGAACATTGAGGAATTTTAGGACTTACTGTCGTGCGCAAAAAAAATGGGGCAAGTCTTATAACGTATTTTTGCTAAAATCTAGTTGTGTATATCTAACTTTGATTTTTGTGACATTGTCAGTTATTTGTCAAAATTCATTGCAAGTGTGCAAAAACTAATATGCCCCCATATAAGCGATTTAAAGCTGGAGTTATTGCTAAAGCAGAAGATCGATGGTCAATGAGACAAATGCACTGCGTTATAATATTAACAAAAATTCGGTGTGTAACATTTTAAAAAAGTGGAGAATAAACGGTACGATTAGTAGAAATCCTGGATCAGGGCGACGAAGGATATCAACTCAACAACAAGATTTGCAATTGGTAAATACATTAGTAGAAAATCCATTTTACTCAGTTATTCAGGCTGCTGAAGAAACGAATTTTCCTGGATTAAGTAGTACTGGTCGCCGACGAGTAAGAGAATCGGAGCTACGCTATCATTCAGCAGCCCAGAAATACTTAAAGCTGAGCATAAAGAAGCTCGACTAGGATTTGCGCTTGAATTTTTAGTGCATGATGTAAATGTTTGGAACAATGCAGTTTTTACAGACGAAAAAACTTTCCAGTCAACACACAACGGTCGTATTCGTGTTTACCGACCTCCGAATATTCGATTCGATGAGAAACATATATCTAACAATGACAAAAGTGGTAGATTTTCCGTTGATATGTGGGCTTGGATATCTGCACGTGGTCCTGGTGCTTTGTGGCATATCGAGGAACGATTTAATAGTGAAACGTATATTAGGATTTTAGGCAATATTGTGCTCTCTTTTGTGTCACAATCATTTCCTAATAATGAATTCATATTTCAACAAGATAATTGTTCCGTTTGTACTGCTCATACCGTAACTAACTGGTTTCAAGATAACAACATTAATGTTCTTAACTGGCCCAGTCGTAGTCCAGATCCTAACCCCATGGAGGACGTATGGGGACTACTCGTAAGAAGTATCCAAAAACTAAATGAGAGACCACGGAATGCCCAAGAATTACTGGAAATAATAAATAATGCATGTGAAAATATTATTACTGATGGTTATTGTATAAGGTTATTTAATTCTATGCCAAACAGACTTATAGAAGTTATAAATAGAAATGGTGCAATAACGAAATATTAATAGTTAGTTTCTTGTTAAGTTGGATATCCTTTGTCCCCTGATCCAGGATTTATACTTATTGTGCCGTTTATTCTCCACTTTTTTAAAATGTTAAACACCAAATTTTGGTTAATGTTTTGTTATAACGCAGTGCAATTTGTCTCATTGACCATCCATCATTTGCTATAGCAATAACTACAGTATTACAATAAAAAATAAAATAAAAGTGTTAACTGTTTTATTTCGGCTACTCATTACAGTATCACTGGAAATACATAGGAAACTGATTTGGCAGCAAGATGGAGCATTATACCACGAAAATATAGAAGTTAGAAACTATTCGGTAACAGGCCAGCACGAAGTCCCGATTTAACGCCAATGGATTTCTTTTTATGGGAAAATTTAAAAAATGTTTATAAAAATCGGCCACACAATATTGCACAAATACAATGAAGAATATTGGTAGAAATTAGAAGAATTAGCAAAAAACAACCCCATAATAGTTAACTGCGTGCAAGAAATGTTGTCAGCAAAATGGGGGCCATATCGCCATATCGAAAACATTATTATTTACGTTAGGTGTATATTGTTAGTTTTGTTGTTATTGTTATTTCATAATAATTTACCAATTTATCTTTAATTTACTTGCATTTTTTTAGTCTCAAGTTTAAAAAAAAATACAAAAATCCGCCATTTTAAATTTTTCAAGAAAATTGTTTCTTCGGCCAAAACTCTTTTCTTTGATGCTCAATATTTGTTTCCTGGCGGCATCGGATTCCCCGAAGAAAAAAAAAACGACTTCAGAATGGAATTTGAACTACAAAGGACGATGTTAAAAAAAGGGATTTTTTGGCCCATCGGTGGTAAGGTGTGGGTGGAAACCGTCTCTTTAAGTAATTTTGGGGTGCTGAATACGAGTCTGTCATCCGAAATGGCTAAAAAACATTGGGAAGACAGTAAAAAACAACCATTATTTGGGGGGTGGCATTGATATTGATATTAAAACTTGCAACAAAAAGATTTTTAGCGCAGGAAATTCTTTCAAAATACTCAGTTTCGTTAGGTAAGTAGAAAAGGAAGCAAAAATTCTAAATTCACCCCCCCCCGAAGACCACCAGGGTGGAATTGCTTCGAACGGGTTTTTTCGTTGAGTTTTGTTTTCCCGTTTCAGCAACCAAAATTTCAAAGTGTTCGCGCTCGTGTTGTGCGCGAAATCGATAATTTTATTGTGCTATTTTAGTTATTATACTCTTCGCAAAAACGAAGAGTATATTGTATTTGATCGGCACATTTCTAAAATCGTAAATATCGCTCGTAGAGAAAAAATTTTTATATCATTGTGTTAGTGAACGAATTCTGAACAACTTTCAAAATGTCCGTCCGTCCGTCACGTTTCTTGTAAGCACGATAACTCAAGAAAGAAAAATCCGATTGTACTGAAATTTGGACAGTAAATTAGTGTTAGCTAGAGGAAGAACCCTATTGTTTTTGAACAAAATCGATCGGTATGTTATTAATTATTTAAATTTGAAAAAAAAAATTTTTTGATTTTTATGTTTTTGTAATTGAATATAAATTTGGTGATATCATATTTCATTTCAATATCTAAATATTTATATATTTTACAAATATACATTTCATAATGTGATATGCAACCGTGAAAATATGATTTTAGCTCGTGTATTATAATGTAAAAATTTACATTTTTTCACGTGTAAGGTGGCGGTATAGTTCTTACGCTTTTGACTCGGAATCCAAGGGTCCCGGGTTCGAAACCCAAATGGGGTTTGGTATGTTTTTTCAATTTTCACTTTATTTGCACTGAGTCTTTTACCAACTAAGTTCGTACTAATAAAAATGTCTAAAAATGACATTATTTACAAAAAACTGCGAAGAGTATCCTATAGAATGTGTAACTGTTATATAAAAAGTTCAGTGAACAGGCGAAGAGTACGTTTTTAGCTTGTTTTTAGATATTTTCATATATCATGTTTTTAAAAGTTATTGTTAGTTTTAAGTTTATACCTTTTAAACAGAAGCTCTAACCCCCTCACTAACTATTGTTTAGTCAAACCGGACCTGCACCGCCCAGCCTTACACTCACCACGGCGCTGCGCGCCGTGTATGTCTGGCTGGCTCCGGGAAGTTTCCGGGGAGACATATTTATAATTTAATTTAAATAAAGTATTGTTTGATTTTTGATTTTTTGCATTTGCCTTGCAATCCAAAGGTCTCGTGTTCGATCCCTCACATGGTGATTTTTTTTTCATATATTTTTTTTTCACAACAAAGTTTGTATCACAAAATTATCAAGTTATAATGTGATTACTTCTGAATACTCTCACACCCATCCCCACCAATTAAGGTGGCGGATTTTATCTTTTTTAGAGTTCTTATTGGTTTTAATTGCAAAAGAAATCCCTAATCAACCAGTTTGATGTTTTTTTTTTTATCATAATAAGGTGATTTAGTGAATTCAGATGAATATTTCTCACTCCTGAATATTTCTCACTTTTCAGCACCCCAAAATTAGTAAAAAAAAAATGGCTTCCACAGTTTACCACGGATGGGCAAAAAAAACCCTTTTTTAACATTGTTCTTTATCTTAAAAACTACCGAGAAATCAAGCGTAACGCATGAACTGGGACACCCTGTACATCGATGTTATTTCATTTACGTAAACGGGGTTGGGTGTAAAGAGGTCAACGGAGCTTTATTTACCTGGCTATATAGTGCCTACCATTTATCTGTCTGTGGGTGTATCGACTTCTGAAAATAGAATGGCACAAAGAAAGGTAAATCTGAAGCGGTGTCTATGAGTCACATTCGCCCAATTTGTATATTAATGAGATTATATAAGATGTGAAAGAAATATTTGCAATGTTATTCACCAATAGTTAATTAGTGTCAAATTCGTGAGACGTATTAAGTAAATAATGGACTAATAAGTTCGACAACTCATACAGGGAGACCCACAAATTGCGGAAGAATTTGAAAAAATCACATTTTGTTTTTGATCTACTGAGAACAGAAGTATTATGTAAATTAATGAGTTTGAATAAGATTTTAAAACAATGATTGTAGAATAGAATGCTTTCGATTTGTAATACGGTTTAATATGTAATAACCTAGTAAAAATATCGCCATGACAGATCCATTTTTACGTTGCTTTACAATCTGTGAACGTTACTCTATTTTGATCATTCGATATGTATTGTACGGAGAGCCAGTGAGTAAAATAATGTCTCGACTAATTGTTATTTGAAACGTTTTTTTTTTCAGTCCCTTTTAAAGCGATCGTGTGCAAGCTGGATGGTAGGCCATGGAGGTATTAGCACACGGCCAAATAAATTGAAAATAAGAAAAAATTCAGTTTGAACAGTTAAATAAATCATGTAGGAAAAGTCTACCATTTTGGCAGCGCCCTCATTTTAATGTAGGTAGTCCCTTCCATATGTATATACAGTGTGTGCTATTTAATACCGCAACACCCCGTGGCCGATTTAATTTTTTTTTTTTTTTGAGATATAGTGTTCGATGAGCTTTATTTGACTGTTTTGAAAAATTTATAATTTTCATATTTTCAAGGCCTACTAAGTTCCTCTAAATGGGTCGAAATTGCGATATCGACTATTAGGCAATTTTTTTTATCGGCGTATTAGATTCGCAGTTGTCTCAAATACCTCTATACAAAATTTTAGCTCGATGCCTCATATAGGGTGTTTGTTATTCAATAGCCAAATTTAAAATTTCTCACTTTTCGACTGGCCCTGTATAAAAGTCTATTAAGTTTATTAAAAAAGTAAAGTAGTCATTCGACTATTTCGACTTAAGGAACATCAAATACTAAATAAGGAAGAAGAAATAAAAGTTATTCTTTAAATAAATAGTACTTCTTATACACTATTCAGTTGCTGTACGTAGGTGCCTTAATGAAAATGTTTCAAACAAATTTGAACATTCTTCTGTTTAAACAAATGACCTCCGGGGCTAGAATTTAATCCAAAACTTTTAGTTACATTCCTTGCAATGTTTACAAGTTCCAATAAAAAAATATAACAGTAAGACAATTTTTTTTTAGGTAATTTAGACTCCTAGTTTTGCTCCACTATTATACTTCCTTAAGTATTTCCTATTTTTCTCGAATTTGAAATTTGGTATAACAATTTAGCTCTATTATAGGGCAACTGACAAAGGCACAACATTGTGAAAGACATCAGATAATAGAACGAAACGTATGGTATTAATTTATATTACTTTCTTGACATAAACCAGGCTGCTCTATCCTCCAACTTTATCCTCTAATGAAACTTTCACGGGGATTGCATCGAGAAATTGCTTTAAGCATTTCTACCCCAAACAGATAAGAAACTAATCGTTTAATCTAATCCTAACAACGACCTTTCCTCACGCATGACGTACAACACATCAATCATAAAGAACTTATTACTAAAAAAATATATTATGCATACATCAAAATGCATAAAAAAATTATTTTGCATAAAATGATCATCTCTGTACAGTGTACCTGGTACAATTTAAAAAATTCATGAGTGCTTCAAGTGTTCGCAGTTATAAAAATACATTTCTATTTATTACATGCATGGGTGTCCGCAGAAATACTTTTAGGGAGTTGTAAAATATAAAATTCGATGCTGATGCAAAAACATGATACTGGGTATGTCATGTAGCTCTAAGATACAGTTTGTTAGCCCGTCAGTCAGGCCCTCAGTCCCCCCACATCAAATCATGGGCCCCGGTACCAAATTCACTGGCAGGTCCCGCGCTTAATAATTAATGAGGGGGGGGGGGGGGTGGGGGTGTGAACAAATTTTTTTGTCAACATCTCTGGCGGCCCCCCGTGCTTAATAATTGATGAGCGGGGGGAGAAATGTGAAAAAAATATTTTGTCAACGTCTCTGGTGGGCCCCTCGGAAGCCCGGGCCTCTAATCTCAGTACCCAATAGCTCCTCCCCCATACGGGGGCCTGCCGTTAGTAGAAATGTTTAAGAAATTTTTCTTTATTTATTTAACGTCGGCCTATTTCCGCTACCAGGGCCTATCACCAACGCCAGGAGACGAGCTACCCCAAACCTGGAAATTTTGTCGAACCTTTTCTCGTAAGAAGAGTAGGGATCTTTTACACTGATATACAAGCGCTAGAAGGTGGGACGAGTTCGCTGTGTTTCCCAAGATTGATTTATCCCATTCAAGTACTAACCGCGCTGCACGTTGCCTCACTGGAGTATCGAGATATATATACACGCACCTACGCTCGCCCCCCTTAAGAAATGTTAAGTGATATAAAAAGTATCGACAATTTGTAGGAGAAAGACACTCTGCGTTCATAATTATATTGACGATTCAAATTAATCTCCCGCCTTTGACAACCCGTGCTGCGTGACGTTACGATGGGGAGACTGGGGAGAAACAACTAAAAATAAAAAAGTTTTAAAATTAAATTCCGCATAACCTGAAACAAAACTTTTGCAGTTTAATGAATGGATGAAAAGTCGAATGAACTTTTACCATCCCCAATAAACAAATTGTACTAGAAACATTAAACATCTTCAATTTAGTAGCACGTGTTTAAATTGTGTATCAATCTGAAACCTTGTAGTAAGTTGAACAGATTCAAAAATGTATTTTTTTCGAAATTTGAATGAAGAATTTGGACGGCTACATCTTCTCCTTGATGGCAACTTGGTAAAGACGTAAGTTAGTAAAATAGTTAAATCGTTATATTTTGATCTGGTCTGCACATAGTTGCTGTATATCCACTTACGATATCCCGTATTATCAATGTTTAGAAACTGAATTTGTTGAGTGCCACAAGCTACCTGATAGCTACAGTTGAGTTACAGATAAATTAATATTAGCAACTTTTATTTTACGCTCCCTTTGCTCCCGTTGCGGGTGGCTATGATTATATGGTAGTTTTACCGAGTTAAAAAAAACTTGTTGGTATTTGTAGTAGCAGTTATTATTCTACTGACAAGTTTTATAACCAGTAATAATTTACCAGTCACCGTTTCCAAGAAAGAAAAGGAGTCATTAGATGAATGTTCTTATTGATTGTTGGTACATTTTTGTTTCTGCGAATTAGTCTGATCAAATGAAAGTATATTATCAACGTAGAACAAACATTTTACTTTGATGTCAGTGTCGATCAATCTTGATTACATAAAGGGAAAAGGAAAAATATAATAATTTCGATTCAAGAGTTCTTCCCACACTGATATTTGCTAAAAACGGTTAATTTAAGTCTTCTAAAAAGTCCCTAGGTATGGTTTATCTCCAAGGTATGGAAATAATATTCCACAACTCACATACAAAATTCGCTTAAATAAGTAACTTTTTCCCATTTTGGTTTCTAGCCACAACTTCCCATTTTAATGCCATCAATGCACCTCCGATGATATTTAGCGATCTGCTAATCCTAATATGTAGTTTCAAATAAAGAAGTTTCCTCTATCCTGCCATTTCTTCTCAATATACTTGGTATCTACAGTAAGGTGGGCCGAAAAACACAAAAATTCTAAAACCAATTCGGGTAAATTTTTAGCCCAATCGGTTAATATCTAGCCAACCCCCCCAAGGCCTTGAAAATGAGGGAAAAGGCCAATTTTTCGATTTTTAACATTTTTCAAATTGACTTTGGACTTTTTTTTATGACTCTTCAATAATGTCTAAACGCGTGTGGCAAAAATTTTCCAAATAATAGTACATTGTAATACAAGTGTGGCAAGGGCTTCATTGCAAAACGATGTATGAAACTTATACGAGTTTTGCAATGAAGCTTGCCACATGTGTGTTACATACTATTTTTTCTACGGTTGTGAAGTTATTTCCATTAAAGTATTTCCAAAATTGTAAATTTATGTAATCGAGGCGTGTGGCAAATTTTTTGCCGCACGGCGTGTGGCAAAGTAACATTTTCTGCACTCATTTTGAAGTTAGAAAGTTTGAATTTTAACAAAATTGTACAAAAAATTCTTGCCGCACGCCGTGTGGCAAAGTGGCACTTTCCGCAGTCATTTTGAAGTTAGAAAATTTGACTTTCAACACAATCGTAGAAAATAGTAGATTGTAATACAAGTGTGGCAAGGGCTTCATTGCAAAACGATGTATGAAAGTAGGAACACGAGCGCAGCGAGTGTTCCTATCATACGAGTTTTGCAATGAAGCTTGCCACACGTGTGTTACATACTATTTTTTCTACGGTTGTGAAGTTATTTCCCTTTTCAAAGTCTTTCCAAAATTTTAAATTTGCTGCTTGTCAGATTTTATTTAAAGTGACATTTTCCGCTGTCATTCTGAAGTAAGAAAATTTGACTTTGTAATTGTAATTCATGTGTAATTAATGCACAATTATAGAATTTAATTGTTATTACCAGTAAGTAATATAAAATTCTTTAAGGTAATCACACTATTTTATTCCGGAGCGCGAAGATGTAATCAAGGCGTGTGGCAAATTCTTTGCCGCACGGCGTGCGGCAAAGTGATATTTTCTGCACTCATTTTGAAGTTAGAAAATTTGACTTTCAGCACAATCGTAGAAAAAATATTTTTCAGTTCCAGAGAAATTAGAAAGGGTTTAGCCGGATAAGCATGACGAGTCGGTCCCCAACTGGCAACCTATATCGAAACTTATGTTTTAACATCGACTTAATGTATGAACGCGATTTATATCTGTTTTGCCGCCGTACTCCGTTTTGACCTTGATATATGGAAAAAAATGAGCGCATGCATGACTATCGTTCAAAGAGACATATCTCGAAAACTAATTGAGCTAGGGAGGTAAATCCAACGGGAGGTTTCAGGTAACCTTAAAGGGTATATTTTATATATTTTTTTGAATTTTTAGAATAATTACGTACATCATTAAAAAATAAATAAAAAATATGATAATTAATATTTCCGTGTTTTCTGTGACTTACAATCACTGAAATAATATATGTTATAATACTTTATATGCACTATTACTAATAAAATTTGCATTAGAAAAAAGTTGGTGGAACACTTCGAAAAAAAAAAATAAAATTCGACACGCACTACATCATATAAGGATACAAACTTGACATGGGACACACATATAAATATTTTATGAATTGGAATTATTATTAGAAGAAAAATTGAATGAAAATATAAATAACTGTCACGTAAATATCTATTTCATACGACGCATAGTGGCATGAACTGTAGTTTTTTCGTTCAAAATGATGTAGAGCACTTCGCAACCGATTGGGATAATTTTTTTTTAAATACTCGTTATTTAATTTCAAAAAACCGTAAGAGAGCCGATTTTTGAATTATGCTAACAAAAATTATTGAGTTTAACCAAAATGTCCATTTTTTATTTGAATGTTAATAAAACTTATAAAGAACATTTTTTTTCTCTAAATCAATTTACATAAATCTTGTTACTCGGGGTGTTTTTGAGGTCGCTGATTATGAAACTGATATCCAAATTGTCATAAACCAACCCACAAGATGGCGGAATCAATGGCGGCTATAAAATGCTAAAAAATTATGAAAAATTAAATATTTTCGTTAAAGTTTATGCTGAGAAGTTCTGAATATTTTTTATAAGTACAAGTTCCAGGAAGAAATTCAAGATGGCAGATCCAATATGGCGGCAATAAGATGATAAAACTAACTTAAAACTAAATTAAACGCATTAAACTAAGAATTATTAAAAAATTTAAGAAGGAACAAATTTTCTGAAATTTTCAAATATATCCAATATGGCTGCCATACATTAATTATCAATCATAAATATGCGATTCAGTCCTCCATTAATTTTAAACATAAGTAGGTCATATTAATATTTATTTTTTTTATCTGCTAATAATATAATAAACACCTAACCAAGAACTTTAAAACAAGAATATTAAACCTAACATAACCTATGCCTAATAGAACCTTAAACCAAGAACTCTATACCTAACATAACCTAAGGCAAGAGTTTTAAACCATGAACTTAAAACCTAACTTAGTGCAAAATTGTTTCTTCATTTATTTTTAAGTTAGTTTTATCATCTTATTGCCGCCATATTGGATCCGCCATTTTGAATTTCTTCCTGGAACTTAAAATTTAGTCTATTTTAACTTAAAAGTACTTATCAGAAATATTCACAACTTCTCGGCATAAACTTTAACAAAAATATTTAATTTTTCATCATTTTTTAGCATTTTATAGCCGCCCTTTTGTAGGCTGGTTTATGACAATTTGGATATCAAATTCGTAATCAGCGACCTCAAAAATCCCCCGAGCAACAAGATTTATGTAAATTGGATAAGAACAATTTTTTTTTTTGTAAGTTTTATTAAGATTTAAATACAAAATGGACATTTTGGCGAAGCTCAACAATTTTGGTTAGCATAATTAAAAAATCGACTCTCTTACGTTTTTTTGAAATTAAATAACGAGTATTTAAAAAAATATATCCCAATCTGTTGCGAAGTGCTCTAAATAATTTTGAACGAAAAAATTACGATTTGTGCCACTGTGCTGTATGAAATAGATATTTACGTGACAATTATTTATATTTTCATTCAATTTATCTTCTAACAATAATTCCAATTCATAAAATATTTATATGCGTGTCCCATGTCAAGTCGGTATCCTTATATGATGTAGTGCGCGTTGAATTTTATTTTTTTTCGAAGTGTTGCACCAACTTTTTTCTAACGCAACTTTTATGAGTAATAGTGCATATAAAGTATTACAACATATATTATTTCAGTGATTGTAAGTCACAGAGAACATGGAAATATTAATTATTATATTTTTTATTTATTTTTTAATGATGTGCGTAATTATTCTAAAAATTCAAAAAAAATATAGAATATACTCATTAAGGTTATCTGAACCCCCCCCGTTGGTTTTACCTCTCTAGCTCAATTAATTTCCGAGATATATCTCTTTGAACGATAGTGATGCATGCGCTCATTTTTTTCCATATCTCAAGGTCAAAGCGGAGTACGGCGGAAAAACACATATAAATCGCGTTCATACATCAAGTCGATATTAAAACATAAGTTTCGATATAGGTTGCCATTTGGGGGCCGACTTGTCATGCATATCCGGCTAAACCCTTTGTCACTAAAACGTAGAATTTGACGAAATAAGGTTTTTTGTATAAAATTTCTAACTTCCCTGGAACTGAAAAATATTTTATTCGGAAAACTTTTGCTACACGCGTTTGGACATGAGTCATAAAAAATTTCAAATGCCAATTTGAAGAATATTAAAAATCGAAAAATTGGTCTTTCATTTTTGTTCTTACCGCTTTTGACGTAAGTGCCATAGTTTCTAAATACTTCGTCTTATAAACGTTCGGACGCCACCTTTATACTTCCAGATCTCCGAAACCATTAACTCTACAGAAATTAGAAAAAAACAAAATTCATCCTAAATTTATCTTGTCTCTAGCATGTTTTCGCTCAATGTACTACTTTTTGAGTTATTTGACGAATATTGTTCCTTTTTTTAAGCTAAAATCCCAATTTTCAAGTCGTTATAACTTAAAGATTATCAATTTTTATGAAAAGTTGCATAAACCCTTTTCTTCTTAAAATTGCATTTTATTTCACCTCCAATGTTTTTAATTACTAAATCTCGACTGTCGCCTGATCAGCATCTACAAAATGACGTCACGCGAAGCTCCGCCCCGTTTTCGCGCGGTCCAACTTTGGTAATTTATTTAAGGGCCTAAACGTCCGAATAAAAACCTGAAAATTTGGGAATTGCCTTAAAAAAGTGTTCTGGTTTCGATTTCAAAAATAAGAAAAATGCTGAACGGGCCTATTCACCATATTTACTGAGATATTCGAATTAAACTTTAGTACGTTTATGCGAAGTAATCGTCCAATAATTATAACACTGAAAATATGAGGTCTATCCGACAAGTAGTTTCAGAAATATAGTGCTTTAAACATTAACCGATGCTGTTGACGTCATTTAATCCGAAAGTCTGTCTTGAAGTTGAGTTTACGCTGTTAGAACCCGGCTATTTAAAATCAGATTTGTCTAATCTGCCAGAGATGGTAATTTGGAGACTATTGGAGTACTTAAACACAATGGGTATGTAGCATATAAGTGCCGAACAGAGGGGAATGAAAATGCAGCTAGGAATGAATGACGTCACGCAGCGTCGACGTTCTTGATTAATTTTAAAGCTTATAGAGATTCTAGAATGTTCTGGTTTTTTGCATTTCGCTCTAAAATTAAGAGATCTTTTGGAAAATGTGGAAAGAAAAAACATGGAAAATGAAAATGGAAAATGATGCAAAGAGGGCTTCTCCTTTTTATTATTATTATTATTTTCTTTAGGTACTTTTGTATCTTAATAACAGTGCTGGGCTCACTGAACCATTCGTGTACAAACGAGGTGATCAAAGGTCTAGAACTTTTCTGATCAGATTTGCTGCTCCAAATAATGCCGCTTTCTGGATGACTCGCTTATGAAGTCTTTCATTGCATCTTTGCAGCTCTTGCTAACCAGCCCATTTGTTCAGATGACCACTGGTACTACATTGATTGCGTCAAACGGTACATATGTTTAAGTTCTGTTGCCAATGGTTGGTATTTTATTTTATTATTATTATTTATTATTATTGACTGGTCTATTTTTCGTACGACTCGCAGGAGTCATATTTAAAGTCCTCAAAGCAGTTACTTCAACACATTGATTTTATTGATTATTAGTCACAGAAAAACTTCCAAATATTATAAATATAACTATAATATGAGTGAGATATGACCAACACATCTTCCATTAAATAATATCTTGCAGCAGTAAGCGTAAGAAATAGTGGAAGTAGGTGTAGGCAATCGATATTACACAAACAAAACGAAACTTTTATATTCGGGAAACCCAACGAAAGGTCTGGCATGCTTTTACGAATTGATAACGTGAATATTCACTGCAGATCAAACAAGAATGTTCGTATTAGCCTTTACTTATTACAGCAGAAGCGAGGACGGCTACTGCAAATAAAAGGAACACCATATTTTAATGCATAGTTCCGGACATATCAATATGCGGGTCATTTATTTAACTCAGTGCAGTACGGTTTGAAAAATAGTACGAACTAGATTATTCAGTTCTAGTATTGTGAGATATTAATAGAAGATTTCTATTGGAATCAATAATTCAACTTAGATAGATGTTTATAGGTGTTAAGTCATTTACAAGAAATGTATCCACAAGTCAAAATTAAATATAATATATACAGTGTGTCCCACTTAAGCGATTTTTATGTTTTTTTTTTAATATGTAGATCTCGCAAAAAGACATTAGAGACATGTTCCGTTAATTCCGGAACTCAAAACCACGGCCAACTACGACTATTGTTTAAATGCGAAATATTGAGAAGTACTATTAGGGATTTTTTTCAAAATATTGGAACGGATTCTTATTCAGGGACCACCTATATACCTATTGTACCAATTTTTGTCGTGATAGTAATACAGGGTGGCCCAAAACATTAAAAATAAGTTTTTAAAATAACCGCAATTTAAATTAAAAAAACATTACTTTTGTATTATTTAAATTATTTATTGATAAAATTATTAATATTATTATTTAAATTTTCATTTATTTTGAAATTTTATAAATAATTACCATAAACCTGTAATTTTTTTTTTGATTTTTAGATTTGTAAGAAACAGCGGTTTGTGTTATTAAAACTTGTGTGTACAACAACAAATGTTAGTTGAAAAATGGATGTCGCTGACACTGTTTAAGTAGCATCTTAGTCCTTTGATAAACGACTAAAACAACATAGTTATTATGTATTATTAGAATAATGGCTCATTACAAGAAAAATTACTGGGAATTAATGGAAATTATGCGATTAGTTAATTAACCAATTAATTAATTGTGCTAAATTTTAATAATACAAACCGCTCAGGTTCTTACAAATCTAAAAATCTAAAAAAAATTTACAGGTTTATGGTAATTGTTTATAAAATTTCAAAATAAATGAAAACTTAAATAATAATAATAATAATAATTTTATCAATAAATAATTTAAATAATACCAAAGTAATGTGTTTTTTGACTTTAAATTTCGTTATTTTAAAAAGTTATTTTTAATATTTTGGGCCACCCTGTATTACTATCACGACAAAAATTGGTACAATAGGTATATACAGTGTGACCCATTTCAAGTGGAAACACCTTCATAATTTAGTTATTGGTAATATAATTTCAACCAAATTTGGATCGGTATCAAAGATCTTTAATATTTCTTTTTTGAGTAAAACAAAACTTATTTCAGTCAGTGGCGTGCATTTTTATTAAGAAAAAAAGGGTCGACTTTTCGAGAAGTCATATTTTTATTGAAAAACTAATGCGATATTATTGATCAGCATGCTGTAGAACCGCTATATCTAGAATTTAACATTTTGATTTTTGATTTTCGAATTACGGTCCCCTTAAAATTACTTATTTTAAACATTAAATAATCAATAAATTAGTAAAGAAATTTTTTTCGAAACAAAATCATTGTTTATTTTCTCTTTAAATTCACTTTTTCTAGTATCCCATATCATCGAAACTTTCAAATTTCGAAGGCCAAGAATTTTCATTGAAAAATTTAAATTAATTTAAATTTTAAAAAATAATAAATTTTAATTTAATTTAAATTATTCGGGCATTAAGGATAACCGAATTTGAAAGAATCCATGATGTAGGGTGATAGAAAAAATGAATTTACAGAGAAAATAAAGAATGGCTTTCTTTCGAAAAAAGATTCGTTACCAATTTATTGAATATTTAATGTTTAAAATAGGCAATTTTAAGTGGGCCGTAATTCGAAAACCAAAAATCAAAATGTTGTTAATTCGTTGTTCCACAGCATGCTGATCAATAAATATTGCATTAGTTTTTCAACAAAAAAACGCCTAACATGATTTCTCGAAAAATCGACCATTTTTTTCTTAATAAAAATGCACGCCACTGACTGAAATAAGTTTTGTTTTACTCAAAAAAGAAATATTAAGGATCTTTGATACCGATCCAAATTTGGTTGAAATTGGAAGACCAATAACCGAGTTACGAAGGTGTTTCCACTTGAAATAGGTCACACTGTAGGTGGTCCTGAATAAGAATCCGTTCTAATATTTTGAAAAAAAAAACCCTAATAGTACTTCTCGATATTTTGCACTTAAACAATGGTCGTAGTTGGCCGTGGCTCTGAGTTCCGGAATTAACGGAACATATTTCTAATGTCTTTTTGCGAGACCTATATATTTAAAAAAAAAAAACATAAAAATCGGTTCATAAATAAAAATTTTTCAGGGGTAGCTAGTCCTTAAGTAGGATACGCTGTATAAGTAAATTATGTAAAAATCATATATACGAACAAAGATAACAGCCCCACAAAAGAAAAAAAAAGTTCAAAGCAGCGAATCAGACCCATGTATTCCTATGTATTTTCGGTCGCTGAATCCGAATCCGGGGTCAAAAAAAATCGTACACCCCCAAAATCATAAGCTAGAGCCAAAAAACACCCCTGAAATGGGGTAAAAAGAATATTAAGCTACGAGAATAGTTGTTACATCTTAATCAATCGAGTTATACAAATCAAGATTAAACTGCAGCGTACATACAATAGATATGAAACACACCCCCAGGGAGGGGGCTAGTTTTCGCCCCTCCCTGGGGCTAGTTTTCGCCCCCATATATAAAGATATCAATTCAAAAACAGCAATGACTGCTGAAAAAGCTCAAAATGTCTAAGTTTTGTTAAAGTGATAAGAAACTGCATCAGGTCCGACGTAATATTCATAAGCTGCCCCTATAGAGTTGAGAACAACCACCCCCAAGTTTAAAGGACACGAGAAAAACAAGAAAAAACGTAAAATGCAACAGGATTTCTATTCTCATGCTATGATTGGCTGAAATTGCGTAGTACTCTAAAATAGAATTAGAAACTTACGTACCATCAACATTCTACAGTGTCAACCCTCAGAGGGTGTGAAAACTACCCCCCATGTAAGGTTTGACTATAAAAAGTTACAGTGACTTCTATAAAAAATCGAAACACCTGTGTTGTCTGGAAGAGAGAAGAAACTAGACTATATTCGACGCTGTGCTTGAAAATCATCCCCACGGGGTTGAGAGACGCCACCTCTATAAAAAAAAACTATGGAAATGAAACGAATAAGCAACAGTATAGCTTTTTCGTTACATCTTGAATTACGGTAGTTTACATCCTTTCTGGGGGTGTTACTTAATAACGTTTATAGGACATGAGTTCAAACTCTAAGTGTGCAACGCGATTTTTGCCAATCACAGCATCCATAAAAATGTAAATCCGGTTAGTTTCCCTCTGTTTTTTCAGCATCCTACAGATATAGGGTTGCGAGATACCCCGTGGGGGTGGTTTTCAAGGACATCGTCGAACATAGTCTAGTTTCTTCTCTCTTCCACACAACGCAGGTGTTTCGAACTTTTATAGAAGTCGCTGTAACTTTTTATAGTTAAATCTTACATAGGGGGTAGTTTTCACACCCTCTGAGGGTTGACATAAACATAAAACATAAACATAAACAGTATAGGATGTTGATGGTACGTAAGTTTCTGGTTCTATTTGAGAGTACTACGTAATTTCAGTCAATCATAGCATCCATGAAAATAGAAATCCTGTTGGATTTTATGTTTTTTCTTGTTTTTCTCGTGTCCTCGTGAACTTAAAGGTGGTTGTTCTCAACCCTATAGGGGCAGTTTATGAAGACTACGTCGGACCTGATGTAGTTTCTTAACACTTTAACAAAACTTAGAAATTTCGATCTTTTTCAGCAGTCATTGCTGTTTTGAATCGATTTTTTATATATGGAGGCTAGTTTTCGCCCCTCTCTGGGGGTGTGTTTCATATCTATTGTATGTACGCTGCTGTTTAACCTTAATTTGTATAATTCGATTGATTAAGAAGTAACAACTATTCTGGTAGCTTAATCTTCTTTTTATCCCATTTCAGGGGTGTTTTTTGGCTCTAGCTAATGATTTTGGGGGTGTACGATTTTTTTTGACCCCGGATTCAGATTCAGCGACCGAAAATACATAGGGCTACATGGGTCTGGTTCGCTGCTTTGAACTTTTATTTTTTTTTGTGGGGCTGTGTAATATATAAATATAAAATAAAAGCATAAAATATTCAATATAATACGATGCCACAATAAAAAAAAAATAATAAAAACGTTTAGAAAACAAACAATATAGACACAAAAAGATTTCAGATAAATATGTTTCCACGTCAATGAGATATGTATTCATCAACGCTATAGAAAACTTCTCCTATCAGAAATGCTCTTGGTTTTCTTTTGAATAAGTCAAGAGTATTTATTGATTTTAACTCATCTGGAAGTATGTTGAAATAGGTAATTCCACAGTAACTCGGTGACCTTTCATAGAATTAATGGTAATGTTTTTCCGCGTAGAGCTTATATTTATTCCTAGTGCTATACTCGTGAATATCCCTCACATTTAGTTAGTCCATTTTCGTTCTTATAGATATAAATTAATATTTTATAAAGATAAATGACGGTTAGCGTAAGAATATTTTTGGAGTGAAAAATTTGCCTACACGAGAGTAAATATTTCAAGTTAAAAATTATTGGAATTACTCGCTTTTGAATTAAAAATAGTCTATTCGCCAAAGGTGATGAGCCCCATACTACAATATTGTAGGTTAAGTGCAAGAAATGTAGTATTTTTGAGTATCTCAATATAACCATTGTCGATGGAAAAAGTAAAATTTTTGCTTCGTTTCCGTGGACTTAAAAATTCTGTAAAGCAACAGTCATAGTCATATTAATGATTAAATTGTTTTTATACTCTACGAATAATTTCCGATTCGCATTTATCACTAATAATTAAAGATGTATCATCAGCGTTCATAAAGATATTGCACTCGCTTAGATAGTCAAGTAAGTCGTTGACATATAAAAGAAAAACGAGTGGACCCAGGACACTACCTTGTGGAGTGCCAAGTTCAGTCAGTATCATAGCTCTCTAAAAAAACGTCGGCATATTTAACAATAAATTTTCTATTTTCAAGATAGGATACTATAAGAGAGAGGCATTTCCTCTAGGGATGGGACGGATGTGCTTTTGGCCGGATAACCGGATACAGTATATCCGGCCAGTTCAAAATCCGGTCCGGCCGGATATCTTGCTTTTTCAAGCAGTCGCTTTATCTACGAGCAGGTCGCGATATTTACAATTAAATTCAAGTCGCACCCGTATTGTCCTGTCCTGCCAATCTTGCACATTGCTGCAAGTAATTGTAATTACACGAAATGCGCATGGTACACCAGAACATAACTAATAATAATAATTAATAATAAATATTTATATGTGTGTACTTGGTTCTATCCACAGTTATTATACTCTTCGCAAAAACGAAGAGTATATTGTATTTGATCGGCACATTTCTAAAATCGTAAATATCGCTCGTAGAGAAAAATTTTTTATATCATTGTGTTAGTGAACGAATTCTGAACAACTTTCAAAATGTCCGTCTGTCCGTCCGTCTGTCCGTCCGTCACGTTTCTTGTAAGCACGATAACTTAAGAAAGAAAAGTCCGATTGTATTGAAATTTGGAAAGTAAGTTAGTGGTAGGTAGAGGAAGAACCCTATTGTTTTTGAAGAAAATCGATCAGTAAATAAAAAAGTTATTAATTATTTAATACTAAAAAAAAATATTCTCATAATTTTTGTCGCTTGTACTTAAATAGAAATCTTGCGAAATGTTATCTCCATAAACTTTTGCCTTGCAATCCTAAGATCGTGTGTTCGAATCCCACACAGTTTGGATTTTTTTTTCATTTTTTTTTTCATTTTTTTTTCATTTTTTTTTTTCATATAATTTTTTTCACAACAAAGATGGTATCACAAAATTTAGTATGCCCAAAAACTAACGTTATTTACAAGAAAACTGCGAAGAGTATCCTATAGAATGTGTAACAATTATATAAAAACTCAGTAAATTGGCGAAGAGTACATTTTTAGCTTGCTTTGTTTTTGTATTTATTATACTCTTCGCAAATACTAAAAACAAAGAGTATATTGCATTTGATCAGCACATTTCTAAAACCGTAAATATCGCTCGCAGACAAAAAATTTTCATATTGTGTTAGTGAACGAATTCTGAACAACTTTCAACATGTCCGTCCGTCCGTCACGTTTCTTGTAAGCACGATAACTCAAGAAAGAAAAATCCGATTGTACTGAAATTTGGAGAGTAAGTTAGTGTTAGCTAGAGGAAGTACCTTATTGTTTTTGAACAATCGATCGGCAAATAAAAATGTTATTGATTTAAAAAAAATTTGTTTTTCGATTTTTATGTTTTTGTAATTGAATATAAATCTGGTGGAATGATATTTCATTTTAATATCCAAATATTTATATATTTTACAAATATACATTTCATAACGTAATATACAACCGTGAAAATATGATTTTAGCTCGTGTAATGTAAAAATTTACATTTTTTTAGGTGTAAGGTGGTGGTGTAGTTCTTACGCTTTTGACTCGGAATTCAAATGGGAATCCAAACGGGTTCGAAACCCAGATGGGGTTTGGAATGGTTTTTTTTTTAATTTTTACTTTATTTTACACTGTCTTACTAACTTCGTTGGTTCGTAAAATTAAAAATATCTAAAACTAACATTATTTACAAAAAATGCAGAGTATCCTATAAAATGTGTAACAATTATATAAAAACTTCAGTGAACAGGCGAAGAGTACGTTTTTAACTTGTTAATATTATGATTTTCTAAAGAACTTCATTCTCAGAAGAACCAGTAACTAGAATCTGTCTTTTGAAATTACATGCATTTTGTGTAATTACACATCAAATTAAAAAAAAAAGTAATTTCTCGCGATCGTTAGTAGTTGCTGTTTTTGTCATTAGCAATACAATGGAGAAAAATAGCTATACATATCTCTACCACCACTATTGTATTCGCGAAAAATTTGGTCTTAGGCCAGTAATATATTTTCTTGCACCCTGAATGGGTCTTTGTCCAGAGCGAGGTCAAACTATGCCTACGATTTTTTTTGATTTTTTGATCTTTTGTTTTCAATGTTATTTAATATATTATATATCCATATTATCGATATGTAGACCTATTTAAGAATTTAAGACATTTTTTTATATTTGTTATTTATTTTGATTGTAGTTTCTAGTTCATTGATAATTTTATAAATATTTTGATATATAACTGACAATTAATAAATAACATTTACGTTTCATGCATTTTGAACAGTTTTTATTTGGCCGGATGTTGACCGGATATTTTTTCATATCCGGCCAGAGCCGAATATCCGGTTTGGAAGCCGGATTGGCCGGATGCAGTAGCCGGACCGGATATCCGTCCCATCCCTAATTTCCTCGAATACCAAGTTTACTTAATTTCATCGAAACAAATCTACTATCTATGGTATCGAAAGCTCTAGACAGATCAAAGAATAACCCAACTAGGTTTTCGGATTCGTCGAGTTTACCTAAAATGTGCTGAATAAATTCGGTAGTAGCAATTTCGGTCGATAGGTTTTTTCTGAAGCCAAACTGACATTTAGTAAACAAATTGTGTTGGTTTAAGTAAGAATTTAAGTTTTCGAAGATTGCAATTATAATGATTTTAGAGAAGATACTTAACATTGCAATTGGCCTACGGTTATCTATATCCTGCACGTCACCCTTTTTAGGAGTTAATTTAGTTTGAGTATGCACACTGTATTGACATTACTTCTGTGTTGTTACTTCTCATGCACAAGAAAAAAAGAACCTGTGTTGATAAAAATTATTTTTGGCCAATAGTAGAGTAGGGAAATTTTTCCTCTAGTTGGCCTGTCTTGATCTTGCTTTCAAAAAGTTAAAGACTGTACTTAAAGAGTGTACTTTTTATACTTACCTATATTCTTCTTTAAGTTATATCAAAAATTATTTGAAAACATTTTTTTGGCCTTTAACTTAATATAATAAAAAAGGAATTTTTTTTTCAAAATTCGCGCTCCGAGGATTTGTTGGAATTTCGGTAAGCTTTAATTTAAAAAAAATTGTTCATTTCCGACAAGATTGCGCTCTCTAGCCATTTTTTTGGGATTTAGCTTAATTTAATAAAAAGGATTTTTTTTTCAAAATTCGGGCTAAGAGGATTTGTTGGAATGTCGGTAAGCTTTAATTAAAAAAAAAATGTTCATTTCCGACCAGATCTGCGCTCTCTAGAGCCATTTTTGAACCAAAAAACTCAGTTTGGGACCACTGTGCATAGGCCAAAATTGATCTTATCAACCCAGGTGCTTTATATTAATTTAGTTGTACGTTGCTTTCTGTATCGATGCATTTAAAAAAAAAAACACCCTGTATCATCGAGTTGTAAGTGAACTTTAGTCTTTTGAGAAGCTAGATTTCCGACTAAACCGTTTGAATTATGATCGGGATTAAATTATACGTTGACTCTGTAATGTAGTGCATTTCACAGAACTCAATTTCTATACAGTTGTTATTCAGATTTATCGCATCCGCCACTGGCGGCTTACTATGCAACGGAGGATTACGTTGTCACAGTTACTGTTACTGATGACCAATTCTATTATTACTTCCAATCGTTTTCACAGCGGTTTTCTCCATTTCACAAGCCATTGTAAACAGAACGCCATAATCGAATTTAAATTAAACCTATACAATTTATTTACAAAGGCTCCATTTTTCAATTATTCGTCCTGGTAATTGTGAATTTTATTTTTTTTATTTGGGTCAAAGCGAAACGGGCATCGAAAATTCTCAATGTAATATTTACATTATTCACTAGATGTGACTGTATGTTTGTTTAGTAGCTGGCGGCGATAGTCCTTCTAAAACATTACTAATACTTCTATTTATTAAGTAGTTGTTTTCCAGTCACTGTACATCTTAGCTAAACAAGTTATGATCATATGACTGGTTCGAGAAATTCATGAATACATATCATAATTCTAGGGAAAATGACAGTAAAAGATAGGCTCTGACAATTAATTATCTTTATTTACTTGCTTTTATCATGATTAGAGAATATAGACAGGCTCATTTAGTGATATTTTACTTTATAATTTATTTCTGCATTTTCCGTAAGTATTCAACGCTTTAAGAATATAATGAAATAATTAGGCCGCTAGCGTTAATATTAACCCTAATATTTGATTTCAAATTCATAACATATTTGATACGGCCGACGGCGCGGATGATGTCACGCCACTCCACTGGTTCTATGAGTTATGCGATTATATTCAGTTTAAGCGTTGAGTGGTAGGACTTATCACTCAACGGTTTAAGAGATTCCGTTGTACACTGTGCGGGTAGGGTTGCTAAGCGTCCGGCTTTAGCCGGACATGTTTGGCTTTTTACGGTTTCGTTCGGCTAAAAATTAACATGCCCGGCTTTTTGCCTAAGGCTCTAAAAATCATTTAAAATAAAAATTTGTTAAAATACACGCATAAAACAGAAGGCACTGTGAAAAACTCAATGCCAGACAAAGCTTTGAAGCATTAAATATTCAAATGCAATATTTTATATGATTAGAATTAGTTATTCAGTTTTTTTTTGTGATAACCTTACCAAAGTTTCATTTGATATAAATTTGTATGAATTAGTTTCATACGTGATTTTTTCGTTTCTAGTCGCTTCTCTATAGATACATTCTATTGTTTTGCGATGACTTTTCTGTTCCTATGTAACAAATGTTTATTTTTAAATTAATCAAGTTTAATAAAGATATTAAAAAACTGATTTTGTGTTTGTTATTTTTTATGGCGAACGAATGCTGTTCGGCTTTTTGTGCCAAATGTCCGGCCAAAATAAGTAAAGTTCGGCTTTTAGAATTTTAGGCCTGGCATGTGCGAGTGTGGTGTTATATTTTGTTATTTAACTAATTTTATTCTGTTCTATGAGGCTGATTCCAACAGTTTGCCATGTGCAGACATTTTTATGGTTATGGAATATTTTAATAATAATAAAGATTACGTAAGTGCTGAAATAAGGTGCTAGTTACAGAGGTAAGTTAACTAGATAGATATCTACTTTAATAAAGTTTACCGAATGTATCTGATTTTGAGGTCAGCCAGACAAAATTACGGAGATAACGCTGTTGGTTATGTACTAATAAAAGGTATTTTATAATACATATAATTTTCCATATCCTCTTCAGGCTACAAATTTTATTATCGTACAATGTTTAATAATAACCTTTTACACTACACTTTATCCTCACAACAATATTTTTCCCCTTTATTATTAACAAATTTCTCCCCGTGAATAGCTTGCTGCCACAAATTTCTCATACTTTCATCACTTACTTGGTAATGAAATAAATATTTTATTGTGAGTAGACACTGCTGTACTTTTACAGTCTGGAAGTCAGGGTTGGAAAAAAAACAGTTTTTTTTCATTTTAAACAAAAAAAACAGTTTTTTTTGTTTTGAACAGTTTTTTTTGTTTAAAACAGGTTTTTTTTAAGTTTTAAATGGTATGTTTAAAACATGTTTAAAACAGGTTTAAAACGTTTAAAACTATATTCAATTAAAATTAAATGGTGTCAGGCACACTATGTCTGCTACTACTATAGTAGGGCCAAAAAGTGTAGTCAGTAGAGGAATGCGAGTACGGGCTCCTAAAAGTGGAGCGGCACGTGTTTAGAATACGTATAATACGGCAGTGTGCGCCGGCTGAGAGCGGGCCGCTCCACTTTTAGGAGCCCGTACTCGCATTCCTCTACTGACTACACTTTTTGGCCCTACTATAGTTGATGTTAGATGGCGCTCTTAAACGGATTTTACAGCGCTCTGCAAATAAAATGCTCAGTTTAGCGCACGTGACCACTATATCGGAATTATTTATCGGAATGGACCATCATCGGCACTTTTCTTGCTTTTCCAAAAACTCCAAAATAATATATTTATTTAAAACATCGCACTATGTTTTAAACTATGTTTTAAACAAGTAGTTAAGTAAGGCCGAAATGAGACCAAACCCGTCAGTAGAGTAGCAATCAGAGTTCTGTGTGACGTCATCATTCCGGAAGCCCCGCGGGGGCGCGCAGGTGCTAGATGATAGATCCTATTATCTAGGTTGTAGTGTGAGGTGGGATCTTCTTAGATGATAGGTCCTAGGACCTAATGGGAGGGGGGAGATGGGAGATCCAATCCCTGAGCTTAGATAAGAGATTATATCTAAAAGGACGTGGCTAAGAGTATACAGGGTGTGTCAAAAATAAGATGGCTGCCGTTTATTGTTTATAGTTATTGGCGAATAGTATTGCATGTTTACGTTAGTGAGCGTTAAGAAAATGGCTACTGACGTCCATCATTGAGATTAAATAGACAAGTCTTATATATGGAATAAATATTCATTTACTTCTATATGTTAAGATTTGAATGTAAAACTGCGGTCAAATGCAGAGACGTTATCGGATTCCAGGAAATTGTTAATGTAAATAAATGCGACTGTCTACGGCTATATGTATATTTAAAACGTGATTAATTACCTTTAGATAACTACAGCGGCTAGATCAAAGGAAATATCGAGACCCAATATAAACGCTTTTCAGACAAGTCTCTTTAGCCTGAGTTTTATATAAGATAAATATTCATTCGCTTCTCTACGTTTAGATTTCAATTTAATAAGAATATAATGCAGAGCCGTTATCGGATTCCGAGAAATTGTTAATGTAAACAAATGAAATCATTTCTGATAGCCTACTAACATAAGATAGGTATACGGTAAAGATGCATGCGAAGAATTTTGTGTCTTACAATACATGGTTTCTTATGGGAATATGTAGCCACCCCGCAGCGATATAGCAATTTAACATTGTTTTATATGTAAAAGACGAACAGATTATGAAAATTCGGGGGCCTTTTAGAAATCGTTCACTGCAAAGTCACGTGACCCTCGACCGCCGAGTATAAAAGCAGCGTCATCTCCCCACCTCGATCATTAGCTGTTTATCTCTCGCGGTGAACGGTTGTCTAATTGAAACAGTATGTCGTCTACCGAGACCGTATCTAAACTCAGTACTGATATAATTAATTTAACTAAAAAATCATTGCTGCTCTTAAAGACCGATGATGAAATCAACCAACATATTTCGATAATTAATAGCAATATTAAACTAGTAGCCAAGGCAATTAAAATCAAAATTCATATCGATAATAAAGGTGAAAATATATTTAAATTGGAAAATAATTTAGCGCTTTTAAAATACTACCGAGAGCAATTGAAAAAATTAAAATTAAACAATAAAATATTAGGCGGTTCCTTAAAGCCGGCAGCACGAAAATATTTAGTATATCAAGAGGTAGAATCTTGTTTTAAAAATCGTGTTAAGTCCGGTATAATAACTAACGTACAAATTAAAGAACCGGTATTATTTTTTAAAAAAGCGTTTAGGAGCTTCTCTATTCAAATTAAAAAATGTTTAAAAGATGGGCTAATTAAAGTAAATGTTATTTTTGAATGTAACTTCGTACAGCCTACTAATGGCACAGTGGAATTAAAAACATTTGCTACAAGGAACACCGTGATAGACTTAAATACGGATTTAAAGGAATGGTATAGAGAAAATGTATCCGAACGGTTATTGAAACATCTAGAAGACTTTCAAGGAAAAGATTCAGGCTGGGCCTTATCGGAAATTATCGGGCTAAGAGTAAATGTTAATAAATATTGTCCTATAACAGTGGGATTATCAACATATGCTGAAATGCCAAGCTTTATAAAAAATAAAATGTGTGTTGTTAACGTTAAAAATAATGATGAATATTGCTTCTTATGGTCAGTAGTTTCGGCATTATACCCCGCTAAAAATCATGTTGATAGAATTGTTTCATATCCTCATTTTAAGGAAGTTTTAAAATATGACGGCATCGAATTTCCGATGGAATTAAGAAATATTAAAAAATTCGAACGCTTAAATGATATTTCGATAAACGTATACACCGTAGTTAAAAGGGAAGTTTTACCGGTATGTTTAAGTAAATACAGTTATGAACGCGTCGTAAATTTATTAATGATTCCTACGAATTCTGCCGATAATTTTACTGATGCTACGCAATATCATTTTGCTTGGATAAAGAATATGTCCCGATTATTATCTAAACAATTATCTTCACACGGACATGAAAAATTTATCTGCAACCGATGTCTTAATCATTTCTCTACTCAAGAACTTCTAGACCGACATTCAAATGATTGTAATTCGAAAACTAATACATGCAAAATTGAATTACCCGACGAGGATGAAAAGTTTTTAAAATTTAAAAATTACCGATATAAAGAAAGGGTACCGTTCGCTATTTATGCCGATTTCGAATGTATCTTAGAGGACTGTGATGCTAACACGAATCAAAATACGCAAAATTACCAGAAACATACGGCTTTTAGCGTCGCGTATTACTTAAAATGTTCCTATGATGACAGTCTATCTCAATTTAAAATGTACCGAGGCGCCGACTGTCAGTACTGGTTTGTTAAAGAACTTGAAAAAATTTCAGACCGAGTTAATGTAATCATGTCCGACATAAAACCTATGGAATCGTTAAACGAGACACAAAAAAATGAATTCGATCTCGCGCAGGTCTGTCATATCTGTGAGGGGTCCTTCAAAGAGACGGACATTAAAGTAGCCGATCACAATCATTTAACTGGGTACTATAGGGGACCGGCGCATATGAGATGTAACATTAATTATCAAGATAGTCACGTGATTCCGGTTATATTTCATTGTTTATCGGGTTACGATGGCCACCTGATAATCAAACAGCTAGCAACGGCATTTGACGGACAAATTTCATTATTACCGATTAATAAGGAAAAATACATTTCTTTCACTAAACGAGTTAAAGATACGAAAATTAAACTAAGATTTATTGATTCGTTTAGGTTTATGGCAGACAAAATCGAAAAACTAGCTTCCTATCTCGACGATGACCAGAAACGAATCACTAAATCGTACTGTAATAATGATGAACAATTTCAATTATTAACGCGGAAAGGTGTTTTTCCTTATGATTATTTAAATTCTTGGGAAAAATTAGACGAGACATCTCTACCGGCTAAAGAAGAATTTTACAGTAAACTGACAGACGAAAACATAACAGAGGACGATTATAACCACGCTATGAATATCTGGAATAAATTCGATATTAAGACATTAGGGAATATTCCGATATATATTTAAAAACAGATGTATTACTGCTAGCTGATATATTTGAAAATTTCCGCGAGACATGCATACAGACGTACGGACTTGACGCTTTAAATTATTATACTGCTCCGGGGCTGGCATTCGACGCGATGTTAAAAATAACTAAAGAAAATTTAGAGCTTCTCACAGACATTGATATGATACTGATGATCGAAAAAGGCGTGAGAGGCGGTGTAGCGCAGGTATCTAACAGATATTCGAAAGCTAACAACAAGTACATGGGGGATGCGTTTAATCCCGACGAAAGAGAGACTCACATCATGTACTTTGACATCAATAACATGTATGGAGCCGGGATGTCTGTTCCGCTACCTACAGGTGCTTTCGAGTGGGTGCCCGTCGAACAATTTTATGCCTTAGATATTCCAAATTTATCGGACGAGTCAGACATCGGTTATATTTTGGAAGTAGATATCGAGTATCCACTTGAATTACATGAGCTGCATAAGGATCTCCCGATGTGTCCAGAACATATGGTGCCGCCCGGTTCAAAACATTCAAAATTAATGACCACTCTGTTAGATAAAACGCGATATGTAATGCATTATAGGACTTTAAAAAAATGTTTAGAACGCGGATTAAAACTCAAGACGGTACATAGAATTTTAAAATTTAAACAGTCGCGATGGCTAAAGAAATACATTGATTTAAATACGGATTTACGAAAACAGGCAAGTAACGAGTTTCAGAAAAATTTCTATAAGCTAATGAACAATGCGGTGTTCGGAAAGACAATGGAGAATGTCCGCAAGCACAAAGATGTTAAATTGGTAACTAAATGGGAGGGGAGATGGGGCGCCAAGTCTCTGCTCGCGAAACCGAACTTTCACAGTTCGACTGTCTTCGGCGAGGATATGATTATTATTGAAATGAATCGACTAAAAATTAAATTCGATAAGCCAATATATGTGGGGTTCGCCATTTTAGATCTTTCAAAAATTATTCTTTACGATTTTCATTATGATTATATTAAAAAAGAATTCGGTGAGCAAGCCAAACTACTTTACACGGACACAGACAGTTTAATTTACGAATTTAGCGACGTTGATATATACAAGTACATTAAAAAAGACATCCATCAGTTCGACACATCGGATTATCCTGTAGACAATGTCTACGGAATACCTCATGCAAATAAGAAGGTACTAGGCGTAATGAAAGACGAATGTCAAGGGCGCGTAATGACAGAATTCGTAGGACTCCGTGCAAAAATGTATAGTTATAAAGTGGAGGGTGTGTCGGTAAATAAAAAAATCAAGGGTCTCTCGCGTTCAGTAATCAGAAAAATTACATTTGAAGACTTTACGAATTGTCTATTTAATAAAGAAATTTTGACCAAAGAGCAGCGATTAATTCGATCAAAGAAACATGAAATATATACTATCAAACAGAATAAGGTGGCACTCAGTCCGTATGATGATAAAAGAATTATAAATTATATAAATACCGATACGAAACCTTGGGGATATAATTTCCAACAAGTCTCGGCTCGTCAGATGACGTCATCGACGCAGTGAAGCGCTTGGCAGTAACCGTTCGGATTCATTTACTTTAGAGACTTTGATCGCGATGGACGGGTTAGAAAAAGAATTGCAGTACAAGCTTGTACTTATCACTCGCGACATATATGAGAGGTACATTCAAAATGCATTGAATCGGGGTAATTATCAATTAGTTCATAAAATTTTAGAAAAGATTGTTATACCGGACAAAGCTTTATACTGGATGGCTTTAAGAGATAGTTCTAATTTCGATTTAATGAAAAAAATATTTACGAAAAAACTTCAAAACGATATTTTTATTCAACAGTTGGAATATATTTTCCAAAGAGAATGTATTACTCACCTTACCGTGTATCGATTACGAGAAGTAATTAACAGACATTATCCCGCCGCGAATAATAGTTATTTTAGAATTTTTTTAGAAGAATTATTAACGTGTAATGATGATTATATGTCAATTGATTTTTATTCGAAATCGTACCCGGCTAAAAATATTTCTGATAATTATAAAAGTATTGATTGGTCGATTAATAAAGCATTTTGCGAGGCAGCTTACTTTACACAATACGAATTTCTTGAAATTTTGTTTCGAGTAATTGGTAGGAATAATATACATTTCAAATTAGATATTAATTTCAATGAAGAGCATAAGCAGCTAATAAAATGGCTGGAGGATAATATATCCAAAGGTCGCTCTGGGCAGCCGACTGGTTGGAGCTCTGGTCCAGACAGCGGGCACTGGCCATCGACTACCTTAGAAGATTATGTTAAGACGCTTGACATAGTTCGTCTACATTTTTTGTAATTAGTATTAAAGTATTGTAATATAAATATTTTACATTTAATAAATTAAATTATTTATAAAATGTGTGTTTTTATTTCCTAATACCTATCCTGACATGATGATCATGAGAGAGGCAGGTGAGACAGCTTGAACAGCTCCAACAGCTCGAACAGCTCCAACAGGTGTAACAGGTACCGTACCTGTTACACCTGTTGGAGCTGTTGGAGCTGTTCAAGCAGCCCATATACATATACATATACGTGTATTATATATGGTTAGTTTCAACAGCTCGAACAGCTCCAACAGCTCCAACAGCTCGAACAGGTGTAACAGGTACGGTACCTGTTACACCTGTTGGAGCTGTTGGAGCTGTTCAAGCAGCCCATATACATATACATATACATGTAATATATAGGGTCAGTTTCAACAGCTCGAACAGCTCCAACAGCTCCAACAGGTGTAACAGGTACGGTACCTGTTACACCTGTTGGAGCTGTTGGAGCTGTTCGAGCTGTTCAAACAGCCCATATACATATACATATACATGTATTATATAGGGTCAGTTTCAACAGCTCGAACAGCTCCAACAGCTCCAACAGCTCGAACAGGTGTAACAGGTACGGTACCTGTTACACCTGTTGGAGCTGTTGGAGCTGTTCAAGCAGCCCATATACATATACATATACGTGTATTATATATGGTCAGTTCCAACAGCTCGAACAGCTCCAACAGCTCCAACAGGTGTAACAGGTACCGTACCTGTTACACCTGTTGGAGCTGTTGGAGCTGTTGGAGCTGTTCGAGCTGTTCAGACACTTAATAAGTATGAGATGCTATCAACTCATTGAAATAAAAAAAAGATTATTAATAACATTTTTTATTAATATAAAAAAATTATAATTAAAATTGTGTAGAATTAATAAAATAATAAAAACACTGGTCTGGCTATCCGGCGGGAGGGCAGATCGTATGTTAATTTAAAAAAGAAATTTATTGGTCTCGCCGGCTGACAGATCGACCTCTCCAAATCTCCGAAGAAATTCTGAGTTCAATGGAGTCTGTAACAATTTAAAAAAATATCTATAAGTATTGAGTTATACGAAACAGAAAAAATATTTTAAATACCTTTCATGATGTCGGCTAAGAGCATCAGCCGGGGCATCTCCTGTGGTGGTGGTGGTGGTTGCGTTACGGGGTCCTGGGGCTGAGGCAGCCCCAGGTACCTCCAGCCCTCCGGTGGGACTTGGCACATCGAACATTGGCAAATATTGCCCGCTATCAGCTCTCTAAGCCCCGTTTGATTGTGCATCTTTGCAACGTCTAACTGATCACCGCGCTCTGACTCGAGGCAAGAGCTCTCCCCCCACTTCTCTCTCTCTCTGCCCCCCACCCCACTCGTCATTCATACACGCACACATGTATACAGAAATAAAAGCCAGTATGGTTAGCATAAATTTGTTTATTCAAAATCCTTATCTTTATTTACAATATACCACTGATATATCGAGTAGACATTCTGCCTAGAGCAGCGTAAATGATTATTAATATGTTTATGACAATGATATTCTAAATTATTTAACATTAAACTATTCATATTATTACAATTATATAAGTCTATAATATTATTATTATTAGACAGATAATGCTGAAGCCATCGCTTCTTTTCCAGTCCCTTGACATAAACTTTTGCTTCTCTCTCAAGTACGTGGCTGTCGATGAAGTCCTGCAGGTCGCCGTACCGGAGATTATCATAAGGCGTGGACCATCGGAGACCGTGCACATGATCAGTTATCCAATTAATTTGCTTCTGAATATTGTGTGTAAGAAGCCCGTAACTAACAGTCGGTTTAATTATCCGATGTACACACGAGACATCGGTAATATTAAAAATTGAAATTTCTTTACATGTAAAAGCTAACTCCTTTTTATGCTGGAAGCCCTGCACGTCTATTATATACATATTAGTATGGACGAACTATACTGGTTAAAGGATTGTAATAAATCAATCTATCATGAATTATAAGACAATATGCAGCAGTGTCTTTCGGAATATTTTTATTAGTGCTAAATTCCAGCCTAATGTCCACTGCACTCGACTTTACAACCTCATTCTGACACGAACAGTCGATAACTACCAGAGGAGCTTTAGTTTTAAATTTATATTTAGTAAGCAGAGGTTCATTTTCTTTCCCATAATAAGATTTCTGAAATTGACAGAACATTTCATACAGAGTAGCACAGAAATTCTTCTCAAAATTAATATTCAAGTTATCATAGGGATATGATTCCGAATTTAAAAAAAGTTTAAAATTAGTCAACTCGCAGTGATCAAATTCACTCATACGTTTAGCGACTGCATTTTTACGACCCGTTTGAAGGCCGAAAATAATATATCGCGGTGTCTCTAACTGAGACGAAGTTTTAATATTCCAAGTATGCGTCTGCGATTCCATCAGCATGGGGTATTCATGTAATTCCCAGCTTCTAAACGGTACAGGCAAATCGATATTCCTCTCTAGATATTTCATTAATTTTAATCGCTCAACGTCAGATACAGTCACGTGTGGTACACGCCATTGAACGATTTCCAATTCTACTTTAATATTTTCATCGGCTACAAGATTTATGATTGCGTTTGTATCAATACTACTGCGAACGAGTACCAGCTCTTGACGGACATTTAAAATAATTCTTTCAAAGGTCTCTGCGAACCCCAGACATATTTTTAAAGGTATACATGCGTCAAAGTAACCGTTCTCGTCTGCAAAATTATCATCCACATCAGTCCACCCAGCATTTTCTAAGTGATTCGCGTCATTCGGAGTGAATGATGCATATCCCTTCATAACAGTCGCGAGGCCTGGATTTCTACTGCTGTCCACAATTTTACCGCTCACTTCGTATCGTATCTCGTCAAACAGATACAATAACCCCATTTTATCAAAGACCGCTGTGTTCGAAACCGTACCATCCTCTTTAAGTAACCGGCCCCGCATATACAGCGAACTAGCATACGGCGCAGTATACACATCCTGCTGCTGAATGGGTATACGAATTTCGTCGTTATTATTTAAATTTCTGATTGAATATGGTCCATGACTATGATTTTCAAAATTAGTTATCGCGGTTTCAAACGTAGGCTTCTCAAACACGTTTAAAATATTCGGATTCATATTAGCACTTTGTAACCGAGAGAGTAAAGAAAACGTCTATTTTTAGATGTTAACACCTTGAAGGTTGCAGGTGAACTGTTTCGAGCGCGAGCAGGTGTTCCTTTTAAACTATTTCGGAAACTAAGACCCATTCTTCTTCAAGTGCAGTCTTACCGTGATGACCTCGCCACGGAAATTAACAAGATCACCGTCTTGATCGACTATCTTAATTGATATGCTATCTATATGCCTCTTATTAATCGGCAGGTAAATTGCATTAGCGGGACACTCTATTATTTTATAGCCGGGAGGCACGCTAGGAAAAAATTCATGAATAATGTGTACAGATCTATCATTCATGTAACTGCCCGTGATGAGATTACACTCCACGCATATAGCGTTTACTTTTTGAATTTTTGCCGGGAAATCAGATATATGTTTCTCGAGCGGTTTTAGACGACGAGATGTAAATCCTAACAAACTGCCAATACCACCGGCCTTTTCAAAATTTATCATCTTATTGGATTTTATTTCCACTTTTAACGTATTTTTATTGGATACTATAGAAATATGACTATCGTTACCATGATTCAGAATAAAATGCTTTCTTACGTAATTATTTATATCTTCTATTTCATACGAGCCCTCCGGAATTTTTATAAACTTATCGTCTGTATCATAATATATATGATTATTTGTAGCGTCTATGTTCGGTATGGAGTTATACGCCTCGAAATTTATTAAAGCAAGCGAATATTCAGCGCCGTCTTCAAGGTCTATGGGTGGGGAAAAGTGCGCGGTTAAATTAGATGATTTGCCGGATAATGTAAACGTACAAGACATGTTGCGGCTTCAAGGTTAGCTCTGAGAATGAACGTGACTTAAAAGCATGACGCATTATATAGAAATTGTAAACACAGATGTCCACAATTTACTGTGTCATAAGACTGATACTGCTTGTGATTGTATTCAATAGAACAATTTAAATATTTTATTAATTCGAGAGGAGGCTGTAAATTACCAAAACTATCATAATAAACGGCTTTCGAACCGTTCTTAAAGTATGCAGTCCAATGAGTACCATTACCGCTATCACTATCCAAGTTCACAATGCCCGTCTCAATTTTATGTACGCGTTTAGGTAGTCGGTCTCGCATAAATATTCCTCGAAAATTAGGTATATTTAACATCTTAACATATTTTTTCAGATCCACGTCGGTGAGCGCTCGATTTGGTAATTTTACTAGTCACTTGCTGTTGGTGTTTTTATTCATGTATAGTCCAAGTCCCGTTCGATAGGGACGAAGATAGAGTCCCTTACCTAGGGCGATACTCTCCATAGCCTGATTGTGACGTTTAGATTCTTTAAGCTGGGAGGCTGCCGCCTGAGAATCTCTTACAGCTTTCGCTATACCTGCAGATCCGCCGGCTAGCGCTCCCAGAGCACTAAGTCCGGCAAATATTGGTATTAGCGGTAGAACGCCACCCGTCTTCGGTATAGGAATAACGCGAGCAGCCATCGGTGATATTTTTTTATCTTTTTTAATACGCTGTACTGCACGAGAGACCTTTTTAATAGCATCCCCGACAGAGGGAGCTCCACGTACTAGTTTACGAATTTTATTGGATATTTTTTTAAACGTCATCGTACCACCACATTTTCTTTTTTTACATCCCAAGCCTAATTTAACTTTAGCACTCATGATGCCTGCTACACCGGCTGCTGCCGCTCTTTCTCCGATGGACGAATCCCTAGCAAATACACGCTTCAGAGCACGTTTTGCCAATTCTTTATCGGCAATATGCCGTCCTTTCACATCATTGACTTTAGAATATTGTATGTCGTGGTCACGACACGCCTCATCTAGACCATTAATTCCGCGATCTCCTCGCGCCAGTCTTTTTTCTAATTTAGTACCCGGGCCGCAGAAACGATAGCCAGGGATATGGGCTTCGAAAGGTAATTTATTTATGAGAGCGTTTACAGCCATGTTACCTCTATCACATGTAATAGTAGACTGAGGTGTTACAGGTGACCGAAAGCTATTTATACTTAAACTCCTGGTGGAAATACCTCAGTGTCAATCATGCGTTTCATCAAGACAGGTAACAGTCTGAAAATCGATAATCTCGATTTCGATAGTCATGTGAAAAAAGATAGTAGACATGGTCCTCTGTTACCCGACAGCATCAGGTGTATCATATGCGGACCTTCAAATTGTGGGAAAACAAACATCGTGATAAGCCTGCTGACTCATCCACACGGCTTGCGTTTCAAGAATGTTTACGTCTACTCGAAATCTCTCTACCAGCCTAAATATGAATATCTTAGAAAAGTACTCGGCTCGATCGTGGGATATCATGAATTCAAGGATAGCGATGTAATAATGACGCCTGCGCAAGCTAAAATTAATTCCATTTTTATATTTGATGACGTAGCTTGCGACAATCAAAGTGTGATGCGTGACTACTTTAGCATGGGGCGGCATAAACAGATAGACAGCTTCTATCTCTGTCAGACCTATACCCGCATTCCAAAACATCTGATAAGAGACAATGCAAATTTACTGATATTATTCAAGCAGGATGACATGAATCTTAGACATGTATATTCCGATCACGTTAATACCGATATGAGCTTTGAGGATTTCAAACATATGTGCTCGTTATGCTGGAAAGATAAATACGGATTCCTAGTGATAGATAAAGATAGCGATATCAAACATGGCCGATACAGAAAGGGGTTTGACGAGTATATATACCTGTGATTTTACTATCTCAATCAGTTGATAATTACACATGTTATCTGACGCACCTGTCGACATGGACATTACTAATAAAATTATCGAAGCTCGGAAAGCCGTAAAGCGCAAATTAGAGGCACTCAAAATGCACGATCTGCAAATCGAAAAGTCTTTTTCCCCAATCACCGCACCTTTACATTCGATAGCTAAACATATCAAGCTTGAGACGGACGAGAATTTAAACATTAAGAAAAAGTCTGAACCCTCAGAGGATGAAAAAAATATTAATATTACACCGTCACCGTCGATTGTCGACTCTGAAGAAGGCGACCAGTCAGATGAGAAGTATCTTGAGAAATTTAGCGATCTGCCTAAAACGTATATATCTGAGATGATGCATGATACTGAAAATACACATGATTTTCGATATGGTGTACGATATAATCCTGAAGAAGATAAATATTATATTGGAAATTCTGCCATTCAGTTTGACGGTGACAATTTAATAATAAATAATAAAGAGTATCAGGGCACTCGCGGTCTTTATGAATTACTATTTAAAAAACGTTCGCATCACTATAACTATGATGATAAGAAACAGTACATTGATATTGTAAAAAGGACTAGCGCACATAAGAGAAATTATGATTCTGAAAAGCAAAAGTCCGGTAGTAAGAGCTGGAAGTACCTGCATATTATTAAACCGATGCTTTACGCTCGCGAACCTCGGCAACGTGCTCCTGGTAAAGTAAAAGGCGGTGAATTAATGATGCAAGTCACCGATAATGCTATTGATTACGTATATTGGGACGATCCTAATGAACTCGTCGATCGTCTTAGGCTTTTGATAGCTTCACAGGAGGCAGGCAATTCAAGTCATACGAATGAAATAAATAGAATTTTAGAGGAACTATTAGAAAGTAAAATAATCGAACCGCTGGATTAATTTAACAGTACGTAAATTATTGTTGAACTGTAAACATGTCTGCTATAAAAAGAGATATTGTTAATGAAATACATAAGCCGGCTAGAATTAACTTTAAGAGACGAAAAGTCGTAGTTAGAGGTTTAAATGAATTGCTTCAGGCTGACTTAGTCGAAATGATTCCATATGCTAATTACAATAAAAATTATAAATATATTCTCATTGTAATTGATGTTTTTTCAAAGTACGTATGGGCTGAACCAGTTAAATCTAAATCTGGCGTAAATGTTACTCGAGCTATGGAAAAAATATTAGTCGCAGATAAACGAATCCCCGTCAATTTACAGACTGATAATGGAACCGAATTTTATAATATTAATTTTCAAAAATTAATAAAAAAATATAAAATTAATCATTATTCTTCGTATAGCACTAAAAAATGTTCAGTAGTCGAACGCGTAAATAGGACTATAAAATCTATGATGTATAAAGAATTTAGTATAAATGGTTCTTTTCGGTGGTATAATTTACTTGCTGATATTATTAAGAAATATAATAATACTAGGCATCGTACCATCGGCATGAAACCTGTAGATGTAAATAAAAAGAATGAAAAAATACTCTTGAAATCCGTTTACAATTATCCTACAATTACATACTCGCAATTACCTAAATTTAAAATTAACGATCATGTGAGAATTAGGGATTGCAATTTACCGGAAGTTTTAATAACCGGTAAATCGGTAAATAAAAATGTAAATAACCGGTTAACCGGTATTTACCGGTAATTTTTAGAATTGATGATTAGGGTGGCGAAAATGGCAGTTGTCTTTTTCCATGTACAAAATTATCCAAATTTAACAAAAAACATTTTTATATACGTATATTTAATATAATGAACAAACCAAAGGTTTTTTATCAACAGTAAAATCACAAGAGCTTTTTTTTATCGGATAAATTTCTCTTTGTAACGAAATAATTTAGCCAATCAGTGATTTTATAAGAAAAACTGACATGAAAAAATCACGAGACCGGAGGTCGAGCGATTCTGTCAAATGTCAGTTTTTCGAGCACAATTACTGATTGGAAAAATTTTGAGTTAAAAGAAATTTATCCATAAAAGAAAAGCTCGAGTGTTTTTTGGCAAGATAAATTAACGACAGAATATGTGAACGAACAACAATAATTTATTAAAAATAATTCTAATTTTCTCAATATTTTTCAAAATACTCATATTGTGACAGTACAGATTTTAAAGTGACGTGTGACTACTAGATGTACTCTGCTTTTGAGGAACAAGTATTTTTATCGGTGATAAAAAACAGTGCACCTTTTTTATCGCTGTGAAAGTGACAAAAATGTGACTGTCAAATAGACTTTTTTATATACAGTTAATTTATCAAAAGGAAAAAATATAAATGAAATAAATTTAAATAAATAATTATTCTGTAAATAACAAAAATGTCCACTTAAATAACAAAAATTATAAACATAAATAGGGCATTTACTGAATACCTAATCTAAAAACACAATATTTAAAAAAAAGTGGGTTAGTTTTTCAAAGCTATATCTGTTAGTCGTCTGATATTTGTACATAGAATACCACCAGCTGAAGATGCCCTTCCTTAATCGATATTGGTGGGTCGATAAGTTAATAAGAATTGGTAATAACATACTTCTAAATATATTCCACGGATATTTGCGGCAGTGAAATATTCAATTTTCTATCGTAAGATATTGTCAATGTCTCTCTTGTATTTCTTAGAGCTTGGTGTTGGGAGTTTACTTTTTATAATATTATTTATTTATTGTTAAAAGTACTCGGTGTTGGGACAGTTACTCTGTATTTAGTGAATACTAGTCAGTGACATAAATAGAAACGTTGAATACGTGACATATCAGAGTTTACCGAAATAATCGGTAAAAAATTAAAATAACCGGTAATTATCGTCATGTGTTTTTTGTCCTGATAACCGGTTAACCGGTTAATCGGTTAACCGGTAATGCAATCCCTAGTGAGAATAAGCAAGTACAGAGGCGTGTTCGATAAAGGTTATACTCCTAATTGGTCTAATGAAATATTTACTATTTCAAAAATTAATTATACCAGCCCCATAACATACTTACTGACCGATGCACGGAAACAACCAATAGAAGGATGCTTCTATACTGAAGAACTGCAGAAGGTTAAACATTCAGACATGTATCTCGTTGAAAAAGTTTTAAGGAAGAAAGGAAATAAGGTTTTCGTTAAATGGCTTGGATTTGACTGTTCCCATAACAGTTGGATTGAAAAAAGTAGCATTGTTTAATTTTTATGCACTTATATTAATTATTATTATTATTATTATTATTATTATTATTATTGCTATTATTTTTATAGGTTATGTATTCCATGTACATATATAAGCTTTATTACTGTATTATGCGTTCAGATAAATAAAATATATTATAAAAATTAAATTATTTTTTTATTTTTCGTCTGGGGTGGCTTTATTTTTTAAGATTTAATTTTTTTGATTGCATATTTGAATTCAGCATTAAAAAACACATAAAATGTAGCATGAACATTTTCATTACAATAAACTTGAAAAATATGAATTTTTTCATTTTTTGCCTGGGCTGGCTTTATTTTTTAAGATTTAATTTTTTTGATTGCATATTTAAATTCGATATTAAAAAAGACATAAAATGTAGCATGAACATTTTCGTTACAATAAACTTGAAAAAAAATCTGAATTCTTCATTTAATTAGGAAATGGGTAATAATAGTCAACCATTTTTTAAATTAATTTATTAATACATATAAGAAAGAGGTTACATGTTTTGTGATATAATAACAGAATATTTATGTTCAAGTACTGGATTAATTATTTGAGCGTATCGTAATATTTTAATTTGAAAACGATCTCGATCGCGGGCGTCTTGCATCCAGTTACCACATCTAGCAGTTCTATGGGCATAGCTCCAATGGTAAATGTGATGAATTTTAACGTCCTCGCTGAACTGAACTGTTCTTGGACTTCTTCGGCTGGATACTGACATGTTGAAATGTACGTAAAACTTCAACGTACTTAACGTCTTCTCCGAGTAATTTTAAATTGTTCATAAATTGCTGTAACCTCTTCTTATATGTTTCGGGATCCATCTTTAAGACTCGATGAATTCAATGTTAGTAGTCGTGCCTGCTAGCCCTCTATATACCAAGTACACTTCTTTTAGTATAATGGTTTGTTGTAGCGTTACCATATCATCATCAGAAATAATGCGTGAGTATCTGGCTGGTAGACTCACTTTACAATTTTCGAGGATTACTTGGACCTGGATACCATACGGTGAAAGTGCTTTATATATATCTAGCACTTTATATTTTCTATCGACTTCCAGCTCATAGATTTTCATGAACGGCGTGACATGAGCTTCAACATTAATTTTTGTGAAAGACATTGCTGCTGCTGCTGCTTGTATATATCGACTTTAAGATTGTGAATGAATGCAGCGATCTCAGGTCTTTACTTTTATGCTGTATTCCACCCCCACTTTTCGTATCGTGTAAGCAGAAAAATATGAGAAAAAATATGATGATTTCATTGTTTACATTATTTCTCTCCAAACCCTGAGACGCTCCTTATAATAGATCACGTGACTTATTAGTCATTGTATTATAACCGCCGGATGCTGTTATCTAAAGACAATTAATCACGTTTTAAATATACATATAGCCGTAGACAGTCGCATTTATTTACATTAACAATTTCCTGGAATCCGATAACGTCTCTGCATTTGGTCACAGTTTTAACATTCAAATATAAAATTTACGTATTGAAGTAGATGAATATTTATTCCATATATAAGACTTGTCTATTTAAACTCAATGATGGATGTCTGTAGCCATTTTCTTAACCTCTAACGCCCTCTAACGTAAACATGCAATACTATTCGCCAATAACTATAAACAATAAACGGCAGCCATCTTATTTTTATTACTAGATACACCATATCACTAGTACACCTTATATACTTATTTTTATTACTAAATACACCCTGTATACTTCTTTTATTACTAGATACATCCTATATACTTCTTTTATTACTAGATACATCCTATATACTCTTAGCCACCCCCTCTTAGATATAATCTCTTATCTTTAGCTATAATCTAATATCTAAGCTCAGGGATTGGATCTCCCCCCTCCCATTAGGTCCTAGGACCTATCATCTAAGAAGATCCCACCTCACACTACAACCTAGATAATAGGATCTATCATCTAGCACCTGCGCGCCCCCGCGGGGCTTCCGGAATGATGACGTCACACAGAACTCTGATTGCTACTCTACTGACGGGTTTGGTCTCATTTCGGCCTTACTTAACTCGGAACCGCCCCCGTATACGTTCATGGCGCGGGGACACGAGGGGCTTCCGCAGGAGTGGGGGGTAATTGCTGACTATAGTACCGCCTCCTAACTATCTCTAGGATACGCCTCCTAGATAAATCGAAATGCGTTTACAAGATGGATTTCATTTTTAGCCCCATAAGAAAATACATGGGGGCTGGAACCATTTGAAAATTTCGATTTTTCTAGGACACGCCCCATGTTATCTCTTATGGGAAACTGACCTTGAAGTGGTCTCATTTCGGCCTTACTTAACTACTTAAACAGTTGTTTAAAACATAGTATTTTGTATTAAATATGTTTTAAACATTTGTTTGAAACAGTGCGATGTTTTAAACATGTTTTAAACACTTTGTTTAAAATATTTTGTTTTAAACTTGCCAACCCTGCTGGAAGTATATAATATTTATATAACTCGTTTTTTGATCCATGTCACTAACAAAATAGAGAACACTTAAAAGATATGAACGAAATTAGCACGTCCGTCGTGCGTGCCGTATGAAACTACAGTCTATGGTCTATGTAATGAAGCATTATAAGACGACATTTTTGTAAATATTTCGTGCAAAGACGAGATTCCCCCCGAGATGACCCGGGTGGTTTTTGGCTGTTTCAGGAGGTTGCGGCAGTCAAAAACTTCTCCCACCACTTGAATCGTGTTCAGCACTCCCGTCTTTGCACGAAATATTTACACTATTTTTGTCTTCTTTAGATAGACTACTATATAGGAACGGGCGAGCGGTTGACCGCCAGGAGTGGTGTGACGTCACACTGCGTTTTCGCGCGCTGCATTTTTATTATTTATTTTGAGGGAGAAGGCGTTGAAAAAAAATCTACACTAATCTACACTTACTAAGTACAAGGTGTACTTTCGAAATATGAATTTTAAAAAATGCTAAATGAATCCATTAGAGTCATAAGATTCATAAAGCAATTAGGTTCCTCTTATGCCTCTTCCAAATGTGGATGGCATCAATAATTATTTTTTATTTTGTGAAGTTATCAACAAACTATACAAGCAATTAGAAATCGACGGAGGAATATATTTGGAATGCAATTGTCACTAATGCCAGGATGAAAATCTGTAATACTCTTAGTTAAAAAATGGGGGTGGTCATCTAACATAAAAAATAATTAATTAATAAACGGTGCCAAATAAGGAGACAAATTTTGTATAAATATCGACAGATTTTTTTAAATTGTAGGCCCATACGTTTATTTTGCATTCTTTAAATTTTATTAAATGAATGGCTCTTTAATTGTTTATATTTTGTACTTGAAGGGGTCTGTCTACACACGATCCAACTAACCAACCAACCTTCTCGGTACAGTTTGAAAATTGCCATTCCACCTCGTGAAAGTGAGCTGGTCTGCTGGAATTCCAGCAATCTTCAAAACGTACCCACAATGTTGGCTCCAGCAAGTTGGATCGTCTGCAGACCCCTTTATCACTAAATAATTGGCATCGTACTTTATTTCAATATTTCTAATATTTTTTTATTGCTATGTTTCCTACCAAAATATTCCTTCTTTCTTGTTTTTATTTTTAACATAGGGACACAGATATTCTCGGTAAACCTACAATCTCAGAAAAAAACCGTTTAGGATAGGATTAAAAATAAAAACTAATGAAGTTATAGATTGTTTAAACCTACGTGGACACACCCTGTATAAATATTGCTAAATTTTTTCTTCGTACGGCAATACTGCTTTTAATCTGAGGATTATTTTTAATTGTTAGCTTATTATGTTTTACAATATTTATCAGTTACTAAATCTTGGCTATAAAATGAATATTACATATAAATAAATATAAAATACAGAAAATATAAAAACATCAATTTCTTTAATATTCTCAAATAAAAATTACCCACAAAATGTAATTCTAGATATCCATATATACTTAGTAAAATAATTTTAATTGCAATGTTACATTGATTGTTTACTGGCAATACAATATTTAAATTATATTAGCATGTAAACAAAATCAGTGGTGCGTGAATGAATATCGCAACTATTATTAAGTCGACTACTTAACATTCCACATAGTGATAAAAAAATATATTCATGTTAAATTATACTACGATAAACAGCCATTTTAACAAAATAAGGCATGCATCGTAGAATATACAACAAACAATTGATTATTGCAAAAAGACGCCGACATGAAAAAAAATAAATAAATAAAAACCAGAGTTGGATTAAGCCGTGCCTTTTATAAAAAAGTAAGAAGTCAGACTTATTGAATTTATTTTTTAATCGATTTCTTGATTTAAAATAAAAATTACTTAAGTATACCTACAGAGTATCCCGTGTAACGTCCTTCTAGTTTTTAATCTGGTTTGAATCAAATAGTGGAGGAAGATCTGAAGTATGGATCGTTCCCGCGGGAACGAAATCCTCACTCAGAAGAAATTTTAATAAAGGTTTCTTCTAAGTGAGGATTTCGTTCCCGCGTTCCCTTCCTCCATGTACTTCAGGTACGTGGAGGAAGCCAAATTTTGCCGTTGTTGGTTGACTCTTTGCTGCAGTGACCCCTCTCACGTTCTCGAGGGTTCTGAATAAAAAAAAAATAGTGGGAGCAGTTTTTATCCACCCCCACTCCTTTAAACGGCCAAAAACTACCCCTTTTCGCGATGATTATGCGTGTTTTGGAAAGGAATTCTATGAAGTTCTTATGAAGGTTTATTGACAAGGGAAGGTCTGAGGCAAGCCGAAGGGCGGTAGCAGTCCCAGGGGATTATTACAACCCTTCCAAGGGGTGGGGAATTGGCTTTTTTTCTTTATCCCCCCGTTTTCGAGGGTGCTGAATCTAAAAAAAAAATAGTCAGAGAAGTTTTTATCCACCCCCATCCCTTCAAGCGGCCAAAGACGACCCCCTTTGCCATGTTTCGATGTGGGATGAATATGCGTATTTAGGAAGGAAATCTATGAAGATATTATGAAGGTTTATTTACAAGGGAAGGTCTGAGGAAAGGGGAAGAGCGGCGGCAGCCCCAGGGGATTGTTACAACTCTTTCAAGGGGTGGGAAATTGACTTTTACCTCAAATGGGCAAAAACCAAAAAGTTTATAATTCATTAAAAAAAAAACAATAAAAATACAAGGGAAAAATAATTTCGAATTCACGCGGGTCCTCGGTAACCGAGTGGAGACACGATCTCTCCACGCAGCTCTACGGCGCATATACCGATAATAGAGGCAAGAAGCGGAGGTGTGTTCTAGTCCACGCGGAAAATTTCTCTCTCTTTTTACTTTGACCGTTGGTGGCTTCACCACACTACAATAGGCTACTGTAAAAGTCATGGGTACGCTTTGCTGTGATTGGTCAATATATTCATATCATTTAGCGGATATTAATAATAATAACAGTTTATTGCTCGTCAAAATAGAAATAATTAAACAAGAAAATTAATAGCATATCAAAATACTACTACTTTTTTTTTATTAAAAGAATGCAAATTTCCACCTCCTGGAAAATAGATTATTCATAATTTTGTTTACATATTGTCCGATGTCCCGATTAAGGATTGTTACCGCGCTCCCCTGACATAACTCTTCCCTTCTCACCAAACCCTAGTAAAAAAACTAAATCATTTCCTTCAAAACACACACGATCAACGCTGCTGCGGTAAAAATCAATAACAGGATCCCTTTGAGGAAGGGTTGAAGACGTAATCGACTATTATTTTCGAGTTCAGCGCCCTCGAAAACGGGGCACAAGCAATAAAACGAAAAGAGAAAAAAAGTTAATTTCCCACCCCTTGAAGGGCTGTAACAACCCCCTGGGGATGCTACTACCCTTCACCCCGGCTCTGACCTTCCCTTGTCAATAAACCTCCACTAATTTTTTTGGATTCAGCACCTTCGAAAACGGAGGATAAGTAATAAAACTGAAAGAAAAAGTCAATGTCCCACCCTTTGGAATGGTTATAACAACCCCCTGAGGTAGCTACCGCCCTTCACCCTGCCTCAGTCCCTTAGACCCCCCTTTGTTAATAAACCTTCATAAAAACTTCAATGATTTCCATCCCAAACACGCATAACCATCCCACCATCGAAAAACGGCAAAAAAAGGTGGTTCTCGGCCGTTGAAAGAGGTGGGGATGATTAAAAACTTTTCCCACTATTTTTTTTTTTTGAATTTACCACCCTCGAAACGGGGAGGGAAGGGGGGTAAATAGTTTTCGTCGCTGCAGCAAATAGTCGACCCTTTTTTGGATTCCCGACCTCCATTCAAATTTTCCTTAAAGACTTATGGACAAAAATAAAAAAACAATGCCCCCCTTATTCAACGCCACCAGCGATATCAAAATAAACGGAAATATTCAAAAAATCATATTAGTCGTTTCTTTATCGCAAAATTTTGCTAATAAAAGTTGTTCATAACTCCTCAAAAAGATTAAATCCAAGGTTTGATCAAATTCAAAAAAAGACTCAAAGGCCGAAAAACGCTCTTTAGACATTCTGATAAAAGGTTCAGATATTTTTTTTTTTGATGGAATGTTAACAGAGTTTATTCAAATCAAAATGATAATCTGTTGCAGTTTCTTTCAAGCAGTTATTATACTAAAATTATTTCTGATAAAAGCAATCATCTTGATTTTAATTAAACTAAAATTATAGTGTCAGCTAATTCAATATTCAGTTTAGTAGTTTAATTCTCAACAATGATTTACACAATGGGGAACTTGCCCATTTTTTTTTTTATTTCATTAAAGTGTGTATTTATGTATAAAAACACGCCACACTGAATATCAGCTCTTAAATCGCAGTACTTACTTTGTAATAAATAATTAAAGTTGAAATCCTCGCCACTCCTCACGAAAAGCACTGTGACGTCACCGGGTGAAAACTAGTCTCGCGTGGTATTCAACAGATGGCGTTACTTTAGCCATTCACCCTAATTAATAAACTGGGCGACGGTTGGCTTTGAGTCTTTTGTTTTTTATGTTAGAGAAAAAATAAAAAAAGTGTCGGAAAGCTCAATTAATTCTCTTTACATAAGCTGTCTACAAATTTTTCGAAAAAACCGATAATTAACGAGATATTCGAGGAAATGTAGGAAATTACACGTTTCCCTATAGAGTGTATGAAAATCTCAAAAAAATAATTTTTCTCAGAAGCCTTTGTTTCGAAGGGCCGAGATTAACGGAGCATCAAAATGGTACATGATATTAAGTGAACATCGTAAATGAGATCGATTTCAGTTAATTACCGATTAATTACGGTGACAAAATGGAGAAATTTTATCGAAAGAAAAAAAGTCCCAAATCCCGCCCCCTCTAATTCCTTAATTTTTGCCGGAATTCAAAAAATAAAAAAAAGAGTTTTAGCAAATTTAATTATATTTAAATTAGCTAGAGTAGTGTTTTGGCGTAGGAGCCAAGATTAAAAAGTTGTCAACTGTAGAAGCTCAAAATTCGCGATTTTTTGCCGTACGTGGCCGACATTTCTGTAGTTATCTCCGAAACGAAAAAAAAAATCAAAAGTCTGGTGATAGCAAAAAATTCGTAATGAAAAATACTCGTTTGACCTTATTACTTCCACATCCAGTGGAAGTATAGTAACGACAAAAAAATTTTTTTTAATTTTTATTGTTCAAATAGGCTTAGAATGTCATGAAACGTCGAGATTTTAAGTTTGAGAGAAAAAAAATTTCTGTCTGTCTGTCGGTCTGTAACTTTTTTTTGTGCGCACGTTTACTCTGGAACCGTTTGAGATATTGACTTGAAATTTGGTACACGCATGTACTTTAACGAGATCTAGAACTAGATTATATTTTCGTCTTGTTCTGTCAAAGGTTGGGGGGTAAATTGGGGTAAATTTAGGGTAAATAGGTAAATCAAGCAGGTAAGAATCCATAAAATTGGTATTTAGTATATACAAGAGAAGCTAAGGTCTCAAAAAAATTTTTGGCATTAGCCACCACCATCACCACCCCCACCCCGCTAGAGATGAGGGTTTTTTGAGGTAGAGGATTTCAAATATTATATTATTAAAGTTCCATAAACAATTATTTCCACATACAAAATTTTTTCGTTGTGAGTAACTTGGATAGAAAATCCGGATGTGGAAGTAGTGATTCCTTGGGCAGCGGTTTTTTTATTTAGAGCTAACTCCCACCGTTTCGGAGATATCTGCGAAAAATAGCAAAAAACAGCTTACCTTTCGGAGCCGAAAAAATTGCAAAAACATGCAATCTTGACACGTTCATATTTTTCGAAAAACACCATTGGGACGGCCGTACGATGTCGCGACGTAAAGAGGAAGTCTTCCAGATAAACCTGATCGTAAATTGCACGGCGAAATTCGAAAATTCGGCTCGGCACGAACGAATCAAAAGTGACATTTTGTGACATTTCAGAATATTGAAGATGTTTTTCCAACGAATTTTAGGTTAGATTGTGTTCACTCCTAGTTGTTCCTGACAAATGAGCATGCGAAAGCAGAATCGGTGTCGCTTGACGCCGTCATCCGACTTTCACCCTCTGACGTCACGTTTCAGAAGTGGGTAAAATCCGGCAGATTTTAATCGCTTATATTTCTGGAGGAATTTTTTTTTTTTATTTTTTGTTGTCTATGGGGTTTTTAATGATGTTAGTTTACGATTTTGAGTATTTTAATTCAATTTTATTTTTTGGGCAAGTTCCCTATTGCGAAAAGGAACAAAATAATCACCAATTTTTTACAAACCGTACAGAAAAATTATTCAAGGACAATATCCGGATAAACGTGTACAGAAAATACATTTTGGAGTGGAAAAGTATCAAGAAACGGGACCCTGAACGTGAACTCCCGTTAGGGAGGTTGCAGTTTTAGGACAAGATGTAGCAGACCCAACTTTAAGCACCTGGAAATTAGCTACTGTTAGTAACTATTCGCCGAATCCAAAAACATTACAACGGGTGAACAACTTCCAAAATGTCCGTCTGTTCGCCCATCCGTCTGTCATATTTCTTGTAAGCACTTAAGAAAGAAAAGTCCGCTTGTATTGAAATTTGGATAATAAGTTACTGTTAGCTAGAGGAATAACCCTATTGTTTTTGAAGAAAATCAATCAGTAAATAAAAAAGTTACTAATCAAAAAAATATATTTTCTTCATTTTTATCACTTGCACTGACCTTAATAGAAATCTTGCGAAATGTTTTTCCTATCGTTATTCTTTGTTTAAACATTTTGCTAATACATTTCATAATAATTTATTTAATCGTTGTACTATGATATTCAAATAGCATATATTACAGACACTCTATTTTCGTAGTAACGTATGATGGTCCAGTGGCTAAAGCTGTTCCTTGCGATTCAAAGGTCGTGTATTCGAAACACAGCCAGGTTTTTTTTAACTTTTTTTTATACTAACAAGTATTTCACCAACAAAGATATCACAAAATTTAGACTTTCCGAAAACTAACATTATTTACAAGAAAACTGAGAAGAGTATTCTATAGAATGTGCAACAATATTAAAAAGTTCAACAAACAGCAGACATTCTCGAAATTCGGGTGTGATTTTTGACTTTAATGTAAGAAGTTAATTCTTCTATAATAATAGCTTATCGGTAAATTCAGCTCGTGCGTAGAGGAAATGAAAATGGCGACGATATTCAGCATCAAGCTCTCTCAGGTGCCGACATCGATATGCTGAAGAGGTCATCTCTTGTGGAATTAAACAGATTAAAATGTATTCAGAACAGATCCACCCGGTACAGGATGTTTGTAATTACTTTTAATCTAACTCTATATACTTAGTTGTACACACAGCGAGTTTAATGTCAACACACCCATGCCATTAGCAGGCGAGAAAAGAGCGTTTTATGTTTGGCGTTTATTTCTAACAAAAAAAAATATGGTAATCAGCAGTTCGATCTAGACTGTAGTAAACGCTTTAAATGAACTTAAAATAATCCTTATTAGCTCAGCCTACAGATGACTGATATGCGTGATAATTCTGTTGGTATCAGCTTTAATTTTAAGTCGTGTAGGTGTGGAATGTACAGAGTACAGACCTTATCAGAGTGATTATTGTAAGTTTAGTAATGCGAGACACAAAGTGGCAGCCTTATCTGAGATAATACTAGTAGTATTTGTAATGTTTTGGGCGTTTTCCATAATAGTAGATTGCTCGCGTCAAGAAAACGTGGGCTGAGAACCAGATGGATGGTTCCAAACGCCAAATCTAAAATTGTTCAGGAGTTAAAGTTTAGCAAACAAATAAATCGATTATACTAAATATTATACAGGGTGGACCATTAATAATAGGCCATAGTGAAGGGTAGATCAAAATATGAGGAAATAACCAAATATGCTGTAGTTAGGCGGATTTCAGTAAAAAAACAGAACAATTATGAAGAAAGCATGAAACTTTCAGGGATTGTTCTGTATACAATTCTAATCATTTAAAAATAAGGAGCCGTCCAATATGCCTTTAAATAACAAAATGGCGTCCATTTAAAGACGAGCCCGCTCGCACATATAATATTTTAAATATTCTGGCTCCAGTGTGTTCGATTTTAATAATCTTTTTAAATTATGATTTCTCTTCGATGGAACTTTATTTTCAGTTATTAGAACTTTCTTCCCAAGTTTACAGTTTGAGATAAAAACCTCGAAAAAAGAATAATTTGCAGTATATTATCTAGTTTTACTAGTTCATTGTTAAATGTCACATAACAAAAATTAAAATAACGTAAGTGGCTTTTATTTAGTACATTTCTCCTGACGGCAAAACAGTATTTTTTGTTAAATACCCAAAAGCCTGACATGTCGCCGCGCCAACACCGTCCCGACTAATTAGGCAATGTATATATTAGTTTTGTTACTTTTACACAAAATTAAATATCTCTAGGTAAGAAATTTTAGTTATACACAATTTGTAAACACGATTTGATGATTCGTTTGTTTATTTTTAGATCAACGAGCTTCTTGTGTTACAAAAAAATAGCAGGATATATTTAAAATTAAGCAATAAAGGTACTTAAGACAACCCAATTTAAACAAATATGCAGGGTGTTAGTAGTTTATTTTAGCAAATTGTTAATACATTTTCTCCTTCCTCTAACTGTTACCAAGTATTTACAGTAGAGATAGGGACATTTGGTCATTGTATCTGTTTTAAAAATAAATAACAAATATAAAATATTTTTAAAAAATATGCAAAACTGCTTAGTGTTTCGTTTTACATTTGCTTTATTGCATCTTCTCCTAACATATTGTAAAACATATCTAATCATTTACAGTGGTAGTCCTTCAAAGATCGATGTTGCGTTATTTTTTTTCTTAAAAATACCGTTTGATTTTAGGCTCCTATTGTACAAAATTTTCTTGTTCTTTATAATTCTCATAATATTACATCACCTGTTAATATAATAGCACTCACACTCCTACACTCAAAGAAAATGATAGGTAAATTCAACCAAAAAGAGCATATGAAATCGCGCCTATCTAGTTTCATAGTTAAATCAATCATAAAAGAATAGTCATACAACTTTATTTGTTTTCGTAAACAAATAGTAGTTTAATAATCATATCTTCTTGTAACAAATTAAATAGTACAATGACATTTTTTTATGTTCACTAACCATTTTCAATTTGGTCTACAATTAAATAGTACAACGACTTTGTTTTTTGTTCACCAACTAATTTTTAGGTTGATCTACACTTTATTGTATGATGAAGTTTTTTTTGGTTAGCCAAAATCTCAGTATTGAAACATCAGACCACCCAAACCAAAGATTAGAGATCGTTTATAAGATCCATCCAAATATATCGATGATCCCTGAGAGAATTTGAACATTGCAATCATGTTATTAATTTTCTATAAATTCATAAGAGTATAAGATAATGCATGATTGATTATTGTCAGTGATTTGTATGTGGCGTCATCTGGGAATAATTTCTGTAATAGACTACGTGGTAAGCAAGCAAATTTTATGGTAATTCTTTTAGAACTTCTAGAAGACGACAATAATATTGGTTCGTCTACCAAGTACAATAATACAGCGAACTAATACTGGGTTAGAATTACAATTCGATAATAGTTAAAAATAAAATATACTATTATCTAGTTTAATTTGACAGAATTCAACAAAATAATAGTCAGACGAAAAAAATAATAGTCTTATTCAACTATTTTTTAAGTTAATGTTTGTTTTGTTGTACGACAACTTTTTATTAATTAAAATAACAATCACCTCTTGTTTAAAAATACCATCAATATAATTTAGTTTAACAAAATTAACGATATTGTTAGTTAACCATTTTTTTTTGTTGACTTTACCCATACTATTTCTTTGAGTGTAACATCCTGTATTTTAATTTATAGTTATAACGTATGGATATGTTGGAGACCTATAACACCAATACGAAAGTTATAAATTGGCAAAGTAGTGCCCTTTGTCAGTGTACTTTATTTGAATGTTTGATAGACCCTATGAAAAATAGAGCTGTGACGCCTGAAGACTGTTACGAGCCACTAGCAACTGCTATCACTAACTTTTAGGTCGCTATAAGTTGTTAGATGAAGGCAACACTCGTATGCCAAAAATATAACTCCTGATGTTGGAACTACGATAACAACAATGGAGGAGGATGTAGTAAGTAATACAGACATCTTCTGTCTTCCACCAGTATGGCAGTCTACTCACGAAGAGGCGGACACCAGGCTTATCCTGCATGCTCATGCTGCCGTTGGCAAGGGATGCTCTAGAATACTTTTAAGAACTGTTGATTCTGACACTAGTATTGGGCATTGCTTTCACTAGCCAATATCAAGGTGTAAAATTGTGGATTGAATTAGGGGCGGGGAAGGATATACGAATAATTTCTGCACGTGGGATTGCTGCAGCGATGGGATTTGAAAAGCATCGGCGCTACCAGGTTTTTATACCTTAACTGAATGCGATACAATGTCTTCATTCACTTCACGTGGAAAAAAGCGGACTGGGTGGCATGGGAAAAATACCCGCAGGTTACAGCAACTTTCAGTTCTATATCACAACCATCCGAAGAGATGGAACCAGATGTTTTTGACAAACTTCAACGCTTTGTAATTATAATGTACGATCAAACATGTTCACAAACTGATGTTAATGTTGCTAGGCGGTACATTTTTACACAAAAAAAATCGTATACTTGAAAGAATACCCCCTTCACGAGATGCACCTCTATTGCATATTATTATAAGAGGGCAGACTATCAGGCTGGTCATGTTTGGCGCCAAGCAAACATTAAACAGTTGGTGATACCTTCACCTACAGAATGAGAATTTGAGGATGGTACAATAAGTTGGGAACCAATGAGGATGACACTGCCGGAGGCTTTAAAATCCTGCAAAGAAATCATCGCTTATCGCTGTACACGTAAAATATGTACAGGGCATTGCAAATGCGAGTTCTCAAGTTCAGTATACATCAATGTGTAAGTGAGAGGGCAATTGTGAGACTAAGTCTGTCTTTTCACCGAAAATAATTATTTACAATTTCCGAACTAAATAAAACTGAAATATTATGAGTTATAATTACGTTGCATTACCAAATGTTAACAACTCTGTTGTAGCCAGTGGCGCAACTACGGAGGGGGGGCTCAGGGGGCTAAAGCCCCTCCCAAGCAATGCATATAGGGTCTAAAATAATAGAGAGCTATCACACAAACTATAATGCCCTACCTAAATACCTTACTAGGTACCCAAATTTTGATACACTTCTCCCTAACACTGAAAACCAGTTAAAAAAAAAGGAATATTTTATTAACTTAAGTACATTCCACGCAAGCTAGTATTCAAATAGTTAAGTAAAGTTTTGTTTTTATCTAAAAGCATAGATTAATATTTTTAAGAAAAAGCTTTTATTTTAAAAAACTACTGAAAAGTAAAAAATATTTTTTTAAAATTCATCCACCTGGAAACCAAAAGCTTTGGGAACGGTAAAAAATATCAGAGGACATACTTGTGGGACGCCACTGGTGGAGCGACAAAATAACTTTTCTAACTAAAATATGTGGTTTTATATCCTATTAACACATACCAAAATTGAAAATAATATCTAAAGTACTTTCTTAGATATTAAAAAATAACGATTTAAAAAAAAATCAACACCCTGTAGCAAAGTGGTTTAAAATAGTTGTTGCATGGTTATTTTGTGACCAGATTTCAATTAATAATCTGATAAGATTTCTATCTCATATTCTAAAATTTATACCCTATATTTTTGCATTGTGTCCCGGCCTTTAGTGTTAAAACGTGTCACAAGAGTGTAGTAACTCATCATCTCATATTGCGTGAACGTTATTATGTAACTATGCGATAAAATTCATGTCCTTCTCAAATGACGCACCCTATATCTGTCTAAATAAATAAAGGAATCAATATCAAAATTCCAAAAATAACTGAAAAGTTATTAAATAGGTTCAAGATAATTATAATGAACCTGAACGGGAGATAACAAGCTTGACGGAAGAGCTTGTCAATGAATAATTAATACGGTTATGTCGAACGATATAATAGGATATACGTTCTAATTAGATATAAATAATAAGTAACATTTTACTCAATTATATAAAATCACTGACAGTAAACTGTAAGGTGCGAAAAGATGAACTTTGTTATCTAGATATTGTCGATGTTTGAAGGTTGTGGACTGTATATTTAAATAAATAATTCATGGAATTTTTCAACGAAATTACTTACGCACGAGGAACAAAATTCCAGATGATAACGTCTGTTGATTTTGTGAACTGGTGGTGCAACAAATCCGGGTGAACTTCCAAGTAGAGTAATCTCTGTAGCAAGTAACTATATTCTTCTACGTCACTTCCTTACAAAAACAACCGAAATAAGTTGTGTTCGGTACCATTGTTTGGCTATTTCCGATGTTCATAGTATTAAAATTATGGTAGGTAAGTATACCATATTTTGTGCAAAGAACCCCGCGCAAAATCAGTGTAAAACGGACTTACTTGAAATTCACTAAAATTTTGAGTTGTAGTTTCTGTCATTCTGATCAAAAGTTTCAATGGGCACAACATTTTGCAATGGCTAGTTTTAGAACTAACTAAAATCTCGAAAACAGTAATACCTTTCCCTTAAATTTATTTATTGTTTTATACGCATATAAGTAATTCTTTGTCATTGGTGCATTTCAAAAAGAAAATCAAATATACGTATGTATAATTGTATAACCGTCAACAATTCCCTATTTGCCTGAAAATAGTGTATCTGAGAGAAATTGTTCAGAAATTAATGCTCTTTAAGATTTTCATTTGACATTTTAATGTACAGGGTGGACCAAATTAGATGGGATTTGGGGTTTTCTCTAAAACTATGGCAGATAGACAAAAACCAGTATAGGTGTCCTGAGCTCGATTTTCGAGAAACAAACAATGGTGCAAACCGCGATCGTCTATCTTTTTCGACTACCGAGCTACAGAGCGTTTTTGGAAAATTGGCATTTTTGGATGACCTCTATATCTCAATTACCAAGTGTCGAATCGAAAATCAAGTAACACAGGCACTTTTTTGAGTATAATCCGTTGCTGATAAGAAGAAAATTATTCAGTATTCGAGATATAGATGTAACTTGTGTTTTTTAAATGGAACAGGGTATAAATAAATTCTTTCATTATTCAATTAGCTATCCAACGATATATCATATGTCATATTTATGCAGCATGTTTAAAATAAAATGTTTTAAACAAAGTGTTTAAAACATGTTTACAACATCGCACTGTGTTTTCAACAAATGTTTAAAACATATTTAATACACAACGCGATATTTTAAACAACTGTTTAAAACACAGTGCGATGTTTCAAATAAATGTATTATTTTGGAGTTTGTGGAAAAGCAGGAAAAGTGCCGATGATGATCCATTCCGATAAATAATTCTGATATAGTGGTCACTTGCACTAAACTGAGCATTTTATTTGTAGAGTGCTGTAAAATCCATTTAAGAGCGCCATCTGACATCAAGTAGTAGTAGTGACATGGCACCATTTAATTTTAGTTGAATATAGTTTTAAACATTTTAAACCTGTTTTAAACATGTTTTAAACATACAATTTAAAACTTAAAAAAACCTGTTTTAAACAAAAAAACTATTCAAAACAAAAAAAAACTTTTTTTTTCCAACCCTGTATTTATTTCTAGAAAAAGTGATTAATTTTCGAAAAATTTAATATATTTGTGGGGAGGCCACGGAAAACTATTAATAACAACATTCTTATAACATAAAATAATTTTTCCAAAAATAGGAAAAACTAAACTACAACAAATGTTCGAATTGTCGACTGGCCACAAGGTTCTGTTAGCCATCAACTTTCGTTTTAAAATTTTATAATTTTATTTTATATTTTTGAATATATATTTTATTTAGTTGCGTTCATAAAAAACAGTTTGTTTAAAATATTTTGTTTTAAACATGCCAACCCTGCTACTGATTAGATTAACAGTACATGTATATACGGTATACGATAAAAAAAGTAGGTAAAACACACGTATACTTAGATTAAACATTTTGTTAAACGGCAATTACTGTTTTCGAAATTTTAAACTGGCCATAGCAACATGCTGTGCTCATTGAAACTTTTGATCAAAACTACAACATAATTTTACTGGATTCTTTCAAGAAAAATATGTTCATACTTGACATGTACATATATTCATTGGTAAGAAATACGTAAAATGCGATGGCAAACGAACATTCCGGGTAGATAAAAGGTTACCCTCTATATTAATCTACCTGCATATAAAATTTCAAGTTTAGCCTGTATCTGGTGTTCGTGAAATTCAGTAATCAACAAATTCAGACAACGTGTATCAGTAGGGATTTTTTTGAATAAATATAGAGAAGAAAACAATCTGCTTATTTCATTTTTTTTAATGAAAGAATTATCTATTATCGTTGAAAAAGATGATTATTTTTGTACAGGACTGCATTGTTTTCCGCTATCGACTGGCCGATTAGTGACTTCCACCACACTATACTGCGATTGCTAAATATTTACAATACGTTCTTATTATATGCTTACTACTTATACGTAAATATTTGTTATCATGAAGAAAAAACAGAAAATTAGTTTACTTCCAAACAAAAATTATTATAACTTAAAACACTGACGGGATACAGAAGACAACTAATACCTAGTGGATTGTGTGAGTCGAAAAAAGACCCGAAAAACCGGACTACTGACTGATGCAACCAAAGTAGTTCTCCCCCCGTTTTCGAGGATGCTGAACACCGTGGTGGTGGCAGAATTTCCCGTTGGGGGTGACCCACCCCCGCAAACGGCCAAAAACCACCCCCAAACGGGATCAAACGCGTCTTGATCATGTTTCACGGAATCTAACTTATTGAACCCCCGTTTTCGAGTATGCCAATTATGGGAGGACCTTGGGAACCGTACCTGACACCCGCCCACCCTCTCAACGGCCCATAACCACCCGCCAAAGTGGTGAGAGAGCACTCTCATCATACCACTGGACAAAAAGGTTTCCTCCCATTTTCGAGCATGCCAAACACGAAGAGGACCATGAATCGAGTGCTTGACACCCGTCCACCCCCTCCATGCCAAAAAAATACCCCTTCGCATTTTCATAATTAGTGTAACTGCATTTAAATAAATCAGATGTTTCAATTATTATTTTATAAACGTATTTTTCCCAAAAAACATTGATTGATTTTTTTTTTGATTGATTTACCAGCGTGCGGTAGGCATTACTGCCACTCCCAAGTTATACAGCTGGGCCTGCTATGTCCACGCTGGGTTGGACTAAGGTCAGCCAGCAGCGAGAGCCACATGGCGCATGGTAAAGGAATGTGGGATGGGAGGTGTAGGTATTTGTGAGATGCGTTACCGCATTATGTCGTGAGGGAGCGTTTAAGCCCCCCTTTTTTGGGATTTTTGGTTCTGGGCTTCTGCCTATTCTGGGTCTTCTTGTGAGATATGTTGCCGCGTTGTGTCGCTGCTATCTGTGCTCCTATTTTTGTACTTCTGTTTCTTCTTCTTCTTCTGAGGTTTCTGATTCCTCCGTTTCTGATTCTGGTAGAGTATATATCGCTCCGATTTCTTTGTGAAATTCATTCTTTCCTCGCTTTTCTTTCCCAGTATGTTTGGTCCTTTCCCAGTTTGTTCATGATCCTCTCGATTGTTGTTTTCTGCGTGTAACATGGTCACTCCATTTTAAGTTTGCTGCTGTTCAATTTTAGTGCTTTCTTCAGTAGGTGTGTTGGTTCCCTTCTTTGGACGTGTCCCCAGTACTTCATTGCGTACATTTCTATCCTTTTTGTGATTGCCACGTGTAACCTGGTCTCCCTGTTTTTAGTGTAGAATTTAATGTAGACCTTTTCACTTATCAACGAGCGTAATTTTGACCTGAAAACCTCATTTGATAATTTACTTAAGAAAAATATTATGTAATCAGATTCACAACACTATATTGTAACACCCACAACGTCAAAAAATATGCAATACCACAAAACACACTCCTATTAAACTAGACACCAACAGAAAGTCAGGATCAACAACACTTCTCTGTGATACCTCTCCTCCCCTCCATTCCCCTCTCCTTTTGATCCGCTCTACCGCACCACACCAAAAACATTGCACCTAGCTCTGGATCATATACAAAACCAATGACCACTCACAAAATCGTCAATCGCACGTCCCGAGGTATGCATCACCCCTCAAACACTCATCCCTCACCTAACTCAAAACTGTATCCTTCGCACTCTGTATCCAGACCAAGTGATGGCACACAAAAAGGAATGTGTTTTCTATGTTTTCTCCTTCCAACGATGGCCCAGCGCTCCACACAGACAATTCCCGTCGCCGTCGATCCCTCGCACCAGTAGCCAATGTGTCCTCGCTCCCGCGCTCCGCAGTAGATACATCATTCTTGTGCTTTCCGGAGAGCTACTACCTCCCGTTTACCCCCTGCTTGTCACTATTACGGTCCTAACCTTTTAAAACTTTTTAATAAACTTTCTCAGTCCCACCCTAGCAGCACCAAAAGCATAAACAATTTGTATGTTTCCATCTCATGGATAAGGCTTTCCAAATTCCAATGGCACCGAAACCAAGCCAATGGCCTCCAATTCCATCCAAATTCCCATTATATTCTTAAATTGCTTCAATTCCACACGGTGCACTGTCACCCCGATGGGGCACGCCCCTGGCCAGACTCATATGTAAATTTGCTAGAAAGGATTGTTTATTGACTTATTTTTAAGTTATTACATTTGACAATGAGCGTAATTTCGACCTGAAAACCCTCACTTGATATTTTACCTAAGAGAATATTATGACGTTTGATTATTACGGGTTCAGTTTATATTAAATTCGCCTGAGTATTTTTAATAATTATGAAAAAAGATTATTTGAAGGTTAACAAAAGAAATTTATATGACCATACTTTACAGACAGATCAAATTCATTTGAATATTTTTATAATGGTTAAAAAAATAATTTACAGGTTTACAGAGGGATATCATGCCATGCTTTAATTTATTGCCATAAACTTGTCGACAATGTCGACTCTTAAAGGGTGATGGGCCTAAACAGTCCAATTGTATATAAATATACTTGTCTGGGAAGGTACTTAAAAATGAAAAAGGAGGTACTTATCTTGCTTTTGCCTGTCTTGGGTTGTTTGTTTAATTACGCTCTTTTCGTTTCTTAATACACAGCACTGGTCATAAAACTGTATTAGTTGTTTTCAAATATTAATTCTATTTCAACTTTGTTCTTTTGATATGAGGTATCAATTTGCGCGTAAATTCTTGGGCTATAATTTACCTAATTTTTATCAAATTTGACGGAGTTTTTCACGGCAATTTTGCGTTTATAGTGGGAGTGTTTCAGGCACCCAGCCGTCCGCTTCGAAGGCACAACCGACTATCCAACGTATTTTTCCCAAAAAATATGTACAAAAAATATACATTCATCTTTTTTCAGCTCCACAGTAAATTAAGATGACTACTTTGTTGACGAGATCAAGGTGAAATATTAATGTTTCTTTCCTGGTTACAATCCTCAAAAACAGGGGGGTCATGATGAGAACGCACTCTCACTCCTTTGGAGGGTTGTTATTGGCCATTTTCGGGGGTGGGTCACCCCGGGGAGGAATTCCACCATCATCACCGTGTTCAGGATCCTCAAAAACGCAGGATCACCAAGTAAGAGTCCCTCAGACAATTATGATAAGCGTTAACCCCCGTTTGAGGATGGTTTTTGGCCGCTTGCGGGGTGGGTCATCCCAATGAGAAATTCTGCCAGCATCCTCGAAAATAGAGGATCACCAAGTAAGAGTCCCTCAAACAATTATAATACGCGTTAACCCCCGTCTAGAGATGGTTTTTGGCCGTTTGCGGAGGTGGGGCACCCCAACGGGAAATTCTGCTACCACCACGGTATTCAGCATCCTCGAAAACGGGGGGAGAACTAATCTGATTGCATCAGACAATAGTCGGGTTTTCGTCCGACTCACACAATCCACTATAAGTTATACATTCCAATCCAGCTTTGCTACAACTACAGTCCCAGGTACATTTTATAAGTTTACACTTACAAAATTTTCGGTTACATTGGGACGAACATTTACAGTTATTAACTTAGGGATAATATTCTTCAAGTCGCAACCAAAATCAATTGGATTGGGAATTTTTTTTATTTTTCGCAGTGACTTTTCTAAAGAATTATTTAATACACCAAAGATTAGTAAAAGCGTACACTTTATAGGCAATCTTTGGGGACCGTAGCATCATAAGCATCAGTTGAGAGAATATTCTCATCATTTGGACTGGCAATCAAAGGTGAGAAATAAGTTAGGAATGGAGAAGACAGTAAAATTAGTATCTTTATATGAATGACTATATTATTAAAACGATAAAATAGTTACAATAAAGTGCTTCTTAATATAGTACCTTTTATTAAGAAGCGATTAAGATTTAAAAATATCACTTAATTTTTTAATCATGAACAATCTTTCGTAATGTTAAGATAGCCCAGACGACAGAGAAAATTTTTTCGTGAAATCTCCAAAAACTTGCAAAATTAATATATATTTTTTAATGAGTTTGTGAAATTATATAGAATAATATCCAGAAAAGTTTACATTCTGCTCGGATGCAAAACATAAAAAAAAGTGAACAAACATTTTTTTTTTCATCCATTTTTTCAAAATTTTAAAATTAAGTCAGGGTAGGAAAAAATAAAAATACAGGTGGATAGACCACGTGTTTCTAAACACAAAATGTCGTAATAAAATTTATCGCTAAAGCCACGGTATTCCTGGAAAAAAATAGTGGACTTTGTCATTCTGCGAGGCCAAGCGCACGGTTAAATGCATACTATGGAACCTCTAAAAATTCTTAGCAGTTCTAACGAGTAAAATAAAGCTTCTTTCGCTTTCTGATTACACATTCTTAACATTTTTCTTAGTGAACAGGAGGATGAATAGTGAGTATGGAGGGAAAATATATAATTATGAACGCATACACAGACACCATACATAGCCGCTGGATCGAAGCAGATCTGCCGCGCCGTTACGCGCATGAATTTTTACCTACTTTTATTGTACTGTATTTATTACAGATATACCTATTCACATTTCAACTATTCCTTATACATTTGTTAATTATTGGAAAAGTTAAAGAATACATATTCAAAACTATACAGTTATAAGGATAAGATCATGAAAATCGCTATTTCTTATCATATGGGATTGATCATATTTTCGAAAAAAATTCATACAAGTAACGAATTTGTGTTTGACCATTGGAAAAGTATACATTTTTTCAGAAATAGTGATATTTTATTTTTTCCAATGGGTCAAGTTCTCGGCAAGTTACAACCTCATATGTATATATTTATCAAAAAAAATCATCAAGCAAGGAAATTAAAATGATTTGAGATGTACTTTTTTTTGAACCCACGTTACTACAACTTAATAAACCATAATAATCATAAAGTGTACTTACTTTTTAACAGTTCTCAAGGAAGAAAGAATTTTTTTGGAGGGCTTTTATTTTTTTCTATATTTTTTATTGCGACGATTAGGGTGTAATAATATATATAAGTATATTTTCCCCCTCCATCCTTTGCTTATATTGTTTAAAACAAAAAAACATCGGAAAGCTACAATTTCCGTCTTTTAAATGAACCAACACTCAGATAGATTGAACACAGGGACGCTCCCAGAAAATTTCTGAGGGAGGGGGCTACTACAAATAATAATAATATGATTAACAAGGGCGGATCCAGAAAGGTTACTGGGAGGGGGCACTAACATTTTCAAGAATATCCCTTCGGACTTCGCGATCACTACTTTTTATCACCTCATGGGGGGGTGCAAATAGAAATCAAAAAAAAAATTTCACCTCGAAATCTGAAAAAAAATTTTATCGCCTCATGGGCGGGGGGTGCAAATAGAAATCCGAAAAACGTTTTTATCGCCTCATGGGGGAAGTGCAAATAGAAATAAGAAAAAAAATTTTCATTCACCTCAAAATCTGACAAAAATTATCGCCTCATGGGGAGGGGGTGCAAATAGAAATCCTAATAAATATTTTTCCACCTCGAAATCTAAAAAAAAATTTATTTCCTCTAAAAAAAAAATTCCGTGCCCCATGGGGGGGGGGGGGGTGCTATTAAAAATCTGAAAAAACTTAAGCCACCAAAGCCCCCCCCTACAGTGCGCATTCAAGCCCGCGCACGCATGGATCTCGCTCCGAGTAATGTTATTACGTTGTGGCTTGACTATTTTTTTTCCGGGACTACCGTGGCTTTAGCGATAAATTTTGTTAAAACATTTTTTGTTCATAAACACGTGTTCTATCCATCTATATTTTTTATTTTTTCCTACCTTGACTTAATTTCAAAATTTTGAAAAAATTGAGGGAAAAAAATTGAGGGAAAAAAATTTTTTTTTTCATTTTTTTTTCGGTTCTGCATACGAGCGAAATGTAAACTTTTCAGGATATTATTCTATACACTTTCACAAACTCATTTGAAAAAATTAATCTTTTCTCAACTTCTTGGGGGCAAATACTTTTAAGAACTGGGCTAAGAACCGTTGAATCATTTATCTTCTACAGTTCTTTGTGCCACTCTATATTACATTTCATTATCTCCAAACGTATTTTTGAAAAATACATTTTAGTCAGTTTGAGTCGATTGTTCTAATAAGGATTATTGAGGGTATTACTGCGAACGATTTTAACCTTGACCACAACTAGCGGAAGACTAGTGATTGTCTCGTCCGGTTTTATCTATTTAAGTAATCTCGTTAAACAAATATCGTTAGCGAAAAATAGTAGTACCAAGAATCCATAGCAGCACAGTTGGCAAATTTCTGGTTTTCTTGCGTAAAATTTGCCACTTACGAGATGAAATAGAAAAATCAAGGCGACCGATTGAGAGGAACATGACGAACCGGACATATAGCCCAGACGACAGAGAACATTTTATAGTGAAATCTCCAAAAACTTGCAAAATTAATATTTTTCTTTTATAAGTTCGTGAAAGTGTATAGAATAATATTTTGACGTGTTTCCACCCCTAGGAAACCGCCCTAGGGTTCCAAAAATTATAACAAGAGATAACCACTAACACACTTTATTAAATAATTTACTAGATACTTCACAATACTATTATTAACTTAAATGCACTTTACTGACTAAAAATAACAATGTTTATCACTTTGTTTTCACTTTGGAGTCTTAACCTCACTTGTCAATTCAAAACCTTCTAACTTCCGGCCGAGAATACGGCCTTATATATCCCTAGCGATTGCTTCCTGAATTATTCCAGAAACGGCGCAGCGTTATCTAGAAGTCTCTTTTCTCTAATGTTCCAGAACGTTTCTACTGTCTCACAGATGGCATAACGTACATGTATTTTGTACTGCCTATCCCCAACACTTCTAAACTGAGTGTTGGAAACAGTGTTTGACAAATTGCATAATTCGACATTTTTTAAATATTGTAGACTACGAAACAACCCAATAAAAATGATTTATATTCAATGGAAGTAGGTTTAACATTAAATATAATGAAAACAATGTTATGATCAAAATATTATAGGTATTTAATTGTTGCAAAGTTTGAAAATTAGAGGAGTTGGTCAACATGTGCAGTGAATTACAGTGATACCAATCTAGACACTTTTTACCTAACTTTCTTTCGTGCAAATCGTCAATTATTGTAAGGCATATAATATAACTTTATATTATTAACATAACAAAAAATAAAACAAACTGAAAAAAACAATGTCAGCGACAAAAAAATAGCAATCGCTAAACGGGTCGCGCACTTGCGGCTGATTAATCGCAAAATAATTTAGTGTGTGATTTGTAAACTTGTACAAAAATGAAAATTTGTGGAATGTGTTTAGTAGCATCTAGCTCCCTTAAAATTGTCGATGAAGCTCCCCTTGACCTATCCAATCTCTTATCCAATCTCTTATCCAACCTCTCCTTTTCATTGTAATTTCTTCTTCTATCATATCGACAAGCTCAGTATGCACTGCGTGTAATTGCGGACTGGGCATGTACTTCCACGTAGCGCGAGAGATATGACAACCACTCGCCCGTCGGCGGAATAGATTAAAGAGTCGGCGCTAGACCACTGAAGCATCCCCGTTCTCAGTTATTTCATTTCAGCCAGCTGGCGCACGCGATGTTGCAATTCTAACTCTCTATGCCCAGCCCGCCACTACACACACTGTATAATATCAATGATAACGATATTAGTGTATGATACCATATACAAATTTTTCCGTTCGTTCATTTTTCGTCACACTAGACTACAAACACTGGCGTTTCGTATAATAAACAGTGTGGCCAATTGAACTGCCTTTCCCATAGCTGGGAGGACAGTTTACAAGCCAGCTACTGGCCAACTGGCAGGGCAGTTACTGGCTTAATCTAAACGCACCTTAAAGTACCTGGTGTTACTGATGAAAAACAAAAAGAAGTGATATCAATCAGTCACGCTTAGTCGAGAGAACTACACAATTATCAAATTGTGGTATATAAATATCTAGTGCACCTAACACCGACGCGCTTCGAGGCTCTCAATATCCCGCTTTTATAATTATAGAAAATTGTCACCATAAAAGTGGAATGTTGAGAGCCTTAAGCCACCATTATTATACACTAGTACCAAAATTTGTTTTAATGTGTTTCTGGGGGATAAAGATACTTTTAAATGGAGACCATTATTCTTTTACCATGATATTCAACGTTATTTGGTCTCCGTAATCTAGTCTCTGTCGATAACTTCTAGTCTCACTGATCTAAAATTCGTAAGCCGATTATCTTTCTGGCTATCGAATGTCAGGTAGCTGTTACTTCGTCATCAATCATTAGCCATCAACCTCACGCCCGTGCTACATTTATTTGAAAACTTAGAGACGTGCATAGAGTGAAATTGAATTATAACGTCGCGCATTGGCGTTAAATTGGGACCGCAGTGTATGATTGATGGGAAAGACGCAGAGTTCAAAAGCGTTTCGTTTCTAATTTCTGCAGGACTCGATGTAACTTAAAAACTCCTTGCTAATCTCCTTGAAACTGTAACCGATTTAATTTTTCGATTTACATGAATATATCTAAACAATATCCAATACTCCAGTCATTTTAGACAAAAATATGGCTTCTAATCTAACAAAATATATATGTTTTTTTTTTAAATCGATTGATTTTGGTGTTTTAAAGAAAATATTAAAAATCGGCAACGAGATCACTATGGCATAAAAAATTATTCAAGGTCAAAGTTCACAAAAAACGTTTTTTTGCGAATATCGCGCTTTCTGTGGCTCGTAGGCCAATTAAGGTTATTATGAAAATGAAAGATAATGAAATTCCGCACAAAAATGATCTCTTCCATTTTTTATGTACAACGAACGGTTTATACAAAAATGTGTTTCGAAGTTTCCGCGCAAGGCATAATATGTATTTTTTTATTTTGATTAAATTCTGGATTTAAGGTTTTTGGACAATTCTGAACAAGTTTCATTAACAAAATTTTTCGATAAAAAAATGCCTAATATGGTTTCTTGATTTTCATTTGTTGGAGGCGAATGTTTTTCTGACCGTAAGTAGATCCTAAGTTATTCTATACTTAAGTAAAATTTGATTCAAATTGAAAAAAATAAATAAAAAAAGTTGGTGTTACCATTTCAAGTGAAACACACTGTAGATATAAAACCAATAAATTTTAATGTGAAGATTTAGCAAATATTACTGTATATGACGGTAAATATATATCGATCAGCTAATAATATACATAGAACAAGCACGTATTCTACGCATGGACTATATAGAGCGGGAGCTAGGTGGCTTTTTCGGCAGCTCATCTTTTATTTTTATGGTTTAATGGATGATAACGATTCGTAAAATCGACTTCTGGCGGGGCACCTCTTGTCTGGAGCGTCACGAACACTGTTTAAAAATCAGTGAAATCATGTCATCGTTACAAGGCTCATTTTTTTTGTGTGTACACATTTTATGTTTAGAATGAATAAAATATGATCGCCAGAAAGTGTGGGCCGTCAGGAGGCGCAGTCAGAAAGGTAATAATGATACAATACATCTGGCACGGTACGGAGTCAAGTTAGCCGAAAGTGTTAAATTCCTGTATATTTAAGAGCCTATGGTACTTTTGTTGACACTAAGAACTTTACGGGGAGGCTATTCTATTGTTGAAGGAGCTTATATTTACGTTTTAAAAAGGAGCCAGAACTTGTAACGATGAGTTTAGATTTCTGAGATGAAATATGCGAAAAAAAATCCAATTTTCTTCAAAAATCCTAAACATTTTCTTTCTGGCTAGCCTTATTGACGGGAGTTTCTTTCTGGGAATTTTTTTTGTGTTCAAAACATTTAAATAAACATGCTCAACCTTAAAAAAGTTTGTAACGATGATGTTATATAACTCCGTTTTTTTTTACCTCTTTGGCCTTTCTGGTTGCGCCCCTGATGGCCCACACTTTCTGGCGATCTTATTTTATTCATTCTAAACATAAAATGTGTACACACAAAAAAATTGGCTTTGTAACGATAAAATAATTTCACTGATTTTTATATCTTGAACCATGGCCAACTCGACGGGCTGACATATGCCAGTGCCAGAGGTCTATTTTGTCGTTATTTAAGTTCGATAGAATTAATCAGCGCATAGAAAATGCTTGTAACGATGAGTGTCCGAAAAAGCCACTTAGCTCCCGCACCAATATGAAATGGAGCATATTATATGCCCTGCGCGGAAGCTTCGAAGCACATTTTTTGCCTAAACCGTTCGTTGCACACTCGGTTGCACATAAAAATGGAAGAGATCATTTTTGTGCGCAATTTCATTATCTTTCATTTTCATAATAACCTCAATTGACCTCCGAGCCATAGAAAGCGCGGTATTCACAAAAAAACGTTTTTTGTGAACTTTGACCTTGAATATTTTTTTATGCCGTAGTGATCTCGTTGCCGATTTTCAATATTTTCTTTAAAACGCCAAAATAAATCGATTTAAAAAAAAAACGAAGGATATATTTTGTTAGATCAGAAAAGTCTAATTTCACTGGATTACAAGAAGGAACGCGTGTTGAGTATAGGGTTTAGTGTTTCTAAAACTTGCTTCAGAGAATTCAACTCCCTCATCAGGACGTATAGTGGTCTACAAATTTTTAGCGTGAATAAAAAAGGCCACAAAAACCGGCCATAAAAATATCAAAGTCGGCGCTATTACATGGTGACAAGAGTACTTCAAATATTTGCGTATTAGAATGAACAAAATAATACTTGAGATTTCAAGTGCTTTCGGTAAGTTAAAAAATCTTTCTATTTTGTGTCAAGATAGGAATATCTTATGCATTGGCGGAGGCATTGCCCGTCCTTCGCGACATTAACAGATAAATTGAAAGTACGGCTCTGTTTATCTGTTACGCCGACAATAAGCTCCGCACCTTTCTAATAAGGGGTGATTTGCGTAACTATATCACAAGAGTTAGAAATCTTAATTAAAAGAGGCGTGTTTCCGTTTATTTCTTATCTCAATCATGCCACAACATACTTTACAAAAGTGTAATGATGTTTTATCTATTAAGTAATAAATTATATTTATTATTTAATATACAGTAGAAAAATAAAGCATGCCCCGGTCTCCCCTTATATTAACTCGGTCGGCAGCTTTGAGTTTTTTTGTGCAGTATAGAAATGGAGTGAACTTTACACAGTATAATAAGACATCGACATTCAGCTCAACCACGTTGTGATTAATAAATAGTACGAACAACAGAGGTCCCAAGATAGAGCCCTGCGGCACTCCTGAGGTGGAATTATTTTCAATTGACCTATGACCACGTAAGTATTCTACATATTGTGTTCTATTAACAAGCTATGATTTAAAGAAGTTAATAAGAAACTGAGAGAAGCCCATAAGTCTGAAGCTTATTTAACAATATACCATGATCAAGCCTGGCAAAGGCTATCGAGAAATTTGTATATAGTACGTCAACTTGGATGCCAGTGTTAAGATATTGTGAGATGTACTGCGTCATGCACATTAAATTACTAACAGTGGACTTATTTTTTACAAATCCATGATGACTTGGATCTGAATCTGTCCCTCAACGTGGGGGTGTATGACTTCATATATATGTAGCTGAAGTTTCGAAAGTTCACTTGAACGAATTTCATATGAAAAAAACAATTAATAAAAACCACACTTCGATTTAAGTGTAAAAACTTAAAAGTATTGTGGATATTGTCAGCAAATGTGGCAATGAAGTGTTTACACCTAAATCGATGTGTGGTTTTTATTAACTTTTCTTTTTCATCTAAAATTCGTTCAAGTGAACGTTTGAAACTTCAGGTACATTCATATATAGCAATCTCCAGGACGTTAGGGAAATTACATATAATTGAAATTGGGCGATGATTTTCTATTACCTGTCTATCACCCTTTTTTGTGAACGGGACAAATTCGGGACCTCTTCCAGATGTTTGGAAATGTACTCGTTTTAATAGATAAATTATAAATTATTTTAAGAGATAATATCAATAATCCGTCGAAGAGTATAATGTATACATCTTGTTATTATTATTATAAATTTATATCATATTCATTTACTCATCAATAAGGTCTGGAAATTCAGTTTTCACTATACATGGATCACCTGATACCCCTTGAAGTAGATATTAAAATTACGCCTACCTACTTTAAATTATAGACTCGTTATTCCGACGTATATGGATTCACAATTGTGTATCTTATAAATTTTAATAAACAGGTGGGTGATTATGACTGGAAAACATACTATGTGACATAGAAAATAGAGCACCCAATACTGATTACTTACTCAATTTTAACAAATAGTACAGTACCTAAAGGTAAAATATATGTAAAACTTCGGAATAATGTCATATTGAACGGATTTCGTTCATTTTTAGAAGTATAATAGTAAATGCTTCACAGAAAAGTTTTTATATTGTGCGGGGGCTTGCTAATTTATAGGGGGGTGGATGCTACCCTCTCTCAGGGGATGGCACTTAAAAAATATATATATTTATTGGAGCTGAAGTAGACTCGAATTTTAAAAAGAAAAGGTTCTATCAATTTTTCACATAAATTGATAGTTTTTAAATTATAACGACTTCAAAATTGCAATTTTAGCTTTAAAAAAGGGCTTTCGTCAAGTATCTCGAAAAGTATTACTTTACCGAAAAAATGTTGGAGACCAATTACAGAAAGTACAAACTGGGAATTAATTATATTTTTTGTTTATTGATGTAGGATTAATAGTTTCGGAGATATTTAAGTTTACATTTGGCATCCAAGTGTTCATAAGGTAATTATTTAGAGTAAGAGTTAAATATCTCAGAAACTGTAACACCTACATCAAGGATGCTAATAGGTAGAATAACAGGTTATTAATCAAGCTTTCAACTGTTTTTTTATTTGTTTCTGTAGCATAAAAAACAAAGAAGTTATGACCGGAGCAATGTGCGTCTACACATTTTTTTAATAAGAACGTCGCCATTTTGTTACTGTAATTAGCCAGTAATTAAAAAAAAGGAATTTCAAACACTGTTTCTCATTAATATATAGCATGACGTAGATGCTCAAATTTTTTGATTTGTATACAGCACTTGTTTTAGAAAAAAATACAGTTTAAACTATACAGGTATTTTCGATAAAACGTATTTTTTTTCCTTTTCCAAATATCTCAATAAATATTAGCTTTATTGAAAAATGGGTAGAGACCAAAAATAAAGCTCATACACTGATAATGAATTTCGCTTGTTTATTTATTTACATAGATTTAATAGTTTCGGAGATATGAAAGTTTACAAATGGCGTCCGAACGTTTATAAGACGAAAAATGCAGTTTAAATGTTAAATATCTCAGACATCGTGACACATAAGAAATGAAATTAAAGACAATTAATTGCGCTTTCAAATTATTGTTTACTCGTTCCTGTAGCATAAGAAATAAAGAAGTTATGACGGAAAAATATGCGTATTTATATTTTTTTATATAAAAAGGTCGACATTTTGTTACTCTAATTAGCCAGTAATTTAAAAAAATTATCTCAAATACAGTTTTTCGCTAAGATGTAGCATTACCTAGATGCTCAAATTTTTTTGCTCATTTAAAGCAGTTGCTTTAGAAAAAAATGCATTTTAAACTTAATTAGGTAATTTCGAAACCCTTGGGATACCAAATATAAACTTAAATATCTCCAAAATTATTAACCCTACATCAATAAACAAAAAATATAATTAATTCCCAGTTTGTACCTTCTGTAATTGGTCTGTAACATTTTTTCGATAAAGTAATACTTTTCGAGATACTTGACGAAAGCTGTTTGGAAATACCTTTTTTTTAAGCTAAAATTGCAATTTTGAAGTCATTATAACTTAAAAACTATCAATTTATGTGAAAAATTGCATAGAACCTTTTCTTCTTAAAATTTGATTCTACTTCAGCTCCAATAAATATATATATTTTTTAAGTGCCACCCCCTGAGAGGGGGTGGCATCCACCCCCTATAAATTAGCAAGCCCCCGTGCAATATAGAAACTTTTTTGTGAAGCATTTACTACAATACTGCCAAAAATGAACGAAATCCGTTCAATATGACATTATTCCGAAGTCAGAACCTACTTTAAAAGCTGTTTAAAACTATAACGTCGTTATTTTCTGAAAAGAAATAGTCCCCAAAAAGAGACAAAAAGTATAGCCCGGCTATTTTATAAAAAAACTATATCTTAAAGGTAAAAATGAGCAAAAGTGAATCTATTCATTTAAAGCAAAAACCCAGCTTATTACTTTAAAGAAGGAGAATAAATCCCAGTCCAGTATATAATAAGGTAAAATTCGTAAATAAGCTAAGGGACTTTTGAAATAAAAAATAACTGATTAACAATAACAAAATTTATTGTAAATATAAAAGGTATGGTAGAGAAATTGACAAATCAGGGGTGGATAAATAAAATATGTGCTTGGATTCGGTTACAAAGATCAAACAGAATTAAAGATGTAGAGAGACTTATTATATACTAAAAAAGAATATTGTATAGGGTAACTTACAAAGATAAATCCATAGTTATGGACAGAAGGCCACAATATATAAAAACTACTGTAAATACTTCAAAAGACGTAACTAAATTATTAGTTGGCCAACGTAGTTATTACTAAATAAAAAGATTAAATGACATTTTGCTAATATACAAATTTTGATATTTTATATCATAAACAGAACTCTAAACGCAATAACATAGGAAATGAAATACATAGTAGCATTTTAAGCTACAAGATACATACAAAAAAACATGTGCCCTGTAGGGAAAACCATTTACAGTTATTAAACAAGAAATCTTTTTAACAGTCTTTAAGAGATGGGACGGGACGAGCACTCACGAAAAGGATGTAACGAAATTCTTGCAGATAACACTGAAAGTTGCACCAAATTGGCGTCTTTGGCCACAATGTAAAACGAAAGTTAATGGAATGTAGTCCGGAGCTATTCTCAGTTGCCGGTACCTATACCAAAGTAGAAAGGTAAATGTACTTACAAAAACTGCAGCAAAAGAGACGAAGGCACCGTTATGGGTTACAAATTTTAATTATAGGTAGGTACCAGCTGTAACCTCAAGAAACTGCAAAACTATACCCATTATAGGTATATTAACACTTACTTTAAAGTTAACTGTCTTATTAACTCACTTAAAGCAGCTAGCATTACACTTATTAAATGCCACTTTAATTCAGGACGTCTATACTGAACAGATTTTGGTGTTAACTTCTCAATTACTCGGTACAATTCACCAAAGAAGTTAAATCTCAAAACTAATACAATTACCGTCCGACAGGGCCGGCGTTAAATCTTGTTCTTAGTAAAACTAACAAAATAGGTAATTTTTGTAATGAAGATATAAAATAATGTAATTTAGCGGACTTTAAAAGAAATTTACGAATGCTTAAAAAGTTGTCCGTTGCAAAACATTGACGTTCTTTCTTTTTAATATAATAGATATCTGACTGATAGTCCTAGAGCTCCTTTAAACAGAAAATGGCAGACAGTACCGTCGTCTGATTTATTGAAAAAGATTAAATCGGAGAATCGGGGATTTTTGTCATAAATGTCACCAAATTTGTATTCAGAACTTTTTTAATTAAACACTTAATTTATTTCTAGTTCATACCATGAGAATGACACCTACAACAAAGAGGTATATAGCCCAGACGACAGAGGAAATTTTATAGTGAAATCTCCAAAAACTTGCAAAATGAATATATTTTTTTAACGAGTTCGTGAAAGAATAATATCCTGAAAAGTTTACATTCCGCTCGGATACAGAACATAAAAAAAAGTGAAAAAAAACATTTTTTTTCATCCATTTTTTCAAAATTTTGAAATTAAGCCAGGGTAGGAAAAAATAAAAATATAGGTGGATAGACCACGTGTTTCTAAACAAAAAATGTCGTAATAAAATTTATCGTTAAAAATGCATACTATGGAACCTCTAAAAATTCTTAGCAGTTCTAACTAGTAAAAATAAAGCTTTTTCTCTTCCTGACTGCACATTTTTAACATTTTTAGTGAATAGGAGGATAAATAGTGAGTATGGAGGCAAAATATATAATTATGAACGCATACACAGACACCACACATAGCCGCTGGATCGAAGCAGATCTGCCGCGCCGTCACTCGAATGAATTTTTACCTGCCTTTACTGTATTGTATTTATTGCAGGTACAACTATCCACATTTCAGCTATATCCAATGGATTCCTTATACTTTTGTTAATGTATTGGAAAAGTTCCAGAATTTATATTCAAAACTATAGAGTTATAAGGATAAGATTGTGAAAATCGCTATTTCTGATCATGATGGGATTGATCATATTATCGAAAAAATGCATAGAAGTAAACGAATTTGTGTTTGAACAATCGAAAAGTATACATTTTTTCCGAAAAAGTGATATTTTATATTTTCCAATGGGTCAAGTTCTCGGCAAGTTACAGCCTCCAATATACATATTTATCAAAAAAATCATCAAGGAATTTAAAATTATTTGAAATGTACTTTTTTTCAATCCACGTTACTATAACCTAATAAACCATAATAATCATGAAGTGTACATACTTTTTAACAGTTCTCAATGAAGAAAGAATTTTTTTTGAAGGGCTTTTATTTTTTTCTATATTTTTTATTGCGACGATTGAGTTCGGGCGTGATAATATAAATATGAAAGTAATTTAGTGCGTCGGTGTCACAGTCATGCGTATTCAAGCGCGCGCACGTATGGATCTCGCTCCGAATAATAACATTACTTGACTATTTTTTCCGGGAATACCGTGGCTTTAGCGTTAAAGGGGATGGTCAATAAGGCCGGGTTTTTAACAGTCTAGGGTCAATTTAGAGTCGATTCGACCACAAACGGAACCAACCCCACCCCCCTCTTGGGGTCATTTCAAGGTCAAATTATGAAAAAGTCGTGAAATAAACTCGCCTTTTCGGAATGAGTAGGTTTATTCTGGAATTTCGATTTAATATATATGTATATACAGGTTTTTTGGGTCGCTGATTCCGGATCCGAGGTCAGTTTGTCTACAGCGTGTCCCAGGATAGATGTAACAAGAGATGTAATGGACCAAAAATTTTAGGATTTTGGAATGGTATTTGGGGATTGAGTCCTGCTTGTTGTAAAACTAAAGTATACCAAAAATGACTTGATTTGGTGTTCTACAGGGTGTTTATAAGCAAAGTTGTAAAAATCACCACTAATAAAGTACCTTTATTTTTCAAAATATGATAAAATTCCATAAGAAAAGTTATTTAGAATACAATTCTATACCTCTATACCTTTCAAGAATATAAAATTATTTTTTCGAAACTTCCCATTTTTTCAATAAAGTATTTTATTTTGCACCATTCAATTAAAACTGCATAGAAATTATTTTTTGCGAATTAATATTTAAAGTTATGTAGAAGCTAAAAGTAGGCTATGAGAAAAGCAGATGATTAACATTTGCTCCTACACAACTTTAAATATGAATTCAACTCTTAATTCGCAAAAATGGGAAGTTTCAAAACAATAATTTTATATTCCTGAAAGGTATAGAAGTATAAAATTGCATTCTAAATAACTTTTCATAGTGCAATTTTTTCATATTTTGAAAAATAAAGGTACTTTATTAGTGGTGATTTTTACAACTTTGCTTATAAACACCCTGTAGAACACCAAATCAAGTCATTTTTGGTATACTTTAGTTTTACAACAAGCAGGACTTAATCCCCAAATACCATTCCAAAATTCCAAAATTTTTGGTCCATTACACCTCTTGTTACATCTATCCTGGGACACACTGTAGACAAGCTGACCTCGGATCCGGAATCAGCGACCCAAAAAACCTATACATATATATTAAATCGAAGTCCCAGAATAAGCCTAGTCATTCCGAAAAAGCGAGTTTATTTCACGGCTTTTTCATAATTTGACCTTGAAATGACCCTAAGAGGGGGATGGGGTTGGTTCCGTTTGTGGTCGAATCGACTCTAAATTCACCCTAGACTGTTAAAAAACATTTCCTTTTTTCTTTTTGCCAAATTTGAGGGGGGCCGAAAATCGGCCTTATTGACCCTCCCCCTTTCGTTAGGACATTTTTTGTTCTTAAATTTCTTAAATCTATCCATCTGTATTTTTTATTTTCCCTACCTTGATTTAATTTCAAAACTTTGAAAAAATTTTATGAACTAATTAAAAAAAATTATTCATTTTGCACTGGGCAAATATTATAACCCGACATTTTTTTTAATAATCATCGTCAAACTATTTTTTCTTACAGAAATCCATTCAGTAAGATGGTAATCTCAAATATCAAATAAAAAATACGTGTGTACTTTTCTATGTCACTTATATATACATATTACACCTTCTTACTTAGTCATGATTCATGAAACAGATAAAACTGTAAAAAATTCAATAGTAATTGTATATATAAGTAGGTATGAGTACGAACTGCAGTGCAAAGTGCAACGTTTTATATACATTTATGATGTGTTTTTTATGGAATGCCTACGAGTTTATTTAAAAAATGAAATATAATTCAAAGAACAATCACTTAGATTACATGTTATATTACGTGTAATTGCAACCTGACGCTAGGAAGCAAAAACCAGTTTTTATGGCTGCTAATTAATATTAATGAGTTGTTCAATAGTTTCGTGATCGTTTCCGAGTTTCATGTACCTGAAGTTTCGAACGTTCACTTAAACGAATTTCATAGGAAAAAGAAAAACGAATAAAGCCACACTTCGATTTACCTATGTGTAAAAACTTAAGTGTTGTGGATATTATCGTCAGCAAATATGGCAATGAAGTGTTTACGCCTAAATCGATGTGTGGGTTTTATTAACGTTTCTTTCTCATCTAAAATTCGTTCAAGTGAACGTTCGAAACTTCAGGTATATCGAGTTTCTTGTTAATACTGTAAATAAACGAAGATGTAAAGCATAAAAAATACTTCATTTTTTAAGCCACGGTAACGCCGTGGGGTAGAGCGTGTTGTTGTGTGACAAACGCAGGCGCGTGCTGGCCCACCGGGATATCGGGGGTTTCCAGGTGGGGCCCCGATAAAAAGGCCCTTCATGAAGGGCCATTCCTGTTGAATAATTTTTATTTTGTAAGGTAAGAGTTTTGTTTTGAGATTTTCTCTCCCCCCGCTCATCAATTTTAATTTTCGAGATAAAAAAAACTCAGATTTCTGCCTGGGCCCTTGCTAAGGTATTTTTCCGGGGCCCAAAATCGTCCCAGCACGCGCCTGGGCAAACGCCACTCATTGCTCTTTGTCCGGCAAGGACTAACTTCGGAAGATGGCAAAAGTAACCAGGACTCGTGTTTCTACACTTTATTAATTAGTGTAATCATTTTCGGGACACGTTCTGTTTCTTGCAGTTCTAAGTTGTTTAGTTTGAGTGTTGTTTTATATTATTTTTATGCTGAAATATACGTGAAAAGAAGTAGGTAATACTATTGATTACGCAAGCCCACAAAAAAAAAACGTGAGCGAGAATTAAGACCCACTTTTCTTTATCTTTTTCGAGGCGCTGAACACGAATCTGAAGTCAGAAAAGCATGTCTGTGGACGAATTTTCGAGTTAGAGGTCAAAATTGGATGAAAATCATGAAAAATCGAGATTTGTCATATTTTCTGCTACGTTTTAAAAAGGAGCCAGAACTTGTAATGATGAGTTCAGAGTTCTGAGATGAAATATGCGAAAAAAAATCCAATTTTCTTCAAAAATCCTAAACATTTTCTTTCTGCCTAGCCTTACTGACGGGAGTTTCTTTCTGGGAATTTTTTTCTGTGTTCAAAACATTTAAATAAACATGCTCAACCTTAAAAAAGTTTGTAACGATGATGTCATATAACTCCGTTTTTTTACCTCTTTGACCTTTCTGGTTGCGCCCCTGATGGCCCACACTTTCTGGCGATCTTATTTTATTCATTCTAAACATAAAATGTGTACACACAAAAAAAAAATTGGCTTTGTAACGATGACATAATTTCACTGATTTTTATATCTTGAACCATGGCCAACTCGACGGGCTGACATATGCCAGAAGTCTATTTTGTCGTTATTTAAGTTCGATAGAATTAATCAGCGCATAAAAAATGCTTGTAACGATGAGTGTCCGAAAAAGCCACTTAGCTCCCGCACCATTGAGTCAGTTGTCGGAAGCTAAACTTAAGGAAGGGGAGCTTAGTGCAAGGGGCGCCATAAGACAAAAATTAAAATATTTTTCCCACCCACCGCTCATCAAAAAAAAAAATTCTAATACCGCCTTTTAAACGGACTGCCTCCTCCGCCCCAAAAGCTTGAATTAACCGCCCTAAAAGTATTTATGTCTGCAACTAAACCAGGAAAGCAATTCCTCTAGAAAAACTAAAACGGGAACTAACATATGTATAGGTAGGTATATTTTAAATAAATACGTCATGGAAATACGGTGTGTCCTGGAAGATTGACAAGATGGAGTAACTATATAGTATATTACCTAGGAATAATGTCATATGACACGGATTTAGTTCATTTTTTGCAACTTAATAGAAAATGTATCAAAGAAAAGTTTGTATATTATGCGGCGGTTTGCTAATTTATAGGGGGTGGCGTGGCAACTAGAAAAAATTAAAAACATTGGAGCTGAAAGAAAATAAAATTTTAAGAAGAAAAGGTTCTATGCAACTTTTCATAACAACTCGAAAAGCTACATTGAGCGAAAACCGAGGCGAAAACATGCTAGAGACATACCGTGCGTGTAATTGTCCATTAGGCATGTACATTCACGTAGCGCGAGAGATATGACAACACAGAGCTGTAAACTCGTCCGTTAGCGGAGTTAGTTAGCTCTCAGTTATTTCATTTTAGCCAGCTGGCACACGCGATGTTGTAATTCTTACTACCTATGCCTAACGAGCCGCTACACACACGGTATAAGAAAGCTACTAAACTGATGATGAATTTCTAATTTCTGTAGAGTTAACAGTTTCAGAGATCTGGAAATATAAAGGTGGCGTCCGAGAATCTATAAGACGAAGTATATAGTTTAAATGTTAGATATCTCAGAAACTATGGCACTTACGTCAAAAGCGGTAAGAAAGAAAATGAAAGACTATTAATTAGGCTTTCAATTGATTTTTCTATAGCATAAAAAACAAATAAGTTATGACAGAAACAATGTACTCTTTCAATTTTTTTTTTATAAAAACGTTGCCATTGTTAATGTAAGTAGTCAGCAATTAAAAAAATATATCCCTATATACTATTTTTCGTTAATATATAGTATGACCTATACGCTCAAATTTTTTCATCCGCTTACAGTGCTTGCTTTAGAAAAAAGTGCATTTTAAACTGTAAAGGAATTTTAGAAAAAAACGTATCATTTTTGTTTCTCGCAAATATCTCAATAAATATTAATTTTAGAGAAAATATCTCGGAAAATATATAGTACAGTAACTAGAATAATGTCATATTGAACGGATTTCGCTCATTTTTGGCAGTATAATAGTAAATGCTTCACAGAAAATTTTCCATATTGTGCGAAGGCTTGCGTGGATGCCACCCCCTCTGAGGAGGTGGCACTTAAAAAATATATTTATTAATTGGAGCTGAAATAGAATAAAATTTTACGAATAAAAGGTTTTATACAATTTTTCACATAAATAATTGATAGTTTTTAAGTTATAACGACTTCAAAATTGCGATTTTAGCTTTAAAAAAAAAGGTATTTCCAAACGGCTTTCGTCAAGTATCTCGAAAAGTATTATTTTATCTAAAAAATGTTACAGACCAATTACAGAAAGTACAAACTGGGCATTAATTATATTTCTTGTTTATTGATGTAGGATTAATAATTTCGGAGATATTTAAGTTTATGTTTGGTATCCAAGTGTTTCGAAATTACCTTTAAAGTTTAAAATGCATTTTTTTCTAAAGCAAGTGCTTTAAATGAGAAAAAAAATTTGAGCATCTAGGTAATGCTACATCTTAACGAAAAACTGTATTTGAGATAATTTTTGTAAATTACTGGCTAATTAGAGTAACAAAATGGCGACCTTTTTATATAAAAAAATATAAATACGCATATTTTTCCGTCATAACTTCTTTATTTCTTATGCTACAGGAACGAGTAAAAAATAATTTGAAAGCGCAATTAATTGTCTTTAATTTCATTTCTTAGCATGCGTGACGTAGGTGTCACAATTTCTGAGATATTTAACATTTAAACTGCATTTTTTATCTTATAAACGTTCGGACGCCATTTGTACACTCTCATATCTCCGAAACTATTAAATCTATGTAAATAAATAAACAAGCGAAATTCATTATCAGTTTATGAGCTTTATTTTTGGTCTCTACCCATTTTTCAACAAAACTAATATTTATTGAGATATTTGAAAAAGGAAAAAAAATACGTTTTATCGAAAATACTTTTATAGTTTAAACCGTATTTTTTCTAAAGCAAGTGCTGTATACAAACCAAAAAATTTGAGCATCTACGCCATGCTTTATATTAATGAGAAACAGTGTTTGAAATTCCTTTTTTTTTAATTACTGGCTAATTACAGTAATAATCTACTATTCTACCTATTAGCATCCTTGACGTAGGAGTCACAGTTTCTGAGATATTTAACTCTCACTCTAAATAATTATCTTATGAACACTTGGATGCCAAATGTAAACTTAAATATCTCCGAAATTATTAATCCTACATCAATAAACAAAAAATATAATTAATTCCCAGTTTGTACTTTCTGTAATTGGTCGGTAACATTTTTTCGATAAAGTAATACTCCTCAAGATGCTCGACGAAAGCCGTTTGGAAATACCTTTTTTTAAGCTAAAATCGTAATTTTGATATCGTTATAACTTAAAAACTATAAATTTAGGTATGTGAAAAATTGCATAGAACCTTTTCTTCTTAAAATGTGATTCTACTTCAGCTCCAATAAATATATATATTTTTTACTTCTAGGTACTTTACTAATAGTGGACATCAAAAATGAAGCTCATAAACTGAGAATGAATTTGTCTTTTTTACTGTTTTTTGCTTTCTAATTTTTGTGTTGTATTGTCATTATTAGTAACAATTCTTGGATAAGATATTTTTCACCCCGCTCTGATGACATGTTTTATTTCAATGTGATTATAAAAAATATACGCATTTTATATTAAATATTTCTATAATTTAAAACCGACTCATTTAAATAAAAATGTGTATTATACAAGAGTCTTAGAATTCAATGTACTACTAGAATAATACATTTTTAAACTTCCTGTCATCTAAAAATATTGTGTCGGCGTCGCGTCACGACGCTCATACCGCAATTGTTAACGACGTCGTTTGAACATCAAATTGTAGTCTTTAGGAGTATCTATTCACCAATGTTTATAGAAATTCAATGTCGCTTTTAGTTCCCCAAATACCGGCCAGGGCAGTTTTAACTCATTCGCCTTGTATAGCACAAAGGCAATGAAAAAATTTAAAAATCTCAGTATTGATTCCTTGGAATTATGGAACCATTAATTACATTTTTATAGATTAGAATTCATAAAGTTTTATTACATTAATTGGACCTATAACAACACAAGGCAGAAATTACCTCAGAGATGGTATAACACTATAACAGACAAGTAGATGAACACACGCCCAGACAAATATTCCAAAAAAATAGTTTAATTGCAATTTCAGCCTATACAGAGAAACATTCCCTCGAACATTCCAATCCATTATTCCTATAAATACGAAATATAAAAATAGGTGTATGGAAATAAACAATCCACTCTACCTTTCTATCAGGGCCGGTTTTAGGTAACCGGAGGCCCTAAGCTCTAGGTATGTTTTTCGCTGAAGCTTTCTCTTCTAATAAAATAAACGTGCATATCTGAGTATGAAATCTGAGTTCTGAGGCCCCCTAAATGCGAGGCCCTAAGCTGGCGCTTACTCAGCTTATAGGCAAAACCAGCACTGCTTTCTATTGTCATCAAACTTTTATAATGATCAGAAGTAACATGAGGTTTCATCCTATCCTTAAAGAAAATACAGAAATACAAAATTGTTTTATATGATGGGAGGCAACGCGATTACACCAAAATAGTATGTTATCATCTCGAGCTATTCTCTAGTTGAAAATTTCAAAACATGCTAATAAATCCTGAGATAAACAAACTTGATTTCATTTTTATTTTTTATTTATATTTATTTTCTTATCATTAAAACCATTTTAAAGGAAACATGTTATGGACCATAATACTATTTAATACTCGATATATTATAGTATGAATATTGTAAAGTTATAAGTATATGATGTCATGATGTTAATTTTACCGAAAGAACCTTTTTATTTCTATGTTCAAAAACAAATTAAAAATGATGTATCTGAACAACTAAAGAAGTGCCCCTCTTAATATCAATTAAGTAATAAGTAATTTTAATTTATTGACTATATTTATACAACGTAATTTACCATGCTATGCAGAAAATAAAATGGTGTACTAGTCTTCAATGTGCCCCTGCAAAATTTTAGAGTGCCCCGAGGTAATTTAGTATATTAAACATGGTTAAAATTTACGAAGATACACTACTGTTATTGACTAGGTCAGTAATAGGGCGACGAACTTACTTGTGAAAGAACATATTGGAGATGTTTACATTTCCTTAATTGGCATAAAAAGTGAAGCCGGCGAGTGCGGTCAAAGTGCTGCGTTTTTGCTTTCGGTCGAACAATCAGGACACCGGCGTGTTATTGATGGGTTTGAGTAAATATCTCTTACATCTACTTGTTGTTGCAGAGTTCACTAGCATAGGGTCAAATGTCTTTTCGAGTTATTTCGCTATTTTTGTGGTGTGATTTGATTAAAACCAAAAAGTCACTTCTACCCTCTCCAGCTTTGCTGTCAATAGTATCAATCTCAAGTCTGATAAAGTGATATGGTTAAACCACGTTACGTGAGATTGGTTAAAGTCATTGGCAGCGCATTTCTACAAAAAAATAAGGTAATTGTTTTTTAAAATTATTCATTTTTTTAACTCCTTTTGGTGGGGACAACCTACTGTTAAATTTTCCACGTCATGGTAGATCACGTTATACATACATATATTACTATTAATTTTATTGATTGATTGCTAGTGTAGTAAGTATCGAGGTAAGTATATATATTTAAATTGTACGGATGGAGAATTAAAAACAGCTACTATGTTGATCTTCGCCTTTTTGTGATATATTTTTGTTATTATTTTGTATGTGTTAAGTAGTTGTATTTTTAATATGACAAATAAAGTCTGTTTGAACTTGAAAATATGTTGGTAATTTTCCAAACCACATTCTCTTTCACAAGCCATGGAGAACATGGTAAGTATAAAAAATGTAATTATCTGGTACAGTAAAGTAACCAAGGTAATCAGATAAGAATTAAAACTGTACATACTAAAATAAGAGGGTGATATTTCAAATTATGCAAAAGATGTTTGAAAGAATATGATGCTGTTCAATCGCCTTTAACATTTTGTATCTTAAAGGCAGTGGAATTTTAGATATAGCTACATATTTTATGAATACGATCTACCGTTAGGAGCTTGGTTCATAATACTGAAACGCATTGTATATGCTACCGACTTATGTATGAGATTTGTTTGATTTTGTATAAAGATATCGTAACAAATAATATGTGTTACGTGCCTTATCTTATCCGATATCTGAATTGACTTTGGAGATAACTAATCTCTATCCACCTTGTGTATCTCTTTCTTATTAATCTGTACAACACACCAATGAGTTTTCTAAATGGTGGCTTATATTACATTACTTATCTAATGTTCTACGTACTTATAAAATCCTTGATGCCATGGAAGGTAACTTAGAACTACGATAGCAGTTTCTGACTTGGGGTCGTGTCGACAGAACCCAAAAGTCCATTTCGATTCTAAATCCGTAAGCACAAATGAATAGTGCTGTATTACATCACTGAAAAATTAAATTTATTACGCTATGGTCCACAGCACATCAATTTTTACATACTTCTCAAACGTGTACGGATATGCAAACTTGGGTACTGATCTTAAAACTTCCTGGTCCTTGTATTTCTCAGGGAACTGTTGAATAATCCATGGGTCCTTGTCGCCTGTCGGGGGAACAACCTCACAAAAACATTCAAAAAAATGTTTGACATTTTCCCTGAAAGATTTAATTATTCATTGTCTGCTTGTTCTTTAATAATAGAAGAGCTAGGGTTATCTTTTCACCCCTACGCAGGATAATTACATCTAAATAATAAAAAAGTAACAGAACTCACCTAATTCTGGAACCCATTACAGAAGCAGCTGTAAGGAGCTTTTTATTCCATAACAATAATTGTCCTTCTGACACTCAACGCAAATTTGGGGGCATTATGAAAGTTTATTCACACATATTGAAAACATAGAACACATAAACACCACACACAACACACACCACAGTAACCGTGCACAGAACTGACAGAACGGAAAGGAAAATGAGCAGAAAAAGGTTAGAAAAAGATGACTAATGACAGCCAGGTCCACCACCACACAACAAATATGAAAGTGAAAGAAGAGACCAATATTATCCGCCATGAAGTTGACCTCAAAAGTTGGTCGGCTGTTTTGTTCTAATAATGATTTTAATTTGTTTGCCACTTTCGCAAGAATAGTTCTTACATAAACAATTCAAAGGGGTGTAATTACTTTATCATAACTAATTCCTGAAGATTGCAATTTAATAAAATAAGTCAAAGGTAAATGTAAATAAATATTGATTTTGTTGGCTCCTTTTACCCAGTGAGCAAAAAAAATCATGTCCTTTTGAAACTCAACTGATTTTTAATTCTAGAAACTAGAAATCACAGTCATAAATTTAATGTTTATTTGTCTTCCAACATTCGAGTTATGGAGTTTCTTTTGAGGGAGTGGGGTGGACTGGAGGACTACTGGCAATATGACAAAATGCGAACGATGGTTCAAAAAAGTGAATATTTTGACAAAACATTTTTTATTGGGGAAGAGTTAATTAGGTTATTTTAAAAAAAGTGTAATGAGGAGGGGGCATTTTGCGAATAAACATTATTCGTTTCAAGGTGGCTTTAAAAATGTTACCAGTGGGGGAGGGAGTCAAATATATAGTTCATTTTAAGAACATACTTATTGAATGATCCCTTTATATTTTTTATAAAAATTCAGGAATATATTTATTTATTTCAATTAACAATAAAATACTGTATAGATGCCACAATTTCGAAATAATTAATGGCGTCACTGTACTGGACGTACATACCTCACATATGCCTATCTCTCCTCCTCGTCCTTGTGGTTGTTTATTTGCAAAATAAATTTTATACAACAGTACAAAAGTAAATAAATAAACTGAAAACCTTTCGGCTAGAGTTTCGTTCCTCCTATATATGCATGCTTAGGGTATCACTGCAACTTCATTATTGTCGATAAAACAGGTCTTAATAATAGGGATGGCTGATCCGAATATTTTTACGGATCAGTTCGGACCTAATCCAGTCCAGAGAAGAACCTAGTCCAAAGATCAGTTTCAGTTCCTAGTCCATGCTAACCAACTCGCTTGGTGAACGGCTGAGCGGACCGGCAGACAAACTGGACCCAGTGGGCTGGACTGGTGCAAAGGGACTCGTAATCTTGTACTGTACTAGTCGTACTCGTTTAGTTCAACCAGTCCATCCGTCTATAAAGTGCGCGCGCCGCACCGGGTCTCTAAAAAGTTCAGCCGGACTCGGAATACTCGGACTAATATTCGTACCTGTCGTATTTATTAGTTGAGATCAGTTCCACTAGTCCAATCCACCGGACCTGTTCCAAAGTATCAGTTCCAGTTCGGGTTAGCCAACCCTACTTAATAAATCTCGTGACTGATAGTTGTGTAAATATAACCTGTATCTAAATTTGAAAAATGTTAATAAGATCAAATATTTGTCCAAAATCCGTAAAAGATGCCTTCGTAACAGGATTTGTGTTTGCTATAATTCCACTGATATACTACTTCGAACTCTTTGTTGTCTTACCGAGATATTACAAGCAATGGAGTTCATGGTACAATTTCCATTTCCTTATGGCCGGTTTCATACTATTCAATGTCTGTTCAAATTTAGTAGCTATTATTCTATGTGACACAAGCATAAGGGGAAGGATTATACACACAGATTGGACGTCAGGCTGGAGGTACTGCAGTGTGTGCGAAACAATGGCCCCGCCAAGATCTTGGCATTGCGAAATTTGCGACATATGCATTTTAAAGAGAGATCATCATTGCACCTTCACAGGCTGCTGTATTGGAAATGACAATCACCGTTACTTTCTAATGTTTGTGTTCTATATGTTTGCAGCGACCATATATGCCTCCTATTACAACGTTAGCTTTCTTTGGGACTATGTAACGTTTAGCTCATGGACATCATTATTCAAACTAGTGTTTCCACTGGCCGCTTTATTTATGGAATGGACTGAAAATCAGCTATATGTGTTTTTTATTATAATAGTTTTGTTGGGATGCGCATTTACAGGTGCTTTATTATGTTTCCACATTGACCTAATGCTAAGGGCTGTGGTTACATATGAACGTAATAAGAAAAGCAAATATGATAGGGGAAGATTGCAAAACACGAAGGCAGTATTGGGCAAGAGATGGTATTTAGTATGGTTGTCGCCCTGGATTGAGAGCCCGTTGCCATATGACGGAATTGATTGGACTAGTGCCTTGTCTAATAAGGCTAAATAAAGATGCAGTTTGTTGTGACTTGTGTGAAACCCAAGGTAGAGTTAATTTTCATACGGATCTATGCAGCAATAAAAATATATAAACTGAAATTTCTTTATGTTTTTGATAAAATTCTGACTATGACATTTGTGTATAGGGCTGTGCTTAGGCATAACAGCAAGACTAGGGATGCACCGGATTTGATTTTTGCCGGATGACCGTTTGCAATAATCCGGCTCGAACCCGCCGGATTAAATTCGGGCGGATTTTGTATGTGTGCAGAGCCGCAGATTTGTCCATGAAGGGGAAAAGTCATTAACAAATTCGATTGAGACGTACTCAAATTTGCCGACAAAAAATTTGATCCCATTTCCTGGTGAAATGCTCACTCCATTGATTTTCATGTTATTGCCTCTTGCAAAAAGATACCTTTCCAACTGCTTGTATATTTAGTGATAGAGTGTTTTCTGAGGCTGGAAACGTATACACAGACAATAGAAGCCGACTCCTGCCCCAGAAAGACCTTTGGCTGGATCTATTTAAAAAATCTGCCGGAACCGGATATCCCCTAAAAGTGCGCGGATTAGCCAGAGCCAATATGCAGGCTGTACATCTGGTGCATCCCCAAGCAAGACTGCTGCCTTATATTGGCCAATTATTGTGGTATTAAAATACCCAGCCTCAATTTCTTGAGCAACTTCTTCAAGACACACCGCATGCCATGGGTGACAGCAATACAATTCATTGTTTTTACAGACTGAAAAGGCTTGGACAATCTTTTTTATGGGTAGGTTTAATTTAGAACATTTTTATTGTTATTTTTTGATGCCAGAAATAAGTATTTTGATGTTGGTGTTGTATAATTTTAGATATTTTGTTTTTATATAAGGGTGTACGGGAGATAAAGTCGTTGACAAAAGTCGGTATACACTGAGATCTGAAAACAGACAAAATGTTAAAGGCATTTGCGACCTTAAAACAAAGCTGCCATTTTGATTCGGCAAATTGATAATTCGGAAAAGTTTTGTTGTAAATATTTATGAATTCACGGTTATTATAACAAAAACATTGTCAATTTTGACCTTTTGGTCCTGAGTGTACTAAGTCTGCGACTGACAGAAGCAAAATTTTGCAAAAATTATTTGATTGTTTTTATAGAAATAATCCACACGAATGGTCAGTATATGTCATTACTGATATTCATTGGTGATTTCGAATCAAATGATCGAATTTTATCTTTTTCGTCAAGTTAGATCGAGACACAGTTTTTCATCCTTTAGTTAATGTAACTTAGAAATTGAATAGGCAATCGAGCTCAGGTTTTGTGAGTAAGTACTTCGATAGTGTACCTACATGTATATGGAACATAAAAACATTCTGGTTTTGGTTCTCTAAATATAACAGTAATAATAATGTGTTTATTATTTGCCAAAAAAAATAACATATAAAATGAAATCACATAATATTACGATTTCCCATAAGAATGCATGTTAAAATGATTGAAAATTCCGATCTAGTTTTCTCTTCAATTCTGTAGACGAAAAATCTGATATTTTGCAGGGTGTCTTTACTTTAACCAAATTTCATTCAATTTTGAGTTAAAAAATATCTCTCCCGTACATCCTTAAATTAATGGAAAGTATTAGGCTGCAGCTATGATGCCCTACAGAAGTGTAATTTTTGGATTTTAGGGAATGGTATCGTCAAATGTCAAGTTCTCTGTAGACAATTTATTTTCATTTCATTTTTTTGCTTCATTTGGATCTATGTACAGTATTAAAATATAAATAACAGTGAAGTATATTTACGAATGTATTACTGGTTGCTGCTGTGGACTAGTGTTTCCAAGTTTAAATTAATTTCTTTTTGCATGTCAATATTATTCAGGCCGATGATAGAATGTTTATATACGTTATTTATAGCACACATATTATCACCACCTGTCTCTCTCATTCTCATATATTTTCTGGTAAGCGCTCTACATAATAGGTGTATGTTAAATAACATAAATATTCTATCATATCATGTTTTTAAGTAGACCATAATGTGTATTTATTTTTATATGAACTCCATTACATCCTTAAGCAAATTTAAGTCTGTCGTGAAATATATAAAATAATTCTTATTCCGAATAAAATCACCATAAAATGTTAAGTTAAAGGTTATGATGCCAAAAGGTGCGTTTTGTGATTGTACATGGTTGATATAAAATAATTTGTACATATTTATTTTTATACTGATACTCAAAGTGTCATAGAAAATAGAACACCCTGTACGGATTAGTCAATTTTAATAATTTTTGGTACGTGCATTAGCATATTTAAGTGACGTAAATGAATAAAATTTCAAATAAAAATATTGGATGGTTAGCGATAATAATAATAATAATCTAGCTACGTCTAAGCAAGATGATCGCTTATGTCTATTATATTGAGCCTCCGAGGGATATGGGTTTTTTTTTGTTATCCAAAGTTATTATGCTGTATGAGATGGTTTTATGTTATTATTGTTAACATAGATTGTTGGGGAAGTGTCTGATATTTTATGAAATAAAATTAATTGTAATTTGTTTGGGTTTGGATTTAGTCGCCTTTGTTAAACCATTTAATGGAATGATCCACTGTATTTTGTAGGATCTGTATAACGTTGTCCAAGTTATACTCAGAGCTGGAGGCAGATCCCACTCTAGGAATGCCCACATTATCAGCACAAATGGTCTGGTATACAGATAGCTCCAAGACAGAACACGGAAGTCGGAGCTGGGATTTATGGGATAAGGGTGAGAAAAGAAATCCCAATAAGACTAGGAATACACGCTACAATATTTCAGGCTGAAGTGGCTGCTTTACAATGGTGTGCAAAGGAAGTAATGAGTCAAGAGGTTGTTAACCAGTCAAATGCCATTTTTTCCAATTGCCAAGAGTAGTATGGGGTTGTATAAATGCTCTTATGGACCTAGGAAGTCAGAATAAAGTGACTGTGGCATGGGTACCAATGGTGTAAGAGTTTCCCAACGACAGAGACAGGCCAAAGAGTTCATTAAAGAACGATCAGACTTTATGGAAGACTTACTATGCCAAAATTGAAAAGCCGTCAGGATAATGGTGGGTGTTCTGAGTCTAATGGGCCTCATAGAGGATGCAACATGCAGATTCTGTCGAGAGGAAGAGGAAACCACAATACATGAGCTGCACCATTGTGAAGGCCTAGCCAAACTGAGATTTCAATTACTTAGCAAGGAGAAATCAAGGGTAGATAGCTATCCGAAGGAGCCTTTATCAAGGGTGCGGAGTCTGATACTAAAGACAAAGCTGGATAAGGTGTTTTAAAAATTAGAACAAGAACACTACAATAAATCCCCACCGGGAACGTAATGGTGAAAGCCAATCAACCATGTCCTCTTTTCAAATCTGAATCTGAACTTTGTCCATTGCTCTACGATGCCATCTAAGAATTGTAGTATATTGTTGTATGTATTCGTTGCTTAGAATTTATATTTTCTCTGATCATCAGTAAATGTTATATAAGGGAGTCCCTGTGGGACCCCCTATCTGCCCAGCAAACACTATAGGTGGCAAAGCCAATGGGCTATTAGATGTATGACTGGTAAAGTGTTAGCAACTTTTGCCAATACCTAAAAGGCGAATACAAACTACTATTTAACATTATATTATCTGTCCGGTAATGGTAAGCTGATGGCCTCATGTGTTTAATATGCCCTTTTGTTATTGCGTACTTTGAATTATTTCACCATCGTTGGTACGTTAAATATATAAAAGCACTCTTTTGTCAATACCTAAAAAGGTAATACAAAGTACTGTCTAACTATTATAGCTTCCGTGTTGTAATGGTAAATTGATGCCCTATGTGTTTAAGACGCACTTTTGTTATTGTATATTTGGAAATATTTAACCATCACAGGTATATTAAAAATATAGAAGCACTTTCTTGCCCTTTAGGAAAAGATGAGAGGCATCCATGTTTTCATTCGATCGAAAAGTAGATCTAATAAAATTTATATTATTTTCTTAAATGCTTGTCCAAAGTCACATTTTAACTCACTAAATCAATGTATTAACTACTAATGATTACTGTTGATGACCCTGCCATCTTGAAATTACCTGTTCATAAAATTTAGATATTTCATGTTTTCTGTGACTATTTTACATAGGTTTACAGTAAAACTGGCTGTGCAAACATATTTCAAGTCTATGGAGATGCATAAATTATGCCATACAATTTTATAAAATAGCCCAGCAAACACTCATAATTAGTCCATCATTAATGAACTACGTGTATGCCTTCACTACATCATTGGGAAAATACTGGCAAGGAGCGCTAAATTATTGAATAAAATGCAACATCGGCCAACGCTCGGCCATCACACACTTTGCCGATAATAATGGCGGTATACTGGATTTCTAGCATTAACTTATTTTTCACATGTCGTCTATGAAAAGTATGATTATTTTACTATTACCTTGATATATATGGTAGCATACTAATATACGGGGACAGATGCGGGGAATGTATCCACTACATAATATAGTAATGTACTATTTTAGAAAATTGTATCAACATAATTTATGTATCTTCGTAGACTTGAAATGTTTTTGCACAGCCATTTTTTCTGTAAACCTGTATGAAATAGTCACAGAAAACAACAGTGATCATTAGTAGTTAATGCATTGATTTAGTGAGTTAATATGTGACTTTGGACAAGCATTTAAAAAAATGATATAAATTTTACTAGATCTACTTTTCGATCAAAATGGAAACATGGTTGCCTCCCATCTTGTCCTAAAGGTCTGAAGGGGGTTATATTGATTATAGACAAGTAATTTGTATTTGCTTTCCAGGTATTGGCAAAAAAGTGCTTTTTTATATTTACTATACCAGTGATGGTTAAATGTCTCTAGGAGTTATAATGGTCACACAGCACTTTGTATTAGCTTTTTTGGTATTGACAAAAGGGTTGCTTTTATACATTTAACGTGCCAATGATGGTGAAATAATTCCAAGTATGCAATAACAAAAGGGCGTATTAAACACATAAGGCCATCAACTTACCATTACAGAACATATGATATAATGTTAAACAGCACTTTCTATTCGCTTTTCAGGTATTGGCAAAAGTTGCCAACACTTTACCAGTCATAAATCTAATGGCCCATTGCTTTGCCACCTTTAGTGTGTTTGCTGGGAGTACATTACTGTATTATGTAGTGGGTACGTTCGTCATTCTCTTCATCTACCTCTCGAGAACTATATCTCTGCTCTTAATGCAAAAAATCCAGTATACTGCCGTTATTATTGGCGAGTGTTGGCCAGTGTTGCACTTTATTCAATAATTTAGCAGTCCTTGCCAGTACTTTCCCAATGATGAAGTGAAGGCATGTAGGTAGTTTATTAATGATGGGCCAATTATGTGTTTGCTGGGTGTTTACTTCTATGATACTACGAAATAGGAGATGCTGTGTGCATAGCGTCACTTGCGTCACTTTCATATTGAGCCCGTGGGAGTGCTGAACTAGTTGACCAACAAGTCACATTACAGTGGAGACTGCGGTAAGGGGAATTTCTGCGTAAGAGAATATCTCTCTTTCATAGTATCATGGTTTAGGTCTATTAAATATCCCAATATGTGTACCAAAAATTATCAAAAATGGGTAAGTAGTACTAGGTGTTCAATTTTTTATCAGCATTGTGACTTATTGAAGCGGCACTTACAACAGGCATCCAATATAAAACTAGCATAGTTAATGAATGAGCACTGTGTGATGAACTGTCGATTTTGCTCTGTATTTGACCCTCAAGCTCCGACAGATGGGTTTGTAGGAGGAACTCCGTCTTGCCATTCACAGGCTCCAAATTGTGGGCCCCTGGGCTTGACGGGCCCTGCGAAATCTATGAAGTGCTTTCTTTTTTTTTTCTCGAAAATGAAAATTGATGAGCGGGCAAAATGGAAGAACATTTTTTGATGAACAACAGGGAGGGGACAAAATGGGCTCGCGGCGCCCCTGTTGCCCTAGCGCCTGTGTGCACTGCCCAACAGGCACACGCGGTGGGGCCTGCCAATTCATGTAACATTTTTGATTTTATGTTGGATGCTTGATAAAAACGTCGCTTTAAAAATATTCACTGTGTGATATATTCTTATTAGGTAAATAGCCTTTATAAATCTTATGAGCTGAATTCAGTATTAATAGGAAGTATATTTAAATGTAGGACGTTAATTGTTTTTATGAGCAGGGTATATTAAACATAGATGAAAACAAATAAACATAAATCTTTATTTCATAATCAAATTTAGCACCAAGATGTTATCGGCACCATTTTCAAAATATATCACTACATGTATCAAAAACTCGCAAAACATCCCATCAAATGGTACAAATATATAATTTCAATATAAAATCCAATGGCACTATTGATATTAAGTTCATAAAAATTATTCACATTCAGGGTATACATTTTTCTTTTTCAAAGGTTTAGAAAAATTATATTAAATTTCTTATGTAAAGGCTGTATGACAGTATCAAATTTTAATTATTTAGTTTTAAATTTGACATGCTTTTAACATTTGATATGTTATATAGCCTTAACAAATTATTTTCTAGATTTATTTATATATATTTTTCTCTAGAATAATTATGGCTTGCCAAACTTATATATTTTGAATTAAAAATATTTCAAATTTAGAGTACATTTTTTTCTAACATTAATATTGTAACATTAACATCTGTACACCGCATGTGTTAGTTCAGAATGGTTATTCTACCTCAGGTGTTAACCTAAAACAAAGACTTAAAGAAATTATTTGTAAAAAAGTTTCAAATGATCATAAACACTTTGTGATAACGTACATAGTACATAAAAGAATTTGTAAACACCCTGTATGAACGTACAACATATCTATTTATATACACAAGGTAACTTATAAAAATAGTTTTTTTATCTTGTCACACGAAAATCACATTTGTTTCATTGACTTAATTGTAACTATAAATATATATTGTATATTTAGTTTTGTCGTTTTATTTCTTGTTAAAATACTGCTTCCTCCTGTCCATTGCTCCTGCTTGGGGGAGCAGATCTCATTTGGAGAACTTGGATAAGACTGGCCTTTTCTCTCTCAAGGGCTGATATTCGTTCACTTTTTTTGCTCACTTCCTGTAAACATGCATTGTTTTTATTTAAAATACATTGAATACAAATAGTGGGGTCATATGCGGGAAAATTTTCATGGTTTAGTAAAAATCTGGGAATAGGCCAACGTAATAATCAAATTCATAAAATATTTTGAAAATATAGAATACCATTTTTTATAGTATAACGATAATTTTTATTTCTGTTTTTAATGTACTTTTAAATGACGTTAATGAATTCCAGAAATAATTAAAATTTGTAGCAAAAATACCAACAAATCGATAGCCTTTTGAATATGTATTTTTTATGTATTCAATAAAGAACTTTTATTATTATTATTACCAACAAAAAATGGCAAATTTTTCGTAACGGAATTTTTTAAAACTATCATCTTAAAGAACATAAAAAAACCTACAATTAAAAAAAAATGTTGCTCCAATATGCTTTGCTCAAAAATATCGACAAATTAAAATTTTGTAATTGCAATTTTTGGTCGTTCTTTATAATATTTCAAAACCTAATTTGGTGGTATTTATGAATGACCATTAAAAGTATAATTCCTCCAAATTTTCTATAAAACTAAGAGGCCATTCAACAAATACGTTCGCCAAAATGGGTTATTTTTAACTCCTCCCCACTCTTTTCTGACAATTTTTGAAACCTCTCCTTAAGCATCCCCCCCCCCCCTCCTCTTCCACATTATACATATTTTTAAAAATTAGTTTGCAATGAAGGAACTATTTTAAAATGTTAAATATAGTTTTTGCAGTCAGATTTATTTTTCGTTACAACGTTCATTTTTTTTATGAACCGCTTCTCCTCTCATCATTCATTTTATTACATTAACCCTCTCCAACCCCCCCTCCCCCCTAAAGCGAACGTATTTGTTAAATGGCCTCCAATGCATTACTATTATGGAAAATTACAAATAAAAATAATTATTTTCTCCGAGATTTTCTCTAAAAAACGAGATTTTCGAAAATATTTGGAGCCTCACAAAAATCTGCCATTTGGTCACACTAAGACTTCTTTTCTTAAATTGTTACTTTTTAAAACGTGCTTTTCAATGGTGATAAAATCATTTTTTTATATTGCATATTAAAATTACATGTCATGCATTTCTTTAAATTACTTTACTTAATTAATTACTTTTATAATGCATATTTCTTTATCGAAAAAATGTGTCTATAAAAAGTGTGTCAAAAAACGAACAATTAAAAAAAATGACCCTTCTATATTAATTAGGAGCTGGAATATATGCTAGAGAGTTTTAAAAAACATATGTTCGGGATTTAAATTGTGGATTTCTGCATGAGAATCCTTATTTTAACCACAGCTATAATAGCCATAAAACATTTACGGCTTCGATAAATTGTGACAGGGAAAGAAAAATACATTTTTAAATGATGAAATCTTCGTTAATATACATGGGTCATACGATGTCGATATCGAATGTGCAAGAATAGCATTTTAACCTCATCATAAATTATATACTCCAAATCGAAACTTCGATCTAGCAGAAACGTACGATGGCATTTTCTGATATTTCGCGAAACGTTTTTGACTCTGTCTGAGCACTCTAGTTGAGTAAGTAATTAATCCACTAAACAAGATGTTATTACTTTAATATAACTTCAACGTTGCTGCTAGAAAGTATTTTGTCATACTATTAAATGTTATTTAATGTAACCAATATTACTTAAATATTTGTTTAATATTTCGAAATTTAACATTTCTCAGTTACGTTGTAATATAAATATCATATTGCAAGAGAACATTAAACATGTTACTTCCACATAACATTACAGATACATTCTTTGTTTGCTGAGAAGTAGCATTGAAATCATCTCCGAACGTTCACCCAAAACCTCCATAGCGGGAGTGGAGGAAATACTCTTGTCACGGTAATTGCAATTTTGATGAATACCTGTAATTTTAGGTCTGCATTTTTTCTATTTATTCAGCAAAATTCATACATTAAAAAATATGCAGTACTTTCAGCCCAAAATCTGCACAAAGTGTGACCCATTTCAAGTGCATGGGGGGGGGGCATCCATAAATGACGTCACGCCAATTTTTGAGATTTTAGAATCCCTTCCCCCCATTGTCACGCTGAGTTAGACCCCCCCCCCAAAAAAAATTACGTCACGCTTATAGAGACCCCCCCTTATGTTTTTTCGATTCCGTTGTTAGTTTTAGTCAAAACAAAAAAAAATTGATTAGCGGGGGGGGGAGAAATAAAAAAAAATCGTTACGTCACACTGAATCAGACCCCTCCCCTACCCCTAATCACACTTAGTCACGTAATTACGGACCCCTCCAAATTTGGATCGGTATCAAAGACCTCTACTATATCCTTTTTGAGTAAAGCAAGACTTATTTCACTCATTGGCGTGCATTTTTATTAAGAATAAAAGGGTCGATTTTTCGAGAAATCATATTAGGCATTTTTTGTTGAAAAACTAATGCAATATTATTGATCAGCATGCTGTAGAACCCTTATCCAGAGTTTAACAACATTTTGATTTTTGGTCAAGCGCGGATTTATGGGGGGAGGGGTAACGTGGTAATTACCCCCCCCCCCCCCCAAGATTCTGTAAACCACCAACTTTCGTTTTAAAATTTCATTATTTTTATTATTTTATTTTATATTTTTGAATATATATTACATTTACAGAGGCGTAACTGAGAATTTCTCCCCCCTCCCGCTTATAAAAATTTGGGACGAAAAATTTTTTTTCGGATTTCTCCTCCTCAATTTCAATTTTTCGAGGAAAAACATGTTTGTTATTTTCAGCACGCGGCTGTGTAACCCCCCCCCCCGCAAGCTCAAGGTCCAGATCCGCCCTTGTTTTTGGTTTTCGAATTACTTAAAATTACCTATTTCAAATATTAAATAATCAATAAACTGGTAACGAAATATTTTTCGAAAAAAAGTTATTCTCCATTTTCTCTTTAAATTCACTTTTTCTACCATCCCGTATCATCGATACTTTCGAATTTCGTAGGCCAAGAATTTTCATTGAAAAATTGCTAAAATGTTTGGGCCATCAGCCCTGTAAATTATTCAGGCATGAAGGATTACCAAATTTGAAAGTATCGATGAGGTGGCAGAAAATATGAATGTAAAGAGAAAATAAAGAATTACTTTTTTTCGAAAAAAAATTCATTACCAATTTATTAATTATTTTAATATCAATTAGGTTAATTTAGATAATTTTAAGGCGGACGTAATTCGAAAACCAATAATCAAAATGTTGTTAAATTCTAGATATAGGAATTCTACAGCATGCTGATCAATAATGTTGCATTAGTTTTTCAACAAAAAAATGCTAGATATGACTTCTCAGAAATGCACGCCAATGACTGAAATAAGTCTTGTTTTACTCAAAAAGTCTTTGATACCGATCCAAATTTGGTTGAAATTGGATGACCAATAACTAAGCTACGAAGGTGTGTACACTTGAGATGAGTCACACTGTAGGTACGTATAAAAATAAATGCATGAAACGCAAAAGATACGATAATCTCGTCTTGTAATTAATGTAGAAGGGTTCTTTTTTTTAATTGTTCGTTTTTGAAGCACTTTTAATAAAAGTTGATAAAAATTTTCGGCTGGATTAATTTTTTTGATAAAAAAATACATTTTACACAAATGCGCGAAATGTGACTAAAATAATATAAAAAAATATTTTTATCACCATTTTAGAACAAAAGTTTAAGTGAGACCCTCGGTAAGACCAAATGGTAGTTTTTTGTGAGGCTCCAAAAATTTTTCGTAAATTTCGTTTATGCAAGCTTTTATTAAACTTGATTTTTATGTTATTAATTATGTTTAGGTCAAGTCTTTGCAAGTCAATTTTGAACCACTTAACGACGTCCAATTGAGCTGAAATTATGCATACACCTGTAGTTCTATTGCCCAGATAGCACAAGACGTCTTTAAAACGTCCATATTAAGTCTTATTTAGGTCTGAACGTCTTATTCCTTATAAAGATGTCTTGCAGACGTCTTTCCTTAGACGTCTTTAGGATGTCCGATTTCTACGTCTTAAAGACGTCATAATTACAATGTCAATGTTAGTATTACCCAATAGAAGCAAAAAAATGTTAACAAAACTGTTTTTTCAATTTTACAATGTTTTTGTTAATATATTTGACAGATATTTCTGTAAAATGTGTAGTGTATTTTGTTTGTGTATTTATAGTAATTAGTCATTAATAATTTAATTTTAATCTTTTTTATAAATTATCAACGACATTATTAGATATAAATGAAAGATTATTAATAAATAACAGCCGGATTGTCCAGCAAAATCTAGTCGTTGCATTTGCAACGGAAACAAATCATAACCGCTCAGTGGCCGCGGAGTTAAAGAGTTCACTTACACTAGAGGAGCTAACATCTGACCACAACAAATATGTCGAGGGAAGATAGTACACATAAAATCACATCCTATAGAGACGCTGATTGGCGCCACTATAAGAACCACATAAATACAAATTTAACACTCACAAACACTATTGGCACCATCGCCGATCTGGAAAATGCGGTGATGGAGTTCGCGAGAGTGCTGCAGGATGCCAAACGGGGTGTTGCAACCACCATAACAATAAATCCATACAAAGACCGACTCGACGAGGCGGTCAAATGAGACATCAGAGAAAAAAATAGATTAGACGGCTTTGGCAGCGAAATCGCGATGTCGACGCTAAGATCGATATGGGCATACTGCAAAGGAGGATTCGAGCCGCCATAATCACCTGGAGAAACCGGAAATGGGGTGACAAGCTAGAAGCTCTGAGTCCTCGGGACAACTCGCTGTGGAAGCTGACCAGAGCGCTTAAAAATACGCGGGAAGCCATACCCACATTGACAAATCAAAACGGACGTACGTTTCTGACTGACGCGCAAAAAGCCAATAACCTAGCCGACCACTTTGAACGGATACATAACGAAAACGCACCTAACGATCAAGACCACGACCGCATAGAACACGACATTAACGATGTTATTGGCCATGACATCCAATTGACAAGACGTGAATTTTTAAAAGTCATGGTCAAACCCTCTGAACTAGCAAAGCTTATCAGAACCTTACCAAATAATAAAGCGCCTGGGAAGGACTGTATTGAAAACAAACTTCTTAAATATCTTCCAAGGAAAGGTGTTGTTCAACTCATGTACATTGTTAACGCGATCTTACGACTGCAACACTGGCCTAGCCAGTGGAAGTGTGCTGTGGTCGTACCCATCCTGAAATCAGGCAAAAATGCCAAGTACGCAGGCAGTTATCGACCTATATCGCTGTTGTCGGCAGTCTCAAAATTGGTAGAAAAGGTCATCCTGGACAGATTTAACTCTGCCCAAGAGGAACTTCATATTGACGATGAACACCAGTTTGGCTTCAGGAGGGGTCGGAGCACAGTGCAACAGGTCGTACGAATCGTTAACGATGTGAAAGTGCAATACAATCTTGGAAAAAACACCACCATGGTGCTCTTAGATGTTGAGAAGGCTTTCGACACGGTCTGGATTCCGGGTCTACTATATAAAATGCACACATATAATTTTCCGCGATATATAACGAAACTGATTCACTCGTATCTGACGGGCAGATCGCTACAAGTGCGAGTGAACAACAAACTGTCAACACTGCGGGACATTCGGGCGGGCGTCCCGCAAGGGTCGGTTCTCGCACCTAAATTGTATAACCTGTACGTTTCTGACTTTCCAGTTTTCCCTAATACTAAACTGGCCAAATACGCTGATGACACTGCCATGTATGCACATAGTCACAACGCTCAAGCGGCAAATATGTTACTGAAAGCCCACATGGTCCGTGCCGCGGCGTTCTATGACCGGTGGAAGATTCGGGTAAACGTTGAAAAGTCAGAAGCGATAGTCTTCACGCGCAGGTTCACTGAAAATAAAATTTTAACACCTATTTCGGTCAGGGGAAACCAAATTCCAACTAGAAACTGCGTAAAGTATTTGGGAGTAAATCTGGACCAACGACTGACATTCAACAAACATATGAACGAAACTATACGAAAAGTCTATTCTATGTCCAGGAGTCTGTACCCGCTCCTGGCCAAAAATAGCAGACTAAGCCGACAAAATAAAAAATTGGTTTACACTGTTGTAGTGAGGCCGGCCCTAACATACGCGGCACCGGTGTGGTGCATCGGTCACGACTCTAAAGAAACTAAAAGTGTTGGAGCACAAGTTTATGCGCCCCATTTCAAATTCTTCAAGATATACCTCCCTCAGAGAATTATATGCACGTTGCCACGACATAACACCACTAGCGGATTACATCCAACAAATCTCTCAAAAATTCTATACTTTTAAACTGGGTGATAGTCCGCTAACAAACAACATTACCCAGATCAGAGAACATAATGCCCCCTTTAGAATAAAACACACCTTGCCATACCAGGCGTTGCCTATTTTTAGGCAACCTATCTAGCCCTATATTCTCTTTTTAATCCTTCATTAACGATAACATTCATTCCTTATTTTCTGTTCTGTCCTCTTTTCGTTTCTTTACCATTGTTCTAAATTATTCTTCCTAATTATAATCTTTATTTTATCTTAACCTCCAGATTTGTTAACATTTTAAACTATACATTAAGCGGCTTGGCATCCGCTTCGTTCATAACCACCATTATCTGAAGCGGGTTTTTTGGTTTGGTTCTTTTTCCCGTATTAGCATAGGTATCATAATGTAAAACAGTGCGCTTTACTTCCAGTTAATATTAAGTTTTATAATCCTTTTTTTTTGGAAATTTATCTGTTAATACCTTTTTTAATTTGCCCCATGGTGAAAGGAGTTCAGGTCAAAGTTTTATTTTTTGAAGTTGACCAGAGTCCGTTCCGTCCTGTCATTCAACTGTCACGGAGCTGCGCTCCGTGAATGTCTGACAGTATTCGGACACGGGTGTCTGGGATATATTGTAATATATAATAATAATAAAGTTTGATTGTATAGAGTTCACTTACGAGTCAATAGGTCTACGGTTCGATCCCCACTGATTCTCCTTTTTTTTTTTTGTTAAAATAATTGCGAAAAAAGTTTTAGTTGGTTTTTATAAAGGCAACAGTTGCTTATAAAACCGATATGCAAATGTAGTTTTTCAATTTTAGGTCTGTTTTAGACCAACAATGGACCTTGAAAAGACATCTGTAATTCATCTGGATTTTTAACATAAGACCTAAATAAGACGTTTGGAAGACGTCTGTAAGGCGTAAATGGACGTCTTTAAGACGTAGTGAAAGTCTAAGGAAGGCGTCTTTAAGACATCTTAACACATCTCTGTGCTATCTGGGTGACAATACAATAATTTGTTACCAAAAAGTGTTTTTTAGTTTTAAACTATAATTTGATCGGATAATGTATTCACTCAGACGTTGCATTCGAAAAAATGGCGGCGGATCCGGTACTTTTAATTTTAAGAAAATTTCAAAAAAAATTATATGTAAAAAAATATTTTTAAAAACTAAAACGAAAAAGTAAGTGTTGTGTTGAATTGTCTTAAAAGCTTGTTGCGTGAATAGAATAAAAAATACTTACTTAGGTACTTACAATCTCTGTCAAACAAAATTAATGCCTGTATGAACTTCTCCCGCGCTTTTAAGACAATTAATTTTATTTTTTCGTTTTCGTACACCTAAATAATAATAAAAGCTTGTTTTAAAAAATGTTCACTTATAACTTTTTACAGAAACACGAACGCGCGCGCGCACACACACACACACATTGTATTTCAACACAAAATACTCCCCCCAAACAATCGTTGATAAAAGCACAGTTTTATTCGACTGCAACGAACTGTCGTAATTTGAAAAATTCATTAAAAAGTTTATTTTTAAAATAAAATATAAATATGTAAAAACTCTTTCATAATAGTGTAACGTTTTGATGAAGTTGTCAACCTCGTATGAGAGAAACATTTTATTTACCTCAGTGAGCAGTCGATTCTGCTGTTTCAACCTGTCGCTTAAGTCTTGTGGTTGGTGGTGGGTTTGAGGGTAATGATGCACGGCTAAATTCATGTGAAGTGGTAATCCTCCCCTTTCCCAGCTCTCTGTAAGAGCAGCGAGGTGTCTGTTGACTTCCAGAACCCTGGCTCGTTGCAATTCCAATCTTTCTTGTTGTGCTTCTGACCAATGTTCCTAGAAAATGCGATTTATTATTTACACATTTTTCCGTTGAATTAGTGTTAGATTAATGTGGGGGGGAATATTATGTTTGAATAAATTGTTAACGAAGTCTGGTTGAATACATTTTGTTTCAATTTTATCGGATAAATTTTGATTTACACGAGAACTTTTTTGTCGATCATGATGATTACTTACAAAAGAAAGACAACCAACCTGTCGTAAAAAAAACACGAGACTGTAGGTCGAACGTTTCTCACAATTTGCTCAGGGGCGTACTCCCCCAACTTTGTTAGACTTGGCAAAAGTTGGAAATTTGAGCCGCAAGTTGGAAATTATTGAAAAAATTCCCCCCCCCCCGCTCATCAATTTTTGAAATTTTTTTTTTTTAGAATTTCTCATCCATTTTTTTGGTGGAATTATTATTATCAGAGTTGGCTTTTAAGTCTTATGAAGTTGGCAAATTTGAAAAATAACCCCCCAAAAAAGTTGGCTCGCCACGCCCCTGAATTTGCTCGAGTTATATTTTCAAGATTCGTTTGAAAATAATTGAACTCATTGTTTGTTTAAAAATATTCAAATGAATTTAATTTAAATTATACCCTCAAAATAGCCCCTCAATAACATATTGTTCGTAAAGCATAGTCATATAAATTTCTTAATTCTCATAATTCTTTTTTGATAATTATTAAAAATACTCAAACGAATTTAATATAAATTAAACCCGAATAATCAAATGCATTACTCTTAAAGTATGGTCATAACACTTTCTTAAAATTATTCAAGTGAGGTTTTTCATAACTATTAAAAGTATTCAAACGAATTCAATTTAAATTAAACCTGAAATAATCAACGAGGCATTGTTATTATACTGCTTTAAAACTGAATCCTCACAGCACGTCAAGAGGTATGCGTGGTGCAGGCTTCTTTCAGAAAAATGGTATTTTCTAAGAAAACACACATACGCCGATGATCTCTTAATCGCCGCAGGACACATCTGGACTGAAAACAAACTTGAAGAAAAGCCTAATAATGGAGTGACACCCATCAACAAAAAAGAGTTGGACCAGCGGAAAGGAATAAAAAATAGACGAAACCTAAGAACAACGGACAAATTGAAGTACCTAGGAACAGACATGACGAACCAACTGGAATGGAGAGAAACGATAAAGGAGAGAAAACAACACAACGGCATACAGAGTCACAAGGGCAATCATATCGTTCACTGAGAAAAATAAACTATCATGAGACCTTATCAAATGTATGTACATAGCCGTCAAATGATCAACGATGGCATATGGAGTTAAAAAACGCAGCAACAACAAAAGCCAACAGAAAAAGTTTTTGAGAAGGGCAGAAAGGGACATCGTCCAACTACTGGCAAAAACAACAAGATGAAAACAGCGACATAAAACATCAACACTATTAGGAGGAAAGACAATTAAAAAAAAGATAGAAATGTACGCAATGCAGTATTGGGGACATACCCAATAGCTAAGGAGGGGACCCAACACATCTACTGAAGAAAGCGCTGGCACCGAACATCAACAAACTAAAAATGGGGAGACCATGCTACAGCGAAGAACAATCCCAAGCAGCATTCAAAGTGATGGGAACTGGCATCTGAGGCATCGGAACTTTAATATAGTAGGAATGATATAACTGTTACTAATTTTGCGACTTCAAGGTAGTATTCACTTTGTGATATGCATTTGTAGTGACAATTATGTAGATTCTACTGAATTTAGGCATTGTATAGTTATAACACTTTCAAGTAACTGCTGGAGAATCTGCAAAGTCGCGGATACTACTCTGCATTACTTTGAAACATCCTCAACTGCAAAGTGAAAATTGGTAGTAATGCCGACTGCACAGCTTTACCAAAGGACCACAAGTAATGATAACTTCAAGTGTGCAATTTTAAGCCCCCGGTACGTTGTTGGGAAATTTTCTGGAACTTCAAAGTTGTCTAACTTATTAGTGACATCTCGAATAAAAATGAGGTTATTTCTACGAACATTAGGGGCTTTGAAGTTATTTTTACTACTCCCCACTAATTGAAAATGACTTAAAAGTTACATATACCTTGAAAATCTACTAGAAAGTAATATTAACTTTTAAGACAATTTATGTAATTATTGGCATTGAATAAAATGGCGGCATCTGAAATACTCAGTAAAAGCGAAATAAAGTTTATCGGCACTCATCCACGTTTTATAGAAAACTGAAGAAACAGTTAAACAGTAGTAGAAATAGTGATTCTTCAGAATATAATGCAAACATGAAAGATATTAGTGATACTGTGTACTGCACGAAAGTTACAACTTGTCTTTAAAACACAGATTGACCCATAGTTCAGTTAGTGATCCACTGAGCATATTAAATGAATTTTCCGATTAAAAACTCCAAATTTAATAAATATTGTGTCGATGGGGAACGGACAATTTCAGTATAAACGGCATAAGACATTGTTTGTGTACAATAAATTGAACTGAATATATATACAAAAAAAAATAGCAAAAAAACTATATTTCTTTTCTAGAATATCTCAAAAGTTATCAGTGACGACAAAAATAACAGTTTACAACACCATTATCCAACCTCATTTCGATTACTGTGACAGTTTATTATACTCCTTCGATTTAAATAAAATTACTTCCCTTCAAAAACTACAGAATAGAGGAGTGAGACTGCAGTGGCGGCTGGTGAAATTTCAATATTTTTTTTCTCGTCTGTGGCGCATGGGACCCATACGAAATTTGGGAAATAACATCTAGAGAAGCACTTCTTTAATGACCCTTAAAAATTTTGAAAAAGCAGTTTGCGAAAAAATTTTTGAAAATTCGTTAGCCTCCCCTGGGTCTAGGGACTCCTGTTTATTTTTATTTATTTTGTCATATGCATTTGACTTTTCATAAAAATACATCCCGTTTACGTAATAATCTAGTCCTCGACACGGTAACGGTAGAAGTACCGGAATAGTAACTTGCTACGTAATTATTATTCCCCATTTTGGTGAATGCTTAGTAGAAGGTTCCCATTACGTAACAATCCTTAGTTCCGGAAACCTTTAAAGTTCCACTAATGGTAACTACTACGTAGAAACTACTAAAATGGCTGCTTGGGATAACTGAGAGGATCAGGATAAAAAAATGAACACCACCGCCAAAATCGGAAACCCGAGGAATCAGAAGACTCAGAAAAAGAAGATTCGAAAAAGCAGAAACACAAAAAGAGAAGCATAAACACTCCATATTACGACATAATGCGGCAGCATATTTCACAAGAAGAAGCAGAAGACCAGTACCAAAAACACGCATTGTGTCCCTTATGACACAATGCGGTAACCTATCTCACAAATACCTACACCTCCCATCCCACATTTCTTTACCATGCACCATGTGGCTCTCGCTTCTGGCAACGAGCATGACCTTAGTCCAACCCAGCGAAGACGTAGCAGGCCCAGCTGTATACCTGGGAGTGGCAGCAATGCCTACCTCACGCTGGTAAATCAATCAGTTAATAAAAAAAAACGTGCGGAACGAATTGAGAGTTTCCTCACTTTTGAACTAGATTAATAATATCGACGTACTTATAGTATTACTACAGATTATTTTTTTTCTACCGATAGTCATTCAATCAGAAGGATGGATTTAGTTCAGGTATCTTGTATAATTTCAATAATATAAAATCGATTATACAATTTCAAAACGTCGGTCTGTCTGTCTGTCGGTCTATATGTAAGTTAGTGGTATCTTAGGGTAAGTGTACTTTTTTACGTAGAAATGAGATTTTCTAGTCAAAAGAGAAAAAATATTCATCATCAGGTATAGCTCATGCAGGGATGGCTCAAGGTAAATTTTCCACCAGACCGGGAGCACTTTTTGGCGCCCTTTCCTGAGATCATCACGGACGTACTTCATACTAAAGTACAAGGATATCCCATCGGACTCCGCAATCACTACTTTTTATCGCCTCGTGGGGGGAGGGTGCAAATAGAAATCCGAAAAAAAAATTATCGCCCCATGGGAGGGGTGCTATTAGAAATCTAAAAAAAAAATTTATCGCCTCCTGGGGGCGAGGGTGCAAATAGAAATCCGAATTTTTTTCGCCTTATGGAGTGGGGTGCTATTAGAAATCTGAAAAAAATTTTTATCACCTCCTGGGGGGGAGGGTGCAAACAGAAATCCGAAAAAAATTTTTTTTTCGCTCACGGGAGGATACTATTAGAAATCTGAAAAAAATTTTATCGCCTCATGGAGGGGGTACTATTAGAAATCCGAGAAAATTTTTTACCTCTGACGGCCCCTCCTTTACCCTCAATTTGGCGCTCCACCGAGCGCGGCGCCCCGGGCAGCCGCCCGGGTTGCCCAGCCCTTAAGGCGCCCCTGAGCTCATGAGGCGCCCTCTACGGGCTAGCGTGATGTAACACATAAATTATTGTTTCTTAGCTTAAAAAGTGTTTCCTTACCAAATTGGGAAAAGATCGGTCAAGAGGTAGTTGAGATATTCCAAAAAAAAAAAAGAAAAAAACATTACAATTTTGACACCCTGTATCTTTTTCCACAGCAACAATTTACTAAAACATGTTTGGTCATATTTTGATCAAAAGAATCTACCCTTGAACTATGGCCTATTATTAATGGTCCACCCTGTATAGGAAATTCAATAACCCCGCGAAGATTATAATGTTTGCATTTACGTTTGCCATTTCGTTCTTTGCCATTTATGTTACGCGTTCAGTGTGTGTGCTTCCTCCGATTTCCTGCATGGATTCTTTTACAAGCCATTTTCTCGTTTTCTAAGCTTGCTAATTACATATGAGTGAGTAAGGATGTAATACACAATTCTCCAAACGAGAAGCTGTCACGAAGGCAGTTTTTCTTCAAGCCATAAGCTTCAACTTGTGGGAATTGTGGGAATCATGGGCAAGACAAACAACTTATTTCTATAATGAGGATAGGTACTCAGACCTGAAATCCCTGAGGATCCTGAAAATAAGGTTTTTGGTGTAGCTAATATGTATACAACCCTCTGTAAACATGTTCAAATACTGTGTACTGATTATGGGTACTTATCCTCAAGATATATAATAATAAACTAAATCTGTACTTTAATCATTTTGCTTATCTTCTTATATATGTCGTATCATGGGTAGGTATTTATGTAGTTAGTCCAAAGCAGAGACATAAATATTCTAACTTTCCAGTACAAAGTAATATTATATGTTGATTAAAGTGTTGTTTCATTTCCCAGCCCCTATTAATTTGTCGACAGAGACCAGTTCCACTTCGGTAGGCACGGTTCAAATAAAGCTATTGTTAGAAATTATATGGGTGTTTGATTTTGAATATTTTTTTTTAGAGGAAACGAGCGAAATTGTTTCTTTATTTCATTAACTTAAAACAATATCTTCCACAAAATTTATTTGATCAATGTAGGTACAATAATAAAATGGTTACTATTAAAACTAGTATAAGAATGTAATTAATAGATAGATAGATATTTATTTCTGTGACTTATTTACATAAGTATAAATATTGTCATGGAGTTAATTCTAAGAACAAGACAAAGAGATAATATGGACAAATATAATTTAAATTACCTAACTTTAATTAATTTAATTCATTAAATTAGATTTAACAAGTCTATGAGGTACACGTATAAATAGGCCCTTCGCATGTGCCATATATTTTAAATTAATTTATACATACAGTGTGTGTAGTGGTGGGCTGGGCACAGGGAATAAGAATTTCAACATCGCGTGTGCCAGCGGGCTGAAATGAAATAACTGATTATCAAATCTGTTTTCATAATTTCTAATTGGACAATATTTAAATTACCGATTAATATCCGGGAGGAGGGGCGTGTCTGAAAACATACCCATATTGGACTTGACGGCATCTAACAGTATATCTCTGCGAGTGCAATGATTCGGAGATATAATTCGTGCAGCTTGCGGTTATTTCCTAAAATTATTTAGTTGTATTCGGTTTGTGATATTAAATTATAGTGTGTTTTTAAGTGTACCATATTTAAATTTCCATTGTTTTAAACATGACGGAAAAAGGTTATTTCAAAGGATAATTTACGCCGTACGCCTGCTGGGTGTATGCCATACACTGTAAAAAGTCAGGGTAAATTCACAATGCATTTACATTAAATGTTGATGTAAATTTGATGGGAATTTTTACATAAAATCTGTAAATATAATAATTTTGGAAAAATAGTGTAAAAATACTGGAATGTGTATTTTTACAAACGTATTACAGAAATAAATGCGAGTGTACTTATAAAATTGACGTAGTTCCTTAAAGGACCCCTCACACAATACATGGATTTTGCGGCTCCGGTCAAATTTCGTGAAACTCTGGGAAATAGTAGTTCTCAGTGAGTAGAAAAAAAGTCTAAATGGGGGCGAAGCTCCAAACCCCTTTGATAAGACCAGCTGAAGTCCTAGAAACCACCCCTACCATACCACAAGCGGGCTAACCCACCTAACCCCTGGGAACAGTGAGTTTAATCGCTTATTTTTTTTAAATTATTGAATTCCATACCACAAGCAGCATAACTCACCTAACCACCAACCCCCTAACACACCTAATCCCTAGAAACCACCCCCACCAAACCACAAGAAGGCTAACCCATTTGACCCTGGGAACAGCGAGTTTCATCGCTTATTTTTCTTGAAATAATTAAATTCCACTTCACAAGCGGGCTAACACACCTAACCACCTACGCCCTAACCCACCTTACCCTAAATGACTGGGTAATACAGGATGAAAAAGATGATGGCCATGAAGGGTAAAATAATAAATGCAAAGTAGTATCGGTAATAGGGATTGAAATTTACCGGAAGTTTTAATAACCGGTAAATCGGTAAATAAAAATGTAAATAACCGGTTAACCGGTATTTACCGGTAATTTTTAGAATTAATGATTAGGGTGGCGAAAATGGCAATTGTCTTTTTCCATGTACAAAATTATCTAAATTTAAAACAAAACATTTTTATATACGTATAATTAATATAATTAGGCTTTGAGAAACATATTTTTTCCAAATTGAAATTCGCTTACAGTCGATTGAAAGAATTATACAGTTTTGCGAAAGACATATCTAGAGAGTGTATATCAAAATTTTGTGATTCACTCGTATTATCTTTAGTTGATTATGGTGATGTTGTATATGGAAAGTTATTATCGGCGACAGCAAAAAAGAAAATTCAAAAACTTCAAAATTCATGTATGCGTTATATTTACAGTATCCCATATAGACAACATATATCACCACATCTAAATAAACATAGCATATTAAACATGGAAAACCGCAGATGTTTACACATTACACATGCTCACACATATTTGGCGAATAATTCATAATGACGAACCTCAGTACTTAAGAAATAAGTTAATTTCACGAGATCACTTGCATAATACAAGATACATACAATATTTTTTGGTGCCTCAGCATGAAACTGCGATTTTTCAAAGATCGTTTACGAATTTTGCATCTCATCTTTGGAATGAACTTCCAAATGAATATAAACAATATAAATCAAAAAATTGTTTTATTAAAGTTGTCAAAAATTACATTTTGGCTGATCAGAAGCAGGAGACTTGATGCTGCGTTGTGGATGCGCGTATATTTCTTTTTCTTTTTCCGAAATAATTTTATTTACTTTTAACTTTTTTGCTTTGCTTCGCGGGGTCTGCCCGTTCCCCTTGTCTGCTCGCATGTCTGAGTGCTGCTGTTGTTATTATTGTTATTATTATTATAAAATATAACATTTGTTAGATTATTACAATTCATTACTGAATATTAACAAATAAAACAATTATTATTTTTTTCTTGAAATTTTAGATTTATATGTATTAATATTTTTTTATAATCTTTTTATAATCTTAGATTTAGGTTATTCGTATTTGGGCAAATGGAAGAAGAGCTCTACAGTTCAATTTGTACCATTTTTACTTTGAGTAAAATAAATGTATTATTATTATTATTATTATTATTATAATGAACAAACGAAAGGTTTTTTTATCAAAAGGAAAAAATATAAATGAAATAAATTTAAATAAATAATTATTCTGTAAATAACAAAAATTACAAACATAAACTCAAATAAGGCATTTACTGAATACCTAATCTAAAAATACAATATTTTTTAAAAATAGCCCGTTAAAAGGGCTAGTTTTTCAAAGCTGTATGTGTTAGTCGTCTGATATTTGTACATAGAATACCACCAACTGAAAATGCCCTTCCTCTATCGATATTTGTAGGTCGATAAGTTAATAAGAATTGGTAATAACATTTTTCTAAATGTTTTCCACGGATATTTGAGGCAGTGAAATATTCAATTTCCTGTCGCAAGATATTGTTAATGTCTCTCTTACTTGTATTTCTTAGAGCTTGGTGTTTGGGTTTTACTTTTTATATTATTATTTATTTATTGCTCAAAGTGCTCAGTGTTGGGACAGTCACTCTATATTTAGTGGATACTAGTCACTGACATAATAGAAACGTTGAATACGTGACATGTCGTAAGTTCAGAATTTACCGAAATAACCGGTAAAAAATTAAAATAATCGATAATTATCGTCATGTGTTTTTTGTCCTGTTTACCGATTAACCGGTAATGCAATCTCTAATCGGTAAAGTTATAATAGCATGGCAGTAACGCATGAGTTTGAAACCCGTAAACACAATTAACTTTAATAACACAAGTAATGTAGAACTTTTCTCTTGATTTCTTGATATAAAATAAAACATCAGTAAATTCTACTAAAATGTGTATTATGTTCAATTTTACATAGATTTAACTATTGGCGCCCATTCAGACTTTTGTACTACTATTCCGAGAGTCATGTGGATTAGCCTACTGGTGGATTGGTAGGGGTGGTTTCTAGAGGTTAGATGGGTTAGAGGGTTGGTGGTTAGGTGGCTTTCCCCGCTTGTGGTGTGGAATTTTTTTTTCAAGAAAAATAAGCGATTAAACTCGGTGTTCCCAGGGTCAGGAGGGTTGGCATACTTGTGGTTTGGTAGGGGCGGTTTCTAGGAATTAGGTGGGTTAGGGGTGGATGGTTAGGTGGTTTAGCCTTATAGTGGTGTGAAATTCAATTATCACAAGAAAAGTAAGCGATGAAACTTGCTGTTCCCAGGGTCAGGTGGCTTAGCCTTCTTATGATTTAGAAGGGGTGGTTTCTAGGAGTTAGGGGGTTGATGGTTAGGTGGGTTATGCCGCTTATGGTATGGAATTCAAAAATTTCTGGCAACAAGTAACCCATTTTAAATACCGAAATTTTGTAGTATTCCTTTTTACAGTGTATGCTACTGCGTCACAAAAATTATCATAAATAAAAAACTATAAGTCCTAGATGAATTTTTTTTTTTAAAAACTTCTCCTGTATCCTAGCTTCAATTACTTCGCTGCATCTATATGAAAATTCGCAAAAATAAAAAAGTTTGTACGCTAGCGCTGTGGCGTCTCATGTTACATGACGTCATGCGTTGTTTGCGCGCTTGTCAGATTTATTCAAACTTTAATATTGAATACCGTTTGTAAAAGAAAAAAATAACAAAATATCGTTTACACACTGTGTTTTGTTTTAAGTAAAGATTCTTTGCCAAGGGGCCTATTTTTTAAAACGTTGTGTGTATTGCCAGTACCTGTTTTTGTTTCAATTTAATTAAATGTAGAAGTAACTTACAATAATTAATTTGTTCTCTTTGCTTTGTTATTTGAAATTTAAAACTAAACACATCACATTTTCATTTGAAAAATGTAACGAGTGCTGTTCGTGGATGGAGGAAAAGCGCTAATATTTCTATGTTTGGCAGATAATATTTAAGTTGCTTAATTTTCGTTAGTACCCACTGTATAACCACTTATTAGAAAAAGTAGTACAAATCCTAAATTCATCGTTGTTACAATAAAAGAAAGTAGCACTATTTGTTATATTTATTTATTTGTTACTATTGAGTAAGCACTTACAAAATCAAATGGCTAATTAGACGTGCAATAATAAATACATTTATATATTTGTAAGAATATTTGCCTAAAGAGTCCATTTATAACAAATAGGTTTGAATTGTTTAGAGTAAGTTTTGTCGAATATTTTTTTATGTACCATTAGTGAATTGCAATTAGACATCAAAAGTGCATTATTTTCGAAAAAATCCACACATTGCGGATTTAGATTTTAGATTTTTTTGAGAAACTAAAATATGCCGCCCTTGTAGGAAGCCAGAGGCACTCTAAGGCCCTCCGCACACGGAGCTACTCATTAGAAACGGTAACTGTTCATCTTGAAATCATCCAAAAGATACTTGTAAACACACAAAAAACTCTGTAATTACTTCCCGAAACTCGGAAACTAGATACTGAAGTGACTGCACGCAGGATTTCTTAAAACTGATCACAAACCGATTACCAACTAGTTACTAACTAGTAGCGCCGTGTGCAGCACTCGATAGAACGTCATAGGAAGTGACTATCGAGTGATTGGTTACTAACTGCAGTCACCAATCAGTTTCTTTCGAGTAGCCCCGTGTGCGGAGGCCTAAGTCAGAGTAGGATACCAATAGTGGTGTGCTACAACCAAATTTAAATCAAAGTTGATGCCACTCGGAATTTTTTTTATACATTCTTGGCTATATATAGAATCAATTTCCACGATATTCAAAATCATTCACCGCAGACATTTTTTTTTACAAGTATTTTACTTTTACTTCCACGTCCAGTGGAAGTATAGTAACGACAAAAATTTTTTAAAAAATTTCTATTGTCCAAATAGGCTTAAAATGTCATGAAACGTCGAAATTTTAAGTTTGAGCGAAAAAAAATTTCTGTCTGTCGGTCTGTCTGTAACTTTTTTTGTGCGCGCGTTTACTCTGGAACCGTTTGAGATATTGACTTGAAATTTGGTTCACATATGTACTTTAACGAGATCTAGAACTAGATTATATTTTCATCTTGTTTCGTCGAATGGTTGGGGTGTAAATTGAGGTAAATTTGGGGTAAATGGGTAAATCAAGCAGGTTAAGAGTCCACGAAATTGTATTTAGTATATACAAGAGAAGCTAAGGTCTCAAAAAAAAATTTTGGCATTAGCTACCCCCATTACCACCCCCACCCCCTTATTAAAGAGGATGAAAAAAAATTGTGATTTAGTGTATGTACAGGAACCAGAAACCTCAAAATATTTTTTTACTTCATCCACCCCCCACTACCACCCCCCTATCACCACCCCCACCACACTACCGATGTGGGGTATCGTTTTATGGGTTTTTGGGGTAGAAGATTTCAAATATTATATTATCAAAGTTCCATAAACAAAGGTTTTCGTTGTGAGTGACTTGGATAGAGAATCTGGATGTGGAAGTAGTGATTCCTTGGGTAGCGGTTTTTTTAATGACAGCCACATAAAAAAGTGGTCTGTCCTGAGGACCAAACGAATGATTGTAAATATCGTGGAAATTGGTTCTATATACATCTAAGAATGTGTAAAAAAAATTCCGAGTGGCATCCACTTTGATTTAAATTTGGTTGTAGCACACCGTGATAGGTATTCATTTAAAGCTATTTAATATTAAACACTAATTTTGCAACCAATAAAATTGACTGCGGTTGTGTTGTTTGTTTAAAGCAATGTTTATCCAAATGTTCCGAGTTTTCAGTGATCTGTCAAATAGTCGAGCACCCTGAGGAAACGTTAATTTACAACTGTTGTAATCGAACTGTTGTAATTTTGAAATAGTTGACCATGTAGGAGAATCGTTTAAACAACAGTTTTTGAAATTTTTTTAATGATAATTAATTACCAGTGGCGTAACTGGACGTCATGGGCCCCGGAGAAAAAAATTGTTGGGGGCCCCTTATTATATTATTTTTTTAATACCTAATCCTAATCTGAAAAAAAATTTTTTGAACCCAATATTTTTGATGAGTGGGGGGGACAAATCCGAAAAAAATTTTTTCATCCCAACATTTTTTTGATGAGCGGGGAGAAATCAAAAAAAAATTTTTCATCCCAACATTTTTTTGATCGGTGGGGGAAAGAAATCCGAAAAGAAAACGGACGCCAGCTGGGGCCCTTGGTCCCTCGGGGCCCCAGAGCGCTGGCTGGGGAGGCTCTTGTTATCCCGGTGCCCCGGGGCACTGCCCCGGTTTGCCCTGCCATAGTTACGCCTCTGTTAATTACTACATAGGAACAACAGAGACAGAGATAATGGCGAAAATCTGCAGCGAAACACAAATTTTTCAACTTTTTGGGCGTTGTGCATCGTTAAGAATTAATACGGGAACCAGAGACACTCCTTTTTGAAAGATCTGCTTAAAATTAATTTCTTATTTTTTGTATTATATTTAGGCTGTATTTTCACAAAATAGACTTCTGCATGCGCAACAGAGCACAGTGGAGTGGAAAAACCGTTCAAAAATCGCTGTAGACCTTAGAATTTATTGGATCATCTTATTATATTTTTTTAAATATTCGTTATTAAAATCTTCATCAATCTCTCCAGCCAAATTTTCGATTTTTGCCCTCAATTTTTCAATTTCCAAAGAAGTTTAAATTTTCATAAAAAATTTTGAAAAATCACGGAGAAAAATCGAAAATCTAGCTTGACAGATCGATAGGCAATTAAAAAATGAAGGTTTTAAAAAAGCTTTCCGAGTATTAAGACCTGCAGATTGATTACAAAGTGACACACCAACATTTTTTTTTCAAATTCACTCGGCCTGCCTTTTCAAAACTCCATAAGTACAATATATACATATCTAAACCGGGTGTAACAGGATCATGGTATACCCCCTTTTCTCCTTTGGTTTTCAAGATAATTGATTAAAATTTGGGATATCCTATATACATAATAAGCGGCACTTTTTGACATATAAGTTTTTTTTTTTTCATTTCCAGTTTCGCCGGAAGTGACATTAACTTTCGATTTTTAAATGGAACACTCTGTATATTATTTCATTTTTGAATTCCGCATAATTTTCTAAATCCAACGAAACTAAATAAGTGACATTTCAAATGTCAATATTTTTTATAATATAATTTTACTTCCACGTCGCACGTCGTGGAAGTATAGTAACGACAAAAAAATTTTTTTAAATTTTTATTGTCCAAATAGGCTCGAAATGTCATGAAACGTCGAGATTTTAAGTTTGAGCGAAAAAAAAATTTCTGTCGGTCTGTCTGTCGGTCTGTCTGTCGGTCTGTCTGTCGGTCTGTCTGTCTGTAACTTTTTTTTGTGCGCACGTTTACTCTGAAACCGTTTAAGATATTGACTTGAAATTTGGTACACATATGTACTTTAACGAGATCAAGAACTAGATTATATTTTCATCTTGTTCCGTCGAAGGGTTGGGGGGTGAATTGGGGTAAATTTGGGGTAAATGGATAAATCAAGCAGGTAAGAGTCCATGAAATTGGTATTTAGTATATACAACAGAAGCTGAGGTCTCAAAAAAATTTTTGGCATTAGCCACCCCCATTACCACCCCCACCTCCTTATTAAAGGGGATGAAAAAAAATGTGATTTAGTGCATGTACAGGAACCAGAAACCTCAAAATATTTTTTTACTTCATCCATCCTCCACTACCACCCCCCTATCACCACCCCCACCCCACTACCGATGTGGGGTATCGTTTTATGGGTTTTTGGGGTAGAGGATTTCAAATATTATGTTATTAAAGTTCCATAAACAATTATTTTCACATACAAAGTTTTTTCGTTGTGAGTGACTTGGATAGAGAATCTGGATGTGGAAGTAGTGATTCCTTGGGCAGCGGTTTTTACTTTTCCATTTAAGTGTGCCATGACAGTTCCGACTTCCGATTTATTCTAAATGACCCGTGTAATGCTAGAAAAATCGAAATCTCGTCAAACATTAAAAGTTCAAAAACTTTGAACCTATTTCCGACACATCGCCCGAAACATTTCCGTTAATAGACTGGCGGTACATGACCAGTCAGGTGCAACGTTTTTAAAATGTATGCCAATCATATATATGAATGAAATTACCATGAATATGCCAGAAACGCAAATTTTAGGCAGTCGTGTTTTTTTTTTATTTTAAAATGGATGCCAATAGTGCCAAACGATAAGCCGTGAAAAAGAATCCAGCGAAAATACATTGGCATGCAATTTCCGCGCGCAAAACAACTGTTAATGCGCACATTAAAATCGTAAAATTTTTCGGTGTTCTTGATTTTGGATTTTTTTCAAGGCTTTTCGTTTGGCATTATTGGCATCCATTTTAAAATTAAAAAAAAAAAACATAAAAGAAACAAAAAAAAAATCGATTTGCACACCTTTCTGCACGCGACGACTGCCTAAAATTTGCGTTTCTGGCATATTCATGGTAATTTCATTCATATATATATGATTGGCATACATTTTTAAAACGTTGCACCTGACGGGTCATGTACCGCCAGTCTATAATCATAACCTTAGAACTATATAAACAATCATAACCTAAAAACAAAGTGCAATACCAACTTAAAAATTTTTGGACAACTGTCAAAAAATAAATTCCCCCAGGAAAGTTTTGGAACTAGAATTTTGACAGCTGTCAAAGTGACATTTCCCCTCCAATAATGTTAGTGACAAAATTTTTTGACAGGTGTCAAAGTGGCAGTTCTCCAACTAACAACTTTTAGACGCATTTTATCTGACAGCTGTCAAAAAATCTTTCGCGCGCGAAAGTTACTGACACCTGTCAAAGAAAGATTTTCAAAATATATAGTGACCAGTAGCGGAATTTAAGTCACCAATCAACACAATTGGCTTGACGTTCTCAACAAAACGTGTATGGCAGTCTGCATGCTTTAACACACTAGTCTACCGAACGTTAGGTTAGACTATAAAATATATCTTACACAAGTAGCGTAGTATTTTGTTTTTTAATTTTTTTCGCGGAAACCAAATCGAAAGGGTGCATGTGTGATATATCATTGAAATCGGAATTTTTACTGCTTTTCAATGGTATTACAAACTGTTAGTAAACATAAAATAAACAACTTGTGCCAAAACGGCACTAACCGTAATCCGATCTCAACCAAAACCTTTTCAGATCTTCTGGAGTACTAATGAAACCCTCATGCAAAGTTTCATCCAAATCCGTTTAGTAGTTTCGCCGCTATCGTGCTAACATACACACACACATACATAAAGACATTTTTCAGAAACCACTTTTTTGGCATCCTGGGACCGCAAAACGTAAAGATTTGATGTTATCTCAATTTTTGATTTTGGACCAATTTTAGTACTCCCACAATTTTATTGTGGGGTGGTTAAAATGCGGAAAAAAAGGTTTTTTTCAAATTTTGAGCATGTTCCAGTCTGAAAATGGTAATTCTGACACCGGCATTCGAAAGTACGGGAAAAAGTACACAAAAAATTGTTATTTAGAAATATTACCTTCATTGCTTAAAAAATCATTGAAAAATTCAAATATTTTTCCTGGCCCCATTTTTGATCCGAAAAATCTGAAAAAAATCAGGGCGTTTTCTTTCTCAAAAACACACGTCCATGAATTTTCTCAGATTTTTTTGAGCAAGCAGTCGAACAGGAGAAATTTTTTTAGAAAAGACACGTTTTTTACGATAGGAACACACTATTAGCACCTAGGTGGATGAAAATTTGGCTGAAGGGGTTTTTAAATATGTCCTTTCGAATGGCCAATTCGAAATAAAAATCCAGGTGGGGGCAATTTTCATCTTCTTATCTCGCTATAGCCTTTGGCATCTGTTGAAGATGAGTCACAAGAAAATAACAGCAATGAAGATTATATCAGAAGAACCTGCTCGAAAGAAAATTCATGAGCAAACAGAAATCGTCGATGATGATAATGAAGACGTGATTGATACAGTATTCAAATATAAACCATTTACAATTTCTGTTATTATTTTTAGGCTTTTTCGTTAAATTCTTTTCACCAAATACATTATTTTAAAAGTTCCGGAAAATGCCGTTTGATCTATTATCTCATTATTATGACGATTTTAAGTTTACTTCTGTAAACTTTTCTTATTTCATCATTCATCGCATACCCTAAATACTGTTGTATTAAACATTTTAAGATAGATTTTTGTAAATAAATTCTTTGTCTCTAGCACAGCCAGATGTGGGTTGTCAGAGAATTACAAATATTAAAAATTATTGTCTTTTTGTGTGTGGGTTAAAAAAGAAGACAATTAGGTAATTTCTTACATTTCTAGAAAGGTCTCTTTTTGGCATTTTTCACAAAAAGCTATATTTTTTAGATATTTTTAAAGAACCTGTGTTTTGAAGTTTACCTGTTAAATAAATAAATGAAGCAAATAATTTGAGAAAGTAAACTTTTCTAATAATTATTTCTTTTGCTTTTAAGAATAAAATCCGTAATGTAATAATATAATTCGATATGCAATTTAAATTATAAAAACAATTTCAGAGGTTGCCATTTGAGGAAAAACTTAATTTTGACTATTCGACAAAAACAAGATTTTAAAAAATTGATAAACATAAAATTAAATGAATTGTTTAAAAAACTGTGAGAGCATGTTTCGAAAATAAAAATCAATTTCAGCGAATTTGTTCTAAACTTTACATACGCGCGCACCGTATTACATCATTTAAAAGAAAACTAAATTACAAGTCTTAACATTATGATACTAGTTTTTTATAGCCCAGGAAGTAAATTAATAAAAAAATAATATGTGCCTACTATATAACCAGGCAACCGTAACTAGGCAAATGACAAAATTGAAATTTCTAATAAAGTATGCGTTGTAAGTAAATTCATCTCTAAGAATCCTACGTGCACTGGCTGAACTATCACGCTACTAACCTACTTGGGCTATTATGAAAGAAACTTTTCCCAAGGAAGATTCCCATTCTCACACGTTATTGCCTAGTAGGCCCAGCATTTTTTATTTTTTTCTCGCGACTGGTTTTATTAGTTTTGCAATTATGAAGCAATACATACATAAGGTAATTTTAATGTTTCCGAGCAAAATGTCTTGGCATTATTTTATTTTATCTACAATTTATATATAACTCTAATTAAGAGAAAATTTGCTTTTTAATGTTTCAAAATAAGTAATTATATTGATACTCTACATATGTTTCGGCTTATTAGGCCTTTCTCAAGAGTAAATGCAAAGACTACTAAAGCTATAGAACAAAATTCTACTATTTATAAAGGTACTGAATTCAGAACATTGCAGGTTAAAAGACTGGGCATGCATAATTAATGAAGAGTCTATGGCAATAAACGATAATAATATATAAAATTATAATTTAAAGTTTCTTAGTATTGAGTCTATTACAAAAAGATCTTTGATCTATTTTAGGGGTATTAAGGAAATTTAGTTGGTCCTTAGCGGTACAGCGATTATTTCTAAGGAATTTTTTAATCTCTAATTGCTGGAGGAAATCTAAACGTTTCCCCTTGTTTCTGCATGGATGAGCTTTACATATTTAGAGTGGTTATTATTAATATAATGAGTAGACATCCCCGTGCTTTTAATATTGTTTAAAATTGATTTTTTGTGTTCTTTTGCCCTTTTATCAATGCTCCTACCACTCTGACCAATATACACTGCCTCGCAATCACTTGATTTCATAAACACCAGACTTGCCTAATTTATTCATTTTATCTTTATTATTAACTAGTAAGTAGTCTTCCTAAATTTGTTTTATTTACGTTTATTGTAGACGTACCTAAGTTATTTAATTTATTAGATATCTTTATATATATAAAAGTATAATACCCTGACTGATTGATCTATAAACGCACAGCTCAAATCGCTCGGTCTAAAAACTTCAATTTTTGCACAGAAGTTCCTCGAATGACGTAGGCAACCACTAAGAAGGGATTTTTCGAAAGTCGATCCCTAAGAGGGTCAAAATGAGGGTTGAAATTTTATGCTTTTTCGGAAACGGTTAGATCCAGATCCAGACGAAATTTCGATTTTCACTTTTTGAAGGAATGAAAACGGGGGTGGTAGATGGTCTAAAGGGTACCCGCGTATCTCTGAAATTGCTTAAGTCAGAAACGCGATATTCCAGCGATGGGCTCTTCTGAGGAAATAAGAAGACACGTTTTCGACGGTTTTCAAAAAACGAAAGGGTGAACAGGGAGAGGGATGTTTTTAAGCATGAAATTTGACACATACCCACTCATGTGCTCTATTGTTGATTAAAATATTATTTTTTCGGTTAACTCGCTCTAACACAAAAATAGAATAATGAACTGTTATCATATTGCGATGCGCAGCGGATTTCCCAGAGTAGTAGGGATGGGCAGTGATTTCCCCGAGTACTATGGATGCGCAGTGGGTTTCCTCGAGTACAATGGATAAGCAGTGGGTTTCTCGAGTGGTATGGATGCGCATGGGTTTCCCTGAGTACTATAGATGCGCAGAAGTTTTCCTTGAGTGTAATGAATGCGCGGTGGGTTTTCCCGGGTACAATGGATGCGCAGTGGGTTCCCTCGAGTGTACTATCTGAGTACTACAGGAGTAGGTACTCAGTGAGAATGTAGTACTTCTTTAAGTTAGTATGTCAATGTTCTTAATTTCACGCAGACGAAGTCTTCCACGCGAACGAAGTCGCGGGCATCAGCTAGTCGGCATATAAAGCAGGCTCTCTTTCACACATTTGACAAAGCAAAGTTGACGTAAACGTCACTTTAACGCTCACTTGCGTGCATTCTTACACAAGTTTTGTCACAAAACTAACATGTATTTTTATGAAGTAATAATGATTCAAAACTTTTGTTGTTAATATAATTGATTAATTGAAAGTTGATTTAAAAGTAACAATTAAATAATTTATTTATAAAAAATACGAACTTAATGAGTAAGCAAACTTAAATAGATTTACAGCGTTTGCGTTTTGCTCGCCATCTTTTATTTTGGTTCAACTTAATTATGGCTTTTATTTTAATATTTACAAATGATTCTAGATAAAATCTTGCGTGCAATTCGAGGGCAAAATGTCATTGTCGCTCTTGAGTGAATAACTTATTCTCTCGAACGACAATGAAGCACTATGCGTTCTTAATACACAAATAGCTTTTTATATTTTTTACAATCATTTGATGTGCTAATTTCGTAGATTGCATGTTCTGTTTATTATTTCAAGCATTTGAAATATTCTCTGTAGTTATATCATTTGATATATATCATGATATTCAGGGCCGCCGACAGGAGGAGCCAAGGGGTGATAAATCCCCGGGGCCCGAGCATCCGCAGAGGGCGCGGGGCTCCGGCTATATTACGTCTTATAGGCTGGGAATTAAGTTGTGCACGTTTGGCAATTCTCAAAAAAAAAAAACAAAATTATATAAATATTTCAATTCAATAAAAATGTATAACAATTAAATACTGTGGTAGTTTTTTAATAAAATTTAAAACTTAATGTGACAAATAAAGCAACAAAATCTTGAAAGAGGGAAGGGCCCTTAATAATAAGCAGCCCCAAATATTATTACATAAATATCGTACATCACACTCGCATTTAAACAACAACAGGATTTAACTCCCAAAAGGCACATTTGGAATGGGTAAAAAGATTGAAAACCACACAAGTTTGACGGGTATGTTGTAAATCTGTCTGTGTGTCTGCCCGTGACTTCGTATCTCATCAATGTGTGGTTTTCTTCATATGATTACCATTACGAGATGATTATAGAACATGGTCAGTTTTAAAAAATTTTCAGTTTTGCTTGTACATTCTGTTTGTGTCTGTTCGTAGTCATAATTATACGAATACCTATTTTGTTTCTGGCCTGGAGAGTCTTAGATATGATGATGCGTAAACAAAAAATTAAATAAAAACAAGGCAAGGAGGGATTATTGCGTAGGCGTATGACTATACGCGTCAAACATCCGTTGTCTTTGATTACCGAACATACGAAGTTAAACGTTTAAATATAATTATTATTATTCCGTGACATTAAATGTACTTATTTTAACGTCATGTTTAAACAACTCATTATATGTAATATATTATCTCCACATCCACATATGCGATAACTAAGGATATCGTCAGAAAGTCGTTTAAAATTAATTGGTTGTTGCGTGTATTTTAAGTAATCATCATATCATTTTCTCATTTAATTTATTTAAAGAACATGACTACAATTGTTTCGTCAACACCAATTGCTTCGACAGATGTACAAAACTAAACTATTATTTTAACTAGGTACCTACCCAATTAGTCCAATCAATTGAGGATTCAACCGCGCATTTTGGGTAGGGTGCGATTTTATTTTTTTATTATGTTGGGGGGGTTAATTTTGAGTTTTCGGGGTCGGAGGAGCATGCAATTCACCGTCATCTTGAAAACAAAGGTGTAAATTCTTTTTTTTAATATAATACTCTGCGTCGCGACGCTTTTCGGGAAATAGCGCCGTTGTGGTAAGTGCTATCGAAAAAAAGTTCAAATGAAATATATAGAGAACAAAATTGTGCACAATTTTGGTTCGTTGTATTTTTCGTTTACGACCAATAGTTTCCGCTATACGGCGCGGCAAAGTTGGAGGTTGATTTGCAATTTTCAACAAAATCAGAATTTCGTCGCGGATTAAGACGAAGATCGCAATCAAACAATTCTGTAATATTTTTTTTTCTAAAAGAGTAATGTTTTCTGAGCCTGCAGATGCCCGATTTGATACATTTGGTCGTATATAATAAAAGATGTGATTTTTTGAAGCGCGCGAAACTATTGGTCATAGACGAAAAATACAAAGACCAAAATTGTGCACAATTTTGTTCTCTACATATTTCATTTGAACTTTTTTTCGATAGCACTTGCCACAACGGCGCTATTTCCCGAAAAGCATCGCGACGCAGAGTTTTCATCCCCCCACACCTCGAGTGGCAACCCCACGAGGTCGCAAACTCAGATGTACTATTAGGGGACCTATGTTTACCATCCCACCAAATTTCCTTTCTTTCCGACCTTTTGAAGCGCGCGGCAACAATTTTTTTGTACCCACTGCTTAGCCTATATTATCTACATTAACAACTTTTTGTTATAACTTCGATAATTAAGAAGTTATAAGTAAAAGTTAATGAAAATTTAGGGGATGAGAAACTATTATTGTTAATAACTTTTTCCTATTAATTTTATGGAAAAAATGCATCGGGGCATTTTTATAAAGCATTTATATCAAATAATTTGATTTTTTATATTTCGATTATTTTTTAGGAGTTTTTTAGCACTGCAAGGGGAGGGAGGTCAAAGGTAAGTGAGGTATATAGAGTAGAAAAAAATTATTGGTACTTTATTTCTACCAACATAGCATTTATATTATTATATTTTATGTTTTTTATATTAACTTATTAATACGTTTTTCATGAATAATATCATCTTATTAATACACAGTGAGTCCCGATAAACTTTCTCATGTTTGATTTGCTAAGAAAAAGTCATTCTTTATAAAAAGTTTTTCTTGTCTTAGGAAGTCATAAACGGTTGTCAAGATAAATTATACAGGATAAAAATTAGAGAATATGAAATCGACTTTAAGCAAAGTACCTTTTTTTTACATTTTAACCTCCCCACAATAACATTGTGGGAGGTTATTACGTTTAGTACCGTTTTGGCACAAGTTGTTTATTTTATGATTACTTACAATTTGTAATCGAACCATTGAAAAGCGGTAAAAATTCCGATTTCAACTATATCACACTTGCACTCTTTCAACAATGAAATAATTTATTTATAAAAAAATACGAACTTAATAAGAAAGCAAACTTAAATAAATTGACAGCGTTTGTGTTTTGCTCGCCTTCTTTTATTTTGGTTCAACTTAATTATGGCTTTTATTTTAATATTTACAAATCATTCTAGACAAAATCTTGCGTGTAATTCGAGCCCAAAATGTTACTGTTGCTCTTGAGTGTGAATAACTTACTCTCTCGAACGACAATGGGGCACTTCGCGCTCTTAATACACAAATAGCTTTTTATAGTTTTACATACGTTTGATGTACTAATTTCGTAGATTGCATGTTCTGTTTATTATTTCAAGCGTTAAAAAAACTGTACAGCAGTTATACTATTTGATATACCTACAGGTAGGGCGATAATGCCTCGGACATCGAAATTTCGAGTTCTACGAAAGCTAGAAATTAAAAAAAATACAAGTAAACTAGACAAAAAAAAGTCTATAAGCTGAAAATATTTTATACAGGGCGAGCCAAGACGAAATTACAAGATCAAGTGCCCTTTTTTTAATGGAATGCTATGTATATCAGTACATTTTTTGAAGCATCTTTCTAGACTCTATTCATTCCTATATGATTACTGACTATCTTCCAACCACTTGGATGTAATGAATTTTTCTGTTGATATAATGCCATCTGTAGATGCATATTGAAAAAATCACCAGTCACAACTATTGGTTTAAAAAAAAACTTATGTGAATGCTAGTTACGAGACATCTAATTAATGTTTTTAAATCATTTCTACTTCTTAAAAATGTACAGGGTGGCCAAAAATTATTTCTCAGTTAAGAACTTTTTGAATTGAATTTTCTCGATTTTTTTCAAATGGAACACTGTGTATATTTTTCGACGATGTGATGTAGAAATGAAAAACAAACATTTTTTGTAAGTAATTCCCTATGGCTAATTGCAATCATTTTCGTTTTATTGAGCAATAAGTACAAAATTCATGCAACTTTGAAATGAGGCCATTTAGTGGGAGCATTTCTTCCAATCAATTGAAGTGGGTAAATAGTATTTCACTCGTCCCTTACTGTAATAGTTTTTTTGTAAATTTTTTTACTGTTTACGTTATTCGACAAGCAATACAACTTTAGTTTGGTATAAATTGTCTTGCACAAATGAACATTTATCGCACTTATCGGCCGTTAGTTATCACAGCATTCCATTTAAAAAAAGGAGCTTGATCTTAAAATACCTTTTTTTCAAGCTAACATCTCAATTTTCTAATGTACTTGAAGTTCCGAGCGTTCACTTACAACGAATTTTAGATGAAAATGAATAATTAATAAAAACTTTACTTCAATTAGGTGTACAAACTTAAGTATTGTGGATATTATTGCCAGCAAATGTGGCAATGAAGTGTTTACGTCTAAATTGATGTGTGGTTTTTATTAACCTTTCTTTTTCATCTAAAATTCGTTCAAGTGAACGTTAGAAACTTCAGGGACATATTTTCTAGTCGTTATAACTTAAAGATTATCAATTTATATGCAAAGTTGCATAGAACCTTTTCTTCTTAAAATTTGATTCTCTTTCAGCTCCAACATTTTTTTCTTTTTTTTAATTGCCACCCCCTGAAACTTTTCATTGATGCATTTACTATTAAGTTGCCAAAAATGAACGAGATCCATTTCATATGATATTATTCCGAAGTTAAAGCCTCTAGTTACTGTACAGTGTACAATAAGGGCATTAGTGGTTTTGTAAGCAAGCGTTTTTCCCTCAGATTTTTAGGTAAGTTGGATGCAATATTTCATGAAATGTCTGTGCTTTTGGCACTAAGTAAATTTTTTGTATAAACCTTCGTATTCTGTAAAATTACAATAAACTGATTCTATTCGCTCAGGAAGTAACTCGTAACGGCTGCTTAATTCTGCGCACCGAAGTATAGAATTCCAACCGTAATGAGATATAATCCGGCGGTTGTCTTAATTAGAAAGATTCACTAAACCGTGCAGAACATTTTACCGTAGAAGCATAGCAAATCAAACAGGACGCATATTTTTTTTGTGAAAGTGAAAAAATGTGAATGTTAAGAATTAACTTCGTAGGACGTTGAGCCATTTTCTGTGTTATAATTTTGGGTTGTAATTTTTTTACATAAGGTATGAGACAAGACATGATCTTCCATGTTGCAAGCAAGAGATTTAACAAGTGAATTTTTTTTTAAACTACCGACCGTTCCTATAATCATCTCGTAATGTACCACATCATATAAAGAAAACTACGCGAGAATAATTAACTCTTTATTGATGATGTGTAGCTATTGAATGTCGATCGAGATGACATCCTGCTAAAAACCTTCTCGACAAACTAACCTTTCAAATAAATCTAAAACTAAGTTTTTAATTACCCTGGCGCATCCGCCAAATTATCGAGTGTGCTGGTAAAAATGACACGGCGGACACAAAAAAAGTCAATTTTCTGAGGTTTCACATCAGAGGTGGATGGTGTCCGTCTAACCGGCCCTGGCAATTTTAGGGAAACGGCACAATCAGGCAGGGACTAGAACCTCAAATCTGGATGGGCCAGATCAGGATTAATTTTTTTTTGTGGGTCAAGGAAAAACAGAATCGGTTTCATCATGTCAAAAAACATAGGATAAGATGGTTCTGATCAAAACAACAGCCCCTTTTTTTGTCGGCCTGTGTTATTTTTACAATTATTTTCTCTTTCCTTTGCTTGTTTGTATATAGGGTGTCCCGTAATATGTTATGTTATAAACGTACATTATTTAATAAAAATATATTTTTTTCTTAAATCCATCTTTCTGACGGTAATCTCTTTAAACATTAAACTTACAAAAAAAATACAAAAGATGTAGGAAATTTTGTTCTTTTCAATTTTGTCTCAAACATTTTTCTCGTAGGATCGAGCGTAAATGAGAGGTAAATAAGCAAAGCAAGCAGGTAAATGTCAATAAAATTGAGATTTAATGTATGTACGAGAGGCTAAGGTCTAACATTTTTTTGGCATCGACTGGTACCATTTGAAAGATGATTGAATAAACTTGATGACTAGAAAGGGTTTAACCGGATAAGCATGACGAGTCGGCCCAAATAGCAACCTATATCGAAACTTATGTTTTAATATCGACTTGATGTATGAACGCGATTTATATGTGTTTTGCCGCCGTACTCCGCTTTGACCTTGAGATATGGAAAAAAATGAGCGCATGCATGACTATCGTTCAAAGAGACATATCTCGAAAACTAATTGAGCTAGAGAGGTAAAACCAACGGGAGGTTTCAGGTAACCTTAATGAGTATATTCTATGTTTTTTTGAATTTCTAGAATAATTACGCACATCATTAAAAAATAAATAAAAAATATAATAATTAATAATTCCGTGTTCTCTGTGACTTACAATCACTGAAATAATATATGTTGTAATACTTTATATGCACTATTACTCATAAAAGTTACGTTAGAAAAAAGTTGGTGCAACACTTGGAATTATTGTTAGAAAATGAATTGAATGCAAATATAAATAATTGTCACGAAAATATCTATTTCATACGGCACAGTGGCACGAAACGTAATTTTTTCGTTCAAAATTATTTAGAGCACTTCGCAACCGATTGGGATAATTTTTTTTTAAATACTCGTTATTTAATTTCAAAAAACGTAAGAGAGTCGATTTTTTAATCATGCTAACCAAAATTGTTGAGCTTCTCCAAAATGTCCATTTTGTATTTAAATCTTAATAAAACTTACAAAAAAAAAAAAATTTGTTCTTATCCAATTTACATATAAATCTTGTAACTCGGGGGTTTTTGAGGTCGCCGATTACCAATCTGATATCCAAATTGTCATAAACCAACCTGCAAAAGGGCGGCTATAAAATTCTAAAAAATTATGAAAAATTAAATATTTTTGTTAAAGTTTATGCCGAGAAGTTTTGAATATTTCTGATAAGTACTTTTAAGTTAAGATATACTAAATTTTAAGTTCCAGGAAGAAATTCAAGATGGCGGATCCAATATGGCGGCAATAAGATGATAAAACTAACTTAAAAATAAATGACGAAACATTTTTGCACTAAGTTAGGTTTAAAGTTCATGGTTTAAAACTCTTGCCTTAGGTTGTTAGGTATAGAGTTCTTGGTTTAAGGTTCTATTAGGCTTAGGGTATGTTAGGTTTAATATTCTGGTTTTAAAGTTCTTGGTGTTAGTTGTTTATTATATTTAATATGTTGCAACCCCTTAAAAATTTAAGGTTATGTTGGTTACTAAAAAGTAGGCAGATTTCAACAGATCGAATGTCTGAATGAATGTAGTGTATTTGCACCTACTCGAGAAACCTACCAGAAGTTAGTTCTGGGGACATCTGGAATTATCTAGAGAATGGTGGCGTCATCACAGAAAAATCGAGATCTGTCATTTTTAAGTATAAAAGACCGACCGCATTCTCAGCGAGTAGTTCAGAAAGTTCAAAAAGTATAGAAAGTGAGGTTAAGACTTCAAAGATAAACAAAGTGATAAACATTGTGGATTTTAGTCAGTAAAGTGTATTTAAATTAATAATAGTATTGTGAAGTATCCAGTAAATATTTAATAAAGTGTGTTAGTGGACATCTCTTGTTATAATTTTTGGAACCCACGGAATTTGCGAGGGTGGTTTCCTAAGGGTGGAAACACGTCACAATATTATTAGCAGATAAAAAAAATAAATATTAATATGACCTACTTAGTGTTATGTTTAAAATTAATGGAGGACTGAATCGCATATTTATGATTGATATTTAATGTATGGCAGCCATATTGGATATATTTGAAAATTTCAGAAAATTTGTTCATTCTTAAATTTTTTAAAAATTCTTAGGAATAGCCTTTTTAGTTTAATGCGTTTAATTTAATTTTAAGTTAGTTTTATCATCTTATTGCCGCCATATTGGATCTGCCGTCTTGAATTTTTTCCTGGAACTTGTACTTATAAAAAATATTCAAAACTTCTCGGCATAAACTTTAACGAAAATATTTAATTTTTCATAATTTTTTAGCATTTTATAGCCGCCATTTATTCCGCCATCTTGTAGGTTGGTTTATGATAATTTGGATATCAGATTCGTAATCAGCGACCTCAAAAACTCCCCTAGTAACAAGATTTATATAAATTGGTTTAGAGAAAAAAAATTTTCTTTATAAGTTTTATTAAGATTTAAATAAAAAATGAACATTTTGGTTAAGCTCAATAATTTTGGTTAGCATAATTCAAAAATCGGCTTTCTTACGTTTTTTTGAAATTAAATAAGGAGTATTTAAAAAAAAATTATCCCAGTCGGTTGCGAAGTGCGCTAGATAATTTTGCACGAAAAAACTACAGTTCGTGCCACTGTGCGCCGTATGAAATAGATATTTACGTGACAGTTATTTATATTTTCATTCAATTTCTCTTCTAACAATAATTCCAATTCATAAAATATTTATATGTGTGTCCCATGTCAAGTTTGTATCCTTATATGATGCAGTGCGCGTCGAATTTTATTTTTTTTCGAAGTGTTGCACCAACTTTTTTCTAACGCAAATTAGTAATAGTGCATATAAAGTATTACAACATATATTATTTCAGTGATTGTAAGTCACAGAAAACACGGAAATATTAATTATTATATTTTTTATTTATTTTTTAATGATGTGCGTAATTATTCTAAAAATTCAAAAAAAAATATAAAATATACTCTTTAAGGTTACCTGAAACCTCCCGTTGGATTTACCTCTCTAGGTCAATTGGTTTTCGAGATATGTCTCTTTGAACGATAGCCATGCATGCGCTCATTTTTTCCATATCTCAAGGTCAAAGCGGAGTACGGCGGCAAAACAGATATAAATCACGTTCATACATCAAGTCGATGTTAAAACATAAGTTTCGATATAGGTTGCCATTTGGGGGCCGACTCGTCATGCTTATCCGGCTAAACCCTTTGTAATATTTTGTTTGTTCAAAGAACTGTTTAAAACCAATTCGAATAAAAACATGTTTTATTTTCAAAAAATTTTGATTTTATTCTAGTTTGTAAATTATTTTTTAAGAAAAATAATACATGAATTTGATTTGTGATTCCAAAAGCTACAAAAAAGTTTAAATTAATTGTTTTGTCAGAACTTAAAGGAGTAAATTAGCAATTTCTATTTTTAGTAATAACCTACTTTTTTAACCACAAATAGGCATAACTTGGGCAGTTTTTATGGTAGAGGGTTGTACTAAGAACCAAATTATAGTGAATTTGTAAACATTTTTTTGGCCTTAGTTTTTGATTTTTGAAATGAGGTGAAAAAACATTAAATCTCAAAAAACTCATGTCTGTTAATTTTTGATCGCATTAAACATAATTAGTCTCAAATTCAAGATAATTTCATAAGTTTCAAGTTGTATATTTAACACTTTTTTGACAAAATTCGTAGTTCTCAACATGCTTGCAAAAAAAAAAATCATATTTTTACCCCTCTGCCCCTCCCCAAAAGTTTAGTAGACCCTAAACAACAATTTTCTTCAATAAAATTTCAGGTCGCAATCCAAATTCACTCCAATATACTACTTACCACGTGTCCCATCCGCCCCAAATATTTCATCTTCTCTTGCACCACAGCCACTTGCTTCAAATACCAGTCCCTAGCCTTTTCCACGGCACTCAACCCCTGCATTAACACTTCCTTCTCCTGCTCGATCTGCTTCATCCTCTTCAACATATTGTAATCAATCCCATTCTGCAAGGTATGCCTCCTCGGCTCTCGCCTCCTCGAATTCGGTTTCTTTTGATACATCCCGACCTGTGCGTCCGTCTGTCCAGAGGCCTTACCATCGCCCAAACTTCTACCTGTCCTAAGCAAACCCGCCGCATACTGTTGCTGGTTTTGCCTCTTGTCATTTTTATTTTCTTGGTCGTTCATCATCAAGCCCATCTGCCAGTTTTGCAGGGCTGTGCGAATTTCGGCCCTGTCCATGTTCCCCGTGGAGACTCCGCGTTCCATGCCTATGGCAGTGCGGGGGGGCTTGGGCGGTCCGTACAGCGTGGGTTTGTTTACGTTAGGAACTGGTTTTTCAAAGGTGTGTATATCAACCGTTTCTAAATTGCTATCTTTACGTTCGGGTAGAAGTTGAGGCATTGAAAGTGTCCGTTGTTGAGATATCACGTTATTGGGCCTTATAGCCGCTGTATTACCCCAGTTTTGTTTAGGGGGGCTGTCGATGTCTAACAGGGGTGCCGATGGAGGCCGATTGGGCTTAACGTTGGCGTCAGGGTGTTGTTTTAAGTTGTCCCGGCGCTCCACTTGGTTCCTTAATAGGCATATCTTCAACCCGGCGCAGAATCTCTCGAAAGACAACATGCCGTTGGGAGGGGTGACTTTCCTGAGACTCTCGATGACTCCTTTAGGCAATCCCTTGGCGTCGTCGTCTTGCCATCTGTTTTCTATGTCCGCGAAGTTAACGAACCCCGTCTTCTTGTCGTCCATGATGTCGAAGAGGGTGCGCATGGCGGTGACGAATTGTTTTGGGAGACCGTCGAGGGTGGACGACTGTAGGGGTGACGTCATGGCGGGAGGACACAACACCAACAAACGCACGGTTCGTTCACTTGCCGGACACTGCACTGGTCGGGTGATTGCTCGACGGCGGAGTCTGCGACTGACTAAGATAGAGACGTGGCCAGCCAGCCAGGTAGATTGGTGCAGGTACGGCTCTCGGAGCGGGGCAGTGGCGTAGCGAATGCGCTTTTAATTACTTTAACCTACAGGGCAGAGAATAAAAGTTCAGTAACAAAAAAAAACAAGGAATGAGAAATAATAGTTAGTTATATGTAATAAGTGCATAAAGTAGAACTTTTTTCATGAATGGGAAGTTTGGAAATCCCACGAGTGAACAATTACACTTTATACATATGAATTTAGTATATTTTTTCTAGGACTACCCAAATTTAAAAAAAATTAATAAAAATCGATACACATTTTATTGATATAGAGGGTGTGTGGTAAATCGATAGGAAGTTTTAAGAAGGTGATAGAAGGAATAATTTCGAACCTAATGACAATATGCATACCTACACCATTTATACTTAATATGACATATTGTGAGATATCGACCTTTTTAAATATTTTTATTTATCGGCAAAATTTTTGCTAGTATGCTTACACCATTGAATTTTTTTTTAAATATTTCTTTTGGTAAGTTGTTTTGAACTTTTGAAAAAATACCCATTATTTCATCAAAACAATACAAAAAAGTTCCAAATATGATTAAAAAATATTTGCAAACAAATTAAAACAGTAAACACGAAATATATAATTATGAAACATTTCTAAATACGTCTAATGTAGACCAATTGAAATATATTTTTGTTATATTCCATAAATGATTTTTATATATAACAAGAAAAGAATATACAGTGTGTCCCACTTTTCACGGTAACACCTTCGTACCTTAGATATTAGTCATCCAATTTCAAACAGATTCGGATCGATTTCAAAGATCTTTACTATATCTTTTTTGAGTAAAACAAATTTACTTCAGTCATTGACGTGCATTTTATTAATATTCGTCGATTTTTCGAGAAATCATATTAGGCATTTTTTTTTATTGAAAAACGAATGCAATATCATTGATCAAATGCTTCAAAACCCTAATATCGAATATTTAACGACATTTTGATTTATGGTTTTCGAATTACGTTCCCCTTAAAATTAAACCACTGCCCAAGGAATCACTACTTCCACATCCAGATTTTCTATCCAAGTCACTCACAACGAAAAAATTTTGTATGTGGAAATAATTGTTTATAGAACTTTAATAATATATTTGAAATTGTCGACACCAAAAACGCATAAAGCGATACTCCACATCGGTAGTAGGGTGGGGGTGGATGAAGTAAAACATATTTTGAGGTTTCTGGTTCTTGTACAAACACTAAATCACATTTTTTTTTCATCTCCTTTAATAATAGGGTGGGGGTGGTAACGGGGGTGGCTAATGCCAAAAATTTTTTGAGACCTTAGCTTCTCTTGTATATACTAAATACCAATTTTATGGACTCTTACCTGCTCAATTTACCTATTTACCCCAAATTTACCCGAATTTACCCCCCAACCCTTCGACGGAACAAGATGAAAATAGTTCCAGATCTCGTTAAAGTACATATGTGTACCAAATTTCAAATCAATATCTTAAACGGTTCCCGAGTAAACGTGCGCACAAAAAAAAGTTACAGACAGAATTTTTTTTCTCTCAAACTTAAAATCTCGACGTTTCATGACATTCTAAGCCTATTTGAGCAATAAAAATTTGTTAAAATTTTTTTGTCGTTACTATACTTCCACTGGATGTGGAAGTAACATTCTTTAGGTAATAAATAATTAATAATTTCGAATCGAATTGATTTAAGAAAAAAAGTCATTCCACATTTTCTATTTAAAATCACTTTTTCGAACACAAATCGAAAATTTCACGTTTCTAAAGCAAAGATCGCGAGACAACTTCAATAACGGCATTTTTTCAATAATTTCATTTTTTTTTCACTTTTTTACTTTTTTCACTATTATTATTAACATACAGTATCGGAAATTGTTGGTATTGGGATGGCAATAAGAGCAAGCGAGTGCGAAGCATGCAATCGTGTACATGCTTCTCTTGATGGCGTGTCCACTCTTTACCTCTGCTAGAGTACTAGTAGACGTCTTTATTGTGGGCGGTCGGTTAATGGCGCAATGCCAAACGCAGGACTTTCCGATTCTGTATATTTTACACCCAAAAAGGTAGTGAAAAAGTACAGTTTTTTTTAGCAGTCGTAGAAAAAATATGTTTAGAATTTGAAAATATCTCTTTGTCTTTATTTTCCTTACCTGTTTTGTCTCTAGAACATGGATTTCCACTCAATGCGAGACCTAAAATTGGACCAAAAATGATAATAAAGTAAGTTTAAAGACATGAGTAATATAGGTGCTAAACGTACCTATATAAATATATTCAGAAATGAAATGTGATGGAAGATGCAAATATAATTATAATTTTAATGATACTATTTTAATTATTATTAATACACAATAAAAATGGGTGGTGAATCTTAATTAAATAAAATGGTATCAAATATAAGTTGGCCTTGTGTATCATTTGACGACATGTAACTTATTTACTTAATCAGGCACATAAAAATTGATTTTTATTACCTATATGGCTTATCATCACCAAGAGGCCAATAAAGATTATTCCGTAGGAATGTGTCTCATGGGAGGCCATCATGCTTTGTTTCGTTTTCATGTACACATAAAATGCTTATTGTTGTAATAAAAATATGCCTTAAACGTCCAGACATTGTACCTACCTGATATTATAGTCCAGTCAAGCAGTCCTGACTAAATTTTTTTTTACTTAAAACTTTATTTGAGTGTCCAGAAAAAGACCCTTGGGATGTGAATTCTAACTCTGTCAAGCACCCAGAAAACTTTTTGAAAACGGTGGAAAAGTTGTTTAATCGACGTGGATTATTCGGTTCCTTTGGGTTCCATGTTAAAAGTAGCTTGAAGAGAAAAACAGTTGACAAACATCTACGTAAAAAAAACATGTTTAAAAAATACGCCCTTTCAATTTTTAGTAATTTTTGCCCAAAAATTGTACATTCAGGTTTCTTAAACTACCATTGATCCTCATGATTATTCGTTAAAGTGGTCTAGGGGGAGAATAGATAACCTACAACAGTTCTGTGACAAAATCAAGTGCTTATTCTTGTCAAGTTTCATTCTGGTTTTTTATGCGCTGCTGGTGCCAGCCCGTTGGGCGAAACCACAGTTCATCTTTGTCATAGTGTTTTATGTTTTATGTATCTTCATCACATTTTCATGAAGATACAGACCTGTCGTGTCTGTATTTTATAAGAACAACTTTTACTGAATTTTGTCATAGAACTTTTATAGCTTATCTGCTTTGATATACAGATAAGTTAGGTTAAGTCCTCATATTTTCACTTAATCTAGACATAGTTACTCCATGTCCACTTATTTGCGAGATACCCTATACATGAAAATATCGTTTGGACTTCGAGAGATTTTAAGAAAAACTTGTCAGGGTTAGAAAATTGTTTTCTGCTTTATTAACGCTGTAATTAAGTCATTTTAGGGTTCAAGCTGCTCTAAGGTAAGTTTTAAAACTTCCTGAATGATATAATTATAAATATGATTTTCTGCTAGGACTATTTTTTATATGTAAGAGGTTACATAAACCTCTCCATTAAGCTAAATTGTTTTATTGGCTTCTTGAAATCCAATTAGATTTAAGGTGGCTTTTAATTATTCTTTACGTTATTAAAATGTATGCAATTAATACATTTTAAAAACCGCAGCCCAAGAAATCACTACTTCCACATCCAGATTTTCTATCCAAGTCTCTCACAACGAAAACAATTTGTATGTAGGAATAATTGTTTATGGAACATTAATAATATAATATTTGAAATCGACTACACCAAAAATCCATAAAACGACATGCCACATCAATAGTGAGGGTGGGGTGGTGGAAGGAGTTAGTAGTGAGGGCAGGGTTGGAAAAAAAACATTTTTAAACAAAAAAACTGCTTTTTTAATTTTAAACAGTATTTTTGTTTAAAACAGTTTTTTTTCAATATTTTAAATGGTATGTTTAAAACAGGTTTAAAACGTTTAGAACTATATTCAACTATAATTAAATGGTAATTATACTGTGTCTGCTACTACTATTTGATGCCAGCACTCTACAAATAAAATAATCAGGTTAGTACTACTGACCATTTGACTCATATGAGTAGAGGCTAATTTGTGTGTTTTCTGTTTATATCGGAATTATTTATCGGAATGGACCATCATTGACACTTTTCCTGCTTTTCCCCAAACTCCAAAATAATACATTTGTTTAAAACATCGCTCTGAGTTTTAAACTTGTTTTAAACAGTTGTTTAAAACATCGCATTGTGTATTAAATATGTTTTAAACATTCGTTTAAAACACGGTGCCATGTTTTAAACATGTTTTAAACACCATGTTTAAAACATTTTGGTTTAAACATGCCAACCCTGAGTGGGGGTGGATAAAGTAAAAAAAAATTGAGGCCTTTGGTTCTTGTACACACACTAAATGACAATTTTATTTTTTTCGCCCCCTTTAATAATAGGGTTGGTTGGGGTGGTAATGGGGGTGGCCAATGCCAACAAATTTTTTGACACCTTTACCAATTTTATGAACTCTTAGTTGCTTGATTTTCCTATTTACCCCCATTTACCCCAATTGACCCCCAACCCTTCAACGGAATACGATCAAAATATAATCCAGTTCTAATTCTCGTTAAAATACATACGTGTACCAAATTTCAAATCAATATCTTAAACAGTTCCAGAGTAAACGTGCGCACAAAAAAGTTACAGCAGACAGAATTTTTTTTTCGCTCAAGCTTAAAATCTCGACGTTTCATGACATTTTAAGCCTACTTGAACAATAAAAATGTTCAAATTTCTTTTGCGTTACTATACTTCCACTGGATGTGTAAGTAATTATTTTTAATACTAGATATATTCCATTATTAATACTTACTCTACATCTCGTTCTACTTATTAAGGGCCATTACAAAACTGGACTCTTAAAACATCCTTAACAAATGTTTTGATAAAACCGTTATAAAGAAAAAAAGGTCTCAATGAATCTAAAAGGCAAGTCTTAATTCCATAAAGCATTTTTTAAAACCTCGATAAAACATTTATTATCATTAGACTAAATCTATGCAACTTTTGCCTACGTTTGTATAAATATTAAGTAATCAATATTTCGAAGGCCCTCTTGTTTTTTGGGCCTATCTCTTAACTGTTATTGTTTTGAATTTTTTCGACACAACTGATGTCTTTTTTGGTTTTTGATATGGGCCTTGAAGAGGCAAAGTAAAACCATTGATTTGAAATTTGTCATATTCTAATTTTACATTCTAAACATCTTCAAGTACAATTTTTCGACATCTCTTAAAGGAAGAGGCACTACACAGAAAATAAGTTTTTGCGTTCCTAAACAACAAATTTTCTGTGATTGTGTCATCTGAGAACACCCTGTACATATTTAACTTTTGAAGTTAATAAATCTAGTTTTTCCAAGGAATGTACTTACCAAGATGTATATTATTTAATTTTTTTTGTTGAAAATCTTAATTTGTATATTAAAATATCTGGTCGCTGATATTTTTGTACCGAAGGTTAGGTTTCTCAGAAAATTTGTAAACAGAGTGAAATTGTTTCGATGTATTTTTGTTGTGATAGCTGGAGAACACCAAAGTTTTGTTTATACAGTTTTTTGTAAATAGCATGTAATGGCAAATGTACTCTGTACGTAATATCTTAGTCATTCTTAGATTATTTTATATTTTCACTGGATTCATCTCGGTAACAAATAAATGAAGGTGGTAACACAAGAGGTAGGTATACTGTGTGCCACTCTACTTTTGTAAGTTTCAAGCTCATTTTATCTTGGTATTGGTCTGGTGTCTGTTGAAATCAGCTTAGAAAAAACGAGTGCAATAATAATATTATTTGGATTCTTTCGTGCACATTCTTATAGCTTCTTACTCCTGATACGGACTTATAAAGGTTTTAAAAATCAGTTTTAAAGTAGCCTTTCAGGTATTTTCTAGGAATGCAGAGAGCTTATAAAAATGTCCTTCTAGGTTTAGAATAGGTTTTAAGAAATATTTTTAAAATGACCTGGACGAGGTTTTCAAGAGCGACACTATGTCGTCTAATTTAGAAAAGGTCTTAGCAACCTTCATAAGTGGGCCCTTTTAGTCTAGAAGCTGCTTTATGATGGTTTTAAGGATATTGTTAAAGCAAAATGGATTTTTCAAGGCATATTATAAAGTTTTATAGCACCCTTGTAGAATTGTTAATAATAATGCTCGTTTTTTAAAATATTTTTCTTATAATGAATATAACAATACTAACATGTTTCTATTCTAAAAACTGTATTAGTGAAAAATATAAAATGAAGCAAATATGATCTTTTTGAAATGAGGAAGTATTCTCAGATGAAAAGTTCGCCAGGGATTTGCTATGATGATACACCCTCTTGGATATTCTCGAAGGACTAATTGTAATTATCCCTTGAGCTTCCAACTACGTTAATGGTGAGAATAACTGTACAGAACCACACTGTGGTCGTCCTTGTCATTGTGGCGGTAAAATTACGTTCGAACATTCGAACACAATAAAACAATGCATCAAATTACTACAATAGTCGCAAGTCACAATAGAATGTGTAACTTATTGAAATTCTGGAGTGGCTTTAAAGGGGTCACAAGAACGCAGTTACGTGAATAGATTGATGTAAACGGTCAGTGGCGTATCCATTGTGGATTCTAGTATTGGAATGATAGCCATTCATCCTGCTGTCTAATAGGTTTTATGAAAAAAACAACTTTCAATAGACAGGCTAAGAATTTTCATATGTATACGGTTTAAAAATATATATGTACAGTGTGTCCCAGGATAGATGTAACAAGAGGTGTAATGGACCAAAAATTTTGGAATTTAGGAATGGTATTCGGGGATTGAGTCCTGCTTGTTGTAAAACTAAAGTATACCAAAAATGACTTGATTTGGTGTTCTACAGGGTGTAATATAAGCAAAGTTGTAAAAATCACCACTAATAAAGTACCTTTATTTTTCAAAATATGAAAAAATTCCACTAAGAAAAGTTATTTAGAATGCAATTTTATATCTCTATACCAAATTTCAGGAATATAAAATTATTTTTTTGAAACTTTCCATTTTTTGCGAATTAAGAGTTGAATTCATATTTAAAGTTGTGTAGGAGCAAATGTTAATCATCTCAAAAAGTAGGCTATTGGTAAATAAAAAATTAAATATACGAGATGTAAGAAGGTATAATGTTAATCGAACTAAATGTAAAACAAGAAACAATTACTAACACAAGATTAATGAGGTTTAAAAATTATAACAAGTAATAACAGATTCACAAACCAATTAATTATTGACCAATACAAAACAATGTTAACAACGACGTAGCTACCACCCACATCTACACACATTTCGATCCTTCGCATGAAGTCCTTGAAACTGTTTCGAATATGATCTAACGGTATGGAGTTTACGGCATTTGTAATTCTCTGCTTCAATACTGCTACATCGTTAGGAAGTGGTTCAGCGTAAACCAACTGCTTGAGACGACCCCATAAATAGAAATCCAATATTGATAGGTCTGGGGATCTCGCCGGCCACTTGATCGGTCCATTCCTGGCAATCCAATTTTCTCCAAAATTTAAATTCAACCACCGATTAACCATTTCTGTGGAGTGGCCAGGGCAACCGTCATGTCTCTTAAAATATTTAAATGTTATTCAGAAAATCTTTGAAGAAGCTGTAAATAAGTGTGCTGGTTTAACCCTCCCTCAATGAAATAAGGTCCAATAACTCCAACGTGATAAGAAACGGCACACCAGACATTCACTTTTTTATAATATTGTCTTCTACAATGAATTCTAAAATTTGGATTTTCAGAAGCTCAAAACCGATAATTCTGAGATGAAACAACACCATTGGTTGTGAATGTGGATTCATCTAAGAAAATTATGAAATGATGAAAAAATCTCTCTTCCATGATTTTTTCTCTAATGGTCAAACAAAAATCCAAGCTACGGCTGTCATCTCCCTCTTCAAGCGTATGTTTATAATTTGCTTTATATGCCCTAATTTTCTTTGCCTTGTAAATTCTTTGGAGTTCAGACTTGCTAATATTAATAAGAGCTGATCTCTCTCTTAGTGGCATCCTAGGATTTTCTATAACAGAGGCATGAGCTATAATAGCCCCAACATTGTCTTCATCATATGCTTTTATTTTTCTTTTCATGTTAAGAACACTACCAGTAGCCAGAAACTTTTTAATTATTCTCATAGCCTGAGTACGTGACAAAGCAGTGTTTAGAAATTTCAAATTAAATTGGCTTACCACTTCTCTTAGCGAGTTTTCACCGCCAATTCCGTAGTATTGCACAATATAAATTTTTTCACGCACTGTGAGTACCATTTTCACTTAATTTTTTATGTATGCTTGATTCGTTAATTTGAAACAGAAATTAAGGATAATATTGACTACGTTTGACAGATATGTCAATAATAAATGATAAATGTGTATCCACTGCTTTTCTCATAGCCTACTTTTAGCTTCTACACAACTTTAAATATTAATTCACAAAAAATAATTTCTATGCAGTTTTAATTGAACGGTTCAAAATAAAATACTAATTTATTGAAAAAATGGGAAGTTTCAAAAAAATAATTTTATATTCCTGAAATTTTGTATAGAGGTATAAAATTGCATTCTAAATAACTTTTCTTAGTTGAATTTTTGATATTTTGAAAAATAAAGGTACTTTATTAGTGGTGATGTTTACAACTTTGCTTATAAAACACCCTGTAGAACACCAAATCAAGTCATTTTTGGTATACTTTAGTTTTACAACAAGCAGGACTCAATCCCCAAATACCATTCCAAAATTCCAAAATTTTTGGTCCATTACACCTTTTGTTACATCTATCCTGGGATACACTGTACATTCTGCTTACATTATTATTAAAAAATACTATTTTTGTTTTTCGAACTGAATGTTAGATACAGTAAATGTATGAAAGAAGTTGACAAATCGGTTCGTAAGTGAACTTCTTGTTGATATTCTAGCTTAGTTAGATTTAAATTAATGGTATATTTTTTTATCCATCTGTCAAGTTTCTACGACTTCGAGTTTCACCGGAAGTGGCCTCTGCTTTTGATTTTTAAACGGAACACCCTGTATGTTTTTACATTTTTTGAATACTAGTGGTGATTCTACATATTAGTTTTGTTCGTTAAACAAAATTCAAATGAGGTTATAAGAAATAACGATATATAGCGAGTAAAAGAAAATATACGTAGTTTTGAATTTTTAAGCGTTATTATCAGGCTCGTTATTAGAGAATGCTGAAATCATCATGTATACAATTTCCTGTAAATCTGCAAAAATATTGTAATTATGGCAGTCATATTGAACTTGCCATTTTGAATTCTTAACTTCTTAACTTTTGATTCGGCATCAGCTATACTTCTAAAATACCTAACTACCAGTTTGAATGCAATTCCGACAAAATTAGAATTGTTATCACATTTTTTTTTTTTCACTATAGTACAGTCACTGTCGAAAAGTATCCAAACTTATAGCTATAGCGGCTTAGATTTTTTTTTCTTTTTGGGGGATTCTTAAACTTTAAGGTATCGACTTCAAATATTAAAAAGGAATAAATGTGCTTTTGTCCCTAAGAGGGTGAAAACCACCCCTCAAACAATCAATAATTAACGAAGTACTGAGAATAAATCAATGAAATTTATATTATTTATGTTTTTGGGGTCGCTCATCACGAATGTGAAGTCAGAAATTAATAATTTTATGTTGCACCTTCAATATGGCCGATATAAAAGGGTTAAAATAGATGAATTAATTATTTCTTGTTTATTTTAAGAAATTAGGACTTTCTTAGCAAATTGTTAAATTTTGAGACACAAAACTCATCCCCTAATAAGAAAAATAATTCCTCTTACCTTCAAGAGAGTGAAACCCATCTACTGGGAATTTATTAATGAAACTAATATTATTTATGGCTATTTATGATTTTGGGGTAGCTGATTACGAATTTGGGAATATGCTAAAGAGCGGTAAGACATTATCATTAACACATTAGTATTAATTTCTCTTTTTAAGTTAAGAATGGCAAATGTTTTAGCTAATGCAAAACATAAAATTTAGAGGGTCAAGTTCAAAGTCGCGTCTATTATATATTCCTGGGTATAACATTTATAACATTGGCACGAGTAAAAACTAAAATAAAATAATTTACGACAATTAATACAAAAATAATGCCAATAAACGTGACTGTTTCTTGGTAGCAGGAGGTAACCCGAGGTCAACCAGAACTTTATTAAACCGAAATTTATGGATTTGCTTAATATTTTGTATGTATAATTTTAAAAATTATGTCTTTTAAAACAGTTAAAGTGAAAAAGTGACAGTTGAGCTAATTTATCAAAAAAACTGTGTAATTATAGAGAATTTATCGTATGTAATATCACTAGTGCTTAAAATTTTATCGAAAATTTTTTCGAAAGCGTGTTGCCTGGTAATATAACGAGTGCAAATTGGCAGTTTATTATCTGATTAAATCCCGACCGCTTTAGCGGGAGGGATTTAATCTTTGATAATAAACTGCCAATTTGCACGAGTTATATTAACTAGGGGCGACTTAGCTTGAGAAAAAATTTTTAGATAAAATTTAAAGCACGAGTGGTATTTGAGGAGAATATTTCACGAATAAATAATTCATTAAGTACATCTTCAATATTATGTTTTCTCATTAACTGCCTTCAGACGTTTTCTTGTCACTTTTTGGAGTTTACTGACCTTTATTTTCAATTTCATCATTAATTTGATATACAGAAATATTTCCAAACCGACTCATATTGTCAAAACAACAAATCTCAAACAAACGCAGTAGAAACAACGGAGATTCGCTATATTTTAAAATTATCTAGTGACGTTTCCATGGCAACTAGTAAATAAAACGAGTTGAAACCTTAGATATTATAATATATAGACTGGCTTAACACCTTTCAGGCGTTTCTGAGGTGCAATACGACAAGGAACGATAGAGAGAGCACTACTTTAGTACCGATGTCTAGCCCAAATAAAATATACACCCATGGTTCCGAGATTGGCATAGAGAGCGCCATCTAGCGCTACAAGTTATATTCCATAATAAATAAATGTTCATCGACTCATATTTACGTATTTAATCATTACTTTTAACTTACGAAGTTTATGAATTATGTTGAGGTTTGCTTTGTTAAGCAAAGAGAATTTTAAATACAACAAATTATAATGTTTGATGCACAGCTTTGATTCAACGAGTTACTTTTTGGTAGATTACCATGTAAGTACTATACATTTTTAGTTTGTTCCAGAGCGAATGGGTACTTGACATTTATAATAAATGATTTGCTTACCTTTGTAACTACGTTATTGAGCTATTGAAAGCTGTGCTTGACTTGTTCCTGTATTATGAGCTATATTAAGTACAATCTTTGTGTGTAATTGTTACCCGATTGAACACTAGGAAAACTGAAATAGTTACAGATAGGCAAAAGTTACAGCCTATATATTTCAGACAAGATTCGCTTTGGAATTGAGGTGTGTTTTTGTTTGCTACTACATAATACAATATTACAATTTACAAGGTAAGTACGTTAACAATTAATAATAAGCTAGAGAAGATATTTATAGATGAAACTTAAAAGCTCGAGTTGCCCTATTTGCCAAAAATATTTCACGACAAAAACGTCAAAAAATTTTCGCATATTTGCCGCTGCAGCGACCTAAAAAATTAGAGCGATAAATTTTGCATGTTGGTCCTGTCAAAAGCCGATCTAGCTTGAATTACCACTAATAATGACGTTTGATTGGTGCAATGTTTTGAAAAAACGGGCTCTCATTGGCTATAGCGTTAATGAGTGAAATAATCTTATATAATATCACCTACGCCTAGAATTTTATCGGGAAAATGATTTCGAAAACGTGGTTGCATAGTAATATAAAGATTATTTCCCTCATAAATTATAGACAAATGACTTTTCGTGAATTTTTAAATTTCAACCAATGACAACAGTTTTACACTGAATAAACGCAAGCTAGCTTTTTTTAAATTACCAGAGATTAAATTACCTCTAGCTTTTAAATGCACAAAATTGATTTAATTTTCTCTCAATTGGACTAAAAACAAAATAAAACATATTACAAATTCAAGAATTATTATTTTTCTTTTTAATTACTATGTACTGTCGTGGGCAAAAAAAAATAGGACAACTATTTTTTTCCAAGGTAAATCTGTCTCTGTTTGCACACTTGCAATGAATTTTGACAAATAACTGACAATGTCACAAAAATGAAAGTTAGATGTACACAACTAGATTTTAGCAAAAATACGTTATAAGGCTTGTCCCATTTTTTTGCGCACGACAGTACCAACGATGTATTTGTGATTTTGCAAAAATATTTTTAATATCAAACTGTTACAAACTGTCAGATTTACAACCACGATCGCGTAACAAAAGTCAGATAAGTATCTAGCGCGTCCGTTTCCATGGCTACGAAACAAAAGTCGTTTATAGAACGCGTCGAAGTCAATTCATTAATAAGGAAGTATGTTTTCCAAATCAAAAATGAATCGTTTTGGGAAGATAGAATTTGTTAAAATTAACAAAGGAAAAAGTACGAAAGTAATTTGTTCATTTGGGAAATAATCTTGACATATACCTCTCGAACTCTAAATCTTATCACACAAACTGCGGGAAGCTATATTTTTTGTAAGATTTTGCTTTTAAGCAAATGTTTTCGACTTAATAATTTACACAAAAAGGTAAATTTTATTAAGTTTCGAACATTTTCCAGGCAAAATTTTACAAAAAAAAAGCTACCCGCAGTTTATCCGATAAAATTCAGAGATCTCGGGATATAACCTATTACCACTTAAAGTGCTGAATATATTTAGACACTTTAAGGCAATTTGTGAAAAATCTACGCGATGAATCTTTTTTTTACAACTTCAGCAGTTTCAGCACATCAAATGCATGCATGCTCAAGACAAAAACTTTTTTTTTTAAATAATTTTCGGTTTATGTAGGATAATGCAACTTTTACCTCACTGAGTGGGTAGTAAGGTGTGGTAGCTCATGAGCATAGGGTAATGTGGACATTACAGAAGGTTGAGTAGACAACCTTCGGTAATATCGACATTACCCTATGCTCATAACTTTACAATATAAATTAACTGTTGATCATTAAATGTCGATTGATAAATGAAAATGCAGTTTGTACAAGGGTAGTGAGAGCGTGTGGAACATTCAAAACTTTGGTAATGTCGACATGATCAATATGACCATGTAGTTATAACGTTACAATTAAAAAAAAATGTATTGTTTATTATCTGACGATATATGAAGGAAAATCTTGTTTTCGCACTTTTTAAGAGATAAAATGAACTGAAACCGACACGATAGTTTTTTTTGTGTCCAAAATTAACTTCAGTGCGTCAAAATACTTTTTTGAAGTTATCAACAGATTCGTCGTAAAATAGTATATTGTGTATTTAGATGTGAAAGCAATACATTTCCGGAAGACGATGCCAACAAGCATCGAAATCCGGCTGCTTTCACACCGAAGTACACATACTATTTTTTCTGAAATCACAATCAATATTATTATAAATTAAGAAATTTGTATGAATGCATAACATTTCTTCATTACAATCTAACTGCTTACTAATAAATGCAATTTTAATGTGAGTTGGTTTGTCTGCATGTATTTATTTACTGTCTAAAATATACATAAAAAACCGTACGGGAATATTACTTTTTCTGAAATCGATCGGCAATGCCTATATTTTCGGCGCGATTTCAGATCAAAAAATGCACAATTCCAGTATTTTAGTCCGTTGCTAAGAAACTATCAGAAAACAGACCGGAAAGATCCGTTGCCAAGCAACGATCAACAAAACCGTACGGAATGTTACTTTCCCGGCCTATTCGTATTTTGGACAGTAAATAAATACACGCACACAAACCAACCCACATTAAAATTGCATTTATTAGCAAGCAGTTAGATTGTAATGAAGAAATGTTATCCATTAACACAAGTTCCTTAATTTATAATAATATTGATTGTGATTTCAGAAAAAATAGTATGTTTACTTCGGCGTGAAAGCATATTCCCGGACTTCGATGCCTCGGCGTCCAGAAATGTATTGCTTTCACACCTAAATACACAATATACTATTCCCGGCCTAAGCCGGGAAAGTAACATTCCCGTACGGTTTTGTTGATCGTTGCTTGGCAACGGATCTTTTCCGGTCTGTTTTCTGATAGTTTCTTAGCAACGGACTAAAATACTGGAACTGTGCATTTTTCGATCTGAAATCGCGTCGAAAATGTAGATTGCCGATCGATTTCAGAAAAAAATAATATTTTCTGAAATCGATCGGCAATGTCTACATGGCAATGTCTACATGTTCCATTTAAAATTTCAAAGTTAGGGTCACTTCGGGGTAAACCGGAAGTGATGAAAAAGTGTTAAATAATGAAAAATTGGCAATGGGGTATTTTCCTATTTTTTTTTATTGAATAATATCATAGAATATGTACAAACAAGCCTTCCAATACAGATTTCCGCGAAAATAATTATCAAATTTTTGGGAAAACAGAAGTTATAATAAGTGGAGCAACAGGTGTTTTAAATTGGTGACGTCGTTAAACTTGCCGATGACGTACTTGAACTGTATAGATTTGTTGATAGAATGTTTTTATACAAAACAATGTGGTGTTGCCAAGTTGAAATTCCTTCTCTAGTTCTAGTGAGGATGTTTGAAGAAAACAGGAGTATAAAGCTTATTTATTAAATCAATTTTAATATATTTATCCACGAAATTTAATTTTATTATGTAAAAAATAATAATAGGCGTGAATTATTAATATATTAAATAATTTTTAATGCCCATTAGATTTTTGAAAACATATTTAGCAAAACATGACAACAATGTTAAAAATAATAGATAATGTCGTCGAAAAGATGTTTTATAAAAAGTTGTGGAAACACAAGTATAAGTGCGTGGGAAAAAATTTTTGTAACTGTTCCAAGAAATATGGATATTCCAAGAACTTGGTGGTAAGCTTCAAATAATTCTGATCCCATCCCTTCAGGTTCGTTTATATTTTGTTGTGAAGATCATTTTGAAGTAAGTTTAAACCAGTTCTACAGATCCAAAATACACTTACTAATAATAAGTGTACTTACATACTTAAATAGAAGTGTTTACCTTTGCGTTTTCACATTTTTCACGTTTGCTGACAAAAAATCCAAATTTTGTTTATAGAAAGAATCTATCATGTCGTAATCAACTTTGGGCAGATTGGATGAATCTCCTTTCACAAAATTCAACTCCATCTTAATAGTTTATTGATAAAATATAAAAAAAAACGAAATCAAACGCTACATAAACAAACAAGTAAATCTAACCTATGTTTCTTTCACTTATATTATGACAAGAATTGACAACTAACAGCAAGCAAGCAAAGTTTAAAGTTGGAAGAGAGCCGTTTTTATACAATGTTGCGACATAATACACGCCGCGAATTTTGTTTACCTTTTCAAGATAACTTCTAAATAATAACAAATATAAATAACTTTAAATTCCTTCTAAATACATGTATATAATATTTATTGATTTTAAAGATATTGAGCAAAATAGAAGTGTTATAGGCAAAATAATGTAAAGAAAATACACAATTTGGCATTCAAATAAGCTAGTTACCGTCTAAGCGAAAGTTGTCTGTTATTGGTTAAATTATTTCCCGCCAAATGAAATCGTTTGAAATCTGCGTCTAGACGGGCGTATTTTTATTTCTTATTTTTATTTAAGAAATTATTGTTTTGGTTTAAATTGATTATGCAGTAATTGCTAAAATAATAACATTACTCGATATATATCACCAAAACTGAATTTTAAAAAAAATGGAAACTACCCCATTCTTCTTGTATATGAATGACCCCTGCCAAGTTTGACTCTATTACCTTGAAAAATCTGGAATTGTAGCTTATCTAATGATTCCGTTAACACTCGGAATAAAATTGCTACTTCATCTTCATAAAGCATAGGCTATTGGAATATGAAAAAAAGTTAAAAGTGAACATAATAATTGTTATTATTAAATATTAATATACATACCTGCTGTACTATTCGTATGAAATATTTCACACGTACGCTACTGATGTGCGAGAGTATTATCGAGATTATTGTAATTCTTATGATAATATGGCAGTGACAATACTCCAGAAGTCCTTCGTTCTTATTCTAGTGGAATTTTTATTAGTTGAATGTTTGTAGGTTAACAACATTATAGTGATGGGCTATTAAGTTTTGGAATTGATTATGGAATTGAGATTTAGTTATTAAAACGGTTTTAATAAGTTTAAAGATGTCAATGCCTGAATAAAAACGTACCGTTAGCCCGTAAGGAATCAGGCAAATATATATTAAAAAATATAGCCAAGGACGTAATTAGTTTTTTTGTACGGAGGATGAAGTAAAAAAATATTTTGAGGTTTTTGGTTCTTGTACACAGTACACACACTAAATCACAATTTTTTCTCATCCCCTTTAATAATGGGTGGGGTGGTAATGGGGGTGGCTAACGCCAAAAATTGTTTTGAGATCTTAGCTTCTCTTGTATATACTAAATACCAATTTTATTGACTCTTACCTGCTTCATTTACCTATTTATTCCCATTTACCCCTTTTTACCCAACCCTTCAACGGAACAAGATGAAAATATAATCTAGTTCCAGATCTCGTTAAAATACATACGTGTACCAAATTTCAAGTCAATATCTTAAACAGTTCCAGAGTAAACATGCGCATAAAGAAAGTTACAGACAGACCGACAGACAGACAGACCGACAGACAGACAGACAGACAGACAGACAGACAGAATTTTTTTTCTCTCAAACTTAAAATCTCGACGTTTCATGGCATGCTAAGCCTATTTGAACAATAAAAATTTTAATTTTTTTTTGTCGTTACTATACTTCCACTTGACGTAGTAATAGGCCGACGTTAAATAAGTAAATAAATTTTAAAAAAACTCTCTGTTCAATATTTTGTATCCTCTTTTGCGACATTTTTAGGTTATAGGGAGAAAATGGTCAATAGGCTTTGTAATGCTAAGGGTTTTCTTCAGGATGTTAGGTGTTAGAAAATGCTTGCTGAAGGAACTAGCATAATTTGAAAATGGCATCCAAAACCTGGTTTTCATTTTTTATTTCAAAAACGATTTTAAGCAAAACAGTAAAATTTGGTACAACATGTACATGTACAATCGACGTCAGCTTAAACTCACCACTGTTGAAGATGTTCTCTTTGTAACACGCGCCACTACAAATAAGGTTAGAAAGGGAGCATCTCTAATGGTGGTGAGTTTAAGGTGACGACGATGGTACATTTTCTATGAGAAATCTATACCTCCAGCGCTAAGTATTGACAATGAAGTAATGCGGGTTGGGGATCTTAAAAGTGGAGTGGCATGTGCTTTAGGTCTTCCGAACTCGCAATCTCCCACTGTCAATACTTTATGCTCGAGGTATAAAGATTTTATCAAAAAGACCGTAGAGCACCATGGGCGTATAAATAGGGGGAGTTTGTCTCAAAGTTTTTCAATTTTTTTTTCTCTTAAACTTTTTCGACTTTTCTGCACTGACATTAGATTCTTTAGAGAAAATCACACAAGAAGATACTTTTGATAGAAAGCCGTACCGTTTATGAGAAAAAACGCACTGGATAAATTACCGCATTGGAAGACTGCCCGTTTCAATTTTGTAAATAAACCAAAGAAGGCGCTTGTCAGTAAAAATTAAAGACGCATTTTCGAGCACAATTTGATATTTGTGTTTCTAATCACAAGTATTTTGTTAGAGATTTCGGAAAGTTTCCACATGAATATGCAAAAATTAAGAACTACTGATCTAGACATTATTCTGTTTTCAACGATATATCACATTTCGCTTTTCTCTGTTTATCGTCCGTCAAAAATTAAGTATAAGTTTTAGCACCACCAGTTTTTTGCGTTTAATAAAGTCCATGAGTTACAAGTCCTAAAATTATACCATTATTTATACTGTTTAATAAAGTAAAAAAGAAACTCACATTTTGTGACCGTACTGATGAATAGTATTAAGAATATAACCTAAAAATAATTACTTACACATTTTGATTAATTTTTGAAGGAAAAACAACATTTTAAGTAAAAAATGTGTTTTTGTCGCGTACACATCTTTCAGGAGTTATCTCTTTAAAAGATAAATCAATATATCTGGAAACCTACGCCTTCTTTAAGATTATTTATTTCAGTTTATTTTACGTTCATTTTTGACCCAGGTATAATAGTATATTGTTTTATTAGGAGTAAAAGTCATATTTTTGTCTGTAGGTTTGCCGGACGAACGAAGTGAGTCCGGCAATTACAGACGAGTCGCAACAAGTGGCTTTTACTCCGAATAAAACGTGCTATTTTACTTCCACATCCAGTGGAAGTATAGTAACGACAAAAAATTTTTTATTGTTCAAATAGGCTTAGAATATCACGAAACGTCGAGATTTTAAGTTTGAACGAAAAAAAAAATTTCTGTCTGTCGGTCTATCTGTCTAACTTTTTTTGTGCGCACGTTTACTCTGGAACCGTTTGAGATATTGACTTGAAATTTGGCACACATATGTACTTTAACGAGATCTAGAACTAGATTATATTTTCATCTTGTTCCGTCGAAGGGTTGGGGGGTAAATTGGGGTAAATTTGGAGTAAATATGTAAATTAAGCAGGTAAGAGTCCATAAAATTGGTATTTAGTATATACAAGAGAAGCTAAGGTCCCAAAAAAAGTTTTGGCATTAGCCACCCCCATTATTAAAGGGGATGAAAAAAAATTGTGATTTAGTGTGTGTACAAGAACCAGAAACCTCAAAATATTTTTTTACTTCATCCCCCCCACTACCACCCCCCATCACCACCCCCACCCCGCTAACGATGTGGGGTATCGTTTTATGGGTTTTTGGGGTAGAGGATTTCAAATATTATATTATTAAAGTTCCATAAACAATTATTTCCACATACAATTTTTTTTCGTTGGAGTGACTTGGATAAAAAATTTGGATGTGGAAGTAGTGATTCCTTGGGCAGCGGTTTTTCTTCAAACGTCGAGCTATAAAAAAAAATTAAAGATAAAAAATCTCGAATTTCACTTCCAAAAACGTATTGTGTTAATATCGTATGGCCGGCGTATTAAATAAAATACGCGTTGCTATCGATATTACTTTTTCTGCCGCTCACAGCGTCAGAAAAACCGCTGCCCAAGGAATCACTACTTCCACATGCAGATTCTCTATCCAAGTCACTCACAACGAAAAAACTTTGTATGTGGAAATAATTGTTTATGGAACTTTAATAATATAATATTTGAAATCCTCTACCCCCACAACCCATAAAACGATACCCCACATCGGTAGTGGGGTGGTGATAAGGGGTGGTAGTGGGGGTAGATGAAGTAAAAAATATTTTGAGGTTTCTGGTTCTTGTACATACACTAAATCACAATTTTTTTCATCCCCTTTAATAATGGAGTGGGGGTGGTAATGGGGATGGCTAATGCCAAAAATTTTTTGAGACCTTAGATTCTCTTGTATATACTAAATACCAATTTTATGGACTCTTACTTGCTTGCATTTACCCTAAATCTACCCCAATTTACCCCCCAACCCTTCGACGGAACAAGATGAAAATATAATCTAGTTCCAGATCTCGTTAAAGTACATTGATTTTAGATTCAAAAATAACGATTTCTCGGAAAGTTTTGGGACAAGCCAAAAATTAGTCTCTTCCCTACAGAATTTCCTCAGGAATCCGAAAAAAATAGTGTTGACCACTCAAAATGGCGGCTTTAATGGTAAATTGTAAACAAAATTAATTTTGCAACTTACTTGTTTGCTTATATCTTCGCTTCTAAAGGTCGTAGAAAAAGATTCGACCCGTCAATTTCTTCGCCATGGGTTCCCCTATAAGGTAGGTATACGCAAAGAACTTGATTGTTAATAATATTTTATGGCAAAAAACTGAAAAAATTGAATTTCTCGATCATCGAATTTTGAAGTACTGTAGAAACAAATATAAAATTTGCATGTTAACGATATTATGAGAAACAGTACATATTTTTACCCTTATTGAAATGCACTTTGTCCCGTTGCAAAATATTAATTATTTTTTTTGCAATTAATTTAAAAAATCATATTAATATTTTACTGTTCTGTTTCGGTAAAAACATTGCATTTGACGTACATTTACATAATCAGAAAGAATATTGCAAAAAAATTTAATTTGCGACTTTTTAACGCAAAAAATTAATTTTGCAACTTAAACAAATGTAAATATCTCAGTGGATTTTGCATAAAATTTATTGCAACTAACGGCATTTTAATTGTCATAAAAAAAACACGAATTAGAAAAGAAAAAAATTGCTCCGATACTTTGGAGCCGAGATATGAAGAATTCACGTTTTTTGCGATTACGGCGAAATTTGAAAACATTTTTACTTGAAAATTTAACTGAATATACCTCAGAGTGTGTGTTATCACTTACAAAAAGTGCCATGTCTATATATCCAAATTGGCCATGGAAAAAAAAATTGAGAAAATTGCATCCTTGGTGTTCGCGCTCACGCTAGACGCCAGATTCCCCTCCTCCTTCACTGCTAGTGGCGTACTTGGACAGTTTTACTGCAGCAGCAGCTTTATTTCTCTTTTTCTCGGCTTCAGGAGTGGCTAGATGGACGTTTTTTTTAATGCAACTTATTTTTTTCTCAACTTTCCGATTCCTCGATTATTTTTCAATTATTCAATTACGTCGCTCCCCAAAAAGAATTTGTAATACAGCGGCTTTATTATTTTATTATTATAGATAAAATAATTTCAGTAGTTTATAATCAAACATCTTATAATTATTTCCATATCCAATTGAAATACAGTAATAGTACAGTCACTGAAGGTTTTCACCTCCGATTTCGTTGAACCTCCATCGATTTTCATGAAAATTTGTGAGTAGTTAGAGGATACCTCAAGAAACAAAAGTGACATAGTGCCAACATGCGTTTTTACCCTGGGGGTGGATGCCACCCTTTCTCGGGGGTGGAAATTATTTTATGAAAAATAACCCCAGGAATCGATAGAGGGACCAATTCTAAGCAAAATTTGTTATATAAAGTTATTAAAATAAATCAATACTTTTTGAGTTATTAAAGATCAAAGATTTTGATTTTTCGTGAAAAAAATGCATGTTTTAAAGCGGTTTTTCATAAATAACTCAAAAACTATAAGTTTTTACAAAAAAGTTGTCATTATGAAAATTGAAGCTAATAAAAAAACGAATAAATTCCTTCCTTAAAAAACCTTTTAATATTAATTCAAAGTGAGCTATAGGTAATTGAATGTATATTTTTTTTAGGCGAGTACTCAAATCTAAGTATTCAAGCTTAAATAACGGGAAAACGATGCATTTTATAAAATATACTTACTGAACACTTTTCAAAGTACTCAGAAATACCTATCAAATGAGCTATAGAAGAAGTTGATAGCATCAAAATTAAGCAAGTTATGATGAAAATAAGAGGACCCTTTCGAATTTTTTAGGAAAAAGTGAAAAATAAAACCTACGCCATTTCCACAAAAATTAAAATTTATAGTAATCCCTATAAGACTTTCTTTATTTTAGTATAAGTAATGACTTTAAAAAATTTTGACCGGTTTAGAATGCATATTTTTGAAAAAAAATATGATTTAAAAAAATCAGAATTTTTCAAATTTTCGTAAATTTCATTTTCTTTTGATAATAACTCCAAAAATACTCGATATACGTAAAAAATAATAGAGAACGAAATTTGAGTTTTTTTTTTAACAAAGATTTTAGGTTTTTTTTTTATTTTTGTAGGATAAAAAATAACCGAGATAGAAACGTTTAAAGCCTAAATTTTACTGCGAGAACCATGAAACCGGGGCCCTTTAACTTTTTATCTTTTAAAAAATAAGGGTTTTAAAAGATTAAATTTAATACGATCTTATAGCCCTTGAAATTACCTTTCAAATGATTTTTGGATGAACCTGATATCATAAAAATTAACGGAGTTATTGTAAAAAAACCAACAACATTTTTTTGGAAAAATTTTTTGAGCAGAGATTTTGTATGCATATATAGGAAAAAAGATAGATAATAAGAAGTAGACGTGACGATAGGTAATTGCTCACAAAATATACATGTGTGAGTGTGTGTATGTTTCTTTTGAAGATAGAAAAAGTGGAAGAAATTCTGAACATCTGCTCGAAAACATAGTGGGGCTTTCTAGTATGCTGTGTGTCTATTGAATATTTCAGTATATTTCCAAAAGCGGAGTAAAATATTAATAAAGTTTATCATAAGTAATAAAAAAGATTCTAAATAATTAAAGCTATTAAAGCTGATAAAAAAAAATTTCCATTATTTTTATGACAAGTGGTAGTTTTTAAGGATGGAAAATTTCGCAATAAATAAATAATTACTTTAATATTCAATAAATGAGATTTCAATTCAGTAATGTATTATTCAAATGATTAAAGTTTTTTGAAACCAATTTTTTCAATGATTCTACATTAAGGGGGTGGTTTTTAAGGGTTGAAATTTCACAGTCAACCAAAAATTATATCATAAACATTAAACAAACCGTTTGTGTAATGTTAATATGCGATTTCATATTTCAGAAATACAAAAAATGATTTTTTCATGATTTTCGATTTAAGGGGTGGTTGCTAAAAGGGTTGAAAAATTAATTAAAATCATAAATCATGCATATAAGTGTTGAAAAATATTTATTTTATCTAATTAAACGAGATTACTTACGCCAGAATGCTTAAATCTGCATTTTTCCCATTTTTAACAAGAGGGGTGGATTTCACCCCTAAAATGCAAAAAGCGCAAGTCGAGCATATGTCACTTTTGAAGTTGAGGGTAAAATATACTCAATCCCAAATTTTCATGCAAATCGATGGAGGTTCACCGAAATCGGAGGTAATAGTTGATTTTTACCTTCATTCACTGTACTATAACGCAAAAAAAAAATTGTAAAAATTTTTATTGTTCAAATAGGCTTAGAATGTCATGAAATGTCAATTTTAAGTTTGAGCAAAACAGTCTGTCGCTCTGTCGGTCGGTCCGTCTGTAACTTTTTTGTGCGCACGATTACTCTGGAACCTTTTAATATATTGACTTGAAATTTGCTACATGCATGTATTTTAACGAGATCTGGAAGATTATATTTTGATTTTATTCCGTTGAAGGGTTCGGGAAAATGGGGGTAAATGGGTAAATTAAACAAGTAAGAGCCCATAAAATTGGTATTTAGTATAAATAAGAGAAGCTAAGGTCCCAAAAAATTTGTTGGCATTAACCATCCCCATTACCACCCCATTATTAAAGGGGGTGATAAAAATAAAATTGTGATTTAGTGTATATACAAGAAGCAAAAGCCTTAATTTTGTTTTTTTACTTCATCCACCCCCACTCCCACCCCCACTACCGATGTGACATATCGTTTTATTAGATTTTTTTTTCGTTGTCAGAGACTTGGATAGAAAATCTGGATGTGGAAGTAGTGATTCCTTGGGCAGCGTTTTTTTTTTAGAATTTTACAAACATCCTATAATTTAATCCATCACATGATTGTTATGTTATGACTTAGATGTTTATTTCGCTGTTTAACACAAATTGAATCAATATTGATGTTTGTCAGTTTAAATTAAATGAAATGCAAGAAAATGAGGAAGTTATTGAAAATGTTGATATAAATAATGTCGATGATGACAATGAATGTCTGTACGCAGAAATGCGCGACGAAACGGACAGCGACTCCGACACAGGAAATCAACCTAAAAAAAAAACGAGGACAGAAAAATAAACTTTATTTTGTATATTCAATAAATTAATTTTTAAATACAAAATGTATACCTTTTTTATCCCCAATAAGAGTAAAAACTATTCACTCACCAATGTCTTATCAAATAAATTGTACGTAATCTTTACATATTTATTTTATGAAGCAAGGTAATTGAATGATTGAAAAATAATCGAATAATCGGAAAGCTGAGAAACAAATTAAGTTGAATTAAAAAAAAAAGTCCACTCCTGAAGCAGAGAACAAGAGAAATAAAGCTGCTGCCGCTGTAAAACTGTCTGGCCCATCTAGATATATAGACATGGCACTTTTTGTAAGTGATAACACACACTCTGAGGTATATTTAGTTAAATTTTCAAGTAAAAATATTTTCAAATTTCGCCGTAATCGCAAAAACGTGAATTCTTCATATCTCGGCTCCAAAGCATCGGAGCAAATTTTTTTTTTCTAATTCGTGTTTTTTTATGACAATTAAAATGCCGTTAGTTGCAATAAATTTTATGCAAAATCCACTGAGATATTTACATTTGTTTAAGTTGCAAAATTAATTTTTTGCGTAAAAAAGTCGCAAATTAAAATTTGTTTGCAATATTCTTTTTGATTATGTAAATGTACGTCAAATGCAATGTTTTCACCGAAACATAACTGTAAAATATTAATACGATCTTTTAGTATAACAGTTTGAATTTTTTTTTGTAGATTAATTGCAAAAAAAATAATTAATATTTTGCAACGGGACAAAGTGCATTTCATTAAGGGTAAAAATATGTACTATTTCTCATAATATCTTTAACATGCAGATTTTATATTTGTTTCTACAATACTTCAAATTTCGACGATCGAGAAATTCAATTTTTTCAGTTTCTTGTCATAAAATGTTATTAACAATCAAAAATTCGTTCTTTGCAAATACTTACCTTATAGAGGAACCCAAGACGAAGAAATTGACGGGTCGAATATTTCTGCGACCTTTAGAAGCGAAGATGTAAGCAAACAAGTAAGTTGCAAAATTCATTTTGTTTCCAAAAAGTTAAATAACCATTTTGAGTGGTCAATACTATTTTTTTCGGATTCCTGAGGAAATTCTGTAGGGGGTAGACTAATTTTTGGCTTGTCCCAAAATTTTCCGAGACGTTTTCCTAATATCACCGGACTAATATCTGTACCAAATTTCAGGTCAATATCTTAAACGGTTCCAGAGTAGACGTGCACACAAGAAAAGTTACAGACAGACCGACAGACAGACCGACAGACAGAAATTTTTTTTCGCTCAAACTTTATATCTCGACGTTTCATGACATTTTAAGCCTATTTGAAAAATAAATTTTTTTTTAAATTTTTTTGTCGTTACTATTATACTTCCACTGGATGTGGAAGTAAAAGCACCTTTACCTCCGTGATGTTGATGTTCCTGGCTCCTACGCCATTCTCTCGACTATAGTAATTTTGAATAAAATATTAATAAAAATAAGCTATTATACAGTTACAAATATTTGACTGAAACATAAAAAACAGTTAATTCTTTGTCTTTTAGCTCTATTTAACTGTAGAGAACTATGAGAACAAAATGAACCCAGTATGACGAGGTTTCTCTTACGGGAAGTATTTTTAATTAAATTAATTATCATTAAAAAACAATAATGTTTTACCGCTTTCGCGGAAATTGATTTCAATTAGAGCATTTTTTAGGAAATTTCATGTTCTTTCAGAAAAACCTGGTATGACAACCTCTATTCTACCGAAAATGTCTGTCATACCTATTTGAAGGAGATGTTAGGTAACAAAGTTTTATCGTTATGGCGTGGAAACATTTTTTTTTAAATTTTGCTCGTTTTTGTGCGCTCTTTCAGAATATCATGGTATGACAGCCCCAAAACTGCCGGAAACACCTGTCATACCGGTCGTACTGAGTCAACACCACCTAGAGATTAAAGCCACACAACCAGCTGGTGACGTCACTGAAGGAAGATTTTAGATATTGAGATAATAATACATTTGGACGTAATTAGAACAATAAAAATCACTTCTAATTTGCTTCTACTAATTCTTATAAAGTAAAAAGGTACCTAATTAAATTCTGAGGCAAAACTAACCAACGAAAAGCGTATTTGGTCACTCAAATAAGTGAAAACCTAGCCTCAATTTTAGTTTCGTTTGATTTAGATTACGAGACTTAAAAATAATAACTCACCACAGAGTGCATAGAAATTTTAAAGTTTTCTCGATGAATAGCTTTAATCCATTTGTTTCTGAGTTTCTCATCTTTGGGAAATTTAAAAACGTGTACCTTTTCCCCGGTGGCATAATTACCAGTACAGCGAGGAAGCAACATTTGTTTAAAGTAGTATTACTATGAGAAGATGCCAGCAAAAAATATGCGCAGAAACGAGTTTGTGCGCTCCATCATTCTAAACCAATGAGAAAGAATTACGTGACATTCAATGTCAACACCAGTGACGGCGGTGCCCTGCAGTAGAGCGGCGGCGACGGTAATAATAATAATAAAACAACTTTATTAGGCAAAGTTTAGTAGAACTTACTATTCTTACATTTCTCCTGAACAAAGATTACTCGTAACAGTTGGCAAGTTTTAATCTACTTCATTTTCACAGTTCCTTGACCGCGAAAGTTTTATTGCCATTACACATTCCTATACCCGAGATAAAGCTATGCCACTGGTAAAAATATTCGCGCATTTTGGCTCTGCCCTGGCATCTTCTCATAGTAATACTAGTCTACCATTTTGCACGGCAATTAAATATTTTATAACCATCACTGGAATGTATTATTTGTTGTCTGTTTTATTAAAGTGGGTTTTAGATCACATTTACACGTTTAAAACACAGAATAAACAATAAGATACAATACTACTAAAATTCAAATACAACAATGATTTGTTTTATTTGACACCAGCGACATAATAAGGAGAGACTAGAAAAGTAGGCGTGGCACATGGTCAGAACATATCAAGCAACTAGTCCGCATGGGCGTCACTTGAACTTAACGTTATGGAATTTGCGAATATTTTAAAAATGTATAGAGCAGTGTTTACTCCGTTTTTAAATATAATATAATTTATTACTACTTCTACAGCAATTTGACTAATAGATTTGAGCTTAACTAATAATAGAACAGCGATAAAAAACAATATTCATTCATTAATTGTATCCCTCAAAGCAGTACTCCACTGCAAATCTTGGCGACTAGGGCCAACAAATGCACCCCCACTGCGTCGCTCGGACGTTTATTGTATGTCCAAACAAACCGTACGTATACTGAATTGGGATTGCCCCTCTATACTTTAGACCTCGTTGTTTGACACTATACTGGACAGCCGTTGAAGCGTGACGTCATGTCAGTTGGTTGTCTGGCTTTAATCTCTAGGTGGTGTTGACTGAGTAGACTGTCTGAGAGTTGATTTTAAAAAATATATATAACAACCTAATGATCTTCATATCAATATTTTCCAAATTATTCAATGAATAGAAGAACTTTTTTCAAGTAAATTTATGAAACAAACGACTAATTTTTTTCTTATACTTGAAGCTTTATAAGTTTAAACAAGTGCAAATTAAAAATAGGCTAATTTTTAGAGCAGTCAATCTATATTTTTGGATATCAATAATAAAAATAAAATTCAAGAATGAGAAAAATCAGCCGACTGAAGGGACAGGATGGCCTAGACCTTCAAAGAGGCTGTAGGGTGACCTTACTGCAATGTACTGTGCATGTAATGTAGCGAAAGTAGGTAAAATTCAACTTTTTGGGAGCTAGAGAGAGAAAGAGTCATGCAGGGTTTCAAATAGATGGAGAGCTGGGCACGAGATTTCGATATTTCTCGGGTCATGAAAAGTTTCGGTAAAAATACGTGGTACACTAAGAGAGGACCCTGATTTGGGAATTTGCTGACAGCTCGAGCGGGAAGGGGCACCGCCATATTGTAAAAATGGCGCACAAAAACAGTTTTTTTAAATATCTCGCTTCGGGTGCCTCATACGGCAAAAAAGTTCTTATGAAAATGAAAGAGTATTAAATTTTCTACAAAATATGTTCTATACATTTTTTCGAGAAACAGAACAGTTCCGGTGCAGCAGCCGATCGAATCCAAGCATTCTTGACATAATTATGATTGTTTTAATTTCCCAATTTAGTGCGACTTTTATGAAGGAGTATTTTTGTGTTGAGACAAAATTTGTTTTCATACCTGAAAATCTTAATTTTAATTTACTTTATGTCATAAACCATAAATATGTTTAACTTTACCCTTTACCCTTAGCGTTCTGTTCCACTTGTCTAAGAGCTGGGCACGAAATTTCGATATTATTCTGGTCATGAAAAATTTCCGTAAAGGCGCAGTTACACGGCGCGTGGTTCGCCGATCCACGAACCTGGTGCGTGGTTCGGCTAACCACGCGCCGTGTAACGGATAGCGAGCCAGATGTGTCAATACGGCGCGTGACCAATGCAGATTTCGTGTGGGGTTGTGGATAGTAGGCTCGTCAAAACTGCATGGATCGACTGATGACTGATCTTCAGGCGCAGTTACCGACAACTAGATGGAAGACGCGAGCCGACGCGAGCAACGTCTCCCGAGTCGCAAGCCATGCCAAATTGCCTATGTCACACGGCGCGTGTTTCGTGACTCGCCGAGCCAGGCTCGCCTAATCACGCGCCGTGTAACTGCGCCTTAACAATACGTCGTACATTAATATAGGAGCCTGACTTGGGTGTATACTGGCAGCGGGAGCGGAGAGGGGCACGAGTGAGAACGGTGAAATTTGATTTTTTTTAAACAAAAATCATCACGGTTACGCTTAAAAATTTATAGAATAAGAAATTGTGAATTGCGTAATCGAAATATGAAGTTTCTGACAGGTAGGTAGGGGATAAAAAGGTTGCTGACAGTTGTCAACTTCCCAAAAATTTACGAAAAAAAAATTACTGCGGTTATGTCAGCACCTTATATAATTTGTTGTTAATATGTCAAATTATATGATCATAATTTTTTTCTCTCTATTGACTTGAAATTTGGTACACATATGGATTTTAACGAAATCTGGAACTAGGTTATATTTTGATCTTATTTCGTTGAAGGGTTGGGGTATAAATTGGTAAATGGGGGTAAATCAAGCAAGTGCGAGTCCATAAAATTGGTATTTAGTATATACAGTGTGTATTACCGGTATACGGGTCATTCTTCTTTTCCTTGCAGGTTTTCTTGATGAAATGCAGCAGATTTTTTTATTTTTTTTTAATCTAGTTCACAGTATTTTTTTTAGTAGTTACTTGCTCAATAGTTTGTCTTTAGGATATAGTTATGAGCAGCGCTCTTTCTTTGGTGTTTTAGAAGAAATTGGTCAATTTGTTAGCTGATGCAGATAAATCAAACCACTCTGTTACTACAAAAAATAACTATTTTAAATATTAACATGAAGACATTTATAACAGAAATAATGTGCAACAAATAAACTTCTAGCTTAGTTTTATTACATGCTAAGCTAAAAGACATAAAATCATGTCTTATCTATATTCTTAGGAATAATAAATCCACTCTGTTACTTTTCCATTTTAGAAATCTAATTTTTGTTATTAAATGATTGAACATTTAAAATCTAGGTACGTACGTACATCTCTGAAGTGTTGTATTTATGGTGCCTAAAAGACCTACTACAAGAATTACTCTATTTTCTTGGTTGAAAATGCGTATTAATTTAATCAGAATCAAGGGACATTAAAAGTAACAGAGTAGTCCACCAGTAACATAGTGGAGTTTTCATTGAATGATTTGCATTAATATATAACAAAACCAAAATTAATTAACATAATTTACCTTAGATCCTTTATTATAAAAATAAGAAATAAAAATCTTCACGTTTTTTAATGAGATATGTGACCTACGTAGCTAAGGCGTATTTTAATGATAAAAAAAAGATAAACTCTAAACTTATTAAAGCACTAAAAACACTAAATTTGAACAAACCATTTCAGACTTTGGAATTTCAGTCTTAACTTCTAAAGCACATACTTTTCAAAGAATTCAAGAGGATTATTGAATTCGTAAAAAACACGTTTACCCCTTACTTTATTTTGGGATCGGGTACAATTTTTAAGAGGTTCTCGTAAGGCTCATAAGAAACGTCTTTCTTAGTCATTTTGAACCATTTTGTGCTATCGTCAATTAGAGATGGGCGCGTGAGTCAATTTTGACTCACGCTTACGCATGCTCACGACTTTAAACCTTTAGCTCACGCACACTTACGCACGACTGATATATGTTAAGGCGAACTCACGCACGCTCACGCACGGGATATTTTGACTCACGCACACTCACGAAATCTTCCGTGATTTGGTACCTTAAATGTACACGCTCACGCCGTGACATGGTGAAATTCACGTCACGTGCCCATCTCTGGACCAGAGTAACCAGACCAGGCCAGGAGGGCTAGGCGACTGGCGAATGCAGTAGAGAGAGATTGCAATTACGCAGTTTGATTTGAATGTTGCGTCATTCATCCTGTCTCCTGTCCTTTTCCCTCCCTTCTCGCCCTCGTGTTCCGTCTTCCGTCTATCGCTTCGCTTCTTATTCTTATCACGACATGACAGGTTGAAGTTTTAAAGCAGAGATGTAGAGCGGCGGCCGAGTCCTCGAAAGTCGTCGTTTTAAAGACGAACCCAATATTGCGGTATAATTTTATAAGACCTTTACAGATTTGTTTATTAGGTCAGTTTATACACAAAATTAACTGGACGACTGTGTATGGTGGTCGTGTCCTATTTTATTGGCCGAAAACTTAAAAAAACTGAAAATATGAATTTTAAAGTTTAACTCTATATAACTTTGAAAGCAAGGAAGATAAGGAAATGTTTTTTTTTTCAGTTTAGAAGGCAGTACATTGACCTTTAAATTTATGTATAATTTGCTGCAAAAATATAAAAAGTAACCTTCAAAAATTAATGTTATTTTAGGAATTGCGCAAATATTTAATGTTTTTGTTATATTAAACCTGCTATAAGTCGGTTATAAACAGAGGAAATTAAATTTTATTCTGTTCAAAAACTGGCAAATTTTATGGGCTTTAATTTGTCTCGATTAATAATGGGTCTATGTTTAAAAATAAAGGAGATACAGAGCTCTATTCACGACGAAACGTAGGGCGGCAGCAGAGCCGCAAGACTCCCTCTTGCTCGCTCAACCCGCGACGAGCTACATACAGTACAGTATTTGTTTACGATTTGTGTCGTTTAGTTTATGTCTATGCGTGTTTTATAATTTGCTGTGTGCTGTTTTATGCGATTTTGAGGAGAAATAAGTTTTACTTTTGTGTATGTTGACAGTCTTAGGGCCGTTACTTTCGGTCCCGATTAAACCCGATTAAACGTTAACGGTGGGTCAAACCAATTCAGTTACCATGGAAACAATTGTACTTTCAATGATTTAGCCGACGGTTAAAGTTTAACCACGTTTAATGTTGGCAGAAAATAACGGCCCTTATATTTACTTGGAGATTTAAAAGGTAGTAGGTAATTATTTTTAGGTTTTTGGCGTACCAAATCTAACGTGTTGTTTGCAGAATTATGATGAGTAAAGATACCTGTATTTTTTGCTGTAAAACTATAATCGAATACACGGGTGTTAAGAAACCAACACTTCAGGGCTTCGCTACGATTTTTTCGAAATCAGAAAAGACGATATTTCCTTACGAATATTATCACAACAAAATCAAATACGTGGAAAACCTGAAAATTTTAAATTTCACTTAAGTTGCAGATAATCATTTTGCAGTAAAAACAATATTAATAAAATAATTGTATCCAAACAAAATGTTACAAAAGATCCGTGTTGCAGCACTAGCACATACTAGTACATATTCCTATTTACCCTTTCAGATCTTATTACCAAGTACGCCTCTGGATAATGAGTCATGTTGGCATAGTGGAAAAGCTAGATCCCAAGAACTATGGCTGGGTCTGCAAAAATGATATTTTAATCCCCAAATTCGCTACTAGTCCAGTCAATGAAAGAGTTGTAGAGAACATTTAGGAGGGGAGAAACATTCATAAAGCTCTTTTTTTAGAACGCCAATCAACACTCCTTTATTATTATAAGTAGGTAGGTACTAAACGAAAATTACAAAAGTATGTTGAAATTACGTCTATGATTGCCTTCTAAAATATGCTTATTGTTTTATTTATAATAAATTATCATTCAATCCCAATCTAAAGTTAAAAATCTATTATATTTAGGGCGACATTCTCAATGAGAACGCGGCTAGTTTGATGATGAGTAGTGCGATCGGACTGTGGGGAGAAGCCTCGTGGCTCTGCCGCGTACCGTGCCTCGCTGTGTTTGAACGGCCGTATCTTCTTTATTTTTAAAAATAGACCCAATATTAATCGAGACAAAATAAAGCCTATAAAATTTGTTAGTTTTTGAATAAAAAATCATTTATGTACCTCTTTTTATAAGCGAATTACGGCAGGTTAAAGATAATAAAATATTTAAACATTTATGCAATTCCTAAAATAACGTAAATTTTTTTATCTGTGCAAAAAATTATATATAAAATTAAATAGAAATGTTTTTTCTATAAACCTGTAAAAATTCAGGTTTCTGTCTCAAATATTTTTGAAGCTATATGAAGTTAAATGTTAAAATTAAACTTTCCAATTTTTTTACGTTTTCTGGCTATGACATAGGTGTCGACCAACGGAGACAGTCGTCCATTATGATTCTTATGTAAAAAAACATGCTCAATCGAATGGTAAGGGTCCCCATAAATTATACCTCGATATTGGGTTTTTGAACGCAAATGCCAGGCGACCGCCGCGTGTCACGGCGTGAATATTATCTCACGCGCGCTCACGCACGGGATCTTTTGATTCACGCACACTCACGAAATCTTCCGTGATTTGGTGCCTTAAATGTACACGTTCACGCCGTGACACGGTGAAATTCACGTCACGTGCCCATCTCTATCGTCAATTGCCTTGAAAAATATGATTTTAACTTTGTGGGGTTTTGTAACAACTGATCGGTGGGTTCCTGTATCGGTTGATAGTCTTGAGGATTCTGGCAAGAACAAAATCCTCTGTTGCCAGAACAACTTAAATTACTATATTTTAAAGTTCCAGTTCCAGTTGTTTATACTGCATTACACCAAATTATACAGAGATTTTACCACTCTGTTACTTTAAGTACCACTCTGTTACTCAGTGGTAGTAACAGAGTTGTAAATTTAACGTGTTCGGATCGATTACTCATAGAATATATATAAATGACAATAAAATGTAATGTGTAGTTCAAGTTACACCTGCAAGGAATAAATTAAGTACAATATGAATAAAGTAAACATTAAATTTCACCTAAATATAGCAGTAACAGAGTGCTCAGGTGAGCAAGACATGCAGCACATTTCACGAAACGTGGTCTACTGATGATATGCATGAATTCTTTCTACAAGGAGTGGGGGCTGTACACTTGTGATTTGCAACCAATAGAACATTCTTAACTGGAATACAGCTTCATCTTTGGACTTATTTAAGTGTTAAACGTAGTAACATTATTTTTTAAAATTCAGTTGCCACCTCTGATTTTGTCATATACATTTGACTTTTCATAAAAATACAACAATAAGTTTTGGAGATTATGAAAATATTTTCATTATTAACTGAGATACAACGAATTGAAATGTTGTAATTTGTTAAATTGCAAATTACAAAATTCCAGTTCATTGCATTTCAGTTAATAATAAAAATATTTTCATAAACTCCAAAACGTATTGTTGTATTTTTATGAAAAGTCAAATGTATAAGACAAAAGAAAATAAACAGGAGTCCCTAGACCAGGGGTGGCAACCGAATTTAAAAAAATTTTTTAACAAACAGCTTTTTCAACATTTTTGAGAGAAATGCTTCTCTAGATGTTATTTCCCATATTTCGTACGCACCACGGACGAGAAAAAAAAATTGAAATTTCACCAGCCAGGACTGGTGTCAACTACCTACTTCATCTTCAGTGTCAAATCGAAGATTCCAGATCTCAGGACTCGGTCTCCCATTCAATCATTTGGGGCAGTGTAAATAAAACAATATATTGATGGAATGTTTCATTATCAAAAAGAATGTAATACTTAGATATTTACAATAGAATTATAATATAAACTATATGACTATAACAACAATATGTACACAATAGAATTATACAAATACGATCGAAAAAATATAAATTATCGTTAAAATAAGTCGAGGAAATGGACGTTTGCCGGCCTGCAGCGTATTTATAAATATTAAGGGGGTAATTTGTAAATTCTGGAATAATTTTCTACTAGTCTCAGCAACTGGATTCAGTCCTTGGTACTCCCAGCTGTTGCACCACTCTTTTCTCTATTTCCTATAAAGAGACAGTCACAAATTAGTCGGTAATATTAATCAAACAGTTGCAGAAAAATCAAATCACCACCACCATCATAATTATTAATATATTAATTTCCAGGCAAACAGATAAAGCAGGTAAAATTAAAACTAAAATCTAAAAAGGGGACACTATGAAAAGAATATAGTAAGAAGGAAATACATTATTAGGTAGGTAGGTACATATTTTTAAACAGTTTTCACACAAAAAAATATTAATGATGCGACCTTATACCATTTAAAAATGTTGCAATTTCCAAGTGATTACAACAATCATGTAAAGCTTTCTTTATATTATTAATTAGGTCTTTACAATCGGACGTACATGTTCAGCAAGCAGGTATTGATTTTGCACTGAAAAATTTCGTTTTCTTCAAATATAAAAAACATTTACTATGAAAAATACTCTTTATCGCCTAACGGCTGATTTGAATAATACTCAGTACGTAGTTGAGTCTATTGACAACAAAGGAATGGGTTGTACTTCTAGTGAAACAGGACAGACACACTAAAGAAAATAATTAATGGAAAAAATGTGATGAAGGCCAATAATATTTGGCATGTAGTTAAGACACTTATCAAGGAGACCTGCTATACCTACTATAATGAAAAATATACATGGTAGATACACCCTTAAAAAATATTTAATGGAAAAGATATGATGCCGGGACAATAATATTTAGCATATAGGTAGAACAAATGTCAAGAGAGAAACCTGCTATACATGGTGTCCCGCCGGGAACTGCATCGATCGATATCGGAAAAAGTACGCACCAGAAAATTTTGAAAATTTAGGGAATTACTAATATCAGTATGGCCAATCCAAAAAACATTTGGCACTTCCGCTTATACCGGATGTCTATACCAACTTGCTTGTTTTAAATGGAACACCCTATATATTTCGAACTTTTCGAAAAGACCGAAATATTCTGTCAAAGACATGTCGCATAGTTTATCTCTAAATCCAGACGTTTCAGAGATATTTGACATTTTATAATAAAATTTGACGTTTGACGTTTGCAATAACCTTTATAACCTTTATAACTTTTTTCAGGTAAAAGATCCTCATTTGCTTTTTGGCATACAGAAAGACCATAAGGTGAGATACGCTTTACAGTTTAAGGAAATTAAATAATAATATACCAAGCGTTCAGTTTTCTATGATACATTTTGTCAACTTCAAACCTCGAAAACTTGTGTAAGTCAAATGGAACACCCTATATTATTTTGCATTAAATTATGTAAAATGGAAATCCCTTTTTTTCTATGTAGATATTCTAGGGGTTTAACTTACGACTTTTTGAATTATTTGTGATTTTCTTAGAAATCCAAGAATTTTTCGTAAAAATTATATCAAATTGGCCATGATTAGATACAATCACTAATGTCAGTCATTCTCTTATGTCAAAATATGTCATCGCGTTTAATTTAAACTCAGGAAGGCTTTTTAAACTCGTTTATTATTTATTAGTAGAGTACCTAGACGTAAAAATATGCAAAACGGAATAATATCATATTGAACCGATTTCGTTCATTTTTGGCAGTATACTAGTAAATGCTTCACAGAAAAGTTTCTATATTGTGTGGGGACTTGTTATAGGAAGTGGATGTTATAGGAAGTGGATGGGGGTGGCACTTAAAAATATATATATTTATTGGAGCTGAAAAAGAATCAAATTTTAAGAAAAAAAGGTTCTATGCAATGTTTCACATAAATTGATAGTGTTTAAGTAATAACGACTTCGAAATTGCCATTTTAGCTCAAAAAAAAGGTATTTCCAAACGGCTTTCGTCAAGTATCTCAAACACCTGAGAGGGGGTAGCATCCACCCCCTATAAATTAGCAAGCTCCCGCACAATATAGAAACTTTTCTGTGAAGCGTTTACTATTATACTGCCAAAAATGGACGAAATCGATTCAATATGACATTATTCCGAAGTTAAAACCTCTAGTTACTGTACTAAATGTAACAAAGGAATATCAAGAACATATAACACATTTGCTATAAGAAACAAGTTAAAAAATCTTCGTGGGTAATTTAAACATGGTGGCATTTTTTGACATAAGAGAATGACTGACATTGTTGATTGCTTCCAATCATGGGTAATTTGATGAAAGTTTTACCAAGAATTCTTGAATTTTTCAGAAAATCGCCAATAATTCAAAAAGTCGTAAGTTAAACCCCTACAATATCTACATGTAAAAAAGGGGAATTTAATTTTACATAATTTAATGCAAAAAATACAGGGCGTCCCATTTGACTTAAATAAGTTTTCGCGGTTTGAAGTTGACAAAACCTAACGTAAGAACTGAACACTTGGTAAATTATTATTGAATTTCTTTAAACTGTAGAGTGTAGCTCACCGTATGGTCTTTCTGCATGCCAAAAAGCAAATAAGGATCTTTTACGTGAAAAAAGTTATAAAGGTTATTGCAAACCGTTTCACCTGTCAATTTTTTTTATAAAATGTTTAAAATGGCTGGATTTAGGATTAGAGTGCGCTACACGCTTTCGACTCAGAATTTTTAGGGCCTTTCCGAAAACTTCGAAATATATAGGGTGTTCTTTTTAAAATAAGCAAGTTGGTATTGACTTCTGGTATAAGCAGAACGCCGAATGCTTGTAGTTATTTTCTTTGAATTGGCCAAACTGACATTAGTCTACCCTTGAACTATGACCTATTATTAATGGTCCACCCTGTATAGGGTATAGGTTAAAAGTTGACCGCGCAAAATGCAGAAATCGCAGCCGCTTAGAAGCGTGGCGGGTAGTGAAGTAACAGGAAACTATTATCGCGAGTTCATAGTTAATTACCAACTTATAAGGTAATACATACTCCTGGAGGAGGCTGAAACCTTTGGTGTGAAGCTGCCTCTGAAGTAGTTTCGGCACAAACATTAAAATACTTGAATACAATTATTCGCATGTGTTGCCAACCATACTGGAGACACGATTAAAACTGATTTTAATGCTTTTAATTGTCTTTAAATTATAGTGTAATTTAGTGTGAGCCAGTATTTTAATACGAAAACTTGAATACATTAAATTACATTATAATTTATGGCGCCCAACGTGGGGCCATAAATCGTCGTGATGCTTACATGTTGGCGAAAGGTGCGTCGAGTTAGTAGTAGTATTCAAGTGTTTTGGAGTTTGCGGAAACTACTTCAGAAGTAATACATACTAGTTTCAATTTGATTTACCGTTTTGCACACCGCTCCAAATTCGTAAGGCCATCGCTCCACGAAGCATCTCGTCATAGACGCGTACTAGATGTGACGTCATAAGCTGTACGTACGTTTATAGTACGCTTATATGCAGCGCCCTGTGTTATCAAATGTATATCATCTCATGAAGCAGCAGCGAGTATTCAAATATTGTACGCGTCTATGACGAGGAACTTCGTGGAGCGATTGCCTAAGATACCATATCCGAAAAACTTGAGCTTTGTTTTTATGAGTCATAGTGGTTGATAATTCAATTTCTGAAGCTCCGGAATATTACATGATTATCAATATATTTTAACTAAGTGTGTGATTTGTCAAACACAAAAATGGACGAAGTACTTTCAAAGAGGTTATGACCAAACAGTTGAATGACATCAGCCTTCCATGCGTTATCTGGGTGTGACACCACAGAATTATTTTTCAGAAAAGGTAGTACAAATCCTACTTTACAACATATTTACTTACATAATACATACTTTTTCTTGGAAAACAAACATGTTGGAAAACATACAAACATTTATCTGAAGAGATGCCTTGATGATACCAATATTACTTTGGAGAGAGTATGTATACTCTATGCTGTTGAAAAATCTTTGCGTTTAAATAATTGTGTTGTAAACATTTGTAATAAAATGGAAGAAAACATAGATGGAAGATGTAAGTCAAGAGAAAAAAGTGTAGATGTATTTTGTGTGTCCTAAAATGCTTCCGTAATGTGTGCAAAAGAGTGCATATTATATTAGAATATTTTTGCAAGTAGTAGGAGTAGTAAATTGATAGAAACCCAACGAATTGAGAAACATATGAGGCGTTCTTTGAGTTGCATGTACAAAAACATCTTTTATGAAAAATTGTATTTTAAGGTGGAACTTGGAGCGCGTCCGTTGCTTAAACTCACTTTTTGACAAAAAATTATATGCTCCACAAAATTGTCGATTTGTACAGAGGGTACATAACACCTTGTAATTTTTTCATTGTTCAAATTAAAATTTAAATTTGCATATGTTTATTAAGATACCGTGTGTGTTGTCGCGGGCTAGGCATCGGGAGAAGAATTATAACATCGCGCGTGCCAGCTGGCTGAAATGAAATAACAGAGCTGGAATGCTCCATCGACGGACGAATTTACGGCTGACGGTGTTGTCAAATCTCTCGTGCTACGTGAATGTACATGCCTAATGGGAAATTACACGCATGGTATAAATGCGCTACTTTTGACATGCTACTCGTTTTTTTGATACTTCTGGTTTAATCGGAAGTTGCAACTTCTTTCATGATTGCGATGGGAAATTCTCTTCAGTCCTTTTTTTGAATTCAAAATCGGCTCAGAAAAACAGAATTACAGGCAATTTTGAATGAATAATATAAAAATATTTAAGCAACAAAATTTGAACAAGTTGGCCTTGAAGTGTTCGTAGAAAATTTTGAGCACTGCATTTTCTTAATTTAATATGCCAGTTTTAAACTTTTATATAAAAACAATTTAAAAAAATATTGAAAAGAAATCTCTTTGAAACACTTTTTTTCAAAATAGAATATCTCAAGTTAATCTCTCAAGTTTTCTCTTAACACCACAACCTAACTTTATATTTTCGACACAAAGATAGATATTCAGTGAGCCAAATCATAGAAAAAAATGGGGGCTTTCATTAAAAAAAAATGTTTTAAAGAGGCTTCTTAATAATTTTTTAAAATTATTTTCTTTTACAAAAGTTTAAAATTGGAGTATTAAATTAAAGAAAATGGAATGGTATTATTGTTCAAGCATTGTAGTGTACCATGACCAGCATGTTAAAATTGCACTGTTTAAATATTTTTCCCATGGCCTTTTTCTGTTGAGAGAAAAGTAGGTGTAAATTTGATTTTTTTGATTTTTAATTAAAAAAATTGTAAAGAAAACTGAATTTCAAATCAGAATCATGAAAAAATCACCTTTCCATTTAAAAAAATAAAAAAGTTGCTACTTCTGGCTAACTCGGAAATAGCAAAAAAAATGTGTAGTATGTAGCGCATTTATGTCTTAAAATATACCCAAATTTGAACATTTTTTCAAAAATAAAAAACCCCTTGTATATAATTTAGTCCTCTTTACCCGTTTTTGACACTTTCCTGCTGGAGCATGTGCGGCACAAAATCTAGCTCAATTTTGTACTTTCTAATGTATTTCAAAAAACTGCAATGTTGATGTACCATTACAAATGGTATCTTCAACCCAATAGACGAACTTTCAAATTATCCTAATTTACGCCAAAAAGAAGGGCTTATTTAAGTATCCTATATGGTGAACCCTCTTTTAATATAATTACAGTAAATTAGTGGAACGAAAAGGGTTTACTCACGCCCCATGCCTTTCTCAATCCGTGGGATACCTACAACATTCTATCGCTCGTTTTACCACCATTACCAGTTGGTGAAGAATCTAGAATTTATCCCTAAAAAGCCACACAGAGAGATGTATGTTAGTAAGAACCAGCACCCGAAATAATATTACCCTGCACCAACTTCATCTGATCGAATTCTTACCCTTTGTAGCTCTTTGTTGCGCTGGTGCCTAGCGAGCAATTCAAGATCTGACAAGTACGCTAAACTCTCCGATTTAATAATAGCCCCCTCTAGCTCGGGGCACAGCTTAGGCGGAGAGTTTTGCTTTTTCCTACGCAGCAAGGAGTTCAGTTTCCAACCTGTCTGCTGTGGAGGGGTCGCTTTTATCGGGGATACCGGGACGGTATCGGCGGTGGTAATACTGGTGCTTTTGGTGCTGTCGCAATCTGTTATAAGAGTGGAACTATGGACATTAGGGCTATCTTTAGGTGATTCGGGGTTGTTAGTGTTACCACATATAACGTTGTTATCTCCTGTTATTTTGACTAGGGTTACGGACTTGCCTTTGGTGTGGTTTGGTTGGGAGTACAACGAAATGACGGTGGTGGATTTTGTGTTGTGGATGGAATATGCGGGTTTTATGTCGGTGTTGCTTCCGTTTATTGAGGAAGTCGTGGACCAGTCGGGAGTAGGTCCGTGAGTGGGTGAACTATAACCTGAGGTGCTTTGGGAGTCGGGATAATGGACAATAACACTTGCACCCTTACCGTTCGACGACGGCTTGAAGGTATACAGTTCGGGTTGGCACTCGGTTAGGGGGGAGGTGATTTCTGCTAGGGAACCAACAGCACTAAGGGTCTTTCCACTACTCTCACTAGCATCACTATTTCTCCACACCGCCAAAGGCCTGGACTGCCCGTCCAACGGCGATTTAGCCTCGGAGGGAGTCTCGATCGTGTTCGGGCTCTCCAGATCTTGAATGAGCTGCAAGGCCGCTTCTAGTTCCTTGGAGAAGTCCGCATCGCTACTCTTGCCCTCGGACCTACTGCTACTCTTGGACGTTTGCGTTTTTTCCGAGGTTGTGGCGCTTTCGCTGTTGTTGCTCTGAGGCGATGTGATGCTAGGCGGTTCTTTCTTGCTTACTATCGCCCTCTGCAACTCTTTCATTAGCGAGGCGTACTGTACCTTCTCTACGTGAGGGCTGGTCGGGTCGACCCTCCGCATGATGACTGTTTGCGGAGCTTGATAGTGTGGTTCGTCCTCTTCTTTGTTGCTTAGAGCGGTGTTAAGCCTAGATCGGTAGATCGTGGGTTCTGTTAATTTTTCTAGACACTCGTAAATGGGAGGGTTACTGGCTTGGTTTAAGTTGAGGCTGATCTGGGATGAGCTGGCAGATAATACTACCGGGGATTGAGAACGAGAGAAGCTTTTCATGTAGCACAGTTTCCGGTCACTGTTGCTTGTGCTGTCGTCGGATGCCTCCTCAACGTGGACTACGGGGTTGTCTACGATAATGCCGGGGTCTTTCACCTAAAATAGCAAGAGAAATGCATATATTGTACAAAATACAAGTGGCACCACTTTGAATGTGATAAAACTACATGGAAAGTTAGTATGGAATGGAAAATAGGAAAGAAAGATAATGCAGAAAGCATTTAAACATTTTTAATTGCTTTATGTTTGTTCTAAATTTTCTTTAGATCAGAAACAACATACATATTGCAGAAAGTAAGTACTACGTCTTTATTTCTCCAATATGGCTGCATCTGCGTCAACCACGAAATAGAAAAATTAATAAGTATGGTCATATGGGCTGCTTGTGATATGAAAAATATTTACTTTTATTCATTTTACTCAATTTTCCTTTTGAGCCAAATTTGTTGATTTAGTAGTGCAGCAGTTCTTTTGCAATAAATAATCATTAAGATTACAATTTATTTTAAAATTTTATATCACTTGATTAATGTATTTGTAATATCTTTAATGATCAGGATTAGGTAATTAGGTAATTTAACCTATTTTGTTTTTATCAATTTAAATATAGTTCCTGGAAGAGCTATTACCGACTTCAAATCTTAACAAGTAGAAACAAAGAATACGTGTTGATTGTTTCTGGGAACTGACAACAACAGGGCGTCATATACCCATAGTATATGCTCGAATTTTTGTCTTTTTCCTAATTTGTTTCAAAAAGTCATAACTGTATTTAAAATAAAGCGAGTGCCCAGCTAACATACTATAGCTAGCAAAGTAATAGGCCATTTGATTTATCACTGATGAAGTGTTGGCAATTTTCGCTAATATCTAAAATCGTGAAGTGTGCTTACACGAAAAAAATAAGCTATTAGGAAGTCAATTGGACCTGAATATATTTGCCAAAACACTTTTTAATAGCTTTCTATATTCATAAAACCAGTTTTCCACCATTTTTTTTAATTGAATTCCAAAAAACCCTTTTTGTTGAGTTTTTTTTTAAATGTTATAATTCAAACAATATCGATTATTTTGGCTAAAAATATGCACCTAGAGGTTCTCAATGTCGCTGATTAGGAACCTGATATCTAAAAAATTAATGAATAAAATGACGGCTCCAAAAGGACCAAAGAGGACGAAAATCATGTAAAGTTCCATGAGCATTAATGAATATTTTATAAAGTTCAAATATTCTAGCATATGTGTTTTTAATACTTTTAACAACTAAAGTGAAATTAGAAAATTAAAATAAAATTGACAACTAATTATAAATGCTCAATTAATAATCCTCTTTTTCAGAGATGTCCTCGTCTATATAGATCACAGAATTTAAATTGAGTCTGCTGAGCGCTTGTGTGAGTTTGACTAGAATCGCGGTATATAAAAAAAAGTGTTTCAAGACGATGTTTTACCTTTTTTCTCCCAGTGATTATTTTTTCGATATCTAGACTGAAAAGTATAGGTGTTAATGGTTAAAAATAGGCTGTATTTAGATTAAAAAATACCGTTTTTTCAAGATTTTCAATTGGGGTTTAATAACATATATCCCTAGAAATCGTATTTTTCAATATATTTGCAAAAAAGTGGAGAATTATACAAAATCATCCTTTTTTCAAGAAAATTGTGATTTTCAAACACGTGCAGTAAAAATCTAAATGTTAAAAAAGAAATATCGTCCGTGATCGTTTATCTGTAAAGAAACTACATTAACTTTAGTTGTACGTCTTATTATTGTTAATAATAATTATAAAGTTTTGTTTTTCTCTTTTATAACTTTCATCAAATTCAAAGGGCTATAGAAGAAGCTGTAATTAAGAAAAACTGGCGCGGTTGGTCCCATTTGAAAGATAATTGAATAAACCTAATTTTATATGAAAATGTGTAATATTTGGTTTGTTTGAAGATGATTGCTTGCAACAAATTGGTTCAAAAAGAAAAATTTCGATTTTTTTTTACATCATGAATTAATTTTAAGGAAAATAATATTGGACTATATAATATGTCATTTGATATGTTATTTTAAAAGCTATATAAAAGTTTAAATGAACGTGTCTGTCACAACGCAATTTAGAAGTCACATTTCAACACTAAATTTAGTATTAGTATTAAATGCAATGTTTCACAGACTTTAAATTGTACATTTAACACTTTTGATAAAATTCGTAGTTTCCAATGTACTAGCAAAAATCGTTATTTAAAATTCAATAATTTAGCGTACTCTCCCAATTTAAAGGCACGTAAATGGCTTATTAATTATGAGCCAATTATCAATATTAGTGGAGTCAAATCAGGATTTTAATGTGAATTGTCTGATCAGGGTAGTTTTTCTGTTTTAACTTGTTCAGGGGGTCAACTTAAGTTCACAGCTCAGTTTTGCAGTTTCTGCGAGGTCAGCGTATTGTTTATTTAAACAAATTCTGGAGAAATATAGCTCTTTTAAAGTACAAGCACCACTTAAAAGTTCAAATAAAGATGATTATGAAAACGGCGCAAATATACAATTGTTGCGAAAACTTTGCACCTTTGTGAAATCCTGCCATCAAAACCAAGAAATGTGTACGATAGCTCAAATTGTAACTTTTTATAGGTGCTTTAAGATCACGAAGAGAGATTTTTTTTTCAAAATTTACACCCTTTTGATTGCAGTTGTTTATAATTCTCGGAATTGAAGTTATAAACAAATTCAAATAACCCTGGCTTTTTTATGAAATCAAAAATGGTAAAGAAGTAATGGAAGTAGATTAAAAAAGCCAACTTAAAAAAAAATTAATGCTCTACTTGCGTTTGGAGTTGAGATACGTTAGTTTTTACGTTTAGATCACTTATAAATAAACAAATCGATATTTCTCATTTTTGGACTGGTAATTCTCCAATGTCTATTATTTTGTCTCTGCTACTTGAAAATAATCCAAAGCTACAATTGTTAAAAGATACTGTCAAAGAGTTAAAGCCGCCCCTGAATTCTCTTTTTCAAAAGTAGGCTTTTTTAATCTACTTTCATTACTATTTACCGTTTTTGATTTAGATAAATCAGAGAGTTATTTGAATTTGTTTATAACTAAAACTATAAACAACTGCTGTTCTTTTCCGTGATCTTAAAGTACTTATAGAATGCTACAATTTGAGCCATCGTACACATTTCTTGGTCTTGATGGCAGGATTTCACAAGGGTGCAAAGTTTTAGCAACAATTGCATATTTGAGCCATTTTGATTTGAAATCTTAAGTGGTGATTGTACTTTATAAGAGCTATATTTTTCCAAAATGTAATTGAAAATTATCCATCATTTTTGAAAGAACAGTGATTTGTTTAAAAATGCATAATTTTGCAATGTTCAATTTTTTTTAAAATAATAGTAACACTTGGAATGAATTATAATTTATGTACTTTTATTGTATAGCTCAAAATGCCGTTCCTGGGGCACGTCAATTCGACGACAAACAGCGAATGTAAACAAATATTTATTAAGTACACATACCATTCCATTTTGCAGTCCGTTCGGCTTCTTCCCGGGCTTCTTCGGCGTGCCATTTTGCAGGACCTTAAAATAGGGCGCCTCCACCCCGCCGCTATTGGAACAACCGGCGTTTTCCGCGTCGAAGACCCAACTTTGCGCGTAAGCGTTGTACACTGTGTGCGTATGCGGCTTCGAACTCTTCGGCTGGAATAAAAAAATGATTGATGTAAGATACAATAAGCCATGTGCCACTTCACGCACGATTACTTAAGAAAGCTTGCATAATATTTAGGTAGTTGCACAGATCTGTGAAAGAGCCGAGAGAAAATGTACTTGCAAGGTGTATACAGGCATAGGCGTACATAGAATTTACAGTGAAGGAGACGAGATTGATCTAAGTTCAGTTAAGTATATTTTCAATGTGTTAATTAAAGAGTGACTCCAAAAATTGCCCGTTTTCTCGCCCTCGAATTTTGTTTCAAACTAAGTGCTAAATTATTGTTAATGATGAGAACATCCTGAATAAAAAATTTCAAGATGAGCATATCTTTGATTTTTGAGATATGAGGGATTAAAGTTGTGATAAGCGTGATGTAATATAGGAGCATATCAGTCATAAAATAAATATCGGTCTGTCTGTCTATAACTATTTTTGCGCGCACGATTACTCTGGAACCGTTTAAGATATTGACTTGAAATTTGGTACACGTATGTACTTTAACGGGATCTGGAACTAGATTATATTTTCATCTTATTCCGTCGAAGGATTGGGGGGTAAATTGGGGTAAATGGGGGGTAAATAGGTAAATCAAGCAGGTAAGAGTGCATAAAATTGGTATTTAGTATATACAAGAGAAGCTAAGGTCTCAAAAAATTGTAGGCATTAGCCACCCCCATCACCACCTCTACCCCATTATTTAAGTGGATGAAAAAAAATTGTGATTTAGTGTATGTATAAGAACCAAAAACCGCAAAATATTTTTTACTTCATCCACCCCCACTATCAGTGTTATTAGGACCAAAGGATAACCACTGAACTTCCTATCGGCATCCCTAATGAAAAATCCATTTGTCGGTTATATGGGATCATTTTAGGATGCCCCGGGGTCATCATGTGCTGTGTGGGTATTCATTTGGTGATGTATTTGATATTGGAAAAGTGAAAATTCAAAATGGCGACCTCGCGATCGCACTTTTTTAAAAAATATCGATATCGTGTTTTCCAAATTTTTTTGTACTCTGAATTTTATTTGTAACTAAGGATTTTTAAGATGCTGAATGCAAATTTGAAAAAGCGGAAATATAAGATGGCGGCAAGAAAACCGCAAAAGTACCTCAATGTTGGTATTTTTTTCCATAATGATGATTAAAATAATTGTGCAAATATAAGTGCACAATTTATTTAATAATAAAACATAATAAACAGAAAAATTGCTGCCTTGCCCTCCTGCAGCTACGCATTTTTTAATATGTTTTCTAAATTTTTCGTACACTCACTAAATATTTTCCACATTTACCATTGCTTCTATAAATTTCTTATAAACTTTTTGGTTCAGATGTTCCCATGAAAAAAATCAAATGTGGTAAACTCAGGGCATCAAGCAGGGCCAAACTGCCTCATCCATTTATTATGGAGATATTTTCTTTAAGATACAACATTCAAAATTCATATCTCAACTTTCATTGACGTTAGAACTACCTCTTTCCTATAGATAATATTTTTAATACCCTCTCAAAAAACTTATGCTTTACTCTTGGCATAATTTACGTTTATTTATTTTTTAACCTTTTACTTTATTTCGAAATTCTATGGCAAGGACTTTTCAGAATAAGCAAACATTTTTATGAAGAATTACTTTTTCTCTTAAAATGCGAAATAAGAAAGATAAGTATAGATAGGTCCATCCGGGGATAACCAGAAATAATAGTAAAATGATTTTCTGCAAGAACTCCGCACGCCTATGGTTAATGTGTATACAGTACAGGTGTTGCTCCACATGTTTAAGGAAGTATAAAGTTTTAATGCACTTGAGATAGTATTGACATAGGCCGTTCGTCGCCAAACAACAAGGTCTTTTTTTTATCAATCGTTACATTTTGACAGTTTATTTGGTGAAGGCAAATGAACGAAAACTTTCGTGGAAAAGGAATTGTCTTGGAATACCGACACCGATATTTTTTAAAAACTTCGGTGAAACGAAATCCACCTTTTTTTTGAGTTTTTTGAAAAAACGCTTTTATTTCTTGTTCCTGTTTTCTATTCTTTCGGATTTCTCATCTTTTAGTGATCGGAACGGAGTGGGCCAAAAAAACAAATTATTTGCGACAAATTTTACTTCAAAATGGTTAGGTGTCAACTCTAAGTGAATTACATAAGCTCAAAAAAAAATTTTTAAATTTTCCTATAGCTTGTTGAGCGTATATTTGGATGAAATTTTTGAAAAAAGTACGATCCCATGATCGTAAATAAGAGTGTCAAATTTTGAATTTAAATTATTTCAAACGCCTAAAAATTGCTTTCGATTTTTACAGCAAACAATCTAAAACAGAAAAATAAAAATCACGTTTTAAGAACAATAAAAATTTCTTATCCTATATCACCATAAATTACATAAAAAAAACTTGTTTTGACGCAAGGCTCATTGCTATGCGATCCCACAAATAACTTATTAATCAAATTTTCGAATCAAGAGCATTTTTAACCATTTTAAAAAAATATATATGTCAATTTGATGATCACAAGAAGTATCGTTTTCGAAAATTTGAGATGAAATTAACATTTTCGTAATATGTTGTTGTTTTGTTGAATTTTTACAAAGAAATGAGATATTATCGGAAAAGTCAAAATGTACCGATTCTATACCCCACTTCAAGACCTCACATTTCCTGTTGATCTGGCCTTACAGACTATTATGTGGGCTCATTTTCTTCGTTATATGATGCTGTTTAAGAAACACTTTGATTTTTTCTTTATTTTAATATCCTTAAGTTTGCACGCCCAATATGTAAAAAGTAGTGGTTCTTTTTGGCATTTTTTGTACTTTTTTGCCCTAAATTTGAACTGCAATATTTCATATTTCATGTATAAGTCGTATAAAGTTCACGATGCTCATTTTTTCTTCATGAAATAGAAGAAAAAGTATTCTACACTTTTTAGCAAGCAAATAATAATAATAAATACATTTATTCATAAATGAAATGGTACAAATTCGACAACACTGCCCTCCTCCATTTGTCCAGTACTACTAACTAAACCTGAATTAAAACAAAATCTAAAATATCTTTTCTCAGGACAATGACGTACCACAAGTCAACAGGTCTGTGCGCGAGGTCTCCGCACAAACGTCTCTGATAAATATCCATAAAGAACTGAAAATACAGGGGGCACCACAGAACTAGTCACGTTTGTTTAGCAACAATTGAGTTTCAATATATTTAGAAATTTTTTTATATTTTTCAACTTTTATTTCATCTCAGATTTCATTCCATAAATGGGCTGCTATATACGTGTATGACTAAAAAATAGCCGTCCTGTGAGAGACTATTACAAAGTTGGTTAAATTTCTGGTATCATGACCGTGGTTATGTGTAATTAATTTAGAACTTAAATACGTTGGCTCATTTGTTTTAAAGATCTTCCATATGAAACAATACATGTGATGTAATCTTCTGTTTTCCATATTTAAAAGTTTATGCTCATTTATATAGGAGGTGATGTGATTGCAGAAGGGAATATTATAAATGTACCTCGTACAAGAATTTTGAACTTTTTGTATGGCATGTTTCATTAAAGAAGACAGCGTACAGCGACACATCTCCATAATCAAGTAGAGATAATATCAAAGAATTACAAAATATTTGTTTACATCCCTGAGGATTATTATGTTTTAAATGGTATAACTTTTTTAGACGACAATATGTCAGCTTTATTTTATTTTTACTATGGTTTTCAAACTGCAGGAATGAATCATGAGTTACACTCAGATTTTCTGCTTCATTGACCACTGGTATTATTTCATTGTTTATTTTGAAAGTTAAATTCATTGATTGAAATTTTTTATTTATTAGCACTGTTCCTATTAAATGACTTGTGATTTGGATGCATTTAATTTTAGGTTATGGTCACATGAATATTTATATGTATTATTTAAATCTTGATTGATCTTAATTTGTATAGAGTTAGATCAAATGAACAATAAATTTGCGAACCATCGTCATATTGATGAAGAGTGATATTTTTAATAACTTGTAATATATAGTGAAAACAGTGGTGGCCCTAGGATTGATCCTTGTGGCACACCTGCCTTTAAAGTTTTAAATTGAGACATTTCATTTATAACAACACATTGACTACGTTCTTCCAGATAGGTTGACATTAACTGCAGCGAAATGTCTGAAAATCCAAAATAATGTAACATTTCTAGCAGTAGTGAATGATCAAGGGTGTATTTCATTCGATTTTAAGCATCCCAAACTGGCCTGTGTCCAGAGTGATTTCCCATTCGGGAGGGACGCTATTAAAATGTATGTCTGCTTAAAATTACTTTATTGTTTACATTTGTGAGCTTGTCAACAAAGCAAACACATGCCTGGAGTCAAAACGAGACGCAATATTACATAGTCCAAGGTTTTTCTATGTAAACCAGCTTTTCGGCAATTCATTCACACGCTGCATATTAAGCCAATAGAAGTTTATTCACGTGCCGATCACTGCTGTTACTGCTGTGTGTTTTGAGAAACTACATATTGATTTTGTAATTAGCACTAATTTAACTAAAAGCAGAAATGTACTAGTTACTAAGTATTGGATTCTTTGTTTCTCAAAACTTTCGTGAAATTTGGTAAACACCGCATACTTTGTATTCAGAGATACCACACTGGTAATTGCTTTTGTGGGAGAGGTTAAAAACTTGGACGTAATATTCGACAAACTGCTCTTGGTGGTAATTTGATTAACAAATCTTATTTATGCCCAAGGCGCCCAACCGTTCTGATTTAACCAGACCTATGCTGTTTTTGAGGCCTACATTGTGGTCACAGTAAATGGAAGACAGTAAAGATTCTGATTTTTATATTCTGTTCTGGTTTTAACTTAACTTCTTTTTATAGGCACTTTAGGACAATTTAATTGTCAATACAATATATAAGATAAGATTAATTTTCTAATTTATTATATAAATCTGACTTGCATGGAATTTTATGACATGCTTAAAACAGTTGACAATTTAATTAATATGCATTTTAAAGCAAAATACAGTTTAGAAAAAAACTGTAAATATATAAAAATTATTATTATTAAACTAGCAGAAAGTGCTGTCTCCAACAGACATGATTATAGTCCAACAATCCAATGGATTAAGATGTATTTAATCTCTGAGAAATGAAAGCATAGTTTTAGAAAATGTTGTAGAAAACCTTTCAGGTGCTCTTTCCCTTTCAAACCACCCGTTAAATCCTTTCTTGAGAAATTACGTTCAGAAATAAAGTAACAGTGCTTGAAATGTTAGTTAAATCAAAAAAAAAAAAAATGTCTTCCATCAAATCCTATTAATGAACCCACCCAATAGATTGGAAGGCAGAAAATATGAATTTAGACCTATTTTCGACCATTTTAAATTTGAATACTCAAATTTGGAAATTTTCATTCGACTAACATTAAAATGGCTGCATAAAATTGTCTGCCATGTTGTTTTTGAAAAGAAAAAGGACATCGAAATGAACAGTTTCCACCAAGTGTGGTGAAGGAGCTGCTAATTTTTTTTTGGCCCTTTCTGTGAACTTCGCGCGCGCACGCGCGCATTTTAGTTCTGCGATGTCTTTCATTTATCTTTCGTTATGTCAAATACGTATAGTAAGTGCTACCGCGCATTTCGATCGCGAGAACGTCCAAAAAATTTGCCCTCTGGCAGAGGCCCTGCCCCGTGACCCTCTTAGTCCAGTCAACGGAGCGCTAAATCTCTAATTTGACTGCTAATGAATGGATTTTGATGAAACCTTGTGCAATATATTTGTAATGATATTAATAAAAATGTCGAAAAAAGATTAGAGTATGAAATGATCGGAAGGGGTATTTTGTCTCTTGGAATTTTTTTGTAACTTGCTAATTTTCCGAGTTACAGGCAGTTTTTCACGATAAATAATGTACTACATTTTTTGCACATTAAAAAATACATAAAAATTCGAAAAATAAGCGTGATTTATACATATTATTATAAAAAGATATGAAACCTATATAGTTATACCATTTTCAAAGGTTCAATATAATTTTTAAATTGAAAATGTGAAAAAGTTTTTTCACAATTTTTATTTGTTAATGATAAAAGTGGGAGAACTGATTCAAAGGGTTGAAATAAGTTTATATAGTTACAAGTATAACACGTATTTTATTTAAAATATAAATAATGTAACCATAATTTTATATTATAGTAAAAACTCATCAAATTAATTTGTTTCGTCAACTTCCAAAGTTTCATTTGTTCCGTTAGTATCTATCAAATCTTCCGCTGATTTACAATTAGTACAATCTACACCGTCTTCCCTGTGTATGTATCCTATCTCTACCCTACCCTTTATCTTTCACCAACTTTACATCTTTAACACCTTTCCCCCCCTTTTTTATGTTTGTACAATTTTGTTCCTTTATCTTTTTTGTTCTTTTTGCCCTCTTTTTGTCTTTCCAAATCCCCTCTAGGCCGATAACATCCTATAAATCTAAACTTTTTAAATCATTTAACTTTTAACCTACTCTACCTTCCTCGATGGCGGTCAGACCTTGAGGTCGTCATTTGTTCGAACGGGTTTTTTCGTTAACTCTGTTTTCCCATATCAACCATCAAAATTTTCCCAAAGTGCACGCCGTGATTGTCGGGCTGGTTCAGTAATGAATTGTACATCTTTTGACTGTATTCTAACTTTATTATAAATTAAAAATAAATTTTAATAATCATCGTAGAAAAAAATTTCTTGTACAGATATCCATTTCACAACAGACTGAACTGAAATATTGAATAAAAAATGTCTTTGCGTCTGTAAGTGTGTGTGTGTGTGGGTGTATATCTATGTGGGCGTGTATACCGCTTCTTGTAAACACGATAACTTCTGTTAGACTTAAAATATTTGATTACAATTTGGAACATATGTAAAACATCATATTACAATAATCCCTATTGAAATTGGGCCATATTTGTAATACATGGTGATAACCAGAGGCCTACAATTCTCACTTCATAATAATGTTATTAAAAATACCATGTTCCATATTTTAGGATAACACTGATATATCATCTAATTTAAATAAAGTTGGTTTGCCTAACATACATCCGGTATATTGCGGTTTAAAAACCTTATACATCTTCTTATTTTTGTATGCTTAGTAATATTTTGCTCTGAAATTAAAATAAAACGTATTTTACGTATGAGAGTTTGTAGGCTTCTGGTTATCACCATGTATTACAGATATGGCCCAATTTCAATAGGGATTATGGTAATATGCTGTTTTACATATATTCCAAATTGAAATCAAATATTTTAAGTCTAACAGAAGTTATCGTTTTTACAAGAAACGGTATACATGCACACATAGATATATACAGGTCTCGCAACGTAGCTTGTTACTTGAAAGATGAATGCGCAGTAGACTTTAGGTGAGATAGCGACAGCACCGAGTGTACTTCTTCGGAACACAGCGCTCTACATCTCATGTCCTCTACTGCGCATTTCGGGTATCAAGCTACTTTGCGAGACCTGTACGCACATACACACTTACAGACGCAAAGACATTTTTTATTCGATATTTCAGTTCAGTCTGCTGTGAAACGGATATCTGTACAAGAAATTTTTTTCTACGATGATTATTAAAATTTATTTTCAATTTATAATAAATTTATAATAAAATTAGAATACAGTCAAAAGATATACAGTTCATAACTGAACCATAACAGATACGAAAAAAATTAATAGAAACATTATTGTAGAAAATTTAGTCAGCTTTAATTTTGCATATAGCTACTTTTTGATTAGGACTAACCGTTTTCGAGATATGAGTGAAAAACCAATAACCGGGACCTTCTTCGTGCCCCCCTGCATCCCCCCCACCTCCTACGTACGGGGACTTTTGGTATATTTACCTCCTAAATAGTCCAAACACAGCCCTCAAGTCAAAAATTGTGATCTCGGCATTTTCCTCTAGACCCCCTTATTGAACGTTCATTGACTGGGCTAGGTAGTTTTTCATGTTTTTCCGGAAAAACTCACTGAAAACGCACTATACAGAAAAGTTGTAAATAAAAAAAGTATTGCATTTCGACAATACATTCACTTGAATTTTTTCAGATTTTTTTTTCAACTTATTTCCCCTCCTCCACAGACAAAAAAGGTAATATATTGTTTTTTTAATTCATTTTTGACCTACCCAATAAACACAAAAGATCGGCCATCACTGGGCCAGAAATGAAACTTCTGACCCTGCCTGTGATGGCCCACTGGAAGGCCGACCTTTTGTGTTTGTAGGGTAATTCTACAAGTTACTGATAACAGGGATGTTTTCTAACCCTTCCGATCATATCAATCTTTTTTTTTTCAACTTTTTTATTAACGTCATTACAAACACGTTGCACAAGGTTTCATCAAAATCCATTCATTAGCACTCAAATTATAATAAACAAATTTTTTTTTATTTTGCCTATACTTTCAGGCTACCTAGAAGAAGATGGCAGCTCACTACCTTACCAAATTAATGCCAGCTTTTAGACTACTAGCCAAATACTCGTGTTCTACTACGGATTCGTCAAGTAACTAATTACCGTGTGTGTAGTCGCGGGCTAGGCATGGGGAGTAAGAATTACAACATCGCGTGTGCCAGCTGGCTGAAATGAAATAACAGAGCTGGGACGAATTTACGGCTGCCGGTGTTGTCATATCTCTCGCGCTACGTGAATGTACATGCCTAATGGGAAATTACACGCACGGTATAATGAATAACATGGTACTTTTGATTAGTAAATCATATGCAAGTGTCATTTATACGTAAAAAAAGTACGCTTGATAAAACTTGATAAATCCAATCGTTTTCGAGAAAACTATAAAATTTCTACAATCCATTGAAAACCGAATTTGAGGAAGACAAATTGTATTTATCGAAAAAAATTACAAGTACGTAAAAACTAAAGTTGTACAAACTCTCTCTCACTGTCTTATGAATTGATTGATGTAACTTAGAGTAAATGCTCGATATGGTTTCCACCTAGTTCCATGCATCTTCCAATTCTTTTGATAAGAGATTTTCTTATATTGAAATATACATTTTGCTGACCGCTAATAAAATTGGCTTCGTGTTGTATTTAGTTTCACAGTTCTTATCTTGAATTGATGGTATTTGCATACACCACTCATAATATTCCAGAGTACTAAAATCAGGACTCCTTGATGGCCAAATAAATTCACTTCCACAACCGAGCCATCTGTGAGGGAAAGTCTCATCAAGATGATTTCTGACTAAAAGGGAGAAATAAGAGGGAGCACCGTCTTGCAAAAACCATATTTTGCATCATATGTCTAGTGAGTAATACTTTAATATATCAGCAATAGTATTTGGAAGAAAAAAACAGAAAATACTGACCATTTAAATATGGAGGAAGGACAAATGGTCCCTATAACTGATCGCTAATAATAACACATCAAACGTTAATTTTAAATTGGCGCTAAAAATGACTTTTTTTAAACAGAATGAGGATTTTATATTTCCCAGTAGCGGCTATTTTTCCAATTAAAAACGCTTCGACGAGTATAAGTTGCTTCATCGGTAAATACAGTGTTCTAAACAAAATGTCGATCTGTGTTGTGTTTATTAAGAAAAAATTGGCAAAATTCTAACTTTCATAGAAGATCTCTTGGAAGTAAATTTTGTACAGGAATGAAGTGACATGCGTGTAAGTATTGTTTACTCATTCCTATTGCCGCTGATAAACGACTTGAGCTGACTTGGTGATTGCCATCAACACGAATTAAAATTTCTTGTGGAACGACGAAACAGATCTTTGAAAATCTTACGATCTGGTTGCCTTCTATTTCGATATAGCACCGAGTATCAAGTATCTCTTAACTGCAGCTCAGCCGGATACATTTTTTGTGCGTAAACACAAATCATATCTCTCATCTCTTCATTGGAAAAATTATTATGTCGAATCATATAAAGAAGTAAAAGAAACTAAATTAACACGAACACAAAAACAAAATCAATTGTCAAAACCAATGAAATGGTTCGTAATTAACAGAACTAAGAGGAATTAAAAGCACACTTTTTGAATACAATTTGTCCTTTTAAAATTGAGTTTGTTTTCAAAGAATTATTGAAAACTTTTATGGCAGTTTTCTCGAAAACGGTTGGAATTATCAAATTCTATCGAGTGTACTTTATTACGTAGAAATGAAACTTGCATAAGATTTTCTAGTCAATGGTACTACGACGTTTCGTCAAAAAAAGTAGAAAAATATTCATCATCAGGTATAGCTCATGTGGCCCCCTCTATGGTCTACCGTGATATGAAAAATAACAGAAAAAATAATTTCAACTTTGACACCTTGTATCTTTTTCCACAACAATTTACTAAAGTATTTAGTTATATCCTCATATTTTGGTCCAGAGAATTTACCCATGAACTATGACCCATTATTAACGGTGCACCCTAACCTGTGCAATGCTGAATGTTTAATAATTTGTTGGAGTAGTAGCGGTAGTAGCTATTTCTGAAAGTTTTTTATAACAGTTTTTTGATGAGGAAGATACAAAATTTTTGTAAAAAATCTGAACGAAATTCAATTTTCATAAGTCCTTTGACAATTAGAAAGTCCCTTATACATCAGTGACAAATGGCTACAGGGAGGTACATAAGGGAATGTTTTGGAACCAGCTCGATGACCTCTATGTCTCACTATGTACTGAACACCCTGTATATGAGGAGACCTTGCATACAACGTTTAGGCCGGCTACTAATTACATAAATAATCAAGGTAGCGTGCAAACTCTGTAGAACATCTACCAAAACAACTGAAACCGGTTAATGTCTAAATAGCGTATGCAAGTCTGTTTGAAACTAGGCAATTTACATGTACCCATACATCATTACCGTGCAAGCTTTGTCAATATTTGCCTTATACACATCAATAAATAATAGAAAAATGTCTCTTACCCTGGGAATAATGTATTCGATATCCGAGACCTGTTCGTGGGAGCCGCGTAATAACTTTTTGTCCCGCGGCTTCGGCACTGCCTGCATTGAGCAGAACGTCAACTGACTGTCTAGGAAGGAGACTACCAGCACTATCGCCGTCGCTATCCTCGACACAAAACAAGCTGAAAAACAAAATTATTAAATCATAATTAATGCTAATCGAGAAAACATCAACGCAACACGTAATAAAATGGCTAACTCAACTCGTTTTCTCAAATGAATTGTGAATCACGTTCTACCTGGTCCGGGCCGGAGCTCCGGGCTCCATGCCGCGTACCTTTCAGTGACCTTTAGAAATATTCGAGCTATTCAAATGGTTTGTTGTGCATCGTACGACGTTACGGTGCAGATATTTGAAATTTTAGTGGCCAACGTTAAGAAGTCATGTTTACTCTGTCACACGCCACCTGTTTGGAAAATTGGGTGATTCGCATACTATACGAAAGTGAATATGCTTCAAGGTCATCATACGCGGTGTATCAAGAAGTAAAATTGCATAAGACGTTATGCTTAATCTGCCCACCCCACTTGGTTAGAAAAAATTAGGTGATTCGCATGCTATACGAAAGTGAATAGAGTTCAAGGTCATCATGCGCGGTGTATCACAAGTAAAATTTCATAAATCGTTATGCTTAATCTGTCCACATTACCTGTTTAAAAAATTAGGTGATTTGCTTGCTATACGAAGTAAATATATTTCAAGGTCATCATACGCGGTGTATCACAAATAAATTTCTGTAATAATTCACTCCGTAGAGCAAAAACGACAAGTCAGTCCAAAGTCCAAAATTAACTTGCAAAGCATACTCTGTTGGGAAATTGTGAATCTGTTTGTCAGTTGATTGATATTACTACTCTCCATTGAATATAGTTGCGATTAACATCCTTTAATAGAGGAGCCCACCATTGTCATGTTTGGTAGGCGAATTCTTACATTTATAAGAAGATAGGTGATGTACCAGAATTATATGTATACTTTTGAAATTAATTAAGGTATAATATACTAAAAAAGAATGAATCAGGAGGAAAATATCAAAAAATCGAAAAAAATAAACAGTTACCTTCTAAAATAATTAATTCAAACATGGAAATTTTAGATAATGCACAAGATATTGCAAACGGTTTTAATAACAATTTCATCGATTCGGTAAATGAACTTACCTCCACAAGAATAAATCAACTCAGGATCCATGCTGTTTTCTCTTTTTATGAAAAAATATTAAATAATTTTGATGATAAATTAAGATCAGCCGGCATATTTTTCGATCTGTCGCGAGCCTTTGACACCATAAATCATAATTTATTATTAAAAAAACCAGAAATATGTTATTCGTGGCCCAGCATTGGATTGGGTTAAGTCCTATATAGCGATTATAGCGACTCACTCACTGGAAATCGAGAAGTTCCTATGGAGTCGAGAAGAAACAAAAGAAAAAACATTCGATTCGATAACAAAAATCAAATAAAATATAAGATGTATTAAAGAAAACAAATATACGTATATTTACATCAATTTTAATGTTATTTATAGCATTAACGCTATATCCTATTTATTGGAAAGAACACAGACTGTTAAAACTAATCAAGAGGTAGAATTTTCTTCAGATAGTGTTAATGTGTTAACATGGGCACCACTAGGCAGTGTATTGGGTTCATTGCTGTTTATAATATTCGTCAACGACCTAGTAGCAAGCATAAATAATTGCCTTTTGACTTTTTGCAGATGACACCTCTATCATAACTGCTGCTAGTGTAGATCAATTAAGTAAAAATGCTACTATGTGCGTGGATAAAATGTCAATGAATAAGAAGAAGACAATTTTCCCACGGCAGCACATCCTTAGCAACGAAGTTATTTTATTTATACATATTTTATTTAATTTATACAAATCATTTTGAGTTACTTTTTAGGCATTTTATTGTTATTAATTTGAACTCTAGCAAAAATGGCAAAACTTTTATTGTTAGTATTTCTATGTCCTATGTCTGCTCTAGCTCGCCTCGTTCAGCTCTTCAACTGTCACGGAGCATCGCACCGTGGATGTCTGGCTCCGAGCGGGTACCCGGAAAGAACGACAGTTTATATTTTTTAATTTGCAATAAATCTAACTAGTATATTACGGTGCCCAGATTAAGGTAACAATATATAGAAAGTAGATAATTTCATAATAAATAAAAAAGTATGTAAGTTGTGATTTGCTTAATACCTAAATAATATTCTCTAAGTAATAAATCTACTTTGAACTGAATTTTTATTCCAAGAAAATAATAATAATAATATGTTTATTAGACCATAGTATTTACAATAGATTACTTTCACAAAAAAAATAATAATACATTTTACTTAAATACACAATGGTAAAACAAACATGGAAAGTTGCTCACTTAGGTAATAACCCTGCATGTGAGATTAGAACTTTAGTAAAAATAATAATAATAATAATTTGTTTGTATACTAAATACCTGGAAAATTATAGTAAAACTTAAATTCTATATTTATAGTAAAATAGGATACGTTTAACAGAAGATGATAAAAATATAAGAGATTATTTTTGAAGGGCTGTAAATTGAGGTTACTAGTAACATATAATCTATTAACAACTTCACTTAATAATAATCCATACATCAGAGCCATAAGAACCGTTATATTTTAGTGAAATTAATTGTGTGGCATAATTATACTTAATTTCACAAATTTGATTCAATAATATTATGTATTGATTGTCTGTTGAGAGATAGGGTGTATTGTTTGAGTTGATTTTTAAACGAATTTTGCGATGTTAAGGATTTTAATAGTACAGGTAGAGTGTTGTATAGTTTAGGGCCAAGGTAAGTATAACTCTTTTGTCCAACAGTTCTTCTCATATATGGGACAACGAAATTATTATGTCTTGTATTGTAATGGTGGTTGGGTTGTGTCTTTTAACTATATAATTTGTGATTAGAGATATTAGTCTATAATTATTTATGTTTGTTCTATCACCGGTTTTATAAATAGGGAGGACTATAGAAGACTTGAAAGCAGAAGGGTAGTGTCCAGAATCCATACACTTATTTATAATGTGAGCTAATGGAAGAGATATTAGATGTGCAACCACTTTCAGAGTTTCTGCCTTCAATTCATCCACGCCTACAGCTTTTTTGTTTTTTAGTGTTTAAATAATATTTTCCACTTAAGTGGGGTTAGTGTTGCCTAAAAAGAAAGAATTTAAATGTTGAGTTTTTTCCGGTTTAAAATTAGGGTCTCTTTTTATTTTATTTGCCAATTTCTTTCCTGTCGTTAGAAAGCTATCATTAAATGCATTTGACATTATCTTAGGATCCTCAATTTTTTTTCCGCTATCAGTAAAAATACTTTTTATATTATTTTCATTGTGGTTTGTTTTAGTTTGTTGATTACAAATTTCTTTTACATTTTTCCATAGATTCTTTGTGCATTGTTTGTTCTGATTTATTTTATTTTTATAATAGTTTACTTTTGTCATTTTTATTAGGCTATTTACTTTATTTCTATATATTTTGTAGTTGGCTTTTAATTGGATATTGTTAGGTTCTTTGAGTGTCTGTTTATACATTTTATCTCTTGTGTCAATGGATTTAAGTAATCCATTTGTTATCCATGACTTTCTTTTCTTATTTTTTATTTTTTTATATACTGTACATTTTGTAACATTATTTTTTACTATTTCCACAAATATATTTGTTGCCGATTCGAGGTCTTCATTAAGCAGGATCGATTCCCATGTTTCTGTACTAAGGTTTTCTGTAAGTTTTTTGTGATTAACGTACTTAACTATATTGTATTTTTCTGTATTATTTACTGCTTTATTTTTAGATATTATTTATGCTAATGTCATGAAGTGATCAGTAACATTTGTCTCTATTATTAACGGTAAAATATATTCTATGCCTAACCTGGTTTTAATAAACATATGATCTATGCATGATTTTGATGATTCGGTAATTCGCGTATGTTCATTAATAATTGAAACAAAGCCAAATGCATACAGTAAATTTAAGTATGATATGGCCTCATCTTTAATTGCTTCATCATTGTTACTAATTATGTTTATGTTTATGTCTCCAAGGAATAAGGTGTAATCAGCATTTTCATGGTTTGTCTCTAAGTATGTTTTTAATTCCCCAATAAATTGGTAGGGACAACTGGAAAGTGACCTATATACTGCCGTTATGATGTATTTTTTAATATCTCGCAAATCGGTACAATTTCTAAACAATCACATAAAATCACATAAAATAGAAAACCAAGTAAAAAACCACCGCACTCATCAAACATGAAAATATATTAATTACTGCAAAATCGTAGACAACTTCCAAAAATTGCACGAAAGTCGATCAACTAATTTTCAACTTGACCTAATAAACATCATCACACATTTGTAATGGTAAAACATTATTTTTACCTTCGGACAATAAATAGGCTGTGCATAATTTTAACAAACCTCGGTATAGCTGAGTAAAATGTTATACAAATGGATGCGGCAACGCCCCACTGTCACCTTAACTCGTTATACTTTCATTCCACGCCCCTTCATCACTTTTATTTTTACACTAATAACAATATTTACCATCCGGCGCGAGCACTTGCTCAGCAAACTCACACACAATTAATGTCTAAGAATTACAAAGTTATTAATGAAACGGACATTTCAAGGACAAGGATTCTTACCATAAATTACAAATACGTCGATGTTCTCACATTTTTTTTTAAATTCACTCAACGTAGATAGATATATTATAATTTGCGGAAAGATCACTTTGTTTATTTATTTTTTGTTATGATACACCTGTATAACGCGTGGTATTTTTATTGTTTTCACCTTATTGATTATTGACTAATTATAATATTTAATGTTGCTTGTTAAAAACACTAATCAACTTAGAGTTTGCGTCAGAGAGAGCTCTCAGTTAACACTGACGATTTTAAAATGTATTCGCGTTTTGCCCATACAATCAAGGTTAAGGTTTCTTCACTGACCTGTTGTTTTAAAACAAAAAAATAGCAGAAGACACGGGGCCTTCCCAGATGATATCACTTAATGTGGAATTAATGGGTCCCATGGCAATTTTGTTTTACATTTTTTTTTTGCAGAAATATTTCAACATGTGGTGATTTTTTTTAATGTGTTGTTAGGAAAAGCCAAATAACAGAAATCATTTTATTAACATATAATAATAAATTTTTCGTTAAAATTTTAAGTCACCCTGTATAATATATTCATAAATGCTCATTCAGCCATAAGATAAAATTCTAAAATTTATTTACTGCGTTACACCAAAAATCGTTTTTTCTGCAAAAATGGGGCTAACCGAAAATTTAAAAAACAATTTCGGCAACTACGCCCTTTGACCCATTATCTAAAAAATCTGTAGAAATATTTAGGCAAACTTTTATTTAGCAACGTTTCTTTAATTGAAGAGCTAAGTAGATAAAGGTGTTATGTCACAAAAACACGTTATTGAGTAATTTAACTCGAAAGTTTTTAGGCGAGAACTTTTTTGTTATAACGACTATATAGCTTGCATTTTGCGATGATATTGACATTTGATGTACTTTTCAGAGACAAATAACTAAAGTTGTCAGTTGTCATTATTTTCGAAAATTTAAAAAAATTAATGTACATAACACCTTTATCCGTTCATAAGTTTCTCTGGAATGAATAAGGAATTAGTGAATAAAAGTGTTAAGAAATTAAACATATTTTATTATTATTAAAACATTGTACAATTTTTAGGTAGTTCTACGATTTTGAGCCACAGTTTGGTCATTTCCAAGTATGTTGTGATAATACCGCCTTACCATTCATTTATGAACGGTAATTGTTCTTTAATATTGGCCAGTTTTCCCACACTTAGACTGCCCTTGTTTTCATTAAACACCGTTAGAGCAATACCGTCGGAATTTATCTTATGCATATTCCTTTTCTTTAAATTATCGACTTTGTAAAATGGAGTAATTTCATCTAGTGGTGTAATAGTAGCACCCATAGGTGCCATTTTATACCGTCGCGAAAATAAACCTTTTCATTGTTCAAGTTTTTCTTCCTTCCATCAATATCCTTGAAATGATTCTTCATATCTATGACAACGTCGTCTTTGAGAGTTCTTAAAATTTCTCGATACTGGTCCGGAACGTAGATGTTTTGATGTTTCCTTAAAATTTTCTCGACTCTGCCAAAGTCTCTGTCTGAACCTAAATATGAATGTCCCACCTCCGAAAATTTATGGTCGATAACTTTAAATTCTCTCTTTAAAATCAACAACTGGTAAAGTGTAATGATATTGAAGTTTTTATTTTGTCCACCACAGGAGTCGGGCCATATTATAATATGATCGATCTTTTCTTGGAAATATTCATTGTAAATATGTGAAAAGGTATGTAAGCAACTAGCAATTTCTAGGCTTTCACGGCTAGCCATATCTTCAGTCCATGTGAAAAAGAACGTTGTTTTTTTTTCAGTATTCCTCAATGTATGTATGCTAAGGTTGTTAAACCACATTTGACGAAGGTAAAATGCTTTCAATGTACTTAATTTTGGCAGCGGCATGGTTTGCTGAAGATCTAAAGTAAGAAAGCAAATCGTTCTATCTACTGTAACTTTTGCTCCGTCACGCTTTTGTTGTTCGAAAGCTGGTTGGTAATTTTCTCCGTATTCTTTAGTATTATTTCCAGCATCACATTTGGGAAAAAATGCGAGTCATTTCATGATCTCAATTAAACAATTTTGAATACCATGGACGTAATTTCAGCATTTTTATTGGGTAGGCAGGGATTTTTCACAGATAACCCAATAGATGTAAGCATAGCGAACCCTGTAATTCTTAAACGATAACCTTACAAACCCAAATGACCTTTGACTTGATTGGCGTAATTAACATACTTATTATTTTTTCCGCAAGAATTTCGGAATTCGCCAGATTTGCCTTAAACAATTTAATGCTCTTTCAAAATATTGGGTGGACAGAAGTCATACCAGATATCAGTTTTGCTCTTGTCATAAAAATTTCTACGGTCCAGCCCTCTTCTACTTGTCAGCATAAAAATGTTTGTACAAAAATCAACACCGCAAAGCGTCACTTTCCAGTATTTCTGATTTACAGACTAATTTGCTAGAATACTTTGGTAAATTCGTATTTTATTATTGCATTTTATATTGATAATGTTTTGTATTTAAAACATTATTAAAACTTGCCTGGGAAGGAATTGCCACTATGTGACTGATTTCTGCTGAATTGCCAAGAGGTATAAATGTGTTTACAGCAATTAGATACTCAAGTACCATCTCGACTCTTGTACCATCTCATACCAATTCGAAATTGAACGAAATGAATATATGGATTAAAACACTATAAGCACTATTTCCAAATATCAGCCAATTTATAAACATCTTACATGATTCATGAAATCGTTTATTCATTGCCATTTGTAATATCAGTTTACTACGACTGGCCATTTTCACTATAATAGTAAGAAACACTTAACACAACTTGTCACATTAATGTCCATATAACATAACTTTAAAAGCAAAGTATTTTGGATTAAAACAATTTAATATCGCACAGTAATGGATAAAGGTGGTATGTGATCATGACACCTTCATCCATTAAATTATATAAAAACCATATGTACATAACACCTTTATCAAACATTAAAACGCATTTAGGAAAGGTTTATTATCCCAAAAACTTATTGAAATGATAGATTATAAGTTAAAATAGTTGTCTGTGTAGAAATCTCAAAATTTTCAAAAATGTCACATAACACCTTTATCCACTTAGCTCTTCAATTATTTGTTTAGAGGCCCAACCTGCATATTTTTTCCACTAAAGGTGAAGGTAGGTCTTCTTCTTTGACAATATTGTCAAGAACATCAATATTTGGAATGTCCAAGTATTGGTGTTCTTATATCGTCTCTTAATTTATTATTTTTTAGAGTGACCAACCAGTATATTTTTCTCTAAAAGCATAGCAGGTTTATTCCTCCCAATAAAGCCAAATATTATTTTTCACAGTTTGATAGTTTTTTAGATATAGCGCCAACAGTCAGACAGACAGACGGACGGACGGACGGACATACTGCAATCTACATAATCTGAAACGTGAAAATCCGAAGGAATATCGGAAAGTGATTTTTTCATAATTAAAATACTTCACTTCGGTAAGCGAGGGAAGTAAAAAAGCTGTAAAGTATTTACCCAAAACTCCGTTTACTATTTGGAACCAGGTTTTTTCTTTGACAATAGCATCAACTACCTGTCAAATAATATTTTTCTTCGTCAAATAATTTTTTAAACATAGTGCCAACAGATAAGCATACGACAGACCTACAAAGAGTCATTTTTACACGATTACAATGCTGCCCTCCTTAGTAAAAGCCTCCTATCTGACGTTCAAAGATAATAATGATGCAACTAGGACCCTACGATTTGTAAATGTACTGTTATGTGCACTTAGAACCAACAAGATAATACCTAATATATATAACTAATAATCTTTTCTTATTATATACGAGGGGCACCACTTGGGACCTTGGATTTGACATTAAAGGTCGTTTTCAAGGCCATTTGAAGGTCAACTTTTGTTTTTTAAATAGGAACCCCCATTTTGACCCCAGATTCTGAAAGAGCGAAAAATTTGGCATTAGAGTTGTAAGGGGTCAAATTGATTCTCGGGTCTGGTGACTGAAGGTAGGCAATGGTGATCGTGATAGATTTTAAGGTCAAATCGAGGTCATTTCATGATCGACTTAGGCAACATTTGATAAACGAAAGATGACCTTCAAACAATCTTGAACAATCTTGAAAATGATCTTCAAGATCAAATCCAAGATCACCAAGTGGTGTCCCCGCTACGATCAATTTGACCTTTTACAATTCTAATGCAAAATTTTTCGCTCTTTCAGAATCCGGGGTCCAAATAGGGCTTCCTATTTAAAAAACGAAAGATGACCTTCAAATTACCTTGAAAGTTGCCTTCAAGGTCTAATCCAAGGTCACTAAATGGTGCCTCCCGATGACCTCAACAACTATAATAGAAGCCATTTTCCTCATATCTCCCAATCCTAACGAGTTATTCAGGCGTATCCATACTTTTGGGACACTATACGCCAAGAAACCCCAAAATATATACTTTCTAAATTTGTTTATAGCTTATCTTAATATGAAGAAAATTTGTAAAATCGCAAAAGTACATCCAGTATATAGCATTTATCAGATTTTTCTAATTTTCTTTAAGTGTCTATCCTATAGTTTAGAGTAGAACGATGTTCTTTTTCTATTGTTTTGTCATAGACATCAAAAGGTGCCTCTACACAAATTAAAGGCATTCCCCAAAGTTGGTCAACTTATCTTAATACCTTCAAGTTCTTCAGATTTCATATTTGTTCACGTTTATTGCAGGAGACGCAGACTTTCAAAAAAAAGCCTCAGAATGTTTAACTAAAAGTTTCTCATATGACATCATAATTGAATTGTTAAATCAAGGAGAAACTATAAATAAAGAATTAAGTGAGGCCGTACTCAACAGGCAACGGCGCCAGGTGACGTGGTGCTATCAGAATTGCCATACAGCAAGTGAAGGCCAACTAGAATAATGCATGGATCACAACAGTCTATCAGGACATTGAGAATAAGAGGAGAAAAAAATTTGGTAGTCGATTAGATTTCATAATGCCCCTACCACTTTCCTGTTTTTTTCAACGGTTTCACTTACGCGGCGACAATATTGTACAATTCTATAAAATCTAACATGTGTTTAAGCTTTTATGCCGTTCGTCGTCCAATGAAGCAAATGCTAATTCATTGCCATTAGAAGCAACTTTATGTATATAATTACTAGCTGACCCAGCAAACGTTGTTTTGCCATATAAATTATAAATTTTTGTCCAAAAAATAAAAAGAAAATTTCTGGATAGGGCCACCCTTATCACCTAGGGGCATAAAGAATAGCCTACGACCTATTCTCAGACCTACCAAATATACACCAAAAATTTCATAAAAATCGGTCCAGCCGTTTCGGAGGAGTTCAATAACAAACACTGTGACACGAGATTTTTATATATTAGATTTTTTTATAAAATCTTCATATGTCAGTTAATTGTAATTTATCAGCGTTTATATAACTTTGTTTTACTACATACGAGTAGGTGAAGCATAATAAATGACCTCTTGTCTATTTAAGAGAACCTCAAGGTTCAAACCTCCGACTATTTCTAAATTGTATCTTTATACACGATTTTACGCAGTTTAATCGCTTATGTTCGTTTTTTTGAATTTAAGGGCTTAGTTTATGAATTGATACAAATTCAATGAAATTATTTATTAAGTTTTACTTACCATATTCAATGAGCATATGGTTGGAATAGGTATTGAAAATTCGTGGCATATCGGCGAAGTAGAACTTATATTCTGTTAGGATTATATTTACAGCATTCACAGCTAGAATAGAAATGGCCAAATAGAGTAGAATTTCTTGACGTTTCGGCGACAGTACACTGATGCATGCTATCATCCCTCCACCTATGCCGATTATAATATTCTGAAACAAAAAAAGAGTCTAAGTATTGTTCTTTAAAATGTGATGGATTTAATTTCAAACGTACAGATCTAACATTTATTATGAGTATGATATTGGAGTTTCATTTAGAACGTCGAGGTATACACACGCATGTTTAAAACTTCGAGTTAAGTTGGCTAAGTGTTAAGTATTAAATGATATATTTCTAAAAACTTTGGTAAAGTAATCGTAACGACAGCATTTTTATAAGAATACGGCTATAAATAGTATAAATTTTAATTAGTGCCGAAATTAACAGGAAAAACGAAACATACAAAGAATTTAGTACATACATCAGATAGAAGAATGAAAAACGCAAGTGCCTGTACCCCACTGGGGCCATAAAAAGGGAGTCGGAGCTGGGATTTACGGGATAAGATCGAAAACAAAAGTCCCGGTAAGTCTAGGAATACACGCCACAATATTTCAGGCTGAAGTGGCCGCTATTCAGTGGTGTGTAAAGGAAATAATGTGGCAAGGAACTGTAAACCAGTCAACTGCCATTTTTTCCGACAGCCAAGCAGCGCTAAAGGCACTCGACTCCATGCAGGTCGATTCAAGATTAGTATGAGATTGTATAAATGCCCTTACGGACCTAGGAAGTCAGAACAAAGTGACCATGGCATGGATACCACGACACGAGGGACATAGGGAAAATGAGAAGGCCGATGAACTGGCCCGGGAAGGCGCATCTAAGGCCCTAGTAGAACCCGAACCCTTGTGGAGTGGTGGAAGCATCTCCCACGACAGAGACAGGCCAAAAAGTTTATTAAAGAACGATCATTCAAATTCACAGAAGACCTACTACGCCAAAATAGAAAGGTATAGCGTTATCGCTATAAATAAAATTAAAATCGAAGTTAATATGCGTATATTTGTTTTTAATACATGTTCATATTTTATGTGATTTTGGTATTTTTAAGTATATTGATATTATATTTTTATATCGAATGTTTTTTTTTTCTTAGCGACTCCATAGAAACTTCTCGCTTTTGGAACTTCTCAATTTCCAGTGAGTGAGTCGCTATAGTCGCTATATACATCCCCTCGTTAAAAAAGAAAATAGTCAATCAATCAACGTGTCGATTGCAAAACGTACTTTTTTAATCGGGGTAGGCAAAGTGTCACATCTGTCAACTAATACAAAAGCCGGTTTAACCCTATCAATATTGACAGTTATGACTTTGTCTCCTTTCTTAAAGGTAAATAACTTATCTGAACGAGATAAAACTTTAAACGGTCCTTCATATAAAGGAGTAAATGAACGTTTTAAACGTTCAATGCGAACGAAAATAAAATCGCAAGAGGCAAGATCTGAACTAACAAAAGTTTTGTAATTGCCATGCGAAGTTGGAGGAACAAATTTTAAATTATTAAAATAAATGCGTAATTTGTCAATGAAATAAGGAATATCTGGGGAATTATACGATTCAACGAAAAATTCGCTAGGTAAACGAAGGGTTTGACCATATATGAGTTCAGCAGGTGAACATTGCAGATCTTCCTTGGGAGTTGTCCTAAATGCTAATAAAATGATGGGTAATTCATCTGTCCAATGTGATGTATTGGCTCTAGCTTTAAATGAGCGATGAAATCTTTCAATTAAAGAGTTGCCCTGGGGGGGATATGCAGTTGTACGTATTCTATGAAAACCTAAAAACTTTGCAAATTCATTAAATAATCTTGACTCGAATTGTACTCCTTGATCAGTCGTTACTGACAAGGGAACGCCGAATCGACAAACAAAGTTTTGAAATAAAGTACGCGCAACTGTTTCTGCTGTGATGTCGCGAAGAGGGTACGCTTCCGGCCACCCAGTGAATCGTTCAATCACCGTAAGAATGTAAGAGTTACCTTTGGATGGAGGTAATGGTCCTACCAAATCTATGTGGATGTGGTCGAATCTGGTTTTCGGGATGGTGAAGTTCCCGAGAGCACTTCGCGTATGTCGACTGACTTTGACAGCTTGACAGTTAATGCACGATTTTGACCATAAATTGCAATCTGTGTTCATTTTCGGCCAAAAATAGTTATTTGAAATCAACAGTCTAGTGGCTTTAATACCAGGATGAGATAAGTTGTGAAAAATATCGAATATCGTTCGTCTGTAAACAGTCTGTAAACAGTGGGACAAAAGGTCTGACTTTTGCACGAGAAACATCACACCAAATAAAATCATTTGAATCTGGAATTTGTATCTTTTTTAAAATGAAATTGGTTTTAGTTAGTGATGATTTATCTGACAATAAATAGTTGAGATTTGAATCTTTCTCCTGAGCTTCACTAAGCAACTTTAGATCAAAGTTAACATTAAGGAAGGGATAATTTTTAAGTTGAAGTGGTAAAATATCTTGTTTTAAGGAAGAAGTGTCGTAAATACGTGACAAGCTGTCAGCTATTACATTATGTTTTCCTTTAACATGTTGTATTTTACAAGAAAATTGAGCTATGTATTCTAAATGACGTATTTGACGAGGAGATCTTTCTGCTTTTGTGAATAAAGCATTGATTAAAGGTTTGTGATCTGTAAAACAATTAAACTTTCGACCTTCAAGTATAAACTTAAAATGTTTAATTGCAGTATATAATGCTAAAAGTTCTTTGTCAAAAACCGAATAATTGGTTTGTGCTGTGGTTAATTTACGGGAAAAGAATGCTAAAGGAGCAAGAAATCCCTTATTATCTTTTTGCTCTAAAACTGCACCCATGGCAAGGTTAGAACAATCGACTGAGAGAGATAAGATAGTATCGTCATTATTGCAAGGATGAGCTAAAACTACTGCATTACTTATTGCGTCTTTGGCTTTCGAAAATCCGTCTAAACATTGATCATGCCAACTATTTATCTTTGTAATTTTATCATGAGATAAACTGTTACAAAGAGAATATAGGGGAAGTAATATTTCAGCAAAATGAGGTATGAAACGATGATAAAAATTCACCATACCTATGAAACGTTGTAGTTGTTTGAGAGTTGTCGGTAAAGGGAAATTATTAATGACTTCGACTCTCTCAGTTGATGGTAAAATACCTGATGAAGAGATGTGATGACCTAAAAAGGTTAAATTGTCAACTCCTAAGATACATTTAGATGGTTTAATGTTAATTCCGTATGTGTCTAATCTCTTGAAAACCTTTTCCAAATGTTCCAAATGTTGTACATCTGATTGACTTGCGATTAATATATCATCCAAATAGACGAAAACGAAAGGTAAATTGACAAGTACTTCATTCATAAAACGTTGGAAAGTTTGACCGGCATTGCGTAGACCAAAAGGCATGCGGGAAAATTCAAACAGTCCGAATGGAGTTGTTATAGCTGTCTTATAAACGTCATTTTCAGCGACAGGTATCTGATGGTACGCTCGCACTAAATCAACCTTGGAGAAAATAGTGCAGCCGTGCAACTGAGAGCTAAAGTCGTGGATATGAGGTAATGGATATCTGTCTGGAATGGTAATCGTATTTAGTTGTCGATAATCTCCACAAGGTCTCCAGTCATTCTTCTCTTTTTTCGCCACTAGATGGAGTGGAGAGGAAACTTGAGAAGATGATGGTTTGCAGATACCTAATTCTACCATGTTATTAAATTCTGTTTGAGCTATTTTAAATTTAAGATTGTCTAATCTACGAGGTCGTGAAAAAGGTAAATGACCTTCAGTAACTATACGATGTACAATAGAATGTTTAATAGGTAAATTGTAATCTGGTGAACTAATTAGATTAGGAAATTGTAAAAGTAATTTGTTATATTTATCTGTCAAAGGAAATAATTTAAGTGTATCTAACCTATAATTGTCTAAAGGACTATTTTTAATAAAACAATTAACTGACAAATTAGTCTTGTTATCAATTATTCGAGCTCCTTTAAGATCGACAACTAAACCAAAATGAGACAAGAAATCTGCTCCGACCATCGGTATGTCAATGTCTGCTATATTGAAAACGAAAGGAAATAATCTACGTAAGTTTAGATTGACTTTTAACAATTTCTTACCGTATGTAAAAATGGTTGAACCGTTAGCCGCGGTTAATATCGTATCGAAATTCTTTTTCAAATCTGTGAAAGCATTGCGTGGCACCACAGATAAATCGGCACCAGTGTCAATTAGGAAGTTCAGGTTGTTAGATCTATCGTAAATAAAAAGTCGACGACGTTTGCTGTTAGAAATGTCAAAATCAGACGTCATAAAATTATCAAACTTCAGTCATCTTTGAGAATTATCAGATTTTTTACAATTCTTACTGAATTTGCACCATTCACCTGCACAACGATAGGCATTGGCACCATAAAGTTGATGGTAGTAACAAATAGTATTGTCTGTACGATCAAATTTATTGGAAACATTATTACGGCTGGGTGAACGATTGCGATTAGTGGTACGAGTTTGTGAATTGCTTCTACTTTTGCAATTGTTGCAGCATGAAGTAGAAGGTTGAGGCTCGAAGGATTGATTGGAAAGTCTGGATTCTAAAGAGTTTAATCGAGAATTAAAAATTTCTTGTTTTTGTAATACTTGATTAATTGAATCATGGAAAGTGATTGAAAATTTTTTGATAGTGGTAGTTAAATCTGATAACGGGGTTGACTCAGAGTCAAGAGGATTTTTGGAGTACGATGCAACCATTGAATTTTGACAGTACTCCCAGATCTGATCCGCAATATCTAGAATCTCTTTTGTGTCTGTTTTCCCTGAAGCTGTAATGGCAATATATACTGTTTGAGGCAAACGTCTTTTCCATAGCTTTATCAATAAATCTTGACTAACCATGCTGAATCCTCCAACCATATTCAGCATGGATCTATAGAAATCTGAAGGTTTCAGATCGCCCATTTGGGAACCTGATAACAGATCATTCAGACGTTTTTCCTCACACGATGATAAACGTGAAATTAAAACTTTCTTTAAATTTATATAGAGATCCGTTTCCGGGGATTAGATATTATATCGTATATATTATCTATCACATCTAATGGCAAATTAGCTATAACCTGATCATACTTTTTCTTGTCATTGACAATTTTTGCAACAGAAAACTGTGATTCGATCTGGGTAAACCAAATTTCTGGTTTTGATTTCCAGAATGGGGGTAGTTTGACAGAGGTGACATAATGGGTTTGAGGAAAATCCTCGTCTGAAGGTTGTCTTTGCATAACTAATCGATTGTGATTGATTGATTGATTGATTACTCTCTTAGATAAAAAGGGAATGTACTTTAACTCACTCACCGACAGATGACAGTACTTGTAATGTACAACTTCAGTTGATTGAATAAGGAAATTACCATAAATTATAGGAAAATCTATTCAAATTTGGAACCTCTATTCAAAATTCATCGGGAAAATTCTTCTCTTCATAAAATGGTCAATTTATAACGGTAGTTGATATATTGAATCTCTTCTTGTATATATTTATCACGTTGGACATAAAATTTTCACTTCTGGCATATATTTATGACGTTGGACATAGGGATTGCAATTTACCGGAAGTTTTAATAAGCGGTAAATCGGTAAATAAAAATATAAATAACCGGTTAACCGGTATTTACCGGTAATTTTTAGAATGAATGATTAGGGTGGCGAAAATGGCAAGTGACTTTTTCCATGTACAAAATTACCTAAATTTAACAAAAAAAAAATTATATACGTATAATCAATAAGTATAATGAACAAACAAAAGGTTTTTTATCAAAAGGAAAAAATATAAATGAAATAAATTTAAATAAATAATTATTCTGTAAATAACAAAAATATCAACTTAAATAACAACAATTATAAACATAAACTCAAATAGGGCATTTACTGAATACCTAATCTAAAGATACAATATTTTTTAAAAATAGTCCGTTAAAAGAGTTAGTTTTTCAAAGCTGTATCTGTTAGTCGTCTGATATTTGTGCTGAAGATGCCCTTCCTCAATCGATACTGGTAGGTCGATAAGTTAATAAGAATTGGTAATAACATACTTCTAAATGTTTTCCACGGATATTTGCGGCAGTGAAATATTTCCTGTCGCAAGATATTGTCAATGTCTCTCTTACTTGTATTTCTTAGGGCTTGGCGTTTTGGTTTTACTTTTTATAATATTATTTATTTATTATTAAAAGTGCTCAGTGTTGGGACAGTCACTCTGTATTTAGTGAATACTAGTCACTGACATAAATAGAAACGTTGAATACATGACATATCGTAAGTTCAGAATTTACCGAAATAACCGGTAAAAAATTCAAATAACCGGTAATTATCGTCATGTGTTTTTTGTCCTGTTAACCGGTTAACCGAATAACCGGCTAACCGGTATTGCAATCCCTAGTTGGACATAAAATTTTCACTTCTGGCATATATTTATCACGTTGGACATAAAATTATCACGTCGGGGTCACCAAATTTATAGCGTTATCGCTATAAATAAAATTAAAATCGAAGTTAATATACGTATATTTGTTTTTAATACATGTTCATATTTTATGTCATTTTGGTATTTTTAAGTATATTGATATTATATTTTTATATCGAATGTTTTTTTTTTCTTAGCGACTCCATGGAAACTTCTCCATTATGGATCGAGTTTTCCTTTTTGTTTCTTAGCGACTCCATGGAAACTTCTCGCTTTTGGAACTTCTCGATTTCCAGTGAGTGAGTCGCTATAGTCGCTATAAAAGGCTATTAAGATAATTGTAGGTCTCCTAAATGGACATTGCAGGCTTAATAGATACATGAGTCTAATGGGCCTGGCAAAGGATGCAACATGCAGATATGTCAAGAGAAAGAGTAAACCTCAGTACATATATTGTACCATTGCGAAGGCCCAACCAGACTGAGGTTCCAACTACTTGGCGAAGAGAAACCAAGAACAGATAGCTATACCAAGGAGCCCTTATCAAGGCTATGGAGTCTGATACAAAAGACAAAGCTGGATAAGGAAAATTACACAATAGATCTACGGGGGTCGCAGAGATCAAGGCCAATCAGCCAGCTCCTTTTTCAAATCTAATCTAATCTAGTATATGAAAAGAAATCTCCTCTGCGAGACATTTTATCAAATATCTCTAGCTCTTCATTCTGTAACACACGAATGCAACTCACTATTAATTCTGTCAGCAAATTAAATGGAACTGATTTCAAGTTGATAATTTATGCTTGCGATTATAGTTTGATTAAATTAAATCAAGAAGGAATTAGGTAACATAACTATATTAATACCAAGTACTTCCTGGAATGTCTGGCCAATATTTATAATTGATGTTACGTAATTTAACCAAACAAGACCCTAATTAATTATTTATTTTCTACTGATAGTTCACTTGCAAAATTAGTTTTGCTCTTGCACCTGTGTCTACAGGAAGAAACTGGAAAATATATAATAAAGCGTAATGATTAGCTTTGCCTTAAGGCAATACACCAGACTGTGGATTGGTTATTTAAATTACATAACCGGTAAGAGTAATTTCTCTTTCATGTTTTATCGTAAAATGCAATTTACAGTACAACTTTTCAGTTGACAATTGAACTTATAAATATAAACAACGCTGATCAAAGGACACAACGGTAAAACTTCAAGATATATTTGTCCTCAGATGGATGATGTTCTATATAGTTGTCACTTTCAGGAGGGCGGTACATCCAACATCAAACGCAATTATAAATAAAAAAAAAATGAATCGCCTTCAAAAAAAGGTCGTTATAAATTATGAAAATAAAATTTCAGTCATTCAGAACTAACCTGTATACATCAGCATAGTTAAACCTAGAAATTATCACACAGTAATGTTTTTAGTTTTAGTGGAAAAGAGTCTCTAGTTATACAAGAATTTTAACCTGAGAAATTGGATACTTGTTAAATCGCTCGCCAAATGTTAATTTATCGTTGATTACCAAGCGTACATTTTTTTGTAATACTTTTTTCTGCAGGACGAATATTTTTAATTGAATTTCAGTTTTTGTCATATTTTGCATCTTAGTTTTATTATTCTTGTTCCGAAAAAAACAACTCACAAGATTTATTTTCATTAGTTGCAAGGTTGTAACTTACAGGGATCTATTTCCACTTTTGACAAAAGTTCAGAACCGGATGGGGTGTTTCCGGCACTTCATCAAGAACGGTCGGAGACACTCATACGTCCTGTTTATCACTTGATGAGAACATGGCTGGCCATGGGGTACATTCCTATATCACGAGAGCACCAGCCTTACATCCTTCCTGCTCAAAGCACTAGAGAGGTTGGTTGAAAGGTTCGTTAAAGATGGGGCACTGGTCTTAGCACCTCTGCACCCTTATACTTACCTTTACACGCTTATCAGGCCGGGAAGTCGGTGGAGAAGGTCCTTTACCCGATCGCTTCCAGGATCGAGAAAGAGACAAGGAACTTGCAGCCCGTGCTTTTCTGTACATCGAGGGAACATTCAAGAACATTCCCTTCGACTCAATATACGCCGCCGCTGCCATCATGGCAAAGCAAATGATAGCTGCTAACGAGGGAACGGCAGCAAGAGTTTCAGTAAGGAGCCTGCTATGGAGCCTAGTTCTCGATGGTCTACTCCAAGAACTTGAGAACGAAGACCATGCACAAGGATATGCAGATGACTTGGCAATTATCATATCAGGAAAATTCCCAAATACGATTAGCGGGCTCTTGCAAAGGGCCTTGCAGATCGTACAGAGATGGTGCAACAACCAGAGCTGAAGACTGAACCGGTAATTTTCGCCAAGTGACGCAGGCTAGACGGTTTTGTCGAACCTGTACTCTACAATACTACTCTAACGATCTCCAGGACGGTGAAATATCTGGGTGGCATCCAGGACTCCAAAATGACCTGGAAAGATCACACAGAGAGAAAAATACAAACAGACACTACAATCCTGTGGGTGTGTAGAAGGACTTTTGTTGGGTTTAGTACCCCAGGGTACTAAACTGCTATGATAAAACTGATAACTTATGCTTTGATTGTTTGGTGGCCTGCCGTAACCAGGCTATACATTCAACAGACGCCAGCACAACTCCAAACACTCGCCTACTCCCACAGCAGCTCTGAAGGTTCTTCTGGACCATGTCCCCTTCACATGGTGATTGGGCCGAGGTTCGGAAAGCGACCTACAGGTTAAGGTATGGTGGTCAGTGGAAGGTCGGAGAACTATTAAGTCACACAAGGGTCCTATTCGACACGATAGGGACTCACTCAATTCTGGAGGCCAAGATTGATAACACAGTACGAGTCTATAGATTAGGTTAATCGTATGTGAGAAGTTCATGCTGTATTTGTGTATATTAATGTGTTGTGTTTTATTCTTTAAATCTAATTTGACAAAGGGAAAACCCACTTAAATAGTCCAGAGGATATCAATAAATTGTGACGAAACGTCAGCTATTTAAAAATGTTGTTTTCCTAACACCTTTCTGGTCTATACCCGTCAACCCTTACTAGCATTAACCCACAGACCGTCAACCACTAATAAGAATTACATTTTATTTTATTTCAGATCAAGTTATCAGTTACTATTTATAAGAACAAAGAATTTATTTTTTAATTGTGTTTTCAAGGTGCCATGCTTACTTTATTACTGTCACAATATTATATTTAATAAAATAAAATACCTAGTTTTACTTCCACATCCAGTGGAAGTATAGTAACGACAAAAAAATTTTAAAAATTTTTATTGTTCAAATAGGCTTAGAATGTCACAAAACGTCGAGATTTTAAGTTTCAGCGAAAAAATTTCTGTCTGTCGGTCTGTAACTTTCTTTTGTGCGCACGTTTACTCTGGAACCGTTTGAGATATTGACTTGAAACTTGGTACACGTAGGTACTTTAACGAGATCTAGAACTAGATTATATTTTCGTCTTGTTCCGTCGAAGGGTTGGGGGGTAAATTGGGGTAAATTTGGGGTAAATAGGTAAATCAAGCAGGTAAGAGTCCATAAAATTGGTATTTCATATATACAAAAGAAGCTAAGGTCTCAAAAAAATTTTTGGCATTAGCCACCCCCACCCCATTATTAAAGGGGATGAAAAAAATGTGATTTAGTGTGTGTACAAGAACCAAAAACCTCGAAATATTTTTTTATTTCATCCACCCCCACTACCACCCCCACTACCACCCCCTATCACCACCCCCACCCCACTACCTATGTGGGGTATCGTTTTATGGGTTTTTGGGGTAGAGGATTTCAAATATTATATTATTAAAGTTCTATAAACAATTATTTCCACATATAGTCCAGTCAATGAAAGAGTTGTAGAGAACATTTTGGAGGGGAGAATTTTTCTCTTCAGGAATGTGTTGGGGGTAGTCAGGAGGTAAACATACTAAAAGTCCCCGCCCCCAGCCCCGCCGCTTCAGTATTAGAGGGGGGTGGAAAGGTTCCTTTTTTCGATTCTTCGCTTATAACTCGGAAACGATGCGTCGTAAGAAAAAAGGTAATCTATACAAAATTAAAAGTAATTAAATTTCCCACAAGAATGTTTATATTCATTTTCTTCCTATGTGTTATATTTTACGAGATATTCGCCAACGAAAATCGATAAGTAATAAAAAAAATCAATTGTGTATCTTGAATATTTCTATCAAAGCGGTTTACCGTGGTCTGCTAATAAATCACAGTCACAAAACAATCTTTATTTTACAACACTCGACGTATTTACTAACGTAATATTTTGTCGAAGTCTAGACATTTCCTTAAATATACAGTGTGACTCACTTAAAATGAAGATACCCTTATAACTTTTTCATTTTGTTTCCGATTTGAATCAAATTTTACTCAAGTATAGAACAAATTACGATTTACTTATGACTAGAAAATCATTCACCTGCAAAGTGGCAAAGTGGCAAAGCTACCTGCAGTACCAAAATATGAGGAAAAAGATTAAAAATCATATTGATTTTTAATCTTATGAACGACGAATTTTACGTAACCACCACAAATTGCGGAAACTGAGGACCCCCTTTGCCAGATGAGCTTATGTATGAGATATCCCCCATCAATAATCAAATCAAATTTTGGTGTATGTACGTTTGTGGCGCCGATTGGATGCATTTTTTAGAATTTCTAACATTCAAAATGTTTTATTTTTTTCAGCATATTTTGGTACCGCAGGTGGCTTTGCCTTTATAGCAGGTGAATGATTTTCTGGTCATAAGTAGATCCTAATTTGTTCTATACTTGAGTAAAATTTGATTCAAATCGGAAACAAAATGAAAAAGTTATAAGAGTATCTTCATTTTAAGTGAGTCGCACTGTATATTTAAGGAAATGTCTAGACTTCGACAAAATATTACGTTAGTAAATACGTCGAGTGTTGTAAAATAAAGATTGTTTTGTGACTGTGATTTATTAGCAGACCACGGTAAATCGCTTTAATAGAAATATTCAAAGTACACAATTGATTTTTTTTTATTAATTTTCGATTTTCACTGGCGAATATCTCGTAAAATATAACACATAGGAAGAAAATGAATATAAACGTTCCTGTGGGAAATTTAATTACGTTTAATTTTGAATAGATTATCTTTTCCCATACGACGCATCGTTTCCGAGTTATAAGCGAAGAATCGAAAAAAGGAACCTTTCCACCCCCCTCCCCCCTGAAGCGGCGGGGCTAGGGGCGGGGACTTTTAGTATGTTTACCTCCTGACTACCCCCAACACATCCCTGAAGAGAAAAATTCTCCCCTCCAAAATGTTCTCTACAATCCCCTTTTGGGCATTCATTGATTGGACTAATACAAAATTTTTTCGTTGTGAGTGACTTGGATAGAAAATCTTGATGTGGAAGTAGTGATTCCTTGGGCAGCGGTTTTATCTTTTATTTTCAAACTGTTCACGAAAGAATATACATTAAAATAATTGCATGCATATAAAGATGTAATAGATAGAGCAATAGAAAAAAAAACCTTTTTCTTGAGAAAGTGCGACAAGAAATTGTTGAGATATTTTCCTAGTTTACATGGATACAAAATTAGTCATTACATATATTAGTTCATGCCAAAGTTGCGATACGATGATGATAGTCGCGCAGTCCCTACCTGCCTCGAACTACCCTTAAATGCAAAAAACCACCCCTTTTCCCGATTTCTCGTTGTCAGGCATGCGAGGACTTGTTGAATCGGTTTTATCGTTGAGGAAACTCAATATGTCCTGTAAAATGTCGCAACCAGACATCCTAAAGACCGGGGGTTGAAACCACCCCCTCTCTCAATACCGAAACATGCAAAAAACATCCAAACGTGCTGAATAGTATATTGTGTATCTAGGTGTGAAAGCGATACATTCCCGGACGACGATGCAATTGGCAAGCATCGAAGTCTGGGAATGTGCTTTCACACCGAAGTACACATACTATTTTTTCTGAAATCACAATAAATACTATTTTAAACGTATAAAAATCCAAAAAAATATAAACATTTAAAAGAAAAATTCTGAAATCACAATCAATACTATTTTAAACGTATAAAAATTAAAAATATTAACATATTAAAATATATATAAAAAACAGTACGGGAATGTTACTTCCCGGCCTAGGCCGGGAAGTAACATTCCCGTACGGCTTTGTTGATCTTTGCTTGGCAACGGATCTTTTCCGGTCTGTTTTCTGATAAGTTTCCTAGCAACGGACTAAAATACTGGAATTGTGCATTTTTCGCTCTAAAATCACGCCGAAAATGTAGACATTCCCGATAGATTTCAGAAAAAATTCTTTTCCACACGTTTTCAAGGGCGGGGAACACGATGCTGATATTATTTAGCCTCCTATCCCTAACCAACTGCCCTTAAATGCATAAAACCACCCCTTTTTACCATTTTTCGTTTTCAAGCATGCGAGGATCGTTTTTTTTCGAGGAAACTCAATATATCCTGTAAAATTTCGCAACCAGACATTCGAACGACCCCCTCCCTTAATACCGAAACATGCAAAAAACATCCAAACGTGCTGAAAATTGTTTTCAAGGCTGGGGAATACGATGCTGAAATTATTTAGGGATGGTTTTATACATTTAAGGGTAGTTGGTTAGGAGTAAGAGGCCAAATAATATCAGAATTGTATTCCCCACCCTTGAGAGCATGTGGAAATAGTATATTGTGTATTTAGGTGTGAAAGCAACACTTCGATGCTTGTTGGCCTCGGCTAGCGCCTCGGCCAACAATTTGCATCGTCGTCCGGGAATGTGCTTTGACACCGAAGTACACATACTATTTTTTCTGAAATCACAATCAATATTATTATAAATTAAGGAATTTGTATTAATACATAACATTTCTTCATTACAATCTAACTGCTTACTAATAAATGCAATTTTAATGTTAGTTGGTTTGTCTGCGTGTATTTATTTACTGTCTAAAATGTACATAAAAACCCGTACGGGAATGTTACTTTCCCGGCCTAGGCCGGGAAAGTAACATTCCCGTACGGTTTTGTTGATCGTTGCTTGGCAACGGATCTTTTCCGGTCTGTTTTCTTCTAGTTTCCTAGCAATGGACTAAAATACTGGAATTGTGCATTTTTCGATCTGAAATCGCGCCGAAAATGTAGACATTGCTGATCGATTTCAGAAAAACAATTTTCAGCACGTTTGGATGTTTTTTGCACGTTTCGGTATTGAGGGAGGGGGTGGTTTCAACCCCGTGAGTCGCTAGGATGTCTGATTGCGAAATTTTATAGGACATATTGACTTTTCTCAAAAAAAAAAACCCGATCCAACAAGTCCTCGCATGCCTGACAACGAAAAATCATCGAAAAATCATCTTACATTTTAGGGTAGTTCGAGGGGGTAGGGACCGCGCGACTATCACCATCGTGTTGGCCGTCATCGAAAACGGGGGGGTAGTCATGTTTGGTCGCTACCCCTGCACTTTTGGGGTTTTACACTTTTTTGCAAGTTGCGTATGGACTAATATCAGTCATAACTAATGAATAAATCGAGACTAAGACTAATTAGTCATCAATCGGAATATCTACTACTAACGACTAACCAATCATCAATCGAAATATGCACGACTAATGACTAACCCAGGGCCGGCTATAGCGTTGCAGCGCTACAGCCGGCGCCCCTCCCCTTGGGAGGGGCGCGACCGAAAAAATTTTTTGTTCTGACTTGACCAGAAAACGGGGCTCTATAGCACTATAAGCTATAATAGTAAATATAAAAATGAGGTTTCAAAGATTTATATTCAATTTCAAAAATATATAATTTAATAATAATTTTGTTATTGTTATTTTTAAAACCATAGTTATGATATACATATACAGGGTCCGCACCTTAAAACTCCCCAGACTCGTAACTTCCTTATTTTTTAAGCTACGACCATGTTCGTAGATATTTTTAAGGCCTTTAAATATGCATACAGAGTGATTTTAAAAAAATGTTTTTGAAAAAATTGTTAAGAAAGGAAACTTAATTTCTTTGAATATTTTTTTACCTCACCTTGTACATGAAACGTGTTAATGTTTTCTTATAAAGGTTTTAATTAGCTTCAATTTATGTTATTAAAAAAAAAATTTAAATAAAAATTTTGCAATTTCCTATCATTTTTAGTACATTTTAATAAAGTTTGTTTTTAAAAATATGTATTTCTTTTGTTTCTTGTTGCTGTTACGTTGAGGATTGTTTGTGATATGTCTTTTACAAATAAAGTATAAAATTATTATTTACATTTTTTCAGTTATTTTAAAAAAAATCAGTTTGGAATCGGAAGGAGTGTTTTTAATTTCTTTCTCTAAAACCAAAAAGAATTTCGAATATGACGTAATAACATAAATTGAAGCTAATTAAAACCTTTATAAGAAAACATTAACACAGTTCATGTACAGGGTGAGGAAAAAAATATTCAAGGAAATTAATTTTTTTTCGTAATAATTTTTTCAAAATTTTTTTTTTAAAATCACTGTATGCATATTTAAAGGCCTTAAAAATATCTACAATTTGATGTGCCGAACATGGTCTTAGCTTAAAAAATAAGGAAGTTACGAGTCTGGGGAGCTTTAAGTGGCGGATCCTGTATACACATATATGTAAAAGTGAAAAGTTGATTTCTCTTTTGCAAGGGGGAAGTATATGTAGAGTACTCACTTGTATGTATGTGTGTATATGTATATCACAACTATGTTATAAGAAATAACAAAATTATTATTAAATTATATATTTTTGAAATTCGCACGAAGGCGCTTGAGGAATTAAAGCCGGCCCTGGACTAACCAGTTAGTCATTAGTCATGACTAATCATGACTAATATATGACTGATTAGTCATTAGTCGATTAAAAAATGCTCATCTTTGGTAAATACTGGGCCATTTATATTTGCCGAGACGTCTGGCCTCTTAATAGAATTTAAGCACAAAGGTATAAACTATTATTCATAACATGAATAATGAAAATAAATTACAGTAATATTACAAGTAACTTGTTATTTGCCGTAGAAACTATATTTTCTTTCCAAACACAAATATCCCATTCGCGTATGTATTCTTCAAATAGTTGGCAAATAATGACGTAATAAAATTTTAAAATAATTACATACATATAAAGATGTAATACTTGATTCGTGATAATCCTACATAAAAATGACTTTCTCAGGAATCATCCATTGACTATTGAATTATTCACATTATAGACTCGTATTATCAGATATACTTTTGCAATAAAAATGCCACATAACCACGTATAAGTCTGCATGTAAACATATTTTGATAGTTCATGTAATAAATTATGTTACCACTATTTTTATAAGATGATGGGCAGGCAGAGGAAAAAAGCTCGTGTGCAGGTAATACTGATGAGATCTCTTAGACATCTTAGATTGTCTTAGACAGTGTAACATTTTTTTAAATGATGGTCAGGTTTTAAACGAGAAAAAGAGTTTTGAGGTCTGGTTTTTTAAGTAATTCTACAGTTTTATTTCATTTAGAGACAATAAAATACCAATCTCACTGATAGTAAGTAGACAATAACAAGCTGTTATAGCGGCGAACAACGCAAATACTATTTAATAACGAAAAAAACAGTAAATCAGGCAAAATCGATTAGGTTATGACGCTTCTTCTTAGTTGCGTGGCAATAATTATTATTGCAATCAGAAATTAAAATAAGTAAAACTTATACAAATTGACAATTGAACATTCCTTTGTCAGTTGCTTGAGTCAAGGTACTCCCAATAAACAAATTTGTTTTATAATTATGATTTCTACAACAATTTTGTTTTATTGCTATTTTATTACATTTATAAAATTGCAATAAAACAAAATAGTTGTATAAAGTTCAAATTGTGCTTGTTGAGAAAGAGCTTTCTCATGTAACAGTGGATTTTTATTGGCAATTTCATAATTTTTTTTTCTTTCGGGAAAAATCCACAAATAGGTATTTTTTCACGAAATTTGGTACAATCCCATTTGAGAGGTTGTCGAATTCAGATTTGAAATAAAGCTAATAAGATTTCATCATTTTCCAACCACAAAAACAAAAGCAGTAGGTCGACCTTCTATGTTTTATTAAATTTAATGTATAACAAAAATTCACTTTTCAGTTTAAAAAAAACTATCTAAATTGAACCTAAAATAAACTTTTTATGGGGATGATTCAAAGCAAAATGGCGAATCGCTCGCGAAAATAATTTCGTTGGCCATGATATTAACAACAGGACACAGTTGTTATCTGATTTTGTATTTTTCTTTTTCAGAAGGAAAATATTTTATCGGTCGATATTAATTGGGGTAATAGAAATAACATTTATATTTTTAAAATAAGTAAATATTCGTCTTCAAGTCATCCTGATAATAAATTTGTGATTGGTTTAGGCCTTTAGACATATAGCAATAACTATAGACTCAACTCAAGATACCGTGTGTGTAGTCGCGGGCTAGGCATGGAGAGAAGAATTACAACATCGCGCGTGCCAGCTGGCTGAAATGAAATAAGAGAGCTGGAATGCTCCATCGACGGACGAATTTACGGCTGACGGTGTTGTCAAATCTCTCGCGCTACGTGAATGTACATGCCTAATGGGAAATTACACGCACGGTATAAGCTCTGATATGAAATTTGAAAACTTCATCTTATTTTTTTTTTGGCATCGTTAAATTTAAAGTAACTTTACTTAACCAAAGTGGCAAAGTGGGTAATTTATTTGGTAACATTAACAATTTAAAAAAATGAATGTTTTGTGATAATTTTATTAAACAAATTAATAAATTATCTACTTTGTTTAGTTAACTTTGCAAAACTGATTTAATGTTAGTCCCAAAAAAACTAGATAATTTAAATCAAATCTCATATCTGAACTTCCATCGACATTAGGAACAATTTTTCGTATTAGACTTTAAACGTTTACTTTAATTTCGATTACTGGTATTTTACTCTTAAAAAAATTTAAAGTTTTCTTATTTTTTAACCACCCAGTGAAAGTACAGTAATGCAAAAAAATTGTTCAAATAGGCTTAGAATGTCATAAAACGTCGAGATTTTAAGTTTGAGCAAAAAAAATTCTAGTCGGTCTGTCTGTAACTTTTTTGTGGTCACGTTTACTTTGGAACCGTTTAAGATATTCACTTGAAATTTGGTATACGTATGTATTTTAACGAGATCTGGAACTAGATTATATTTTGATCTTATTTCGTTAAAGGGTTGGGGGATAAATTGGGGTAAATGGGGGTAAATAGGTAAATCAAGCAATAAGAGTCCGTAAAATTGGTATTTAGTATATATCAAAGAAGTTAAGAACTCAAAAATTTGTTGGCAATAGCCACCGCCATTACTATCCCCCACCCTATTATTAAAGGGGGGTAAAAATAATAAAATTGTAATTTATCGTGTATCTTAAGGCCTTATTTTTTTTTACTTCATCCACAATCACTACCGCCACCATTGTCATTCGAGTCCTATGAACAAACGAACATCAACGTGCCTGCCTTTCAAGATTATTTTAGCTAAATTGACAGCAGTGTTTCAAGGGCAGATGAGAAGATAGCGTCAGAGACGCATCATCGCGTGTGTGTCTAGCTCCTACGATTTCAAATTAGAATACCGTGCAACCTGTACGGAGTTTATAAATCTTCTATTTTCTTGATTCTTTAATAAGTGGGTTACCTCGAGTAGTATGGATGCGCAGTAGGTTTCCTCGAGTACAATGGATGCGCAGTAAGTTTCCCCGAGTATTACGGATGCGCAGTAGGTTGCCATGCCACACAATGATTTTTTATATCTTCGTCATGCCATTTTCTGCGTATTACTTCCACATCCATTGGACGCAAAAAATTTTTAAAAATTTTTATTGTTCAAATAGGCTTAGAATGTCATGAAATGTTAATGTTTTAAGTTTGAGCAAAAAAAATTATGTCTGTCACGTCGGTCTGTCTGTTGATCTTATACCTTTTTGGTACTCACGATTACTCTGGAACCATTTAAGATATTGACATAAAATTTGGCACACGTATGTATTTTAACGAGATCTGGAACTAGATTATATTTCGACTTTATTCTGTTGAAGAGTTGACGTGTAAATTGGGGTAAATAAGTAAATAAAGCAAGTAAGAGTGCATGAAATTGGTATTTAGTAAATATAAGAGTAGCTAAGGTCTCAAAAATTGGCATTAGCTACCTCTATTACTACCCCATCCCATTATTAAAGTGGGTGAAAAAAGATTGTGATTTAGTGTGTGTACAAGAATCAAAGTTATCAAGAATTTTTTTCACTTCATTCACCCCCACTACCGATGTGGCATATCATCTTATGGGTTTTTGGGGTACACGATTTCAAATATTCTATTATTAAAGTTCCATAAGAAATTATTACCACATAGTGGAGTGCAAATATAGTAATCTCGTTGTAAGAGACTTGGATAGGAAGTCTGGATGTGGAAGTAGTGATTCCCTAGGCAGCGGTTTTTTCTAAATGTGTTGTATTTAAAATGAATTCGTTGTTGTGGACTTTGTTTTTGTTACAAACATTTTACATTTGTTGTATCCGTATCCGATACTCGAATATCATTCTGTGTCCGACCCAACTCTGGATTTAATCGATTCCATTTGACTTCAAAAAACTAGATATAAGCTGAGTTCATTTATTTTCCGAACACACTGTATATAAGCAAATAAGAAATTCGCCAGATGCTTTTCCAAATCTCATATAATGATATTCTAATTTAATGAATATGGAACTATTTTACTTGAAAAACAAACTTGAGGAGAGCATATGGTACAACAGAATAAATACATTATAACTTGAAAAACAAAGAAAATATCTTTGAAAGGTAAGAAGACAAATAACTCACAAGACGGTACGCTTGCTGAGGTGTAGGGAAAGAAAAATGCAAGAAACAGCTTCAATTAATCTCCTAGGACATGGAATAAATCTCTAGGATAAGGCATTTATGGAATAAAGTATGTGCTCTTATATATTTTAAGAAGTAAGGTATTATGTTCCGCAACAAAAGTCTCTTGGGTTTACGCCAACATGAGGCTATTCTGGTGACTCACCACTTTTGTTGTTAATTCGGTGATAAAGTTGTTTTACTGAATTAGTGACTTTGACAGAACGGAATGAATTAAAATATTTATATTTTATTATTTACCTGACAATTTAAACAAGGTGGGGCAATAGTGTGTCGGACTTCGATATCTCGAGTTCTACGATAGCTAGAAGTTAAAGACAAAATACAAGTAAACTAGATGGGAAAGTCTATAACCGGAAATTATTTTCGAATATACAGGGAGAGCCAAGACGAAATTACAGGTTCAAATGCCTTTTTTTAAAATGGAATGCTATGTATATCAATATATTTTTTGAAACCTCTTTCTAGACTCCATTCATTCGTATATTATTATAGACTATCTCCCAACCACTTGGATGTAATTAATTTTTTTGTTGAAATAATGCCATCTGCAGCTGCATATTGAAAAAATCACCGAAGTCACAGTTATGGGTTTTAAGAAAAATTTATGTGAATACTAGTTACGAGACATCTCTAATTAATGTTTTTGAATCATTTTTAGTTCCTAAAAACGTATTGGGTGGTCAAAAATTACTTTTCAGTTAAGAACTCTTTGAATTGAATTTTCTCAATTTTTTTCAAATGGAACACCCTATATATACACCCAATACGTACTAAATTCGAGAATAAACTTAGAAAATAGATGTTTCTTCAAATAATTCATTAGAAAATATTATAATAAGTGCTCCATATGTTACCCATTTTGATAGACACACGAATAAGCGCTCTTGAAATGAGGTTTCTACTGTTCCTAAAATTGCCGCTGTGATAGATCTAAAAGCAGTTATTATCCTTTCCTTTATATTTTGTACTGTTGTTGGTGTGTCTTTATAAACAATTTCCTTCACGTATCCCCATGAAAAGAAATCAATTTTTGTAACATCTGGGGATCTAGCAGGTCATTTAGTGGGTCAATTTCTTCCAATCCATTGAAGTGGGTAGGTATTATATAAGTGAAGAGCTAAGTGGATAAAGGTGTTATGTACATATGGTTTTTATATAATTTAATGGATAAAGGTGTCATGATCACATACCACCTTTATCCATTACTGTGCGATATTAAATTGTTTTAATCTAAAACACTTTGCTTTTAAAGTTATGTTATATTGACAGTAATGTGACAAGTTGTGTTAAGTGTTTCTTACTATTATAGTGAAAATGGCCAGTCGTAGTAAACTGATATTACAAATGGCAATGAATAAACGATTTCATGAATCATGTAAGATGTTTATAAATTGGCTGATATTTGGAAATAGTGCTTATAGTGTTTTAATCCATATATTAATTTCGTTCAATTTCGAAATGGTACGAGATGGTACAAGAGTCGAGATGGTACTTGAGTATCTAATTGCTGTCAACATATTTATACCTTTTGGCAATTCAGCAGAAATCAGTCACATAGTGGCAATTTCTTCCCAGGCAAGTTTTAATAATGTTTTAAAAACAAAACATTATCAATATAAAATGTAACAATAAAATACGAATTTACCAAAGTATTCTAGCAAATTAGTCTATAAATCAGAAATACTGGAAAGTGACGCTTTGCGGTGTTGATTTTTGTACAAACATTTTTATGCTGACAAGTAGAAGAGGGCTGAACCGTAGAAATTTTTATGACAAGAGCAAAACTGATATCTGGTATGGCTTCTGCCCACCCAATATTTTGAAAGAGTATTAAATTGTCTAAGGCAAATTTGGCGAATTCCGAAATTCTTGCGGAAAAAATAATAAGTATGATAATTACGCCAATCAAGTCAAAGGTCATTTGGGTTTGTAAGGTTATCGTTTGAGAATTACAGGGTTCGCTATGCTTACACCTATTGGGTTAAAAAAAAAAAAATAAATAATACTAAAGAATACGGAGAAAATTACAAACTAGCTTTCGAACAACAAAAGCGTGACGGAGCAAAAGTTACAGTAGGTAGAACGATTTGCTTTCTTACTTTAGATCTTCAGCAAACCATGCCGCTGCCAGAATTAAGTACATCGAAAGCATTTTACCTTCGTCAAATGTGGTTTTACAACCTTGGCATACATACATTGAGGAATACTGAACAAAAAAAAACGTTCTTTTTCACATGGACTGAAGATATGGCCAGCCGTGAAAGCCTAGAAATTGCTAGTTGCTTACATACCTTTTCACAAATTTACAATGAATATTTAAAAAGAAAAGATCGAGCACATTATAATATGGCCCGACTCCTGTGGTGGACAAAATAAAAACTTCAATATCATTACACTTTACCAGTTGTTGATTTTAAAGAGATAATTTAAAGTTATCGACCATAAATTTTCGGAGGTGGGACATTCATATTTAGACTCAGACAGAGACTTTGGCAGAGTCGAGAAAATTTTAAGGAAACATCAAAACAAATACGTTCCGGACCAGTAAGTTTAAGAACTCCCAAAGACGCCGTTGTCATAGATATGAAGAATCATTTCAAGGATATTGATGGAATTGCCTCAAAACTCAATTTGTGCAACAGGAAGAAAAACTTGAACAATGAAAAGGTTTATTTTCACGACGGTATAAAATGGCACCTATGGGTGCTACTATTACATCACTAGATGAAATGACTCCATTTTACAAAGTCGATATTTTAAAGAAAAGGAATATGCATAAGATAAATTCCAACTGTATTGCTCTAACGGTGTTTAATGAAAACAAGGGCAGCCTAAGTGTAGGAAAACTGGCCAATCTTAAAGAACAATTACCATTCATAAATGAATGGTAAGGCCGTATTATCACAACATACTTGGAAATGACCAAACTGTGGCTCAAAACCGTAGAACTGTCCGACTACCTAAAAATTGTACAATGTTTTGATAATAATAAAATATGTTTAATTTCTTAACACTTTTATTCACTAATTCCTTATTAATTTCAGAGAAACTTATGAACGGATAAAGGTGTTATGTACATTAATTTTTTTAAATTTTCGAAAATAATGACAACTGACAACTTTAGTTATTTGTCTCTGAAAAGTACATCAAATGTCAATATCATCGCAAAATGCAAGCTATATAGTCGTTATAACAAAAAAGTTCTCGCCTAAAAACTTTCGAGTTAAATTACTCAATAACGTGTTTTTGTGACATAACTCCTTTATCCACTTAGCTCTTCAAGTGATCTCTACTAACTGCATATAAATAATGTGGTGGAGCACCATCTTGCTGAAACCACATCCTATTTCGAATCCTTTCAGGAAGATTCACCAATAATTGTGGCAGATAGTTTTCTAGAAAATGAAGATAAATAGCTCCAGTCAATGTACCGTCAAAAAAATGTGGCCCTATTACATGTTCTCCAATAATTCCTCCCTAAACGTTTATAGACCATCTGCGCTGTTTATCAACTTGTCTAAAAAAGTGAGGATTTTCCGAAGCATAATTATGGAAATTGTGTCTATTAACAAATCCATTTTTATGAAAAGTTGCCTCATCGGTGAATGAAACATTATGAAAGGAGGTGACATTTTGCATTTTATCTCTGGCCCAATCACAAAACTGTAGATGCCTTTGAAAATCGTCATCAGCATATGATATGCATGAAACTTATTTGTTTTTAAGCTTCGACCAACAGACCCGTCTACTTATTCCTGTTAACGAGCTCACTTCTTTCTGACTAATATGGGGATTTTCAACCGTTGCTAGCACCACAGAAAACTCATTTTCTTCATTCACAACACGTTTTATTCTTTCACTTTTTTTATATTCTCGAACTATTTTAAATTTAATACAAATGATAACTGACGATCGACAAGTGCGATAAATGTTCATTTGTACAAGACAATTTATACCAAACTGAGGTTTTATTGCTTATCGAATAATGAAGACAGCAAAAAAATTTACAAAAAACTATTACAGTAAGGGACCAGTAAAATACCATTTACCCACTTCAATGGATTGGGAGAAATGGTCCCACTAAATGGCCTCCTTTCAAAATTGCATAAGGACGTATCTCAATCAAAATGGGCAACATGCGGAGCAATTATTATATATTTTTTTAATGAATGATTTGAAGAAACCTCTATTTTTAAAATTTATTCTTGAATTTTGTACCTATTGCTCAATAAAACGAAAATGGTTGCTGTTAGTCATAGGGAAGTACTTACAAAAAATGTTCGTTTTTCATTTCTACATCACATCGTCGAAAAATATACAGGGTGTTCCATTTGAAGAAAATGAGATAATTCAATTTAAAAATTTCTTAATTTAAAAATGATTTTTTGCTGCCCTGTACATTTTTAGGAAGTAAAAACGATTCAAGAACATTAATTAGATGTCTCGTAACTAGTATTTACATAAGTTTTTCTTAAAACCCATAATTGTGACTTTCGTGATTTTTTCAATATGCATCTGCGGCATTATTTCAACGAAAAAAATTCATTACATCCAAGTGATTTGGAGATAGTCAATAATAATATAAGGATGAATAGAGTCTAGAAAGAGGCTTCAAAAAATGCACTAATATGCATAGCATTCCATTAAAGAAAAGGCACTTGATCCTGTAATTTCGTCTTGGCTCGCCCTGTATAATAATTTCCGGTTATAAACTTTTTTATCTAGTTTATTTGTATTTTTTTTTATTTCTAGCTATCGTAGAACTCGAGATATCAAAGTCCGACGCACTATTACCCCTCCCTGTATATTTAAAACGCAAGGCGGGTTATTTCTATCATCCTTTAGTAAGTCTCATTGAAGTGATTATCTTGATTCTGTTGTATATTTTTTAAATCATCATTGCACATTAGGGTGGCCCATCTTTTTCGAAATCGAAATTTTTTATTTCTCACTTCAAATGGAACCACCTGCAAATGGTTCCATTTGAAGAAAAAACAGTCCCCTCAAAATATTATTGAGGCAAATTGAAGGCAAGGTGTGCCGCAGAATGCATTATTATGCAATAATAAAAGTAAATGGAATTATTTACATTCTTTGATTGATGCATTGTTTTTTTTTTTTAATCAGCAACATTTATCTTTAGAATGACTAATCAAGTCATACAAATATCAAAGACATTATCTGTTGTGACTATGACATGTGTCATACTACTGTAAATTCGTAGTCTAAGAAAACTAGACTAGAAGTTTTTGAAATAAAACTCTCGTTTTATCTTTGTGTATTTTATTATGAAACGTTTTTTTCATACATAGTACCAAATATTATCCTAAATCTACAAGACATATAGTAATAAAAACAATATTTTTTGCACTAGACCAAAGCATGCGACAGGGTTTCTTTTTTTACATTTGGAAACTGTGATTTATAATCATTTACAACTTGGAGTAAAAAATGTTTTTGGTCTTCATTTTTTGTTAAAATGTCATTATAGTCAGTAATAAGTTTGATTCCTCTCTTAGCGGCATCATTTACAACTTTAATTTTGTTTACAATATTGAAACATCGGGTATAACTTTCATTATCCCTCCATGTTGTTGGATCATTTTCCAAAAATTCCATAGACAAACCTAATTTTTGAAAAAACTGTTTAGTGTTCTCGCATATGAAGTCCTGAATTTCCTTGTTTTCAACGTCAGTAATGTTACTAATCATAAGTCGTTTAATACCCTCTTGATTTGGTGCTTTCCTATTCAAAGCTTTAACCATTTCTCTTTTAGTGGTGACTGAAATATCGTCATCAAAGAAAGATAAGCCAACATTTACTGAATTAAGGTACAACAAATGGTTCACTATTTTCCTACTTGCGGCTTGAGATATTTCTTTGTCAATATTTTGATAATTAATGAGTTCTTTACAAAAGTCTAAGTCATGAAGCGGTGCTTTACTAGCAAATGACGCTGTAAACCAGGCCTTTACATAAACCTTTACAATAAAGAGATATATATCTTCAATACCTATTTTTTCTTTTTTAGTTAGTTGGAACTGATCTTGGAAAAAAAATATTTTTAGACAGTAAATGGCTTTGGCCATCCAACGTGCATGATGAAATGCCCCTGGTTGATAGAATGTCGTGTGAGTGGGCTCTTCTTCAACAAAAAGTTTAGAAAGCATTAAAAATTCTTTATAATCATCACGAGGCTGTTGCAAAGTTAAAGCTGCATTTAGAAACGTTACAATTTCGGCTTTAACTGGTTGTAAAATGTGTTTAATTTTTGATACCTGAAATCCAGTTTTTAGTTTATTTTGATCTATTTTAGGCCAAAATTCCTTAAAACGTTTAAATAGTGGCACATTTGGACCAGATGAGGAAGGCATTTTTGTGTCAAACACACTTCTCAAAACCACTTCAAAAATATGATGTCTACAAGGAAAATATAGAATATCTCTTTCTAATTTTTGTTGCAATAGTGTGGCTGCCCCATTTATATAACCCATATTTGATGCTGTTGTATCACAACACAAAGCTATTACCTTTTCGTCCAAATTCCATTCACAAAGCACATCATAAACTGCTTCAGTCTGTTCTCTTCCAGTTGAATTGGGCAAAGCTGGTACTCCAAGTAGTTATTCAATATCTCCACTAGTAACTAAGATAGCAAGTCTATCGATATTTCCCATTCCAGTGAGAGAAGGTAAAAGTTTTCCATCCCAATGGATGACTGGGGCCGGCAATTCAGAATTACCGAAGGCAGTTTTTAATATTTCAGCTCTTTCTTCGCGGATGCGTTGTCTAGAGCGCTGAAGTGTGGTTCTGCTGATGGACAAAGATGTGGTGTCATGTCCTAGTGCTTCTGCTACTGCCGTCAAAATATGGACTCCATACCTGTCGCTTATTTTGCAAGCATCAAATGTAGCGGCTATTTTTGGTGTGATGATGTTACGTGTTCCATACAATCTCCTCGTTTTTGGCTGTGACGGGCCAGGCTGGTCTTGTAACAACTCTTATTGGGCTTCGATTATTTCATCTTCATTTTTGTTGGACTCGGCTGAATTACTCCTTGATGATGGAAAGGTGACTGTTTCCTCTAATCTAGCTTTTTCTTGTTGACTTCGTTGCATTCGTTCGGATAATTTCTGTAATTTCTCCTCAGCTGATTTTTCTTGAGAAGCAAGTTGGTAATCAATACCATGCATAAATCCAGGACGTCCCTTTTTTCTTTGGTTAATTAAAAACTGCTTATCTTCATCTATTTTCATCAACTCCAATGCATTTGCATGAGAAATGTCAAAGAGATCGTCCAATTTTTCAACGAAATTTTTTTCTTTACTCCCGCACTAGCCCTTTTAGCCGATTTTTGTAAGTTCCTCCACTCTGCATAAAGTTTATCTAGTTGTTTAACACAATGGAAATCCGACGTGTCGGAATGCGAGCTTTATCCCAAAAAACTGACACCTCTTTTATTGTTAATTTAGCACTTTCATGTACACTTAGCTTCACTTCACGAATGTTATAAAAGAGCACTTGTAATACTTGTTGATTAGACGGCAATTTATTGCCAATGATTTGTGACGAATAGTGTCCAACTAAGTAAATGAAAGTATCCTTTCGTAAGGATCTAACATAAGCCATCGTTAAATGTTTTTTCAGAAAGGAACGTATGCTGGAACTTATAATGTCACCACTGTAAAACACAATTGCAAACTGACATAAAAACCTACCGTAGGTGCATTATATTTCCAAACTTCCAAAACAAATAATTTCTAGGAAATAATTACACCAATAAAACATTATGAGAAAATAGGTAGATATTTGTATTTTAAGTAAAATTTAAGTGTATTACCGTAATAAAATCTTATCTACAAATTTCTACCTGAATGCGGCACGGGTTACCGTTCACCGAATTATCTGAAACTTTGACATAAATTATTCCTAGTATAATAGTATATTTTCATGGGGTGAGACTTAAAAAATACGCAAAAAAAATCACCCCCTATAGAGATGGGCCACCCTATTGCACACCCACCCATTGGGGGTGTGCTGTCTTCTCGGTCAATCCGCTAACACTCAGTTTCGCTGACAAAAGTATTTTTACTTAAGGGTCATTCAAAAATGACGTCCACACTTTACCCGGGGGAGGGGTCTAGATTTTGTGACAGCATGGGACAGGGGGGGGGGGGGTGTTCGATAAACTGGACGTCCACTTGGAGAGAAAACGCGTGCGAGCTCCCAAGTAGCGAATTTTACATTATAAGCGGGTTATTCTGTAAGCGGAGTTTATGAATAATTCCTTTGTAAAGTTGTATTATTCTCGAGTTTTGTTTTAATTATCAAAATTAATGAAAAAATTGATATATATATATATATATATATATATATATATATATATATATATATATATATATATATAAGGGGAGTAAAACCGAATTTGGACGTCCATCTGAGGGGGGGGGGGGGGGGGTAAATATTTGTGACAGGGGGGTCATGAAAATTCTAGATTTTCTGTGGACGTCATTTTTTAATGTCCCCTAATACTTAATTGCGCATGGAATCGATTTTAATTATAGTTTCTAAAAAAAGGTACCATTATTAGATAAAGAACTTTTGTTAAATTCTAAAATTACTACTGAAAATTGTCATAGGTCTCTGTCAGTTGGTCTGTACACTCTACAGATCGCAATTCTTAACGATTCATTTCAATTTTTTAATCGCATCGTCTATTATTAGAATACACCCCTATTGAATTTCATAATGATCCGTCAACTACTTTAATTATTTTTGTCGTTACTATACTTCCCCTGGATGTGGAAGTAATTTTGCCAAAAATAGGAAAAACTAAACTACAATAAATGTTCGAATTGTCTATAATATGATATCTATACATATTTATCGCATTTCTAATATTTATTGAGAAGGCCATGGTAAAAAAAGAAAGAAAATCGTAGTAATCCTAAATGTCAAAAACTAATTTGTGAGTTAATTGTGAGTGAGCACTGTTAAAAATGGTTCAATTCAGTAATAGTGAAAAATATGATTTGATTAAGTGTTTTATAGAATGCGGAGAAGATTCAACTTTAGCTTTCGAGCTTTATTTTAATATGTAAGTTATAGACAGTAAAACTTAAACAATGTTTTTAGATATCCAGAAAAGAGACAGCCAGACATAAAACTATTGAAAAGGCTACAACAAAATTTAAAAGAGTTTGGATCATTTGTAAAACCTCGAGAAAAAGAAATAATAAAGCAGGTAGAGAAGCTGTAGAAAATATTGTTTTAATATAGAAACTGTAAGAGAAAATCCTAATATATCGTCTTGCGAAATACAGGAAAATTTGGGAATCCTAAAAACAACTGCCTTGCGTTGCTTAAAAACAAAATAAATTCAAATCCTACAAAATTAGGACTAGTCACCATCTATACCCAAATGGCTTTCAAAGGCGTCTCGATTTTTGCCAGTGGTTTTTGCATCAGTGCAATGAAGTGCCAGGATTTGAAGGAACAATTATATGAGCAGACGAGGTCCATATAAGCAGAGAAGGAATTTTTCATGGACAATGCCGATTCGGCATAGTAACCACCATCGGGCTCATGAAAATCCATACGTAACTGATACAGTTAATCATCAAGGATGATTTGGATTTGGTGTATGGTGTGGTTTTATTGAATACCAAATAATAGGTCCTCATTTTTTTCACGGTAATTTGAATACCGAAAATTTTATTAATATTCTATGACAAGAAATAGAACCCTTTGTAGACAATAGGGAGTTATCGCAAAAGATAACGTATGTACGTTAAACGTTATCTTTGACATCTACGCTTGCGCATGTTTGTTTTTGTACGTGAAAACCAATATGCGCTTGCTTAGATGTCAAAAATAACGTTTAACGCAAATACGTTATCTTTTGCGATAACTCCCTATTATGCCTGTAAGACAATTTCAAAGATTAATTTACCAATACGAGGAGAGCGCTCCTGGTCATACGTTAAATGAAACACGAAATTATTTAAATGCTCAATTATATATATCACTCAGGACTAGTTTATCAATGTATAGTTAGCTAAGTTAACTAAATTGATAACTAACAATTAATTTAACTAACTGGACATTAATAAACAACAAAGTAGTTTAGATATTGTTTAGTTTTTAGGAAATAATGGTCCTATTTTGTGGCCAGCTAAATCTCCCGATATATTTTTCGATGATGTGATGAAGACTTTTGGCTTTGGGGTTATTTAAAAAAATATATACAGAGAACGTTCTAATAACAGAGAAGAATTGAAAACAAAACATTAGCTGCATTTCAGATAATAACTCCTGTCATGATTGGAAATGCAACTAATGCTGTGAGGAGAAGGTGTCAAAAATGCATAAATGCCAATGGAAGACAATTCGAATATTTATTGTAATTTAGTTTTTCCTATTTTTGGCAAAATTATTTTATATTATAAGTAGTGTTGTTGTTAATAGTTTTCCATGGCCTCCTCACAAATGTATTTTATTTTTCGAAAATTAACCACTTTTTCTGGAGACGTATAAATAATAGAACCATTAGCTGCGGTCAATACTGTGTCAAAATTTCTTTTTAAATCGATAAATGTATTACGTGGAATAACCGACAACCACCAGCTTGGGTATCAATTAAAAACCGTAGGTTATTTGAGCGATCGTAAATTAAAAGACGACGTTTGCTGTCAGACATGTTAACGTCAGATTTTAAAATATTATCAACTTTTAATCGTTGTGGACCTTTAAAACTTTTATTGAAAATTTTTAGCACAATTAGCAATCCTATTAAATTCGTCAATTTCTAATCACGTGTGCAGAAACAGCCAATCAGAACAGAATTACACTGAAAAGATCCCTAAGGGATCTTTTCACTTATGTCATCCAGTTTGACAGTAATGACAGTTCAATAATTTAAAGTTTATTTTTTGACAATGTCGATTTAGAACTGCAAATAATGATTTAATGAATATAATACATAATCTACATTTAATTTTATAAATTGCTCTTTTAATAATTATGTTTTTAACAAATAGTTTTGAACAAATAAATAAAATAGATTGCAAAAAATTTTCTATGCGAATACCCCTCGAACGTTGATAAATAGCTCATAATTTTATCACAACTTCCTCAAGCACGTTGCTTTTAGGTAATATCCCTCCGCCTACGGCGTCTGGATATTACCAAGCAAGTGCTTCCGGAAACTGTGATAAAATTATTTCGTATTATCAACGTCCTTGGGATATTATGGCTGAAAATTCTTAGCTCAAATAACAATCCTATTAAATTCGTCCATTTCTAATCACGTGTGCTGAAGCAACCAATCAGAGCAGAATTACACTGAAAAGATCCCTGAGGGATCTTTTCACTTATGTCATCCAGTTTGACAGTTCAATAATTTAAAATTAATCTTTTGACAATGTCGATTTGGAACTGCAAATAACGATTTAATGAATATAATAATAGGAGGAAAACACACCAAATAATACATAATACATAATCTACATATAATTTTACAAATTGCTTCTTTAATAATTGTGTTTTTAATAAATAGTTTTGAACAAATAAATAAAATAAATTGCAAAAAATTTTCTATGCGAATACCCCTCCGAACGTCGATAAATAGGTCATAATTTTATCACAACTTCCTCAAGCACATTGCTTTTAGGTATTACCAAGCAAGTGCTTTCGGAAACTGTGATAAAATTATTTCGTATTATCAACGCCCTTGGGATATTATAGCTGAAAATACACCAAGTCCCTCCACAATGGTGAGCTTTATCTTTATAAAGTTGGTGCCAATAACAAACGGTATTGTTTGAACGATCAAATCTATTAAAATAATTTTGACTAGAAGAACGAGTTCTAGGTCTAGAACTACTTCGAGATTGACAATTACAAAACGATGTAGGGGTAGGAGGATCAATATTTTTTGAAACAATTTGAGTTTGAATAGTTGAGTTTGGAAATTGAGAGTTAAAAACTTCTTGACGCTGAAAAACTTGATCTAAAGAATTTTTAAAAGTCAGTAGTAAAATTTTTAAATGCTGTAACTAAATCAGAAATAGATTCAGTTGACGAATTCATTTGTGAATTGTATGAATTTACAGGTGCTAAAATAGATCCTTGGCACGATTCCCATATCCGGTCTGCAATGTCGTAATATCTTTCATTTCTGTCTTACCCGAGACTGTAAGAGTGATATTAATAGTTTGGGGTAAGCGTCTCTTCCACAATTTAATTAAAAGTTCTTGGCTCCCATATGAGAGCCTCCATCCACATTCAACATGGATCGGAAAAAGTCCGATGGTTTGAGGTCTCCCATATGGGATCCTGAAAGAAAGTCATCGAAACGTTTCTCTTCGCTTGCAGTAAGGCTCGATATCAACGATTTTTTCAAATTATCATATAAGTTTTCAACAGGAGGATTTGCAATAATATCATAAACATTAGTTATTACATCTAAAGGTAATAAAGCTACAACCTGGTCGTATTTACGTCTATCACTGACAATTTTAGAGACAGCAAATTGTGACTCTACCTGAGCAAACCAAATTTCAGGTTTTGTAATCCAAAACGAGGGTAGTTTGACAGATGTAATATATTGGTTATGAGGTATCACGACCGGATTATCAATTGAAGACACAAGTAGATGAAGGGTCTATGTAACAACAAAGTGATTTTGAGATAATTGATCTCAAAGTTTTTAACTACCTACTAACTTCAACAGTACATAGATCCTTTAAAAATTTATAAACCAGATATTTTTGCATTAGAATCAAATGTAATGTACCTGGGGGAATTTTGTGTACTTATAGCCTTCATTCATATAAAAAAACTCGTTTATTTCAACAGTTTTTTTTTTGAGATAATTGATCTCAAAGTTTTTAACAACCTACCAACTTCAACAGTACACAGATCCTTTATAAATTTATAAATCAGATATTTTTGCATTAGAAACAAATGTAATGTGCCTGGGGGAATTTTGTGTACTTATAGCCTTCATTCATATAAAAAACTCGTTTTTTTAAAAAATGTCACATAGACCCTTCATCCACTTGTGTCTTCAATTGGAATATTATCTACTGGATGTGCCATAATTAATCAACTGTTATTTTCGCTAACGAAGAAAAAGTGAAAAACAACCCACGTACTGTATAATTTGTCAGTAAAAATGTCCAAAGGAAAATTATCTTCTGGAGATGACTAAATTCGACGGTCGCTTCGAAGAGAATAGTTGGAGATGAATTATTTATTCCAAAATTTCCAATTAGTAATCACCATATATAATAGTATGATTGCTTCAATCTTATCCAATATTTTGATGGATTTTGTTAATCAAGTACAAATAAATCCAATTAAATATAATTACTGCTTTATTTAAAATGGGGCAAATATCCAAAAGTTTCTTCAAATCAGGGCCAAAAATCAGTTTTTAAAAAGAGTTCGAAATCGGGGTCACCAATTTATAGTGACACTTAATATTTATAGTTCTTCGATCGGGGTCACCAATTTATTGGTGACCCCGATTTCGAACTCTTTTTAAAAATTGATTTTTGGCCCTGATTTCAAGAAACTTTTGGATATTTGCCCCATTTTAAATGAAGCAGTAATTATATTTAATCGGATTATGTGACATATGATATATTGTTGGATAGCTAATTTAAGTTGTGATCGAATAGTGAAATAATTTACAGTGTTCTATTTAAAAAAACAAAAGTTATGTCTATATCTTCGACACTTGATAATTGGGATACAGAGGTCACTCAAAAATGCCAATTTTCAACAAACGCTCTGTAGTCGAAAAAGATAGACGATTGCGGTTTGCGCAATTGTTTGTTTCTCGAAAATCGAGCTCAGGACACCCATATTGGTTTTTGTCTGCCATAGTTTTAGAGAAAACCTCAAATCCCATCTAATTTGGTCCACCCTGTACATATGTGCCAATTAGGTCACAGAACGATTCAAATTGGATTACCATGTTATGGAAATCTCTATCCCTCGAATAAATTAAACAGTAGTTTCTTTGGCTCAAAACTATTCAACTCCATCATCAAACTTTATTGATATTTTTAGTTACTAGTACATTTTGCATCACTCAATAAAAACATAAACTATTTATAAATAGAATAGCCCAATAATATTTATTGTAATGTAAATAAACAAATAAATGTAATAAATATACAGGTCAATGCCGAATAAAGTCAACCGTTTAAATAAGTGCTTCAAGTTTTTTAATTGACGTTTTTATGCGTAGTTTAACTGAAATAACTACGGGGTAGTCGATGAGGTGTATCGTTTTATTATATTATAATATTTATCAAATAATTTTTACAAATCTTGATATAACATCATAATAATAGTTAAAGAGTTGTAGTAATAAATTACTGCTAAATTTTCTACCGTGCCAGAAATTATTAAACTTATCCTATCGGATACAAATAACTAAAATATGGCCATAAAAAATTTGCAACTGAGTGGGCTTGCAGGAAGCAAAAAAAACTACTGCACTGCATTTGAATACTATCACTCAACGCGCATTTCGCCGACCATGTTGGCATCATCTGGCGATTATTAAAACTAAAGATGCTCCTATATTTATATTAAAGCAATGTCATGGTGGAGCGAATTCAACCGATCCTGTCACCCTTGCCTAAACTCTGCTCTTAGTTTGATGAGCCGTGAGCTAATAACCAATAAAACGGACTGTTGCGTGTGCAACTAATAGAATACTTAGCAAAAATTTAACAAAAGCTGCAGAGACACTTTTAAACGTGAAAAAATATTGACATTTCCATCCGTTTTTATTTTGAAATCAGCTACATTTGTTAAAAAGACAACAAAATAACCAAAGCCTGTTCAGATTACTCATACCTCCGCCACTGGTTAATTGAAGAGCGTGATGCAATAGATATAAGCACATCTTTAAGCAATTTTTAATTTCTTTGCATATTTGCCTGAGAATTACTTAATTATGATTTCTTTAGTTTAGTCTCTTTGTTCCACTTTATTCCATGATGTGTATTTTATTCAGCTGAAATTTAAATCGATTTGAAAATCTTATTTGGTTGGCCTATCCAGTGTTTCAGAATTTTTGGGTAACTTCAATTAAAGCTGTCATATTTTGAAAATAATATAATCCCTACTTGATAAGATACAAGCACTCTTCTATAAACATTCATATTTACCACATCCATTGGGGTGGCAATTTCTAAGCCGCCCCTGGATATAACATAACAAGGAAAACGGCTAGAATGTAATAAAATATTATAGTCTCGGATATTCGACTTGGAAGTTAGATGGCAACATGAAAAATCCCGATGTGGCCGTTTCGAGTGCACATCTTTACCACCATAATGTGTAAGTTTATTTACATAAACTGAAAGCATGAAATGTGGCGAGGAAGGACAAAGTGTAACCGAACAATATCAACACATAATTCCTCAGAGCTGACGGCATAAAGAGACAGCTAACTTTGTATTTAGTATACAAAAGATTTAGCGATTCAGTATTTTTTTATTGCCTTTTATACTGTTTACCTCATTCAATAAAAACGTAATAATACTACTACAATGTTTCAATTATGTTCGGGCGTTGTGTCTTTTAACTCGGTCGAAATGTATCGTCGTTGTCGGTGTGAGGCGAGATCTATTTTTATTGAGGAAATCGATATTTTAAGGTGTCAAAATATAAAATTTGATTATATCTAATTTTGTTTGTATTTTCACAGCGTGTCAAAAAAAATAAGAGCAAATATTTTGCAGGTAGATTTTTGACGAATATAAAGAAACTTTAATTAGTCCATCTTGGAAATATTTATTTATGCCCACGGCTATATTTCCGTGGACCTCTCACATTTTTCCTGTCGTCTTCCCGATTATCTCACCATCTTCTTCCACTTCCCCATCATATTGGGCCCTTATTCCCCCTTCCTCTCACTTTCCCACCATCTTCTCTCTAACTATCTTCCCCACGTTCCCACCGCCTTCCCTTGTCTTCACACGGTCTACCTTCACCCTCCTGCACTACTCAAAGACATGTTGGGCAACACTATTATATTTGTCCAATATACTTCAAATTACAATTCTGACAATTACAATTGTAAATGTGGTGTGTTCTGTGTAATACCTCCAAAAATACGTCCCCCAAAGCGATTCTACAGCGTCGTATTCCTGAATCTCTAATTTTTTGGTCATATTAACCGGAGAAAGGACAATACAGAAAAAGCTTTGGGGGGCCTGTGCGCTTAACAGGCAACTGCGACAGATAGTGTGTTGCTGTCAGACGTGCCACAAAGCAAAGATAGGCCATTTAAAATAATTAATAGACCATAAATGCCAAGATGCCGTGAATCAGAAGAAGTTCTGTGAGAAGATATAAATTTGTTAACACGACTAAATAGGCTGAGGTGGCTTATATGGTCTTTATTTATGGCTATATCCACAATACAGAACGCCTTGTTCAGCGACATTCTAAATTTTTTAGCATATTAAGAATATCTCTCCATTTAGTACATTGTGCCCCGCTCCCCATTAATCTAGTCACCTCACGTACTCTTAATGAACTATAATGCAGATCTGTAAAGTAAAATGCATGTTACTTATCATAAAATTTCCTGCAACTTCAGTCTCTTGAAATTTTGTGGTACACTCAAAGAAATAGTATGGGTAAATTCAACAAAAAAAAATGGTTAACTAACAATATCGTTAATTTTGTTAAACTAAATTATATTGATGGTATTTTTAAACAAGAGGTGATTGTTATGTTAATTAATAAAAAGTTGTTGTACAACAAAACAAACATTAACTTAAAAAATAGATGAATAAGACTATTATTTTTTTCGTCTGACTATTATTTTGTTGAATTCTGTCAAATTAAACTAGATAATAGTATATTTTATTTTTAACTATTGTCGAATTGTAATTGTAAACCCAGTAGCAGTTTGCTCTACTATTATAGTTGACAGATAAACCAATATTATTGTAGAGTTAACCCGCAGTTCTGTTTACATAAACAGAACATCGTTCTGTCATCCACTTTGATGAATTAAGACGTCGCATCAGCGCTTTTGTTTGCAAATAGTATGGGTTAAATCAATCAAAAAAATAGTATATAGATTGTTCATTTTGTTAAATTGAAGTATATTTAATGGTATTTTTAAACAAAAGGTGATTGTCACACAACAAAATAAACATTAACTTAAAAAATAGGTGCATAAGACTATAATTTATTCATCTTACTAATAATTTGTTGAATTTTGTCAAATGAAACTAGCTAAATAGTAGACTTTATTTTTAAGTATTATGGAATTGTAATTCTAACCCAGTATTAGTTCGCTGTATTATTGTACTTTGTAGACAAACCAATATTATTGTTGTCTTCTAGAAGTTCTAAAAGGGAATTGCCATAAAATTTGCTTGCTTACCACGTAGTCTATTAGAGAAATTATTCCTAGATGACGCCACATACAAATCATTGACAATAATCAATCATGCATTATCTTATACTCTTATGAATTTATAGAAAATTAATAACATGATTGCAATGTTCAAGTTCTCTCAGGGATCATCGATATATTTGGATGGATCTTATAAACGATCTCTAATCTTTGGTTTGGGTGGTCCGATGTCTCAATACTGAGATTTTGGCTAACCAAAAAAAACTTCATCATACAATAAAGTGTAGATCAACCTAAAAATTAGTTGGTGAACAAAAAACAAAGTCGTTGTACTATTTAATTGTAGACCAAACTGGAAATGGTTAGTGAACATAAAAAATGTCATTGTACTATTTAATTTGTTACAAGAAGATATGACTATTAAACTACTATTTGTTTACGAAAACAAATAAAGTTTTATGACTATTCTTTTCTGATGAAACTAGATAGGCGCGATTTCATATGCTCTTTTTGGTTGAATTTACCTATCATTTTCTTTGAGTGTAGTCGGTAATCGTTATGGAAATGTATGTTTACGTTTTTTATTTAACGCATTACTTTGTTTGCAGGACAGCGATCCTTCACTTCGACTTTTCCGAGATCAGCCATAAAAACAAGTGCAAAATAACAACTTATAATAAACAATTGTTAGACACTTCCATGCATTAGACGGGTTTTTGGTAGATCCGCAGATAACCCCGACATTTTTGTGGGAGACAGATATTTGTTGGTTGTGCAATTACTAAACAGATAAGTCTATCCTATGAAGAAAACTCTGATTTGTTGAAAGTAGACAACGATAAATGTAAAATCGGCAAAGGCGTCAGACAGTGCTGTGTTCAGTCTTTATATATAAAGATACTTAAAGTCCCTCGTTTATCGAAGGGAAGACCGGCGCCGTAGCTCAATCGGTTAAGGCGTATTGAGTGGCGAATATGCTGATCGACTGCCTACCGCGCTCTGGGTTCGACCCCCAGCCCTGGTATTGACAACACCGGTGGGTGTGGATGTATGTCTACGTTTTTCCAAATTCCGCACAGCCTTGGCTATGGATTTGGGGGTTGTCTACTATCTGTGGTGTGTTTATGTTTATGTTTAAGACTCGTGAAAAAATTACTCTCCAAAATTCTTTGGATTTTCACGTTGGGCTTCGTAAATTACGAACATAAGGTCAATTCCGTCAATCTGCTTGTCCTACTGTTTCTACATCTTCTATTTTAACAGCACATACTTGTTCAGTTGTAAGTAATAATTATAAATAATTCTTAATAAATAATTTCTAATTTTATTTTGAGAACAAGTCCTCTAAAAGAGTATTTTCGTACCTAAAAATTGTCTACTAATCCATAATTTTCAGGAAGGATACTTAAAACACGGTAATAAAAACTTTTCAAAAAGAAGAAAAATTAAACAACCGCCTTCAAAAAGGCCGCTCGAAATATGAAATATAATTTCATCGTTAAATAACTTTATTACTTAATAAGTATATTTTGTTAAATTTTGTGAAGACGAAAATTCTTACAATTTCCATTATGTTCAATCAGCTTTATAACAGTTACGTTTTCTTTTATACAGGGTCGCTGATATGAATGGAAATGGTCGATATCTCCTAAAGTAAGATAGCTAACGAAAAATTTTAAGACACAAAAGTTTAAAGGTTTTTAAAAACTATTACAAAAGTTAAGTATACAGGATCAGTCAAAAAGTGATGACGAAACAAAGTTGCTTTTTCTTTAATGGAGCACACTGTATATTATTCCATATTTCAATTCTTCTCGAAATTCTAAACAAAATTCATATAGCACATCATATACCTAAACTTAATCGTTTTCGAGGTATCGAATTTTGAAAATCATTTTATAAATTATTCAAAAATATTTTAGTCCATTTATTTTATATTTAGTCCGTTTATAGTTCATCAAGTTACCTTTTAAAGTTTCTAGCTCCATAACAACGCCGCGTGTTGTCTAACAGTGATGATCTTGACAACACAATACATGTCAAAAATACATTTTTAGTGTGAATAATTTTCGCGCAAAAATGGCACGTTACAGTGAAACCGAGCGTACTGAAATTTTAATGATCATAGGATGTTACGTGCTGTGTAAAAATTTCCAGTTAATTACCCGTGCTAATGGATTTTAAGTAGGCCCTGCATTGTGCTATCCTCTGGTGTTGGAAATAGCAAACAGTTTTTAAGGTTTTCGAAAAAGAGGTGAATTAAAAGGAGAGAGAAAAAAAAAGATCAGTTGCTCTGATATATGGCTTTTGGTGGCAAATGGCGATTGACAGTGTGAAATTACAATAATTTGACGTAATTTACGGATATAGTTCACACTAGTTAATTAATAGATGGTATGGTTGTTTTGTTTTGGTGTTTAGTGTTATATCATCTAGTTTTCTCCACGGGGAGGCTAAGAATCTTTGCCGCCAAGTTTATAAATAACGTCTCCAGATCATTTAGGGTGTCGTAATGGTTGGAGGTGAGTTTATTTATTATATTGATCAATCTATGGAGGGTGGCTATACTTCGAAATCTCTTCTTTTTAGGCGTTTTGGTTTTGGACTTAATTTTAGCTTAGAGCTTGAGAGTTGTATGCTTATTTGGGGGGCACACCCTTGATACCCTGGATAGCCTATGAGGAGGTCCTACGCCACCTTTACTTAAGTTAAGTAATCTTGGGGCAGACTATTCTCTCATGGTATTGGTAACCGGCTAATGTTCGTGAACCGTTACGTAAGCAGAAGCAGTCTTGTGGCACCTGCGGGAATTTTCACCACCCCAGGAGAAAGAGCTAAGTACCGCTTAGCGGATTTTCTTCATAATTTATCTAGTACCTATTTACTTGGGCATATGGGCAATGTCATGTCGAATATTATTTGTAGTTTAATTAATTAAAGGTTAGGCGTGTGTATAGACATAAGTTTCTTAGAGACATAACGTTTCCGTGGTATATTTAGGATATTATCCCTCCAGAACATTGTGCAAGACGTTGGACGTTGTTTTGTTGTTTGTTTATTAATAAGTCTTTAATAAGTTTAACGCGTCCAAGAGTCTTCGCTCTCGAGAGTTATATCGTGCACGATCCCGAAAATCACTTGTATTTATTACATAAAATTTGATGACCTGTGCAGGGGGATATTTAGGTATAAACATACTATTTGAATACTGATTTTAATATATCTCCATATTATAAATATCTTGGTGTTTCATTATTAAGGACCTAGATTAGAGTCAATTTTAGGGATTCGGTTACTCTTATACGCTAAACATTTGGGCTAAGGGTTGGAATTCCTTGGCGCCCCTCCCCTTTTGCTATTATAGTAACAACCAAATATTTAATTTGTGAACCCACGCTCGACTCCACTGTAAGCTAAGCCGAGAGCACTAGCCCAAATTCGGTCCGATTACATAGGGAGGAATAAAACACGTAACAAGGATATGATGATAGAAAACGAAGTTGTCACCAAATAGTGAATATTTTTAATGAGTTGCATCCCGAACGGGAACCTCTTTCTAAATCAACCGTTTCAGAAATATTGCAGCGTTTTCATGAAACTGGAGGTAAGTGGAAGACCGGTAAGCGTTACAAATGAAGAAAGTTCTTTAAATGTCATGTTAGATGTGGTGGAAAATCCAATAAATTCGACATAACAGAGGGCTTTAAATCATAATATGAGTCGATATTCCATTCAAAAACGGGAAAAATTCCATCCATATAAAATTAATTTGTTACAAGAATTGAGTGAAGACTATTTTGATCGTAGAATCGAGTTCTGCGAAGTTATTATGGATAAATTAAACGAAACTGTCAACTTTGTCAACCACATATTGTTTTCTGACGAATCTACATTTCGTTTTAAACGGGCACGTCAACCGACACAACTGTAGGTATTGGTCAGACCAAAATCCAAATTGGATGGAGGAAGTTCACACCCAACGACCACACAAAGTAAATGTTTGGTGTGGCATTATTGGTGGACACGTCATAAGACCCTGCTATTTCATAAACGGAAATTTGACCTCTAAACTATATTTATTACTTTTGCAAGAGCATATTATTCCAGAGCTTAAATGATTATTCCCGAATAATAAACAATCCCAATTTACTGGCAGAACAAAGATGGTTTCAACAAGATGGGGCTCTGGACTTGTGGTACGGACATATCTAAGAGGAAACTTCTCCTGGTAAATGGATTGGACCCTAGGCGGCAATTAAATGGCCAGCTAGGTCTCCCGATACGACCCCGCTTGAGTTTCTTCTGTGGAGTCACATAAAAAATGTAGTCTACAAAAATAGGCCGCAAAATATCGAAGAGTTGCAAGAAAGGATTAGGCAAGAAATTTCCACTATTCCTCCAAACACCCTTTTAGATTCACTACAAAATGTTGTTCAGCGAATTCATTACTGTCAAGAGGTAAATGGTGAACACTTTGAGCACCTTATAAAATAGAGAACATTATTTAGATATTGTGCAAATCATGGTAAAAGCAAATAAATAAAAAATAATTAATTGTAATTATAAAATAGAATTCCAAAGAAAATATTTGTCGTTTATTAAAACTTGTTTTCTCTCTTTTGTTTTCTGGCATAACTATTGTTTTCATAAAATTTGAAATATCCAGGACATTCATTAAAAAATACCCTTTACAATTATGCTTTTTTATTTTCTGTAAAAAAATTATGTTAAAATTTAATCATATCCATATCCTCCACCTTGGGTAATTTTCATAATAAATATCCATCATTTCGGGCTTTTTCTTTAATAAATTTGAGAGTAGTAAAAAGTTTTTCCAAAATTCGATATCTCGAAAACGGTTAAGTTTAAGTATATGATGTGCTATATGAATTTTGTTTAGAATTTCGAGAAGAATTAACATAAGGTGTTCCATTAAAGAAAAAGCAACTTTGTTTCGTCATGACTTTTTGACTGAGTATACTTTATTGTAACAGATTTTAAAAAACCCTAAAACTTTTTGTGTCTTAACATTTTTAACTAGCTATCTTACTTTAGGAGTATCTACCGTTTCCATACATATCAGCGGCCTTGTATATCTGTCATGAATGTCGATCTATATTTGTAACATTTTTTCAAAGATATATATTTAGATTTAATAGCTCTATTATAGCCTTGTTTTTCTAGTTCTACTCGTAAACTGACTTTTTCAATAGTAAATGTATTAACCGTTTATCGACTTTGTCGAAAGTGGTCAAATTAAAGGTAATTAACCTAGATCAGATTTATTTAATATATTGCCTTATAGAACATAATTAATAGTATTATAATTAACAGGCAGTTATATCATATATTGATATGATATATTTTATGAAAGAATCTTACACAAAACTAAACTTCATTTAGGAAACTTAATAAATTTAGTTCTTGCCCACTTACCCACCCCAAGTCACTGAGCACCAAAGTAATCAAAATACTATCAACACTACATCAGTCGGGAATTTCGATAATCAAGTTAGCATTATCAAGAGATAGTTAGAACTAAACTGAATGTAAATATACGTTCAATTGGGACAAGGGAGGTAAACATACCAAAAGTTCGCGAACGTAGGAGGTGGGAGGAAGGGGGGTGCAGGGGAGCACGAAGAAGGTCCCGGTTTTTTGTTTTTCGCTCATATCTCGAAAACGGTTAGCCCTAATCGAAAAGTGGCTATATGCAAAATTAAACCTGACTAAATTTTCTACAATAATGTTTCTATTAATTTTTTCGAACCTGTTATGGTTCAGTAATGAATTGTATATCTTTTGACTGTATTCTAACTTTATTATAAGGTATGTTTACCTTCTAAATAGTCCAAACACAGCCTTCAAGTCAAAAATTGTGATCTCGGTATTTCCCTCTAGAAACCACTCATTGACAGGACTACTACTGACAGATAGTTTCACAGTAGTCGGTTAACTAATAAATAGAATTGACCAATGATTACTATAAAAATCACAGTGTGTGGTTAATTTGAAGGACATGGTTATCTTGTCGTTACGAAAATCAGTGGATGAGATATTGGTAAACTAAATATTAGTGACTGACTAAAAGTATATAATAATCATAGGTCTGAATTTTATCGGATAAATTGCGGGTAGCTTCTTTTTGTAAAATTTGGCTTAGAAAATGTTTGAGACTTGAAAGGTTTCTAGAGGGAAATGCCGAGATCACAATTTTTAACTTGAGAGCTGTGTTTGGACTATTTAGGAGGTAAACATACCAAAAGTGTCCGAACATATGATGTGCGGGGGGCGCAAGGGGGCACGAAGAAGGTCCTGGTTTTTGGGTTTTCGGTCATATCTCGAAAACTGTTACCCTAATCAAAAAGTGGCTATATGCAAAATTAAAGCTGACTAAATTTTCTACAATAATAATGTTTCTATTAATTTGTTTCGTATCTGTTATGGTTCAGTAATGAATTGTATATCTTTTGACTGTATTCTAACTTTATTATAAATTTATTGTAGATTGAAAAAAAAAATTAATAATCATCGTAGAAAAAAAAAATGTCCGTTTCACAGCAGACTGAACTCAAATATCTAATAAAAAATGTCTTTGCGTCTGTAAGTGTGTGTGTGTGCATGTATATCGTTTCTTGCAAACACGATAACTTCTGTTAGACTTAAAATATTTAATTACAATTTGGAACATATGTAAAACAACATAGTACAATAATTCCTATTGAAATTGGGCCATATCTTTTATACATGGTGATAACCAGAGGCCTACAAATTCTCTCTTACGTAAAATAGGTTTTATTTTAATTTCAGAGCAAAATGTTATAAGGTTTTTGATTAAGCATACAAAAATATGAAGATGTATAAGATTTATACACCGCAATATACCGGGTGTATGTTAGGTTCAAACCAAAGTAAGTACAGAAAGAGGCAATGCTTTTCAGAATTAATGATCAACAACTTTTTTGAGAACAATGAAATCGGTAACATTATCTTTACCGATGAAGCCCACTTTCATCTTTCTGGTGGGTGCCGTAAACACGTGGGCATCAGACAATATACAGCAGAAGAATGAAAGGCCATTACATAGCCCAAAAATAAACATGGCGTTACTGTTACAGTTAATAGTGTAGTTAAGGAGCGTTATTGTGGAATGCACTAGGATTTTTAACACCAGAGATTTCGAAGATGGTGATACATAGTTTCAGCAGTATGGGGCAACTGCTCATACTAGCAGGGTATCTAAGCAAGTCGTGAGAGTATTGTTTTCTGAAAAATTATATCCTAGTTTAGAAATATCACCTGACCAGCTAGGTCACCTGACTTCAGTCCTATAGACATTTTTATGGCGATACTCAAATCACTGTGTGATTTCAAAAATAACTTTTTACAAATTCATGTTAGTCAACCAAAAAGATAACCAACGAGTGTGAAGCCGGCTGTAAATGGTAGAGCATAAACGTCTTTTTAAGAACACACGGTAGGTAAATACATTAAGCAACAGAAAAGTAACAAAATAAAGCATACTCTGTATCTCTTTTTTGTTTCGTAAATGCAATAACATTTGCGTTCCTAATTACCAACTTGTACCTCCATTATACAGTGTGTCCCAGGATAGATGTAACAAGAGGTGTATCGACCAAAAATTTTGGAATGGTATTTAGGGATTGAGTCCTGCTTGTTGTAAAACTAAAGTATACCAAAAATGACTTGATTTCATTCCATTAAGAAAAGTTATTTAGAATGGAATTTTATACCTCTATACCAAATTTCAGGAATATTAAATTATTTTTTTGAAACTTCCCATTTTTTGCGAATTAAGAGTTGAATTCATATTTAAAGTTGTGTAGGAGCAAATGTTAATCATCTCAAAAAGTAAGCTATTGGTAAATAAAAAATTGAATATACGAGATGTAAGAAGGCATAATGTTAATCGAACTAATTGTAAAACAAGAAACAATTACTAACAGAAGATTAATGAGGTTTAAAAATTATAGCAAGTAATAAGTGTCAAAAACATAACAGATTCACAAACAAATTAATTATTGACCAATACAAAACAATGTTTACAATTCCTTTACTATTCGACGTAGCTACCACCCACATCCACACACATTTCGATCCTTCGCCAAGTCCTTAAAACTGTTTCGAATATGATCTAACGGTATGGAGTTTACGGCATTTGTAATTCTCTGCTTCAATACTGCTACATCGTTAGGAAGTGGTTCAGCGTAAACCAACTGCTTGAGGCGACCCCATAAAAAGAAATCCAATATTGATAGGTCTGGGGATCTCGCCGGCCACTTGATCGGTCCATTCCTGGCAATCCAATTTTCTCCAAAATTTAAATTCAACCACCGATTAACCATTTCTGTGGAGTGGCCAGGGCAACCATCATGTTGAAAATGAACTAAAATATTTAAATGTTCTTCAGAAAATCTTTCAAGAAGCTGCAAATAAGTGTGCTGGTTTAACCTTCCCTCAATGAAATAAGGTCCAATAACTCCAACGTGATAAGAAACGGCACACCACACATTCACTTTTTTATAATATTATCTTCTACAATGAATTCTAAAATTTGGATTTTCACAAGCCCAAAACCGACAATTCTGAGATGAAACAACACCATTGGTTGTGAATGTGGATTCATCTGAGAAAATTATGAAATGATGAAAAAATCTCTCTTCCATGATTTTTTCTCCAAAGGTCAACAAAAATCCAACCTACGGCCGTCATCTCCCTCTTCAAGCGTATGTTTAAAATTTGCTTTATATGCCCTAATTTTCTTTGCCTTGTAAATTCTTTGGAGTTCAGACTTGCTAATATTAATAAGAGCTGATCTCTCTCTTAGTGGCATCCTAGGATTTTCTATAATAAAGGCATGAGCTATAATAGCCCCCAACATTGTCTTCATCATATGCTTTTATTTTTCTTTTTATGTTAACACTACCAGTAGCCAGAAACTTTTTAATTATTCTCATAACCTGAGTACGTGACAAAGCAGTGTTTGGAAATTTCAAATTAAATAGGCTTACCACTTCTCATGGCGAGTTTTCACCGCCAATTCCGTACCATTGCACAATATAAATTTTTTCACGCACTGTGAGTACCATTTTCACTTAATTTTCTATGTATGCTTGGTTCGTTAATTTGAAACAGAAATTAAGGATAATATTGACTACGTTTGACAGATATGTCAATAATAAATGATAAATGTGTATCCATTGCTTTTCTCATAGCCTACTTTTAACTTCTACATAACTTTAAATATTAATTCACAAAAAATAATTTCTATACAGTTTTAATTGAATGGTTCAAAATAAAATACTAATTTATTGAAAAAATGGGAAGTTCATCTATCCTGGGACACACTGTATATTGGTTAAAATAATAAAATGGAAAATTAACTCTCAAGAATTTGCCCGTTCGTATAGTACTTAATATTTTCCTTTACATCAGGCGAAAATAGATTATTTAGGTTCTTAAGTTATCAGCGGAACCCCCTTGACTTTATAATGTACAAGAACGGTAAGTATTTAATTTTAAATCGATAAGATGTATAGATGCTTCTCACGAAATTCTGCAATAACGCTAATTTTCATTTTCCAGAGTAGCATGAGAAAATGGAATGGGTCTATTAACCTACATTTACTGGCAACCTAAATTTGAAACAAGTAAATAGTTATTGAAGATTCTGAAGGTCACGTCTTAATGGTAGAGTCGCCGCCTGTTCAAAATAGGTTCTCTTGTTCTCTTTCGATATGAAAATGCACTAAAATTTTATTAAAATGTCTATTAGTTATTGGCGGGGCTCGGGAATTTTATGTCGGCGCCAGAGACGGCTCTCACATAGACATAATATTATATTGTAAACACTTACTGAAACACGACGAAATGGTGAAATATTCATCATTGCCAGCTACAATGTATTTTTGGTAATAAATTTAACCTAAAAACGGCAATGGTTCTTACAAAAACACTAGCCAATATAAAAAAACAATCCTGAATTCACATACTTTCCTGCTCTGTTTAATATATGTGGCGTGTTTATTATGTTTATTTTCATAATAATCAAGTACAAAACCCAATAAGCTCCTGGGAACATGGAACATTTTTTTCCCAATAAAATAAACTATTATATAATATTAAATTATAGATAACAAACAGCGTTAAGGATTAATGGCATAAAACCACCATATACCGCGTGCATCGCAAATGTATACAACGTGATAAAGTGAATTTTATTTCATTTTAAAATATACATAACCTACTTTTATCGGAAATCTACTACATTTTTGAAACGTGAAACGTACTGACAATTACCTAAAAACGTAGTTGATTCTTTTACAATTGCAGTGCTGAAGGCATTCGACCCTGACCGAGTGTCAACATTAGATTCCAGTGTACGGCGAAACTTTTATGTTTTTTACATGTTGAATGAAATTGTTAAATATTGCTTTTACACGATCCCCTTTACTATACCTACACTGTGGCCATTCTGGGCATTTAGGTCCAGTCCAGTAATAAAGGGAAAGATCGCAGTTTTGCAGTCCGTAGTACAAATCTAGCCATATGTATGTATGTATCTACAAAACTTGCGTGAAATTATACAGGTTCGACAAAATATCTTAAACGCTTAGTTACCATGGAAACCATAATAAAGAAACGTCTAGTGTATCTGCGACTTTTGACACAAAAGTAAGCATTGAGCGTATTTGACAGATGTCGACAATTTTGTGACCAGCGCGTGATTTTAAGATCGTTCTCGTACAATAAAAATGTCTTTACGTGGAAATTCAATGGAAATCGATGAAATTAGTGAAATTTCGTGCACTCCGGTGGAAATTGCGCAAACTGCAAAATCAGTTACTCTTAATTTACTGCCAGAGAAGTCGAGAAGCAAGTATGAAAAACAGTATGAACTTTTTAGTAAATGGTGCGAATCAAAAGGAACGAAGAAGATGTCAGAAAATATTTTGCTTGCGTATTTTGCAGAGAAAGCCAATAATTATTAATTTTTACCAAACATTTTTATAAAAACACCGGCTGTAGAACAAATCCTGTGTGTAATTCGAGCGCAAAGTGACATTGCCGCTGTCGCGAGATAGCCGCGTCGCGCTTCAAACTTCTCGCTCAGAGCGACAATATATCACTTTGCGCTCTTAATACACAAATAGTTGTTTAATAAGAGGCGGCGAAGTTTAACTTCGGAACATTTAGAACAAATATTAATGATATACTTTTATATTCGTTATAGGTCGTGAAAAATTACATATATGTGTTACTTTAAGGTAGTGAAAAATACATGTGCGTGTGTTTTAGTTCAATGTTGCATCCCCCGACACCTCCTCTTCGAGTGAGTGCTTATAATAAACTGACCTAATATGGTCAGTTTATTATAAGGATATTACGAAATTAGGTAAAAGGTAAGATAAAAAATTTTCCGCGCTGACCTAGAGCCAACCCTGATTTTGACGTCACAGAGATAAAATTCCCGAGCTCTGGTTATTGGTAATACTAGACTAACCCTGTCGAGATTCGACGGAGTAGGGATATTTAAAAATATATCCCAGGTATTCTTAAGAGGCGACGCTTACAACCAGTATTCACATTTTCAAGAAATCAGCAGTCATGATTCAACGTACTGGTCTCACCTTTTCCCAGAGAAGTTCAAAAAAACAAAAGAAGTAGTATTTTCAAATATACATCCCGTGAGTGTTTTCTTTGGAATCAACTCTTTACCAGCTATCCAGGGAAGACGCAGAAGAAATCAGAGCAGCATCAGCAGCCATTCTAAAACAAGCCAAACCACCAAACATAACGAGAGGAGAAAGACAGACCCTAAAAACACTCACGGATAACGCCAACGTAACCGTTCTGCCAGCGGACAAAGGAAATGCCACTGTACTAATGGACATAGCAGATTACCAGCAGAAAGTACTAAACCTGTTAGAAGACCAAATCACACGAAATCCAACAAAGACCATCGAAAAACAGGTAACAAAGGCGATCAAGGAATCATGCATACCAATAGAGCACCATCAGAAACTGATACCATCAGAATCGAGGACACCACAATTCTACTGCCTGCCCGAGATCCACAAAGCAGGAGTTCCGTTACGACCCATTGTAAGTGCAGTGAATTCACCAACCCATGCGCTAGCAAGATATTTAGCAGACATTCTCAAAGCATTTATTGGACAAACAGATCACCATATCAGGAATTCACACCATTTCATACAAGAGCTGAAGAACATCACAATGGACCAAGAAGATATACTAGTCAGTTTTGACATAACATCACTCTTCACAAATATACCAGTCAACTTCAATGGGAGTCTATATAAACAAAAAGATGGAGCAGCAATGGGTTCACCTTTATCACCAGTACTCGCTAACTTATTTATGGAAGCTTTCGAAATATACGCTTTGGACAACTACCAATTGAAACCAAAATGTTGGTTTAGATATGTGGACGACACTTCCATTATATGGCAACATGGCCGTAAGGAACTGGAGAATTTCAATGACTACCTAAACAGCTTACATCATAAGATCAAATTTACCATGGAAATAGAAACAGAGAACCAACTTCCATTTTTAGACGTCCTCGTGTTCAAGAAGGATAATGAAGGATTAGGACACAAGGTATACAGAAAACCGACGCACACCGACAGATACCTGCACGCCAATTCTCACCACCACCCAGCACAAAAACAGGCCGTCGTTAACACAATAGTACATAGAGTAAAGCAAATTTGCGAGTCAGAACATCTGCAAGAAGAATATCGGACCTTAAAAACATCACTACAGAAAAATGGATACAAACCGAAGGACATAGACAACGCAATAAAGAGACAAGATACAACCAGAACAGAAGAAGAAAAAGAAGAAAAGAAATACCCGGCAACAGCTTACCTACCGTATATACAAGGATGTACGGACAGAATCGGAAGAGTTCTGGAGAAAAAGAACGTCAAAGTAATATATAATGCAAAACAGAAGGTGGCACAACATTTTCCCAAATACCAAGTTCCAGAAGAACTAGAAACACCAGGAGTATATAGCATCCCATGTCCCTGCGGACAAGTTTACATCGGAGAGACCAAACGACGTATAAACACCAGACTCAGAGAACACATTAGAAATACAAAGAAGGGAAATTCTACAAAATCAGCAGTTGCCGAACATTCAGAAGAAACCGGCCATTTGATAAAATTCGACAAAATAAAGAAATTAGCCAACACCAAGAATTATTGGCCAAGAACATACAGAGAAGCCATTGAAATAAATAAACATCCGAATAACTATAACCGTGACAACGGAAAAAAAATTTCGCAAACTGCTTTTTCAAAATTTTTTAGAAGTGCTCCTCGAGATGTTATTTCCCATATTTCGTATGGGTCCCATGCGCCACAGACGAGAAAAAATTATTGAAATTTCTAGATTCGCGCTTGGCCAGGGCTATAGACGTTTAAGGTTAATTTGGTTTTCTATTTACGGAGTAAAGATATAATGTAGCTAGTTTTTACCATATATTAACTAATATACTATGGATTATGCATTTCTTCTAGTGTACTTTTTGACTGAGACAATTAAATATTGACTTAAAAGTTAGAAGACCTTTTTTAATATAGTATGACTTTGTGTCGTCCTCGCTTCCGAGAACATTAGTACCCTTGGCCGAGTTGGAATAAGGAATAAGCAGAAGTTTCATTGCAATAAAACAAAGTACCCAACTTTGAATTTAGATTAGTTCCTAAAATGTAAATTTATATTTTATTTCGTGAACGGAGTGGCCCGTAGGCATGGCTTGCGCCAATAAAATTTAAATATTCACGAGATGGTAATGAAAAGTTTTTACCATACACAATAACTCGCTTAACAGTATTTAGGGTTCATTTTTACTTCCACGTCCAGTGGAAGTATAGTAACGACAAAAAAATTTTTAAAAATTTTTATTGTCCAAATAAGCTTAAAATGTCATGAAACGTCGAGATTTTAAGTTTGAACGAAAAAAAAATTTCTGTCTGTCTAACTTTTTTTGTGCGCACGTTTACTCTGGAACCGTTTAAGATATTGACTTGAAATTTGGTACACATATGTACTTTAATGAGTTCTAGAACTAGATTATATTTTCATCTTGTTCCGTCGAAGGGTTGGGGGGTAAATTGGGGTAAATTTGGGGTAAATGGGTAAATTAAGCAGGTAAGAGTCCATGAAATCGGTATATAGCGAGGTATATAGTATATACAAGAGAAGCTAAGGTCTCAAAAAAATTTTTGGCATTAGCCACCCCCATTACCACCCCCACCTCCTTATTAAAGGGGATGAAAAAAAAATGTGATTTAGTGTATGTACAGGAACCAGAAACCTCAAAATATTTTTTTACTTCATCCACCCCCCACTACCACCCCCCTATCACCACCCCCACCCCACTACCGATGTGGGGTATCGTTTTATGGGTTTTTGGGGTAGAGGATTTCAAATATTACATTATTAAAGTTCCATAAACAATTATTTTCACATACAAAGTTTTTTCGTTGTGAGTGACTTGGATAGAGAATCTGGATGTGGAAGTAGTGATTCCTTGGGCAGCGGTTTTTTAAATTGAATGTGTTTTTCATAGGTGAATATCATGCTGTAAGGCGTCACTGAGATAATTGTAATAATTTCACCTTCAATATCACTGTTATTCACCAAAATTTTAACGCACATATATGTATAATCATATTCTTCACGGAAATAAAGAGTATACTCTATTTTTTAGCACCTTCGAATTCTGAATAACTTTCAAAATTGTCCGCCTGTCCGTCACGTGTCTTGGAAGCACGAAAACTTATGAGGATTGAAAATTGGAAAGTGAGTTAATGTTAGCCAGATGAAGAAATATAAATCTTATTAAATGTTTTAATAATTATATCAAAAATTATACCTATTTACTGTCTTAAGTAAACAATTTTCATTGAATCAAAGCGGTAATGTTAATATTTAGAATGTTTATAATGTAACAAAAAAATATTGTGAAAATTACTAAATTTTAAAATATAACTATTATATCTAGTACTTAATTTAAAAAAACTGCAAATATTATTCAATATTCAACCATTATAATAAAAACACTTCAATAGACCGACGCACAGTGGGGTGGAAAAGAAAATACTGTTCAAAAATCGCTGCAGAATTTATTGGATCATCTTTTTTTTAATGTTCGTTATCAATCAGCTGGATTTTCGATTTTTGTCCCTGATTTTTCAAAGTTTTCCAATGAAGTCTGAATTTTCATAAAAAATTTAGAAAAATCATGGATAAAAATCGAAAATCTGGCTTGACAGATATCGATAGGCAAGTAAAAAAATGAAGATTTAAAAAAAAAACTTTCCGGTTGCTTAAGTATTAAAACCTATAGTTTTTTTAATATTGATATTTTTGATATTTCATTTTCGACCTTAAAAAATTTATACATAAAAAAATTCAATACAAGTTTTTGGTAAATCGCCTACCCAAAAAACGTATAAAACGATATGCCACATCGGTAATGGGGGTGGACGAAGTAAAAAAAAATTGAAGCCTTTGGTTCTTGCATACACACTAAATCATAATTATTATTTTCCCCCCTTGTAGCGCTTACTTTTATTTGCATCTACATTATTTAAAATAAAATTAAAAAAAACACAAAATGTTGCCCCAACTATACAGACTATACAGACAGAACTTTTTTTGGCCAACCTTAAAATCTCGACGTTTCATAACATTCTAAGCCTATTTGACAAATACAAATTTTCAAGTTTTTTTGCGTTACTATACTTCCACGGGATGTGGAGGTAATAGGTCTCCCATGTAGGCCTAATCCACGAAGTTTCAAAATTAAGACGGAAGTTCAACAATATTTCGAATCAGTCTTTTGACATTTTCTGGACAGTCCAGGCGACTCTGTATCTGGGTGAAGTGGGATCTTCTCCTCCTACTCGTGGTCATATTCCTCTTCCGTTCCATGTTCATTAATTGAGCGATTAAATACTGACAGAAAGTCGTCGCCGAGAACGTTCTCTTTATCGAGCATAACTGAGAGCTTTACCAAAAACTTGTATTGAATTTTTTTCTTTATAAATTTTGTAAAGATGAAAATGGCCCGGAGTCTTTTTTGACATTTTTCAAAAAAAAAAAAATAAATATGAAAAAAACTATCGAATTAAAATAGAAAAAAAAAATGATCATTTTTAACATTGTTCTTTCATGTATAGGGTGAGGTTTAAAAATATTCAAGGAAATTAATTTTATTGTTGTAACAATCGATTTTTTTTTTTGCTTTGCTCTGTATACACATTTAAAGAACTTACAAATACCTACAAATTGATGTGCTGTGAACGTCTTTTACTTAAATTTTTTTTTAAAAATTGCGTCTGGAGAGTTTTAAGAGGCGAACCTTGTATATATTTTTTACAGGACAGAGTACTCAATGCGCAAGCCTGACTCCTACTTGATCGGTTTTCCTGTATATAATTCAAAAACGAGAGTTTCAACAACACCAATTAAACCGGCTTAAAAATGATTACGAATGAAAGTTTGATAATTGTCTTCAAAATTCCAATCACTTTTGCACGTTCACCTGGGGACGTTCAGACAAACCTTTCAGAAGCGATTTGTGTAAATTTTCCTCCTTTGTTCAGTCACAGTTGTCGCCGTCAATCTACGCCAATGGCAGCAGGGTACACCACAGCATATTATTACGGAATACACAAAGCGTGTAATGAAATTACAGAGACGAATAAGAACATTTCACTAACAAAACGTTCGCAAATTAATACAGTAGCTGAGTGTATTTTACGCACGGTTTGGCTTAGCGACTAAACGATGATATTTTGTAAAAAAAATTGCTTTATAGCGTCACACCGACCGGAAAGTACATAATGGAGTACGGAAGCCGTGAATATATTTCCTTAGAAATAAGGATTTTGTATATTTTACTGTCCTGTCAGCGTTACGAAATTGGATTTGCTGGTTTACTAGGGTCCGTATATTTTCATTGTTTTGTTGGTTGTAAGAGCTTGAGGGTATTAATAGTTACTGAAGGTGATATGCAACATGCTAGTTCCTTTTAGGTTTTCTCTTTCATATCTTTTCATTTATATTCTTGCTTAGTCTATATAAAGTTAGAACTACGAACTAGTCCAGGAAAATTAGCATTTGACCTGGACAAAATTAGTAAAAACTGAATTTTTGCACAGAAGGTCTTGGCTACCCAAGACATTGAAGGTCAAAGTATTTTGCAAATATCTCGCGTCCTACGCATCGGATGCCCATGAGGTCAATGTGAAAGTTATATCTCTCGGCAAAAAAATTGGACAGCAATAAAGTTAACATGAAAGTTGTAGAGAATTCAATTATCTACAAGATTGGTATTTTGTATTTTTTCCCAAACCCTCGCCCTTTTCGAGATATTCAAGGTCGAAGTTTAAAAAAACGGTTTTCTGCGAATATCTTGCTCCCTATGCATTGGACCGCGACGAAGTCTACATTCAAGCAGTAGAGTACCTGTATATCTGCAAAATTGGTAAATTTACAGTTTTTGAAAAATATTTGTTAAATTACAATCGTTTCCACACCTCCCACGAGGTAGAATGCATGGCGCGTTTTTTTTACATGGTTTCCCCAGTGTATGTAGGCCTAATCCATGAAAGTTGACTCAATTATTACTTAAGGTACTCAGTATACATTAATCCTACTCCTATTACATTAACCCTTTCAGGACGGCAGCGGACTGCGCTTGCGGATTTGTCCGTCTGCAGCCGCGAACTGTAGCTTTTTCAAATACGTACGGTTTAACAAACTCAACATTTTTATTTATTTAGGGGAAATATCAATAAAAAATGCTAATAATAGAAATAAAACTTTTATTTACCACACGTAAAATATAAATATGTACACTAGCAATTAAAAAAAAAAAAAATGAACTAACAGTGGGAGGAGTAAGAAAAAACCAACAATGTGTAATAGGCGGATACCTGTGTTTCCAGTAATTAAGTGCACCTCTTGTCGTTCGTAGATATCCGGTTTCCGCCGCGAAAGGGTTAATCCCACTCTGACTCGTACTCAACTTCATTGAGTTCCAACTCATTCTGTAAATTACCATCATTGCTAACATTATAATCATTACTATCATAAGAAACAGAATCCTCATCATCGGCATTGCTAATTGAATTGTCATTCGCTGTTACAATGTCTGAGCATTCGAAATCATCTATTTCAGCAGTAAGATCTTCCTTTAAATATTTTCTTTTTGCTATTTACACACGATACTCCCCGACAATTGGTGCAAGCTTTGGAGCATTCAAGCCCGATTTTTTTGCAACAACACCTTGCGTTGCAACCTTTTCGGCAAGTGCAGAAGATTTGGTTCAGGACATTATCTGGCGCTGGTGGCAGTACTGTGAGAACTGCCTCAAGGATATTGTTATTGGAAACCTAGTCACATTCACGAGGTTCTGGTTTGTTCCCCAAATAAATTTGAATTGGGTAAAAGCTCTGATTATATGCTGCTGAGCTGCTGCTCTTGTTGGAGGGAGCGCTGCCAAATTAACTTCTTTTCTCTTCTTGGTTGCTGTGGCGAAGAAAAAATACCTGTGCACATCTACTGAAGTTTGAAAATTTACTACTCCATATGTCGCCAAAAGAAAACGCAATTTATTTCTATTAATGCATCGAATGCAAAAAGGAAATTTTCTTTTTGCATTTAGGGAATTTATCACAGCTCTCACAGGAATAGATTTTGGTTACATTTCCTTTTAGTCCAATAATTACAAAAATTTCCATCACAAAAAATATTATCTGAGATTTTTCTTCAGTAACTGTTAGTGGAGGGGTTATTCATCACAAAACCACAAAAATATGAATATTTTTATTCCTAACTTTTTCTGCATTGAAGTACTACCTTGAACTAAAAGATAATGCATTTATAACTTATATTAAAGTCAGTTATTTTTTATGGGCCTGTGAATAGTTAGAGAAGCAAAAAATTAAGAGATAACTATATTATATTGTTATTTTTATATACTAATAAATATCAATAGCCATCAAAAATGTCAACACAAGAGAGTATTTTATATCCCCTTTAAAGTCCATTGTGATTTTTCGTCCTAGCTTGTATGGTTTTCGAGCAATTCAATTTTTTCTATAGGCCGCGCGCAATAAATTTCAAATAAACGAAAATTCGCGCGCATTAAAAATTCAAATTTTGGAATTTTTTTCAATATCGATTTTCTCGAAAACCATGACATATACAACAAAATTACAATAGGACTTTTTTTTAGGAAATTAGTCAAGCTTTCTTTTTATGATAAGCATTTTTTTTATATCTTCAACGATTAACGAGTTATCAGTAAAATGAGGCTTATTTAGTGAGGATGGATGAAATAAAAAAATATTTTGAGGTTTCTGGTTCTTGTACACACACTAAATCACAATTTTTAATAATGGGGGTGGTAATGGGGGTGGCTAATGCCAAAAATATTTTTGAGGCCTTAGCTTCTCTTGTGTATACTAAATACCAATTTTATGGACTCTTACGTGCTTGATTTACGTATTTACCCCAAATTTACCCCAATTTACCCCCCAATCCTTCGACGGATCAAGATGAAAATATAATCTAGTTCCAGATCTCGTTAAAGTACATATATATGTGTATCAAATTTCAAGTTAATATCTTAAACGGTTCCGGAGTAAACGTGCGCACAAAAAAAGTTACACACCGACAGGCAGACAGACAGAATTTTTTTTCGCTCAAACTTAAAATCTCGACGTTTCATGACATTCTAAGCCTATTTGAACAATAAAAATTTTTAAACATTTTTTGTCGTTATTATGCTTCCATTGGATGTGGACGTAATTACTGAAATCGGGCATCTAGATAACGGATTATATCTTACGACACACATAACTATTTCAGTTGATTCCTTTTTAATCAAAGGCTCTTAAAATGCGGAAGAAAAAGACTACGACTTTTTCATGAAATGAACCGTTCGCAGGATAAAACTGAATATATATTTTTTTGACAATATTGAAAATTGTGTTTAAAGTGCCTATAGTAGACAAATTTACTCCTTATTTTTGGGACACAGTACATATAATCGTATAAGCAAACATACCTTTTAAACCATTTGATAGAAAAGAGATGCTAACACGTGCCAAGTTTAAACACGTATAATTTACTTTTACATCCAGTGGAAGTATAGTAACGACAAAAAGTTTTTTTAAAATTTTTATTGTTCAAATAGGCTTGGAATGTCATGAAACGTCGAGATTTTAAGTTTGAGCGAAAAAAATTTCTGTCTGTCGGTCTGTCTGTAACTTTTTTTGTGCGCACGTTTACTCTGGAACCATTTAAGATATTGACTTGAAATTTGGTGCACATATGTATTTTAACGAGATCTGGAACTAGATTATATTTTCATCTTGATCCGTCGAAGGGTTGGGGGGTAAATCGGGGTAAATTTGGGGTAAATACGTAGATCAAGCAGGTAAGAGTCCATAAAATTGGTATTTAGTATATACAAGAGAAGCTAAGGCCTCAAAAAAATTTTTGGCATTAGCCACCTCCATTACCACCCCCACCCCATTATTAAAGGGGATGAAACAAAAATTGTGATTTAGTGTGTGTACAAGAACCAGAAATCGCAAAATGTTTTTTTATTTCATCCACCCTCACTACCACCCCCTATCACCACCCCCACCCCACTACCAATTTGGGGTATCGTTTTATGGGTTTTTGGGGTAAAGGATTTCAAATATTATATTATTAAAGTTCCGTAAACAATTATTTCCACATACAAAATTTTTTCGTTGTGAGTGACTTGGATAGAAAATCTGGATGTGGAAGTAGTGATTCCTTGGGTAGCGGTTTTTAATATTCCAAAAGATATATATTTTTTACGCGATTTCGACTCCTGGAAAATGATACACAATATATCAAGTTGTTGAGCAATGCGTGGGGAAAGCAAACGATGTGAATATCTGTATACAATGCATACTTTTCTGACAGATTACACCCATGTGGCCTATGTAATAACCCTTTACAACATCTGTCCAAATTAATATCAATTTAATTTACAAACGCGTGTGTTTCAAAATAAAAGTACGAGATTTAATTTTAATATTCTTTTTGTTTATGTATTGTTTTAGTTTTAACTGACAAAACAATGGGTCTTATAAAACGATGAGTAAGATTTTGAAACTATACGAGATGATGACAAATTCATGAATGAAAATTCAGTGGTACGTAGAAATAATAGAAGAAAACTATAATATTGACCCAAAAAAGGATTTATAAGAAGAACATACCTTTCGTAAGACACAATGTAGCACATGGAAGGATTAAATGCTACCTTGCGTTCTACGACTTTGTCCTTATGCATTAAAAATTAAAAAAAAAAGAAAAATTCTCAATTTCCTTTTGTTGGTAAATTTCAATAGGGAAAGGAAAATTATTCAACCTCCTCGAACTTTTTTCCCTGTCGTGCGATTTTCAAAAACCAAAATGGAATTTGTTCGTTATTACGTCTAATATTTGACTGAATAATTTTTTTTAATTTTTTTTCAAATAAACAAACTTGTGGGAGGGGAAAAACCTTTTGCATTTTTTTTTAAATGCGTTTTTGAGTACGAAGGAAAGGGCTCAGAAGAGAAATTTTTTTACAGGTAAGTGAGATTTTTTTTATCTTTAATTAAAAAAAAAAATTATCGCAATCCGAGAAATAGGAGGGGAAGGAGGGGGCATAATGCGTTTGCGAGAATAAAGGCTTAAGGAAAAGGGATAGTGACTTCGGAGCTTAATATTCGGATACATAAATCTTTTTTCCATCTTAATAATTTTATCAGTCTACCCTCCATCAAATATTAAACTTATTAGGTATAAATAATTATTTAACACAGTCACGAGTTTTTTTTTAGGTGTGTATTGGATATACATATAAAACAATTATTTTTCCGTTTAACTCGCTCTAACTCAAAAACGGCACAATGAATTACTCTCAAATTTTTATAGTGTTATCACTATATATTTGTTAACATAATGTGTTAATATGTAAGTCAAATTTTAATAAGTGTAGAAAGCATAATTTTTTTTCTAAGGCTATGTCGAAAATTTGCATTCTCAAATGTAACATGCTGGAAACTGTTTTATCTTTCGAAATAGATACCAAGTGTATCGAGAAGTAACGAAGATAAAAGATGGACGTAACTTTTTTATTTGAAACTTTTTTTTCTAGAATTAGCAGTTTTCGAGAAAATTGCAAATGAGTGATTGTTGGCCAGGTACTGCAATTAATTGCTATTAGATTTCCACACGTTCTTTATGATCTCTTTTTTTTCAAAGGATATGGTCGTGTAATATATAGAATTTTAGCTTGAAATCCAAGGATTGCAAGTTTGAAACACAGGTAGGTTATTGTAGATGTAGTTGGTTCTTTTTACTTTTTTTTTGTACTGACGAATGTTTTATCAAATAGGTCGTCAATACAAGATTTAAAATGTCCAAAAATTAACATTCACAAAAAACTGAGAAGAGATTTCTAAAGAATGTGCAACAATTATATAAAAAGTTAAACAAATCGGCAAAGAGTTTTTAAAAACTTTTAATTTGCCAACCGTGAAGGAGTGACACTTTTAGATATTGAAGTGGGAATACATGCAAAACCAATTTAATGAAAAAGAGATCATAAGAAATGTGGAAATCTAATAGCAATTAATTGCAGTACCTGGTCAACAATCACTCATTTGAAATTGTCTCGAAAACTGCTAATTCTAGAAAAAAAAGTTTCAAATAAAAAAGTTACATCCATCTTTTATCTTCGCTACTTCTCGACACACTTGGTATCTATTTCGAAAGATAAAAAAGTTTCCCGCATGTTACATTTGAGAATGCAAATTTTCGACATAGCCTTAGAAAAAAAATAATGCTTTCTACACTTATTAAAATTTGACCTACTAGTCCGGGGTCCAAGCACTCCAAAATCAAAATGACCTGTCCCGACATGACGTACAAATGTTGACATAAGTAATGAAGAGAGCATTACCTGAGGCCCTAGAAAACACTTGTCGGATTAGTTGTTGCTCTTGCGCAACTTTAGAAATCACAAAAAAGATGGCGGATTGAGAATCACAAAAATTATGTTTTACAATGGTTATTCCTCGTTAAAAATAAAACTATGAAACTTACCGATCTGATTTTTGGTATGTATTCTCAAAAGATATATCCGATTCCAACTAAGCTATTGATATTTTTAAAAACAATATTTTTTTTGGAAAAAAAAATAATTAAAATCAGAATGTTGATATTTACGTATTAAAAATTTCGATATACAGACAAATATGTTAAATCTATGAAATTTTTATATACAATTACGTGCTAAATATAGTCCATATGTTGAAAAAGTTTTTTTAAAAAAGATCCTGTCGATAACTTGTGTAGTCTTTTATTTACGATTTTTTTATAAGGCGCGTAATTATGCAGCATTGAAGTAAAAATAGTCTACACGATAGATCGGTAGAGTGCAACAGTACTGTACTGTTCAATTTAATTGCAAACTTGAATTACTTTATGTTAATAATACAGCAAACCAAATAAAAGTAGTAGTCGGGCGTTGCCGATTGCGGCTACTCATTAAAAAAAATAATACAACAAATATTGACCTTAATAATCGATACAAAGTGAACTGAGTGTTCGAGTAAAATGTTAATTAAATAGGTATTCGGAATCAGTCATGCCCAAATACAACTTCTACTCGTTTTTATATTGTTTAACCAATAAAACATTAGTGAGAAATATTATTTTGGGTGTTTAGCAGATTTAACAGAAAGCAGAAAGAAATAGATATTTTAAATAAAACATTAGTGATGTTTGCATATTATGTAATTTTTGTATATAATTATTCAAATGCATTTTAATCAGAATCACTATCATTATAAAGTGGTGCGTATTGCTTTTTTCCCTTAAAACAGCTTTCAGGAAAAGCAGCACATTTCCCTCTTGGTTACACTGAAGAAATTCAAAGTTTTTTTTATGGATGTACTCTTTCCAGCATTTACGATGGTAAACAGGATTTTTTTAAATAAAATTATCGTTTATCACCTCCCGAAGTAATCGGAAAACTCTGTCTTTTCTAATTAGTAAAGCGTTTTGTAAGGTTACGCAGTTAATTTACTTTTGGCTTCATATGATACATCTTGGCATATTATTTTATTAAAATCTAATTGTTCAGCCATTGTTGAATGCCCACTTAGTTTTATTCTAATGTCAAACTGCCTTTTACTAGTGAACCATCCTAGAAAGGCAGATGAGATTAGGATGCGCAGTGGTCGACACAGTCCGCCGCTACAGAGCTCATTTGTTTACGTTCCTTCTCTGTGTAAAGATCGGCACAATCTCGAGAAAAGTGTTTGCAGTATATAACTTAGATTTGATACATACTTAGGTACCCATTATAAGTATCCACTTATATGAGCATTAGTAGTAGTATTTATCATTAGTAGTATTTATAAGAAAATATCATGGTGTTTGAAAGCAAAGTAAAAAATAAGGCTTTGTCTGGTCAAACTCGAGAAATTATAAGTTCTATCTTAAAATATAATATATGAAGCAGGAATCTATAGCTGGAGCTTCTTATACTATTTTCAAAAGTAAAGGTACAAATCTATTATCAGTTTATAATTTTGTATTCTGACTACTAATATAATTTAATATTGTTTACCTACTGGGTTTCCTCGGAAGTTGGGTTGAGCAGGTAAATAAAGTATAGTGTAAGCGTTTATCTCAATTTTTATAATTTTACTTTCGTTCTATTTAATTTAATGTATATTTGTTTGGTATATTTGCTATATCGCCTTGTTTACTTGAAACTAAAACAATTAAATATTATAATTAGTGTAAATAAATATATCAAATATAAAAACAAATGACTGTTCAAATGTTCATTCGAAAACACCAATTGGCCTATGACACGCCGGGTCGCCGGGATTCTCGGTGAATAGGGTGCGCAGTTCACGTTTTACTTCAACTTCTTACTCCGACTGTACTTTCATAGCTTAAGAAGCTTGTTTGTCTCTGTCCAACAGTGACGATATTTCTTCTCTCTCTTCGCGGCTACTGGCCATCCTAGGATGGTTGACTAGTACACACAAACACTCAATAGCACCTAGTATATAAAATCCACACTTCAAATAATAAATGTGAACCAATTAATAATAATCAATCAATTTAAATACTCAAACACAAATAGCTTTTATAATGTTAAAATGTTAAGATAAATACGCGTAGTAGACGTAAACATATCAACTAATTCCACTGAAAACTGTTTTTATGCACTTTATGAATTTCGGGAGAGCTGTCGTCTTAGGGCGTATTACATGCGTATTACACCCATTTTAAAAATTCATAACTCAAATGGTATATGTAATATCAACTTCGTTCTTGTCTTAAAAACATTTTCAATATATTGGGTATGTTTGTGAGCATAATTTATAAACAAAAAATTTAAAATGAAAGTACTTGCTTGTATGTTGAAATTCTTATTACAATATTTTATAGTTACAGGTTTCATATTTTTTTCCAAAAAAACTAAAAATATTTAAACAATCCCATCGAGTCTCATCCAAGCGCTTATGTTTTTAGTGAAAACTGTAAAAAAATAGATGAATAGCATGCACAGTTGTTTTTTATAGGACGCGTTATGTATTAAAAAACTTTTTTTTTGGAATTACCATTTCCTCTCTTTTCTTATCATTTAAGAAGTTATGCAATAGCTGATAAGAATCCGACAAGTCATTTCTGGTGTCATATATAACCCTTCTTGCAAATCTGCAGTTGAAAAATGTACGTCATGTCGGGACAGGTTACTTGGAATTTAGAGCGAAATCGTGCTGTTGGGCCCCAGACTATACATATTAACACATTATGTTAACAAATATATAGTGATAACACGATAAAAATTTGAGAGTAATCCATTGTGCCGTTTTTGCGTTAGAGCGAGTTAAGCGGAAAAATAATTGTTTTATATATCCAATACACACCTAAAACAAGAGAAATGCGCCGCGAAAACTCGTGACGGTGTTAAATAATTATTTATAAGTTTAATATTTGCTTGGATTGCGATAATTTTTTTTTAAATTAAAGATAAAGAAAATCTCACTTACCTGTAAAAAATTTCTCTTCTGAGCCCTTTCCTTCGTACTCAAAAACGCATTTAAAAAAAATGCAAAAGGTTTTTCCCCTCCCACAAGTTTGTTTATTTGAAAAAAATAAAAAAAATATTCAGTCAAATATTAGACGTAATAACGAACAAATTCCATTTTGGTTTTTGAAAATCGCACGACAGGGAAAAAAGTTCGAGGGGGTTGAATAATTTTCCTTTCCCTACCTCCCTCCCTCTCCTAATTGGCCCACCACCCCAATCCTCCGGCTCCATCAATTCTTATCTATTTCACCTACCTCAAAAAAAATCTCATCCCCCTAACTTATTTTTTTCGTAAAAAAATTAGGGAATTATTTTTTTGTGTATTAGTGTTAGGGCAAAAAAACGAGTATTTTCAAAAAAAATTTTCACGATTATGCGCTTCCGCGAGATTTTCAATTTTTAATTTTACTTTTTTTTCGTCAGGTCAATAATAACAAAGTTATCGTGGAAAAACGTGTTTTTGCGAATTTTAAATGCGAATTCCTCCGCCGCCCGTGTGATTAAGCTGAACTAAGTTGATAACATGATAAAAGAGAACGCGTGTAACCGAATGTCAAAAATTTTTTTTTAAAAAGTTGGTTTCATTTCAAAAGCAGATCCGCTCCGCTAATAGAACAATGGCAGATTCCTTACGTAAAAATATTAGATACGGGTCTTTAAATTTTTGTTTCGTTTTTTTTTTAAATAATTTTTTTAAAAATTGAAATATTTTAATAAAATTTGGTGATTGGGGATTTTTTGATGCGAGGGATTCAAATATATTCATACTTTTGCTGTTATTTGCAGGGGGCGCCGGCTACGGTAGTTTGCGTGTCGTTTATATGTCATATATTTTTGGCGAATTTTTTTAATTGCTTTAAAATAAAAATTCCTATTAGTCTTTCTTACGTAAAAAAAGGTATACCTTCTAAATGTCGCTACGAGTAACCGTTTTCGAGACATTTGGTTTCAAAGTATTCAGTGCAAGAAATTTAAATTATGATTTATGGATGTACAATTATTCAAAGTAGGCTTTGATTAAAAGAAAAACAATAAGAGACGCTTTCAAAATTAATATCTGTCAAACCTACTTGTTGTTTGTCAGCATTTTGTGTTGTTAAAAAATATCTAACAAAATTAAGTTTAAAATGCCAAGGCATAATTTATTTTCAAACGAAGATATGCGCGATATGGTTTGCGTACATGCGCAAGAAAATTTTAATGGACGTAGAGCTCATCGTCGATATGTGGAAATTTATCCAAATAGGAGGCAGCCGGATTTTAAGTTATATTTCATAATATTTACAGTAGATAGAGGGAAACTCGTTCCTTTCGTCCCAAATAAGATACCGTGGGACGCCCAGAAAGTATTACTGTGGAGGAGGAGGAGGAAATCTTGGTCCGTATTGCAGAAAACAAAGAAATAATTATGAGGCGTATGGCTGCTGCTACTGGAGTAAGTAAGTAATCGATTTCAAGAATTTTTCATCAAGAAAAGCTTCATTCGTACCATTTTACGCCTGTTCAAAATCTGATGGAGGCCGATCTTCCAGCCAGGTTACAGTTTGCTTGTTTCTGTCGTGCCCAGCAAAACAGAGATCCAATGTTTAAATAAAGTGTTGTTTACGGGCGAAGTCACCTTTACACGTAGATGTGTATTTAACTTTAGAAACAAACATGCGTGGGACATAGAAAATCCGCACTTAGTAGCCAAACGCCACCTTCAACGTGAATTAACGGTGCATTACACTTAAATTTTCTACAAACTCAGCTAGGCGAGTCCTTGGATGATGTACCACTATATTTATGCAAGATGGAGCTCAACCTCATTTTTTTATACCGGTCAGAAACTACCTAAATACAATTTTTCCTGGTCGCTGGATAGGTCGTGGAAGCAATATGTCTTGGCCTGCGCGGAGTCCCGATTTTAATCCGTTGGATTTTTGCGTATGGAAATATCTTGTATACCAAGATGCAATAAATAATCGAGAAGAATTATTGCAGATAATTAGAAATATAAAACGCATCGCCAAATGTATTGAAGTAAATGGAAGCCACTTCGAACGTTTGTTACCGAAGACATATCTTTTTTTACTAATAATTGTTATTTATTTATTTTTTAAATAAAATTTGTATTCAAATAGAAACTATTTCTCAAATTTTAAGTGTTGGAATGTAATAGATTTAAAAAAATCTGAAAAAAGAGAATTTAATTTTATACTGTTCGCTTCACTATCAATTATTCTGTAAATCAAACAATAATTCATTTTATTTAATTTGAATTGATTGCATTGAATACTTTAAAACCAAATATCTCGAAAACGGTTATTCGTGGCGACATTTAGGAGGTATGCCTTTTTTACGTAAAAAGAACAGAGAAATAGGAATTTTTATTTAAAAAAATACATAAACATATAAACAACACGCAAACTACCGTAGGTGGCACCCTCTACAAATAACAGCAAAAGTATGAATAAACTTGAATCCCTCGCCTCCAAAAATCCCCAATCACCAAGATTTGTTAAAATTTTTTCAATTTTTAAAGAAAACCAAAACAAAAATTTAATTTTGACACCCTGTATCTGTTAATATCAATTTTTGGACTAAGGTAAGTTTGGTTAAATCGTAACATTTTTACGTAAGGAATTTGTAATTGCTCTATGTACCATTACTTATGGGACACCCCGTATATTTTATACATGTGCAATATTTACCCATGCTCCCGCTACTAATATGCTGTAAAGATGAAGTTCAGGAACAGATATCGTGAAGAAAATGCCTGACATCAGCTGGGCAGCACCTGAGGTCACATACAACGTACTCCATAATATTTGCAGGGCCGTCCACAATCTTCCACACCTCAGGCACATTACGCCCTGAAACAAAACAGAAAACAGATTAATATCATGTAGGTGATGGTCTCTGGGGCATTGCTGAGTTCCCCCATAGGTCATGATATGCTGCAATTGCAATGCAATGCTGCAATTCAGTCTCTCAAGTCTTCACATTTTTGCCCCAAACGCGTGTGACGAAAGGCCTTTATTTGCCCTCCACAACAACACTTTTTTAAATACGAGGCAAGATAAAAAAAAAATTACTCTTTTTTCAAACTTCAATATTTGAAGATACGGCGAATAATATACATTTTAAGTAGTTCGAATTTTTAATATCGATGAAGATCCAAAATACGTGAAAATCACCATTTTTTGTGCTCTGGGTTGGTTGCTTTACACCGAGCACAAGAGAGCACAGCAAAGACTTTTAATTATGTAGTGTAAGAAGGTAAAATCTTTGACATATTTAAGAATCAGCTTGTTCCCAACTGGACCCAAAAACAGGCCTGTAGCTAGAAAGTGCTTTCAGGGCGGGCAAACAATTTTTCAGGACGGGCCCGTAAAAAAGTCCGAAAAATTTTTTGATGAGCGGGGGGGAGAAATACAAAAAAAATTTTAATCCAAAAACAACTTCTTAATCCGAAAAATTTAGACAATTTTTACCCAATCTCTTTCAAAGACAGTTAAAATTGCCCCCATTACAATCACCGCCGTAGGTCGGGCAAAACTTATTCCAGGACGGGCATTGCCCGTCCTGCCCCCCCCCTAGCTACAGGCCTGCCCAAAAAAGGGCCTTATCGCCACCCTTCCTTTCATAGAAATCACATAAGGTGTAATAGGCGAACAAACATAAAATTGAGTAATATTGAGCTAAAAGTATTTGCCATTAGTTTCAAGTCTGTGTTGATTGATACTGTTTGTATAACAGTGAAGTTGTTATCAACATTAATTTAATGCTTCTACGTGCTACTTTCAAGGTGAAGGAGTGTTAAAAATTAATGACATAAACTGTGCTAAAGAAGAAAGTAAATATCACTAAAATGTGAGCATTTATTATATAATGGTGTTATTACCATGTATGTACGAATTATGTAATTCGCCATTATTGCTTGAGCAGCTCGCGCAGTGACGTACCTAATTATGGGACGATAAATAATGATTTATAGGAAAGAAAACACGGCAAAGGCAAGAATGTACAGTGTTACCTAGATTTATAAACCTTCAGAAGAAAACTTATATTAATATAAAAATATTTAGTTTTTTATATAACTGCAGCTGGAAATAGGTGTAAAAATGTGTAATTTCAAACGTACGTTTGCTTGTTAATGGAACAATTTTTTTTACTTTCCACTAATACGAAGATAGGCATTCACAAAGGTGTGTGAAATTTTATACTTTTTGATTTAATCAAATAGGTACATCATAACCGGTATAAATAGGTATATTGTAAGTATTTTAGTATTCGTAGAAAAAAATGTTTTTTTCTGAAATCGATCGGCAATGTCTACATTTTCGGCATGATTTCAGATCGAAAAATGCACAATTCCAGTATTTTAGTCCGTTGCTAAGAAACTATCAGAAAACAGGCAAGAAAAGATTCGTTGCCAAGCAACGATCAACAAAACCGTATGGGAATGCTACTTTCCCGGCCTAGGCCGGGAAAGTAACATTCCCGTACGGTTTTTTATGTATATTTTAGACAGTAAATTTATTTACACGCAGAAAAACCAACTCACATTAAAATTGCATTTATTAGTAAGCAGTTAGGTTGTAATGAAGAAATGTTATGCATTAATACAAATTCCTTAATTTATAATAATATTGATTGTGATTTCAGAAAAAAGTGTACTTCGGTGTGAAAGCGCATTCTCGGACGACGATGCAAATTGTTGGCGGAGGTTTCTAAAAATTTTATTATTTTTTTTTTAATTTACGGATTTTCGAAATTGCCGTAATTTTCAATGGGTAAACTTTTTAGTTTATGGCATTAGAAATCAAAAAAAAAAAATGAAATTCATTCATTATTCCAGCTGGGTTCAGAAGTATAATAGACTAGGCCCATAAGTAGGAAATCCATCTCTATAAAGTGCAAGAAGCATTTCATGTAACAGTTGGGGAAACAACGTTTTTAGGGTATTACGACCCCACTGAATACGAATCTGTCTGTTGCCAAAGCGAAATTTGGACCGGAAGTCCGGTATCCAATATGGCGACCGAAACTCTGTTGCCCCATATCTCCCTTGTCCGTTGGCTTAAATAATGATCTAAACGTCTGCTTGGGGGTTTTCTCGGATGCCAAACACATTGCAATGCTCAAAATTTACTTACCTCAAGTTTGGAGTGCATGGGTTCTAAGATGGCGCCCAAGATGGCCGCCGAAACTTTGTTGTGTTTACGTACGCTTCGTGCGTCTTGTTGTATTTGAAGTGTAAAATCTGTCAGATATATAGTTTTTAGTGGTTGAATGTGTACTTCTGTGTGTGTGTTATGCGTTTTTAAGTAATATTCTACACCTTCCGGAATACAATTTGGTAACAAAATTGTGTTACTGAAGGTAGGGGAGGCGCATATAATAGTGGAAGAACCTTATAAGAATTTCAAATTTGGCGCTAAGAAGCTGTTTTATGGTGTAAGTCATACTTTAACCTTTCATTTATGATATACAAGCAGCATTTAGCCGGTAAGTGAATTTATTTATATAAATAGCATAATTTGAAAAATGCTTTTCATATGAATTGAAGTGTTAAGTTCGTGTCTTCGGAGTCCATAATTACGATTACAAAAAAAAATATGTGCTGGAAGTCAATTAGGTATTAAACGAAGGTATTTGGAAATCATGCCCCACCGGTGGTGATGGATCCTGAGTCATATGGGTGGAGACTTCACCAGACCAGTACATTCCCCTCCTTATGACCCTTGAGCCCATCCCCAAAGCCTGTACGGATATCCTAGCCTGTAATTGTTCATCCCAGTACAATGTGCACGTGCCAAGGGCGGATCTGGCCTTGAACTTGCCAACACTCGCGTGCTGAAAATAACAAAAATGTCTCTCCCCGAAAATTAAAATTGATGAGCGGAGGGAGAAAATCATAAAAAAAATGTCTAGTACAGAAAAAAAATGTATAAACACAACTAAACAGAATATATATTGTAAAATATAAAATAAAACAATAAAAATTATGACATTTTAAAACGAAAGTTGATGGTTTACCGAATCTTAGTGGAGGGGGGGGGGTAATTACCCCCATTACCCCCCATAAATCCGCGCTTGGTACGTGCAAGAAGAATAGACTGACTTGCACCAAGTTATGCCACCGCTCTCGACAATGTTTGAACTCTTTAAATGGTTGGTTTCTTATCTACCTTGCTCACTTCCGAGCAACAAAATTTCGGCGGCCATCTTGGACGCCATCTTGGAACCCATGCACTCCAAACTTAAGGTGAGTAAATTTTGAGCATTGCAATGTGTTTGGCATCCGACAAGACCCCCTAAGAAGACGTTTAGATCATTATGTTAAGCCAACGGACAAAGGAGATAATATAGGGCAACAGAGCTTTGGTCGCCATCTTGGATACCGGACTTCCGGTCCAAATTTCGCTTTGGCAACAGGCAGGTTCGTATTCAGCGGGGTCGAAATACCCTAAAAACGTTGTTTCCGCGATTGTTACATGAAATGCTTCTTGCATTGTTCTTTTTTGAAAACGTGCCTAGTCTATAAACCTAATTGCACTGGACTATTAATGATTTTCGAGTTCTGAGGAAACATACGAAATTACTGAATTTCGGGGTTACCTATGCAAACCGCACAAGGACACTCTTATAATTAATAAATATCTACTAACAGATACAATTTAAACTATTTGTTTCGCTAGGTTAAATTTTAACTTTTTCCAAATCTGGCGGAAGCGCCGGTACTACATATGTCGCCCATTAATAGCATCCGTATCTATATGCACAGCTGATCTATCAACCCAGCTCAAACCGCTGGGTCTAGAAACTTCAAATTTTGCATAGAGGTTCCTCGAATGACATAGGCAACCACTAAGAAGGGACTTTTCGAAATTCGCCCTCTAAGAGGGTGGAAAAAGGGGGTTGAAATTTTTGGCTCTTTCGGAAACGGTTAGATCTAAATGCGTGAAATTTGGCAGAAATATTTTTTGTTGAAATCTATTAGATACGTGTCGTGTAAGACGAAATTTCGATTTTCACTTTCACAAGTGTGAAGGGGTGAACACGGGGGTGGTAGATGGTTTAAAGCGCACCAGCATTTTTGGAATAAAGACACTCAAAGAAAGCTGAACTAAATAGATGAAACACAATGATACAGTTTTAAAATATTTCATGCAGCCTCTAACAATAATTATTATTTAAATATTTGAGAAATTAAAACTAATGCAGTGCTAGCTACTGTGTGTTTGGGGTATCTGCTTTGGCCAGTTCGACCGGCCGAAAATCAAAATGGCGCTTTATTTAAACATATTAAAGACATAATATTGGGGTACATTTTAAGGAGATTTAGGGCTCTATCGGATATCTGTTCTTAATCCCGATGTTAGTCGACATAGTTAATGACAAAATGGAACCTATTCAGGATAACCCATTGACATCCATAAAATGATATCTTAAAAGGCACACCCGTTTTTCTATTTATTTTATGTACCGGGATATCCAAGTACGTCAATTTGTCATCCCATATCCAGATTGTGTCGTGTGGGATAGTTTTCTTAAAAATTTCCTCATGTAATCTACATGAATATATACCGATTGAATGCAAAAAATAGCGCTCTTTTAAATTCCGTAATGAGGTTGTAAGAGGTATCTATGTATTGACGACGTCATACCTTTGCGAAAATCACAAAATTTTAAAAACACATCAAAAGACAGCGTTCATTATGAGACTTTTGACACATCCGAGAGATTTTCCCAAAAAATATATTTGTATACTTTTTATCTAGTATATCCACTACTATACGAAAGCATTGTATATTTAATTCGATTATCTTTATTTGCAATCAACTGAAGGAAACAAAGTTACATTTTATAGAACAAATAAATTGCTTGCATTTTTTTACCGCAAAACATCCTTGCTACATCACAAGACAAAGCTATACATTTTTAATGTTTCCCACCTACCTACTAGATGCAACTTATTAGCATTAAATAAAAATCGCGACAATATTAAATACATCAGAGCTCATCTCGTCAATCCGCAGAATCCGCACCCGACACCTAGAGGTCCGCTGCAGCAGAGTAGGAACTGAGAGTATCGATTCGCGGAGTTTCACAACCGTGACCTTGAACTTGGCTCTGGTTTTGTAATAATAATTATCTCGCTTTATGGCCGCACTGATGTGACCATTTCACAACGCGAGATGATGAAATGTATTTAAGTACATTTAATTAAATCGAGATGAGATGAGATGAGAGAAGCGCTATAAAATCAGCGCGGTATGCAATTAATGCAGCGGTCCGTAAAATATTTTAGTGTAGTGTTAACAGGAGGAAGCTTGAACTTTTTAAATAACTGGATACTTGCAGAACGGAATTGTTCAGTTGAATCGAGCTTTAGGATGACATATTATCATTAAAATTTTCTAAAGAAATTCTATACACGAGAAGTTGATGTGTTACTAACAGTGAAGTTGGCGACACTGACAGCATACTCAAAGTTACTTTCGCCATACACTTCGTCAACCAAGTAATAATAATAATTTTATTAGTCAAATAGTAATTATACCGTAGTGTTTTGACAAGTCAAATAAAAGGATATAAAAATATAAATGAAAACACAAGACTAAAATATAACATATAACATTATGATCTGAATATAGTCAACACTATAACAAACAACATAATATATAACATATAATAAAACAAATTTACATATAATTAAAATCTTATAGCATTGGCTAAAAGATGCAGTTTTAATTTTATTTTAAACTGTCTAATGGGCAATTCCTTAATAATATTTGGAAGTGAATTAAATAATTCAATTCCGAAGTTAATTCTCCTTGTATAAGTCAATCTCTGGCGAGGTATTTGTATTTTATCCCGATTACGGGTATTGTATTTGTGAGTTTCACCATTCTTTTCATATTGTAATGTGTTTGTTTTATCTGTATTTAAGCATAACTTGTTTGCATTAAACCAGTCAGAGGCTCTAATTATAATATCACTTGCAATGGCAGCAACATTACTGCCAGCATCCTTTAACTGTTTCGCAACAGTAGTACCATCACCAAAAAGAACAGTAAAAGTTGACATAACGTCATGTAAGTTATTTACGTATATTAAAAATTGTATGCGGCCCCAATACACTACCTTGCAGAACACCATGTTGTACTGGCAGCATGTTGCTATATTTATCTTTACAAAACACACACTGATATCTATCTAATAAGTAGGAATTCCCTCTTAAACCACAAAATTCTAGCTTATTAAGTAGAATCTCCTTGGAAACACAATCAAATGCTTTACTTAGATCTAGAAAAAGTGCTAATGTGAACCCAAATTGCCTGTTTGTAAAAATATTACAAGATTCAAATTTTTTTTTCTAATATCCACAATGTTTTCATACATTTTAGCTAAAATGGGTAGTAGCGCTATTGGTCTGTAATTGGATAAATCCCCAACAACTCCTAATTTTAACAAAGGAATAAATTTTGCTCTTTTTAACTTGTTTGGAAATACGCCTGTCTCAAGTATAAGGTCAATAATGGGGGTTAGTGGGGTAGATAAGTTTTCTTTGTACATGTCAATTATGTGATTGTACAGTTCGGTACCTTGAGAATTCTTTAGAGATCTTAAAACATTTTATACTTCTAATTCTCCAGCGAGGTAAATAAAAATTGATAAGTCACTTGTTTTAGCATTATTATGTAAATATTCATGTGTGTAAATTTTATTTTTTAGATACCCCCATAAAAAATAATCCTTAGGAGTTAAGATCTGGGGTGCTAGCAGGCCAGTGAAAATTTGAATACCTGCCAATCCACTGACCTCAAAAAACTCATCTTAGAAATGTCTCACTGGAGCGAAGCTAAGGATACTGCTCCATGTAGCTGAAATAACATTTTTTTCTTCATCTGGTTAATTACATTATTAATTTAATTTATCCAAAAAAAGTCTATGATGAAAAAGGTTCACCAAAGGTTCATTTGAAAGTAGTACCTACATTCAATTGTAAAATATGGGTTCCGTCATCTGCAATTTTGCGAGCTGATTATACCATTAGAAGTATAAGTTCACCAGAGAAAATAACTCTTTTATAAAGAGTATGAGTTTGAAAGGTCGAAAATAATTCCTTTTCAAAATTCTTCTAACAAACCTTCTCGAAATTTCCATTTGTTCTAAAAGTATTGATATTGATGTTCTTGGCTGCTCAACAAAAGCGAGCAAAACGGTTTCCTCCAAATTGCCATCAGTTTTCCATTTGTTATCTCTTAAAACAATTCTCCACTGAATCTGTTCTTTACATTTATTCACTCACTATTGTGTAAAATCATCCTGAAATTTCAGTGAAAAACATGGCAGTTACCCAACCCAATTGTCATGCCTTTTCCCATATATAAGTACAATTTCAATGTTCTGTTATTTAGTCAATATGATTCCTTGTAGCAACAAGTTGTAATTCATAGCAATGAATGTCTGTCAAAGCATATTTTTGTGTATGATACTGAATTATGAATGTACACTCAAAGAAAATGATAGGTAAATTCAACCAAAAAGAGCATATGAAATCGCGCCTATCTAGTTTCATAGTTAAATCAATCAGAAGAGAATAGTCATACAACTTTATTTGTTTTCGTAAACAAATAGTAGTTTAATAATCATATCTTCTTGTAACAAATTAAATAGTACAATGACATTTTTTATGTTCACTAACCATTTTCAATTTGGCCTACAATTAAATAGTACAACGACTTTGTTTTTTGTTCACCAACTAATTTTTAGGTTGATCTACACTTTATTGTATGATGAAGTTTTTTTTTGGTTAGCGAAAATCTCAGTATTGAGACATCAGACCACCCAAACCAAAGATTAGAGATCGTTTATAAGATCCATCCAAATATATCGATGATCCCTGAGAGAATTTGAACATTGCAATCATGTTATTAATTTTCTATAAATTCATGAGTATAAGATATTACATGATTGATTATTGTCAGTGATTTGTATGTGGCGTCATCTGGAAATAATTTCTGTAATAGACTACGTGGTAAGCAAGCAAATTTTATGGTAATTCTTTTAGAACTTCTAGAAGACGACAATAATATTGGTTTGTCTACCAAGTACAATAATACAGCGAACTAATATTGGGTTAGAATTACAATTCGATAATAGTTAAAAATAAAATATACTATTATCTAGTTTAATTTGACAGAATTCAACAAAATAATAGTCAGACGAACAAAATAATAGTCTTATTCATCTATTTTTTAAGTTAATGTTTGTTTTGTTGTACGACAACTTTTTATTAATTAAAATAACAATCACCACTTGTTTAAAAATATCATCAATATAGTTTGGTTGAACAAAATTAACGATATTGTTAGTTAACCATTTTTTTTTGTTGAATTTACCCATACTATTTCTTTGAGTGTATCTACTGGGTAAGTGCAATTGAAATGATATTTCATTTCATGAATCAAATTTAGATATTTGTAATTCTTTCCTTCCTTTTCTCCTTAAATGATTTTTAAATTTAATATTACCTACATACATTTTTATCACGAATAACATTTTTCTGAATATTAATAACAACATAGTTTCCCATATGGTACAGACTTTATGACGGACACTGTATGGAGATTATTAGTGAGTTTTTTAAAGCCAAGTTTCTGAAATATTCTGCATACATCATTATTAGGAAATAGGAAGTTCATTTAATGAAGCACAGCTCGTTAGGATGCACTTAGACCCTCCTATCCGTTGAATTTACGATGTTAAATACGAAGCTCAATAGGTATAAAGTTCAAAAAGTTACACATGTAAAAATATAACTCGTTTGAAGTACGGCGCGGTACGAAGGATATATAATATAAATTTAATTAAAGATGGACAATGTGCATCGGGCAAAACGAAGAAGGCACGATAATCTTACGTTTTACTGCGTGTAATGTTAAGATAATAATATTATATTAGTGGCATCCGTTTGGTTATTAATAGAATGAAATCAAAACCGTACTAATACTTTAAAATTCCTGTAATTAAAACTAGTTTTTGCTAAGTATTTCAGAGCTCTCGTCGTTTATTTATTACTTATTTTGTCACGGCGTCTGCCTCTAATGACAATATAATTATATTACCTTAATTGTTTTTTATGGCATGAAACTCGGATTTTTGCGTGGGAAAATGACAAAGACGTTTATTTATTCTTTAAAAAGTAACAAGTTTGTTCGATCCGCGTTACTCACATGCAATAAAGGAAGTATTTCAGCTTCAGAATAAATAAACCAAACACGGGGGCGCATGCACCGTCTTTCCTGTTTTATGTATCTTTGATAAACGGTATAATCTAGGTACTTTTGGGTTAGATATCTGCAATCGTTTTCTTAAGCACCACACTAGGCTTTAAAAAACTGTTGCAGGTATGTAACTTTGTTTCGAAATGAAATAGATGTTTCGCTTCAGTAAAATTTTCGTAAGAAATAAAAGTCAATGGACAACTACCATTTTTGTATAATTAGTAATTAAGAATAGTGAACCTTTGAAACTACCTACCTACTCTTTATATGGTATTAGATTTTATTATACTTTGTTTATAACACGTTGCTTCCTCCGAAGTACCACAAGGGCAGAGCTGGGTAAAGTACTCTGAGAAAGTGCTTCAAGCACCAAGTACCAAGCACTTAGCTAGAGTGCTTTAAAGCATCAAGTATCAAGTACTTTTATTTACAAAAGTACTTCAATTACCAAGTACAGTACTTGAAAAAGTAAAGTACCAAGTACCAAGCCCTCAGAAATATAAATGTTAAGCGGTAATATGAGATTAAAAAACAAAAGCAACATTATTGTCACGCCAATCACACCTTTATGATATGACGATCATGAAATATTCAGGAAGAATAAACGCTCTAAAAGAAAATTATTTATGTATTTATTAGTAAGTAGTGTAGGTACATAATAATATTAATAATACCGTGCATGTAATTTCCCATTAGGCATGTACATTCACATAGCACGATAGATATGACAACATAGCTGCCGTAAATTCCTCCGTCGAGCTGGCACGTGCGATGTTGTAATTTTACTCCCTATGCCTAGCGTTCGGCTACACGCACGATACACATTACATATTAAAATTAAAATAAACATTTCATATAAAAACATATCTAAAAAAGTCAAACCTATACTATACTATTCTATACTATACTAATACTATAGTGGGTAAAAATAAACTTCTTAAAAGTGTTTGGGGAGGAACTCTTTTTGTTGGAATCTGGCATGTAACAAAGTATAACTGTACATTTTTGGCTTGGGCGAGGTTGACAAACAATTGAAATTACATTGTATCGTTTTTTCTTGCATTTTTATGAATATCTCCCGTCGTATTGGTCATATTGCAAAAATATAAAATGGAGATTGTTCACAACAAAATTTCAAACAGATTAAGATATCCTAGGCCTCTATTAAATATGTACTAACCTCAAAAAAAAAAAAGATCAAGCCAATATATAGCTTTTTTGAATAATTTAATATAGCTTTAATAATAATCTATCCATTTATTTACAATTTGAGGAAATATACTCTTTATGGATGTTAACAACCACAGAAAGTTTCAAGACAAATATTTGTTTAAACAGCCAAAAGCCATAAACTATTTAAAAGTTTGCGGGCTCTATAATCATTATGCCATTAAGTCGTACAGAAACAATATTGTTTTAAACTATAGGTGGGTTTTTAAAGATACTTTTGAATGGTTTTAATAGACTGGCGGTACATGACCAGTCAGGTGCAACGTTTTTAAAATGCACGCCAATCATATATATGAATGAAATTACCATGAATATGCCAGAAATACAAATTTTAGGCAGGCGTCGCGTGCACAAGGGGGTGCAAATAGGTTTTTTTTTTGTTTCTTTTTTTTGGGTTTTATTTTATTTTTTTTTAATGGATGCCAATAGTGCCAAATGAAAAGCCGTGAAAAAGAATCCAGCGGAAATTCATTGGCATGCAGTTTCCGCTCTCAAAACAACTGTTAATGTGCACATTAAATCGTAAAATTTTTTGGTGTTCTTGATTTTGGATTTTTTTTTCAAGGCTTTTCGTTTGGCACTATTGGCATCCATTAAAAAAAAAAAAATAAAACCCAAAAAAAAGAAACAAAAAAAACCGATTTGCACCCCCTTGTGCACGCGACGCCTGCCTAAAATTTGCATTTCTGGCATATTCATGGTAATTTCATTCATATATATGATTGGCATGCATTTTAAAAACGTTGCACCTGACTGGTCATGTACCGCCAGTCTATAATGAAATAATTTTTTACGTTTACTTTAACAATTTTTTTAGAAAATTAATTTTCTTTTAAAGTACGGTATCGGTTTCCAATTAACATAAGAGAATATTTATTTTTTTAATTATGTTTTGTACCTACCTACTTTTTAAACATGTTAAAACTTTTCAGTTTTGTAAAAATAATCGCAAAAATACAAGCGTTAATAGTCCAGTCAATGGAGCGCTAAAATGACCAAAATCTATAATTTGAGTGCTAATGAATGGATTTTGATGAAACCTTGTGCAAAGTCTTTGTAATGACGTTAATAAAAAAGTTGAAAAAATATTGAGTAGGCACGGGGGTTCCGTAACTTGTAGAATTAGGTCAAAAATGACAAAAAAAACAATATATTTACCTTCTTTGGCCCAAAATAATATGTTTTTACTCTTGTGATTTTTTTTAGAAAAATGCATATTTTTCGAGATATGGTACTCGAAAATTCCTAAAAATGAGGGAGGGGAAATGTAAAAGTTGAAAAAAAAAATCTGAAAACATTCAGATGAATGTATCATCGAAATACAAGACTATTTTTTATTTGCGAGTTTTCCGTAAAGTGCGTTTTCACCGAGTTTTTCCAGAAAAACATGAAAAACTACTCCTTTCTTTGAAATTGTAGCGCTTTAAAAACACGTAATTTAGAATTTTGAAAAACCTAGGCGTATGCATTGAGACCTTCTAAATATTTTTTGTTTCTTGGAATTTTTTTTTAACATGCTAATTTTCCGAGTTACAGGAAGTTTTTCACGATAAATAATGTACTACATTTTTTGCACATTAAAAAAATACATGAACATTCGAAAACTGAGCTTGATCTATATATATTATTATAAAAAATATGAAACCCATAAAGTTATACCATTTTTAAAGGTTCAATATAATTTTTAAATTGAAAATATGAAAAAGTTTTCCGAAAATTTTTTTTTTTCACAATTTTTATTTGTTAATGATAAAAGTGGGAGAACTGATTCAAAGGGTTGAAATAAGACTTCTTTAATCAATAACTTATTTTCAAAAAACCATTTGTTTCGTAACAATAAGGAAGATAAAATTCGTGATATACCTTTTCGAATGCCATTTAAGAATAAAATGCAGTAAACAAGCACTGCATAAAAGTGCGTCATTTCATTATCTTTAAATAAGTATTAAAAATCATCAAATTTATTATTTGGATGTGAGACACGACAAACTGTTAGCCTAATATATATAAATCATGCTCTTTTTTCTAATTTTCACGTATTTTTTAATGTGCAAAGAAATGTAGTACATTATTTATCGTGAAAAAGTGCCTGTAGCTCGAAAAATTAGCAACAAAAAAATTCCGAGAGGCAAAACATGTTTAGAAGGTCTCAATGCATACGTCTGAATTTCTTCAAATTTTTAAATTACATGTTTTTAAAGCGCTACAATCTCAAAAAAAGGCGTAGTTTTTCGTGTTTTTCCGGTAAAACTCGGCGAAAACGCACTTTACAGAAAAGTTGCAAATAAAAAAAGTCTTGTAAGTATTTCTATAATATATTCACCTAAATTTTTTTAGATTTCTTTTCAACTTTTACATTTCCCCTCCCCCACTTTTAGGAATTTTCGAGTTGCCATATCTCGAAAAATATGCATTTTTCGAAAAAATTCACAAGAGTAAAAACATCTTATTTTGGGCCAAAAAAGGTAATTTTTTTTTTCATTTTTGACCTAATTCTACAAGTTACGGAACCCGTGATAAAAGAAGTTTTCTACCCCTTGCAATCATTTCCTACTCTAATCTTTTTTCAACTTTTTTATTAACGTCATTAGAAACACATTGCACAGGGTCTTATCAAAATCCATTCATTAGCACTATAAACGAATCGAAAAAAAAAAATTTCGTTAAAACCAATTAAAAGTACCTATAACATCTACAGTTTAAAAAAATGTTGCTTCAGATTCAATTATTGCACATATTAAGGTGAAAATAAATTAACTATCTCATCTCATCAGTCCTCAATTATTCTAAAACTAAGACTTAACCTTTTCTTTATTTCACAAATACGCAACAGGAATGGTAATCACACACTTGCATCACCAATTATGAATAACTAAACAGTGAACACAAGCGATTTTGTTTTTCTATTAGTTCCTGACAATTCATGATGAGACTTATTGTCTAGAAGGGCCTTGAACGAATTTTAAAAAGAGCTTGCACGTACTTTAGAAATACTTCAAGCACTGCAAAAGGATTTCAATTACTTTCTAAAGTAATTGAAGTACTAAAAAGGACTTCAATTACTTTAAAAGTAATTGAAGCACTTTCAAAAGTAATTGAAGCCCTCTGAAAGAGCTTTAAAGCCCCAAGTACTTATGCAAAGTACTTCAAATGTCAAGTACCAAGTACTCTCTTTTAAAAGTAATTGAAGCACAGTGCTTGAAGCCCTAAAAGTGCTTCAAGTACTACTTCAAAGCACTTTACCAGAGTACTTTACCCAGCTCTGCACAAGGGTCGGTTCTTGGACCACTGTTTTTCATAATATTTATAAATGAAACAGCGGATGGCTTAACAGACAAAATTAATTACTTTATGTATGCTGATGATTTGAAGCTTGTTTCTAGATTTTATACCGTTGATGATTGTCTTCACTTGCAAAAAAACTTAAAAATAAAATTAGTAACTGGTATACTAAATACAGCTTTCAATTAAATCCTCAAAAATGCAATGTTATGTCTTTTACACGTAAATTTCCTCTTTTCTACGATTATAACATAGGTAATGATATTTTTCACCGTCCCGAAATATTACGTGACTTACGCGTTATCTTTCAATAGACATTAGCACCATAGCATCAGAAGCCAGCAAGACTTATGAGTTCATATTTAGAAATTCCCGTGATTTTTCAAACCCAGATACCTTTAAAATGCTTTAGTGTTGTTGTTAGATTCAAGCTTGAATATGCGTCACTTGTTTGGATCCAACACTATTATGTACATATGACTGAGTTAGACTCAATCCAACGCAAATTTTTAAAAATTTATTTCAGATCTGAAGGTACTTACTTATCCAACGATCGGTTTTCCACAAGAAGACCTGCTAGATAGGTACTCTTTAGTCAATTTAAGCAGTAGGCGAGAATGCTTATCTCAAATATTTGTGTTTAAAATTACAGAGCCCCACAAAAAAAAATGTTCAGACCAGCGAACCAGACCCATGTATCCCTATGTATTTTCGGTCGCTGAATCCCAATCCGAGGTCAAAAATAATCATTAGCTAGAGTCAAAAAACACTCCTGAACTGGGGTAAAAAGAATATTAAGTTACGAGAATAATTGTTACATCTTAATCGATCGAATTATACAAATTAAGGTTAAACAGCAGCGTACATACAATAGATATGAAACACATCCCCAGTTAGGGGTGAAAACTAGCCCCCATTTATAAAAAAAATCGATCCAAAACAGTAATGACTGTTGAAAAAGCTCGAAATGATAAGAAATTGCATCAGGTCCGACGAAATCTTCATAAACTGCCCCTATAGGGTTGAGAACAATCTCCCCTTAGTTTAAAGGACACAAAATAAGAGAAAACGAAAAATCCAATAGGATTTCTATTTTGCGTAGTACTCTAAAATAGAACTAGAAACTTACGTACCATCAACGTCCTACAGTGTCAACCCTCAGATGGCGTGAAGACTACCCCTCATGTAAGATTTATCCATAGAGTTACAGTGACTTCTCGAAACACCTGCGTTATGTGGAAGTGAGAAGAAACTAGACTATGTTTAACACTGTGCTTGAAAACCACCCCCATGGGGTTGCGAGATGCCACCTCTATATCCGTAGGATGCTGGAAGTGTGCAACACGATTTTTGCCAATCATAGCATCCATAAAAATGTAAATCCGGTCAGTTTCTCTCTGTTTTTCCAGCATCCTATATAGGGATGGCATCTCGCAACCTCGTGGGGGTGATTTTCAAGCACAGCGTCGAACATAGTTTAGTTTATTCTCGCTTCCACACAGCGCAGGTGTTTCGAATTTTTATAGAAGTCACTGTAACTTTTTATGGTTAAATCTTACATAGGGGACAGTTTTCACACCCTCTGAGGGTTGACACTGTAGGACGTTGATGGTACGTAAGTTTCTAGTTCTATTTTAGAGTACTACGCAAAATATAAATCCTGTTGGATTTTACGTTTTTTCTTGTTTTGTGTCCTTTAAGCTTAGAGGTGGTTGTTCTCAACCCTATAGGGGCAGTTTATGAAGATTACGTCGGATCTGATGCAGTTTCTTATCACTTTAACAAAACTTAGACATTTCGAGCTTTTTCAGCAGTCATTACCATTTTGGATCGATTTTTTTATAAAAGGAGGCTAGTTTTCGCCCCTCACTGGAGGTGTGTTTCATATCTAGTGTATGTACGCTGCTGATTAACCTTAATTTGTATAATTCGATCGATTAGGATGTAACAACTATTCTCGTAGCTTAATATTATTTTTATCCCAGTCCAAGGGTGTTTTTTGGCTCTAGCTAAAGATTTTGACCTCGGATTCGGATTCAGCGACCAAAAATACATGGTGATACATGAATCTGGTTCGCTGGTCTGAAATTTTTTTTTGTGGGGCTGTGTAATCAAATAAATTAATTAATTAATTATATTTTTACTATGCCCTCAATAAGATTAACTTGCTTATAAATTTCAGAATTTTGTTGGAACTTTTTTCTTTAATTCCCTAAATCTCAAGACTGGATTTTTAAAATATTTTTTACCTTAGTTCCTACATATCACTGAAATGAATATTTTGGTCGAGGATCGATGTGTAGGATGCTAGATATGTCGATTTTTCATTTATAATAACCATTACAGAAGTAAGAAAAGCAGCTTTAGATTTATAAGAACCATAAACTTCACAAATGAAATAGTTGACCTAATTAAATAAAGGCGAGATATTTGTTCACCCAATGCCGACACGTTCTCGTGTACACTGTACATAGCCTCTCCTTAATTCGTAGTAAATTACTTACCAACAAGACTAATTTACGTCTGGCACAAAGTTTGAATAACCAACATTACCCTGACCTATCAAAACACGAGTTTAATCGAGTACATACTCAATATCGATCAGGGATTAATAAAACATCCCCGTACTCCACTCTATAAATTAATCTCGGATGAAAATGCAGGGTTTGTATGCTCCACTGACGGGAGGTATCGATTTCAAGGATGGTTTGTGAAGGACGAAGGACGGTACATATAAATAAACTATAATTTATTATGAGATGAGTCAGGAATATGTGATCATTTGTCTACACATTGAAAAACTCTGGAGTTTCTTTGAAGTTGCCAGTGAGCGTGACTGAAAAGTTTCATTTATCTATGTAGAGGAGAGGGGGGGTGGGCGTATAAGAACAAGCCTTCGTTTAGAGGTCTGTTTGGTACTATGGTCACTTTGTTTTGATTCCCGTAGTATACTGGTTTAAATTCTGTAATATTTTGCGGTAGTCGATATTAGACCAGGCAAATCTCAGTGTAAAATGGGTTTGGCGTGAACTATTTGGGGACAGTTATTTGTTTATTGAAATGGGTAGCTCTATTAATGTAGGATGAGTACATAAAGCCGCAAAAAATCCCGACGTGAGCTAAAGCCGCCATTTAGAAAAAATGACCGCCAGAGACATTTTCTTTAAAATCATATATCTTGGTAACCGTTGCTCCGATTTTAGATTTCTAGATTTTTTTGTTCCATTCCTCACTTCACATTTTACAGAAAGTTTAATTACATATTTTACGATAAATTAAACGATAAACTTAGGAAATTTAAAAATAATTTAAATATTACGGAAATTTAAACTTTTGTAAACTCGAGACGTTTGTACTGAAATTTCTAGTCACTTTTTGAAAAAATAATTTTAATAAAAGTTCTAGAGCACACAATTAGGTTTCATTTGTTTTTTGGCCGATGATACTAACTCAAATATTAACGGAGTAATAGTTATTTATATATAAAATTGTAATCATTTTTAATAATGTACATTAAGGTATAAAGGGTGTCCAGTCAGTGTTCTCTCGGAAGATTGTGCAAAACGGCTAACTTTATAAAAAAACTTTCTTAACAAAACTTGCAATGATTCGTCTCTACTACAACTTAAAATTATTTTCAATTATACAAGGTGTCACAAAAACGAGTCACACAAGAAAGTATAATTTTTTTAAATAGAACAGCCTGCATTTCCTTAACGCCAGTTAAGCCTCCAAGGGCCCTGTATTACACCCTAAAATATTTTGCCAAGTTATTTTTTTCTGTTTTTTTTTTGGGCAGTTTACAAACATTTTTGACTGGCATATCTCCGCAATTTATTAATCGTTATTTCTAAAAATGTGGGATGTTGTTTGATAATGATGTATTTACTAAAAATCATTTTTGAAATAAATCTTTAGTATATCGGGTGTCCAAAATATTGCGTACATTTCTTGATATTTAATTATTATTTTCCCCATTTTTCTTTAAATGGAATACCTAGGTATACTTTTTTTACCTGAATGAATAAAACATATAATTCCTCACATTTTAATATCTCTTTATTTTTATTTCAGACGTTTTTTTGAGATATGATTATATCAAATAATTTTTGCGTAAATTAAGGTGCTCTTTATTTTAGCATTAAAATCTATATTTTGTTTTATATTTTTTTCAATTTTTTTAAATGGAATGCCTATATATTTTTTAAATGGATGAGTAACGCTTACACTTTCACACATTTTGATATCGTACACTTTCTTTTATGAACGGTTCTTGAGCAATAATTTTTTTTCACGATATTGAAACTAAGCTAACAACTGCTCAAAAGGTCCACCATTTTCAGGTTAACACTGAGGTCTCTTGATAAATGAGGGCCTTACACAGTGTAACATATCAACATTTATACGATTGAAACATCGACGAATCCTTTCCATCATATCTTCTCGAATCGTTGGTTCTACTTTATAAACGTCTGACTTCACAAATCCCCAAAGAAAAAACCCACTGAAGTCAGATCGGGTGACTCAGGTGGCCATGCAATGAGACCTAACATAATTTAATAAAATAATAAATTAGATATTATTTAACAGTTTATTAAAATATTGGACCTCCTCTTCCTATCCACCTTTCAGGAAACTGATTACCAATGGCCTGACGAACATTTCTACTAAAATGTGGTGGTGCACCTTCAAGTTGTAATCACATATTATTTGTAATTAATCAGGAATATGCTCTATTATTTGTGGAAACGTATTTTGCGTAAAATCTAAGAAGGATGAATAACATAATCATGTACAATTCCTTCCCTTACATTTAAACTCTGGTTCTGATTTTTCTGTGCAACATGAGGGTTTTCTCTGGCATAATAATGGAAATTGTGCCTATTTACAAATCCGTTGCGAAGAAACGTTGATTCATCCGTGAACAATACAAATTTGAAAAATTCTTCATTTCCTCCAATTTGGTTTTGAGCCCACTGGCAAAAATTTAATCTACGATTTAAATCCACATCCCAAAGCTCTTGATGCATCTGAGCTCGATAGGGGTGAAACATATTTTTACGAAGACATAGGGAAACACTAGATTCACAGACCTCTAAATCCCTATTTAAGTCCCGTAGGATTTTCGATTACCGCCAAAGTTATAGCCAGCTCATTTTCTTCATTACAATACATTTCGTCGTCTCGCCTTCTTTTCATATGCAAAATTTCCAGTACGTTCAAAACGTTCTTTCAAATTTTCTAGAGACCTCACATCAGGACATCTCCTATAGGGATATTTTTGACCATACATTCTTGATGCCAATAAACAGTTTCCATCATATTCACCAATAACATAACATTTACCATAGATATTAAATCTTATTGACAATAATTATAATTCGTATTTTTAAATATTAACAATATTAATTCAACTTAATCACGATAATCTTAAACACATTAGAGAAATGTCATAGAACAGAGTGAAAAACAAGCGCAAAACAAAAGACCAAAGCCATACTAAATTTTAATGCTAAATTAAAAAGCACCTCAATTTACGCAAAACTTATTTGAAATAATCATATCTTAAAAACGGTTTGAAATAAAAAAATTAAATGTATAATATTAGAATGTGGAAAATTTTATGCTTTATTCATCCATGTAAAAAAAATATAGGCATTCCATTTAAAAAATTTGAGAAAAATAATAATAAAATAACAAGAAATGTAAACAAATATTTTGGACACCCGGTATAATAATATTTATTTCAAAAATGTTTTTCACTAAATGCATCATTATCGAATAACACCCTATATTTTTAGAAAAAACAGTTAATAAATCACGGAGATATGGTAGTCAAAAAAATGTTTGTAATTTGCCAAAAAAACATGAAAAAAATTATAACTTGGCAACACTGCATCCGATTGGCAAAAAATTTCAGGGTGTAATTCAGGACCCTTAGACGCTTAACTGGCGTCAAAAAATTAGAGAGTATTACATTGAAAAAATTATACATTCTTGTGTAACTCCTTTTTGTGACACCTTGTATAATTAAAAATAATTTCACGTTATAGTAGAGATGAAACATTGAAAGTTTTGGTAAAAAAGTTTTTTTATAAAGTTACCCGTTTTTGCACAATCTTCCGAGGAAGCACTAACTGGACACCTTGTATATTTCCAAGAACTTAAGTCTTATTTTCTTCAGTTATCTTCTATTTTATGCCCAAAGATGTAATAACACTTTCGATTGTACATAAAAGGGGGAAGAGAACAAAAAAAACAAATCTAGAATCGGAGCAATGGTTACTGAGATATGTCCTCCTAAAAGAAACGGTTCTGGCGGCCATTTTTTCTAAATGGTGGCTTTAGCTCACATCGGGATTTTTCGGGACTATAATATCCTCATTATACATGAATAGAGCTATCCATTTCGATAAAGAAATAGCTGTCCCCAGATAGTTCATACTCAAAACTGGATTTGCCTGCACTATAAGGGCAGATTTCTAAATTCACCGGTGGAGCGCACCGGTAAGCAATAACATTAAGGGCAGATTTCTAAATTCACCGGTGGATCGCACCGGTAAGCAATAACATTAAGAGCAGATTTCTGAATTCACCGGTGGATCGCACCGGTAAGCAATAACATTAAGGGCAGGTTTCTAAATTCACCGGTGGAGCGCACCGGTAAGCAATAACATTAAGGGCAGATTTCTAAATTCACCGGTGGATTGCACCGGTAAGCAATAACATTAAGAGCAGATTTCTAAATTCACCGGTAAGCAATAACATTAAGAGCAGATTCTAAATTCACCGGTGGATCGCACCGGTAAGCAACAACATTAAGGGCAGATGTCTAAATTCACCGGTGGATCGCACCGGTAAGCAATAACGTTAAGAGCAGATTCTAAATTCACCGGTGGATTGCACCGGTAGATCGCACCGGTAAGCAATAACATTAAGGGCAGATTTCTAAATTCACCGGTAAGCAATAACATTAAGAGCAGATTCTAAATTCACCGGTGGATCGCACCGGTAAGCAATAACATTAAGAGCAGATTCTAAATTCACCGATGGATCGCACCGGTGGAGCGCATCGGTAAGCAATAACATTTAGGGCAGATTTCTAAATTCACCGGTGGATCGCACCGGTAAGCAATAACATTAAGGGCAGATTTCTAAATTAACCGGTGGATCGCACCGGTAAGCAATAACATTAAGGGCAGATTTCTAAATTCATCGGTAAGCAATAACATTAAAAGCAGATTTCTAAATTCACCGGTGGATTGCACCGGTAAGCAATAACATTAAGAGCAGATTTCTAAATTCACCGGTGGATTGCACCGGTAAGCAATAACATTAAGAGCAGATTTCTAAATTCACCGGTGGATTGCACCGGTGGAGCACACCGGTAAGCAATAACATAAAGGGCAGGTTTCTAAATTAACCGGTGGATCGCACCGGTAAGCAATAACATAAAGGGCAGATTTCTAAATTCACCGGTGGATCGCACCGGTAAGCAATAACATAAAGGGCAGATTTCTAAATTCACCGGTGGATCGCACCGGTAAGCAATAACATTAAGAGCAGATTTCTAAATTCACCGGTGGATTGCACCGGTGGATCGCACCGGTAAGCAATAACATTAAGGGCAGATTTCTAAATTCACCGGTGGATTGCACCGGTAAGCAATAACATTAAGAGCAGATTTCTAAATTCATCGGTGGATTGCACCGGTGGAGCACGCCGGTAAGCAATAACATAAATGGCAGGTTTCTAAATTAACCGGTGGATCGCACCGGTAAGCAATAACATTAAGGGCAGATTTCTAAATTCACCGGTAAGCAATAACATTAAGAGCAGATTTCTAAATTCACCGGTGGAGCGCACCGGTGAGCAATAACATTAAGGGCAGATTCTAAATTCACCGGTGGATCGCATCGGTGGATCGCACCGGTGGATCGCACCGGTGGATCGCACCGGTAAGCAATAACATTAAGGGCAGATTTCTAAATTCACCGGTGGAGCGCACCGGTAAGCAATAACATTAAGAGCAGATTTCTAAATTCACCGGTGGATTGCACCGGTGGATTGCACCGGTGGAGCACACCGGTAAGCAATAACATAAAGGGCAGATTTCTAAATTAACCGGTGGATCGCACCGGTAAGCAATAACATTAAGGGCAGATTTCTAAATTCACCGGTGGATCGCACCGGTAAGCAATAACATTAAGAGCAGATTTCTAAATTCACCGGTGGATTGCACCGGTGGAGCACACCGGTGAGCAATAACATAAAGGGCAGGTTTCTAAATTAACCGGTGGAGCACACCGGTAAGCAATAACATAAAGGGCAGGTTTCTAAATTAACCGGTGGATCGCACCGGTGGATCGCACCGGTAAGCAATAACATTAAGGGCAGATTTCTAAATTCACCGGTAAGCAATAACATTAAGAGCAGATTTCTAAATTCACCGGTGGAGCGCACCGGTAAGCAATAACATTAAGGGCAGATTCTAAATTCACCGGTGGATCGCACCGGTGGATCGCACCGGTAAGCAATTACATTAAGGGCAGATTTCTAAATTCACCGGTGGATCGCACCGGTAAGCAATAACATTAAGGGCAGATTTCTAAATTCACCGGTGGAGCGCACCGGTAAGCAATAACATTAAGAGCAGATTTCTAAATTCACCGGTGGATTGCACCGGTGGAGCACACCGGTAAGCAATAACATTAAGGGCAGATTTCTAAATTCACCGGTAAGCAATAACATTAAGAGCAGATTTCTAAATTCACCGGTGGAGCGCACCGGTGAGCAAAAACATTAAGGGCAGATTCTAAATTCACCGGTGGATCGCACCGGTGGATCGCACCGGTGGATCGCACCGGTGGATCGCACCGGTGGATCGCACCGGTAAGCAATAACATTAAGGGCAGATTCCTAAATTCACCGGTGGAGCGCACCGGTAAGCAATAACATTAAGAGCAGATTTCTAAATTCACCGGTGGATTGCACCGGAGGATTGCACCGGTGGAGCACACCGGTAAGCAATAACATAAAGGGCAGATTTCTAAATTAACCGGTGGATCGCACCGGTAAGCAATAACATTAAGAGCAGATTTCTAAATTCACCGGTGGATTGCACCGGTGGAGCACACCGGTAAGCAATAACATTAAGGGCAGATTTCTAAATTCATCGGTGGATTGCACCGGTGGAGCACACCGGTAAGCAATAACATAAATGGCAGGTTTCTAAATTAACCGGTGGATCGCACCGGTAAGCAATAACATTAAGGGCAGATTTCTAAATTCACCGGTAAGCAATAACATTAAGAGCAGATTTCTAAATTCACCGGTGGAGCGCACCGGTGAGCAATAACATTAAGGGCAGATTCTAAATTCACCGGTGGATCGCACCGGTGAGCAATAACATTAAGGGCAGATTCTAAATTCACCGGTGGATCGCACCGGTGGACCGCACCGGTGGATCGCACCGGTAAGCAATAACATTAAGGGCAGATTTCTAAATTCACCGGTGGAGCGCACCGGTAAGCAATAACATTAAGAGCAGATTTCTAAATTCACCGGTGGATTGCACCGGCGGATTGCACCGGTGGAGCACACCGGTAAGCAATAACATAAAGGGCAGATTTCTAAATTAACCGGTGGATCGCACCGGTAAGCAATAACATTAAGGGCAGATTTCTAAATTCACCGGTGGATTGCAACGGTGGAGCACACCGGTAAGCAATAACATTAAGGGCAGATTTCTAAATTCATCGGTGGATTGCACCGGTGGAGCACACCGGTAAGCAATAACATAAATGGCAGGTTTCTAAATTAACCGGTGGATCGCACCGGTAAGCAATAACATTAAGGGCAGATTTCTAAATTCACCGGTAAGCAATAACATTAAGAGCAGATTTCTAAATTCACCGGTGGAGCGCACCGGTGAGCAATAACATTAAGGGCAGATTCTAAATTCACCGGTGGATCGCACCGGTGGACCGCACCGGTGGAGCGCACCGGTGAGCAATGACATTAAGGGCAGATTCTAAATTCACCGGTGGATCGCACCGGTGGACCGCACCGGTGGATCGCACCGGTAAGCAATAACATTAAGGGCAGATTTCTAAATTCACCGGTGGAGCGCACCGGTAAGCAATAACATTAAGAGCAGATTTCTAAATTCACCGGTGGATTGCACCGGTGGATTGCACCGGTGGAGCACACCGGTAAGCAATAACATTAAGGGCAGATTTCTAAATTAACCGGTGGATCGCACCGGTAAGCAATAACATTAAGAGCAGATTTCTAAATTCACCGGTGGAGCGCACCGGTGAGCAATAACATTAAGGGCAGATTCTAAATCCACCGGTGGATCGCATCGGTGGATCGCACCGGTGGATCGCACCGGTGGATCGCACCGGTGGATCGCACCGGTGGATCGCACCGGTGGATCGCACCGGTAAGCAATAACATTAAGGGCAGATTCCTAAATTCACCGGTGGAGCGCACCGGTAAGCAATAACATTAAGAGCAGATTTCTAAATTCACCGGTGGATTGCACCGGAGGATTGCACCGGTGGAGCACACCGGTAAGCAATAACATAAAGGGCAGATTTCTAAATTAACCGGTGGATCGCACCGGTAAGCAATAACATTAAGAGCAGATTTCTAAATTCACCGGTGGATTGCACCGGTGGAGCACACCGGTAAGCAATAACATTAAGGGCAGATTTCTAAATTCATCGGTGGATTGCACCGGTGGAGCACACCGGTAAGCAATAACATAAATGGCAGGTTTCTAAATTAACCGGTGGATCGCACCGGTAAGCAATAACATTAAGGGCAGATTTCTAAATTCACCGGTAAGCAATAACATTAAGAGCAGATTTCTAAATTCACCGGTGGAGCGCACCGGTGAGCAATAACATTAAGGGCAGATTCTAAATTCACCGGTGGATCGCACCGGTGGATCGCACCGGTGGACCGCACCGGTGGAGCGCACCGGTGAGCAATAACATTAAGGGCAGATTCTAAATTCACCGGTGGATCGCACCGGTGGACCGCACCGGTGGATCGCACCGGTGGACCGCACCGGTGGATCGCACCGGTAAGCAATAACATTAAGGGCAGATTTCTAAATTCACCGGTGGAGCGCACCGGTAAGCAATAACATTAAGAGCAGATTTCTAAATTCACCGGTGGATTGCACCGGCGGATTGCACCGGTGGAGCACACCGGTAAGCAATAACATAAAGGGCAGATTTCTAAATTAACCGGTGGATCGCACCGGTAAGCAATAACATTAAGAGCAGATTTCTAAATTCACCGGTGGATTGCACCGGTGGAGCACACCGGTAAGCAATAACATTAAGGGCAGATTTCTAAATTCATCGGTGGATTGCACCGGTGGAGCACACCGGTAAGCAATAACATAAATGGCAGGTTTCTAAATTAACCGGTGGATCGCACCGGTGGATCGCACCGGTAAGCAATAACATTAAGAGCAGATTTCTAAATTCACCGGTGGAGCGCACCGGTGAGCAATAACATTAAGAGCAGATTTCTAAATTCACCGGTGATTGCACCGGTGGATCGCACCGGTAAGCAATAACATTAAGGGCAGATTTCTAAATTCACCGGTGGATTGCACCGGTAAGCAATAACATTAAGAGCAGATTTCTAAATTCACCGGTGGATTGCACCGGCGGATTGCACCGGTGGAGCACACCGGTAAGCAATAACATAAAGGGCAGATTTCTAAATTAACCGGTGGATCGCACCGGTAAGCAATAACATTAAGAGCAGATTTATAAATTCACCGGTGGATTGCACCGGTGGAGCACACCGGTAAGCAATAACATAAATGGCAGGTTTCTAAATTAACCGGTGGATCGCACCGGTAAGCAATAACATTAAGAGCAGATTTCTAAATTCACCGGTGCGATCCACCGGTGCGATCCACCGATGCGATCCACCGGTGAATTTAGAATCTGCCCTTAATGTTATTGCTCACCGGTGCGCTCCACCGGTGAATTTAGAAATCTGCTCTTAATGTTATTGCTTACCGGTGAATTTAGAAATCTGCCCTTAATGTTATTGCTTACCGGTGCGATCCACCGGTGCGATCCACCGGTTAATTTAGAAACCTGCCATTTATGTTATTGCTTACCGGTGTGCTCCACCGGTGCAATCCACCGATGAATTTAGAAATCTGCTCTTAATGTTATTGCTTACCGGTGCAATCCACCGGTGAATTTAGAAATCTGCTCTTAATGTTATTGCTTACCGGTGCGATCCACCGGTGAATTTAGAAATCTGCCCTTTATGTTATTGCTTACCGGTGCGATCCACCGGTGCGATCCACCGGTTAATTTAGAAACCTGCCCTTTATGTTATTGCTTACCGGTGTGCTCCACCGGTGCAATCCACCGGTGAATTTAGAAATCTGCTCTTAATGTTATTGCTTACCGGTGTGCTCCACCGGTGAATTTAGAAATCTGCCCTTAATGTTATTGCTTACCGATGCGCTCCACCGGTGCGATCCATCGGTGAATTTAGAATCTGCTCTTAATGGTATTGCTTACCGGTGCGATCCACCGGTGAATTTAGAATCTGCTCTTAATGTTATTGCTTACCGGTGAGTTTATAAATCTGCCCTTAATGTTATTGCTTACCGGTGCGATCTACCGGTGCAATCCACCGGTGCAATCCACCGGTGCAATCCACCGGTGAATTTAGACATCTGCCCTTAATGTTGTTGCTTACCGGTGCGATCCACCGGTGAATTTAGAATCTGCTCTTAATGTTATTGCTTACCGGTGAATTTAGAAATCTGCTCTTAATGTTATTGCTTACCGGTGCGATCCACCGGTGAATTTAGAAATCTGCTCTTAATGTTATTGCTTACCGGTGCAATCCACCGGTGAATTTAGAAATCTGCCCTTAATGTTATTGCTTACCGGTGCGCTCCACCGGTGAATTTAGAAATCTGCCCTTAATGTTATTGCTTACCGGTGCGATCCACCGGTGAATTTAGAAATCTGCTCTTAATGTTATTGCTTACCGGTGCGATCCACCGGTGAATTTAGAAATCTGCCCTTAATGTTATTGCTTACCGGTGCGATCCACCGGTGCGATCCACCGGTGCGATCCACCGGTGCGATCCACCGGTGCGATCCACCGATGCGATCCACCGGTGAATTTAGAATCTGCCCTTAATGTTATTGCTCACCGGTGCGCTCCACCGGTGAATTTAGAAATCTGCTCTTAATGTTATTGCTTACCGGTGAATTTGGAAATCTGCCCTTAATGTTATTGCTTACCGGTGCGATCCACCGGTGCGATCCACCGTTTAATTTAGAAATCTGCTCTTAATGTTATTGCTTACCGGTGCGATCCACCGGTTAATTTAGAAATCTGCCCTTTATGTTATTGCTTACCGGTGTGCTCCACCGGTGCAATCCTCCGGTGCAATCCACTGGTGAATTTAGAAATCTGCTCTTAATGATGTTGCTTACCGGTGCGCTCCACCGGTGAATTTAGGAATCTGCCCTTAATGTTATTGCTTACCGGTGCGATCCACCGGTGCGATCCACCGATGCGATCCACCGGTGAATTTAGAATCTGCCCTTAATGTTATTGTTCACCGGTGAATTTAGAAATCTGCCCTTAATGTTATTGCTTACCGGTGCGATCCACCGGTTAATTTAGAAACCTGCCCTTTATGTTATTGCTTACCGGTGTGCTCCACCGGTGCAATCCACCGGTGAATTTAGAAATCCGCTCTTAATGTTATTGCTTACCGGTGTGCTCCACCGGTGCAATCCACCGGTGAATTAAGAAATCTGCTCTTAATGTTATTGCTTACCGGTGTGCTCCACCGGTGAATTTAGAAATCTGCCCTTAATGTTATTGCTTACCGGTGCGATCCACCGGTGCGGTCCACCGGTGCGGTCCACCGGTGCGGTCCACCGGTGCGATCCACCGGTGAATTTAGAATCTGCCCTTAATGTTATTGCTCACCGGTGCGCTCCACCGGTGCGGTCCACCGGTGCGATCCACCGGTGAATTTAGAATCTGCCCTTAATGTTATTGCTCACCGGTGCGCTCCACCGGTGAATTTAGAAATCTGCTCTTAATGTTATTGCTTACCGGTGCGATCCACCGGTGCGATCCACCGGTTAATTTAGAAACCTGCCATTTATGTTATTGCTTACCGGTGCGATCCACCGTTTAATTTAGAAATCTGCCCTTTATGTTATTGCTTACCGGTGTGCTCCACCGGTGCAATCCTCCGGTGCAATCCACTGGTGAATTTAGAAATCTGCTCTTAATGTTATTGCTTACCGGTGCGCTCCACCGGTGAATTTAGGAATCTGCCCTTAATGTTATTGCTTACCGGTGCGATCCACCGGTGCGATCCACCGGTGCGATCCACCGATGCGATCCACCGGTGAATTTAGAATCTGCCCTTAATGTTATTGCTCACCGGTGGGCTCCACCGGTGAATTTAGAAATCTGCTCTTAATGTTATTGCTTACCGGTGAATTTAGAAATCTGCCCTTAATGTTATTGCTTACCGGTGCGATCCACCGGTACGATCTACCGGTTAATTTAGAAACCTGCCATTTATGTTATTGCTTACCGGTGTGCTCCACCGGTGCAATCCACCAATGAATTTAGAAATCTGCTCTTAATGTTATTGCTTACCGGTGCAATCCACCGGTGAATTTAGAAATCTGCCCTTAATGTTATTGCTTACCGGTGCGATCCACCGGTGCAATTGTAGAAGAACGCACTACCGGGCGTCAAAATGACGCGACACCAATTTATTTCTCAGGGGGCGCCAGTCGCGTATTACCCCGTTCTTCTACCTCCCAGGCGGGTTCGAGATAAGATGACTTCGGTAGCCGAAAAGCGGGACCAAGGCTGCACTACCACAGATCGGAAACTACGCTCTCTCTGGACCCGAATTCCCTCGTTAGGGGTTTAGGCACCTCTTAATTTCCTGAATTTTTGCATAAAAAAATCCCAACCGAAGAATTTCTCTGCGGAGGGATTAGTTTTGGTACGCGAAAATCGCGTTTTGGTCCATTAATAACGGAATATATTTCTCAAAAAACGCATAAAAAAATCCCTATCGAACCTCCGTACAACAACCAGAAGGTCGAACGTTAATGCGAATTAACTCGACACATCCGGTTTTCTATACGAAAGTTCCAGGGATTATAGACCGTCAACAGGCCTCAAGATCAATTAAGAAACACTAGTTCAAAGAATCCGTTTATTTAACAGAATTGGTTATACAAAATTCTCAAGAAAGAATCGTGCCTTCCCCAATCAAGGTAGTGACTTTCAGACCATACAAGCGAGAGCGCTCGCGCTAACGATCGATTAGGTAGAAAAGATTCATACGTACCTTCTCAGAATCAAAATGCGAGCTTTTAGAATCATTTCAGACTCTGGGTAAATGAATAATTAAGGCTGACTGAAATTAACTTAAAAAAGTTTTACTAAATGAATTTAGTTTCGCTAGAGACTACCTAGCTTTAAAGTTCTTGTATCGTGGAAATTCACGTACTCAAACACATTCAGAGGACTTATTACTGCATAAGTTGAGTGGCGTTCGATCAGTCCACGACTTACTAACCCTTATCACAGTCGATTAATAATATCGATTTGGCAGCGTCTCACCTTCGAGCGACTATTAGGCAAAATTGAATTTTTGGATTTTTATGCACAAGGCGTTTTCCTCTATAACTTTGTCATTTGAAAAGCCCCGTTATTGGCTTTTCTACCATCACTTTGTCTGGACCACTCAACGCGCTCGACCAAATTGCGAGCCGCTGGGTCAATCCAAACTCTTTCTATGCGAGAAACCGGCCTTGTACATGTGCATTGATTTTTATCAATTTTTGCTTATCGGCACTACGCCGGCTTTGACAAAATCTTCTATTTTGCCTTTTGGATGCAGTGCATCGTTAAAATTTTATGCTCATACTTTAGAATTGGGCTTTCAATGATCGTACCTCAAAGGTCAATGTCTTTGGTTGAGGAATAAAAAATAAAAAATAATTTAAAGTATATTTTCGTGGTACTTTTTAAACTGACTTTGTGGTACTTTTGAAAAATCCATTTAAAGACCAATTTTAGCGTACTTTTGAAAAATCGATTTTCGAGCCAAATTTCAAGGTACTTTTGAAAAACTAATCTGCGGGTGAAATTTTGGCGTACTTTTGAAAAATCGATTTTCAAGCCAAATTTCAAGGTACTTTTGAAAAGTTAATCCGCGGGTGAAATTTTGGCGTACTTTTGAAAAATTGATTTTCAAGCCAAATTTCAAGGTACTTTTGAAAAGTTAATCTGCGGGTGAAATTTTGGCGTACTTTTGAAAAATTGATTTTCAAGCCAAATTTCAACGCAGTTTTGAAAAATTAGTCTGCAAGTGAAACTTTGGCGTACTTTCGATAAATCGATTCCTGGGCCAAATTTTGACGCCCTTCCAAAAATATTATTTTTCAAAGTCCAATTTATGATACCTTTGAAAAAGTATACTATTCATAAATCTTTGTCATTATATACTTCTACTCTGATATTCTGAACCAAAAACATTTTTCCTAAGTGAAAATTCGGTGTTTCTTCGAATTTTCGCCTGGTCATTTCCAACGCCTTATAGAACCCAAAACGGTCCTTGTGGACTGATCTGCGCCTCTGCAGACTCCCAAAAATGTCTTTAAATGAAATTTTTGCCTAAGTCGAATTTTGATTATGTCTTCAACTTAGGACGATTTTGGAGAGTTCTACAACACTCCCCTCCTTTGGTTGAATCTTTTCTACTCATCGATCGCCTTTAATTTCCATATTCACTTGTATGTCTGTATGCCTTCATTTGACGGTCTGACCTATGGTACAGATGTTTTAAAAATAACGGCCTTAATTGGGGCAGACGGCTGATTCGCCTATCTAACTTAAAAATAGTTACATTTTTTAAACAATACGACAAGTTGATACAACATTTTTATCAACTTAATTACACCCGCGTCGAGGTGCGAAGCGTAGCACAATTTTGATTAGCGTCCACTCTCACTAATTCGTTGCACTCGCTTTTTTGCCCTGGTCTCGCTCTTGCTTAACTTCGGCCCTTTCTAGAAGAGTCTGTCTATATCTCCATGCCGCAGCTTGGACGGTCCTCGCCTTTGAGTTCCAGACTTCACCATGCCGCGCCCTTGCGACAGGCTGGGTCATCTTTCCATTTCTGCACATGGAAAATGCAGTTCTGCAACTAGATTGACTTTTTAGCAAGTCGTCGACTGGGACGCGTCGACTAACAAACACAATGTGTTGTTTTTAATGAAATATTTTTCTAACATGAATTTTGTTAACTTATAATGGTTAGAAATTGGTTCTTCGTAAGGTAGATTGAATCGGCTTACGATACTCGTGCGGTCATCACTACTTGTGAAAAAAGTATAAAAAAAAAAAAATCGAAGCGTCTTCTTGAGCGAAGAACGGCTTCTGAAACTCGTCTCGTAGTTTCTACTTCGTAAGGTAGATTAAATCGGCTTACGATACTCGTGCGGTCATCACGACTTGTGAAAAAAGTATAAAAAAAAAAAAAAATATCGAAGCGTCTTCTTGAGCGAAGAACGGCTTCTGAAACTCGTAGTTTCCATTTCGTAAGGTAGATTAAATCGGCTTACGATACTCGTGCGGTCATCACGACTTGTGAAAAAAGTATAAAAAAAAAAAAAATTGAAGCGTCTTCTTGAGCGAAGAACGGCTTCTGAAACTCGTAGTTTCCATTTGGGGTATACGTTAATTTTGTTGACTTAAAATGATTAAAATTGAAGTTGTCTTCTTGCATAAGAAAAACAGCTTCCGAAACTCGTACTGATTCGTACTTATGCCTACGTCCATTACTCGAACTTGGCGGCTCTCGCTCTTGAGAAGCTAGGCTTACCGGATCGCGCTCTTGCGTCGGGTTCGCCGTCTTTCCATGTCTGCTCATGGAGTAGACTTTAAATTTTCGATTCGACCGCATATAGGTCAAAATCGCTACTTAGAATTTTGAGAAATTATATAAAAAAAAGCGAAAACGGCTATTAGCCGTGGTCGACCTCAGAAATATCTAGAGGTGACTCTTCTATATCTGGCTCATCTCGAGCATCTTCGGGATCTCGACTTATTACATCCGGCTCATCTTGAGCACTTGCGGGAACATTGATTTGAACTAGTGTGGTATCGCTACGTCGCTCTGACCTGGGCGCGATCTCATTGTCTGATGAGGAAGCGTCGTCACTAAGATGAGTTTCATCCGGACTATCTTCTGATTCTTCAGACAATTCCAATTCAACATCGGGGTCTCCCTTAGGTGCCGGCCTGATGGCATCGACATGTAACCTCGTCGAAGTTACCCCCTTGTGAATGAGGTAAACTTCATTAGACAATCTCTTTAAAACCTTGTGTGGCCCACTCCACGATGGTGTGAAGGTATGATCCTTCCTGATCCTTTTAGTCATTACCATATCTCCCACTTTATATACGATCGGCGTTACCGCCACTTTGGGCGCGTAACGCCATTGGTAATTTGTTTGATTTTTACGAATCTCCTTGACTCTTTCAAGGCGGGGAACGTCCGCTTGATTACGACGCTCTTGTCTATAAGCGAACATATTCCAATCACCAATCTGTGGTAATTCATAGCCGAGTACTACGAAACTGGGCGTATGCCCCGTAGCGGCGTTTTTTCTTGTTCTCAAGATATATGCCATCTGACTAACATGTCGATCCCACTCGTCGTTGGGTGAACCATATAATAAGGTTTTTAAGATCTTCTTAGCTTCTTGCACCCTCCTTTCTATTGGATTGGCCTGTTGGTGGTAAGCTGCTGTGAAGAATCTTTCAATATTGTTACGTGTACAGAACGTATCGTAAAAGCCGGAATTGAAGTGGCCTCCCTGGTCGGAAATGATGACCCTCGGAACGCCATATCTCGCCACTAGTTCCTCTTCGATAAATTGTGCTATTGTTTTTCCACTGACTTGGGTGAACGCCTTGGCTTCGACCCACTTACTAAATACATCCTCTACCATTAATATATATCGGTTATCTGCATCTTTGGTTCGCTGAAGTGGTCCGATTACATCGACGCTTAAAACTTCGAACGGATGCGATGGAGCATGGCTTCTGAGAGGAGCCTTCGGTTGTGACTGTCTGCTTTTTACGGAATTACAAATAATGCACTCATTTAAATATTTGTTAACTAGTCTCGACAAATTATTAAAATAATAGCGGCCCGAGATGATTCTAACAGTTTCATCGCGGCCGGGGTGACCTACTTCCGGTCGGTCGTGAAAATGAGATATTACTCTCATGACCATACGTTTTGGTACGTATAATTTTTCTTTAACATTTTCGCCTCTTGTCCAAAGTGTGCCGCCTATCACTTGTCTTGTATTGACGAATTTCACCTCTGCCTCGGTTTTATCTGCTTGTCGCACTAGAGTATTCCATCGTTCAATTTGGTCTTGGATATCTCTGGAGTGCGTTTGCGCTTCTCTGACCTGATCGTTTAATTCCAATGTGGTAATTACTGATATTCGTTCCTTGTACGAGAATTTTGGTGGGTACATTCTCTCCTCTTCGTCGTCTGCTTCGACGTTTGGGCCTTGAGGATTCCTGCTAAGATAGTCAGCCAATATATTTTCCTTGCCGGGACAATGTTCTATGGTGAAGCTGTATTCCTGAAGTAATAATGACCAACGAGTAAATTTCGTTTTCTCGTCCTTATGCTTATTTAACCATAGTAAAGCTCGATTGTCGGTTTTGACTATAAATGGACGGTCTGCCAAATATATTTTGTATTTCCTTATATAATTAACGACGCTCAAACATTCCAATTCATTAATATGGTATTTTCTCTCCGTCGGAGATAACGTATTACTAGCATAAGAGACGATGTGCTTCTGGTCATTATCCCCCAATTGATATAATACTGCAGATAATCCTATTAAGGATGCGTCCGTCTGCAGTATGAACATTTTATTGAAATCTGGCCGGTGCAGTCCTAGAGGTTTATTTAATACTTCTTTTAGTAAAATAAAAGCTTCTTGGGCTTCCGGATTCCACTTGAAGCGCCAGTCTTTCGAGAGTAGTCGGGTCAAGGGCTTTGTAATTATTGCAACATTAGGGATATATTCACGTACCCAATTACACAGACCAAGGAAACTCTGAAGCTGGCGCCTTGTCGTAGGGGCCGGATAATTTTGTATCTGTAATATGTGTTTTTCTAATGGTTGAGTGGTGTTGGCATTTATTTGATGCCCGAGATAGGTTATGCTTGACGTGGCTACCACACATTTTTCCGGTGACACCTTTAAATTATGCAAACGCAGGCGTTCAAAGACGGCTCTCAGATGGTTTACATGCTGTTCTATATTTTCGCTGTAGATGATAATATCATCGAGATATACTTTGCAGAAATGATGCAAGTAGCCGGTCAATACGTCTCTTGCCATAAATTTTTGGAATGTACATGGAGCGGTCTTCAATCCGAAAGGCATCACGTTAAATCGGTAAGATGCTCCATCTAATGTTGTAAACGTAGAATAGTTTTTTGACGACTCCTCAAGAGGGATTTGCCAATATCCGCTCTTGAGGTCTAACACCGTAAATAAGTTGGCGTTTCCTAGATCCTTTATACTCTCGTATATCTTTGGTAAGACGGATGCTTCGTCTTCCGTTACTTCATTTAAGTGACGATAATCAATGCAGAAGCGAGGCTTCTTGCCGGGCCTTTCAATTATAATAGGAGGCGAACTGTACTGAGCGGTACTCGGTTCTATGACCCCGGCTTTCAGCATCTCTTCAATTTGATCGTACATAACTTTTTTCTTAGAAGGAGACATGGGGTAGGGTTTGATATTGAACGGGCGGTCGTCTTTAACTTTTATTTTATGTTTCGTTGTCACCGTGGTAGCTTGGGTAGGCACCGCGGTGAACAATTCAGCGAATTCCTCGAATAGAGGTTTTAAATTATCGTTTCCGATGATCAGTTCTTCGGGAAGCCGGCATTGCTTCCTTGCTTGATGTGCTGCTTGATTCCAGAAGACGGTTATTCGCTCTTCAGTGCCGACGTAGACACATTTACGTTGATAATCGAATACGACATTGTGAGCATATAAAAACGGGGCTCCCAGAATGAGCTCTTCATTTAAATTTTGAATGACCTGAAACGTGGTCTGAAAGGGTACATCTAGTACATTAACGTTTATGGTCGTAGTCCCGAGGGATTCTACTAAACCATCGCCACAAGCCATAACAAAAGTTTGGGGAGCTGTAAGTTGATCAATGTCGTTCAAAAATTTCGGTTGGATAATATTCCTTGTCGAACCTGTATCCAATAAAGCGTTAACCGCTCGATTATTAATTATAATCTTAATGCGAGGCAGAGGGAAAGCGTCGTTGGTTTGATTGATAGATTCTAATGGAGTGAATCGGTGGGGAGATAGGTTGACTTCTTGATCCTTAAACAGGTAATTAAGGTCAGGAAGGTCATCGAAGTTTTTTAATTTAAACTTCTTGCTTCGGAGCTTCCCCGAGGGTCGCTTCGAGCCTGCTGGGGCCTGGTAGGCGGGGCTGGTACAGTTCGGCCTGGGCCATCGCCTCTGACCCCCGCTTGGTTTCCCGTATTCATATTACGATAGGGATTGTTTGGGCATTCTGCATGAAAATGCCACTGCTCCGTTGGGCAATATCTGCAAGGGCGATACGGGACTCGGGAGTTCCTTACGTCTCCAGTACCCCTTCTCGGTATATCCCCTCTAGGCAGCGAGGAAATACTATTTGCAAAATGCACCCTTGGTGCTGGCGGATTATCTCTTCTTTGAGATCCATTGAATGGTGTCCTAGATGCACCAAAGGAACTGGAGGACGGCTTCGCTAATGCGGAGGGTTCCGTTCTCCAGTTACTGCTCGATTGCTGATTCCCTTGAGCTGAAGCGGTAGAGGTGGACGCTTCTCGGTCTTTGCTTTTCTTTGCATTTTGCAGAATCTCGAATTCTTTATTCTCATCCATGATTTTGGCCATTTGTTCGGTCATCGTGACTAGTGTATTTGTATCTAGTATGACGGCACTCTTTAGGAGCATTTTCATATCAGGTCTCAACTGATTGAAGATGGTAGCCGCCTTCATCGCCTCCGGCTTAAACGGATCGATCCTCTTGAAGAGGCATACCTTCCTTGAAATAAATACTGACGTATTTTCCTCGGCATCTTGTTTCTTGCCATATAAATTAGCTACTGCTTCGGTGAGTACTTCACCTGAATCATAACGGCTTCTGAACCGCTCGAGGAATAGAGGATACGTGGTAATTAGGGTTCGATATTGTTCGAACCATTTCTTAGCATCATCTTTGAGCTGTTCTGATATTTTATATAGTCGGTCGTTATCCTGCGTAATTCGTACTCGGACGAAAAATTCCTCCATTTGATAAATGAAGGTTTCAGGGTCTTCGTGTTCGAAGCCATGAAATTCCGCATTTGGATGCTTCGACCGATACTTATGCTCGTGCGTGGCTTCGCTTAGAGCTTTGGCAAGACCTGCTGCCATTTGGGCGAACACTTGTTCTGAGGAGGGCTGTATGACTCCTTCAGTGGTACTCGGGCCAACCCCCGAACTACCCAGTACATCCTCCGCGCACGGCCTCTCTAACCCTCTAGAGACGTTGTCCATCACAGATGTCGGCTCGTCGTAAAACTGGAAAGGCGTTGATTCATCCATATCCTTTCCAGAAAGCCCTGCTGACTAACAACGCCCCACGTTGGGCGCCATGTAGAAGAACGCACTACCGGGCGTCAAAATGACGCGACACCAATTTATTTCTCAGGGGGCGCCAGTCGCGTATTACCCCGTTCTTCTACCTCCCAGGCGGGTTCGAGATAAGATGACTTCGGTAGCCGAAAAGCGGGACCAAGGCTGCACTACCACAGATCGGAAACTACGCTCTCTCTGGACCCGAATTCCCTCGTTAGGGGTTTAGGCACCTCTTAATTTCCTGAATTTTTGCATAAAAAAATCCCAACCGAAGAATTTCTCTGCGGAGGGATTAGTTTTGGTACGCGAAAATCGCGTTTTGGTCCATTAATAACGGAATATATTTCTCAAAAAACGCATAAAAAAATCCCTATCGAACCTCCGTACAACAACCAGAAGGTCGAACGTTAATGCGAATTAACTCGACACATCCGGTTTTCTATACGAAAGTTCCAGGGATTATAGACCGTCAACAGGCCTCAAGATCAATTAAGAAACACTAGTTCAAAGAATCCGTTTATTTAACAGAATTGGTTATACAAAATTCTCAAGAAAGAATCGTGCCTTCCCCAATCAAGGTAGTGACTTTCAGACCATACAAGCGAGAGCGCTCGCGCTAACGATCGATTAGGTAGAAAAGATTCATACGTACCTTCTCAGAATCAAAATGCGAGCTTTTAGAATCATTTCAGACTCTGGGTAAATGAATAATTAAGGCTGACTGAAATTAACTTAAAAAAGTTTTACTAAATGAATTTAGTTTCGCTAGAGACTACCTAGCTTTAAAGTTCTTGTATCGTGGAAATTCACGTACTCAAACACATTCAGAGGACTTATTACTGCATAAGTTGAGTGGCGTTCGATCAGTCCACGACTTACTAACCCTTATCACAGTCGATTAATAATATCGATTTGGCAGCGTCTCACCTTCGAGCGACTATTAGGCAAAATTGAATTTTTGGATTTTTATGCACAAGGCGTTTTCCTCTATAACTTTGTCATTTGAAAAGCCCCGTTATTGGCTTTTCTACCATCACTTTGTCTGGACCACTCAACGCGCTCGACCAAATTGCGAGCCGCTGGGTCAATCCAAACTCTTTCTATGCGAGAAACCGGCCTTGTACATGTGCATTGATTTTTATCAATTTTTGCTTATCGGCACTACGCCGGCTTTGACAAAATCTTCTATTTTGCCTTTTGGATGCAGTGCATCGTTAAAATTTTATGCTCATACTTTAGAATTGGGCTTTCAATGATCGTACCTCAAAGGTCAATGTCTTTGGTTGAGGAATAAAAAATAAAAAATAATTTAAAGTATATTTTCGTGGTACTTTTTAAACTGACTTTGTGGTACTTTTGAAAAATCCATTTAAAGACCAATTTTAGCGTACTTTTGAAAAATCGATTTTCGAGCCAAATTTCAAGGTACTTTTGAAAAACTAATCTGCGGGTGAAATTTTGGCGTACTTTTGAAAAATCGATTTTCAAGCCAAATTTCAAGGTACTTTTGAAAAGTTAATCCGCGGGTGAAATTTTGGCGTACTTTTGAAAAATTGATTTTCAAGCCAAATTTCAAGGTACTTTTGAAAAGTTAATCTGCGGGTGAAATTTTGGCGTACTTTTGAAAAATTGATTTTCAAGCCAAATTTCAACGCAGTTTTGAAAAATTAGTCTGCAAGTGAAACTTTGGCGTACTTTCGATAAATCGATTCCTGGGCCAAATTTTGACGCCCTTCCAAAAATATTATTTTTCAAAGTCCAATTTATGATACCTTTGAAAAAGTATACTATTCATAAATCTTTGTCATTATATACTTCTACTCTGATATTCTGAACCAAAAACATTTTTCCTAAGTGAAAATTCGGTGTTTCTTCGAATTTTCGCCTGGTCATTTCCAACGCCTTATAGAACCCAAAACGGTCCTTGTGGACTGATCTGCGCCTCTGCAGACTCCCAAAAATGTCTTTAAATGAAATTTTTGCCTAAGTCGAATTTTGATTATGTCTTCAACTTAGGACGATTTTGGAGAGTTCTACAACACAATCACCGGTGAATTTAGAAATCTGCTCTTAATGTTATTGCTTACCGGTGCGATCCACCGGTGAATCGCACCGGTAAGCAATAACATTAAGAGCAGATTTCTAAATTCACCGGTGATTGCACCGGTGGATCGCACCGGTAAGCAATAACATTAAGGGCAGATTTCTAAATTCACCGGTGGATTGCACCGGTAAGCAATAACATTAAGAGCAGATTTCTAAATTCATTGGTGGATTGCACCGGTGGAGCACACCGGTAAGCAATAACATAAATGGCAGGTTTCTAAATTAACCGGTAGATCGTACCGGTGGATCGCACCGGTAAGCAATAACATTAAGGGCAGATTTCTAAATTCACCGGTAAGCAATAACATTAAGAGCAGATTTCTAAATTCACCGGTGGAGCCCACCGGTGAGCAATAACATTAAGGGCAGATTCTAAATTCACCGGTGGATCGCATCGGTGGATCGCACCGGTGGATCGCACCGGTGGATCGCACCGGTAAGCAATAACATTAAGGGCAGATTCCTAAATTCACCGGTGGAGCGCACCGGTAAGCAATAACATTAAGAGCAGATTTCTAAATTCACCAGTGGATTGCACCGGAGGATTGCACCGGTGGAGCACACCGGTAAGCAATAACATAAAGGGCAGATTTCTAAATTAACCGGTGGATCGCACCGGTAAGCAATAACATTAAGAGCAGATTTCTAAATTAAACGGTGGATCGCACCGGTAAGCAATAACATAAATGGCAGGTTTCTAAATTAACCGGTGGATCGCACCGGTGGATCGCACCGGTAAGCAATAACATTAAGAGCAGATTTCTAAATTCACCGGTGGAGCGCACCGGTGAGCAATAACATTAAGGGCAGATTCTAAATTCACCGGTGGATCGCACCGGTGGACCGCACCGGTGGAGCGCACCGGTGAGCAATAACATTAAGGGCAGATTCTAAATTCACCGGTGGATCGCACCGGTGGACCGCACCGGTGGACCGCACCGGTGGACCGCACCGGTGGATCGCACCGGTAAGCAATAACATTAAGGGCAGATTTCTAAATTCACCGGTGGAGCACACCGGTAAGCAATAACATTAAGAGCAGATTTCTTAATTCACCGGTGGATTGCACCGGTGGAGCACACCGGTAAGCAATAACATTAAGAGCGGATTTCTAAATTCACCGGTGGATTGCACCGGTGGAGCACACCGGTAAGCAATAACATAAAGGGCAGGTTTCTAAATTAACCGGTGGATCGCACCGGTAAGCAATAACATTAAGGGCAGATTTCTAAATTCACCGGTGAACAATAACATTAAGGGCAGATTCTAAATTCACCGGTGGATCGCATCGGTGGATCGCACCGGTGGATCGCACCGGTAAGCAATAACATTAAGGGCAGATTCCTAAATTCACCGGTGGAGCGCACCGGTAAGCAACATCATTAAGAGCAGATTTCTAAATTCACCAGTGGATTGCACCGGAGGATTGCACCGGTGGAGCACACCGGTAAGCAATAACATAAAGGGCAGATTTCTAAATTAACCGGTGGATCGCACCGGTAAGCAATAACATTAAGAGCAGATTTCTAAATTAAACGGTGGATCGCACCGGTGGATCGCACCGGTAAGCAATAACATTAAGGGCAGATTTCCAAATTCACCGGTAAGCAATAACATTAAGAGCAGATTTCTAAATTCACCGGTGGAGCGCACCGGTGAGCAATAACATTAAGGGCAGATTCTAAATTCACCGGTGGATCGCATCGGTGGATCGCACCGGTGGATCGCACCGGTGGATCGCACCGGTGGATCGCACCGGTGGATCGCACCGGTAAGCAATAACATTAAGGGCAGATTTCTAAATTCACCGGTGGATCGCACCGGTAAGCAATAACATTAAGAGCAGATTTCTAAATTCACCGGTGGATCGCACCGGTAAGCAATAACATTAAGGGCAGATTTCTAAATTCACCGGTGGAGCGCACCGGTAAGCAATAACATTAAGGGCAGATTTCTAAATTCACCGGTGGATTGCACCGGTAAGCAATAACATTAAGAGCAGATTTCTAAATTCACCGGTGGATCGCACCGGTAAGCAATAACATTAAGAGCAGATTTCTAAATTCACCGGTAAGCAATAACATTAAGAGCAGATTCTAAATTCACCGGTGGATCGCACCGGTAAGCAACAACATTAAGGGCAGATGTCTAAATTCACCGGTGGATTGCACCGGTGGATTGCACCGGTGGATTGCACCGGTAGATCGCACCGGTAAGCAATAACATTAAGGGCAGATTTATAAACTCACCGGTAAGCAATAACATTAAGAGCAGATTCTAAATTCACCGGTGGATCGCACCGGTAAGCAATACCATTAAGAGCAGATTCTAAATTCACCGATGGATCGCACCGGTGGAGCGCATCGGTAAGCAATAACATTAAGGGCAGATTTCTAAATTCACCGGTGGAGCACACCGGTAAGCAATAACATTAAGAGCAGATTTCTAAATTCACCGGTGGATTGCACCGGTGGAGCACACCGGTAAGCAATAACATAAAGGGCAGGTTTCTAAATTAACCGGTGGATCGCACCGGTAAGCAATAACATAAAGGGCAGATTTCTAAATTCACCGGTGGATCGCACCGGTAAGCAATAACATTAAGAGCAGATTTCTAAATTCACCGGTGGATTGCACCGGTAAGCAATAACATTAAGAGCAGATTTCTAAATTCATCGGTGGATTGCACCGGTGGAGCACACCGGTAAGCAATAACATAAATGGCAGGTTTCTAAATTAACCGGTGGATCGCACCGGTGGATCGCACCGGTAAGCAATAACATTAAGGGCAGATTTCTAAATTCACCGGTAAGCAATAACATTAAGAGCAGATTTCTAAATTCACCGGTGGAGCGCACCGGTGAGCAATAACATTAAGGGCAGATTCTAAATTCACCGGTGGATCGCATCGGTGGATCGCACCGGTGGATCGCACCGGTAAGCAATAACATTAAGGGCAGATTTCTAAATTCACCGGTGGAGCGCACCGGTAAGCAATAACATTAAGAGCAGATTTCTAAATTCACCGGTGGATTGCACCGGCGGATTGCACCGGTGGATTGCACCGGTGGAGCACACCGGTAAGCAATAACATAAAGGGCAGATTTCTAAATTAACCGGTGGATCGCACCGGTAAGCAATAACATTAAGGGCAGATTTCTAAATTCACCGGTGTATCGCACCGGTAAGCAATAACATTAAGAGCAGATTTCTAAATTCACCGGTGGATTGCACCGGTGGAGCACACCGGTAAGCAATAACATAAAGGGCAGGTTTCTAAATTAACCGGTGGATCGCACCGGTAAGCAATAACATTAAGAGCAGATTTCTAAATTCATCGGTGGATTGCACCGGTGGATCGCACCGGTAAGCAATAACATTAAGGACAGATTTCTAAATTCACCGGTGGATTGCACCGGTAAGCAATAACATTGAGAGCAGATTTCTAAATTCATCGGTGGATTGCACCGGTGGAGCACACCGGTAAGCAATAACATAAAGGGCAGGTTTCTAAATTAACCGGTGGATCGCACCGGTAAGCAATAACATTAAGGGCAGATTTCTAAATTCACCGGTAAGCAATAACATTAAGAGCAGATTTCTAAATTCACTGGTGGAGCGCACCGGTAAGCAATAACATTAAGGGCAGATTCTAAATTCACCGGTGGATCGCACCGGTGGATCGCACCGGTAAGCAATAACATTAAGGGCAGATTTCTAAATTCACCGGTGGATCGCACCGGTAAGCAATAACATTAAGGGCAGATTTCTAAATTCACCGGTGGAGCGCACCGGTAAGCAATAACATTAAGAGCAGATTTCTAAATTCACCGGTGGATTGCACCGGTGGAGCACACCGGTAAGCAATAACATTAAGGGCAGATTTCTAAATTCACCGGTGGAGCGCACCGGTAAGCAATAACATTAAGGGCAGATTCTAAATTCACCGGTGGATCGCACCGGTGGATCGCACCGGTAAGCAATAACATTAAGGGCAGATTTCTAAATTCACCGGTGGAGCACACCGGTAAGCAATAACATTAAGGGCAGATTTCTAAATTAACCGGTGGATCGCACCGGTAAGCAATAACATTAAGAGCAGATTTCTAAATTCACCGGTGGAGCTCACCGGTAAGCAATAACATTAAGAGCAGACTTCTAAATTCACCGGTGGAACGCACCGGTAAGCAATAACATTAAGAGCAGATTTCTAAATTCACCGGTGGATTGCACCGGTAAGCAATAACATTAAGAGCAGATTTCTAAATTAACCGGTGGATCGCACCGGTAAGCAATAACATTAAGGGCAGATTTCTAAATTCACCGGTAAGCAATAACATTAAGAGCAGATTTCTAAATTCACCGGTGGATTGCACCGGTGGAGCACACCGGTAAGCAATAACATTAAGGGCAGATTTCTAAATTAACCGGTGGATCGCACCGGTAAGCAATAACATTAAGAGCAGATTTCTAAATTCACCGGTGGAGCTCACCGGTAAGCAATAACATTAAGAGCAGACTTCTAAATTCACCGGTGGAGCGCACCGGTAAGCAATAACATTAAGAGCAGATTTCTAAATTCACCGGTGGATTGCACCGGTAAGCAATAACATTAAGAGCAGATTTCTAAATTCACCGGTGGAGCGCACCGGTAAGCAATAACATTAAGAGCAGATTTCTAAATTCACCGGTGGAGCGCACCGGTAAGCAATAACATTAAGGGCAGATTTCTAAATTCACCGGTGGATTGCACCGGTAAGCAATAACATTAAGGGCAGATTTCTAAATTCACCGGTGGATCGCACCGGTAAGCAATAACATTAAGGGCAGATTTCTAAATTCACCGGTGGAGCACACCGGTAAGCAATAACATAAAGGGCAGATTTCTAAATTCACCGGTGGATCGCACCGGTAAGCAATAACATTAAGAGCAGATTTCTAAATTCACCGGTGGATTGCACCAGTGGATCGCACCGGTAAGCAATAACATTAAGGACAGATTTCTAAATTCACCGGTGGATTGCACCGGTAAGCAATAACATTGAGAGCAGATTTCTAAATTCATCGGTGGATTGCACCGGTGGAGCACACCGGTAAGCAATAACATAAAGGGCAGATTTCTAAATTCACCGGTAAGCAATAACATTAAGAGCAGATTCTAAATTCACCGGTGGATCGCACCGGTAAGCAATAACATTAAGAGCAGATTCTAAATTCACCGATGGATCGCACCGGTGGAGCGCATCGGTAAGCAATAACATTTAGGGCAGATTTCTAAATTCACCGGTGGATCGCACCGGTAAGCAATAACATTAAGGGCAGATTTCTAAATTAACCGGTGGATCGCACCGGTAAGCAATAACATTAAGGGCAGATTTCTAAATTCATCGGTAAGCAATAACATTAAAAGCAGATTTCTAAATTCACCGGTGGATTGCACCGGTAAGCAATAACATTAAGAGCAGATTTCTAAATTCACCGGTGGATTGCACCGGTAAGCAATAACATTAAGAGCAGATTTCTTAATTCACCGGTGGATTGCACCGGTGGAGCACACCGGTAAGCAATAACATTAAGAGCAGATTTCTTAATTCACCGGTGGATTGCACCGGTGGAGCACACCGGTAAGCAATAACATTAAGAGCAGATTTCTAAATTCACCGGTGGATTGCACCGGTGGAGCACACCGGTAAGCAATAACATAAAGGGCAGGTTTCTAAATTAACCGGTGGATCGCACCGGTAAGCAATAACATAAAGGGCAGATTTCTAAATTCACCGGTGGATCGCACCGGTAAGCAATAACATAAAGGGCAGAATTCTAAATTCACCGGTGGATCGCACCGGTAAGCAATAACATTAAGGGCAGATTTCTAAATTCACCGGTGGATTGCACCGGTAAGCAATAACATTAAGAGCAGATTTCTAAATTCATCGGTGGATTGCACCGGTGGAGCACACCGGTAAGCAATAACATAAATGGCAGGTTTCTAAATTAACCGGTAGATCGTACCGGTGGATCGCACCGGTAAGCAATAACATTAAGGGCAGATTTCTAAATTCACCGGTAAGCAATAACATTAAGAGCAGATTTCTAAATTCACCGGTGGAGCCCACCGGTGAGCAATAACATTAAGGGCAGATTCTAAATTCACCGGTGGATCGCATCGGTGGATCGCACCGGTGGATCGCACCGGTGGATCGCACCGGTAAGCAATAACATTAAGGGCAGATTCCTAAATTCACCGGTGGAGCGCACCGGTAAGCAATAACATTAAGAGCAGATTTCTAAATTCACCAGTGGATTGCACCGGAGGATTGCACCGGTGGAGCACACCGGTAAGCAATAACATAAAGGGCAGATTTCTAAATTAACCGGTGGATCGCACCGGTAAGCAATAACATTAAGAGCAGATTTCTAAATTAAACGGTGGATCGCACCGGTGGATCGCACCGGTAAGCAATAACATAAATGGCAGGTTTCTAAATTAACCGGTGGATCGCACCGGTGGATCGCACCGGTAAGCAATAACATTAAGAGCAGATTTCTAAATTCACCGGTGGAGCGCACCGGTGAGCAATAACATTAAGGGCAGATTCTAAATTCACCGGTGGATCGCACCGGTGGACCGCACCGGTGGAGCGCACCGGTGAGCAATAACATTAAGGGCAGATTCTAAATTCACCGGTGGATCGCACCGGTGGACCGCACCGGTGGACCGCACCGATGGAGCACACCGGTAAGCAATAACATTAAGAGCAGATTTCTAAATTCACCGGTGGAGCACACCGGTAAGCAATAACATAAAGGGCAGGTTTCTAAATTAACCGGTGGATCGCACCGGTAAGCAATAACATAAAGGGCAGATTTCTAAATTCACCGGTGGATCGCACCGGTAAGCAATAACATTAAGAGCAGATTTCTAAATTCACCGGTGGATTGCACCGGTGGATCGCACCGGTAAGCAATAACATTAAGGACAGATTTCTAAATTCACCGGTGGATTGCACCGGTAAGCAATAACATTGAAAAACAAGCGCAAAACAAAAGACCAAAGCCATACTAAATTTTAATGCTAAATTAAAAAGCACCTCAATTTACGCAAAACTTATTTGAAATAATCATATCTTAAAAACGGTTTGAAATAAAAAAATTAAATGTATAATATTAGAATGTGGAAAATTTTATGCTTTATTCATCCATGTAAAAAAAATATAGGCATTCCATTTAAAAAATTTGAGAAAAATAATAATAAAATAACAAGAAATGTAAACAAATATTTTGGACACCCGGTATAATAATATTTATTTCAAAAATGTTTTTCACTAAATGCATCATTATCGAATAACACCCTATATTTTTAGAAAACACAGTTAATAAATCACGGAGATATGGTAGTCAAAAAAATGTTTGTAATTTGCCAAAAAAACATGAAAAAAATTATAACTTGGCAACACTGCATCCGATTGGCAAAAAAATTCAGGGTGTAATTCAGGACCCTTAGACGCTTAACTGGCGTCAAAAAATTAGAGAGTATTACATTGAAAAAATTATACATTCTTGTGTAACTCCTTTTTGTGACACCTTGTATAATTAAAAATAATTTCACGTTATAGTAGAGATGAAACATTGAAAGTTTTGGTAAAAAAGTTTTTTATAAAGTTACCCGTTTTTGCACAATCTTCCGAGGAAGCACTAACTGGACACCTTGTATATTTCCAAGAACTTAAGTCTTATTTTCTTCAGTTATCTTCTATTTTATGCCCAAAGATGTAATAACACTTTCGATTGTACATAAAAGGGGGAAGAGAACAAAAAAAAAGAAATCTAGAATCGGAGCAATGGTTACTGAGATATGTCCTCCTAAAAGAAACGGTTCTGGCGGCCATTTTTTCTAAATGGTGGCTTTGGCTCACATCGGGATTTTTCGGGACTATAATATCCTCATTATACATGAATAGAGCTATCCATTTCGATAAAGAAATAGCTGTCCCCAGATAGTTCATACTCAAAACTGGATTTGCCTGCACTATAAGGGCAGATTTCTAAATTCACCGGTGGAGCGCACCGGTAAGCAATAACATTAAGGGCAGATTTCTAAATTCACCGGTGGATCGCACCGGTAAGCAATAACATTAAGAGCAGATTTCTAAATTCACCGGTGGATCGCACCGGAAAGCAATAACATTAAGGGCAGATTTCTAAATTCACCGGTGGAGCGCACCGGTAAGCAATAACATTAAGGGCAGATTTCTAAATTCACCGGTGGATTGCACCGGTAAGCAATAACATTAAGAGCAGATTTCTAAATTCACCGGTGGATCGCACCGGTAAGCAATAACATTAAGAGCAGATTTCTAAATTCACCGGTAAGCAATAACATTAAGAGCAGATTCTAAATTCACCGGTGGATCGCACCGGTAAGCAACAACATTAAGGGCAGATGTCTAAATTCACCGGTGGATTGCACCGGTGGATTGCACCGGTAGATCGCACCGGTAAGCAATAACATTAAGGGCAGATTTATAAATTCACTGGTAAGCAATAACATTAAGAGCAGATTCTAAATTCACCGGTGGATCGCACCGGTAAGCAATACCATTAAGAGCAGATTCTAAATTCACCGATGGATCGCACCGGTGGAGCGCATCGGTAAGCAATAACATTAAGGGCAGATTTCTAAATTCACCGGTGGAGCACACCGGTAAGCAATAACATTAAGAGCAGATTTCTAAATTCACCGGTGGATTGCACCGGTGGATTGCACCGGTGGAGCACACCGGTAAGCAATAACATAAAGGGCAGGTTTCTAAATTAACCGGTGGATCGCACCGGTGGATCGCACCGGTAAGCAATAACATAAAGGGCAGATTTCTAAATTCACCGGTGGATCGCACCGGTAAGCAATAACATAAAGGGCAGATTTCTAAATTCACCGGTGGATCGCACCGGTAAGCAATAACATTAAGAGCAGATTTCTAAATTCACCGGTGGATTGCACCGGTGGATCGCACCGGTAAGCAATAACATTAAGGGCAGATTTCTAAATTCACCGGTGGATTGCACCGGTAAGCAATAACATTAAGAGCAGATTTCTAAATTCATCGGTGGATTGCACCGGTGGAGCACACCGGTAAGCAATAACATAAATGGCAGGTTTCTAAATTAACCGGTGGATCGCACCGGTGGATCGCACCGGTAAGCAATAACATTAAGGGCAGATTTCTAAATTCACCGGTAAGCAATAACATTAAGAGCAGATTTCTAAATTCACCGGTGGAGCGCACCGGTGAGCAATAACATTAAGGGCAGATTCTAAATTCACCGGTGGATCGCATCGGTGGATCGCACCGGTGGATCGCACCGGTGGATCGCACCGGTAAGCAATAACATTAAGGGCAGATTTCTAAATTCACCGGTGGAGCGCACCGGTAAGCAATAACATTAAGAGCAGATTTCTAAATTCACCGGTGGATTGCACCGGCGGATTGCACCGGTGGATTGCACCGGTGGAGCACACCGGTAAGCAATAACATAAAGGGCAGATTTCTAAATTAACCGGTGGATCGCACCGGTAAGCAATAACATTAAGGGCAGATTTCTAAATTCACCGGTGTATCGCACCGGTAAGCAATAACATTAAGAGCAGATTTCTAAATTCACCGGTGGATTGCACCGGTGGAGCACACCGGTAAGCAATAACATAAAGGGCAGGTTTCTAAATTAACCGGTGGATCGCACCGGTAAGCAATAACATTAAGAGCAGATTTCTAAATTCATCGGTGGATTGCACCGGTGGATCGCACCGGTAAGCAATAACATTAAGGACAGATTTCTAAATTCACCGGTGGATTGCACCGGTAAGCAATAACATTGAGAGCAGATTTCTAAATTCATCGGTGGATTGCACCGGTGGAGCACACCGGTAAGCAATAACATAAAGGGCAGGTTTCTAAATTAACCGGTGGATCGCACCGGTAAGCAATAACATTAAGGGCAGATTTCTAAATTCACCGGTAAGCAATAACATTAAGAGCAGATTTCTAAATTCACTGGTGGAGCGCACCGGTAAGCAATAACATTAAGGGCAGATTCTAAATTCACCGGTGGATCGCACCGGTGGATCGCACCGGTAAGCAATAACATTAAGGGCAGATTTCTAAATTCACCGGTAAGCAATAACATTAAGAGCAGATTTCTAAATTCACCGGTGGATCGCACCGGTAAGCAATAACATTAAGGGCAGATTTCTAAATTCACCGGTGGAGCGCACCGGTAAGCAATAACATTAAGAGCAGATTTCTAAATTCACCGGTGGATTGCACCGGTGGAGCACACCGGTAAGCAATAACATTAAGGGCAGATTTCTAAATTCACCGGTGGAGCGCACCGGTAAGCAATAACATTAAGGGCAGATTCTAAATTCACCGGTGGATCGCACCGGTGGATCGCACCGGTAAGCAATAACATTAAGGGCAGATTTCTAAATTCACCGGTGGAGCACACCGGTAAGCAATAACATTAAGGGCAGATTTCTAAATTAACCGGTGGATCGCACCGGTAAGCAATAACATTAAGAGCAGATTTCTAAATTCACCGGTGGAGCTCACCGGTAAGCAATAACATTAAGAGCAGACTTCTAAATTCACCGGTGGAGCGCACCGGTAAACAATAACATTAAGAGCAGATTTCTAAATTCACCGGTGGATTGCACCGGTAAGCAATAACATTAAGAGCAGATTTCTAAATTAACCGGTGGATCGCACCGGTAAGCAATAACATTAAGGGCAGATTTCTAAATTCACCGGTAAGCAATAACATTAAGAGCAGATTTCTAAATTCACCGGTGGATTGCACCGGTGGAGCACACCGGTAAGCAATAACATTAAGGGCAGATTTCTAAATTAACCGGTGGATCGCACCGGTAAGCAATAACATTAAGAGCAGATTTCTAAATTCACCGGTGGAGCTCACCGGTAAGCAATAACATTAAGAGCAGACTTCTAAATTCACCGGTGGAGCGCACCGGTAAGCAATAACATTAAGAGCAGATTTCTAAATTCACCGGTGGATTGCACCGGTAAGCAATAACATTAAGAGCAGATTTCTAAATTCACCGGTGGAGCGCACCGGTAAGCAATAACATTAAGAGCAGATTTCTAAATTCACCGGTGGAGCGCACCGGTAAGCAATAACATTAAGGGCAGATTTCTAAATTCACCGGTGGATTGCACCGGTAAGCAATAACATTAAGGGCAGATTTCTAAATTCACCGGTGGATCGCACCGGTAAGCAATAACATTAAGGGCAGATTTCTAAATTCACCGGTGGAGCACACCGGTAAGCAATAACATAAAGGGCAGATTTCTAAATTCACCGGTGGATCGCACCGGTAAGCAATAACATTAAGAGCAGATTTCTAAATTCACCGGTGGATTGCACCGGTGGATCGCACCGGTAAGCAATAACATTAAGGACAGATTTCTAAATTCACCGGTGGATTGCACCGGTAAGCAATAACATTGAGAGCAGATTTCTAAATTCATCGGTGGATTGCACCGGTGGAGCACACCGGTAAGCAATAACATAAAGGGCAGGTTTCTAAATTAACCGGTGGATCGCACCGGTAAGCAATAACATTAAGGGCAGATTTCTAAATTCACCGGTAAGCAATAACATTAAGAGCAGATTTCTAAATTCACCGGTGGAGCGCACCGGTAAGCAATAACATTAAGGGCAGATTCTAAATTCACCGGTGGATCGCACCGGTGGATCGCACCGGTAAGCAATAACATTAAGGGCAGATTTCTAAATTCACCGGTGGATCGCACCGGTAAGCAATAACATTAAGGGCAGATTTCTAAATTCACCGGTGGAGCGCACCGGTAAGCAATAACATTAAGAGCAGATTTCTAAATTCACCGGTGGATTGCACCGGTGGAGCACACCGGTAAGCAATAACATTAAGGGCAGATTTCTAAATTAACCGGTGGATCGCACCGGTAAGCAATATCATTAAGAGCAGATTTCTAAATTCACCGGTGGAGCTCACCGGTAAGCAATAACATTAAGAGCAGACTTCTAAATTCACCGGTGGAGCGCACCGGTAAGCAATAACATTAAGAGCAGATTTCTAAATTCACCGGTGGATTGCACCGGTAAGCAATAACATTAAGAGCAGATTTCTAAATTCACCGGTGGAGCGCACCGGTAAGCAATAACATTAAGAGCAGATTTCTAAATTCACCGGTGGAGCGCACCGGTAAGCAATAACATTAAGGGCAGATTTCTAAATTCACCGGTGGATTGCACCGGTAAGCAATAACATTAAGGGCAGATTTCTAAATTCACCGGTGGATCGCACCGGTAAGCAATAACATTAAGGGCATATTTCTAAATTCACCGGTGGAGCACACCGGTAAGCAATAACATTAAGGGCAGATTTCTAAATTAACCGGTGGATCGCATTGGTAAGCAATAACATTAAGGGCAGATTTCTAAATTCACCGGTAAGCAATAACATTAAGGGCAGATTTCTAAATTCACCGGTGGAGCGCACCGGTAAGCAATAACATTAAGGGCAGATTTCTAAATTCACCTGGTCATTTCCAACGCCTTATAGAACCCAAAACAGTCCTTATGGACTGATCTGCGCCTCTGCAGACTCCCAAAAATGTCTTCAAATGAAATTTATGCCTAAGTCGAATTTTGATTCTGTCTTCAACTTAGGACGATTTTGGAGAGTTCTACAACACGTCCACCGGTGAATTTAGAAAAGTGCGGCAGATTTCTAAATTCACCGGTGGAGCGCACCGGTAAGCAATAACATTAAAGGCAGATTTCTAAATTCACCGGTGGAGCGCACCGGTAAGCAATGACATTAAGGGCAGATTTCTAAATTCACCGGTAAGCAATAACATTAATAGACCAGGCAAATCTCAGTGTAAAATGGGTTTGGCGTGAACTATTTGGGGACAGTTATTTGTTTATTGCAATGGGTAGTTCTATTAATGTAGGATAAGTACATAAAGCCGCAAAAAATCCCGACGTGAGCTAAAGCCGCCATTTAGAAAAAATGACCGCCAGAGACATTTTCTTTAAAATCATATATCTTGGTAACCGTTGCTCCGATTTTAGATTTCTTTTTTTTGTTCCATTCCTCACTTCACATTTTACAGAAAGTTTAATTACATATTTTACGATAAATTAAACGATAAACTTAGGAAATTTAAAAATAATTTAAATAATACGGAAATTTAAACTTTTGTAAACTCGAGACGTTTGTACTGAAATTTCTAGTCACTTTTTGAAAAAATAATTTTAATAAAAGTTCTAGAGCACACAATTAGGTTTCATTTGTTTTTTGGCCGATGATACTAACTCAAATATTAACGGAGTAATAGTTATTTATATATAAAATTGTAATCATTTTTAATAATGTACATTAAGGTATAAAGGGTGTCCAGTCAGTGTTCTCTCGGAAGATTGTGCAAAACGGCTAACTTTATAAAAAAACTTTCTTAACAAAACTTTCAATGATTCGTCTCTACTACAACTTAAAATTATTTTCAATTATACAAGGTGTCACAAAAACGAGTCACACAAGAAAGTATAATTTTTTTAAATAGAACAGCCTGCATTTCCTTAACGCCAGTTAAGCCTCCAAGGGCCCTGTATTACATCCTAAAATATTTTGCCAAGTTATTTTTTTCTGTTTTTTTTGGGCAGTTTACAAACATTTTTGACTGGCATATCTCCGCAATTTATTAATCGTTATTTCTAAAAATGTGGGATGTTGTTTGATAATGATGTATTTACTAAAAATCATTTTTGAAATAAATCTTTAGTATATCGGGTGTCCAAAATATTTGCGTACATTTCTTGATATTTAATTATTATTTTTCCCATTTTTTTTTTTAATGGAATGCCTAGGTATACTTTTTTTACCTGAATGAATAAAACATACAATTCCTCACATTTTAATATCTCTTTATTTTTATTTCAGACGTTTTTTGAGATATGATTATATCAAATAATTTTTGCGTAAATTAAGGTGCTCTTTATTTTAGCATTAAAATCTATATTTTGTTTTACATTTTTTTCAATTTTTTTAAATGGAATGCCTATATATTTTTTAAATGGATGAGTAACGCTTACACTTTCACACATTTTGATATCGTACACTTTCTTTTATGAACGGTTCTTGAGCAATAATTTTTTTTCACGATATTGAAACTAAGCTAACAACTGCTCAAAAGGTCCACCATTTTGATTCAGGTAACACTGAGGTCTCTTGATAAATGAGGGCCTTACACAGTGTAACATATCAACATTTATACGATTGAAACATCGACGAATCCTTTCCATCATATCTTCTCGAATCGTTGGTTCTACTTTATAAACGTCTGACTTCACAAATCCCCAAAGAAAAAACCCACTGAAGTCAGGTCGGGTGACTTAGGTGGCCATGCAATGAGACCTAACATAATTTAATAAAATAATAAATTAGATATTATTTAACAGTTTATTAAAATATTGGACCTCCTCTTCTTATCCACCTTTCAGGAAACTGATTACCAATGGCCTGACGAACATTTCTACTAAAATGTGGTGGTGCACCTTCAAGTTGTAATCACATATTATTTGTAATTAATCAGGAATATGCTTTATTATTTGTGGAAACGTATTTTGCGTAAAATCTAAGAAGGATGAATAACATAATCATGTACAATTCCTTCCCTTACATTTAAACTCTGGTTCTGATTTTTCTGTGCAACATGAGGGTTTTCTCTGGCATAATAATGGAAATTGTGCCTATTTACAAATCCGTTGCGAAGAAACGTTGATTCATCCGTGAACAATACAAATTTGAAAAATTCTTAATTTCCTCCAATTTGGTTTTGAGCCCACTGGCAAAAATTTAATCTACGATTTAAATCCACATCCCAAAGCTCTTGATGCATCTGAGCTCGATAGGGGTGAAACATATTTTTACGAAGACATAGGGAAACACTAGATTCACAGACCTCTAAATCCCTATTTAAGTCCCGTAGGATTTTCGATTACCGCTAAAGTTATAGCCAGCTCATTTTCTTCATTACAATACATTTCGTCGTCTCGCCTTCTTTTCATATGCAAAATTTCCAGTACGTTCAAAACGTTCTTTCAAATTTTCTAGAGACCTCACATCAGGACATCTTCTATAGGGATATTTTTGACCATACATTCTTGATGCCAATAAACAGTTTCCATCATATTCACCAATAACATAACATTTACCATAGATATTAAATCTTATTGACAATAATTATAATTCGTATTTTTAAATATTAACAATATTAATTCAACTTAATCACGATAATCTTAAACACATTAGAGAAATGTCATAGAATAGAGTGAAAAACAAGCGCAAAACAAAAGACCAAAGCCATACTAGATTTTAATGCTAAAATAAAAAGCACCTCAATTTACGCAAAACTTATTTGAAATAATCATATCTTAAAAACGGTTTGAAATAAAAAAATTAAATGTATAATATTAGAATGTGGAAAATTTTATGCTTTATTCATCCATGTAAAAAAATATAGGCATTCCATTTAAAAAATTTGAGAAAAATAATAATAAAATAACAAGAAATGTAAACAAATATTTTGGACACCCGGTATAATAATATTTATTTCAAAAATGTTTTTCACTAAATGCATCATTATCGAATAACACCCTATATTTTTAGAAAAAACAGTTAATAAATCACGGAGATATGGTAGTCAAAAAAATGTTTGTAATTTGCCAAAAAAACATGAAAAAAATTATAACTTGGCAACGCCGCATCCGATTGCCAAAAAATTTCAGGGTGTAATTCAGGACCCTTGGACGCTTAACTGGCGTCAAAAAATTAGAGAGTATTACATTGAAAAAATTATACATTCTTGTGTAACTCCTTTTTGTGACACCTTGTATAATTGAAAATAATTTCACGTTATAGTAGAGATGAAACATTGAAAGTTTTGGTAAAAAAGTTTTTTTATAAAGTTACCCGTTTTTGCACAATCTTCCGAGGAAGCACTAACTGGACACCTTGTATATTTCCAAGAACTTAAGTCTTATTTTCTTCAGTTATCTTCTATTTTATGCCCTAAGATGTAATAACACTTTCGATTGTACATAAAAGGGGGAAGAGAGCAAAAAAAAGAAATCTAAAATCGGAGCAATGGTTACTGAGGTATTCCTCCTAAAAGAAACGGTTCTGGCGGCCATTTTTTCTAAATGGTGGCTTTAGCTCACATCGGGATTTTTCGGGACTTTAATATCCTCATTATACATGAATAGCGCTATCCATTTCGATAAAGAAATAGCTGTCCCCAGATAGTTCATACTCAAAACTGGATTTGCCTGCACTATATGGCGATATTAACCCTAAACATTAATAATTTCCGGCAAGTTTCCAACTCACCACTGTCACTAAGCTGGGGTGGAAAGGATGACCTGCGGAATTCTTTAAAGAAGAACCTCAAGATTTTGGCACAAATAGTTGTATTTGAATACACTGTTTAAAAATACAACTGCAACCTACAAAATGAATCATGTTCTACACGACATATTTAGTATACAACACTCAAAGGTTTTGAATGATCAAGGATAAAGGATAGTTAGAAGTAATCTGTACAGGGTGGACCAAATTAGATGAGATTTAAGGTTTTCTCTAAAACTATGGCAGATAGACAAAAACCAATATAGAGTGTGTCCCACTTCGTACTAAGCCACCCCTATAACTTGGCTATTTGTATTTGGATTTGTATATATTTTTTATAGCACATAATACCCATAATGAACTACCTTTGGAAGGTAGAACTGTTACTCAATCTCTATTTTAAAGCCAACTGTGATGTTTTTAAAATGGGAATTTTGCAAAAGCAGCATTAGCGATTGAGATAGAGGAAAAATGTATTTGGAAAAGTCGTTAAAAAAAATTAAGTAAGTTCAAATATGAATTTTCATTTAAAAATATTGATCGTTGAGCATTTAAATAATTTCGTGTTTCATTTGATGTATGACCTGGGGCGCCATCGCGTTGGTAAATTAATCTATGAAATTGTCTGTTGTCTACAAAGGGCTCTATTTCTTGTCGTAGAATTTTAATAAAATTTTCGGTATTCAAATTACCATAGAAAAAATTAGGACTTATTATTTGGTATCCAATAAAACCACACCATACACCAAAGCCAAATCGACCTTGACGATTAACTGTAGCGGTTACGTGCGGATTTTCATGACCCCAATGGTGGTTATTTGCCGATTAAAAATTCCGGTGCTGCTTATATGGGCCTCGTCTGTCCGTATAATTGTTCCTTCAAATCCTGGCTCTGACGCAAAAACCACTGGCAAAAATCGAGATGCCTTTGAAAGTATTTGGGTATAGATGGTGGCTAATCTTTATTTTTTTTTTAAGCAACGCAACACAGTTGTTTTTAAGATTCCTAAATTTTCCTGTATTTCGCGAGATTCAAACTCTTTTAAATTTTGTTGTGGCCTTTTGAATAGTTTTATGTCTGGCTGTCTCTTTTCTGGATATCTTTAGACGGCACTTCTGGCACAGTTTTGCTCTCTATAACTTACCTATTAGAATGAAGCTCGGAAGCTAAATTTGAATCTTCTCCTCATTCTATAAAACTCTAGACTAGACCGATTTTGATGATTTTTTTTTTTTTAAATAAAGCTCTTTATCCACAGATGTGTTATCACTAATTTTTATTTTCTTAAATTGTTATTTTCATATGTAAAAACGAAATAAAAGTTCAAATAAATGAATGAATCACAGCGTTCGAACTATAGCAAAAGATACGCCCCTCCTACATCAAATTGCGTATACTCAGGCCGTTTAAGGCAAAGTTTTAACAGTTGACTTGAAGCGGCCGCGTCTGTATCAGATATTAACTTCACTCAGCTTTTTCACTTTTGTATTTTTAAGATAAAGTATTTTTTTGGAGAATATTTCTTTTCATCATGGAACGACATGTTATTCCCATCTTAGGTGACAGCAATTGTTTATTGTTTAATATAATAATAATAGCTTTATTAATAGCATATGCTAACAAAATACCAATATATAAAGAAGAAATATTACTTAACAGAGCAGATATACATTTATAACCATACATTTTAGCCACAATATTTCATACAATATATTATTTTACTTAATACATTAACACAGGGCCGTTGAGAGAAAATAAGGCCGGGAAGAAATCCCAAAAAAATTCTTGATGAGCGGGGGGCAGAAATCCGAAAAAAAATTTTTAAGCAATAATCCAAACAAATTTTTAAAATATGCCAAGAAAAATAATAAAAATAATGTAATGTGTTACAACCCCTAGAATGATGTATTTGCACCTACTCGAAAAAGAACCTACCAGAAGATTCCAAAGTGACATCTGGAATTATCTAGAGAATGGTGGCGTCATCACAGAACAATCGAGATCTGTCATTTTTAGGTATAAAAGACCGACCGCATTCTCGGCGAGTAGTTCAGTAGTTCAGAAAGTATAGAAAGTGAGGTTAAGACTTCAAAGATAAACAAAGTGATAAACATTGTGATTTTAGTCAGTAAAGTGTATTTAAATTAATAATAGTATTGTGAAGTATCCAGTAAATATTTAATAAAATGTGTTAGTGGACATCTCTTGTTATAATTTTTGGAACCCACGGAATTTGCAAGGGGTAGTTTCCTAAGGGTGGAAACACGTCACAATTGGTGTCAGAAGTGGGATTTTATGACAAGAGGAGCTCTGAAGTTGTGCTGGAGTGTTCGAGAAGTATTCTCGAGGGTTAGTGCTAACACGGAGGACTCATTTACTGGACATTGTTCGAGGGTTATTTTCGAACAGGAAAATAGTGTTTAAGTGCATTTTTGAGACATTGTAGAACATTTTATTAGGACATTAGTGTGATAATTAAATCCTTTGAAGTGATAGAGACACTGAAAAAGACTCATTTAGTGCGTGAAAATTTCTAGAACTTTTCTATTTGGACATTAGTGGAGATTATTAAATTCTCTGAACTGGATAGTGACAAAAGACTCTGGATAAGACTTTTTCGTGCTATTTCGAGATTTGTCTAGAAAGTTCCATTACCGATATTGACGTGACAGTTAAATTTATTTTATTTTAATTTCATCGTATGCCCGTAACAACAAGAAGTATGGCATCCGATAAACAAATACAGGACTTATTCGAACAATTCCAAAAAATGATGGCGCAGCAACGGCAGGAAGACAAAGAAGAACAGGAGAAAAAACGTCAGGAAGAAAAAGAAGAGCAAGAAAGAAAACGCCCGGAGGAAGAAAAACGGCGTCAAGAAGAAAGGGACGAATTAAAGAAAATTATGGAAGATCAGGAAACAAGACGTCAGAAAGAAAAAGAGGATGAAGAAAGAAGACGTCAGAAAGAAAAAGAGGATGAAGAAAGAAGACGTCAGAAAGAAAAAGAGGATGAAGAAACAAGACGCCAAGAAGAAAAAGCCGAATTGAGAGAAATGATGGAGGACCTGAAGATACGACAGCAAGAGGAGAAAGAAGAGCAAGAAAGACAACGTCAAGAGGAAAAAGACGCACTCAGAAAAATAATGGAAGACTTGGAAGAAAGACGCCAGGAGGAATTAAGGAAAATCCTGAGCGATCAAACAAAAATACAACAGGACGCAATCATTTCTGTCAAAAGTGAAGTCAAAGAAGAGATAAGCAAGGTAGAAGAAAAAGTAGATAAGGTCGAAGATAAAGTAGGTGAAGTCAAGACCGAAGTCGGTCAAGTAAAAGGAAAAGTAAATCAGTTTGAAGAAAAGATGAGTGAGTTCGAAGAAGAAGTCAAGGGAGAAATAGACCGGCTTAAACGACAGTTGAGAGATAGAGGAAGCCAGCAGGTGGTATCATCAGGTCAGTGACTAAAACCTCCTTCTTTTGACGGCCAAAGTTCCTGGACGACGTACAAGAGGCAGTTTGAGGCAGCAGCATGTGCGAACAACTGGGATAACGAGGAAAAGGCCATGGCATTAGTTCTGGCGTTAAGGGGCCAGGCCTCAGAGTTGCTTCAGACTATCCCAGTGGATAAACAAAGGGACTTCAAAGTCTTGGAAGCTGCATTGGACTTGAGATATGGCGACCAACATCTCGCCCAAGTATACCAAGCCCAGCTAAAATCACGAACACAAAAGGCTGGAGAGAGTTTACAGGAATTCGAAGCTGCGATAGAGAGACTAGCACACCTGGCGTATCCGAGTGCACCTAGAGAATTTCAGGAACAATTAGCCGTAGGGGCCTTTTTTGATGGCATAAGGGACGAAGAGGTCAGGCGAGTTCTGAGGCTGACAAGACACCAAAGTAGTAGCGAAGCTTTGGTGCGTGCACTTGAAGTAGAAGCCGCCTACAGGGATACTCCAAGGTCGAGAGTGCGAGCTGTGATTCTCAAAGAATCGCAACCAGAAATTAACCAGAACCCCTTACTGACTGAGATACAGAAAATGTTCACCAAATTATGTGATAAATTGGATGGCCTCGGAAAGCAAGAAAAACAACAAAATAGAGGAAAGCCGAGCGGAGGTATTAAATGTTACAACTGCGGCAAGGTAGGACACATGAAGAGAGACTGTCGACAGCAGAATTCGGAGAGTCGAGTAAATGCTGTGAGTGTTGAAGAAAAGCAGGAAAACAGTACCAGGGGTTTGTTCTGGCTAGGGAATGCAGTGCCCCCAGAGAAATTAAGATTTCCCAGCTTCAAAGAATCGCAAGCAGTCTGTTGTTGCATGGATATGTGAACGGAAGAAAATGTTTGTTTACCATCGACACAGGTACTACGTCATCAATAGTACGGCCAGGATTTATATCGGGCATAAAGATTACCAAGAGGCAAAATGAAGAAGTGATCGTCCGGACAGCTACGGGGGACAGGGCTACGGTTCATGGAGAAGTAGACCTGGGTTTGCAGATTGGACAATTAAGGTTCGACCACAGGGTCATCGTGGCTGACATTACGGATGACTTCATTTTGGGACTGGACATTATGGAACAGTATGGGTTTATTGTTGACGTAGGAAAGCGAGTCTTAAGAATTGGGAACGAACAATTTATTTTGTCAAAAGTGAACGACCAATGCGAGAGAACCAGGCTGTTGACAACGCATGCAGTCAAGACTCCTGCATTATCCAGAAAACCAGATAAAGAAGATTGCAAGCGCTACCCTCAGATGGAAAGATTGTCGAATATGGTTGAAGTCAACACTGTCAAGGTCGATCTTCCAGAGAGTTGGTCAAAGAAAACTCTGAGGCAAGAGCAATTGCGCGATGTAGAAATCGGACCCATGTTGAGAGCAAAAGAAGAGGGAACGCGACCAGTATGGAAGGATGTTTCCAACAAAGAAGTGGGGCTGAAGGCTTTATGGTCACAATGGGATTCACTTATGGTCGTCGACGGGCTTTTAAGGAGAGCATGGGAAAGCCCAGATGGGAAGCAGGTTGCCATGCGTCTAGTGATTCCCAGGTGTCGTGTACCAGAAGTACTCCAGAAAGCGCACAATGAAACGTCCAGCAGACACTTCGGCATAAACAAGACATTGAGTAGAGCACGGGAACAATTCTATTGGGTTAATAGTCGCCAGGATGTGGAGGCCTGGTGTCGCAAGTGTAAGAATTGTGCTGCCCGTGGGGAACCATTTTCCATGAGCAACTACAGAAATGGAAGTCGAGAACAGCCGAAGAATGACCGAGAGCAGATGAACAAAACTAGTAACCGATTGAAGGCTCGTTATGATCAGAATGCCAGTACAGGGGGATTCAAGGTGGGAGATCTAGTTTGGCTGTATAACCCACAGCGAAAGAAAGGGAAGTCACCGAAACTTCAACCTCCTTGGGAAGGACCTTATACTGTTATTACCCGAATAAATGATGTCGTTTATCGGATTCAACGAAACAAAAAGTCCAAGATGAAGATCGTACACTTGGATAGACTGGCGAAGTATGTGAAAGAGGCTGAATTGCCTGACCGGGACGTTCAGGCTTAAGGAGGGGGCAGTGTAATGTGTTACAACCCCTAGAATGATGTATTTGCACCTACTCGAAAAAGAACCTACCAGAAGATTCCAAAGTGACATCTGGAATTATCTAGAGAATGGTGGCGTCATCACAGAACAATCGAGATCTGTCATTTTTAGGTATAAAAGACCGACCGCATTCTCGGCGAGTAGTTCAGTAGTTCAGAAAGTATAGAAAGTGAGGTTAAGACTTCAAAGATAAACAAAGTGATAAACATTGTGATTTTAGTCAGTAAAGTGTATTTAAATTAATAATAGTATTGTGAAGTATCCAGTAAATATTTAATAAAGTGTGTTAGTGGACATCTCTTGTTATAATTTTTGGAACCCACGGAATTTGCAAGGGGTAGTTTCCTAAGGGTGGAAACACGTCACAATAATATAAATTTTCAACATTTCACCCCCGCACCTCTCCTTCTCGACAGGCCTGCATTAACATAAAATCTACGACAAATAAAATATACAGTAATTAAACATTTACACTCAGTCTTATTTATATTCTTTACAAGCCTCTTTAAGTTTACTGGTGGTGTAACATTTTTTTAGATGCAGTGGTAGGTTATTATACTGCTTCAGCCCATTATGGTATAGATTGTTTTGACTATAATTTGTATTGGTATCAAAATTTGTGATCGTTAGATAGTGCATACGTTGGTCATGTTGAATTGCATTGCAATATCAATGAAGAAAGTTTTGGCTAGGGTTCGGAAAAATATTATTTGTAGCTAACTATAATCGTGAAAAAAATCACTTTCTGAAATGTCTTCGTATAATCATGTTTCAGATCATGCAGATACGAAAATTAGGGTTTTCCATTCCGTTTGTACTTAGTCTATCTTCATGTCTGTGTGTCTGTTTGTTAGCGTTCGTTATATTAAAAAATCTATTTGATGGATAAAAATAATCTTTAACAGGTGGTTCACGCTAATGAAAAGAAAGAGACTACTTGACAACTTTTAATGAAAAATATACAGGTTGAATATTTTAAAAAATAAAGCGACAAGAAAATAATATCCGAAATATGGTTGACAAAGATGAAAATCCGATACATTTTGGTAAAAAAAAATGCAAAAAGTGAGCACTGATAGGAATAAAATACTTAATGAATAGAAGGTATCAAAAAGTGAAGGGAGAATTTTGCAAATAATTTTACAAATTCTTTATATTTCTAAGTATTGTAATCGTGAAAAAATCACTATTCCAGATTACTTAGGATTTTCACATTTTAGACTTAGATTATGAAAATTTAGGTATCTCAATTCAGTCCGTCTGTCGGTCGGTCTCTTGGCTCTAGATCTAAAAAAAATATTTGACTGAGAAAAATAATATTCAGCAGGTAAATAAGGCTTATTTCCATGGAAAAAATCTGGTATATTTTGATCGAAAAATGAGGCTGAACACACCAAAAAGATAATTAAGGAAAACGATAATATTTGACATGTAGTTTTTAACACAACTGGTAAGGAAGAAACCTATTTTAGTTTTAGTGAAAAAAATATACGGGGTGGTCACTAAAAGAATAAAATAATTATCTGGACTAAACGCGCCAATATTTGACGGAGGATGGGTAGAGTAGATTCTATTGTTTTTATGAGTGCCGCATTTTTTGCTTTCGGTCGAACGCCGCGGCAGGTACAAAGTACGGCCGAGTTTGGTGTTTTTTTGTTATCGACAGGTTTAAGTAAAGATCCTACTTGTTTTTGTAGAGTTCACTGACATGGGGTCAATGTGTCGAAAGACATTGAGCCTATTAAAATTAAATTTTCAATTGTATTCGTAGATCGATGTTCAATACGCCATTCGGCACATAGAACAGTGCATTTAATGTAACATTTTCTTTGACTTACGTTTTGTGCTGTGCTGTATTCTACGAAAATTATTTTAATTTTTGCTATTTTTGTAGTGTGATTAAAACCAAAAAGTCACTTCTACCTTCTCCAGTTTTTCTGTCAGTTCCAAGTCTGAGCAGAAGTGATATGGTTGGACCGCGTTACGTCAGATTGGTTAAAGTCATAGGCGGCGCATTTCTACAAAAAAATAAGGTCATTTTTTTGGTTATATTTTTTTAATTACTTCCACATCCAGTGGAAGTATAGTAACGACAAAAAAAATTTTAAAAATTTTTATTGTTCAAATAGGCTTAGAATGTGTAGCAGGCATATTGCCGCATTATAAATTATAAAATATTGTTACTCAAGCGTGAATGTCCGCGGTAGATTTAAATATATTTCTTAATTTTACATCTTAAACAAACACAACGGTATGCAACCAGAGTTACGTCTAAACTGTACTCGAGATAGCTAGATGCTCTAACTTAACTTTAAGAGTGGAGAGGGTAAAGAGACAATACGATTTGAACGCGATGAAAGGTAAACCAGAACGATTAGTTTTCCGTTGCTTGAAGTTTAGAATTTCGATTGCTCGCTAAACTTTTGAAAAGTGATGTATCTTCATTAAATTTCTCCTTAAAGACTTCAACATCGAAAGGGTTGATAGTCCCTCTTCTTGAACATGAAGCAGGACTAGTTATTTTCACCGGTTTAATCCGTAAGTAATTTATAAAGAAATAATTTTTTTTGTAACTTAGATTTGGCAGCGGCCATTTTTACAGCAAATCACGCTTACACTTCATTTCTTTCCAGGGTTTTTATATTGGATGTAAACTTTTAATATTGGATGCAAACTTTTTAATAATGGATGCAAATTTTTAATATTGGATGCAAACTTTTTAATAATGGATGCAAACTTTTAGTATTGGATGTAAACTTTTAATATTGGATGTAAACTTTTAAATTTGGATGCAAGTTTTTCAATTTTGGGATGCACATCGTAGATACGCAATCTTTTTAACGTCATATTAAATTTTGGGCTGGAAACATTAATAATTTTTTTTAACCATCCCATGGGGTTATCTTTCTTCTCTTCTACGTAATTTGAAGATAAAAATGTATCTATTAGTCTAGAACAACTTTTTATGGAGAACACGACGATAATATGGTATGATAGTTGGGACTTGTCCTTATGGAATTTCTGGAAGCGTTGAATATGGTACTGAGAACTTCTTAACTTAATCTCGGGCTCATCTATAAATCAACGATTACGTCACTGTGGATTTCACCATCATCATCCCTTACTTGGAGTCACTACCTTCATTCACAGAAAATTCCAGATAAGTGTCGCAAATAAAATTTTATCTAATGTTTTTTTTATAAATACTTCATATTTTTATGCTTTAATATTTTTTTAGAGTTCTTTAAAGTATCATGTTGCAAATATTTTTTTTATAAAAAAACTATTTCCATTTTCAAATTTATTCTTAACATGTTTCAACGAACAGTTAATATTTTCTATTTTTATTAAGGTATAAATTATCGGCGTAACGTCTGATTAAAATCAAATATATAAAAAGTTCTGTAAAGACTTTGTGATCACAATTTCTACGAAACGCTTAGGTATATTTATATAATAAATTTTGACCTTTAAACACCATATTGTCAGTTCATGTTTTAGACAATATTTTAAGTAATTTCTATATAACATATTATTGTCCATTCGATTTTTCCTTGTACATAACTTCGTTTAATATTAAGGCATCAGTTTAGTCGTTTTCTAATAAAAACACACCTAGTTTGATTGATTTATAATAAAATCAATTTTATAATTACATTGTCCACTTATTTCAGGTATTTTGATACAAATCAAACTATACAAACCAAACCATACAAACCAAACTATACAAAGTATTTAGATATGATCTACAGAATTAATTATTTAATCTTTAATAGAAAGTTGAATATCTTTTAGTAATATTTAAAGGTACTAATTTAATTTTTACTTGTGCGAAATTTGAATCATTAATTTACACTTTTTTTTACAACTAGTACTTTCTTTAAATTTTGATTAGTTTATCTTTCTTGTAATCAAACTTCAATTTTAGTGTAAATTACTAATATAGAAAGATTGGCGCCCCGCTTTCTAAGAAAACTATCTCTATATAAGTCAAATTAACATATCTTTAAGAAAAATTATTAAAACATCTATCATTTATTAATTTCTATCTACCACACACGTAAAACGGTAAACTATTTGTAAAGTATTTTCTTACCCATGACTCGTCTGCCGAGTCTCTGAGCTACTGGGGTAGTAACATTTTTTCTTTAAATAACATAAAGTGCAGTAAGAATCTCAAACACTTAATGAAAATTAAAAATTTATTGAACAGCGAGGAAATTATGATACAAATGTCATGAAACGTCGAGATTTTAAGTTTGAGCGAAAAAAAAATTTCTGTCTGTCGGTCTGTCTGTCTGTAACTTTTTTTTGTGCGCACGTTTACTCTGGAACCGTTTGAGATATTGACTTGAAATTTGGTACACACATGTACTTTAACGAGATATAGAACTAGATTATATTTTCATCTTGTTCCGTAGAAGGGTTGGGGGGTAAATTGGGGTAAATTTGGGGTAAATAGGCAAGTCAAGTAAGTAAGAGTCCATAAAATTGGTATTTAGTATGTTCACGAGAAGCTAAGGTCTCAAAAAAAAATTTGGCAGTAGCTACCCTCATTACCACCCCCACCCCATTATTAAAGGGGATGAAAAAAAAATGTGATTTAGTGTGTGTATAAGAACCAGAAACCTCAAAATATTTTTTTACTTCATCCACCCCCACTACCACCCCCTATCACCACCCCCACCCCACTACCGATGTGGGGTATCGTTTTATGGGTTTTTGGGGTAGAGGATTTCAAATTTTATATTATTAAAGTTCCATAAACAATTATTTCCACATACAAAATTTTTTCGTTGTGAGTGACTTGGATAAAAAATCTGGATGTGGAAGTAGTGTTTCCTTGGGCAGCGGTTCTTTTCATTATTTTAACTCCTTTCGGTGGGGACAACCTACTGATAAATTTTCCGCATTTCGTGGTAATCACCCTGTACATTAAATTCTAATTTAGTAAGTAATATTTATTTTATAATTGTTTTCAAAAATATGTCGGGCAACACTTTTCTCATATTTAAAATGGACCACTAGCATAACATTTATAGTAGGAGTCCATATTAAAGCCTGTCCTAACTTGATAAATGCATATGTGGGAACGTGCCCTATCACTCCAATTTTCACGTCAAAATCATATACTTGTGAAATTTCAAGTGTCGAGACTTTCAGAACCTCGCATACCAAGTAACGACGAAAACCGTAATTCCAGAAGCGCTGACGTACTCATTTGTACGAAGAAGTTTTATTAAGTTCCCAAGTATGCAGTTATTTTTGTGCCGTCCCAATTTATCGCCTTTCCAATGTTGATATTGGATAGGTTATGTCGCGCTTCCGCCCTACTTTCTTCCAATAAAGCGTAAATTTGTTTGTGTGGAAGACCAAACAAAGCCTAGCTCGCATCGTCGCCGTCGCCTCGAGAACGACAAGATAAGTTTACACACCCTACTTTACTTTGGACTACCTAAGCCGTTGGGACCGATAAATCACAATTTCTGGGGTACAGAGCACGTCAACGCGGCGCGAAAAATGAATCGACTTTGTAAGAAAGATAAACGCACGGAAATTGCTTGCTGTGTTTGTTATTCAATTTATATTGTTCAAGGGATAATGTTTGTTTAAAATTTTTCTTATAGCATATTTCGAAAAATGTATATTTCAAATTATAGATGAAGAACAAATCAGAGTTCTATCGCAACTTTTTCTCATTCGAATTAATTATCGATTGTAGTGCAGAGTTCGAATTGTGCTTTCCGAGCGAACGGACGCGTCCGAAAAACGCTGCCATTAATACGTGAAAACGCCCGCTAAAGTCCGCCAAATTTGATAAAAATTAGGTGAATTTGTATAGTAAAGAATTCCACGCAAATCGATATATCATAACAAAAAAACAAAATTGAAATAGAATTAATATTTGAAAATAACTAATACAGAGTATTTAGTGGCAGAACCGACAGTGCAGTGCTATGCATAAAGAAACAAGCTTAAAGGACCAGGCAATATACAAGAGGAATAGATAAGCTAAGTATCTTCTCATTTTTAAAGTACCACCCAAGTTTATTTATCTAAGTTTATTTATGTCTTAATGATTAATAAGTGTCTGCCGGATAAAACCATTGCAATGCTTTTTAGGTCCAAGCTCTAGCTAAATAGAAAGTGTAAAAAATATAACTTTTGAGGTGTCAAGTGAATAATTTACCTAATTTATATTTGTATCAAAAAGAATGTGTTTTGTGGTGTTGTATGTTTTTATGCAAATTATTAAGGTGTCAAAAGTGAGTGATAGGCTTGGGGAATAATACATACCTGGGACGTGCGATTAGTGATTAATTTCGTACATAATTTGTGTTTGTATTAAAAAGAGTGTGATTTTGTGGTGTTGCATATTTTTTTGTCAAGTAAGCGACAGGTTTGAGGAATAATACATATCTTGGGAGGTGCAATTAGTGATTAATTACGTACATAATTTGTATTTGTATTAAAAAGAGTGTGTTTTTGTGGTGTTGCATTCTGCATCATAAATGCTGTAATAAACTGGTGAGGGGCTGATTCAAACAACTTTCTTCGAAAGTATGAGAAGTGATTATGAAACCATCGACCGCTGTCACCGTAAATTTATAGCAAGGCAATAATGGTGTTATTCCTTCAGAAAAACAGAGTTTCTTAGATAAGCAAGCGTTAACTTGGGTAATAAATAGACAATCTGATCAGTGGCGTACTATTGGCTTAATACATAGCTTAAATGCATAGTTTTTCTCAGGAAAAGATATCTATATACAAGAATGATGAATCGAATACAGAACATAGGACCACAAAATCAAAGAAACAGGGGAACGAGTTAGGGGAGGTAAAGCGGCGGCAGGGGGGCATACAGAAAAAATGATAAAACATGCACGAGAAGAGGTATACCACGGCAACATTGGAGATAAATTGGAGGAAGAAGAGAAAGCAAACCATGAATGAATCAAATTAATACAAGAAGACCCTTCAATAAGCCACCATCCAAGGAATAAATGCTAGAAATCACGGTAGTGATAATAATTAAAATTAAACTCGAAATAATCAATGAGGTATCGTTGATATACTGCGTCAGGGCTGAGTTCGCACATCACTTCAGCGGATGTATGACTAGTGAAGGTTTCTTTCAGAAAAATGGTGTTCTCTAAGAAAACACACAAATACGTGGATAATCCCCTAATCGATGCAGAAGAAGAAGAAGAGTTGGACCAGCGGAGAGGAACACAAAATACATGAATATTCCCTAAGAATACCGAACAAATTGAAGTACCTAGGAACAGACCGGACGAACCAGCTGGAGCGGAGAGAAACAGTAAAGGAGAGAATCAAAACGGCACAAGGGTAACATATCGTTCATTGAGAAAAATAAACTATCATGGGACCTTACCAAATGTATGTACATAGCCGTCATACGGACAACACGGCAACAACAAAAGCCAACAGAAGAAGTTTTTGAAAAGAGCAGAAAGGGCATCGTCCAACTAAAACAACAAGACGAAAACAGCGACACAAAACATCAACATAATAGAAATATACGCAATGAAGTATTGGGGACATACCCAAGGAAGGGACCCAACACATTTACTGAAGAAAGCGCTAGCACCGCACAGCAACAAACTAAAAATAGGGAGACCATGCTACAGTGGAGAACGACAATTGAAAGGATCAGGATCAACAAATAAACACCACTAACAAATCGCAAGGATATATATACTCTACCACAATTGGAAGCCGAGGAATCAGAAGACTCAGAAAAAAGAAGATTCGAAGAAGCAAAAACGCAAAAAGAGGAGCAAAAACACTCCATATTACGACACAACACAGCAACATATTTCACAAGAGAGTCAGAATAGGTAGAAGTCCAGAACACAAAAAAGGGAGCTTAAACGTTCCCTCACGACACAATGCGGTAACGCATCTCACAAATACCTACACCTCCCATCCCACATTCCTTTACCATGCGCCATGTGGCTCTCGCTGCTGGCAACAAGCATGACCTTAATCCAACCCAGCGTGGACGTAGCAGGCCCAGCTGTATACATGGGAGTGGCAGCAATGCCTACCGCACGCTGGTAAATCAATCAATTGTAGTGCACTGTGAAACGGGGCGTGGTCAAACATGACGTCACACCAGTCGATTAACCGTTCAGCAGCTGGTAGTACCGTCGGAAATAGTGAAGTTGCCTGTTGATTTTGTTAATGACTTATGGGACTTTGCAATAATATTGCAGTAACTACGCCTTATGAAATTTTTATTTCACTACCAAATGACTTGAAAGCACGGAAATTATAGTAGCGAGAACCGCCTTTGTATCTGCTAACTTGTGATGTGAAGATCATTTTAAAAAGAGTTATAATTTCCTTTACCTACTACGAGGATTTGTTTTCTGGCTTGAAGATGACATTGTGTGTGCGTACTAGTACAGTCGAATTGATTTAATTCAAGTTTTTTCAGCGACAACATTTCACCTGAAACTTTATTATTGATTCTTATGTATTATGACCTGCTGATTACGAAAAAAATATTTGCGCTCAAAAATTTCTGGTGCGTCAAAAGTTATATGCATTTTTGACGCGCTTTCACGGATTTTCTACTTAAAATATGATAAACGTCTTTATTTGTTGAGGGCGAAGTTTGTCTATACGACACTTTTCCACTTAACCCTTATCTGCATAATATATCTTGTACTAGTAATCGAATGGGCATTTTAAAGATACTGGCTTATTTGAAACAATATACTTAAAAAATATAGTGTGTCTGATATACAGTGTGTTTCACTTGAAATTGTAACACCTCAATAACTTTTTTTATTTTTTTTCCGATTTGAATCAAATTTTACTTAAATATAGAACAAAGTAGGATCTACTTATGACCAGAAAAACATTCGCCTGCTACAAATGCAAAGCCACCTGCGGTACCAAAATATACGGAGAAAATCAAAAAAATCATATTAGGCATTTTTTTATCGGAAAATTTTGTTAATGAAATTTGTTCAGAATTGTCCAAAAACCGTATGCCAAAATTTTATCAAAATTAAAAAATTGGAAAATTAAAATTTTAAAAATAATTATTTAAAAAAAAACTGTAATTTGCTTGACAACTGCTTGGCAGCTTGGGTTTAATTTCAAACAAAATTGTCATAGTACAGTTTTCTAAACAAAAAAACCCATCAATATGATATTTTCTTGACTCGGACATTATTCTAATCAAAATTTATATATTTTTTTTATTTTGATTAAATTTTGAACTCAAGGTATTTGGACAATTCTGAACAAGTTTCATTAACAAAATTTTCCGATAAAAATGCCTGATATGATTTTTTTATTTTTTCCGCATATTTTGGTACCGCAGGTGGTTTTGCATTTGTAGGAGGAGAATGTTTTTTTGGTCATAAGTATATCTTAATTTGTTCCATACTTAAGTAAAATTTGATTCAAATCAGAAAAAAAAAAAATAAAAAAGTTATTAGGGTGTTACCATTTCAAGTGAAACATTGTATATAGGTCAATCCGCCATCTTGAAAAAAAAATGGAAAACACCAATGGTCGAAAAAATCAAAATTGAATATTTTTTCGACAAGGAGTGATTTCACCAAAGTTAGCAAAAATAAAACTCATCCATGGTTAAATATAATGCACCAAACCCGGACGCTTAAGTCAAATAGAATGGTCAAAGATGGCGGACGAAATAAAGTTTTTTAATTCTTCGTCAACTATAAACGAGGCAATTTGCGTCACTTTTTGTTTTTTTCGATTGTAGCTTCTTTTAGGTACTTTAAGGAGATAAAGTTAGTTTTTTTTAATTTGTAAAAAGTGCATTTTTTACAATTTTCAAAAATGCATTTCCTTTTTTTTCATATATTATTATTATTACCTTGCGTATGCTTAATAAATTTCCTTTTCAAATTAATGAAGTTTCATTTTGTATTAAAGTTATGCGAGACCTTTAGTATATTTCATTTTGTTTTGATGAAAATTGAGTGAAAAAAAGCATTTTTGAAAATGCATCCCTTTAAAATACCTAAAAAACCTACAATCGAAGAAAACAAAAACTGACGCACAATGCTTCCTTGATACTTGACGAAGAATTAAAAATTTTTATTTTGTCTGAAGTTCATTTTTGTTAATATTCCTTTTGTATGTGACATTTTCTAATAAATTATGATTATGTTTTATAATTATACTAAAATGTACTGTCATTTATTATACCCGTCACAGGACCTACTTTAATGAATTATTTTCTTTCACTATTTTATATCCTAATAACTTTACCCACAGTTCGTTAGTTTAACGCCCATAATTTTCTGTTCGGTTTAATATTATTTGCATTATATCCATAAATTTCCGTATTTGTTTACTCAAGAGCCGTCGCGACGCCCCAAACTAGCACCATCGCTTGTTATCGGGAATAATAAAACAACTCTTGTGTCGTTGAATTACCCCAGAGTCGCGTAAAAATAAGCAGTTTGATAAGGGATCGAAGATAAAACCTATCTCATAGGTATTGTTCCAGTTAATGGGCCATTTGTTTTATTTGATAACGGTGGTAATTTGGCAAACACTGAAGATTTACATAAATCGTTATCGTAGAAGGGAAAACTATGTTTTCTAGACAGATATTTAATTCAAAATGGCTTGAATAGCCGGCATATAGCTTTCTTGGTATTGTCAATGAAGCTGTGAATGCGGCAAAACCTAGAAATTCTCGTCCAGTGAACGAATTGATCGGAAAGCTTCTGTAATTCTTTCAAATACTATATAGAACAAAGTTAAAAAAGAAATAATGTTGGATATTGCCCCAAGGGGTTGAAGTCTACATGCAAGGAAATTAATAAAAGGTATTTAGAATATTGAGAATTAGTTGTTGTGATTGTCTAATACTTATGTTTTTGAGGTCGCTGATTACGAATAATAGCTACAAAGGATTATGTCCTCCTGATCAAAAGTCTTCATGGGTGTAAGACCGGAAAATGGACAGTTCTTGAAATACGCGAGATGGAAGGTCATCAATCGCCTCTGGAACAACTAGACATACATGAAGAATAAGCGAGAATTAAGACCCACTTTTCTTTATGTTTTTCGGGGCGCTGAACATAAATTTGAAGTGGGAGTAGCATGTTTGCGGGCGAATTTTCAAGCTAGTCAAAATTGGACGAAATTTATGAAAAATCTTGATTGGTGATATTTCCAGGTTCGAAATGAACAGAAAAAATTTGGGAGACATGGAATTTTTGAGAGAACATACAGTATTTTCCAATGTATTGCATTACTTGATAGAGCCTCATGTACGGTGAGTTCACTTTGGACCGCACTATTATACAAAGTGTTCGAGGATATTGCTCCCAACACTGGTTTATAAACATATTCATGTAGATTGATTCGGGATTGTACTTGCGTTCGAGGTGCTGAGCAGAACTACACACGCGGAAACAACAGTGAGAAGAGGCAAGAATTATATCTTGGGATTGTATGGAACACTCAGCCTGTGAAATTGGACCCTCGCCGGCATCGACTTGTGATGAAACCCTTTGACGTTTACCTTTGGACGACCTTGCACCCCCGTTACAATCACCTTTTTATTTGAGCGTTTCAACATTTATCGGACTGAATTATCTTTCTATTGTCAGTGTAGTAACTTAATTCGTTTATCAAAACGCTTTTCTCTAAACTTGGAAATCAGTTATTTTTTGCTCGTTTCCTGACTCTTTTATTATCGAATGATCTACGCAATGAATTTCTTTTTCGTTCATGTGCCTCTTGGACTGTGTCTCTCTTTAAAGACCAACAAAAGTCTGCCATCATATTGATATCATATATTTCTTGATACCTTTTCTCCATTTCCTTGATATTTTGATGGAATCGCTCGCCTTGCTCTTCATTGAAGTCACCTAGATTGTCAGGGAAATAACTTAGATGCGAATCAAGAAAATGTAATTGTAAATTCATTAAACAACCTAATTTTTGGCAATTCTTGATCATCTCAGCTACAATGCTTTCGTAGTCATCTCTCCAAATTTTACCCTTCAAAGATTTTTTCTCTCCAAATTGTCCTAATTTTTCCCTAAAAACTTTTTCTACCCCAAATTTCCTCCCTCCAAATTTCCCCTCCAAAATTTCCCTCTCCAAAATTACCCCCTCCAAATTCGTCCACAAATATGCTATTCTGACTTCAGATTCATGTTCACCGCCCCGAAAAACATAAGGAAAAGTGAGTCTTAATTGAAGCTAACGAATTTTCTTTGTGGGCCTGTGATTATTAAAATACCTTTTTTTAAGGTATTACAAAGGCTAGGTTACTATTGGAAAAAAACGATGGGGTGGCCGGGGATGAGGGTAAAACTAAAAATTATAAATAGCTCCAAAAGTTGCGTAATTGAAAATATTATGAGCTCTTTTTATGCAAAGAAGAGAAGTTTTCGAGTTATTGATATTTAAATATGTTCTTGATCCCTACTTTACGAAAAACATCAGCCCAACCTTTTCCAATGATCAATAATTCAAAAAACAGATTTATTGTTTTAAAAAATAACATATTGTTTTCTATTTTCAAGGTATATAAAACTGTAAAAGACACAGCATTCTCTCTCTAACCCTTACCGTAATAAACATATCTGGCTTGTAAATACTCTTCTAAATATAGGATAGAGGAAGCATTTTTTTCTATCTGGATGGCTAACACACTTTACGATCCCACAGAATATTAATCAACGGTAATAAGTCCGACAAAATTAAGCGCTTAATTTATTTTTTGCTATAAATAGTCATCCCAAGGTTGTTCTATAAAAGTAAACGTACTGATTATCTACATGACATGAGTACTTGATAAAACTACATGTGAATTAATTTTACGATTTCGTTTACGATTTATAATTTAAATATGATTAGTTCAAGCTCTGCCATCAACTGCATCACCTTGGTCTTAAAACCGCGGACGGGCATTCTAGATTCATCGTTTTTGCCAGCATTAGAAAGTAAGAGCGAATCAGGTTTTTTTATGCTTCTTAATGCTAATGATTATTGCGTGCAATAAGCAGCATCGTAAATTATGGGATTTTAAAGAATGCACGTCCAAATGAACTGAAAAATAATAAAAATAAACAAACGCTCGCCGTGATGGTTATTCGAGAAAATGGCGGAGTCGCAAGGAGTAAAAGAGAAATATTTTATACTTGCAATAATAATTACTGTTGATATCTCTGTGTTATTTTAATTTATATTAATTATGTTGCATTTCGCAATTTGTATTTATAACTGTTGACTATACCATATTAGTACAGGAAAACTTTACTTTAACTCGAAAAAAATTTGGGCAGACCTTAAACTTTGGTTATCGGTTCTAAATAGGCCAAGTTCACGAAACAAAAAAGTTTAGGAGTTCAAATAAAAGTTGTTTGTGACAAAATTATCTTTAATTTGGTGTTTTTAAACTTAATTTTACAGCAATAATTAACCGAAATATTAGAGGTTTTAACTTATATGTCATATGAATTAGATCTCGTTCATTTTTGGCAGCTTAATAGTAAATGCAAGTTTTCATATAAATTGATAGATTTGTTACAACTACTTGAAAATTTGGGATTTTAGCTTGAAAAAGTGGTATTTCAAATACGTTTTCGTCAAATAACTGGAAAGGTATTACATTGAGCAAAAACATGCTAGAGACAAATAAAAAAGCTACTAAATTAAGGATGAATTTCGTTTTCTTCTAATTTTTGTAGAGTTGTTTCGGAGATCTAAATGTGGCGTCCGAACGTTTATAAGACGAAGTATTTAGTTTAAATGTTAAATATCTCAGAAACTATAGCACTTGGGCCAAAAATGCTAATAACCAAAATGAAAAACTATTAATTAGGCTTTCAAATAATTTTTTTCCTATTTTTATAGCATAAAAAATAAAGAAGTTATGACAGAAACAATATACTTTTTCACATTTTTCTTTAATAAAAACGTCGTAATTTTATTAATGTAAATAGTCAGTAATTGAAAAAATATATTCCCATATACTGTTCTTCGTTAATTAGTGTGACCTAAACGCTCAAATTTTTCATCGGGTTACAGCGCTTGCTTTAGAAAAAAAATTACATTTCAAACTGTAAAGGGATTTTAGAAAAAACGTAAAATTCTTGTTTCTCTGCAAATATCTCAATAAATATTAATATAAGAGAAAATATGGTGCACATCAAAATGAAGCTTATAAACTGAGAATAAATTTATTTTGTTTATATATTTGTGTAGGGTTGATTGATTCGGAGATATTTAATTTTATAGATGGTATCCGACCGTTTTTAGGATGAAGTTTACAATGTTGAATATCTTAAAAACTGTGACACTTTCATCAAAAGTTCTAAGAAACGAAATTTTCTTAGAACTTTCAAAAATGCTGTTTTTCGTATATATAGCATCACCTAGATGCTCAATTTATTTTGTTCCTTCAAAACACTTGTTTTAGAAAAAAATTCCATCCGCCATCTCCCCATCGAAAAATGGCCGTATTTCGGTTAATTATTGCCAGAAACAACTTTTATCTGAACTATTTTTTTTTGTAAATGCCATATTTCCCGAGAAAATAGAAAAAAATCGATTTTTTTATTAAAAATACCCCTCCTTACCCCCTATAAGTTCCCGCGGATCCGTAAAACTCTTAAACTTTTTGTTTTGTGAACTTTGGCCTATTTTACACTTATAACCGAAGTTTAAAGTATGCACAAATTTTTTTCGAGTTGCGGTCATTTTTTTCAATTTATTTCTGTACTATATTTACTTCATGGATATAAGCGTTGAAAAACCACCGTCAAGGTACATATGAAAAGGCAGTGCTCTGAAAAATAATAATTCAATATACTACATGACTAAATCATGTACTGCTTCTTCAGTACACTCAAAGAAAATGATAGGTAAATTCAACCAAAAGGTAAATTCAACCAAAAAGAGCATATGAAATCGCGCCTATCTAGTTTCATAGTTAATTTTCAATTTGGTCTACAATTAAATAGTACAACGACTTTGTTTTTTGTTCACCAACTAATTTTTAGGTTGATTTACACTTTATTGTATGATGAAGTTTTTTTTGGTTAGCCAAAATCTCAGTATTGAGACATCAGACCACCCAAACCAAAGATTAGAGATCGTTTATAAGATCCATCCAAATATATCGATGATCCCTGAGAGAATTTGAACATTGCAATCATGTTATTAATTTTCTATAAATTCATAAGAGTATAAGATAATGCATGATTGATTATTGTCAGTGATTTGTATGTGGCGTCATCTGGGAATAATTTCTGTAATAGATTACGTGGTAAGCAAGCAAATTTTATGGTAATTCTTTTAGAACTTCTAGAAAACGACAATAATATTGGTTTATCTACCAAGTACAATAATACAGCGAACTAATACTGGGTTAGAATTACAATTCAATAATAGTTAAAAATAAAATATACTATTATCTAGTTTAATTTGACAGAATTCAACAAAATAATAGTCAGACGCAGACGAACAAAATAATAGTCTTATTCATCTATTTTTTAAGTTAATGTTTGTTTTGTTGTACGACAACTTTTTATTAATTAAAATAACAATCACCACTTGTTTAAAAATACCATCAATATAGTTTGGTTTAACAAAATTAACGATATTGTTAGTTAACCATTTTTTTTTGTTGAATTTACCCATACTATTTCTTTGAGTGTAATAATTTTCAATTACAAAATATCTGGCTATCTAAAATTTTGCAGTCGTATAGGTAACAACATAAACTTTAAAATAAAATTTTGAAGTCAACCGCCTACCTGCCGGAAATAATGACTGAAAAAAATATGAGTGGCGGCGTGTATTTATGTGCTTTTCAATAAATATCTCTTTAAACGTTAATTTTTTCAAAAACTTTAAATAGTGCTTTTTTATAGATAATCAAATTATCTTTAGTTTGACTTTTTCCTCTACGAAAAAAATTGACGGAGATACGGTTATACGATGCATGATTTTCACTTTATTATTTCAGAAAAAAACTTATACCTAGTTATTTGAAAATAACTTAAACAATGGTTTATTTATCCAAAAATAATAGTCTTTACTTTTTGTTGGTTATCAAAACACACACAATTTACTTTTTCTTTGTTTTTTTACAATAAAAGAAAAGAAACATCTAATATGTAAATTAACTGTCCATCTATCTAAATTATAAATGATGGCTAAGGTTGCTTGGCCATTCGCACAGCGCCATGTTGGATTTATATATCTTAATAATAGACAATGCAAACAAAATCACCAAGTTAAATCCTGTAAATAATGAAAATCGAGGAGAGAGATAATGAATTATACAGGGTGTTCCTTGACGTGCTAATATACGAGGATGTGATTCCTTAGGTAATTTTATGAAGAAAAGTTAATATGAACATATGTCCGCAACAGCTTAAATTTTTTGCTACAGGGTGTTAAATTTTTTTTAAATCGTTATATATTAAAAGTCTGTAGGTTTGACGGCAATTACAGACGAGTCACAACAAGTGGCTTTTACTCTGAATAGAACATGGCATTTTTTTCTTCAAACGTAGATTAGCTAAAAAAAGAATAAAAATAAAAAAACTCAAATTTCACCACCAAAAACGTATTGTGTTAATATCGCATGGCCGGCGAATTTAACAAAATAAGCGTTGCTCGGTTTGACAAGAAGTGTTAGTTTAAATTGTATTGCGAGCGTCCTCACGATTTGTAAGTATTTTAATAAATATTCCTTTGATATTATTCTTTTAACCCACATTTATTCTAGATTAGAATAACAGATTCGGATTTTGATTGTCACCCTCTGAGGTTGCGGAAATTGCCGCAGATGCCATGAATAATTTATTACCTACAAAATTGGCTAGTGTTTATGAAGCACCATTTACAAAATTCTGGACGTGGTGCGATAAGAAAAACGTCAAAATAATAATATAATGTTCTAGTAGTTAAATTATGGTGTATTTCTATTTAATAATTAAAGCATATATAAGTTTTGTATTATTTAATATATCGTTATTTATAAGCAGTCAGTCGTTCTTTTACTGCCGCTCACAGCGTCAGAAAAAGTAATTTACCCCCGTAGCTAATGGCAACGCAGAACCGTCTGAAAAGTCAAAGTTTTTTTGTTGTAAAATGAGTAAAAAAAATGTCATGTTTGCTGACTTTTCTCTTCTTCAATGTGAATATCAGTCGATATTCCTTTGAAGCAACGTCGAGCGCGGTTAGTACTTGGATGGGTGACCCATCTTGGGAAATACAGCGTTCTCGTCCCACCTTCTAGCGGCTTGTATATCAGTGTATACGCGGAAGTTACGTAATTTCAGACGAGGATTACGTAGTGGATATAAAACATCCTTCGGAGGGGATGTAAAGCAGGTGGTCCCTTGTCTATTAAATGTTAGGCAAGTAAAAGATCCCTACTCTTCATAAGGGAAGAGGTTCGGCAAAATTTCCAGGTTGGGGGTAGCTCGTCTCCTAGCGTCGGTGATAGGCCTTGGTAGCGGAAATAGGCCGACGTTAAATAAATAGATAAAAAAAAATTATAAAATTCAACATATGCTAAAATAAATTTACTAAGTCAATAATTTGTTTTTAAATTTTAGTATTTTATCGGAGATGAAAGAGAACGTGAAACTTAACAAAATTGCAATGGTATTTAATTTAGAAAATATATTTTTTTCTATGGAAACACTCCATCGCTATTATTATCTCTTAGGAGGTAATTAGTAGCTCTTTAATATTTATTAAACGACACATCATCAAAGTTCATTAACGCTATAGGGCTTCGATGTAAGGGTCAGCACCTCTGATGAATTACAAGCTGGTGGCTGTCCCTTGGGGCGTTACTGAATTCACGTTTCTCTGTGTCCTCGTAACTTACCTAACTTGTAACACTAGGAGATACATCTTGTTAACAGAGCAGTGAATCATTTGCCATGTTCCTGTGACAGACCGATTATAATGACGAATTTCTATTTTGAACTCTTCGTACGTACTATAATAAAAATAAATCGATGGAGTACCACGAATCGCTGGTAAAACCAAAACTGCACACACTGTAAGTTATCTTCTCCAATAAGTGCATTACATTAGTTCATCAGTTAATTTTTTATGTGGTTAATTTTTGGTTAGAAACAATTTACCAACAGTGAAGAGTGATACTATTGAAAACTAAAATAACTAGAAAATTGCATAATAATAAAAAACTGTGTTGCTTCAATTATATATTTTCTAAAAATACGATATCCTCAGGGCAGGGCCTATAATATTGTCCAGGTCAGTAACACTGAAACCAAATTTAAGATCTTTATATACGACTAACAAATAATATGAACATTAAATGGGTGATTTTTGTTATACAGGGTGATTCTTTTAAGGCGGCCATTAGAATATTTCCCATTTGCAGATGACGTAGACATTTGAGATACCATAGTCGGCCATTGCGAGTCCGAAAATGATAATTTCAAAATGGCGGCACTTCCGGAAATACCAGAAGTCGATACCAACTTCCTTATTTTAAATAGAACACCCTATATATTTTCGACTTTTCGAAATCATCATAAAATTCTGAGTCAAAACATGTAGCACACCCTATACCTAAACCGAGCAGTTTTGGAGATATTTGACATTTTATAAAAAATTTGACAGGTGCAACAGTTTGCAAGAACCGTTATAACTTTCTTCGTGTAGGAGATCCATATTTGCTCTTTGACACGTAGAAAGTACATAAGATGAGCTACTCTCTACAATAAAAATAAATTCAATTGTATACCAAGTATTTTATTTTTCACGTTAAATTTTGTCAAATTCAAACCTCAAAAACTTTTTTATTTCAAATGGAACACCCCGTATTTTTTTACATCAAATTATGTTAAAATTAAATTCTCTTTTTTCTGGTATAAGCATCGTAGGGGTTAAAGTTACAACTTTTTGAAATATTGGCGATTTTCTTAAATGTCCAAGAATTTTTAGTAAAAATTGCCATTAACTTACCCATGATTAGGAACAATCATTAATGTCAGACATTCTCTTATGCTAAAAAATGCCAGCAAATTGCACCCACAAAGACTTTTAGATTTGTTTGTTATGTATGGAGAATGTGATAAAGAAATACCAAGAACATGTAACACATATTGTTTATAATTTATTATTTGTGGCATATTCATGATTTCTTAGTTTGTTGGGTATTTTGCCACTGTAAAAATATTTAAAAATTTTGATGAAATAAACCTCTGCGCCAAAAGGATCAGACAGAGGCTGGTTTTTATACTTCTGTGAGACATTTTTTAATAGAAGTATAAAAACCAGCCTCTGTCTGATCCTTTTGGCGCAGAGGTTTATTTCATCAAAATTTTTAAATATTTTTACAGTGGCAAAATACCCAACAAACTAAGAAAACATGTAACACATTTTCTACTCGATACCCACAAGAACAGAAACCATCCACTATACACTGTAAAATGCATATTGTCAAATGGCACGTGCCAAATTTTATTATGGCAATCATTATAGCCTTCATTATAGTATCGTTGTATAATATGCTATTTTACTACCTGCATCTCCCTTTTTAACCGACTTCAAAAAATTGCAAAAAAGGAGGAGGCTCCCAATGCTACCCGCATGTATATTTTATTTTAGTATATACATTGTATCGATAATGAGAAATAAAAACGTATGAGAACGCCAGATAAGTTCCGCCCGGCCTATCTGAACATTGTCGCTGTTTTTCATGGTAAGAATGCCTCCTTTCGGCGCCGGCGACTCAAAGAGACATTTGTAATGTAGGTAACGTCATTGTGATCACCTCATTATACCCAATAATTTGCTATAATTCTTTCTGGTATACCAACTTTTAGTAAAGCTTTACGATACAATTTTTTGTAAAAGCAGGACATATTATCTAAATTAAACCGCCAAGACAGGCCACTTCTATTGCCTAAATTAATAGGATAGCTTAATCCGTATATCATCACTATGGTCTGTATCAACCAAATCTCCTAGAACCACAATTTCTCCTAAAATATTTAATTTTGATCTATTCTATGCAATAATGAAAGAAGATATGAATTAAAACAATTAAAAAAGCGAGGTTAAACTGAATACCACTTTGTTTATTACCTTACGTTTCAAACAATACTTTAACTCAATTTAAATTCATATACCGTAACATGTTTTTACGTGTATTTCAACGTTTAGTGCAAGGTCTTGACGTTGCTTTAAGTGTCTATTGTCACAGTATTCCCGCAAAGTATCTTGGAAACCCCATTATGCTATCTTGGAAATGCCTTTTTCTATCAACCCATAAAATATGAAAGTGTCAAATACGTTTTTCACTAGTTATATTATTTTTATTTTTTTGTGTTTTTCATTAAACCCCAACTACGCTATCTTGGAGACCCCACTACGTTATTTTGGACACACCTTTTTCTATCACCTCATAAAAGATGAAAGTGTTAAATATGTTTTTACACTAGTTATATTATTTTTAGACAGAATTTTTAATGTTGCACCCTCTCAAAATTTGTTTTTCAATACTACGCTATCTTGGAAACCCCACTACGCTATTTTGGAAATGCCTTTTTCGATCACCCCATAAAATATAAAAGTATTAAATACGTTTTTACACTAGTTATATTATTTTTAAATAGATTTTGGTATGTTGCACATTTCAAAGTCTGTTTTTCATTAAACCACAACTACGCTATTTTGGAAATACCCTTTTCTACCACCCCATGAAATATGAAAGTGTTAAATACATTTTTAAACTAGCTATATTATTTTTAGATAAATTTTGAGATGTTGCACCCTTCACAATCTATATTATCTACGTTATCTTGGAAATGCCATTTTCTATCAGTATAAAGACTACCATGTTCATGTTGTAGAACCTCCCAGAATTGACCTAGGTCGAAGCCAAAATAAAATTTCGACTTAGGTAAAAATTCATTTAAAGGCATTTTCGATCATAACATACAAGTCTGAAAGGCTCCAGAGCCACAAACTAGCCCAAAAGGACCGTTATGAGTTCGTTAAGACATTAGGTACGATCAGGTGAAAATTCGAAGAAACGCCGAATTTTCACTTAGAAATATATGATTTGGTCCAGGCCGTGAGAGTGAAAATATATGGTGGTCATGGAAAAATGAACCAAAAATAAAAGTATAATTTTTGATCAAGGAAAAATAAACCATATACTTTTAGAAAATTATTTTAACTTTTTTTATTCCTCCACCAAAGACATTGACCATGGAGTTACAGTCATTATATATACTGTTCGAAAGACTGACTATAAAATTTTAATTATATAGCATATCAAAATGGGTAAAATCGACAAATAAGGTGAAGGCGCGTAGTAGTCTATGTAATAAAGCAAAAAGTAATGTAAATATTTCGTGCAAAGACGAGATTACCTTCCCTCCCCGTTGCGTTGTCGAGGGTGCTGAACACGATAAAAGTGGTGGGAGAAGTTTCTGACCGCCGCAACCCCCTGACACCGCCAAAAACCACCCCTTTAATGATCCCTTTTTATCTTTATATATAAACGGGTCTGGGGAGTAATTTATCGACGGGTTACACTTGAAATAACATGGAAGGGGATTATAGAGGAAGTGGAATCCAGACAGCAGGCATAGTTGGTTGATTAAACCCTCCCGAAGAGTGGAAAATCTATTTTTTTAAAATGTTTTGGTTCAAAGGCGTATCCCCCCGTTCTCGGGGGGAAAAATATTCGTTTTTTGCTCCAACCCCTCCTTATCCCTCAAACGTGCATAAACCACCTCTTTTTGGACCCCTTTATGTTTTCAAACCAAACCGTGTTTACTTTCAATTCCAAGCGTGGCTTTCAAACGATCTGATCGCTACTCAGTGGGGGTGGATAATGAAAAATAATTCTTTGGTGCCAAAATTTTCAGAAAGCAAATTGATACCAGATTTTTTTTTTTTAAAGATTACCACTGTTCTTGTAAAAACAGCTGCTCGAAGCGATGCAGTTATTTAAAATTAGGGTTAATATGTACTGTTTTCTGTAAAAACTGCAAAGGCGAAATGTGTGAAAATTATACGCAAAATAATAAACATGAATGTACATAGGAAAGAGAAGATGAAGATGACGATAATGATTTTTGTTTTAATTTAATCCCTGAAATTGGTTTAAGCGATTCCGATTCAGATTCGCTCACTGAAACGGCGGATGAAGAAGAGGAAGAGATTGCGTGCGATGTGCATTATAAGGAATATGATAATTGTTATGCTATTTGTAAACGACGTGGGTATTTTTAATTAATTGTAAGTAAATAATTTATCAATAAAATGTTATTCTTTGAATAAACAAGATTGCCATTGACAACATTTATTAATCATTACTCCCGATGAAGAAATCATTGTACCCTAATCAGCAACCTACACAATCATTACCCCAGCGATAACTGGTGGATGGGGGTAAGTTTCTGTCCATTATGGGGGTTGAGGAGAGTCGGAGATGAAGGTGAATATTTTTATCGTGGTCAGCGCCTGCGAAAACGAGGGAGGGCGTATTGACGATCTAAAGTGTAATTAATGAATTTTACACCCCTTGGAAGGGTTGAAGCAACCCCCGAGGTCGCTACCACCTTCTCTTCCGTGAAAAATGAAAGGATGTGCACAGGAATAACGATAATGTGTCGAAAAACTTGTAAATCCCAGATAGCATGCTTTCTGGTGAGGGTGGTTTCTGCACGTTTGAGGGATGAGGAGAGGTTGGAGCAAAAATGAATACTTTTCCCGAGATCTGCGACCCCGAAACATAAAAAAAAAATCAACCCCCCAGGGCCGCTGTCTGGATTTCACTTACTCTATAACCCCCTTCCATGTTATTTCAAGTATAACTCGTTGATAAATCACACCCCAAACCAGTTTATATATAAAGGATCCATAGAAGGGGTAGTTAAAGGGGTGGTTTTTGGTCGTTTCAGAGGGTTGAGGCGGTCAAAAACTTCTCCCACCACTTTCATCGTGATCAGCGTCCTCGAAATCAGGGGGGGGGGGGGGGGGGGGAGAAAGTAATCTCGTCTTTGCACGAAATATTTACAAAAAACTCGTCAAATAATGCTTCATTACATAGACTATAGCGTCTATATTGGCAAAAGATCAGTGAAAATGGACAAGGCCGGTTTCTCGCATAAAACAAGTTTGGATTCACCCAGCGACTCATAATTTGGACGAGTGCGTTAGATGGTCATACAAAGAGATGGTAGGAAAGCCAAACGCAGGGCTTTCAAAATAATAAAGTTGTAGAGAAAACCGCCTTGTGCATAAATGACTCAAAAATCCATTTCGCCAAAAAGTCGCTCGGAGGCGAGTCGGTGTCATTTTTTATATATTGAACCTGCATGGGGAGTAGTACGCCATAAGACTGGCCGAACGTTAGCAAACTCATGTATTAGTCGAACTCCGTTCTGTGAATGATAAAATCACGTTAAATAGAACCTTTAAACTAATATAATATTTTTATATAACATTTTTAAATTCTTTTTAAACAGGATTGGCATGTTTAAAACAAAATATTTTAAAAACATTTTTTAAAACATCGTATCATGTTTTAAACAAATGTTTATAACATACTTAATACACAATGTGATGTTTTAAGCAACTGTTTAAAACACAGTTTAAAATATATAATTTAAAACATTGTTTTAAGCAAAAAAAAAACTGTTTAAAACAAAAAAAAAACAGTTTTTAAAAGGCTTACATTAAATTCTGAAGAAGTTGAGTTAAATCTTTTCTACCAAATCAATTGTTAGCGTACGCTCTCATTTGTATGGTTAAAAGTAACTTGCCTTACTTTCACATTATATCATTTTGCAGAAAATAACTGTATTGCTTTAAACCTGTTAAATAAATGGTTTTTTTTGAACAAATTGCATTTTATTGATGTAAGGACTTGTCGCTAGTCTTAATCCCTGGAGTTTTCGTTTGGAAGACCGAAACAACTGAGTTAATCGGAATCTCATGATTCCGCAAGTTTGATACTCAGTGCTCTGGTCGCCTTACGGGAGCTTGATAGGGATTTTTTTATGCGATTTTTCCAGAAATCAATAAGTGTCGAGTCCATTATTAGTAGGTAAACAGATACCAATCACGTCAAACTTTAATCCCGTCGGAGAGACATCTTCGATAGGGATTTTTTATGCAAAAATCGCAAAAAACCAAAGGCGTCAAACTCATTATTACTGTATAAACAGACCAAAATCACGTCAAGTTTCAATCCCGTCGGAGAGAACTTCGATAGGGATTTTTTTTATGCAAAAATTACAAAATCTCCTAGGCGTAAAACCCCTTATTGTCAGTGAATACATGAAATCACGTCCTTAGAGAACGTCGTTAATGATCTGAGGTAGTGCAGCCTTGACTCATTACTCGTCTATAGAAGCATATCTTATCTCGAACCCGCTTGGGAGTGGAAGAACGGGGCAGAACGCGGCTGGCGCCCTTCTAAAAATAAATTGGTGTCGCGTCACCTTGACGCAAGGTAGCGAGTTTCTTCTACATTCACGCATCAGCGTTTAATACTAAATTAAGCGAGCGGGTGCGTGAACCAAATGTCCGAACCTGCGGTTTCTCTCGTACTGAGCAGGATTAAGTACTACCGCAACGACGAGTCATCGGTAGGGTAGGGTCTAAACCCAGGTCACGTTCCCTATTAGCTCTCAAATCAAGAACAGCATTCACTGAACAGCTAACTCTGTTGCTGCTCTATTTGAGACAGATACCTAAATATTTTTCATATATCATTAAAAGACGCTGATACCATACAGTTTTGTCTAATATCATACATTCTTGCGAGTTTCAAGTTGAAAGTTAAGCAGAAAAATGACTAAAATTAAAAATACTTTAATGTCAATTATTTTTTCAATTAATAATTAATTTTTCCCCGCCGTGTTACGCCAAACACTTGCACAATATTGCTAAAAAGTTCTATAAATATGTGCAGACTTAAATTCACGTAAGCCATTAATATCAAAGCCGCTCCGACATTGATCAAAGCCCTCGTCACACATGGAGACACCTGAAATGAATGCTGATTACCATATCACACATCGACACCAATAACATTACCGACTACTTAACCACTACACGAACGGAAGTCATTTGCACTATTTGCACTGAATAATGGCCCATTTCGTGCAACTGTAAAAGCAACCCCATCATCCCCGAGCTTTATCCTTCCATTTTCGTGCCTTACTGTCTTTTTACTTTACGGTGCAGTCGGGATCATTTATTTCACTCTCTGGACCTCACCTTTGGATTTATCTTTCATTTAGTTGCCGAAGTGGCCTCTCTCCGTTTACTCGGTGAAAATTTAATACAGCTTAGCAAAAATCAACATTGTATCGCCCCGGAGCGGACGAACTCGTAGCATTGCTTTTAATTAAATTTCTCTAATGAAATTCCTTTAAATAATGAATGAATTAAAGGTTAAAAAGGGGACCTGGATACTGGATATCATGAAAGTATTCGATACAAATATTAATTGTTATTTCATAATCGTTGAACGACTTTTCTTATTGACAACGTTTTGTAATCCATGCATTATTCTAGTAGGCTTCCATTTGCTGTACGGCACGTCGGGCAGCCTTACGCCATGTGTCGCGGATGTCGGTTTCCATCTTCAAAGTACAGCTCGTAGTTTGTCCCATTCTATATTACCAATGGCCTTACTAGTGCAGTAGAGGTGAAACCTCTAATTTGAGTGCTAAAGAATGGATTTTGATGAAACCTTGTGCAATGTGTTTATAATGACGTTAATAAAAGAGCTGAAAAAAGGTCAGAGTAGGAAATCATCGGAAGGGGTAGAAAACACCTCTTTTATCACGGGTTTCGTAACTTGTAGAATTAGGTCAAAAATGAAAGAAAAACAATAAATTTACCTTTCTTGGCCCGTTTTTACTCTTGTGAATTTTTTCGAAAAATATGGCCACTCGAAAATTACTAAAAGTGGTGGAGGGGAAATGTAAAAGTTAAAAAAAAAACTGAAAAAATCAGGTGAATGTGTTATTGAAATACAAGACTTTTTTATATTAGCAACTTTTCTGTACAGTGCGTTTTCACCTAACTCGGTGAAAACGCACTCGGAGAAACCTCCAGAGAAACCTGAAGAACCTTTCTTTGAAATTTTAGCGATTTAAAAACATGCAATTTAAAAATTTGAAAAAATTCAGACGTATGCATTGAGGCATTCTAAACATTTTATGTCTCTTGAAATTTGCTTGTAACTTGCTAATTTTCCGAGTTACAGGCAGTTTTTCACGATAAATAATGTACTACATTTTTTGCACAAAAAATACATGAAAATTCGAAAAAGGAACGTTTATGTATATTATTATAAAAAAATATGAAACCTATATACTTATACCATTTTTAAAAGTTCAATATAATTTTTAAATTACATAATAATATATTGGTTTTTGTCTATCTGCCATAGTTTTAGAGAAAATTCCAGATCCCATCTAATTTGGTCCACCCTGAACTCTACATTACAATAATTCATAACACTTATTCCAACTCAATATCATAGTATAAATATCCTCAGCTGAACTAAACAACCGTAACTTAATTTTTACACTCCTTAAATTGAAAATAAAAATTAATTAAGTAAATATATAACTTTATATAATAATTCTTGTGAATTACACTGTCTGGTGATTCTCTGTATGTAGCGTTTAGCGTTACTGTTACTAGATGGCGGTACCAGAACAATATTTCATTTCTCTTTAATCAACTTAAAATAGAACATAAGGGCGGCACATTGGTAGTGCTCTCTCTGTCTTTATGCATAACGTAATTGGTTGAAGCATGCGTAAGAACTGTTTACAGTGAAGACTCTCAGCAGTCTTGAACCAGTTTATGCATTACAATACCTATGGTTCAAGGTATATTGGTTTATTGATTGTCATTACATTTAAAATATGGCGAATTCTGTGAACTTTTAAGTTTCTGTAGCTGCGATTGTTAAATAATTATACCTACTTTATTCTTTATTAGTCGGTTTGGAAATACATTTTTATGTGACGTAAATAATGCAATTGAAAACACTTAAAAATTATAAGAAAATGTCTGGAAGTGGTTAATGGCAAAACTTAATATTAAAGATGTTTTATGTACTTTATTTATTCTCCCCAAATATCACTCGTGCTTTTAAAATTTATCTAAAAATTTGTTCTCAACCTAAGTTGCCAAAAGGTAATATAATTCGTGTAAATTGGCAGTATATTATCAAAGATCAAATCCCTTCAGCTAAAGCGCTCGAAATTTAATCAGATATATTTAGCTTTCGAAAAAGTTTTAAGCACTAGTGATATTACATACGATAATTTTGCATGTTGGTATTGTCATAAGCTAATCTAGGTTATACTCCAGTCGAATTAGACATAATAAAAAATTTTGCGTCCTGTGGACTTTTTTTTGTGGAAGTTGTTTAAGAGGGCATACGCAAGCACAGAAAACTACACCCTGGTACATCAGGGTTTCAACCCCCATTTTTAGGGGTACAGGACAAACGGCTATTATTTCCAATCTACAATACTACACATACTAATGCCCTTAAGGAGGGATGATGATTTATGAAAAAACTTTCATCGAATACCGCGCGATTTCCATGATACGGGATGTTGAAATTTTGAAAACCCTTTTTTAAAAAAAAGTGAACCTACTTTTTTTCGCTAATTTTTTTTTCATGCATGTACGACCTTAATATAAGAAAATTTACGTTGGTTTCATTTTAATACATTCATTGGTTTAGGAGCTAGACAGCAAAATATGCCAAAAATTGCTATTTTAGTATTGTTGCATTAAAAAACCAAAACCAGTGTAATTCTGGTAAATATTTTTGTTTATCCTAAAAGTCCAGTTCATTGCGCATAGAAAATGTGTTTTTGTATTTAAATAGGATCAACACTTATTGTGTAATAACGATTTATGACATGTGTTCTCTAGTCTTCTTTTTCACAATTTATTTTTGCGGCCTTATAGTTCATAGTAGAGCAGAAAGCAATATACACGTGTACAGTACAGGGCACATAATAGGGTGTTAAAATGGGTCTCTTGTTAAAATGCGATAGGACGTACCGTTTTCGAGTAAAACGCACTTGTTTGCAAAAAATTACTTCAGATCACACTTTTCATTACTAGTAAATAATCACCGCTGACTACGAAATAGTATATTGTGTATTTAGGTGTGAAAGCAATACATTCCCGGACGACGATGCAAATTGTTGGCCGAGGCGCTAGCCGAGGCCAACAAGCATCGAAGTCCGGGAATGTGCTTTCACACCGAAATACACATACTATTTTTTCTGAAATCACAATCAATAGTATTATAAATTAAGGAATTTGTATTAATACATAACATTTCTTCATTACAATCTAACTGCTTACTAATAAATGCAATTTTAATGTGAGTTGGTTTGTCTGCGTGTATTTATTTACTGTCTAAAATATACATAAAAAACCGTACGGGAATGTTGATCGTTGCTTGGCAACGAATCTTTTCCGGTCTCTTTTCTGATAGTTTCTTAGCAACGGACTAAAATACCGGAATTATGCATTTTTCGATCTGAAATCGCGCCGAAAATGTAGGCATTTCCAATCGATTTCAGAAAAAAATACAACTATGTGTCGCTTCTTGCTTTTTCTGTTTATGAGGGACATTGTTAATGAAAAAATGAAAGGACTCGGACCCCCCTTATTTGAGGGTTCACGCTTGTCTGAAATCATCATTGCAACTTATTTTGTGTTTATTTCACATTAGTACTATTCGGTACAGAAATATAATATAATAATAACAGTAATATAATATCTTCATGTAATTTTTACAAATTGATTCATTTCCGCACCACCTTTTCTCGTGAGGTAGAATAATTGCCGCTTTTTTTACATGGTTTCACCAGGAGGCCTAATCCATGATGTCGAAGGTGTTCTGAATTGTGATCTGATAAATAAATTAATTCTACATTTTGGTGTTTTTTTTCTTAGGAGTTTGCTTTTTTTAAATCGAAATGGACATAGCTGTTTCTCGAGGAAGGTAAAATTACTGTGGATTTTGTTATAGACACAAAATAAGTTGCAATGATAATTTGAGACAAGCGTGAACCCTTAAATAGGGGGCTGAGTCGGCCGGTCCGAGTCCCTTCATTTTTTCATTAGCAATGTCCCAATGTCCCTCATAAACAGAAAAAGCAAGAAGCGACACATAGTTGTATTTTTTCGTAGTCAGCGGTGAGTATTTTCAGTCGATGAAAAGTGTGATCTGAAGTAATTTTTTGCAAACAAGTGCGTTTTACTCGAAAACGGTACGTCCTATCGTATTTTAACAAGAGACCCATTTTAACACCCTATTATGTGCCCTGTCCACGTGTACATTGCTTTCTGCCCTACTATGAACCATAAGGCCGCAAAAAAAAATTGTGAAAAAGGAGACTGGAGAACACATGACATAAATCGTTATTACACAATAAGTGTTGATCCTATTTAAATACAAAAACACATTTTCTATGCGTAATGAATTGGACTTTTAGGATAAACAAAAACATTTACCAGAATTATACTGGTTTTGGTTTTTTTAATGCAACAATACCAAAATAGCCATTTTTGGCATATTTTGCTGTCTAGCTCCTAAACCAATGAATGTATTAAAATGAAACCAAAGTAAATTTTCTTATATTAGGGTCGTACATACATGAAAAAAAAAATAAGCGAAAAAGTAGGTTCACTTTTTTTTTAAATAGGGGTTTTCAAAATTTCAACATCCCGTATCATGGAAACCGCGCGGTATTCGATGAAAGTTTTTTCACAAATCCTTAAGGGCATTAGTATGTGTAGTATTGTAGATTGGAAATAATAGCCGTTTGTTCTGTACAGAAGACCCCCAAATTCGGACAGCGCGACCTTTCCGGCCTCGTACAGTCAAAACCTTTTGTCCTACGGGAAAAATGTGTAATATATATATATTATGTAGAGTGTAAAGTGTAACTTGGTAAAGAGCCCTACGGGCAATAGGAAAAAAGATATGGACACAAGTAAAATTTCAAAGTTTCAACACCTAAAAATAGGGGACGCACATGGTGTAGCAGGGTGTAGTTTTCTGTGCTTGCTTACTATGCCCTCTTAAACAACTTCCAAAAAAAAAAAGTCCACAGGACGCAAATTTTTTTTATTATGTCTAATTCGACTGGTCTATTAGTTTGCCACTAAAGATGATATTTGATTAGTGCAATGTTGTCAAAAAATAAACTTTGTGAAATAACCGTTTTAAAATCACGTAAGTATGTTGTAAATTGGAATTTTTCCACTGAGGTACCCTGTATAATCTCCCCGATTCGCGACAATCATTACTTTTTGCCGTTGCCCATGCGTTCAAAGCCAACTTATCCTACCATGAAGTTTTTAAATGACACAACGAGAACGCACAAGTGTTTTTCTGAAAAAAGTCAGTTTGCCTGTCCGCTCGACCGATATTACGAAATTGATTTCTCGGTAATTTATTTATTTCAATTACAAAATGTAAAGGCATCAGGTGTATATGAAAATGATATAAATCAATGGTACACTCTTCCTGTTTTACCAACCCGTTGTAAATGTTGTTTTTAGTCGGTTTCGATTGAAAACGCAATTGAACATTGCATAATACAACGTTTAAAAAACTCAAACAGGTACATAACGTTTAATGAGTGTGGTTAATATTTCTGTGCAACTTAATAAATAATGTATATGTTTATGTTCTAACCAAAACTATTTTCTTGCTCGGATACAATGTGTCCCAGGATAGATGTAACAAGAGGTGTAATGGACCAAAAATTTTGGAATTTTGGAATGGTATTTGGGGATTGAGTCCTGCTTGTTGTAAAACTAATCACCACTAATAAAGTACCTTTATTTTTCAAAAATGAAAAAATTCCACTAAGAAAAGTTATTTAGAATGCAATTTTATACCTCTATACCAAATTTCAGGAATATAAAATTATTTTTTTGAAACTTCTCACTTTTTCAATAAATTAGTATTTTATTTTGAACCATTCAATTAAAACTGCATAGAAATTATTTTTTGTGAATTATTTAAAGTTATGTAGAAGCTAAAAGTAGGCTATGAGAAAAGCAGTGGATACATATTTATCGTTTATTATTGACATATCTGTCAAACGTAGTCAATATTATCCTTAATTTCAGTTTCAAATTAACGAACCAAGCATAAAAAATTAAGTGAAAATGGTACTCACAGTGCGTGAAAAAAATTATATTGTGCAATGCTACGGAATTGGCGGTGAAAACTCACTAAGAGAAGTGGTAAGCCAATTTAATTTGAAATTTCTTAACACTGCTTGTCACGTACTCAAGCTATGAGAATAATTAAAAAGTTTCTGGCTACTGGTAGTGTTCTTAACATGAAAAGAAAAATAAAAGTATATGATGAAGACAATGTTGGGGCTATTATAGCTCATGCCTCTGTTATAGAAAATCCTAGGATGCCACTAAGAGAGAGATCAGCTCTTATTAATATTAGTAAGTCTGAACTCCAAATAATTTACAAGGCAAAGAAAATTAGGGCATATAAAGCAAATTATAAACATACGCTTGAAGAGGGAGATGACGGCCGTAGGTTGAATTTTTGTTTGATCATTGGAGAAAAAATCATGGAAGAGAGATTTTTCCATCATTTCATAATTTTCTCAGATGAATCTACATTCACAACCAATGGTGTTGTTTCATCTCAGAATTGTCGGTTTTGGGCTTCTAAAAATCCAAATTTTAGAATTCATTGTAGAAGACAATATTATAAAAAAGTGAATGTGTGATGTGCCGTTTCTTATCACGTTGGAGTTATTGGACCTAATTTCATTGAGGGAAGGTTAAACCAGCACACTTATTTACAGCTTCTTGAAAGATTTTCTGAAGAACATATAAATATTTTAAGAGATATGCCTTTAGTTCATTTTCAAAATGATGGTTGCCCTGGCCACTCCACAGAAATGGTTAATCGGTGGTTAAATTTAAATTTTGGAGAAAATTGGATTGCCAAGAATGGACCGATCAAGTGGCCGGCGAGATCCCCAGATCTATCAATATTGGATTTCTTTTTATGGGGTCGCCTCAAGCAGTTGGTTTACGCTGAACCATTTCCTAACGATGTAGCAGTATTGAAGCAGAGAATTACAAATGCCGTAAGCTCCATACCGTTAGATCATATTCGAAACAGTTTTAAGGACTTCAGACGAAGGATCGAAATGTGTGTGGATGTGGATGGTAGCTACGTCGAATAATAAAAAAATTGTAAACATTGTTTTGTATTGGTCAATAATTAATTTGTTTGTGACATTTATTACTTGTTATAATTTTTAAACCTCATTAATCTTCTGTTAGTAATTGTTTCTTGTTTTACAATTAGTTCGATTAACATTACACCTTCTTACATCTCGTATATTCAATTTTTTATTTACCAATAGCCTACTTTTTGAGATGATTAACATTTGCTCCTACACAACTTTAAATATGAATTCAACTCTCAATTCGCAAAAAATGGGAAGTTTCAAAAAAATAATTTCATATTCCTGAAATCTGGTATAGAGGTATAAAATTGCATTCTAAATAACTTTTCTTAGTGGAATTTTTTCATATTTTGAAAAATAAAGGTACTTTATTAGCGGTGATTTTTACAACTTTGCTTATAAAACACCCTGTAGAACACCAAATCAAGTCATTTTTGGTATACTTTAGTTTTACAACAAGCAGGACTCAATCCCCAAATACCATTCCAAAATTCCAAAATTTTTGGTCCATTACACCTCTTGTTACATCTATCCTGGGACACACTGTATATTAAATCATTTTTCAGTTTCAACAATATACCAGATCAACTAACTAAATAAAAAGCAATGGGTATTAATGAAAATTTGGGAAAATATTATTTTTTACTTCATCTTTTGAATACTGATTAATTTTGGTTTCTCTTCAAGCTGTTTTGAAGTTTTTAAAATCTTACTTTTCAAACAGAACAACATGGAGCGTCTAAAATTCTGTCGAAATATCGGCTACTTCTGGATTCCCCCTGAAATCCGTTTTAGGATCACTCTCCTTTATTTTATTCATTAATAATATTGTTGATAGTTTTACAGCACCCTGCTCGTGGTGTGTCAACGATTTAAAAAAATGTTTGCAGAGTTGCAAGTATCGACGATTGCCTTATACTTCAAAAAAATTTAATTATGATCAAGAACTGGTGCATAAAAAATAATTTACCTTTAAATATCCAGAAATGAACTACTTTGATTATTATATTGATAATAAGACACTCTCGAGACTTGATACTGACAAAAAATGTCCTTTAACAGTCATGTTACATACATCAACAAAAAGAACTACAAAGCTTCATTATCAGAAGTAGCCGAAACTTTCGGAAATTGATACACTGAAACTACTATACACCACCTAATTCAAAATACGAGTCAATCATATATTGATAATTTGGAAAGAAACTCAGAGTAGGTTTTTAAAATATGCCGCGTTTAGAACAGATGGGGAATGCCCTGCTATAGAATTCCCTTAATCCGAACTTCTCACAAATTTCAGCTTCGACTCACTCGAACATAGGCGCATAAAAACATATCTTATTTTTTTTTACATAAGATTATTCATAACGATATAAACTGCTCCCAAAATTTTGGGTATGTTAAATTTTCATACTTTAGAAATGAGGTAAAACCGACAGATTTATTTTATTTGCCAACCGCACGAACGAATATAAAAAAATAGTCTCCTCTGCACAATGTGTGCACCAGTCATAATGAATTAAATTGCCCATTTGATGTTTTGTCTTGTAATCCGTCAATTAAAAAGTTGGATTTATCATTGATGTAGTTCATCGCTTGTCATTCATGATTATTTTTTATTTTTCTCCTGAGTTGTATATTTATATTTAATAATTATCCTCTATTATATTTTACTGTTTGTACACGTTTTTTGTTGTTACACTATTCTGTAATTGGGTCTATCGGTTTGTAGAATAATGTAAATAAATAAATAAACCGATGAGTTCTAGATGAAAATAGACACATTTTTTGGGGGGTGGGGGGTTAAAATACGGTTTTTTAATCTCCAAAAATTATATTTGAGAAAAATGTGTGTTTACCGTTTTTAAAACTTCCTATAATTTGTTTTATTTTTTTGAAGTTCCTGTATCTTAAAAATGAACTGAATTATGTCGATTGACTCGATTCACTTGAAAATGTAAAACCACCTGCCCAAGGATTCACTACCACATCCAGATTTTCTATCCAAGTCTCTCACAACGAACAAAATTGTAATTGTTTATGGAACTATAATATTTGAAATCGCCTAAATCGCCCAAAAACCCATAAAACGATATGCCAATTCGGTAGTGTAGGTGGTGGTGGTGGGAGGGGGGTGGTAGAGGGTGGTAGTGGGGAGTGGATGAACTAAAAAAATTGAGGCCTTTGGTTCTTGTACACTAAATCACAATTTAATTTTTTTCACCCCCTTTAATAATGGAGTGGGGGTGGTAATGAGGGTTAGCCACCCTCATTACCATCCCCACTCCATTGCCAAAAAAAATTTTTAGACCTTAACTCCTCCTATAATATATATTAAATACCAATTTTTTGGACTCTTATTTGATTTACCGATTTATCCCCCAACCCTTCAACAGAATAAGATCAAAATATAATCTAGTTCCAGATCTCGTTAAAATACATACAAATTTCAAGTCAATATTTTAAACGGTTCCTGGGTAATCATGCGCACAAAAAAGTTACAGACAGACTGACAGACGGACAAGCAGACCGACAGAACGACAGACAGAAATTTTTTTTGCTATTACTTAAAATCTCGACATTCTAAGCCTATTTGAACAATAAAAATGTTTCAAAAAAATATTTGTATTACTATCTTCCACTGGATGTGGAAGTAAAAATACAAAGAACAAAGTTGAAAGCTTATAAAATTTTCTTTAATTACTCCCACATCGCGCATCATGAAAGTGTTTCAACAGTATAGGCTTAGAATGTCATAAAACAACGAGATTTTACGTTTAAAAGGAAAATAAATCTGTCCCTCGGTCTGTCTGTAACTTCATTGTGCGTACGATTACTCTGGAACGGTTATAATATTGACTTGAAATTTGATAGACCCATGTATTATAATAAGGTCTGGAACTACATTATATTTTGATCTTATTCCGTTGAAGCGTTGGGGGTAAATGGGAACAAACAGGTTAAGAATGAAAGTAAGAGTCCATTGAATTGGGATTTAGTATATGTACGAGAAGCCAAGGTTTGTATTTTTTTCTTAGCCCCTCCCACTATCACCCCAATTACCACTCCAATTATTAAAGGAGGTAAAAAAAATAAAATTGTGACTTAGTGTGTATGCAAAAACCAAAGGCCTACTAATTTTATTTTTGCATCAGCCACCCCCACTACCACCCTCTTTAATAATGAGGTGGGGGTGGTAATGAGAGACTTGGACAGGAAATTTGGATATGAAAGTAGTTATTTCTTAGGCAGCGGCTTCTTCTACATATGCCGTTCTACGATGAAAACTAAGTGTGCTATGACTCGAAATTCGCAAATCCATGTTGCTTTGTTTACTCGGTTTTAGTAACTATAACGAAAAAAAAATTAATAGGGCCTTTTTAATGAAGTTTTATGCAAGCATTTTCTTACTCTAAATATTAAAAAAATAATAATTCACATTTTTTGCAAAATTCGATAACAATAATATTTAAATAAATAAAATAATCAATATTTATATGATGATGTTCAATTCTTTACAAAGTAATGCCCATACCGTTGTTTTTAATAACAAAAAACGGTTTTTCTACCAGTCCGGGGGTAACAATATCGGGCATAAATAAATGTTCTGTAAATAAATGTTATCCTTTCTGTACAAAATTGACTTGTTACAGATTTCCCAGAATAATAATAATGATAAAAAAATCTGCAATAAAATTTTTCTCAAAAATGAACACAATAAAATATAACATAAACTCTTAATTCTAAACATAACACTTTACTACTATAGACAACGTAAGAGCAGTGAAATATTGCTGACCGAACATATATTTTATCACATTTTTTTTTCTTAATTCAGATATTTCCCTCTGCAATAAATTGCTTTCGTATCTGCTTTTCAGAACTTAACAAAGGCCAAAAATATTTCCCTGACCAAACTTGAATTTTCCCTGATATATTTTTTTAATAAGCCATTCCTGAATGTTCCTTGTCTTTTAAATTCCCTGACTATTCCCGATTTTATAGGTTGCTGAGAACGCTCTTGTAACTTGCTAACAAATAAATTCACGTTCTTTCAGAAGACTTCCAAAGTTACCGCAGTAAGTAGTAAAGTGCAAAAAACTGCAGTATCTTGAGACATCATTGACCTATAAGCGTCTACCCGTTTGATCTGCCTAAAAAAATATATGTTCTATGAAAGTCTCAGATTTTATACAAAGAATTTGAACTCGCATCAATAACTTTTTTTATAAGACGCTTTTGATATATATTTACAAACATACATGCTTTTAAAAAGATTGGTTTGGCAACACAAAAGAACAAAAAATATTTCGAAAATTTTCCATTACCGATTTTCTCTCTATTTTCGGAATTGAAACTTGGGGAACAATGAATAGTATCAATAAGGACCTGAATTTCATCTTATTTAGTTTTGATTTAATCCCGACACTTGTTCTTACCACCAAGAGGTGGAAACCACTCCTAAATTAAAGAATTATATTTGAAAAACTATTGCCGTTTTATTATTGGAAAGTTAGTATAAATATGTTTTTGGAGTTGCTGATTACAAATCTGAAAAAATAAATAAAAATCAAAATAGCGACTTCAACATGGCAGATGGTTTTTTTAAAGTAATTTCTTTAAACGGGTAAAATATCGAAGTTATTAGTAACGGAAATGTGATTTTTTTTTAATTACTTGATAATTATGAACACAAAATTGTGAGTTTTTTTTTAAATACGGAGATGAAAAATGTTTCGGTCATAACTTCTTTGTCTATTATGCTACAGAAACAAAAAATAATAATTTAAGATACCGATTAATAATCTTTAATTTCAGAAGCAAATGTCATAGTTTCTAAGGTATTTAATATTTAAACTAAATACCTCGTCTTATAAACGTTCGGACGCCATCTGTAAACTTTCATATCCCCAAAACTATTAATTCTACAAAAATTCAATTTACATGAAAAATTGCATAGAATTTTGTTCCCCAAAATTTGACTTTCTTCCATATTTAATTTTTTTTTTTTTTTGAGGCGCTGTATTAACAAGACCAGAAATATTTCTCTAATGCATTTACTATTAAACTATTAAAGGAAAAACGAACTTTAATTCACATAACAATTTTTGTAAGTTAGAGTTTCTAGTTACTGTACTATTAAATAAAATTCTATAAGCTGTAAGGTCAGCTCAAAATAAATTAATTTTTGAAATTTTGTGAGTTTATATTTTAACTTTTTAAATTTTAATTGCAGCCCTGATGGAGGCTCAGTAAAAAAATGAAACTTGGAGATTTAATGACGATTGAGAATATATTTGGTCCAATATTGATAAATCACTCCCTGCAAGAGTAATTCTAGTGTTATTTTACACAAACTACACATTCCCCAAGTACTATGTCAAACCCGTGGGATATCTTGCATACCTAATAAACTCTATGCAATATGCCTTGCTAAATTAACACACGGATATCTTGCCAGTAGCATTTCACCCGTAACTAGAGCAAAGGTAATCTAAAATAAAACTAAACCATTCCATATTTACACCTAAACCATAAAAGAGTAAATATGCACATGATAATCGGTATTGTTTGTATTAAAAAGGTACTTGACACAGTAAACCAATTGTTTATTAACATGCCTATTGATGGTGTTTGTATTTGTAGCTAACTGGTTACATTGTACTTCAATTTACAAATAATATAACAGGTTTATATAGAAAAGTGTTAAATAAATATTATTTCTTGTGACATTGACTGCAAAAGCCATTAACCTTTATTTAGTTGAAAAGGTAGGAAAATTTAAAAAACAAATTATTTTACGTACAGTTTCCGATATGTCAAAACATGGGATACTCCCACTGTACAAATATACAAGGAAATTATAATAAGAATAAAAGTACAAACAGCTACGGAACAATTCGACACGCATTATCCTCACTCAACAATATTACTGCTATTTTTTTGTCATGATTTTTCTCTTTTTGTCATTCGCTTGTTTGTTATATTTTTTGTCGAGTATCAGTTTATACTATGTCCGTTCTTCCAAGCATGTTCGTAAATCTTCGTAACTTTAACACTTCTTGTTGTGACTAAAAATTAATTCAATTGATTTAAACTGCCTTTTAGCTAAACTTCTACGGTATTAGAAATTAATGTTCCATTGTTCAAGCGTCAGAGAATATCGATACGTCAGCTTTTCGCCTATTGCTGGTGTACCGCAGAAGTCTATTTTAAGCCCGTTACTCTTTCCCATCTTTATATACGACTTGCAACAAGTTGTTGAATATTATAATATTCATATGATTACTAATGACATTTCGTTCAGTTTCGTTCTTCACCTGACAATGAACTAAATACATAAAGACTTTGATCTCGATCAAATAAAGCAATGGCCTTATCATAATACCTTCCAGCTAAGTGCTTGCAAATGTTGAGACGTTCTAATTGGTTCAAAGCATTACATTAATAAACTTGAGGATTTCTCCATTAAAATTAATAATAGCACATACCAACTGCCGTGTGTAAGAAACTTAAGAGTAGTTTTTGACAGTCAACTTGAATTCATCTCGCATGTCGATCTGATATGTCGTAAGGCCCACTTAAATCTAAAACGATTTTTCCATTCAAAGACCATTTAGATGTAGTAACAAAGAAGATGCTAGTCAATAATTTAGTTATGTCACAAATGAACCATGACGATACTGTATATGATCCTTGTTTGTCAGTTGAAAGTAAAAATTGGATTCAAAGACCTTAGTCGCGGATGTAGATAGTAATATTAACATAGCGTGGTACATTTGGTAAGAAACGCGGACCATTGTATTCGTTTCTTACCAAATGTACCACGCTATGTTCATATTACTAACTAGCATCCGCGAGTAAGGTTCGTAGACTATTTTTGTTTTCTTCTATCTATAAGATTATCGGATGATCAGTTTCATGACAGATAGTTGGAATATTGCAAACTATCATCGCAGTGCAATTTTTTTCAAAGAAGTTATTCTTATCTTTCTTCTAATATTCAAAGAAATCTACCTGAATTTCATGCTCTTTCAGTCACTACAATGAAAACTAATTTGACCGTGATAAGAATAAATAATATTTACCTCACAAGATTTTAAGTAATATATTTTAAAAGTGTCTATTTCCTGCATATTTGTAATATTTAAATATTGTATTTTATAGCATTTTAGTGTATCTTATTTTACTACTTACTGTTTTTTATGGTTAAGTACAAATCATGTAAAATGCACCTTGCCTTCTGTGGATATGTTCTCTAATGCATAGTAAATATTTTATTATTATTATACCGTATAAGTTTAATTCGAAAATGCTAGTATAACATTAACTCATAAATTTAGCGCTTTTCCTTCATTAAAAGGAGTTTATCGCTTGGAGCTACCATAATAAATCTCCTGACTTCCTCTTTAGTGAAAACTTTCGACTTTTTTGTGTGATAGGCACATTTTTCCTTTTTAGGAATAATGAATATGCTAATATCAGTGATATTCATTATCATGAGAGTAAATTTAAATAATGAATAATGTGACCAGAGTGTGGATCTTTTAATACCTCTGATTACTTTTAAAAATAGCCCTAGAAGAATACTTTTACTGGTACTTTTATTCATTTTGTTGAACATCATACTGAAAGTCGTATATTTTTTTGGAAATAAACTTAATATTATATTTACAGTCTCCAAAATACCCGGAAGCATACTTTTCTCACTCTGTTCCATCATTTCGATTTCTTGTTCAAAGAAGTTAACCAACCAAAATAAGCGCCAACTAAATTGGTTGTGTATTTACTTTGAAATACTGTTGCTACCATGTCGTGTTGCCGCCTCCGGATCCTAATTCCCGAAGATTTCGGAATCCCGGCAAAATTTAAATCCCGGAATCGTGCAATCAAACCGAAGATTTTAGGAACTTACCTTGATCTTACGTGAACCAAGTTTTTATTAGAACCTAGAACGGTCTATTCTGGTACGTGAGCAACAAAAAGCCTTATTTTATCAGTAAAGCATAGGTAAGGCATAGATGATTTACACCACAATTAAATCCAGGCTAGGCGAAAATATACATTTAATGAATTGATATTTTTTGATACATTTTTTTGTAAAACTAGAAAATATTTGTTTCTAAAGTTGTTTCTAACGCACATTACTTTGTTAGTAGGCCAGGCTAGATAAGTGCCAGAATTAAAAAAATAATAATAAATAATTCGTTACAGCAAACTGATAGCAGAATCTTTTAGAACATATCACAACTAAAGAAGGAAAAATAATCCGAACCACCTGCGGTTACCTGAGGTGAAATGGGGTGGGTTTTTAGAGGCGAAAAACGGTTTTTCGCGATTTATGGCTTAACTACGCATCCTATCGAAAAAGTTAATTATAAAAGTTGCAGGTAATAAAGAGATCTACAACTTTTGTGGAAAGCATTTTTACCCTAACCTCAAAAGTTTTCGAGATACACGCAAAAAACCCTTTTTTAGGTTTGTTATTTTTTCTTCCACAAAAATAATTCGATTTAGCTCAAACTTGGTGAAAGTATACCTTTTGGTGTCCCACATAAGCACTATTACTTCCACGTCCAGTGGAAGTATAGTAACGACAAAAAAATTTTTAAAAATTTTTATTGTCCAAATAGGCTTAAAATGTCATGAAACGTCGAGATTTTAAGTTTGAGCGAAAAAAAAATTTCTGTCTGTCTGTCGGTCTGTCTGTCGGTCTGTCTGTAACTTTTTTTTGTGCGCACGTTTACTCTGGAACCGTTTGAGATATTGACTTGAAATTTTGTACACATATGTACTTTAACGAGATCTAGAACTAGATTATATTTTCATCTTGTTCCGTCAAAGGGTTGGGGTGTAAATTGGGGTAAATTTGGAGTAAATGGGTAAATCAAGCAGGTAAGAATTCACGAAATTGGTATTTAGTATATACAAGAGAAGCTAAGGTCTCAAAAAAAAATTTTGGCATTAGCCACCCCCATTACCACCCCCACCCCCTTATTAAAGGGGATGAAAGAAAATTGTGATTTAGTGTATGTACAGGAACCAGAAACCTCAAAATATTTTTTACTTCATCCACCGCCCCCCCACTACCGATGTGGGGTATCGTTTTATGGGTTTTTGGGGTAGAAGATTTCAAATATTATATTATTAAAGTTCCATAAACAATTATTTTCACATACAAAGTTTTTTCGTCGTGAGTGACCTGGATAGAGAATCTGGAAGTGGAAGTAGTGATTCCTTGGGCAGCGGTTTTTTTTTAAGCAAAATATTTAACGGTTGTTTAATTCAATTAAAACAAAAAAACTGAAATTTTCAAATGCGATTCCTCATAAAAGTATTTATCCGATAGAGTTCGGACAGGGCACATTTTTTTTGTTTTTACTTCTACTTTCAATAAATAAAAAAAATATATATATAGTGCAATGGAAAAAATTGCCGGAAAATCGAAATTTCCGAAAAAATGCCCTTTTTCGTTGTATGTTTTTTAATTATTGTCAAAAATTTGTTATTATTTATTACAATTAATATAATTTTGTAATATCAATGTATGCTACAAACAATAAGTAAAATAATTAATAGTTAATTACATTCCTCAACCACGTTTGAATTATTAAACAAACAAAAAAGTATGATCTTGATTTCTATGCCTTCTATTGTAACGGTATGCTACGGCGTATAAATAACCGCATTTTTATTTATTTGATAATCTAAATATATTTACTTTTAATTTTGATTGTTAATAACTTTTAAACTGTAAAAATTGATAAAAATTGCTTTGTTAATTGCAAATATTAAACATAATATAAATAATTTTTTGTAAAAATAATAAATATACTTTTTAAAACTAAAGATTAAGAAAAGGCAAATATGTGTATATATACCCACATACACGTACATCCCGCACATATAAAACCAATTGCTATCTTATAAAATTTAGAGAGAGAGGAAATGGGATTTTATCGTTTGTTTTCAGTTGGTCATCTATATTATTGTAGATCGAGATTGCTTTATATACAAATGACTGAACTTTTTGAGTTTAAATACAAATCTGCAACAGCTACTTTGCATCTTTTGCAAACGATATTGCATAATCTTATCAAGACATGGAAAGTATACTATATTGCAATAATTTAAAATGGGTAGCACAAGATTTTCACACAATTTTTTTCTTACTTATATTAGAATATAACATTTTCAATAAGTAATATGCCTTTTTTAATAAAACTGCCACGTGCTCCGTGAAACGCATCTTATAGTCAAAAATAAGACCTAAATTTTTTGCTTCATTTAGAATGGGCAAGTATTGCCCATTGATAGCGATCTTTAGATTTGCCTTTGAGTATTCCCATGTTTTATTAGAAGTAAAGCACAATACTGCACTTTTGGTGGCATTTAGTTTAATACTGTTTTGATTAGCATTATGAATAGAGTCTAAGTCCGAATTAATTAAATCACGAATATTTATTGTGTTTTCAGAAGGAAATTTATAAAACAATTGAGTATCATCGGCATAACATTGGACTTGGACTAAGAACAAAACGGGTCCTAAAACCGATCCTTGCGGCACACCTGATGTGATTGGGCAAATATTTGGCAGCTAATAAAAATAATGGAAAGATGTTGCCTTTCTAAAATTGTCTCCCAAACAATTAAAATTTAAATATATAAATGTTATTTGACGTTTTTGTTTAATAATATACACATTTATTAATTGACATAAACTCTAAACACAGAAATTATAATATAAAAGGTTAAGTTGGGTAGCTATTAAGCTAGACTTCACCTTAGTTTAGAAATATGCTGTAAATTTAATTATAAATAAAGCCATATTATTACGGATAAGTACTTTTATGAGGGATCGCAATTGAAAATTTCACTTTTTTTTTCATTGAATTAAACAAAAACCGTTAAATATTTTATTCCAAAAAAAATAGTGCTTATGTGGGACACCAAAAGGTATACTTTCACCAAGTTTGAGCCAAATCGAATTATTTTTGTGGAAGAAAAAAAATAAAAAACCGAATAAAGGGTTTTTGCGTGTATCCCGAAAAATTTTGAGGTTAGGAGAAAAATACTCTCCAAACAAGTTGTAGATCTCTTTATTACCTACAACTTTTATAATCAACTTTTCTCGATAGGATGCGTAATTAACCCAGAAATCGCAAAAAACCGTTTTCCACCCCTAAAAATCCTCCCCATTTCACCCTAGATAACGACAGGTGGTTCCTTCTTAGTTGTGATATGTTCTAAAATATTCTGCTATCAGTTTGCTGTAACGAATTATTTTGTTGTTCAACCCTTATCTAGCCTGGCCTATAGTGTTTTAGTTTTGAGTAAACTTGCTAACCAATTTAGTCTATTACTGTATGATGTATTTATATCAAGCCTAACTGATAAAAAGTTGAGTACTTTTTATAAATGCGAAAATGCTGAGGAATATTTTCTCGTTGTTTTGTTATTTCTTATACAAACAGAAAAAAATCCCTTCATACATTTTCAATACTTTGCCCTAAGCATTACGCTCAAATAATAAACTCGAAATAGGTCACAGGTTCAGCGCCCGTAAAAAATTAACTGATATTCTACACATAACTTTTTGAACTATGTTGAATATATATTTAGATTGCAAACTGTATATTTAATCGCGGCGTCACATTAATTTGTCAGCACTTATTAGCCCAATTAAAGCAAAAGCAAACTTGCCAAACCACAAAATTATAATCCAAGTCCTATTACTAGAATAGTTGAAATGTAGTTGTAAGTATAAATCGTATAATTCGGACAAGGTGGTTGGTTAATCTATACATATAATATATCTGTAAAGTTGGCGTGTCTGTACATTGAAAATATTTGCAAAAAATTAATCTGGGGGGATGTAAGATAAGTAATGGAATACATTAAGATAGTTTTTGAAATTTTTGTCTCTTGGTTTGAATGCGCATCATGCAGAAACTACTGAACCAATTTGAACAGGGTTCTCACAGGTTCTATTTAAGATTGAAGTAACATTTAGTTTTTATTTCATCGAAATCGACCTACTCTAAGCCAAGTTTTATGAAAATCGGTTTGGTAGAACCGGAGGTACAGCTTGGTCTCTAAAATAATCGTATTTGCACGCCATAAACTTTCATGATCAAACTTCCAGAAAATTCGAGAGGCTTCTGAAATATATCAGAATATTCTGTAACATTCCAGAAAATTCGAGAGCATTTTGGAAAATGCCAGAAAATTTGTGTAATATTCCAGAAAAATTCGAGTCCCGAATGTTTTGGAATATTCCAGAGCGGAGAGCAGAAAATAAATTATACTCTACAGTTAACAGTCTCGATTTATCTGGAAAATTATAGTTTTCCAGCGCAACAGAAAAGCTCCGGAACGAGATCCGTAGTAAGGATGTACAGGGTGGTCTCGTGAACTTATAACCTCATTTAACTTCGTTATTTTTGGAGTTACGTAAAAGTTCAAAAATAAAAGTTATAGAAAATCACATGTATTTCCCAAAAATCATTTCAGAAAAACAATTGAAAGTCGTAATTCAGAGATGTGAACTTTATTTTCATTTTTTTAAATGGAACCGTATATTTTTACACCATGAAAGGCCACAAAAATAACTTTTTAATGTTATATAAAATATTGCATTTGTCTTTAAAAAATGTTTAATTTACTATAAATTTACGATTTATCATGCCATGGAAAACCAAAAAATGTAATTTAACGTTAGTTCTGAGAAAATATTTGTTGGTAACTAATTTCGTTTTGTTTTAAATAAAATGGAGAGTTTCAGTGATTGCTATATAAGTTTGGGACTACCATGACTTAATGGTAACAATGGTAACAAAATATAATTAATATCTAGTATAGTTTTTAAGAAAATTTCTATGTGTTATATATAATTAAAAGGCGTGTTTTGTGGCTTTTCAGATGGTGCAAAAATATACGGGGTGTTCCATTTTAAAAAACCAAAGTTAAGTTCATATCTCCGAAATTCAACTTTCAATTGTTTTTCTGAAATGATATTTGGAAAATACAGGTGATTTCCTGTAACTTTTATTTATGTAACTCCAAAAAGAACGAAGTCAAATGAGATTCTAACGTTTCCGGGACCACATTAGGGTGGAATGAAAAAAGACTTTTTCATTTTTTTTTTTGGAAATCAGAAATGCTTGGGGTTGCAAAAGTTGCTACACCAGATAAGCAATACCATGATAAAAATATTAAAATCTAATGTTATTTTGAGATGCCGCAAAGACCTTAAAGTTTTGGAAAAACCCGCTTGCAAATAATCTAGATATCTTTCTATTTTTTTTGTGTCAAAATTTATCTTGGGTATAAAAAGCCATTCAAATACTTTTGTCTAAAAAAAACTCAATTTTGTATTAAAAAGCTATGAGTTGCCGCAAGCCGCAAGGCTGCTAAATATTTAAAGTTTTAGCATTTTAACCCTTTAATGTAACTAATTAATTTTTTTAAGTTAATCTTGAATATGTCTACTCTAAAAAATTCCAAGTATAATTAAATTTGAAAAAACCACCAGTTTTTCAAAATGTTCAAATACGGCGTTATTCGTGAAAATAAAAAAAAATGATGACCTTGCGGCAGCTTAAAAATAAATAAAATTTAAAAAATAAATTATGTGTTTACTTACGTATGCTAAGTAGCAACTTTTGCATACCCAAGCTTTTTCAAAATAATTTTTTTTTTCACTCCACCCTACTGTACTGGTGATTCTACCTCAAACGTTGTTTGCAAAGAAAATTTTTAGATAATTTCAATAGGCCATGGCAGGTTAAGATAAGTGTCCGTGCTTTTGTAACCTTTTTGCGTGTGGTTCCTTCCAGTGATGTATCTTTGTGTAAGATACTACCACAAAAAGTTTTGACCTCAAAAACTTTATAATATCTGGGAACATTTTTTTTTTGAAAATCCCAAAAAAAATTTTTTTCTTAATCAAGTGAACCAATTTGTTTGTGTTTCACATATATTGTAAATATACTCAAGGCAATTTATTACTGATATTTTCATTAAATCTTTTCATGAAGAAAACAAAAATTGATTCTTTTGAATTTTTCGAAAAATTTATATACGTACTTACCCGTTAGCGACCACCTCTATTTTTTTACTAATTATACACCATACAATAAGCTATAACATATATTTTTTACAAAACCCTAACGTAGTCAAATTGGCAAAGATAATGTTACGTGCTGTCACCCCCCCTTCGTAAACACCCTGTATCGTGGGTTCGGAAATTATAACACCAGGGTAACACTAAAGAATAATGTGTTTACGTACGCACTAATTACAACAAATAAAGAAAAAGAGTATAAATTGGTTAGAAATTCGATATATTAATAAATATATAAATGAACAACAACTGCTTGGATTACACGTATTGAAAATTTTTTGGAGCAGCCTACGTATTTTTTTGAAATAACGAGATGTATTTTTCACAATACATATATTTTCTACAAAGCTCCATAGAAACGGTAATACATAAAAAAATTATGTGTTTAATAATAAGGATACATAATAAAAAAACATGGTATGCTAATGATATATGATAATATTAGTTGTCTTCATCACTGTCCTCATTTATTGTATCACTGATAATCTTCTGCGAACGGTTTTACTGATGGTTTCGGACTAACGTCGAGAAACCTTGCATATGATAAATTCATGTTTAAGTTAAAAAAAATAAATTAGTTTTCTGTTACTTAGAGATGGATTTATCATATGCAAGGTCGACGATATTCCGAAATCATCAATAAAACTGTCTAAATTATTCGCAGAAGATATCAGTGTTACAATAAATGAGGACAGTGATGAAGACGACTAATATTATCATATATCATTAGCATAACATGTTTTTGTTATTATGTATTCTTATTATTAAACACATAATTTTTTTATGTATTACCATTTCGATGGAGCTTTGTAGAAAATGTATGTATTGTGAAAAATTCATCTCGTTATTTCCAAAAATACGTAGGCTGCTCCAAAAAATTTTCAATACGTATAATCCAGCAGTTGTTGTTTGTAAGCACGTAACATTATCTTTGCCAATTTGACTACGTCACCCCTTCGATAGAGTTTTGTAAAAAATATATGTTATAGCTTATTGTATGGTGTATAATTAGTAAAAAAAATAGAGGTGGTCGCTAACGTGTAAGTACGTATAAACATTTTTCAAAAAATTCAAAAGCATCAATTTTTGTTTTCTTCATGAAAAGATTAAATGAAAATATCAATAATAAATTGTCTTGAGTATATTTACAATATATGTGAAATACAAACAAATTGGTTCACTTGATTAAGAAAAAAAAATTTTTCAGATTTTCGAAAAAAAAAAAATTCCCAGATATTACCAAGTTTTTGAGGTGAAAACTTTTTGTGGTAGTATCTTTCGCAAAGATACATCCCTGGAAGGAAACACACGCAAAAAGGTTGCAAAGGCACGGACACTTATCTTAACCTGCCATGGCCTTTCAAGCAAACGTAATCGCGGGCACAGATAGTTATGAATATGTTTTACTTCCCCATTTTCGATTTACAGTATTTAATAGATTTATACGCTTTACATTTTGTTTTTTTGCAAAAAAAATAAAAACCACGAAAATTTCTAATTTTACATATATTTACAATTAATTATTTTTTATTAGCTAGAAGAGTAGTTGTTTTGATTGTTTTTCCAATAATGAGTGTTTTAAAGTGTTTTCCTAAGTAGTATATTAGCGTGACCCGATTAAGGTACCAATATACAGAAAGTAGACAATTTCATATTAAATAAAAAAGTGTGAATAAATGATTTAAGTATTTTCAATATATTTTTTGCTTTAAAATGCTAAGAATCCTATCATGTAATTCAATACTTCGTCAATATTAGCTAGAAGAGTAGTTGTTTTGATTGATTCTCCAATAATGAGTGTTTTAAAGTATTTACCTAACTAGTATATTAGCCTGCCCAGATTAGGGCAACAATATACAGAAAGTAGGTATTTTCATAATAAATAAAAAAGTGTGTAAGTTGTGATTTGCATAATACCTAAATAATATTCTCTAATCATGATAAAAGCAAATAAATAAAAAATAATTAATTGTAAAAATAAATCAAGAATAGGCTTGTAAATAATGAATAAATGTTTCTATACTCTACTGATGAAAACTAAAGAGTTCGAAAAAACTTATACAACTTTTCTAGAGTTGAAATAGAATGTACGGTTCAATAATTGTTGTGAATGACTGAATTTCAATAAATAATTCAAGTATTTTCAATATATTTTTTTGCCTTAAAATGCCAGGAATCCTATCATGTAATTCAGTACTTCGTCAGTATCAGCTAGAAGAGTAGTTGTTTTGATTGGTTTTCCAATAATGAGGATTTTAAATGCATAATACCTAAATAATATTCTCTTACAAAAACTTACAAAAAAAAAGAATGAATCTTTTTTATGAAACTTTGTGAAATTATGTCTTGTGGACGTAAACTATTATGGAGAATTAAAATAAAAATATTTATTATTTTCTCTAAAAAACGAGATTCTCGAAAAAATTTTGGAGCCTCATAAAAAAACTGCCGTCCAATCACACTAAGACTTTTTTTTCTTAAATTGTGGATACAAATGATAATGACAATTCAAAATTAGCATATTTAATATATTTCCAGTAATTCACCGTCAGAGTGTTACAGACGTCTTAGATGCAGCCGAGAAGATTTCCGCATAGCTCGGAAATTTCATTAAGAACTTCCCGACGTTACAAGGGAGCATATTACTGTTAACACCGTAAGACACCGTTTAAGGGAACGGAGCTACCACTGTCATCTCCCGTAAAGATTAACGTCGGGAGTGCCGGAGGTTGAATTAGCTAGGGTAAACCAAAAATAAATTGGCAATTTCGGAGGGAATACGTTTTGTTTGTAGAATTAGTCTACGATCTTGGCGAGGGACCTTCGACATTTTATATAGGCGGTCCTGGATTCCTTAGGAAAATAGGTACTCGTCCACTTTCCTATATAAGTTTTGCAAAGTTGAATATGAAATTATAGATAAACAAGCTAAAAACGTACTCTTCGCCAATTTACTGAGCTTTTTATATATAATTGTTACACATTCTATAGGATACTCTTCGCAGTTTTCTTGTAAATAATGTTAGTTTTTGGACATCCTAAATTTTGTGATATTGTTGTGAAAAAAATTATATGAAAAAAAAATGTCCGACCTGTGTGGGATTCGAACACGGGACCTTCGGATTGCAACGCAAAGCTTTAGCCGCTGCGCCACCACCTATTGCTGAAAAATTGATTGTCTGTGATATATATCTTTCGACATTCATACACATTTCATTTTATGAAATATCTATTAGTAAAATTCATAAACAGAAAAATATATATTATGGGAATAATATCTCGCAAGATTTCCATTTTAGTACAAGCGACAAAAATTAAGAGAATATTTTTTTTTAAATTAAATAATTAATAACTTTTTTATTTACTGATCGATTTTCTTCAAAAATAATAGCATTCTTTCTCTAGCTAACACTAACTTACTTTCTAAATTTCAATACAATCGGATTTTTCTTTCTTAAGTTATCGTGCTTACAAGAAACGTGACGGACGGATGGACAGACGGACATTTTGAAAGTTGTTCGTTCACTAACACAATGAGATGAAAATTTTTTGTCTGCGAGCGATATTTGCGATTTTAGAAATGTGCCGATCAAATACAATATACTCTTCGTTTTTGCGAAGAGTATAATAATGATAAATTAAGATTGATCTTTGAAATGTTGAATAGTTTTAAAAGCCCTGATGAAGATCGCTACGTGCATACAAAATTCAAAATTCTGATATTAAGGCGCGTTTGCACGCATCCAGTAATTTAGTCGAGTAGAGAGACGGTCGAGTAATTTAGTAATTGCTTTCCATTGCTTTCCACTAAATTACTTGACTAAAACACGCTGTCCGCATTGGTCGAGTACTAAATTACTAAGCGACTCGACTAAATTACTGGATGCCTGCAAACGCGCCTTTAGTATTAGTACAGTATAAGCGAAGCAGTAAAAATGGTAAAATTCCCGGCCCGAAAACGAGGAAAGGAATTTCCTTAATTTTTCTTCCAATATGTTTTATAAAATACGTACATCAAAATCTATATTGCCGCATTACCTGCTTTTTATTTTTAAAGGTGGAAACCACCCCTAAAAACTGAAAAATTAATAAGTCTAATTTTACGAATAAATTACTTGTGTTTTTGAGGTCGATGTATATGACTGTGAGGTCAAAACTTTATGAGAAGTGTTGAAATCACCCTTAAATGTTGAAAAATTAATGTCTCCCAATTTCACGAATAAAATCACGAAAATCCTTATGTTTTTGAGGTCGCTGAATATGATTATGAGGTCAAAACATAGGAAAGAAGAAAATATTAATAAAATAAATAATAAAAATTAATAATTCTTCTAATGTTACAAATAAATGGACGAAAATCCATATACGTATGTTCTTAGGTCTCTGAATATGTTTATGAGGTCTAAATTTATTTTTAAAAAATGGTGGATTAAAAATGGCCACAAAAGAATATAGTAATATGTCTAATTTTATTAAAAATACGGATTGTTATAAATAAATCAAATTAATATAATTAAGTAAATTTATTAAATAACATTTTTAATCTGCACTCTAAACATGCTCAAGTGTAATGCAACCCGCGTTTTCTGCGTATTCTTCGAAAAATAGACGGCTATTGCTCGTTTCTCTGCCTACTATAGACATCTAAAATACGCGTACAAATTGAAAAGTTTCAACATTATTTCAAACTGTCATATCTCTGGAACAGTTTTTCGTAGGGGAAAAAAATAAAGACCCAAACTCTTCGTTTTTTGATAAGCTTCATTTCATTCTTATATCATGTGTTTATCAGTCTTATAGTTTTTGAAATATTTCAATTTTAAATACATAATTTTCTTGCGTATACGCCCAAGCGCCATCTTTAAACCTTTATATCTCTGGAACAGTTTGTCGTAGGAAAATAAAAATAGAACCAAACTATTCGGTTTTTTTTTATAAACTTCATTTTTGTATGCTTTAAATTTTTTATAAAAAAATATTTTCTGAGCAATTTCCAAAAACCAGATTTTTTCAAAAAATAATGAAAATTTTCATTACTGAAAATGGGTACAGAATGAAAATTAATTATTTCAAAAATTCTAAAAAATTTGGCCATGTTGGTAATAATATGCATTAACAATATCTAGAAGGATTTTTAAAAATTTTGAATTAATAAGAAAGAGCAATAAGACTAAGAAAAAAATGGGGCCAAAATTTTTAAAAGAGCAACTTTTTTGTTTGTAACTTTAGTTTTCATTATAAAAGGTCGCAATAAGAATAAAAATTTTTCTCCTAGATGTAGATTTTCAGTAATTTTAGATTCTAATTTTAATTCTATTTTTTCTGAACGTTTCGGCGCCATTTTGAAAATTCCATATTTTCCAAAACTAAACATCGGAAAAAAAAAGAAAAAAACATTCGAGTTGTTGTTTTCGTAAAAGCTTTAATTTTGTACCCTTGCATTTTTTTATTAAAGCTCACATTTTTTGAGTAATTTAAAAAAAAAAGTCTAGGAATACTGATTTTAGGGGGTGAAAACTGCAATTTTCAGTTCGCAATAATATCTCGAAAAATATGAATTTTAGCAAAAAAGTGTATAAGACCTTTCTTTTTTATAATTCGATTCTCCATCAGATTATGTATATTTTTTGTTTCTTTTTGCGACAACCTCTAAGAAGGGTTGGGAACCCCAAAAAGCAGGAAAAATGACAATATAGAATCTTATGTACATACTCTATGAAGCATGTTGAAGAAAAAAAATTGGAAATTCATTACATCGTTTTCGGGCTAGGATTTAAAAGCTTCACTTACTGTACAAAGAAAAAATTCATCAAAACCTAATTTAATCAGCTAACAAAATTATTCTTTTGTTTGGTATAACAATGAAGTGTATCATATTAAAGTGTGGGGATTTGTTTGCTTTATTCATCCATGTAAAAAAATTATAGGCATTCCATTTAAAAAAATTGAGAAAAATAATAATTAAATATCAAGAAATGTAAACAAATATTTTGGACACCCGGTATAATAATAATTTATTTCAAAAATGTTTTTCAGTAAATACATCTTTATCAGATAACATCCTACATTTTTAGAAAAAAACAATTAATATATCGCGGAGTTATGACAGTCAAAAAAATGATTGTAAATCGCCAAAAAAAAAACAGGAAAAAAATCATAACTTGGCAACGCCACATCCGGCAAAATATTTTAGGATGTAGTACAGGACCCTTGGAGGCTTAGCTGGTACCAAAAAAATACAAGGTGTTCGATTTAAAAAAATTATACTTTCTCGTGTAACTCGTTTTTGTGGCACCTTGTATAATTGAAAATAATTTTTTACGTTGTAGTAGAGATGAGACATTGAAAGTTTTGTAAAGAAAATTTTTTTTTATAAAGTTAGCCGTTTTTGCACAACCTAAGAAGTCTACGAATCCAAAATGAGTTTTTCACATTAAATTTTCAATAATATAAGCCAAAGGTATTTAACTGTTTTTTTAAATCTTATTTTAATTTTGTTAGAGAGAAAGGGGGGAGGGAGGGAGGGAGGGAGGGAGGGGGAGGGGGAGGGGGAGGGGGAGGGGGAGGGGGAGGGGGGGAGGGGGAGGGGGGAGGGGGAGGGGGGGAGGGGGGGAGGGGAGAGAGAGAGAGAGAGAGAGAGAGAGGATATCGTGTCACTACCGTATCTTATTATTCCATGCTTTAATTTATTATTCGACTTATTCTATTGAATATTTGTAATTGGCTTACGGAATCAATAAAAAATGTATCTATCTAACCACTGAATGCATGCTAAGAGCATCTAAAATTCCTTCTCCCAATGTCTCTGACAAATAACAGGATTCTGCCAGCAGAGATTGAATCAATTCTCCAATGAGCAGTTGTGAAATTTTGAAGTGCATAATATGTATCTAACAGTTTGAAAAGTTTTTTTGTTTCATCATTCGGAAAGAAGTCTTTCCAATTTTTAAAGAGGTTGAGCTAACTTCACAGCGTACGTTATATCTGGATCTCAGATGCACATACTGACTTTTTAGACTGTTGGAGGTCCCCTTCTTGGAGGTCATCTCTTTGAAATATCTGGTAACCTGTTGAAAACCTTCTAAAATATTACTTTCTGATATAGATACTGAAATACCTAAATATCATTTTAAGATGCATACCAAAAGTTACCAACAATAGTCCTTGAGCGTAATTTGTTATTAAACAAATTAGTTGCAAAATACCAATCTTTGTCAAATATATCTTAAAATATTTTTTAAGTACGGGAAATTTCACATCAAAAATATATATGAAGTTTTTTTGTACGATTAAAAATGTAGGCTCCAGATTTTTTTGTTTAACGCATGAAAATGGAACAAGGAGACACGTAATACGGCTCGCGAAGCGCGCGCGGCGGCCTCGGACGCACTACACTAAATTCGTTGTAACTTTTGAACTAATTAATGAAACTGACCTCACAAAAGCTTAAATGAAAGAAGAAACATGTAGCTATTGGATTATTATATTTTCAAATATAAAAATGAAGGTATGTAGGAATAGTACATATATGAAGTCGGAACATAAAGAGATTTGCGATGAAATATGTAGAAGCTCTACCATTTCTAAAAATTGAAAGATAAAAACTTGGGTCTTTCACATTTTACTCTTGAAGTAATGTATAAAAAGATCCGATGAGTGAAAAAAATTTCAAAAATTTATTTTTGAAGACCCACAAAATTTTGAGAAAATGATAAAATTTGATATATATTACTAACTTTAACCACCTATTTCTCTGGTTTAAATCGCGTTATCAGATCTCTACGTGTGATTTTTAAAGTTTGACTCTTCAAGGGGATTTACCTCAAAGATTAAATTAACCCTCTTTTTTTACGAAAATTAAAAAAAAAATGCTCTAAAATTCGTGAAATTATGGGTAAAACAAACGTTAATAACTTTTATAAAAAAAATATTTAGCCTACCTATGCAGCATACGTTTATAGTAGGACCTCAAAATAATTAAATCTGATGATGAAAAAATTTTGGAATATACAGGTTGATTCGTAAGGAATGGGTAATATTTTTCCTGCAGATTCTAGAGCGGAAAATATAATTTTTTTGCTCAATAACTGGGGGTCAAATATTAATACTTACTGAGATTCAGGGTGTTAAAGTTATAAAAATAACTCAGTAATGTTGTTATATTTCAGTTATTACTTCCACATCCAGTGGAAGTATAGTAACGACAAAACATTTTTTTAAAATTTTTATTGTTCAAATAGGCTTAGAATGTCACGAAACGTCGAGATTTTAAGTTTGAGCGAAAAAAAATTTTCTGTCTGTCGGTCTGTCTGTAACTTTTTTTGTGCGCACGTTTACTCTGGAACCGTTTGAGACATTGACTTGAAATTTGGTACACATATGTACTTTAACGAGATCTAGAACTAGATTATATTTTCATCTTGTTCCGTCGAAGGGTTGGGGGGGTAAATTGGGGTAAATTTGGGAGAAATAGGTAAATCAAGCAGGTAAGAGTCCATAAAATTGGTATTTAGTATATTCAAGAGAAGCTAAGGTCTCAAAAAAAATTTTGGCATTAGCAACCCCCCATTACCACCCCCACTCCATTATGAAAGGGGATGAAAAAAAAATGTGATTTAGTGTGTGTACAAAAACCAGACTCAAAACGTTTTTTACTTCATCCACCCCCACTACCACCCCCTATCACCACCCTCACCCCGCTACCGATGTGGGGTATCGTTTTATGGGTTTTTGGGGTAGAGGATTTCAAATATTATATTATTAAAGTTCCATAAACAATTATTTCCACATACAAAATTTTTTCGTTGTGAGTGACTTGGATCAAAAATGTGGATGTGGAAGTAGTGATTCCTTGGGCAGCGGTTTTTTTCACATATAAACAATAAAGTCGGTACAATTAGGTTCTTTGACGTGAGAAAATCAAGTAAGCTTTCATTTTTGGTGTATCGCATAGAGGGCGCTACGTAAGCTATCTTGGTTTAACAGAATCCGTTTTGTACTTCGTTCATTTATAATCTCATTGAAAATTTTACTTCCACATCCAGTGGAAGTATAGTAACGACAAAAAATTTTTTTTTAATTTTTATTGTTCGAATAGGCTTAGAATGTCATGAAACGTCGAGATTTTAAGTTTGAGCGAAAAAAAAAATTTCTGTCTGTCTGTCGGTCTGTCTGTCTAACTTTTTTTGTGCGCACGTTTACTCTGGAACCGTTTGAGACATTGACTTGAAATTTGGTACACATATGTACTTTAACGAGATCTAGAACTAGATTATATTTTCATCTTGTGCTGTCGAAGGGTGCGGGGTAAATTGGGGTAAATTTGGGGTAAATAGGTAAATCAAGCAGGTAAGAGCCCACAAAATTGGTATTTAGTATATACAAAAGAAGCTAAGGTCTCAAAAAAATTTTTTGCATTAGCCACCCCCATTACCACCACCACCCCATTATTAAAGGGGATGAAAAAAAATGTGATTTAGTGTGTGTACAAGAACCAGAAACCTCAAAATATTTTTTACTTCATCCACCTCCACTACCACCCCCTATTACCACCCTCATCACTACCGATGTGGGGTATCTTTTTATGGGTTTTTGGGGTAGAGGATTTCAAATATATTATTAAAGTTCCATAAACAATTATTTCCACATACAAAATTTTTTCGTTGTGAGTGACTTGGATAGAAAATCTGGATGTGGAAGTAGGAATTCCTTTGGCAGCGGTTTTTTATTTAACCATTTAACTTCTTCAGATATTTGGTATTAAAAGTTATTTTTGTTGAAATGAAGAATAGAATATTACATAATATGCATTTTAGGAGGGCTGCAAAAAAAGTTAAAAAGAAATTTGGGTACGCAGGATTTTCTAAAATGTAAATATCTCGATAAAGATGCATCTTCTGTTTAAAAATAATGATTAAAAAAATATTTGCAATGAGATTATGAATGAACGAAGTACAAAAAAGTTATGACGGATTCTGTTAAACCAAGATAGCTTACGTAGCGCCCTCTATGTGATACACCAAAAATAATAGCTTATTAGATTTTCTCACGTCAAAAAATCTAAGTGTACCGACTTTTATGTTTATGTGTAAAAAATAACTGAAATATAACAACATTACTGAATTATTTTTATAATTTTAACACCCTGTATCTCAGTAAGTATTAATATTTGACCCCCTATTATTAAGCAAAAAATTTATGTTCTCCGTATAGAATCTACAGGTAAAATATTACCCATTCCTTATGAATCACCCTGTATATAAACCTATACTTTTCACGAAATATTGAAAAAATCATATTTTTTCGGTAAGTCGACTCAATGTTGATTATTTCTACAATTTTTATCCTGTTTAAAATATCGAAAACATGTTAAATATATTCACGTGGTACAGGGCCATGAGTCAAATTATAATGCTTGACTAATAGAAAGAGATTGAAAGTAAAACATCTTCGCGACAGGCAGTACGCATCACCTGCCCCACACGCTGCGCTGTGTGTGTACCCGCAGAGCATTGTAAAAATAGTTTGGGCATTTTTTCACAAATCATCTTGTAATGCTATGTACAATATCACGTTTTCTCACCTCCTTTTTAAGTTTTTATGTGAATATTTAAATTGTGTTTTTAATTGAATAGCGTTTTGAATTATTTTATTGCTTGATTGAAGTCGATCATATTGGATCAGCCATTTTGAATTACCTTTCTTTGACATCATAATCCGTTTCAGCGACCTCGAAAACCCCCTTATACAATTTCCTCGCGGTTATATGTTTATAACTTTTTATTTTAAGCTATGTAAAATTGATATCAAAAGGTTTTAGGAAAATCGAAGCTTCCTGTAATTTTTACGAAACGCAAGCAAAAGCGCAAAATGTTTATATATCACTGTTATAAATTTCTCAGCCAGAAACAAAAATGAATATCGTATTATAAATATCGATTTGATTTACTATGACAAACAGCGAGATTTCAGTTGATGTATTAATTAATTTGATTTGGTAACCCTGGAAACAAGATCACAGTCGGAGTGCCTTTCAATAATGAATAAAGCTGTCAACAACAAAGCGAAATACAAACAGGAAAACACATAGTCCTCGTTCACTAATACGCTATTCTATTAGTCCCAATCAAGAACGTTTATTTATACTGAATGAAATAAATCAAATAAATGCTACGAGGAGCTTGTCAAAGTAAATCCAATATATTTAAAATAGTTCAACGAATTTCTTCTAGATTGGATTTGAGAGCCATTATAAACAAAGTCGTCAGAGCAGTTCATCACTGTGAAATTCATTTCGATTTATTGAACTTTCATTTTATTTCACTGTACGCTAGGCGCCACTGTAAATCTTCAAAAAATAAAAGCGTTTTACTTGAATAATTCGAAACATCCGTACATGAGATTTCCTCTTTGATCGGCTTCTATGAGAACTCGTAAATGCATGGCTTCTCCGACCAACAAAAGAGTATTGCTTTCACTTTGTAAGCATATCTTACACAGTTTGAATTTGCTTTGTGATTTATTTCATACCGTTTTGTATTATGTGAAATATTTCGCGTGTGCTCAGGCATATTTAAATTGAAAATATCTTTACAAACGCCAATAAAACCAGGCGTATTAATTGTTTCCATTGACAGAAGGTGATATCGATGATTCTAAGAATTAGTACTAGAAGTACTACTACTACCCCAAGCAGCATTCAAAGTGATGGGAACTGGCATCTGAGGCATCGGAACTTTAATATAGTAGGAATGACATAACTGTTACTAATTTTGCGACTTCAGGTTAATATTCACTTTGTGGTATGCATTTGTAGTGACAATTATGTAGATTCTACTGAATTTAGGCATTGTATAGTTATAACACTTTCAAGTAACTGCTGGAGAATCTGCAACGTCGCGGATACAACTCTGCACTACTTTGAAGCACCCTCAACTGCTAAGTGAAAATTGGTAGTAATGACAACTGCACAGCTTTACCAAAGGACCACTTCAAAGTTGTCTAACTTATTAGTGACATCTCGAGTAAAAATTAGGTTATTTCTACGAAGATAGAGGCTTTGAAGTTATTTTTACTGCTCCCCACTAATTGAAAATGACTTAAAAGTAACATCTACCTTGAAAATCTACTATGAAGTAATATTAACTTTTAAGACAATTTATATAATTATTGGCATTGAATAAAATGGCGGCATCTGAAATGCTCAGTGAAAGCGAAATAAAGTTTATCGGCACTCATCCACGTTTTATACGTAATGCTGTATTTTTTCCATTATACATCGTACATTGTACATTGTTTTCAGTAAAAAAACAAATATTTTATTTGCACAAATTTATTAACAATTTAATTAATATCAGATAATAAGAAGTACTTGGTAAAAATATAATAATTGTTATTTTTAACCCACATTCCTGTCCTTGTCCACATCACACACAGTGACACTTTAACAGTTATTATCGTCGCCAATTAAAAAAAAAAAATTAGTAAAAATAGTTACCAAGATCTTATACCTTGGTCCCATTTGCTACATCTAGGTAAATATAACTACACAGTGAAATTGTTGTAGTTCCCGTTACCACTTTTAAAGTAGCAACAACTATAACGTTGGTGGCATCTGCTACTTTATGGGAAATGTAACTTGTAGGGAAATAATTTTGGTTTTTGCAACCTCTAAGTTACTGCAATTAAAATCGCCATTTTTCTGTTGTTGAATGAAGACGCCATATTGATACAGATAAAAATATAATTCAATAAAAAATTTCTTTTTATTATGGTCATTTACAAATATGTTTTCTAAACAGATTATTACTTTATAATATATAAAATTAAAAAAAAAAACGTTTTCCATAAAAATTTTTGCAGTTTTGCTTGTAAACATAATTTTTGCAAAAAAAATTTTTTCCGAAAAAATCATTTTCTCGAGGGGGCGTCTTTTTTATCGAAGCATCATGATAACATTTTACAGAAAACAAGTGGTGGTTTTAATATCCACACCCAGGGTAAATGCAAAACATCACGATTTATAATATATGCTTAGGCATGTTGTATATAATCACCTTAACTTGGACCTTGGACATATCATGTGCTCAAACTCAGTAAGTCTTTAATTTCCTATTCGAATAACAGAGAGCCAAATATATAGTTTGCGCTCTCATTTCGGTCAGCTGAGCTGTTCCAAAAGTTAGTCATTTCTACTACTTGGTTACATCCCGTTTACGTAATAACCTAGTCCTCGACACGGTAACGGTAGAAGTACCGGAATAGTAATTTTCCACGTAATTATTATTCCCCATTTTGGTGAATACTTGGTAGAAGGATGGTTCCCATTACGTAACAGTCCTTAGTTGCGGAAACCTTTAAAGTTCCCCTAATCGCAACTATTACGTAGAAACTACTAAAATTGCTGCTTGGGACCACTAGTAATAGCACTACTCCTCGATTTTGTGAATATGTGCACTAGTTGCTCCTTACCTAGGACGAGAACCGTTTAGTTTCTGATTTTTCAGTAGTTCACAAAGTTACCGACAGGTGGTGCTGTTCCATTTTAAGAGAGGCTATTTCTACTTGCCGACGAAGTGAATCATTCATTATCATGGAGGAACCGTGATTGTTTGGAGAAGTATTAGCATTGTCTGTCGTCGTACAGACTGTTTTTGCTTTTTATAAAATATACCTTCTAAAATTTTAGCAATTTTGTCTTTTAGCAATTTTGGCGAATTGGTGGACCTCTGATAATGTAATATTTCGAATAAGTATTCGATTGTAAGGTTCCAAAGTTTCCGAGTACAAGCAATGCGGAGCCGCGTTTCGAATGCTGATCAGCTTAGAATGCAATAAAACTCGATAGAGTTTTAATTTCACACAATTACATCTAAGTAAGCATAAAAAGCATACACACATAGCAAATTATTATAGTTATATAATGGATAAATAATAGTTAATTAAATCAGTGAATTACCGTAATCACTGTGAAAATTGTTTACTTTTAATCGCTTTTAAATATAAATAAATCACGTACTTAATAGCATTTTTAAACGTTGTTACAGCGTTTATTATTATTTTTTATTGCGGCTATACTCATATTTACGTAAGCTGTACGTGTGTGTTTTATAGGATAATCGTACCATTGTAATTAGCTAAATTAATAAACTACATCGTAAAACGAGTTGAAACTCCGCTGAAGTACATATAATTATATTTACTCTAGCCAATATTTGCAACTAGGTATATTATATCAAATCGTAAACGAAGAGTGAAAGATTTTAACTGTATAGAATCTTTGCAAAAAACCGCTGCCCAAGCAATCACTACTTCCACATCCAGATTTTCTATTCAAGTCAATCACAACGAAAAAATTTTGTACGTGGAATAAGTGTTTATGGAACTTTAATAATATAATATTTGAAATCCTCTACCCCAAAAACCCATAAAACGATACCCCAAATCGGTAGTAGGGTGGGGGTGGTGATAGGGGGTAGTAGTGGGGGTGGATCAAGTAAAAAAATATTTTGAGGTTTCTGGTTCTTGTACACACACTAAATCACAATTCCATCCCCTTTAATAATGGTGGGGGGGTGGGGGTGGTAATGGGGGTGGCTATTGCCAAAATTTTTTTTTGAGACCTTAGCTTCTCTTACCTGCTTGATTTACCTATTTACCCCAAATTTACCCCAATTTACCCCCCAACCCTTTGACGGAACAAGATGAAAATATAATCTAGTTCTAGATCTCGTTAAATTACATATGTGTACCAAATTTCAAATCAATATCTCAAACGGTTCCAGAGTAAACGTGCGCACAAAAAAAAGTTACAGACCGACAGACAGACAGAAATTTTTTTTGCTCAAACTTAAAATCTCGACGTTTCATGACATTCTAAACCTATTTGAACAATAAAAATTTTTAAAATTTTTTTTGTCGTTACTAGACTTCCACTGGATGTGGAAGTAATTAGAGGAGATAAAGAGAGTGCAAAGGAGTTTTACTATAAGTATTTAAACCAAATTATTTAACAATTTTTCACAATTTTACATAAAAAAATTTCACAATATTAACTGTGTTACATAGATTTACAAATAAGTGATACATATTGTGCAGTGTGACCCATTTAAAATGGAAACACCTTTATAACTTTTCTATTTTTTGTCCGACTTGAACCAAATTTTACCAAAAAGTAGAACAAATTAGGATCTATGTATGGCCAAAAAACATTTGCCTATTACAAATGCCAAGCCCCCTGCGGTACCAAAATAAATGGAAAAAATAAAGAAATCATATTAGGCATTTTTTTATCGAAAATCTTTATTAATGAAAGATGTCTAGAATTGTCCAAAAACCTAAAGTCCAAAATTGCAGAAATATTAAAAAATATTGAAATTTTGTTTAAAACAATGTTCGAGTCCGAAAATATTATTTTAATTGGTTTCTTTTCTTTAGAAAATTGTGCTATAACAATTTTGTTTGAAATTAAACGCAAGCTGTCAGGTAGTTGTCAAATGATTTGTATTTTTTTTAATTTTGTCGAAATTTTGAACTTCAAAAACAAAATTTAATATTTTTTAATATTGTTGAAATGTTGGACTCTAGGTTTTTGGACAATTTTAAACAACTTTCATTAATAACGTTTTTCGATAAAAAATGCCTAATATGATTTCTTTATTTTCTCCATTTATTTTGGTACCGCAGGTGGCTTTGCATTTGTACGAGGCGAATGTTTTTTTGGTCACAAATAGATCATAATTTTTTCTATATTTTGGTAAAATTTGGTTCAAGTCGGACAAAAAATAAAACAGTTATAAAGGTGTTTCCATTATATTGAACTTATTGTTTTATAAATATACACCTAAGTTGAAGCCTGTGTGCGTACTGTGTATACAGCGAGGTTCATATGTATGGAATAAAGTCATTGTAAGCGTAATTATGAACTTTAGAGAAAAATCCTGAAACAAGTCGATTTTTAATTTGAAATTGTCATTGCAATTTTGTATTAAAAACCTTAAAAACAACAATGATCAGTCTCAACATTTCTTCAAAACCAATAATTCAGTAAAAAAATACCTCAGCTAAGTTCACAAGACATTAACAAAATTATACATTTTCAAAATTAATTTTGTCAGTAATTAATGCCCTAAATTTAAAAACTATACTGCTGAATACAGAATCAAAATCCATTTCGCACGACACTCTTACCGATTTAAAATTTTTGGGGGGCAGTCATAATTCAGAAGGGTGAACCCAGGGGGTTTTATTCTCATGCCCAAAAATTGCAATATCAAATTAAAAATCGACCTATTTCAGGATTTTTCCTAAAAGTTCGCAATAGTTACGCTTAATAGTTATTTACGAATTTGTTCCAAATTTTCTAGTCGCACTATATCAAGAGTTGCTAACTACAAATAAACAACACTGTGAGTTTTTATTCATGTAAATATATCACAGAGACTTTAAATGTTTTGATACGTCAAAATTAGCACAGTATTACCATTATTGACATTATTTAACATCTTTTCAATTTAAAAATGCTTCCAATTATATCACTTTTAAGCAATTATTGTTATTGTTTATTGTTTCCAGCCTAAATGATGCAATAAGAATGTTACTCACTTTAATTTTGTTGAATTTCATGGGAAATCACACAGAGCGGATACACGTTTTTTTTCTCTTAGTTTTAAATACCATAATCATAAAAAAGACGTCATACTCACTCAGCGATGATTATATTTCTATTTCAATAGGTTTGCATTTAAACAATCGCCAAGGATGGGAATTTACTATTAAAATTACACGCAAATAAAAATATAGAAAGAAGCTGGAAGCTTCTTTATTAAAATTTGTACAGAAAGAAAATATAATATATCACTGAAAATAAAGGACTAAAAGTATTAAAAAATATAACTGATAGTGATAGAGGCACGATTTCTTAACATGTAAGTACAACCCTCAAATAATTCGGCTGATTATGAACGTGCTGCGCATACGTTTGGTCATGCAAATATGGGGTGTCAGCCATTCCCAAGAGTCGTGATAGATGCTTTTTTGATTTTGTGACTCAAAATTTTTTTAAATTTTTGTATTTTTATCCAAAATAACCTAAGTGATAAAAAAAACTGTAAGGTATTTTGCTCATTTTTTTTTTAAATATGCTACTGAATGTTGTAACTTTCCGAAGGAAATCTAATATATAAATATCTCGTGTCATAGTGTTTGTTATCGAACTCCTCCGAAACGGCTTGACTGATTTTTATGAAATTTTTGCTGTATATTTGGTAGGTCTGAGAATAGGTCGTAGGCGATTTTTTATACCCCTAGGTGATAAAGGTGGACCTATCCAGAAATTTTCTTTTTATTTTTTGGACAAAAATTTATAATTTATATGGCAAAACAACGTTTGCTGGGTCAGCTAGTGTTTTTATAAAATCTAGTTAGCAATTGTAATAAAAGATGTTCATCAAAAATTATCTGAATTTTAAAGTGACCCCTTATATAAAAAAAAAGTACTATAGGAAATTGTCCCATAATAAGACTAGTTAGTGCAGTTTTCGCAAATTTTAATGAGGTATAATTTATAGATTTTTTTATTGTGGCTTCGGGTAAAAATACAAACGTTGAAATAACTTTTGAATAATCAACACAAATCAGAATTTTCTGTACTTTTCAATGGTTCGATTACAAATTTTGTAGTTAGTATAAAATAAACACATTGTTGTGCCAAAACGCCACTAAATGTAATCCGATCTCAACCAAAACCTTTTCAGATCTTCTGGAGCACTAAACTCTCATGCAAAGTTTCATCCAAATCCGTTTAGTAGTTTCGCGGCTATCGTGCTAACACACATACACAGACATTTTTCAAAAACCACTTTTTTGGGTTCCTATCTCAATTTTCGGACCAACTCTTGGACCAATTTTAGTAACCTCCCACAATTTTGTTATTAGGTTATTTTCCAGTAAAATACTGGTTAATTATATTATTTTGTAGATTTCAGACATTGTTTAGAAGAAAATACATGTGGCAGAGCATCCCAGTAAGAAACAGAGAAAGGTTAAAATAGACATCTACATCTAGCCCAAACCCTATATCTTTGATAAATCATTGATAAATATATTAAACAAGAGTAGCCCTGAGGTAGATCGAACAAGGTATATAATTAGTAAACCTGATTCTATTGTACGCAATACATATAGGTACTGTTTTCTGTCTGTTAACTATGCTTCAAAAATTCTTCGAAATCAGTTTTCTAATAAGAATATCATAATTAATACTGCTTTTGACATGGGGATACTTGCAAATACGTACTAAAATTTCAATCATTTTGACAAAGTTATAAGAGTGGTTGAAAGTTTATCTCATTTTTGTTGCACTTTTTTGTAAACTGGAGGTACTTTGGAGTACTTCTAGATATCAGAAAAAGAGTGGATAGGTGAAAAACCTAGCACAATCTTTAAATAAAAATGCTGGAATGCCATCCGATTCCATGGTGAGCTTCAGTATTATTCTTTTTTAATGACATTAAAATTTCTTCTTGCCGTTCTTGCTATTACCAAATTTGCTTTTTAAAATTTCTTGCTAATGTAACAGGTTGTTTATATTTAAAATTCAATAATCGTTGAGGGTAATATTGTTTGGGTTATGAACCAGAGTTGGGCGTCTTGGAAGTATAAACATGGACTGTGACTGACTCACGAAAGGATCACACTCAGCATTCGATTGTGGCCAGTTATACACATAAGTATTATGCACTTTATTAACAAAGTCTTTAACATAGTTTATTCAGCGCCCTATATTTATTTTGTTTGGGGGTAGTTCACCCCCTACGGTTACACTAACATGGAAAAATGAACTTTTAGGTACAAAATATGTAAATAACATCGGTTAAAATTTTTGCACACCTTTTAAACACTTCCTGTGTTTGTGATCAATATCGGAAATATAAAATTAATGTAAGGTCTAAAACAGTGTAGCCAAATGTACGTGTCAAAATGCCTGTTGTGAATTATGAATAATATATTAAACGAAGGTTTAACAGATTATTCATATACAATATATAATAACAGCCAAACAAAATGTATATTAATATTATAAATACGTGATCGTGAATGTTATCGATGTTACGTGATAATTCGAGTTAAAATGCGGGCACATGAACGTAATTTCGTGCGGACTTCTAGTTTGTCTTGTTAAATTTTTACAAAATGGTCATGATTTCATACTGCATTAGGTTAAGTTGTTAGTTTGTAGTTTTTTTTTGCTAGTTTACCCTCATCTAGCCTGTCATGAAAATTTTACTAATTTTCTCTAGCATCTATAAATAGTCCACTCAAATTAGGAAAAAAGCGGAGAAAAATTCTGAACAGCAGTTTCTCTGCATAGGAAGTAAGTATTCAACTTCTAGAACAAGGTTTTGCTTATGCGCAGAAAAAAAAATGATTTTTGAGATATATACATATATATGTATACGTTTCTACGTGTTTTTTTTTTCATTTAGACGTGTATATCTCGAAAAGTACGCGTTTTTAAGGCTAAACGAACATAGGTAAACGTGTTCAGAATACGACTTCCTACAAAAAAGTTTTTATACATTTTTCCGATTATCCCATTGGCTTTTCCGGAAAAGCGATTTGAAATATATATATATGTGTTTTTTTCGTGTATTTTTTATTTTGAATGCAAATATCTCGAAAAGTGCGCGATTCTAGGGCCAAATGAACATAAGTAAACTGGTTCAGAATGAGATTTCCTGCAAAAAAGCTCCTATACATTTTTCCGATTATCCCATTAGTTTTTCCGGAAAAGCTTCTTGAAGAATATATATATTTGCTTTTTGGTGTTTTTTTTTAATTTTGACGTATATGTCTCTCAAATACATATAACCTTTTTTGTAGGAAATCACATTCTGAACGAGTTTAGTAATGTTCATTTAGCCTTAAAAATACTTACGTACTTTCCGAGATATATATGTCCAAATGAAAAAAAAATTACGAAAAAGCAAGTATATATATATATATATATATATATATACATATATATATATATATTCTTCAAGAAGCTTTTCTGGAAAAACCAATGGGATAATCGAAAAATACGAGGTTTTTTGTAGAAAATCTCATTCTGAACAAGTTCATTTATGTTCCTTTTTTGTAAGAAATCGTATTCTGAACACGTCTACCTATGTTCATTTAGCCTTAGAAATGCGTACTTTTGAGATATGAAAGTCTAAATGAAAAAAAAACACGAAAAAACGTATATATCTCAAAAATCATGTCTTTTTTCTGCGCATAAGCAAAAAATTGTTCTAAAAGTTGAGTACTTCTATCTATGCAAAGAAACTGCTGTTCAAAATCTTTCTATAAAACGGCGTTTTCTTTCCTAATTTGAGTGGATTACTAGCATCTTAACTGACTTTGAATACAGTGTGTCCCACTTTTCATGGGGCCACCTTTATATCCCGCTCATCAGATATCTGAATATTTTGAAATTTTGGTGGTGAATATATACCTATAAAGCGAGTCTTTAGACGTAACCACATTTGATTTTATTCAGAGGCGTCCGATTCTAGAATGGAAACAGGGGGTCGATTTCAAAAAAAAAACCGCTGCCCAAGGAATCACTACTTCCACATCCAGATTCTCTATCCAAGTCACTCACAACGAAAAAATTTTTATGTGGAAATAATTGTTTATGGAACTTTAATAATATAATATTTGAAATCCTCTACCCCAAAAACCCATAAAACGATACCCCACATCGGTAGCGGGGTGGGGGTGGTGATAGTGGGTGGTAGTGGGGGTGGATGAAGTAAAAAACATTTTGGGGTTTCTGGTTCTTGTACACGCACTAAATCACAATTTTGTTTTCATCCCCTTTAATAATGGGGTGGGGGTAGTAATGGGGGTGGCTAATGCCAAAATTTTTTTTGAGACCTTAGCTTCTCTTGTATATACTAAATACCAATTTTATGGACTCTTACCTGCTTGATTTACCTATTTTCCCCAAATTTACCCCAATTTACCCCCAACCCTTCGTCGGAACAAGATGAAAATATAATCTAGTTCTAGATCTCGTTAAAGTACATATGTGTACCAAATTTCAAGTCAATATCTCAAACGGTTCCAGAGTAAACGTGCGCACAAAAAAAGTTACAGACAGACCGACAGACAGAAAATGTTTTTTCGCTCAAACTTAAAATCTCGACGTTTCGTGACATTCTAAGCCTATTTGAATAATAACAATTTTTAAAATTTTTTTTGTCGTTACTATACTTCCACTGGATGTGGAAGTAAAAGGTACTTATTAACGAATAATTTCTAATAAAGACCTAAGTAAGCAATGAAAACAAAAGTTATTCCAAGTGTCAATCTAATTATATACCTAATTCTTTGCGTTTCTATATAACCACTATCATTCCGAATACATTGCTCAATCCTTTTTCTTTTATGGCGTATAACTTTTCCAATCTACCTTTTCCATCCTAGAATCGGACGCCTTTGACTAAAATCAAATGTAGTTACGTCTAAAAATTCACTTTATCCGAATATTAGTGGTAAATATATACCTATATTTACCACTAATATTCGGATATCATATGAGCGAGATATGAGAGTGGCTCCATGAAAAGTGGGACACACTGTATATATACTAACTCAGATTACGACAATCATAAAATTAAAGTAGACAATGCCCCCCATATAGGGGGGCAATTGGGTACTGAGTTTAGGAGCCCGGGCTTCTGAGAGATGTTGATAAAAAAAATTTCACATTTCTCCCCCCGCTCATCAGATATTTAGCGCGGGGCCTGTTTTCGATGATCGATAGTCAATGAATTTTGCTAACGGTCACAAAAAACCGCATCAAGATTAACCATCTCGTTCCAATAATATAGTAGTCAAAATATGGCCCATATTTCAATTGTGCAGCAGTTTATATTCAATTTCTCAATTTATATTAGACCATAAATGGCACATGCAATTATGCAAGTCGGGTACCAAGTGCATCTCCAGTAATCCGCTGAAACATCAAGGTAATTTACTGCTAATGTTTGCATAAATTCTGTTGCAATTCACCTCAATTTACTAAATTAACCCTTAACCTCTCTGAACTATTCCTAATTCTTGTCCAGTCTTACTACAGCAGAAAACAATCCCTCATAGCTTATCTAGATGAGACATCTAGTCCCCTATGTCAAACTAAGGAAACACGAACAGAACATTAATTATTTATTACGCAATCAATAAGTTTATTGTGTACAAATTGTTGGGGATGAAAAAGCACACAATACAGTAGATATGAATGGATTTATTGAGGGAAAGGAGACATCACGAAATATATATTTTTATACTGGAGAGTTGTTGGACGGATATTTCGTTATAGGCCGGGAGTCCGTGACTATCCAGCGAACTTTGACAATATGTAAAATGGATTGTTCTTATATAAGTCAGCAATGAATGGGTCAGCTTGAAAATTGAGAAAAAAAATTATCCGGCGAATGCTGAAACTTATATGAGGGGAAGATTATGTTATATAATGAAAGCAGAACATAGTCAGCTGGGCGGGGGATGGTGGATTTAGCGTCAGCTGATCGATCAAACAGGTCCAAAGAAATTAAAATTATTCGGCGACTTTAAAATTCGGGTATAAGATAATATTTATACTGAGATTCACGAAAAACATAGTCAACTGCAAGTATGTGGGTGAAAAAGTCGTCAGCTGGTACAGTAAATGTGCTGAAAGTCCCTGAAATCGGATGTGGATTTATTCTCTGGACTTTCATAATATGTTAAAATCGTGACAGATTTGGATGATTTTTTTGCACATGAGAATCAACCATTCCCAACAGCTCTATCTTTAAATGGAGTCCAGAGATCATCAGATAAATCAATCCTTGTTAAGATTCTGGAAAATGTGCTTAATGACGTATCTCTTATTTTAGAAGAAACCGATGCTATGCCAAATATACTTCGGACAGAAGAAACATCAGAATTTCAGTATGATTGTGTCGTCTATGATGGACCTGCATTGGTACACCTTTTACTGCCTACGGGTGTTTTAAATGTTGTTGAATACTCTGCCAGTGTTTCAATCGCACATCAAACATAACGCTGATAAATTTAATTTAAAACGTGTTCATATCATTTGGGACATATACAAGAACAATAGTTTGAAACATCACACTAGAGAAATTCGTGAAGGAGGAACGCGACGACAGGTTGGTGGTAATGTACCACTTCCTAAAAACTGGTCCGATTTTCTTAGGAACACAGACAATAAAACTTCACTTTCTGTCCAATAAATGTGCATCATCCATTCTTTATCCTGTGGAAATACTATGCACAATTGACGATAGAATCATTTCAAACCGCAATTCCCAAAATTTACATCTATCGCTTTGCAGTCACGAAGAAGCAGATACACGTATTATATTACACGTACACTCAAAGAAATAGTATGGGTAAATTCAACAAAAAAAAATGGTGTACTAACAATATCGTTAATTTTGTTAAACTAAATTATATTGATGGTATTTTTAAACAAGAGGTGATTGTTATTTTAATTAATAAAAAGTTGTCGTACAACAAAACAAACATTAACTTAAAAAATAGATGAATAAGACTATTATTTTTTTCGTCTGACTATTATTTTGTTGAATTCTGTCAGATTAAACTAGATAATAGTATATTTTATTTTTAACTATTGTCGAATTGTAATTGTAAACCCAGTAGCAGTTTGCTCTACTATTATAGTTGACAGATAAACCAATATTATTGTAGAGTTAACCAGCAGTTCTGTTTACATAAACATAACATCGTTCTGCCATCCACTTTGATGAATTAAGAAGTCGCATCAGCGCTTTTGTTTGCAAATAGTATGAGTTAAATCAATCAAAAAAATAGTATATATATTGTTCATTTTGTTAAATTGAAGTATATTTAATAATATTTTTAAACAAAAGGTGATTGTCACACAACAAAATAAACATTAACTTACAAAAATAGGTGCATAAGACTATAATTCATTCATCTTGCTAATAATTTGTTGAATTTTGTCAAATGAAACTAGATAAATAGACTTTATTTTTAAGTATTATCGAATTGTAATTCTAACCCAGTATTAGTTCGCTGTATTATTGTACTTTGTAGACAAACCAATATTATTGTTGTCTTCTAGAAGTTCTAAAAGGGAATTACCATAAAATTTGCTTGCTTACCACGTAGTCTATTACAGAAATTATTCCTAGATGACGCCACATACAAATCACTGACAATAATCAATCATGCATTATCTTATACTCTTATGAATTTATAGAAAATTAATAACATGATTGCAATGTTCAAATTCTCTCAGGGATCATCGATATATTTGGATGGATCTTATAAACGATCTCTAATCTTTGGTTTGGGTGGTCTGATGTCTCAATACTGAGATTTTGGCTAACCAAAAAAAACTCCATCATACAATAAAGTGTAGATCAACCTAAAAATTAGTTGGTGAACAAAAAACAAAGTCGTTGTACTATTTAACTGTAGACCAAATTGAAAATGGTTAGTGAACATAAAAAAATGTCATTGTACTATATAATTTGTTACAAGAAGATTGGTGATGGGCAATACGACTCTTTTCAAAGATTCGTATCGTATGCAGAAAGATTCGTATCAGAAGTTTCGTATTCGTATTTCGTACTAAACGTATTTCAAGATGCTAGTATGCGCGAAAATCAAATTGCACATAATTGTACCATTGTACAATTGAATTGGTATATCGTATATTTGCCTATGCAACATTTTGGTCTTAAATCCTTAAAACTATTGAGAAATATGAGTCTAGGATAAACATAAGCGGTTTTTTTTTAATTTATTTATTTATTTATTTATTACATGGAAAGGGACACATACAGGCTAAATAGTCCAAACAGGTGTCCACTAGATCTAATTTAACAACTAAACTATAAACTAAAATTAGAGTATACAATACACCACAGAGTAATCACAGAGAGAAAAAAACATTTAGGTTAAAATAGTATTTTTTATAGCAGTTTTAAAACTTCTTAATGATAAAAAAAATACATCTATTTCAAAAAAATTTGAATTGTAAGTCCTAAACATTCTATTTAAAGGGGAATTTTGACTGGCATTTGTTCTATAATAAGATTCATGAAACATAATATTATTTCTTAGATTACGAGGGGGAACATGAAAGTTTACCATAGCTAATAAGTCAGGGGAATCAATTAAAGCATTGATCAATTTGTACAAAAATAATACGTCAGCAAGTGACCTTCTGTTTTCTAGTGATGCAATATGATGATTACGCCTTAACAGAGCACTGCTGCTCTGGAAGTCGTATTCTCCGGTCGCCTTAAAATTTAAATATCTCACGAATCTACTTTGCACAGATTCTAACCGAGATTTGTAAAGTAAATATTTTGGGTTCCAGATTGTTGAAGCAAAATTTAACTTACTGTGTACGAGTGAAAAATAAATTGTTTTTATTGCGATTAATGATTTAAATTTTTTGCATATTCTGATTATAAAACCCAGCATTCTATTACTCTTTGATATTACGTAATCTATATGCGGAGAGAAGGTCATTTTTGAATCGAAGATTATTCCAAGATCTTTTATTTGCTGTACTTCTTTTAGCGTTTTGTTGTTGAAATTGTAGTCATACTTAAATATGTTCAAATTGCGTGTAAAACAGATATGGTGACACTTTTCAAAATTTAAAAATAGTTTGTTCTTAATGCAATATTTATAAAAAGAGTCTAAATCTTCTTGGAATAAGGTGCAGGTAGCTATATTATTTATATGGGAATATATTTTTAGGTCGTCTGCGTATAACAAAAATTGGCAAAATTTAAAACAAGTATGGATATCGTTTATGTAGATCAGAAATAGCAACGGTCCGAGGTTCGAGCCCTGGGGTACTCCTGAGGTGACTACATATGGAGATGACTTATATCCCTTGACCGTTACTATTTGTGACCTGTTATATACATAAGATGTGAACCATCTGAGGAAATCCCTATGCACGCCAACTTCAGCCAATTTACTGATTAATATATTGTGATTTATTTTATCGAATGCTTTATTGAAGTCGGTGTACACGGAATCGACCTGGATTTGGTAATCCATAGCATTTAAAATATATTCAGAATATAATACCAAATTCGATTCAATTGATCTCTTAGGAAAAAACCATGTTGCTCTGTAATTATTGAGGTATTAACAGAGTTAAATAAATAATTATGACCAATGCATTCAAAAACTTTACTAAAAATATCTAGTTTACAACAACTAAGTTTTTGTCGGAATTTTTGTGAATAGGAACAACATTTGCAATTTTCCACAAGTTTGGAAACTCGCCTTCAGCAAGTGATTTATTAAATATCAAGGTGAGCGGTTCACAAAGACTCTGAGCGCATCTTTTTACAAAATAAGAAGGAATTCCATCTGGACCAGCCCCCTTGTTTTCATCCAAATGAACTAGAATATTTAGGACTTCTTCTTGGTTAGTTCTGACATAACTAACCTTATTATTCTCGCATATTTTGAAATCTACTATGTTGTAGTGTTAGCTACTGCTTTTTTCATCGGTTGTATGTGCAAGGATTGAAAACTGTATATGTTCACTTTGGTGCCAATAAGCACTTTAGAATAATATGTGTTAATGGGATAGCTGCACATTTGGGTCAACAAAAATGTGAAGCTTTGCTAGGTTTTCATGCATTCACGGGATGTGATACCGTCTCATTTTTCTCAAGCAAGGGGAAGTCGACTGCTTGGAAGACCTGGCAAATTTTCCCTGAGGTAACGAAAGCTTTTTCTTTTATGTCTAAGCCGCAAAGATTTATTTCTGACCATGTTTTCAATTTGTTGCAAAGATTTGTTGTCTCAATGTACTGTTCAACATCCGACTGATTTGAAGTTAACGACGCCCGAAAGGAATTTTTCACGTCGAAGGGAAGAAATGCTGCAAACCTTCCACCTTCTAAAACCGCTTTAGATCAACATACTCGAAGAGCCACATTAGTAGAGTAAAATCTGGAAGTAAAGTCGCTTAGTTTTCGAGAAAAAAAAAACCGGCGTAGAACCAAACCAGACATAGTGGGATTCTTTAGTAAGATAATCGTGTACACGAAATCGTTTTTTACGACATTTTTCGGTGGTCGAGAACTTTTTTATTTCGGAAAAACTCAAAAAAATAGATTTTTAATGAAATATGTTTTTTAACGTCTCCACCTCCATCTCTGAAAATATTTGTGCTATCAAGCTATTTTTTTTTTTTAGATTAAAGTAGACACAATAGCGCTTCAAACAACGTCCCACGTGAACACGATTTATTTTTTTTTAAGTTGGTAAAATAATAGGAAACTCAAACTTGTTATTTTCAGTAGCGTAATTTTAGGCAATCGAGAAAAAAGTTTATTTATGAAAATTTGTATATACATGCTGCGTACAAATTGAAGCCAATAGTTGAAAAAAGTTTTTAGGATAAAAATTTTTCATGTCCCGTTCATAGTATTGAGTCAGCGATTTTTTTTAACGGGCCAAAGTCATATTCTTGCGCGCTCGGCTGTAGCAAGCCTGCCGACTGCAACGATCTGACGATCCCGGTCGGGGTGTATATAGTAGTTTAACTTATATCAATAGGTACAAAACCAGTAGTGATCAAAAGCATCTAGGGGATCAATATTATTGTTCAATATTTCATATATTGTACAGTAGTATTGATCATATGTTGTTAATATTAAGAAATTGTATAATAAATATTAAATTGTCTCCTTTTAATAATAAAAAGACAGGTGGTAGTAGTACAGTACCTAGAGGTAAAAAATATGCAAAACTTCGAAGTAATGTCATATTGAATGGATTTCGTTCATTTTTGGCAGTATAATAGTAAATGTTTCACAGAAAAGTTTCTATATTGAGCGGGGGCTTGTTAATTAATTTATATTTTTTAAGTACAATCATATTTTAAGAAGAAAAGGTTCTATGCAATTTTTCACATAAATTAATAGTTTTTAAGTTATAACGACTTCAAAATTGCGATTTTAGCTTAAAAAAAGGTATTTCTAAACGGCTTTCGTCAAGTATCTCAAAAAGTATTACTTTATCGAAAAAATGTTATAGACCAATTACAGAAAGTACAAACTGGGAATTAATTATATTTTATCGTTTATTGATGTAGGATTAATAATTTCGGAGATATTTAAGTTTACATTTGGCATCCAAGTGTTCGTAAGATAACTATTTAGAGTGAGAGTTAAATATCTCAGAAACAGTGACACCTACGCCAAGGATACTAATAGATACAATAATAGGTTATTAATTAAGCTCTTAAATATTTTTTTATTTGTTTATGTAGCATAAAAAACAAAGAAGTTATAACCGAAGCAATGTCCGTCTACACATTATTTTAATAACAACGTCGCCATTTTGTTACTGTAATTAGCCAGTAATTAAAAAAAAAAAAAAATTTCAAACACGGTTTCTCATTAATATACAGCATGACGTGCTCAATTTTTTTGGTTGGTATACAGCACTTGCTTTAGAAAAAATACAGTTTAAACTATAAAGGTATTTTCGATAAAACGTATTTTTTTTCCTATTCCAAATATCTCAATAAATATTAGTTTTGTTCAAAAATGTGTAGACCAAAAATAAGCTCATAAACTAATAATGAATTTCGCTTGTTTATTTATTTACATAGATTTAATAGTTTCGGAGATATGAGGTTACAAATGGCACCCGAACGTTCATAAGACGAAAAATGCAGTTTAAATGTTAAATATCTCAGAAATTGTGACGCATGCTAAGAAAGGAAATTAAAGACAATTAATTGCGCTTTCAAATTATTTTTTACTCGTTTTGTTACTCTAATTAGCCAATAATTTAAAAAAATTATCTTAAATACAGTTTATCGTTAAAATGTAGCATTACCTAAATACTCAAATTTTTTTTTGCTCATTTAAAGCACTTGCTTTAGAAAAAAATGCATTTTAAACTTAAAGGTAATTTCGAAACCCTTGGATACCAAATTTAAACTTAAATATTTCCGAAATTATTAATCCTACATCAATAAACAAAAAATATAATTAATTTCTAGTTTGTAGGGTGCTTTCTGTAATTGGTCTATAACATTTTTTCGATAAAGTAATACTTTTTGGAGATACTTCACGAAAGCCGTTTGAAAATACCTTTTTTAAAAGCTTTTATTTTAAGCTAAAATAGCAATTTTGAAGTCGTTATAACTTAAAAACTATCAATTTATGTGAAAAATTGCATGGAACCTTTTCTTCTTAAAATTCGATTCTATTTCAGCTCCAATAAATATATATTTTTTAAGTGCCACCCCCTGAGAGGGGGTGGCACATTTTTCATGAATGATATCTAATTTTTTAGATGACAGTAAGCAACTCCACCCCAACCTAGAATGCCATATATTAATCTAAATTCAACTAACGCTACTTCTACGCGACTAACTGACCAACCCTGCATGCGAGGTGTATTAATTGCGTCCCAATGTCGCGTTTAGCGCTGATAAAAAAAATCGCTGTTGCCAAACGGTACACTTTAGGGAAAAACATATTGTTTCAAAAACTTGTGTGATTATTAGGCTTTATTTTCTTCGCTGCATGTATGCAAATATTTTCAAAAATAAAAAAGTTTATCGATTGGTGAAGATTTCAATACACAAAATATGTATTTTTAGTTTATTTGATTTTTAGAGAAATGAAAGTGCGAATTGTGCCCAAACCGTTTATATTGGTAAAAGCGCTACAGTGTGTGCTTTAATTTGACACAAAACAAATTTCGGTACCTTTAATAGTTTTAAAGATATGGCGGTGGAAACAAAAAAAAAACAATTTTCTTTAAAAATACATTTTTTTCACTTTTTATTGATTTAAAAAGTTCGAGACCACAAAAAAATGTCGTAAAATATGATTTCATATGCCCGGTGACATACTCAAAGGAACCTAATATGTTTGACCTGGTTCTACGCCAAAAAAAAAAAAAAAAAATGACACGATAGACTTACGAAATCGCTGCTCTACATGCCAAAGTGGCCATGTATGGGGACAATCATTGGAAACAAATCCTACTTTGCCAGATACTGAATCTTGAGGTTGGTGTAAAAAAGATGGTATTTATTCACCATACTGGTCAACTTTACCTGAGGCAACTGATACGGTGCGGCTGCAAAAAGAACTGTAAACAAAATATATGTGCTTGTAAGAAAGTAGGTTTACATTGCACGTTGTTGTGTACTTCTTGTAAGGGAAAGTGCGATTTAAATTGATATTTTGTTAAAAACATACATATAAATAAATGATTCTGTAAAAAACAGAACAAATTTTGAATTTTATTAAATAACGGCTTTATTTCAATTCTAATCGCCAAATGTCCGAAATACTTTTTTGTTGGCTGTTCAAAGCTCAACAACTTTGTATAAGGCTATTTTTTTATAAAGTCAATGGATTTACCAAAAAGTCATATTTATTTGATTATTAGAAATCAGCCGCCATTTTGGATCCAAATGGTACCTGAAGGTGGCGCTTCTTCGAAAATGATTCTTTAGGGCACTACTAATAAGTATACCAAGCGGCAATATTCTTTCACAAATAGCCGTTTTTTATTGGTTTGTTACTCTACTATAATTTGGTGAAATGATTTCGGCAAACATCATCGGCCATAAATTGAAAACCACACTGTCGTACAATGACCGTAACTGCATCTAAAAATGTTGAAACTGTTCGCACCACTATAGTTCGAAATCCGCAAAGTTCGATTCGTACAAACTCTCAGGCTTTGCATCACTTTATTCCGTGTATTCAACAAATTTTGAAAAAGGACTTACATTTTCACCCTTTTTAGATCCAGTTGGTGGTTCGACCACTAGTTTTTTTACTTCCTCTGTGAGAGAATTGGGCAAAAATCAAATTGTTTTAGATTTATATAAATATTAACTTCATTTAATACTATTAACATAGTTTCTGATTTTTATAATGACTTGGAATTTCTTCAACGATTTTTTAAATCTTTTTGACGACATAATTTCTCCACTGACTTAAAATAATTATATGTGGTGACAGTCAATAATTGTATGTCTGAAGCACGAGAACTTTGTTTATCATTATACTTTTTAATTAACAGTATTTAGAAGTACGAGATACGTGTAATTTCATTTTTTATACATTCTTTATTACTGCATGCAAACAGCTCGTTGAAACAATTAGCCGTGACAGTAAACAAATTAAATACGTCAACTCTCTCATTTATCATGGAACAAACGTCATCGGCTCGAATTGAAGTAAAATGCATTAATATCGATTGCAGCGTTTCAAGCAGGAGCTATTTTCTGTGCCGTGTGACTTTTCCAAAACAAAGTTGTCAACGGATAAAATTTGTTCATCTAGAAATAATCTAAGCAAATAAATTCTGAAACTTAAAAATCGTGTCTGAGTATCGTTAGCATGCAACTGATAAGGGCGGGCTGTTATGTTTTGATTTTATAATTATAATCGAGATTATGAACTGGACGAAAAATTAACCCATTTGATTACGTTAAAAACTTTTTGAATTAATGAGTTATTCAGTTGTGGAATTTTTTAAGTTTTGTAACGTTACAGCTGTAAATCAATTAAGTAAAATTTATAGATTAACTAAGCAGATACTATTCGCAGCGAAAACTAAAGTGTATATTGTTCCCTTTCGGCTGTAAAAACATAAGATCTGACTCTAAGGACCAAAAAATGGATGGTTTAAAGTAAAATATTCGCAGAAAATAACAAACGTTCGGTCTAATTTTGTGTGAACAGTTTCCTACTTAAAATATGAGTTCCTTCGCTGTATTTTTCAGAGGTCGCAGGTCTTCCTCTGATTACCAAAGGCAGATTGAAATGAGTAAGTGCCCAGGTACGCGATTAAATTTACAAAAGAATTTGTCAATTTATTTGTTAAAAGCTATTATACATGATATTTGATCAAATTGACAGTTTAGTGATTGTTGAGTTGATTTGACTTGTTTTTGTGTTTCTGTTCTGTAGTACTCTCTTTGCTATTTTGCAACTTTGTGAAGACACAACTTGTTTTCAAACTCTGAAACGACGGATATGAGTGTTATTTATTGCCAAACGCAATTTACTAGAGGAACTGCAGCGTGAAGGTACAGTAAGTGAATTGTATTTAAATTGTCGCCATTTTAACAGAAAAGTTTTTCAAACTTTATTCCAACAGTTAAACGAAAAGTTCTCGAGTGAGGCGAATGGTGAGTGAATGAGAACAATAAACTGCCTGAATTTTCGAGGAGGAAAAGGAGAATATTTTAGAACATGAGAACGAATAAAATAATATTCTGCAGTTGGTGTACGGCGCGCGGCAGTTATTTCCAGCTACTCCCAGTATTTGTTTATAATTTTAGAAAAATGATAGGATTTTGGAGCTCACAGAAAATCAGTAGCGGATTTGGGGATGGGGGGCTATAGGGGCTATAGCCCAGGGCGGCAAAATCCAGGGGCGGCAAATTTTGAAAAATAAGAAAGCCACGTAAAAACAAAAAAATTATTATTATTAGTATGTACTAAGTGTCAGAACATTTTAAATTTATTTGAGAGCGTGTTTTTTATTTTAATTAGACTAGAGTTCCTTATTATAGTCAACTGTACAGGGTGGTCGCGCGAACGTTAGAACCTCATTTGACTTAGTTATTTTTGGAGTCACGTAAAAAGTTCAAAAATAAAAGTTATGAGAAATCACATGTATTTTCCAAAAACCATTTCAGAAAAACAGCTAAAAGTCGAATTTCGGAGATACGAGCTTTATTTTGGTTTTTTAAATGGAATAGCCCATATATTTTTATACCATTTGAAAGAACACAGAAAAACATTTTCAATGATGTATGATACATAGTATTTTGTAAACATAAAATTAAACCGAAAAAAAGTTCAAACTACCCGAATTAACCTAAAAATAAATAATAACACACTGAGTGATAACAAACAAATAGCAAATAAGTTTGGCAAACATTTTGCAAACTCTGTCGCAGAACAAGTACACATGCTATTTTCCCAAAACATTACAAACTGTACTTTACAAGACAAAAATAAGTTTACAATGTTTTTTAAACCTTTCACAGACGAGGACATCCAAAAACTTATTGCACAATTAAAAAATAAACCCTCCGTAGGTCTCGACGAAGTACCCATTCGACTAATAAAAGAGTGTAATAAAGAACTAAGTATCCACCTAATAAATATTGTTAATAATTCGGTCACCAGTGGTAAATTTCCCAGCAAATTAAAAATAGCAAAAACTACCCCTATATTCAAAAAGGGTGATCCAGAATCGATCGAAAATTACAGAGCAATAGTAACACTAAGTCCTTTCTCAAAAATAATCGAGAAAGCAGTGTATACTCGCCTAACTGAATTTCTAAGTAAACACAAAATAATAACAAACTGTCAGCATGGTTTTAGAAGTGGACACTCGACGGAGACTGCCACCACTGAATTAATTCAGTATATATTAAGTGGTATATATAAAGGTGAGACTGTAGTTGGTGTCTTTTCCGACTTATCACGAGCTTTCGACACCTTGAATTCAGCATTTCTAGCAGAAAAAATAGATAATATGGGAATAAGAGGAAATGTAAAAGAATGGATTATATCTTATATAACGCAACGACAGCTTGTAGTGAAAATTGAGAATTCTTTTTCTGACCAATTTGATGTGGATCTTGGCACCCCCCCAAGGTAGTGTTTTAGGACCGCTATTGTTCCTTTTATATATTAATGATTTACCAAACTACATACACGAAGGAAGAGTTTTCATGTATGCAGATGATACTACTGTCTTAGTCTCGGGAAGAACAAGGCAAGAGATAATTAACAAACTCGATGCAGTATCTCAACAATTTGTAGATTGGTGTACCGCAAACCACCTAATAATTAATCCAAACAAGACAGTGTATCTAGAGTTTACAGGTATGTTCAAAAAATCATTAAATTTACATTTAAACGGTCCCACTGAACAAATAATATCAAACAATTCAACAAAATTCCTGGGTACTCTTTTAGATGGATCCCTAAACTGGAACGAGCAGATTGATCACGTCTGTGCAAAATTAAACAGTTACTTTTTCGCACTAAAAACTCTAAAAAATACTCTAACTGAAGACTCACTACTCAATTTTTACTACGGCTCTGTATATCCAGCGATGTCAAATAACATAATAGTCTGGGGGCAAGCAACTGAGCACTCACGTGTATTTATTATTCAAAAAAGAATAATACGTCTAATTTTTGGTCTGACACAAACTGAATCTTGTAGGGATACATTTATCACAAAGAAACTGTTAACTCTTACATGTATTTATTTATTAAAATTAGTAACATTCATTCACCAAAACATTGATTGCCACAAAAAACATGCAGATGTCCATACATACTCTACTAGAAATAAAAATAATATCTACATCGATAAATTTAAACATAGCTTTTACAAAAAATCTCCATACTTTGCCGGTTACACGTACTATAATATGCTATCTCCTGAATTAAAAAATATTAAATCATTGCCAATATTTAGAAAACAAGTAAAAAAATTACTATTGGAAAAATGCTTTTATAATTTAAAAGAATTTGAGGAATATTTCAGAAATGCATAATATTCGTGAACATGTACATATTATATGTACGTACGTCATAATTACAAACTTTTTTACACATATTGTAAATGTTCTTTTATATTTAACGTAAATGGTTTTTTATTGTAAAATTTTAATCCTTTTATATTTTATTTATTTATTTATTTAAACTTTTTTAATAACTAAAAATACATTTTTTCACTGTGTGTTAATTTTGACAAAATAATGTACCCATACTAATGTCTGTATAGTTCACTCCTGTTTCGCTTTTCACTGACAAAACTAATCCATTATTGTTATGGCTATAAAGTTGAATAAAGAATTTGAATTTGAATTTGAAATTTGAATATGGCGGACTCCCAAAGATGGCGGACCAGTTATTTTTTATTCACCCCCATGATATGGGTATCAAATGAAAGGGTTTGCTGAAAAGAATACGAAAATAAAATGACTTCACACTAAATTCAATATGGCGGACGCAACTGAATTTTAAAACAGTTATCCCCAACCGATTGAGCTGAAATTTTGCATACACGTTTAGTTTGGATGACAATGCATGGTTAGCTAAGTGACGTCATTCCAAATCCAATATGACGGACCAGTTATTTTTTATGCACCCCCATGATATGAATATCAAATGAGAGGGTTTGCTGAGAAGAATACGAAAATAAAATGACGTCACACTAAATTCAATATGGCGGACGCCCCAAGATGGCGGACAATTTTTTTTAGTTTTAACACTATAGTTTGATCGTATAATGTATTCGCTCATACATTGCATTCTAAGAAATGGTGAAGGATTCGGTTTAAACTATAGGTTTTATATCGGATAGGAACGACGCAATGAATATACACTTCTCCAAGAAATTAACGCACCACCAAAAAATAACCAAAAGTTTGAGGTTAGTTAATTTTCAACCCCCGACCCAAAAAGAGTTTGACGCGTATATTTGTAGGTTTGTCTGTCTATCTGTGGCTTCATTTCTCTTCAACGGGTGATCCGATTTTGATGCACTTTTTTTTATTTGAAAGAGTATTTTGTCGAGAAGGTTTTAGGCCATATTAGATTTTGATGATTGGTCGCCATCTTGAATTCGCCATGTTGAACTTCTCTAGAAATTGTCCGATTGAAGTAAAATTGAAAATGTGCGGACAATTATTGTAGCAGAATATGATTTCGGCCTCATTTTGATTCGGTTATATGAAACTGGTACGATTAGATACATTGATCGGGGATTTTTAAAAATGTTCAATTTTTTAACCCCCGACTCAAAAAGTTTGACTCGTATGTTTGTATGTTTGTTTGCCTGTCTGTCTGTGGCTTTATATCTCTTCAACGGGAGATCCGGTTTTGATGCAGTTTTTATTAAAATTAAATATAACACATAAATATATTTATAATAGAACCGGACCATGCGAGTAGTATAATGCAAAATTGGACTGCGTCGGCTTAAAGGTTAAAAAGTTCTGTGTGGGACTCGTGATATAATAATACGCTATGTTGTATGTATATGTTTAGTTTAAAAAGTATAAAATAAAATTAAATTACAAATTTAAAAAAACCACCGGCACAAAAATATCGACTAAATAACTAATATAAAAAAAATAAATTAACACAACTTTAAAAATTATGAAATAATTTTGATTCCATTTACGAACTCTTATGATTTATTTAAATCCAGCTTACATTTTCTTTATGTCCTCGAGATTTGCTTTCTTATACGCATGAATATGTCGGGGGCTGCTGTAAAGATGAACTACTAAATAGTTATATTCAAAACAGCATCTCCCGATATATTCATGCGTATAAGAAAACAAATCTCGAGGACATAAAGAAAATGTAAGCTGGATTTAAATAAATCATAAGAGTTCGTATATGGAATCAAAATTATTTCATAATTTTTAAAGTTGTGTTAATTTATTTTTTTTATATTAGTTATTTAGTCGATAATTTTGTGTCGGGTTTTTTTTTAAATTTGTAATTTAATTTTATCTTACATTAAGCCATAGTAGTCCGAAAAATATATATCAATTATTGAAATTCTCCATTTTATTTAAAATAAAGTGAAATTAGATACTAACAGGTATTTTGACAGAACTAACATATTGTTTATTTTAATTTACATACTTTTGTTTTCCATGGCCAATTTGATAAATTGTAAATTTATAGTAAATTAGACACATTTTTTTTAAGATAAATACCATGTATATAATTAAAAAGCTTTTTTATGGCCTTTCAAATGGTGTAAATATATATGGAGTGTTCCATTTAAAAAACCAAAGTAATGTTCTTCATATCTCCGAAATGCGACTTTCAATTGCTATTCTGAAATAATTTTTGGAAAATACATGTGATTTTCAATAACTTTTATTTCTGTACTTTTTTACGAAACTCCAAAAATAACGAAGTTAAATGAGGTTCTAACGTTCGCGCGACCACCCTGTATATAAAATTTTCTCAATATCTGTTATAGAACTTAAATTAGTAGGAGTTGTTTTGCTGATTGTTGATAAGCCTATCTGGCCTAGGCCTATTTGGCCTATGTCTAAATGAATAACATTTTAAATGCATACCAAAGTTTATTTCAAATTTTATTTTGTTCTCGTTCTTATATAATAAAATAAACAATATCTAATATATAAAAATCTCGTGTCACAGTGTTTGTTATCGAACTCCTTCGAAACGGCTTGACCGATTTTTATGAAATTTTTGGTGTATATTTGGTAGGTCTGAAAATAGGTCGTAGGCTATTTTTCATACCCCTAGGTGATAAGGGTGGCCCTATCCAGAAATTTTCTTTTTATTTTTTGGACAAAAATTTATAATTTATATGGCAAAACAACGTTTGCTGGGTCAGCTAGCTATATATAATAATGAGATACTCACACAATACAAAATTCTAAATGAAAGATTGTTTAAAATAAAATTCAAAGAACATCTATTTACTCAACAGTGATATTAAATCATAATACTTCTTTTTTTCATGTATTTTTAATTATATCTTTTCTTTCTTTTTCTACTTATGTATATGTCGTCCTTTAGTATTTATAAGTATTTAGTAAATTTGAAAATATTTTATACATTACTTTTGTAAAATGTTATTTTTTGGGGTTAAGTGGAAGAGCAGGGGGTACATTTGGTACCCATCTGAACTTCGTCCCGGTTTTAATACCAATAAAGTCGATTTATTATTACTATTATATCGATCTGGTTTTTAATTTATCTAAAACCACTGTTGCTAGTACTAATGATTTTGTGCTTTGTGCTATTGACAAACCTATGGGGAGAAAGCGTAAAAGGGAGTGAGCGAGGAGGGAATTGACCCTTTAAAGGGAGGTGAGGTGTAGAGGGAATATCATATTTTACTGCTGAGGCAAGGATCTGAGAGTGGCAAGGGGGTGGGAGGGCGGCAAGTTTCCGATAGCCAGTAGACGGCAGAAGTATAAATCCGCCACTGCTGAAAAATGTCAAGTTAACATATTAACAGACAGTATAGAGATACGTATGACATATGATTCGTTGGATAGCTAATTTAAGTTGTGATCGAATAATGACATAATTTACAGGGTGTTCCATTTAAAAAACGCAAGTTATATCTAGATCTCGAAAACTGAGGCATTCCTAATTTTCTTATCAGCAACGGATTCTACTCAAAAAAGTGCCTCAAGAATGTGTTACTCGATTTTCGATTCGATGGTAATTGAAAATGCCAATTTTTCAAAAACGCTCTGTAGCTCGGTATTCGAAAAAGATAGACGATCGCGGTTTGCACCATTGTTTGTTTCTCGAAAATCGAGCTCAGGGCACCTATATTGGTTTTTGTCTATCTGCCATAGTTTTAGAGAAAACCTCAAATCCCATCTAATTTGGTCCACCCTGTACATATTACCAATATAATAAACAATTAATTATTATTATTATTATCTAAACTCGGTTTCTATTCATTTCTCAGATCGACATAAAAAGCAAAATTAAGGAAAGGTTAAAAATCAAATACTGTTTATCAATATTGTTCACTGATATTTTACTTCATATACTCTATATTTACTTAATTAACTTCCTAAAAATAGAAATTCATTTCACATGAGAGAATTTTCCAGATCCACAATAAGGTTTAATAATCGACAATGTCAAGCTGGAACAGCCTTTATGTCTAAAGTTGATTCTCCTTTATATCGTGCTATTATTTCCGAAATAAATTGAAAGTCTATCTCGGTAAATCCCAATTTATAAAGACTCTCGACATTGATTACTTCACTTTAAAATCGGATGTTCTTAGATGCAACTACTTCATCCTGAGCTGAATAAAGCTGCTTTGATCTGACATTCAATGATGTAGTTGTGGAATTAGAAATTGGATAGAACTGTTTCGGTGTTTAATTTTTACGCGAGTGCCAGATGCTGCAGTTGCAGTATTATCTGTGACAAATCTGTCGTAAAAACACGGTTTATTTGATTTTATTACAAGCTTTTATTTAACTTGCCTTGTTAGTATGGGTCAAATCAGTGGCGGTTCGTGATATTGTCTGCAGAGGAGGCTTGATATTTTGAAAGACAATTAGAGACATTTCTACAAGTAAAAGATATTAATTTGGAAGATTGGAAGATATGCTGCTTCTTCCAAAGGGAGGCTCTGCCTACCTTGTCTCCCCTGACGAGCCGCCACTGGGTCAAATCTTGCAAATGAATTTTAAAATAGTTATCCCCAACCGATTGAGCTGAAATTTTGTATACACGTTTAGTTTGGATGACAATGCATGGTTAGCTAAGTGACGTCATTCTAAATAAAATATGGCGGACTCCCAAAGATGACGGACCAGTTATTTTTTAAAAGCTTGTTTTTAAAGTTTTTTTTTTAATTAAAATTTTTTTGTTTTATTATAAATACTGAACGTAAATATGAGCTAGCCATGCAGTGGTTTAATTTCAAAAGTATTAACTCGGAATATCCCTCATCTAATGAACATATTTGATTTAACAATAAAAGAAAGTAAAAAGGAGGTGCTAAAAATACACAGTCTCCACATATTTAATAGGAATATGTATAATTTGTTTAAATAGTTGATTGATTCGACGCTTACTTGATGAAAATTCAGGTTACAAACAACTGTTTGCAAAAAAGTTTAATAGCTTTCACATTTTATTACTTCCACATCCAGAGGAAGAATAGTAACGATAAAAAATTTTTAAAAATTTTTTATTGTTCAAATAGGATTAAAATGTCACGAAACGTCGAGATTTTAAGTTTGAGCGAAAAAAATGTTCTGTCTGTCTGTCGGTCTGTCTGTAACTTTTATTGTGAGCACGTTAACTCTGGAACGGTTTAAGATATTGACTTGAAATTTGGTATACATATGTACATTAACGAGATCTGGAACTAGATTATATTTTCATCTTGTTCTGTCGAAAGGTTGGGGGGTAAATTAGGGTGAATTTGGGGTAAATGGGCAAATCAAGCAGGTAAGAGTCCATAAAATTGGTATTTAGTATATACAAGAGAAGCTAAGGTCTCAAAAAAATTTTTGGCATCAGCCACCCCCATTACCACACCCACCTCATTATTAAAGATGATGAAAAAAATTGTGTATGTAAATTATATTATTAAGGTTCCATAAACAATTATTTCCACATACAAAGTTTTTTCGTTGTGAGTGACTTGGATAGAGAATCTGGATGTGGAAGTAGTGATTCCTTGGGCAGCGGTTTTTTTAACTTAAAACATAACAACTGTTTCATCACGTAGTGGTGTCTTCAGATGTTGAGTATAATAATTAAAAAATTACTTAATACAACTAATCCTCAATTTAGAAATAAAAAGCGTTGCCCAAGGAATCACTACTTCCACATCCAAGTCTCTTAGAACAAAATACTATATTTGCATTCCACTATGTGGAAATAATTATTTATGGAACTTTAATAGTATAATATTTGAAATCATGTACCCCAAAAACCCACAAAATTACATGCCACATCGGTAATGGGGGTGGGGTGGTGGTGGGGGGAATGAATTGAAAAAAATTCTTGATGACTTTGGTTCTTGTACACACACTAAATCACACTATTTTTTCACCACCTTTAATAATGGGGCGGGGCTGGTAACGGGGGTGGCTAATGCCAATTTTTGAGACCTTAGCTCCTCTTATATTTACTAAATACCAATTTCATGGAATCTTACTTGCTTGATTTACCTATTTACCCCCATTTACCTCAATTTACCCTTCAACTCTGCAACGGAATAAGATCAAAATATAATCTAGTTCCAGATCTCGTTAAAATACATACGTGTGCCATATTTTAAGTGAATATTTTAAACGGTTCCAGAGTAATCGTGAGCACCAAAAAGATACAAGACTAACAGACAGACCGACGCGACAGACTCTCAGACCTAAAATATTGACGTTTGGTGGCTAATGCCAAAAATTTTTTGGAGACCTTGGCTTCTCTTGCATATACTAAATACCAATTTTATGGACTCTTACCTGCTTGATTTACCTGTTTACACCCCATTTACCCCTTTTACCCCATTTGACTCCCCAACCCTTTGACTGAATAAGATGAAAATATAATCTAGTTCCAGATCCCGTTAAAGTACATTATGTGTACCAAATTTCAAGTCAATATCTTAAACGGTTCCAGAGTAAACGTGCGCACAAAAAAGTTAACAGATCGACAGACAGATCGGCAGACGCTTCATGACATTCTAAGCTTATTTGAACAATACAAATTTTCAACAATTTTTTTGTCGTTACTATACTTCCACTGGATGTGGAAGTAAAATAAAAGCAGTGAGCGGTTCATGTTTAATATTCATTTAACATTGTATCAGTATTCTTTAATTTATTAATTTCTAGTTATGTAACAGTGTCAATTTTAATCCTTTATTTTCTTTGTGCAAAATTCTGACATTGTCATTAAAACTGTAATTACTTCCACATCCAGTGGAAGTATAGTATCGACCAAAAAAAAATTGAACTTTTATTGTTCAAATGGGCTTAGAATGTCATGAAACGTCGAGATTTTAAATTTATGTTTGTCGGTCTGTCTGTCGGTCTGTCTGTAACTTTTTTCGTGCGCACGTTTACTCTGGAACCGTTTAAGATATTGACTTGAAATTTGGTACACATATGTACTTTAACGAGATCTGGAACTAGATTATATTTTCTTCTTGTTTCGTCGAAGGGTTGGGGGGTAAATTGGGGGTAAATTTTGGGTAAATAGGTAAATCAAGCAGGTAGGAGTCCATAAAATTGGTATTTAGTATATACAAGATAAGCTAAGGTGGCATTAGCCACCCCCATTACTACTACCCCCACCTCATTATTAAAGGGCATGAAAAAAAATTGTGATTTAGTGTGTGTACAAGAACCAGAAACCTCAAAATATTTTTTTACTTCATCCACCCCCACTACCACCCCCCTATCACTACCCCCACCTCAATACCGATGTGGGGTATCGTTTTATGGGTTTTTGGGGTAGAGGATTTCAAATATTATATTATTAAAGTTCCATAAACAATTATTTCCACATATAAAATTTTTTCGTTGTGAGCGACTTGGATAGAAAATCTGGATGTGGAAATAGTGATTCCTTGGGCAGCGATTTTTTTTTCTATTATGTAATTGACGTAAGTAGAATATTGGCTTTATTTATCGTAACTTCCTATGCACTTTCAATCTTTCTTTAAACATCCTTCTTGCATGACCAACATCTAATGTTTTATAATTAGAAAACACTGATAAAACCCAAATAAATCTAAAAGGTATTTAAATTGTAACTTGGGATGGTATCGCCTTGAGCCAATTCTGGTTTTGTAATCATAACTACCTAGCAGCGGGATCTGGTAATTATACTACCGGTTTACCGTGTTTCTCTCAATACGGGGACCTGCTGAACGCCTTGATTTGTATCTCCCTGTACACATTACTTTTATCACTATTATTTTTAGATAATAATTGACATAATTGTTATGTATGCCCTCAAATCAAAAGAAAGGATTTTGATGTTCTATTAGGTTTTACTTACAGATAATCATTTTGCTGAGGTGTCGATCCTTACCTGAAAAAAAGAAGATGGTCGTTAATAATCCAGATTTTTAATATAAAGTATTTTACAAGAAATAATTAATAGTACGAGAATGCAGGGCAGTTTTTAAATCTATAAGTATATTATTGGTATTACTTACACACAGGCCCCCCGGGTTTATTGGGTACAGACTTTAGGGGCCTGTGCTTGTGTGGGGCCCATCTGACCTAAAGTGAAAGTGAAACGTTTCGGATTTGTTTGTCCCCCTTCCCGCTCATCAATATTTTTTCCGATTTCTCCCTCCCTCTCGCTCATTAAAAAATATTTTTTCTTTATTTCCCTCCTCGCTCATCAATTTTCATTTTCGAGAAAAAAAAGAGGCAACGAAATTTTATTTTGATCTTGTTAAGTTGAAGGACTGGATGTAAATGGAGGTAAATAGGTAAAGTAAGCAAGAAAGAGTCCATAAAATTCGGATTTAGTGTATGTACGAGAAATCAAAGTCTCAATTTTTTTCTCATCAGCAACCTCCACTATTACCCCTATTGCCATCCCCCTTATTTTATTAAAGGGATAAACAATAAAATCGTGTTTTAGTGTGTGTACAAGAACCAAAGGCCCAAATTTTTTTTGACTTCAACCACCCCCACTACCGATGTGGCATATCGTTATCGGTTTCTTTCTAAGGTGACTGTTTCAAATATTATATTATTCATGGAGGTAGGGCGTACCTTTCTAACCCCCAGAAAATTGTTGCAAAATTCAAAATGACGGATCCAATATGGTTACCATACATAGATGTATAATATACGTAGAAAACAATAGAAAACAATACTTATATTAAAATGAAAACGCTGCCAAGATGGTAAGGGCCGTGAAAAAAACTGTAGAAACAAAGTTGTAGAGAATTAAATTTGACATAAAAAGTGAGTGGCGTCATGTATGTATCTTTTATTGTTTTGGAAATTCGCGTTTAAAGTCAATAAACCACACTTTGCACGCTTTATAAAATATAGACATGTGCTTTCAATAAATTCTTTGTACAGAATTTAATTATCTACAACTCTGTTTTTACATTTTTTTAATATCTTTTACCATTTTGGCAGCGTTCTCATTTTAATGCGTGAATTGTAAGAAGTGTAAAAATATTTATATATTTTTTGCAATATTTGCATGATTTTCAAGTTTAAGTCGGCCATTTTGAATCTATTATTTTCAGTTTTGCAATTATAATGTCAACATCGTAATCGGTGGTCTCAAATCTCCTTGTATGAATTTTTTCGTAATTTTATTATTGAAATTGTTTGGAGTTATAATAGTTGCAAAGTATTTCCTCATAAAAAATTGGTTTTTTGGATTTCAAGTTCAAAGTATTTCCGTAATAACGCACTTTTTTTAATCTAAATGCCCTGGACTATATCTACAAAATTTTATACAACTAGCAAACATACCCAGTCATCGAATGTACTGAAGAATTGAGGAAAAGAGAAACTCTCGAGATATTGAGACCAATTTAAACCTTATATTTGGGGGTGGTTTATGAAAATCTTGGCGTTATTTTTTATCTGTACTAAATCTTATGTGCTAGAAATGAGAAGAACCACCGTGATATTGGGAATAATTGAAACTCCATTTCATCCTATTGAGGGTGGGTTATGAAAATTGCTGATATTCTTTTCATAAATATCCCGTAGGCAACAACTGTTCCTAATTTTAACTATTTACGAATGCTGAAAATGGCGACATCCAATATGGCAAGCACATAAAGGGCAAAACCCACGTTAAAATGAAAACACTGCTAAAATGGTAAGAGATGTGAAAAAAACTATAGAAATAAAATTGTAGATAATTGAATTCCACATGAAAAGTGAGTACGTATGAAGGTTTTTGGACAATTCTAAATAGCTTTCATTAATAAAATTTGCCGACAAGAGAATGCCTAATATGATTCTTTCCGTTATTTCGATATCGCAGGTGTAGTACAGTCACTGAAGGTTTTCACCTCCGATTTCGTTGAACCTCCATCGATTTTCATGAAAATTTGTGAGTAGTTAGAGGATACCTCAAGAAACAAAAATGACATAGTGCCAACTTGCGCTTTTACCCTGGGGGTGGATGCCACCCCTTCTCGGGGGTGGAAATTATTTTATGAAAAATAACCCCAGGAATCGATAGAGGGACCAATTCTAAGCAAAATTTGTTATATAAAGTTATTAAAATAAATCAATACTTTTTGAGTTATTAAAGATCAAAGATTTTGATTTTTCGTGAAAAAAATGCATATTTTAAAGCGGTTTTTCATAAATAACTCAAAAACTATAAGTTTTTACAAAAAAGTTATCATTACCAAAATTGAAGCTAATAAAAAAACGAATAAATTCCTTCCTTAAAAAACCTTTTAGTATTAATTCAAAGTGAGCTATAGGTAATTGAATGTATATTTTTTTTCGGCGAGTCCTCAAATCTAAGTATTCACGCTTAAATAACGCGAAAACGATGCATTTTATAAAATATACTTACTAAAGACTTTTCAAAGTACTCAGAAATACCTATCAAATGAGTAGAAGAAGTTGATAGCATCAAAATTAAGCAAGTTATGATGCAAATAAGAGGACCCTTTCGAATTTTTTAGGAAAAAGTGAAAAATAAAACCTACTCCATTTCCACAAAAATTAAAATTTATAGTAATCCCTATAAGACTTTCTTTATTTTAGCATAAGTAATGACTTTAAAAATTTTGACCGGTTTAGAATGCATATTTTTGAAAAAAAATATGATTTAAAAAAATCAGAATTTTTCAAATTTTCGTAAATTTCATTTTCTTTTGATAATAACTCCAAAAATACTCGATATACGTAAAAAATAATAGAGAACGAAATTTGAGGTTTTTTTTTAACAAAGATTTTAGTTTTTTTTTATTTTTGTAGGATAAAAAATAACCGAGATAGAAACGTTTAAAGCCTAAATTTTACTGCGAGAACCATGTAACCGGGGCCCTTTAACCTTTTATCTTTTAAAAAATAAGGTTTTAAAAGATTAAATTTAATACGATCCTATAGCCCTTGAAATTATCTTTCAAATGGTTTTTAGATGAACCTGATATCATAAAAATTAACGGAGTTATTGTAAAAAAACCAATAACATTTTTTTGGAAAAATTTTTTGAGCAGAGATTTTGTATGCATATATAGGAAAAAAGATAGTAAGAAGTAGACGTGTCGATAGGTGCATGCTCACAAAATATACATGTGTGAGTGTGTGTATGTTTCCTTTGAAAATAGAAAAAGTGAAAGGAATTCTGAACATCTGCTCGAAAACATAGTGGGGCTTTCTAGTATGCTGTGTGTCTATTGAATATTTCAGTATATATAGTTTTTAAAGGTGGAAAATTTCGCAATAAATAAAGAATTACTTTAACACTCAGTAAATGAGATTTCAATTCAGTAATGTATTATTCAAACGAAACCAATTTTTTCAATGATTCTGCATTAAGGGGGTGGTTTTTAAGGGTTGAAATTTCACAGTGAACCAAAAATTATATCATAAACATTAAACAAACCGTTTGTGTAATGTTAATATGCGATTTCATATTTCAGAAATACAAAAAATGTTTTTTTTCATGATTTTCGATTTAAGGGGTGGTTGCTAAAAGGGTTGAAAAATTAATTAAAATCATAAATCATGCATATAAGTGTTGAAAAATATTTATTTTATCTAATTAAACGAGATTACTTACGCCAGAATGCTTAAATCTGCATTTTTTCACATTTTTAACAAAAGGGGTGGATTTCACCCCTAAAATGCAAAAAGCGCAAGTCGAGCATATGTCACTTTTGAAGTTGAGGGTAAAATATACTCAATCCCAAATTTTCATGCAAATCGATGGAGGTTCACCGAAATCGGAGGTAATAGTTGATTTTTACCTTCATTCGCTGTACTAGTGGCTTTGCATTTGTAGAAGGCCATAAGTAGACCCTATTGTGGTCTATATTCAAGTAAAATTCGGTTCAAGTCGGAAAAGAAAATAAAAAGTCGTACGGATGTTGCCCTCTTGCGACCCACTGTTGATGTAGTCGATTTCATTTTCACTGCCAGCTAGATCAGTTAAATTGTTTTACCTGCAGGGTGATGCTCACAAGGTGATGCTGGAAAGAATACACTTTTGGTATATCAAGCTCTAGACATTAAAATGTGTTGCAAAACGCATATCGGCTTCTTGAGCGATGACGTTGCCGTTTTCATCCAAGTATTGTTGAGAATGATTGATCGATATTGAGAATGTTTCTACGCAAAAATTATTTTCATTTGCTGATTAGCGAAGAATGTCGTCCAGTTATATCTACGACATCATCATATCAAGTAGATATAAAAAATATTAAGTGATTGACCAGGTACTCATTTGCCTAATAGCGACTTACATTAGATTACGTTTTATCTTATTGATATGTTGCAGATTATCTAAGATAAGAGTTTAAAAACAATTTTTTTACTCTCGTTTGAGAAATCTAAGGTAGTTGTCCGTTTTATTATACATTTCTGCCTTCACTTAACAATTTATTTAGTATCACGTTACGAGAGCTAAATAAAATCTTAGACAAAGGCTAATTTAGCTTCATTCGATTTAACAGCGCGATTTGATCTTATTGCATTGTAGTTAAAAGTAAAGGGTAATAATTGTAGTAAGAGCTAATGCTCCATTTTCTGGTCGAAATTCCATTTCGCTTTCCTACAGGGATAAGCTCAGTGGTGCCACGCTGAAGGCTTACACTCGCATACATGTTTTAATTCAAATTGGTTTGTTTTATGATACAGTAACAAACAGCGTGCATAAATTATTAATAGATCACTTAACAAAACTGAAAATTTGGCTAATAATTTGTAGTATTGCGCTTTTTGTGATAAACTAAGCATTTGGTAACGATAGGAAATAAAGATATATTAATTTAATTTTTTTGCAATATTGATATACAACTAAAAATTTACAAATACTTAATAAAATAGAAAATGTACTGCAATATAAATATACAAATAACAATTAGTAATGAATTGCACAGAGTAAGGGATACTTTGTGTTTGTTAGAATAATTATATTATAATTTTCCTGACACACAGTTAAAAATGTTGATCTTTTATAGAAAACAGATCAAATCAGCAAAAAGTTACTGTTACAAAACACTTATTATTCAAAATTATAACACTTCGAAAGTATATTAGGATATATTAAATAAAAACAGGCAAAGTAAAACGAATCTTTTTCAGTCGATTTACATTACATTACATTTTGTAAATATAGGTGAAAATATTATATCAAATATGCAAAAGCAAATAAGTTACTCAGAATTTCCAATACAAAACGGGAATTGCAGTTACCTTAAGTTTAAATTCGAAAATATCGAGCACAATACAGTAAGGAAGGTTATAAATACACACTCAAAGAAAATGATAGGTAAATTCAACCAAAAAGAGCATATGAAATCGCGCCTATCTAGTTTCATAGTTAAATCAATCAGAAAAGAATAGTCATACAACTTTATTTGTTTTCGTAAACAAATAGTAGTTTAATAATCATACCTTCTTGTAACAAATTAAATAGTACAATGACATTTTTTTATGTTCACTAACCATTTTCAATTTGGTCTACAATTAAATAGTACAACGACTATGTTTTTTGTTCTACACTTTGATCTACACTTTATTGTATGATGAAGTTTTTTTTGGTTAGCCAAAATCTCAGTATTGAGACATCAGACCACCCAAACCAAAGATTAGAGATCGTTTATAAGATCCATCCAAATACATCGATGATCCCTGAGAGAATTTGAACATTGCAATCATGTTATTAATTTTCTATAAATTCATAACAGTATAAGATAATGCATGGATTGATTATTGTCAGTGATTTGTATGTGGCGTCATCTGGGAATAATTTCTGTAATAGACTACGTGGTAAGCAAGTCAATTTTATGGTAATTCTTTTAGAACTTCTAGAAGACGACAATAATATTGGTTTGTCTACCAAGTACAATAATACAGCGAACTAATACTGGGTTAGAATTACAATTCGATAATAGTTAAAAATAAAATATACTATTATCTAGTTTAATTTGACAGAATTCAACAAAATTATAGTCAGACGAACAAAATAATAGTCTTATTCATCTATTTTTTAAGTTAATGTTTGTTTTGTTGTACGACAACTTTTTATTAATTAAAATAACAATCACCTCTTGTTTAAAAATACCATCAATATAGTTTGGTTTAACAAAATTAACGATATTGTTAGTTAACCATTTTTTTTTGTTGAATTTACCCATACTATTTCTTTGAGTGCATTAAAAAGTAAGAACTCTAGAGATCGCTATATAGTAATAATAAAAAATAAAGTAATAAAAAGCATAAAAAATATAATAATTAAGCATCTAGTTATTCTCTTTAACCAGTGCACAAGCCCTGACGTATTGAAGATTACAAAGGTTATACCAATCTCAAAAAATGGTGTATAGGTAGACCTCAATAATTTTCGACTAATATCAATAATTCCAATAATTTTCAAAATTTTTGAAGCAACATGAAAAAAAACAAATTATGCAATAATACATCTTGCAAATAAAATTTTTAACGATCAAGAAAGAAAAAAATATGTTGAGGTTGCCTTCTGTGATTTGCGACTGTGTCTCACACCATGTGCTACTCATCTTAATGTTGAATTAGTCAGTTGCCAGCCAACTGAATCCTACTTATCAAATCATAAGCTGTAGACGAGTGTAAATAATATGACTTCCGGTCTCCTTGGTGCGAAAATTGGGGTGCCACTGGGTTCGGTATTAGGATTCACTTTATTTTCAATTTATGTAAACAATCCTAAGCACGCCGTGACATCATATTATTGTAGATAACAACAAGTTGTTAAGATCTGATGCACTTCAGCAGCACATGAAAGATACACGTTCAAATGCGGCAAGATGGTTTTATAGCAATAAACTGTTGGTAAATCACAATAAAATGACAAATTTGATTTTTAACCCCCACCCCAAAAGTTTGTATGTCTGTCTGTCTGTGACTTCATATCTCTTCAACGGGTGATCCGATTTTGATGCACTTTTTTTTATTTGAAAGAGTATTTTGTCGAGAAAGTTTTTGCCATATTAGATTTTGATGTTTGGTCGCCATCTTGATTACAATCTTTTATTTAACTTGCCTTGTTCTTGTGGGTCAAATCTTGCAACTGAATTTTAAAATAGTTATCCCCAACCGATTGTGCTAAAATTTTGCATACACGTTTAGTTTGGATGACAATGCATGGTTAGCTAAGTGACGTCATTCCAAATCGAATATGGCCGACTCCCAAAGATGGCGGACCAGTTATTTTTTATGCACCCCCATGATATGGGTATCAAATGAAAGGGTTTGCTGAGAAGAATACAAAAATAAAATGACGTCACACTAAATTCAATATGGCGGACGCAACTGAATTTTAAAACAGTTATCCCCAACCGATTGAGCTGAAATTTTGCATACACGTTTAGCTTGGATGACAATGCATGGTTAGCTAAGTGACGTCATTCCAAATCCAATATGGCGGACCAGTTATTTTTTATGCACCCCCATGATATGGGTATCAAATGAACGGGTTTGCTGAGAAGAATACGAAAATAAAATGACGTCACACTAAATTCAATATGGCGGACGCTCCAAGATGGCGGACAAAATTTTTTAGTTTTAACAGTATAATTTGATCGTATAGTGTATTAGTTCATACGTTGTATTCTAAGAAATGGTGAAAGATTCGGTTTAAACTATAAGTTTTATATCGGATAGGAACGACGTAATGAATATACACTTTTCCAAGAAATTAACGCAGCACCAAAAAATAACCAAAAGTTTGACGCATGTGTTTGTATGTTTGTCTGTTTGTCTGTGGCTTCATATATCTTCAACGGGTGATCCGATTTTGATACACTTTTTTTTATTTGAAAGAGAAGGTTTTAGGCCATATTAGATTTTGATGATTGGTTGCCATCTTGAATTCGCCATGTTGGACTTCTCTAGAAATTATCCGATTGAAGTAAAATTGAAAATGTGCAGACAATTATGGTAGCCGAATATGATTTCGGCCTCATTTTGATTCGGTCATATGAAACTGGTACGATTAGATACATTGATCGGGGGCTTTTAAAAATTTTAAATTTTTTAACTCCCGACCCAAAAAGAGGTTTGACTCGTATGTTTGTATGTCTGTCTGTCTGTCTGTGGCTTTATATCTCTTCAACGGGAGATCCGATTTTGATGCAGTTTTCATTAAAATTAAATATAACACATAAATATATTTATTATAGAACCGGTCTTGTAGACCGTGTGCGACTAATAGAATACAAAATTGGACCGCGTCGGCTTAATGGCTAAAAAGTTTTGTGTGGGACTCGTGATATAATAATAGGGTACGCTATGTTGTATGTATATGTTTAGTTTAAAAAGTATGAAATAAAATTAAATTACAAATTTTAAAAAATCCCCGACACAAAAATATCTACTAAATAACTAATATAAAAAAATAAATTAACACAACTTTAAAAATTATGAAATAATTTTGATTCCATATACGAACTCTTATGATTTATTTAAATCCAGCTTACATTTTCTTTACGTCCTCGAGATTTGCTTTCTTATACGCATGAATATGTCGGGGGCTACTGTAAAGACGAACTACTAATAGTTATATTCAAAACAGCAGCTCCCGATATATTCATGCGTATAAGAAAGCAAATCTCGAGGACATAAAGAAAATGTAAGCTGGATTTAAGTAAATCATAAGAGTTTGTATATGGAATCAAAATTATTTCATAATTTTTAAAGTTGTGTTAATTTATTTGTTTTATTATTAGTTATTTAGTCGATATTTTTGTGTCGGGGGTTTTTTAAATTTGTAATTTAATTTTATTACTTATAGACCTCTAGAGAATTTTGAAAATTCAGAAGAAAATACGTTTCTTGGTCTTTATCTCTACTCAAAGTTAAATTGGAGTCACCATGTGAATTTCCTTGCAAATAAACTGAGTAAAAATAATATTATCAGAAATTTGAGCAATATATTGTACCAATGATTATTCCATTGCCTGTCATTCTTTAATTACATCTCATATAGCACATGGGCTGTTAAATTAGGGTCATGCATTTCAAGCTACCAGAAAACTAGAATAAAAAATATTTTTCGCTAATCAACTGGTATCAATAATTGCCTAAGTACTCATCAACTGAATAACTGAGTAACAGTGATTTTGAAAAGACGAATAACGTTTATTTTTTTAATATGGATGGGTAACTTATTGAATAATTTTTTAGGCATTAAATTAGGAACTTTTGCAACGATAGATATGGTGTGAGCTGGTATGTTCAAATTATAATTATATCGCAGATTATGACTAGTGTCATTTCTGCTATTGAAATGATTAAAATTTTTCTTTGTATGGGTTACACAGCTCAAGATGTATCGAGATGGAGCGGTTAAAATTCCTAATTCTCTGAACAGGAGTCTGCACGAGTGATGAGGAGGTTTGAAGGATATTGTACGTACAATTTTTTTAATAAATACTTCGTGAAATCGAGAACAGTTACCCCAGCAGATGATACAATAATTTAAACAGGACTAGACGTGAGCAAAATAGTACATTTTTAAAATATGTACGTTAACAAAACAGCGTGGTTGCCAAATGACGAAGCAGTGCCACGTATTATTCACAAAGTCTACGTGAGTTCCCCAATTTAGAAGAGAATCCAGATAAACTCCAAAGAATTTAACGCTATTATTTTGTTCTACAGTGCGGTTATCAGCGATATGAAGGCATCTTCTACGCGAAGCGTGATATTGTCAATAAATGGAATAAATAGTAAGAGCCCCAGAATACTTCCTTGAGGATCACCTGTGGACAATGTAAGGGACGATTTTTCCGGCATTCTTAAAACGACGGATTGTGTTGTGAGATGATGTTAACTGAAAGTTCATCAATTTAAATATATTAACATTTCTTGAGACGCATTAAAAATTAGATTTATAATTACTATTCAAGCATGAAAAAATTGATTTTCCAAAATTTGGTCCTACTAAAAAAAGTTGTCATTTCGGGTGGGAAAAATTATACTCAACAGGATGGTGAAGGTGCCATTTAGTGCTACCTTAATTTTAAAAAACTGCTTAATCGCTGGTCAATTCTCCTCCACTATCACTCCATTCCACTCCACTATTACCAGTAAATTCTGCCTTACCGGCGCGGCGAGCAGTTTCTCCGTACGGCACTGGACACACCTGCTTGTACAACCTATAATTAATTATATTAGCAGCGTTATATAGCAGAACATTCCACGATACTTTGCTCATCACTATATATTATTTTTTTAACTGGCAGAGATAAGAACACGCCAAATAAAAAGTGCAATCATTATCATTGTCTTGGCCTCCGCGGACTTGCATATGCATATAATTATGCAGCAGGGGAATAGACGGCACTGACCAGCCATTTCTGCAAATGTAGAATAACGGACAAAAAAATTATTTCCACTGAAAATTACATGCGTTGGAAAAATCCCGAGGCGGAATTTTAAAGCATTTACATATAAGTACTGGGTGTTAACAAAAATATGTATTATATTTTACTGCAATGTTGGCTCTGTGTAATATTGTAACGTACAGAGGTAATTATAATGACTGCAGTTAGCTGGTAAGTATTGTCGATATCCAATGAGTCTCGACAATTTTACTCATGATGAGAAGTATCAACGACAGAAGCAAAAAAATGTATTATTAAATTTAAGTATAGATGGAAAATTGCCATTGTTTATAGTTCTACATACCATGTGCATATTTAAAATACAAGGTTCTTTCTTCTTGTAATTAGTAAGGGGTTTCCACTTATTTTATTTCCACATCCAGTGGAAGTATAGTAACGACAAAAATATTTTTGAAAATTTTTATTGTTCAAATAGGCTTAGAATTTAGAACGTCATGAAACGTCGAGATTTTAAGTTTGAGCGAAAAACGGCTGCCCAAGGAATCACTACTTCCACATCCAGATTCTCTATCCAAGTCACCACAACGAAAAAACTTTGTATGTGAAAATAATTGTTTATGGAACTTTAATAATATAATATTTGAAATCCTCTACCCCAAAAACCCATAAAACGATACCCCACATCGGTAGTGGGGTGGGGGTGGTGATAGGGGGGTGGTAGTGGGGGGTGGATGAAGTAAAAAAATATTTTGAGGATTCTGGTTCCTGTACATACACTAAATCACAATTTTTTTTCATCCCCTTTAATAAGGAGGTGGGGGTGGTAATGGAGGGTGGCTAATGCCAAAAATATTTTTGAGACCTTAGCTTCTCTTGTATATACTAAATACCAATTTCATGGACTCTTACCTGCTTTATTTACCCATTTACCCCAAATTTACCTCAATTTACCCCCCAACCCTTCGACGGAACAAGATGAAAATATAATCGAGTTCTAGATCTCGTTAAAGTACATATGTGTACCAAATTTCAAATCAATATCTTAAACGGTTCCAGAGTAAACGTGCGCACAAAAAAAGTTACAGACAGACAGACAGACAGACAGACAGACAGACAGACCGACAGACAGACCGACAGACAGAAATTTTTTTTCGCTCAAACTTAAAATCTCGACGTTTCATGACATTTTAAGCCTATTTGGACAATAAAAATTTTTAAAATTTTTTTTGTCGTTACTATACTTCCACTGGACGTGGAAGTAAAAATGTCTGACTGTAGGTCTATCTGTCCGTCTGTAACTTTTTTTGTGCGCACGATTACTCCGGAACCGTTTAAGATATTTACTTGAAATTTGGTGCACGTATGTACTTTATCGGGATCTGGAACTAGATTATATTTCCATCTTATTCGTTCGAAGGGTTGGGGGGTAAATGGGAGGTAAGTAAGTAAATCAAGCAGGTAACTGACCATAAAATTGGCATTTATTATATACAAGAGAAGCTAAGGTCTCAAAAAAAAATTTGGCATTAACCACCCCCATCTCATTATTAAAGGGGACGAAAGTGATTTAGGGTAGTGTAGTGTAAGTACAAGAGCCAAAAACCTCAAAATATTTTTTTACTTCATCCACTCCGTCTACCACCCCCTATCACCACCACCACCCCACTACCAATGTGGGATATCATTTTATGGGTTTCTAAGGTAGACGATTTCAAATATTATATTATTAGTTCCATAAACAATTTTTTCCACATACAAAATTTTTTCGTTGTGAGAGACTTGGATAGAAAATTTGGATGTAGAAGTAGTGATTCTTTGGGCAGCTTTTTTTACTTTCAATCTAGTTGCTCAAATAGACTTAGAATGTCATGAAACGCCGAGATTTTAAGTTTGAGCAAAAAAAAATTCTGTCTGTCGGTTTGTCTGTAACTTTTTTTGTGCGCACGTTTACTCTGGAACCATTTAAGAGATTTACTTGAAATTTGGTACACGTATGTATTTTAATGAGATCTGGAATTAGATTATATTTTGATCTTATTTCGTTGAAGGGTTGTTGGATAAATTGGGGGGAAATCAAGCAATAAGAGTCCGTAAAATTGGTATTTAGTATATATAAAAGAAATTAAGGTTTCAAAAAATTTTTTAACTTAGCCACCCCCATTACTACCCCCCACCCCATTAATAAAGGGGGGTGACGAAAGTAAAATTGTATATTAGCGTGTATATAAGAACCTAAGGCCTCAAAAAATTTTTTTCAACCACCCCCACTACCACTTCTCTTGAATATATGAGCCAATCGACCAATTCTGACCTCGGATTCGGATTCAGCTCGTGAAAATACATGGGAATATACTAGTGTAGTGCCCAGGCCGATTTTTTTTGTGGCTGTGTTATTTACATATACAAATTTTTTGTCGTTGTGAGAGACTTCAATCTTGATGTGCAAGTAGAGATTCCTTGGGCAGCGGTTTTTTTAATTATGATTTACATTTGTAAACGCAACACAAAGAATATTTTAGTACTTCTAGCGACATCTACTTTAAACTCGCTTTAAAAGATCGAAACTGTCTGTATGTTTGTCGTGTGTTTGTCTGTTGGCGTCTTATTTAAAAACTTACTTGACAGACAAAAGAATGTTTGTCAGGTAGGTAATGCTATTGCTAAGGAAGGAAAAACTGATTCACTTTTAACGAAAGATATATAAGTTGGATATCTTAAAAAAATATGAATGAAAAATGCGATGAAATTGGATTCGAATGTATATTTTAAAGAATTTTATTCTGTACTGTTTTGCTCTATCTCACTTGGTTTTAAAGATATCGACGAAAAAGAATAAAAGTCCCCTTGCTTTCTTGCCATTGTTATTAATAACTTTTTGGCCTGGAAGAAAAGGGGATACATACATATATACCGCCCAATAAGTATCGTACTCTAAAACAATTACATTTTTTATGTCGGCAATCTGTGAAGACTAATCATCAGACACAAATATTTGATATGCTTGCACTATTTGCAGTCCATGGAGAGTCTCTTCCTTCATAATAAACAGGCTCAATATAGCCACTCTGTACATTTCAATAATAAAAGATTCCCGAGAATCCCAACGAAATAATACATTCATAGTGTGACGTCGCCAATTAACCTCTGCAGATCTAAAATATTAAGTGTGACCTAACGCGTGAATCTTGGGTTGTTGATTCATGACAGAAGTAAGGTCGTTTCGTTAACGGCTGCATAAAAAGGACATTATGTTTACCTGATAATGGACTGTTAACGACTATAAATAAATAAGCTCGCATCATCATCAGGTAATTTTTTGTCGATTTCTTGAAACGTTCAATGAGGAAGATGATGCTTTCGTTAAAAAAAGCGAGGTGAAATTCCATAATTTTATGGTCGAAAATATTATCATTCATCACGTAAAATTGTGCCTGAAAGCGTCTGGCACAATTTAGTCCGTAATAATTACAGGCGTATGAGTAATGCATTGAGCTAAATTATAGGGTCTGGATACTTATATTTTTTATATTATTTGGATCCGGATATTGAGGGCATAGCGAGGAGCATGGGTGGACCCGGATAGTTTTCTTGGTTCGACGGTATGCACCTGTCGAGGAATACAAACAAAAAAGAGCCTCAGGTTTAAACACCCCCCCACGTCGCGTGGTCAGTTATTTAATGTATAAGTTTTCATTTCAAAACTAGCCGCATTAAAATAACTGGATCTAAAGTTTCAGGAGGGGGGGCTTTAGAAACCACTGTTGATTGAATTCTACGTTCCATCCCTTCACCCTAAGCCACCTCAACTTTAGTATTTCAAATGACACCCTTATCTTTTAAGGGTGCTGGTGCCGTGCTTAAGAAAATGATTTCGTAGTTCGAGAATTTCTTTTACGTCCCTGAACCGATTCAAAAAATTTTTTGATAGGCCTTTGGAGACAAAATTATAGAATGGTACCAGGCTATTGAAAAGTCAAAACAATTTTTTTTTTATTTTCGCACAAGTAAAAATTTTTTTCTTTTTTTAGTTCCATTCTATAAAGCTGTCTCTAAAAGAATATCAAAAAATTTTTTCAATCGGTTCAGGGATGCAGGAGAAATTCTCGAATTACGTTCACGAAACCGCCCACCTTAACACATTATTTTAAACGGTATGGAAAGTCTTATACTTCTATGGAGAGATCGTAGAAATTGTGTTAAATATTTGACAATTAATAACAAAACTTTACATTTCCTATCAAAATGTTTGAATCTTTTTTTTTTTTTTTTTTTTTTTTTTGATTCATGACTGAAATGTCTTAAGAGTGGCTTTATGTCCTCTTTAAGAGCCCATAACGAGGGCTAACCGACTTCCAAGAATGCAATGATAAGTCCTTTTAAATATAAAAGTGTGAGATAGGTTTTTAGTACAGTACCTAGAGGTAAAAAATTTGCAAAACTTCGGAATAATGTCATCTTGAACGGATTTCGTTCATTTTTGACAGTATAATAGTAAATGGCTTCATAGAAAAGTTTCTATATTGTGCGGGGGCTTGCCAATTCATAGGGGGTGGATGCCACCTCCTCTCAGGGGGTGACACTTAAAAAATATATTTATTTATTGGAGCTGAAGTAGGATAAAATTTTAAGAAGAAAATGTTCTATGCAATTTTTCACGTAAATTGATAGTTTTTAAGTTATAACGACTTCAAAATTGCGATTTTAGCTTAAAAAAAGGTATTTCCAAACGGTTTTCGTCAAGTATCTCGAAAAGTATTGCTTTATCGAAAAAATGTTACAGACCAATTACAGAAAGTACAAACTGGGAATGAATTATATTTTTTGTTTATTGATGTAGGATTAATAATTTCAGATATATTTAAGTTTACATTTGGCATCCAAGTGTTCATGAGATAATTACTTAGAGTGAGAGTTAAATATCTCAGAAATTGTGACACCTACATCAAGGATGCTAATAGACAGAATAATAGGTTATTAATTAAGCTTTCACCTTATTTGTTTCTGTAGCATAAAAAACAAAGAAGTTATGACCGAAGCAAGGTGCATCTACACATTTTTTTAATAACAACGTCGCCATTTTGTTACTGTAATTAGCCAGTAATTAAAAAAAAAAAAAGAAATTTTTGTTTCTCATTAATATATAGCACGACGTAGATGTTCAAGTTTTTGGTTTGTATACAGCACTTGCTTTAGAAAAAAATATAGTTTAAACTATAAAGGTATTTTCAATAAAACGTAATTTTTTTTCCTTTTCCAAATATCTCAATAAATATCAGTGTTATTGAAAAATGGGTAGAGACCAAAAATAAAGCTCATAAACTGATAATGAATTTCGCTTGTTTATTTATTTACATAGATTTAATAGTTTCAGAGATATGAAAGTTTACAAATGGCGTCCTAACGTTTATAAGACGAAAAATGCAGTTTAAATGTTAAATATCTGAGAAATTGTGACACTTACGTCACGCATACTAAGAAATGAAATTAAAGACAATTAATTGCGATTTCAAATTATTTTTTGCTCGTTCCTATAGCATAAGAAATAAAGAAGTTATGACGGAAAAATATGCGTATTTATATTTTTTTATATAAAAAAGTCGCCATTTTGTTACTCTAATTAGCCAGTAATTTAAAAAAATTATCTCAAATACAGTTTTTCGTTAAGATGTAGCATTACCTAGATGCTCAAACTTTTTGCTCATTTAAAGCACTTGCTTTAGAAAAAAATGCATTTTAAATTTTAAAGGTAATTTCAAAACACTTGAATACCAAATATAAACTTAAATATCTCCGAAATTATTAATTCTACATTAATAAACAAAAAATATAATTAATTCCCAGTTTGTACTTTCTGTAATTGGTCTGTAATATTTTTTCGATAAAGTAATACTTTTCGAGACACTTGACGAAAGCCGTTTGGAAATACCTTTTTTTTTAATAAAATCGCAATTTTGAAGTCGTTATAACTTAAAAACTATCAATTTATGTAAAAAATTGCATAGAACCGTTTTTTCTTAAAATTTCATTCTATTTCAGCTCCAATAAATATATATATTTTTTAAGTGCCACCCCCTGACAGGGGGTGGCATCCTATAAATTAGCAAGCCTCCGCACAATATAGAAACTTTTCTGTGAAGCATTTACTATTATACTTCCAAAAATGAACGAAATTCGTTCAATATGACATTATTCCGAAGTTAAAACCTCTAGTTACTGTACTATTTGTAAATAAATTCATTTTAGAGTTCACGTCAGGCGCACAGCCAGGGGGGAAGCCATGGGGCCCGTCTTCCATGAACCAAAAAATAAAGAAGCATAATCTCTATCAGTATAAAGCAGTATTCAAATTATCCCTTGAAATAAATATTTTGCAATTCATGCCAATATTATCTAGTAGAGCCATTTTCTGAAAAGTTTTCCTCATCTTCTGGGGAGGCTGGTTCTATTGGCCCTCCCTAGATGAATTTTCTGGCTGCGCCACTGGCTCACGTCATGTGTTTCATGAAAAACTCAAGAAATTTGTTATGAAGCCAATATTTAAATACTTCCCTTCGGTAAGCGAGGGAAGTAAAAGTAGAAAATACAAATAGAAACCTACAAATAAATAGTAATTCCAACTAATATTTCAAGAATTACTTCTACATTAAGTTGAAGTATATTAACGCAGAAAAAAATTTTTTGGAAATTTTCATGATTTAATTAGGCTTAGAATGTCATGAAACGTCAATATTTTAAGTTTGAGCAAAACAAATTTGTCTGTCGCATCGGTCTGTCCGTTAGTCTTGTATCTTTTTGGTGTTCACGGTTACTCTGGAACTGTTTAAGATATTGACTTAAAATATGGCACACACATGTATTTTAACGAGATCTGGAACTAGATTATATTTTGATCTTATTCCGTTGCAGAGTTGAAAGGTAAGTTGGGGTAAATGGGGGTAAATAGGTAAATCAAGCAAGAGTCCATGAAATTGGTATTTAGTAAATATAAGAGGATCTAAGGTCTCAAAAAAAAATTTGGCATTAGCCACCCCCGTTACCACCCCCACCCCATTATTAAGGTGGTGAAAAAATAGTGTGATTTAGTGTGTGTACAAGAGCCAAAGCCATCAAGAATTTTTTTCACTTCATTCACCTCCACCACCACCCCGATGTGGCATATAATTTTATGGGTTTTTGGGGTACATGATTTCAAATATTATACTATTAGAGTTCCATAAACAATTATTTCCACATAGTGGAGTGCAAATATAGTATTTTCGTTGTAAGAGACTTGGATGTGGAAGTAATGATTCTTTGGGCAGCGGTTTTTTGAAAACTTATAGCCTCAATGAAAACAAAGTTTTTTCACTAAATGAACATAAACACACCACTTATCAGAGCTGGGCGAGCCCTGCTAAAATGTGCTCACATGCACTAAGCACTCAAAAAATGCCCTTTATTTTTCGAGCACTAAGCACTGTGAATAATAGGGTGCTCGCGATTACAAAGCACTCTGAAAAAGTGCTTTAAATTCAGGAACACTAAGCACTTTTTAAAAATTTAAATAATGGAGTATCTATTGATCGAGGCTCGAATTTCATTGAATTTATACGTTAATTATAAAAAAAATAACCTAAAAAATAACCTAAAAAGAAATTGAGAATTTTTTGAGAGAAAACATGTTACAGGAAAAAGTTGTTTCTAGTGCCAATGAAATTTGAACGTCGTATCTCCAAGTTGATATTTTTGCCAAAATTATGATTATAATAAATAAATTGAACCAAAGTGCATAATAACATGGTAACAAAAAGTCAATAGAAATATTATATATTTTTTTATTTTTCATTTTATTAATTCATTTTTTAAAATTATTTCAATCATAATTTTGGCAAAAATATCAACTTTGAGATACGATGTTCAAATTCCATATCTGACCTTTTGTTGACATTAGAAACAACTTTTTCCTGTAACAATCACCTCTCAAAATACTTATACTTTGCTTTTGGCACAAATTCACGTTTCCTTATTTTTTAAACATCCTGTACGTTATTTCGAAATTCTGACTATAGCGAAGGACTTTTCAGAGTAAGCAACACATTTTATGAAGAGTGACTTCTTCTCTAAAAATGCAAAATAGGAATGCAAAATAAGAAAGATTGCAAGTATAGTTATGTGTTGGATCCATCCGGGGACACAGTGTAATACTGAATACTATTCTGATTTTCATCTTGGTGAATTATTTTTTAAGGAAAGAGACAATTTATCACTACCACATCTCACATCATGCTTATAGGTAGAGGGTCGGAGGGTACACCATTTTGTACTTCTGACTAGATCAGAATATAGATAATAATATGTTAAATGGTAAAGGTATCATTTTTACGTGAATTTGGTAAGTATGTTTATTGTGCTTGTAATGTAAAATGTAACATAATATGATGACTGATAATGATGTATGAATGAATTTGATAATCCCAGCCGTTTTCGAGCAAATATGAAACAGGAAACCATCATTGGCTTGGCACACACAAAATTTAGAAAAAAATATATTTGAGACTATTCTAAAAATGTAATGAATAAAAACAATTTATTATAAAGCACTTTCTTAAGAATTATTATTATTGCACGAGATGTGATTTAAATCAAATATTGATGTAGGTAATTAATTATAGAGTAGCCGATGGCTAAACTTCGCCTTAATAAAGACGTTTTATTATCATTATTATTATATATTTTTTCTTCGTCATAAAATAAATTTTCTTTATTTTACATTTTTTTTCTAAATTGGGTGTGAATTCACTTTCAAGTTCCTAGCTCATCGAGAAGTATCCAAATAATTCAGTGGACAGATAAATATTGAAAGAAGAATGATTCGTTGAAAAACGCATAATTTTGTAATGTTGAATTATAGTTTATGCACTTTTATTGTACAGCTCATAACGAACATTTTCCTTCTTTTTATTGTTTTCCATAGGACTTATGGATTTAGATATATTCAAAGAAAACCGATGGAAAACAAGGTCTAAAAAATAAAATTGTTTAAATAAACAATACGCCGACCTCGCAGAAACTGCAAAACTGAACTGTAAACTGAAGTTGACCCCCTGAACACGTTAAAACAGAAAAACTGCCCTGACTAGACAGTTCGCATTAAAATCCTAATTCACATGAAAATGCCTAATTTCCTAATCCTCCACTATTGAAGTATAAAAATATTTCTCAAAAATATATCAATAGAAAAATTATTGATTGATTGATTTACCAGCGTGCGGTAGGCATTGCTGCCACTCCCAAGTATACAGCTGGGCCTGCTACGTCCACGCTGGGTTGGATTAAGGTTATACTTGTTGCCAGCAGCGAGAGCCACATGGCGCATGGTAAAGGAATGTGGGATGGGAGGTGTAGGTATTTGTGAGATGCGTTACCGCATTGTGTCATGAGGGAGCTCCCTTTTTTGTGTGTTTGGTTCTGGACTTCTGCCTATTCTGACTTTTCTTGTGAAATATGTTGCCGTGTTGTGTCGTAATATGGAGTGTTTTTGCTCCTGTCTTTGCGTTTTTGCTTCTTCGAATCTTCTTTTTCCTGAGTCTTCTGATTCCTCGGTTTCCGATTGTGGTAGAGTATATATCCTTGCGATTTGTTAGTGGTGTTCATTTGTTGATCCTGATCCTTTTAATTGTCGTTCTCCACTGTAGCATGGTCTCCCTATTTTTAGTTTGTTGCTGTGTGGTACTAGCGCTTTCTTTAGTAAATGTGTTGGGTCCCTTCCTTGGGTATGTCCCCAATACTTCATTGCGTATATTTCTATTATGTTAATGTTTTGTGTCGCTGTTGTTTTAGTTGGACGATGCCCTTTCTGCTCTTCTCAAAAACTTCTTCTGTTGGCTTTTGTTGTTGCTGCGTTTTTGATTCCATATATCATCGTTGTCCGTATGACGGCTATGTACATACATTTGGTAAGGTCCCATGATAGTTTATTTTTCTCAATGAACGGTATGTTACCCTTGTGCCGTTTTGATTCTCTCCTTTACTGTTTCTCTCCGCTCTAGCTGGTTCGTCCGGTCTGTTCCTAGGTACTTCAATTTGTTCTGTATTCTTAGGGAATATTCATCTATTTTGTGTTCCTCTCCGCTGGTCCAACTCTTCTTCTTCTTCTTCTGCATCGATTAGAAGATTATCGACGCATGTGTGTGCCCTCCTAGAGAACACGACTCTTCTGAAAGAAACCCTCACCAGGCACACCTCCGTCGAAGTGATGTGCGAACTCAGCCCCGACGCAGTATATCAACAACACTTCATTGATTATTTCGAGTTTAATTTTAATTATTATTACTACCGTGATATATACAAAAGGCTTATCGAAAATATAACCCCCTTGCTTTTAGAAATTGGACGGGGTGGCTATAGAGCTAGGGGATAAGTGAAACAGAGCTAATTTTCTGGAAATCTTATTGAAGTGAAAACCGCTAATAGATTTTCGTGATATCGACCAATAACAAACTTATGTAGGGCAGACGATTTTAACTGGTACACCCTGTACATGATAAAAACAAACAGGTGGCTAGGTGTGTACCTGAAAAAACGTGCAGCCTTGTATATCGGTAAATCATGGTCGCGGCATACATGATGAAATTATGAATATTCACATCACAATCGGTTTCATCTTCATGAGAATTCCTTTGCTTATATAACAATTAAGAGTTTTTGTTGCGCCAGCAAAATATTACATCAACCGTATGAAAACAAAGCTTATTTAAATGAAACGGGGAAAAATAAGCTTTGATACATTTGCAGTTTTAATTGCGGAAAATTACAGGTCTCATTCCTTGTAATTTAGTTTTAATTAGAGTCTAGTCGCAAGGTATTCTAATTACATTTTGACTAATTTAATCATGTGCAATACTATACATATAGAGTCCCTAATAATGTTGAAATGTTATTCTCTGTCATAAACGCCACGAATTCGTCAGTGGAGTAAAAACAGTGATTTAATTTTATTTTTTCTTAATATAACCTTAAAATGGTTTAACAATTTTAATGAATTTGGAAAAATATTATTCAGGTGATCTACCATGACATCGGAAAATTTATCAGTAGGTTATGTTGAAATGCTGTTCTCTGTCATAAACGCCACGAATTCGTCAGTGGAGTAAAAACAGTGATTTAATTTAATTTTTTCTTAATATGACCTTAAAATGGTTTAACAATTTTAATGAATTTGGAAAAATATTATACAGGTGATCTACCATGACAACGGAAAATTTATCAGTAGGTTGTCCCCACCTAAATGAATTAAAAAAATTAAATTTTTTTAAAAAATGACCAAAAAAATTACCTTATTTTTTTGTAGAAATGCGTCACCAATGACTTTAACCAATCTGACGTAACGCGGTACAACCATATCACTTTATCAGACTTGGAATTTACACTATTGACAGCAAAGCTGGAGAAGGTAGAAGTGACTTTTTGGTTTTAATCAAATCACACTACAAAAATAGTGAAATAAATCGAAAAGACATTGACCCTATGCTAGTGAACTCTACACAACAAGTAGATATAAGAGATATTTACTTAAACCCGTCAATAACACAAAAACACCAACTTCGGCGGTGCTTTGTACTTGCCGGTGTCCTGATTGTTCGACCGAAAGCGAAAAACGCGGCACTTTCACCGCACCCGCCAGCGTCACTTTTTATGCCAATTAAGGAAATGTAAACATCTCCAATTTGTTCTTTCACAAGTAAGTTAGTCGCCCTATTAGTGACCTAGACAATAACAGTAGTGTATCGTTGTAAGTTTTAACCATTTTTAATATACTAAATTACCTCGGAGCACTCTAAAATTTTGCAGGGGCTTTTCCACATTGAAGACTAGTACACCATTTTATTTTCCGCATATCATGGTAAATCACGTTGTATAACTTGAGGTTCGGCTAATTTTTAGACGATCTTGTCACTCGATGCCTAGATGGCCTTAGTAAATCGGCTTGTCTAGTGTTGTAATTATGAAAATTTGAATTCCTTTAAAAAGAATTAAATTTTTTGTGAATATCCAGTAAACTAATATAAATATATAAAGAAGATACCGGCATAATAGAGTAAGAGCTAGTGAATATTTCGCGTCATTACTCGAAGTAGGCTACAAATTTGCCAAAAGGTTGCCATGGGGTAATGAGTTGCCATCTCGAACGCTTAGACTTGGCGATGGGCAGTAGGGGGTTGTAAGAACACCCCAAAGTCGTAAAATAGTAGTCGAAATTTTAATTATTGAAAGTTGCTTGAAACTTCGTATTTTGCTTGAATTAAACTATATGAATAACATACAAACTGATTTTCGTGACCTTTGACCTTCTGTAACTTTTGTAGCCATCCAGTTGGCTTTATGGATTTTCGATAAATTATTTATGATGCTAAAATAAAGAGAATCCCACTGGAAAATCTTCGGTTGGATTTTTTTAGAGGTTTGGCCTTTTTTTGTATAAAGTGACTGGGTTATAAGACTATATATATTTTGCAGCTTATTCAACTAAAACATTTTTTTGTATTTTTATCAAACACAAATAAAATTAGAATCCAAAACCTAACGAACACAAGTTCAAAAAGGTACATTGTAGCCATTTGTTTTACGTTTCGCACACTGTACAATGATGCATCATAAAAAAACATGGGAATAGTGTTTATGAGGGGCAACTTAAGGCCGTCCATAAATTCAAATCTCATATCGCAAATAGCCTATTTAAACCGAAACATGGTCAACCGCCGATAATTAATAAACTCTAAGTACTACTATATCCCAAGATTTATTGTCAATTAGTCTCTTTAGCGTTTAATTATTCCACTGATACCACCATGCAATTAAACCGATGCGAACGGTACAGTCGTAAACAAAGAAAATGCTCATATATTTGTAACACTCAGAGTTTTATGAATTTTGCCTATTTCAGTTTCATGGCCAGCAATCGTTTTATAACGTGACTAGAATGCAACGATGAAAGAATGGATAGTTTGCATGACCAAAATATATAAGGTAAATTCGGGTTCTTATTTTCGGACGGTTCAAGAACGATCCTCGAACTGCGTAGAACTACTTGCCCAGTTTAAAAAATTTGAGAACTGTCTGGGACTGTTCAAAATTGATCAGCATTATGAGTAAACACGAACATCGGTTACCGTTTATCTGAACAGTGACCGTGATACAAAAGAGGTGGGGGTACTCCTAACCTAACACCTAACCAAACTTTTTCAATAAAGCTTTTCAGATATCGGGGGACTTTCTCATTTGCATTTAATTAAAATATTAAAATGAGTAAAGAAGGTAAGAAACAAATATACAAAAAGAAAAACGGAGCAGACAAAATTGCGGCACTTTGTTTCTGTTTAGTCTGGGCTCTTCCTTAAAGTTAAAGCGCATGCGCGAAAAAATCCGGAACCATACTTTTTCTAAACCTCGGACTGATTTTGATAGTTCTAGAACCATCCGAGTACAGTTCTTAAATTAACTCGAAGACAGAACTAATTTACCTGGACTGGGTCAAAAACAGTTCGACCAAACCTGAACACGTCAAGAGCAACTGCGTAAACTCCTGACAGTTCCCGAATGGTTCTTTTCAGAACCCGAATTTACCTATTAGTCCAGTCAATGAAAGAGTTGTAGAGAACATTTAGGAGGGGAGAATTTTCCTCTTCAGGGATGTGTTGGGGGTAGTTAGGAGGTAAAAATACTAAAAGTCCCCGCCCCTAGCCCAGCAGCTTCAGGAGAAGAGGGGAGTGGAAAGGTTCCTTTTCTCGATTCCTCGTTTATAACTCGAAAACGATGCGTAGTACGGAAAAAGGTAATCTATGCAAAATTAAACGTAATTAAATTTCCAACAAGAATGTTTATATTCATTTTCTATACTTGAGTAAAATTTGATTCAAATCGGAAACAAAATAAAAAAGTTATAAGGGTATCTTCATTTTAAGTGAGTCACACTGTATATTTAAGGAAATGTATAGCTTTCAACAAAATATTACGTTAGTAAATACGTCGAGTGTTGTAAAATAAAGATTGTTTTGTGACTGTGATTTATTAGCAGACCACGGTAAACCGCTTTGATAAAAATATTCAAGGTACATACTTGATTTTTTTTTATTAATCATCAATTTTTGCTGGCGACTATCTCATAAACTATAACACATAGGAAGAAAATGAATATAAACATTCTTGTGGAAAATTTAATTACGTTTAATTTCGCATAGATTACTTTTTTCCATACGACGCATCATTTCCGAATTACAAGCGAAGAATCGAAAAAGGGAACATTTCCACCCCCCTCCTCCTGAAGCGGCGGGGCTTGGGGCGGGGATTTTTAGTATTTTTACCTCCTAACTACCCCCAACATATCCCTGAAGAGGAAAATTCTCTCCTCCTAAATGTTCTCTACAATCCCCTTTTGGGAATTCATTGACTGGACTATTAGGTATTAAGCAAATCACGACTTACATACTTTTTTATTTATTATGAAATTATCTAAATATTGTTGCCGTAATCTGGACACGCTAATATTCTAGTTAGGTAAATACTTTAAAACTCATTATTGGAGAACCAATCAAAACATCTACTCTTCTAGCTAATACTGACGAAGTATTGAATTACATGATAAGACTCCTAGCATTTTAAAGCAAAAAAATGCAATGAAAATTTCCAAATCCTTTATTTAAATTCACCTTAATCTGGTCACGCTAACTCCAATGATGAGTGTTTTAAAGTGTCTTCCTAAGTAGTATATTAATAATGAAATCAATAAATTAAAGTATATAACCGTTCATACCAAATTTTATAAGTTTAAGAAAGCATAATAATATACTCTGATATAAGTACACATTTTTACGCACACACAAAAAATATACAACAAGATTTCATTTTCCATTGCTGTATATTATTTATATTTAGGGAGCATATTTCCAGATGCCCCTTTCTTTGGCTTTAATATGTTATTTATTCTATTCTTCCTTCCTCCCAAGGCTCAAATATTTTACAAGTCCCTAATATGTAAATATTATATGCCTCTCCCTTTTATTTCAGTCCACAATTTCGTATTTACTCGAATATTTTTATTAATATAACTTCTTTATTTATTCTTTTACTTTATTGGCGTTCTTCTTCTGATTTGTAAGGGCTTGACATATGTTTTGTAACCTATGAATTATTTCGGTGTCCTTTATTGTATAGTACGCCAAACATTATCACGCCACATGTCGTCGAAATCGCATTATTGACAACGGCTGTGACGCAAGGGGTGCAGAACGCAGAACCGGACTTAACTATATTATTCGCTCCTTTACTTTTTCAATGTAGGTATTGTGAAATTCAATCGGTCATACCTTAGTATCGAGTCATGGGACCCAAGCCATATTTTATGACATGACTACTAAGATAATATAAAGCAGTTTTGCGAAAAAAAAGAATTACATCGAAATTTGCGAAAGAAAATTTTAAAAATGAATTAAAAAAAAGACTCATTTAGATTTTATTAAATTTTTTTCAAACCATTCCTCAAATATTTTCCCCTCCTTGTTCTTGTGGTAATTCACGTTATAGTCTTCCATGTTTTTTCCGCACAGTTTCAATGCATTATCAACCCATTCATAAACTGATCCACAGTGCAATATAATCAACCGAGTCCCTTTATTAGGGGGGCAATGAGATTGGTTGACATTTCCTAGATCCATCAGTCCATCCTTTTTTTACGGTGTCATGATGATCATACCAAGTTTCACCTACATAATAAATGGGTCTATTTTTCCTTTCATGTTGTTTCATCTCTTCTAGATATGAATTTCGCCAATCTACTATTCGTCTGCTTTCCATAATCGCCATTCGTTTATTAATAGTTTGATATTTAAATCCAATTTTTTTCATCCAATTTTCTAAACTTTTTTGGTATATTATAGAGTATAATCCATTTCCTTTAGTTTTCTGTCTATCACGCCAACAGTTGGAATTTCGTCGTAAATTACACATTTTAAAATATTTGCTAACGAAGGGTCCAGAGTTTTCGATTTACCGGCATCGTATCGTTGTTTTCTTGGGAGAGTACCTTCTTTCACCAGTTTGTGTATTGTGGGACGGTGAACTTTTTCAGAGATGCTGTTACACCAATAGAGAAGTTGCATGATTTTTTTTTTCTAATGAAAATCGATACAGCATCAAAAAAAAGTTATAAAAATGAAAAATTTACGATTTCTTGAATGTTAATACAGCGAGGAAATAAATAATTTCATCGGTGAGGAATTTGGATATTTCAAAACGGCAGTTATTTGGCGCCATTAACTGTGACCTTTTCCGTTATGATTTGTCCATCGAAATTAATAACAAACTGGAAGGTGCACTCGACTAGAGAAAGTGACACAGAGAGAGAGAAACTTGCGTGCACAATTCCATCCTTTTTCTCGGTCTGTGTACAGACGGTTAAGCCAATCGGACGTTTTCTTCAACCAATCAGATCTTGTCAGACAAGGACGTAATACTGAATGGAAGTTTCTTTCTCCGTATAAACATGCTTCAATAGTTTCATATATCTAAAGCAATTTCGATGGGTTTGTCAAATGTCAGTTTACTGTTTATTGTTTACAGTCAGTTTGCCAAGTTCTTGTTTGTGGTGTTATTGTGTTATTATATGGTTAATGAGCTAGTGAACAACATTATTATGACATGAGTTACAAATATTGCATTGTGCCTAAATGTAAAACTAAGAGTATCACTACAAATATGGTAATTTTACATTCAAGATTCTAGTTCGTAGACAGACGTCAGCAAGAGGTTAGGACACTGCGTCTACTTTGGACAAATTGTCCGACTAACGTATGTCGTCATTGACTTCGCGTCAATAAGAAACCGTTTGCAGTCACGTGGTTTTGTTTACAAATTACGGCATAATCTAAATAATAATTTTACGGAAAATAAATTTTATTTTGAATTTCTTTTGTTATAATCGTTTTCTGCGTAATGGAAATTAAGAGCAAATCACTTTTTCAAGCATTTTAAAATTTCATGCATCTTCCCTATTACATCTAAACCATACAAATTAGAGTCATTAGCTTTTCACTCCAAAATACTATCGTAACATTTAAGCAAGTTTGTTTTCCGTTCACGTCGAAATGTATTCGTTTTTGTCTTACTGAAAACACTGCTGGATTTTGATTTTCTTGATCACTGTAATCACTATCACTTTCATTTTCATAAACATGATCAGATGTAAACCTAGATGCCTCCCACGGTCGAAACATTTAATATTACATTAAATATGATAACCTTCTTAAATTAATTTCAAAAACACAAAATGTTATTCATGATTTAAATTTGAAAAAATTTTTTTTTGATTTTTATGTTTTTGTAATTGAATAGAAATCTAGTGAATTGATATATCATTTTAATAGCTAAATATTTATATATTTTACAAGTATACATTTTATAATGTAATATAAAGCCGTGGAAATATGATTTTAGCTCGTCTCTTATAATTTAAAATTTACATTTTTTTACGTGTTAGGTGGTGGTGTAGTTCTTACGCTTTTGGCTCCGGACTGGGATCCGATAAGGCACATGCTTGTACTCAATAATGTTGAATACATTGTTGTTGTTGTTGACTCGGAATCCAAAGGTCCCGGGTTCGAAACCCAAATGGGGTATGGTATAGTTTTTTTTTTTAATTTTTACTTTATTTTACACTGAGTTTTTTTCCAACTAAGTTCGTACTATAAAAACTAACATTATTTACAAAAAACTGCGAAGAGTATCCTACAGAATCTGTAACAATTATATAAAAAGTTCAGTGAACAGGCGAAGAGTACGTTTTTAGCTTGTTTGTATTTTATTACTGTAATTTTCATAAGCTATATTTACTGTGGGTTTTCATTGACGAATTAATTAGCTTAATAAAAAATCTATAAATATCAACCCCTTCGTTCCTAGACTAAAGAAAACGTATAATATAAACATTGTTACTTGATTTATTTGTAAACAAAATAATACAGTACGATCCAACCAAGGCAAGGGATCAATATTTTTGTTTGTGGGTGTACGCAGAGCGAATCGCGAGGTTATTGTGTTAGGAGGGCCGGCATATTTATTTCTTCCACACTGAAATGAACGCATAAATAGGTTGAGAGACAGGTTAATTATTAATTTCGAGGCGATAAGGCCGAAGTTTTCTCGTTTTATAATTTGTACAATTCGCTTCATGCGAAAATGCTCGGGAAATACTCAATTAAGCGTATAATATTGGTGTCGGTGGAGAATAACTCACTTTTTACAGTAACGAAACGCAGACGCTCTGGCCGAGATAATACGTACGGGGTGGCCCACGAAAATTAGTTACTTTCATTTATTCATTTCAGACAATCCGAAGGTAACTGCATGAGACAAATGCATAGATATAAAGCAATAGTCCCCTTGCATGTGCCATATATTTTAAATTAATTTATATATATTAATGTAGTGTTACTAAACGTTAGCAATTATCAAATCTGTTTTCATAATTTCTAACTGGAAAGTATTTAAATCACCGACTAATATCCGGGAGAAGGGGCGTGTCTGAGAACACACTAATATTGGACGTGACGTCATCTAACAGTATATCTCTGCAAGTGCAATGATGCGGACATAAAATTCGTGCAGTTTACGGTTAATTCCTAAAATTATTTAGTTGTATTCGGTGTGTGATATTAAATTATATAATTATCGCTTTTTTGACGGAATAATAGATTTTAAACTTTATACCATCCCAGAAAGTCATTATTATCTAAATCTATTGCTGGATAGAATTTAATCGTGTACCACAGAAACGTGGTACGTGGAAAGCTTAATACCTATGAAAGCATTGAAAAGGAAGATTAGCGTGTGTATCATGAAACTGATTGCAGTTCCGTTTGAGAAACTCCGGGTTTTCATGCAGTCGTTACTTTGTTATGTTCAGAACCTTTGACAGTATTAATTGTTCAATTTTGTTAGACAAATTAGATTGTTATATAGTACCGGGCATAAACTACTTCAGTCATAGCCCACTGATAGATCTCAAGTAACTACTATAACACTAATTCTTAAAAATGGAGTACCTCAACTCTTTTTCATATAGTGTTCATTTGTTACAAGGAGTGCCTCGAGGATCTATACTTGGACCCACGTTATTTATTTTGTGCATCAACAACTTAAAAGGTCAAATCAGTATAGATGCTTTACACGAATATGCTGATGATAATTGTTGTGTGACAACTGAAGATTCCGTAGTGGTTTGTGGAAGTAAACTAACCATAATGTCCTCCAATATGGACAATATGGACTAGACCATCACAATACTTAGTACAGTAATAGTCTAGTCCAGTGGTTCAAAAAACTTTTCTAAATCGGAACCTCCTTTTGATAAGAATTTTGTTGGTGTCCCCCCCGGTCCCAAACCGAGATACATTTTTGCTGTGATATTAAAATTAGTTAAATATTTGGTTATTTGGATAGTTTAAATCTTCTCGTGACCTCCCTTGTTCCTTACCGCGATGCCCCCAGAATTGCGCAGTGGATATACCACTTTGGGAACCACTGATCTAGTCTAATGCCTGTCCATCTTTGACAACTCGTTTCTGTAATTTCAGAACATGAATAATAGTAGCCTAGACCATAGCACTATGCGATGAAAATGTTCTGTTTCAAAGTTAGCATGGTTAATCTTCAAAGCAAATAGTCCGAACTGTCACTTTGGCAGTAACTATATTGTTTACAATTAGTCCGATTTTTACTTCTAAATAATTTTACGAAAAAAAAATGGAACATTACAATTTATATTTCTAATACGAGATAAATGTTTAATTCTGAACAACTCGTGTTTTTTTTTTGCTTAAAGTTAAAATATGATGTTAGTTTTGTTTTAAGCTATTTTGAAATTTTGTAATGTATCCTGTATATCGGACATCGAATATATTTATGAGAATTTAATTTTTTAGGCAATCAAAACTTTTCATAAAGAGAGTAAAGTTTTTCCTCTCCAGACAGTAATCTGGGGACACGCTGCGCTGTATAAAAAAAATATGAACTGGTTTCATACTTTATTTGCAAGATCTCCAACTTTTAAGGGATTTTAGTAACTCGCCTTTTATTTAATCTTCTCAAATCTGTGATGGATTTGAAAACAACCGGACTGAAAGAATAATAACCTAATATTTTATTAAAACCTTTAAAACGGGAAACTCTACTATTAAAAGAGCTTTGACATTTACTTCACAGGGACTATCCAGCTATCGAGCTTTCGAGGTAAATAATAAATAATGAAACTGCCAAAGGGACTAACTTTAAAACACATTTATAAAACGCAGGCCTCCATGAAACCAAATACGGCAATAATTATGCAGAATGACAACCCATTTAAAACAAATAACCATCTATTATCTAGTCTATATTCATAGCTGCATATATGGATTCAATACCCTGTTAAATGCGGGAGTTGTAATAAAATTAAATTTAATCAGAAATTGAATTGGTAATATTTATCAGTTTATGTGACTAAGCGTGAAAGTCGTAACATTTTGAAAATATCCTTAGAAAGAAAAATGCATTTGATACAAGGAAGGTTCAAATATGGTAAACATAGAATTGCACATTTAATATTTTTTCCATTATTTCACGGGTCAAAGTAACCATTAATTTATTTATTATATTCTTTTCACTCCATCGAGGGGAGGGGGAGGTGGATACCTTTAAGAACAACGATTTTAGGATGGGTTAGTGATTTTAATCGAAAGGCAACATTCAGACAATGTTCGAACACTATGGTATAAAATACTTGCTCTTATTACTTATAAAATCCTACCTCGACAGCCAGAAAGCAATGTATATTTGTCAAGAATTACCAATCCGATCAGTAATTAATTATAAACTGTGTACCCCAAGGCTCGGTGCTTGGACCGCTGTTATTCATTAGTTATATCAATAACATGTTTTATTATCTTCCTCCTGATAAATATTTGCAGATGATGAAAATCTGCAGTATTCTGACTCAAATACGCACAGTTTCAGTATACACTTAAACAATTTAGAATTTACATCGGAAACTTGGTTTGCAGCTAATAACTTAAAGCTAAACAGAGACAAAACACCGTTTATTTTTTCTATTAATAGTAACAGATCTATAGGAGATTCTATTACTCTACTGGGGATACTCTAGGTGGTAATTTGAACAGGTCAAATAAGTCATTAGTCATTACTATTGAAACTCTAATTAATTCTTACTATTCCCCTTTTCACTCATACTTATAGTACGTTTCTTATGGGGAAACGCTTCAAATACAATAAAAAATTTTAGATTACAGAGACGCAGGACCAATAAATTGATCACTGTCAGCAAATTTTTGAAAATATTAAAATCATGTCAATATCCACATCATCAATTAATTGAAACATATTCTTCAAAAAGTACTCTAGATTTAAATTTCTATTTTTATAACTAGAGTACTAGATCCGGAGATGACATTAGGCCATCTAGAAAAGACTTACAAAATCTTTAAAAATACTCCGGATGCCCATCTTTATAACTAATTACCAACAAAAATTAAATATGAATGACATTCTTAGAAAATGTGACAAACTATATGGTTGAGCATTGCTTCTATTTTGTGATAGTATATTGTGTATTTAGGTGTGAAAGCAACACATTCCCGGACGACGATGCAAAATTGTTGGCCGAGACGCTAGCCGAGGCCAACAAGCATCGAAGTCCGGGAATGTGCTTTCACACCGAAGTACACATACTATTTTTTCTGAAATCACAATCAATATTATTATAAATTAAGGAATTTGTATTAATGCATAATATTCCATCATTACAATCTAACTGCTTACTAATAAATGCAATTTTAATGTAAGTTGGCTTGTGTGCGCGTATTTATTTACTGTCTAAAATATATGTCGTAGTCATTTGATGAAATCCGTCATTTCGTGAAAAGCCTAGGCAGTACAAGAACTGCCGGCATATCATGCAAATTCTTGAGGTTGCACAATCTGCCTAGGCCTTTCATGAAACGCCGTGGTCGTCTCGGCACTTGACGTTTAAAGTCATTCTACACGATCTGCCGCAAATTAGACCGGCAGATTGTGCTCTATTACTAGCTGCCTATTTGTTTTGTATATTATGGAAAGTAAGAATGAAAAGGCTTGTTTAATGATCATTACAAATAGTGTTATGGAGCAAAGCGAAATAAATGACCGTATACCATCAGAATAGTATTATTATTAAGTTATTATATTCGTAATTTCGTTAGCAATCTAAAACCCGAAACGTATATAATAAATCTGAACCTTTTTTTATTTTTTACAATTAATTATTTATTTATTTGCTTTTATCATGATTAGAGAATATTATTTAGGTATTATGCAAATCACAACTAACACACTTTTTTATTTATTATGAAAATACCTACTTTCTGTATATTGTTGCCCTAATCTGGGCACGCTAATATACTAGTTAGGTAAATACTTTAAAACACTCATTATTGGAGAACCAATCAATAATAATAATACTTCGTCAGTATTAGCTAGGAGAGTAGTTGTTTTGATTGGTTTTCCAATAATGAGTGTTTTAAAGTGTTTTCCTAAGTAGTATATTAGCGTGACCCGATTGAGGTACCAATATACAGAAAGTAGATAATTTCATATTAAATAAAAAGGAAGTGTGAATGGCTAAATGTAAATAAATGTTTTAAGTATTTTCAATATATTTTTTTGTCTTTAAAATGCTAAGAATCCTATCATGTAATTCAATACTTCGTCAGTATTAGCTAGAAGAGTAGTTGTTTTGATTGGTTCTCCAATAATGAGTGTTTTAAAGTATTTACCTAACTAGTATATTAGCGTGCCCAGATTAGGGCAACAATATACAGAAAGTAGGTATTTTCATAATAAATAAAAAAGTGTGTTAGTTGTGATTTGCATAATACCTAAATAATATTCTCTAATCATGATAAAAGCAAATAAATAAATAATAATTAATTGTAAAAAATAAATCAAGAATAGGCTTATAAATAATGAATGAATGTTTCTATACTCTACTGATGAGAACTAACGAGTTCGAAAAAACTTGTACAACTTTTCTAGAGTTGAAATAGAATGTAAGGTTCAATAATTCTTGTGAATGGCTGAATTTCAATAAATAATTTAAGTATCTTCAATATATTTTTTTTTGCCTTAAAATGCCAGGAATCCTATCATGTAATTCAATACTTCGTCAGTATTAGCTAGGAGAGTAGTTGTTTTGATTGGTTTTCCAATAATGAGTGTTTTAAAGTGTTTTCCTAAGTAGTATATTAGCGTGACCCGATTGAGGTACCAATATACAGAAAGTAGATAATTTCATATTAAATAAAAAGGAAGTGTGAATGGCTAAATGTAAATAAATGTTTTAAGTATTTCCAATATATTTTTTTGTCTTTAAAATGCTTAGAATCCTATCATGTAATTCAATACTTCGTCAGTATTAGCTAGAAGAGTAGTTGTTTTGATTGGTTCTCCAATAATGAGTGTTTTAAAGTATTTACCTAACTAGTATATTAGCGTGCCCAGATTAGGGCAACAATATACAGAAAGTAGGTATTTTCATAATAAATAAAAAAGTGTGTTAGTTGTGATTTGCATAATACCTAAATAATATTCTCTAATCATGATAAAAGCAAATAATTAAATAATAATTAATTGTAAAAAATAAATCAAGAATAGGCTTATAAATAATGAATGAATGTTTCTATACTCTACTGATGAGAACTAACGAGTTCGAAAAAACTTGTACAATGGCAACAAATTTAATCTCAAACACACAACACAACACAATCTGCCGGGTATCAGACACTTCAGTCAACATCTAATTTGCGGCAGATCGTATAGAACGACTTTAAACATCATGTTCCGAGACAACCACGGCGTTTCACGAAATGCCTAGGCAGATTATGCAACCTCAAGAATTTACATGATATGCCGGCAGTTCATGTACTACCTAGGCTTTTCACGAAATGACGGATTTCATCAAATGACTATGACATATACATAAAAAAACCGTACGGAAATGTTACTTTCCCGGCCTTACTTTTCCGGCCTAGTGTAAGAGTCCATAAAATTGGTATTTAGTACATACAAGAGAAGCTAAGGTCTCAAAAAAATTTTTGGCATTAGCCACTCCCATTACCACCTCCCATTGTTAAAGTGGATGAAAACAATTTGTAATTTAGTGTGTGTACAAGACCCAGAAACCTCAAAATATTTTTTTACTTCATCCACTCCCACTACCGCCCCTTATCACCACCCCCACCCCACTACCGATGTGGGGTATCGTTTTATGGATTTTTGGGGTAGAAGATTTCAAATATTATATTATTAAAGTTCCATAAACAATTATTTCCACATACAAAATTTTTTCGTTGTTAGTGACTTGGATAGAAAATCTGGATGTGGAAGTAATGATTCCTTGGGCAGCAGTTTTTTATAAACGTATGCTAGCTAGGTAGGCTAAATAATTTTTTTTTAAAGTTATTAATCTTTATTTTACCCATAATTTCACGAATTTTCGAGCAAATATTTTTCATTCTTTAAGAAAAGCACTTTAGGGCTTGAAACTTTGAAGAAATATGTCTTCTATTACCCCGAAGTTATCCTTAAAATTTCATCAAAAAATTTTAATTAGTTTAAGAGATATTCAATTTGTTTATTAAAAACATAAATAATGTAAAATGCAAATACACCCAGTTCCCGTTGTCGTAGAGGGTTGATCTGGACATCCTTTTTTTTGTTGAGACTTAAACTTTATGTTTTCATTAATGGCAAAAAAATTTGCATTATTTTCAACTTCAAAATGGCGTTTGAAAAAGTGTCACATTTTGAGGTTAGGTTTATTGCTAATAACTTTTAAATAAATGAAGATTTTGCAATATTGTTCTCATATCTTTGTTGCTGGGGTCGTTTCACCCATTTTCAAAAAAAAAAAAATGACTAGCCTCATTAGAAGCCGAGATGATTTTTTTTTAACAAATTCGTAAAAAAAATTTTAACAAAAAATAATTGTTTATAACAAATTATTGTTTAATTAGGAAAAAAATCGACATGGCAGATATTATTATTTCGTCACGCTACCCCAAATTAAAAAAAAAAGTCAAAATCGAAAAAACGGTAAATTTTTGGTTGACGGATTTGAACTTGTCTCGATCATTTTATGAACGTGTTACAGATATGACTCATGCTTCTCACTCCTGTTCCGACGCTGATTTAAAATTAATTATTGTCATCGTTGCAAATTGAATTTTTCCCCCAAACTCAGCTCTGTTACAAAGATAGACTATTAAACTAGTTGTTCGCCAAGTTTCAGCTGTTAATGTTTATTAATAAACAAATTACGAATTTATTAAAAAAAAATTCATCTCGGCTTCTAGTAAGGCTACAGTCATTTTTTTTGGAAAATGTGTGAAAAAACCCCAGCAACAAAGATATCAGAACGATATTGCAAAATCTTCATTTGTTTAAAAGTTATTAGCAAAAAACCTAACCTCAAAATGTGACACTTTTTCAAACGCCATTTTGAAGTTGAAAATAATGCAAATTTGGGCTACATTCGATAGGCGGGTAGACCACGGTCGGACCTGTCAAAAGCGTTCGGACTGTGTGGTCCGACTTGATCAGCTGAGTGGTCGATGTGGCCACATTTTAAAACCTGACTTGTGTGGTCAGAATCGTTCGACTCGTTTGAACTGCCTTCATAAAATGGCGACAGTAAATAAGTCTGTGATAAATAAGGAATAATATACATTTGTGGAAATTACTCATCGTACCAGAGTCGAATTTAAGATCCGATTAAGTGAATATGATATTCAACGAGCTAATTACTATTCAAATTCATGATAAATCACTGTTAAAAAAGTCAAAATACCAGTTTTTGAGGTTAGAGTAGACGTTTACAGAGATTGGAAAAATACTTAAAACTCTGACGCGTTCGACCGCAAGTTCGGTTCGACCACAGTGGGCGGACCACATCAGTCAGATGTCGAATGTAGCCAAAGTTTAAGTCTCAACAAAAAAATGATGTCCAGATCAACCCTCTATGACAACGGGAACTGGGTGAATTTGCATTTTACATTATTCATGTTTTTAATAAACAAATTGAATATCTCTTAAACTAATTAAAATTTTTTGATGAAATTTTAGAGGTAACTTTGGGGCGATAAAAGACATATTTTGTCAAAGTTTCAAGCACTAAAGTGCTTTTGTTAAAGAATGAAAAATATTTGCAAATTGCTAAAATTTTCGCGGTTTTTTGCAATTATTTAAACAAATTTTCAAGTGTTTTAAACGAAACACGTCTCAAATTAACCGTTTTTCAAAGTTCTAACCGTATCTACAAATTGAAAAACCTATCGTCAAAGGTCTTTGAGTTATCTTTAAAGAAGTCGATTTTTTGGAATTTTTCAACAATAAATCGTTAAATAAACAATGTTCCGGCGGTCAAAAAGTGGACCAAATTCAGGGTCATGTTCGTAATCAATAAAACTATCGTTTAATCCACGTGGCATCCTGAAACGAATTACAATATGCATATTTGCTAATTCCACTGGCCTATAGTAGCTTCCCATGTTTGCACCTTTATTATATTTATTATAAAGAACGAAAGACAGTTAATATCTAAACTTACTTTTTGGTTATGGTTAGATAAAACCCAAAGACAAGTATAAATATTAACTGTCTCGCTTTCTTTATAATAAATATAATAAAGACATATTTTCTACAGGTTCCTTATACAACATTAAATACATTGGATTTATTGATTGATAGTTATATTAAAGTCGATTTCACGGTACAGTATGACCTGTCAACCGGAAAGTCAGCACAGAACTGTTAAATCGCAAGTCAGTTTCGGACAAATAACACTCATTAAAAATCTAGGTCGAAATTACCTTAGGAGTATGTAAAGAAACGTGTGCATTTCATGAAAGGAAGTGATATCGCACGTTAATTTGTAACAAAAAGACAACAAAAATTATATAATTTTTGAAGAACAATACTAATTCGGTAAAACAGTGTGTCATGCGAAATAAGCATATTTACTTATGCAACTTCTGTATTAACAGGTCTTGTTACCAGATTGATTTCTTTAATTAACTCGCTTCTTTTTATACGCGATATATAATAAATACGCATGATATAACAGACCCGTAGGCGTAAATCCATTTTTGTAGAAAACTACTTAGGCATGAACATACCAACATAATGTTACAATATTTTGTGTTATGAGTATCGTTAAACTTTTTATTAATCGAGAAGCGTCTATCAACGTTAATAACACCGCCGAACATCTCGCAAGGTTTGCCACGGGGCTCCGTACTAAGACCTCCTCTTTTTAATGTATATACTTTTACCTACGATCACTACTGTAAATAGTAAAAAACACACTACCTGCTATCTATGTAAGTTGAATTTTACATATTGTAAACAAAACGCACTGTAAACAAATCGTATGGTAAACAAAACGCACGGGACACGCAATTATAGGTGGCTTATATCGCTCTCGCGGGGTTTAAGAAAACAAATGCACCTACTTAATTTTCAAACGCTGTCAAAACTGACATAATATTTGTTGAATAATATTGTTGACTAGTAAACTAAATCCAGATTTTACCAAATAGCTAAATAAATATGATCGCAGGTAAAGTATAGTACATAATTCGAGTTGTAAGGCAATTACGCACTCATGGAAATACGCACTCGCCGCTACGCGGCATCGTGCGCAACTTTTCCATTCGTGCGTAATTTGCTTCTTACATCACTCATTACGTAATATACTATTTATTTTCATCTTCTCTGAGACAATAGAATTCGCTTTTTACTGTATGTAGATGACTTTCATTGCACAGACAAATCAACATCAAACTGTCATAAGGTACCGAGACATGCTATATATGTTTGTAAGCAGTATTTTTCTGAATTAAATTTTAACCTCTCGCTCGAAAAGTCGGCTAGGGTAAATTTTAAGAGATATAGATTACTTGCAATTAATTACCTTAACATAGGGAGGGTGGGAAATACTAGTCCACAGCTCATTCAAATACCTTGATTTTAGATACGAAACTCACCTGGAAAAAATAAATTATGTTATTCCTTGATAAATATGAAAAAGAGCATAAATATATAAATTCTTTTATTCAATTAAATGAGTGGTGTGATAAAAATTATCTATGCTTATGTGGTGAATGCAATATTACTTGTGCTTAAAATATTATCGGAAAAATTATTTGCCTAGAAATATAAAGAGTGTAAATAGACAATTTATTATCTTTGATATATTCTCACTTTATTAACCAATCAAAATATACATTTTCAAAAATAATTAACCAAACGGCTATCGATCAGTGGAAAAAATCGAGAAAAGTGCATGATTTTTATCGTAGTAGCTATGTGTCAAACAAACAAAGTCATTGAAATTATTGACGTTTCATGACATTCTAAAGCTATTTGAACAAAAAAAAAATTTTTTTTTTGTCGTTAATATATTTCCATTGGATGTGGAAGTAAAATTATCATAGGCAGACTCGTGCACAACAGCCATGCAGAAAACCGCTTTTTAATGTTTTGAGCTTTCAGAATCTGGCCTTATCTCGGACACAATTTTTCAACGTCAATTTTTACATTTTTCCAAATACCTTATGACATTTCACAATCAATGTTACTTTTTTATAACCTACATGATAATAAAAAATCTAAATTCCAAAAAGACTGATTCATATCACTTAATATTAGTATCATATCACTTAATATTAGTAAAAACTGGATTACTTGATTTATCAAGTGTATGGGATTTTTATTGCACAGAAGTGTACATGAAATATATCAGGAATTCCACAGGGTTTCGTTCTGGGGCCACTGTTTTTTATTCAATTTATCAACGATATTTGCAGGGATATTCAAAGTAATGTTATTCTACAGGGTGCCAAACTTTCTTTTGGTCGTTACTTTGTAAAGGAATGGAATAATAAGTTCATATTTGGCACATATAGTACACTAGTGATCCTGAATAAGCACTTGTATCACACACACAAAAAGAAAATTTCATCTAGGACCTAGTTTTACTTCCACGTCCAGTGGAAGTATAGTAACGATAAAAAAATTTTTTAAAATTTTTATTGTCCAAATAGGCTTAAAATGTCATGAAACGTCGAGATTTTAAGTTTGAGCGAAAAAAATTTCTGTCTGTCTGTCGGTCTGTCTGTAACTTTTTTTTGTGCGCACGTTTACTCTGGAACCGTTTAAGATATTAACTTGAAATTTGGTACACATATGTACTTTAACGAGTTCTAGAACTAGATTATATTTTCATCTTGTTCCGTCGAAGGGTTGGGGGGTAAATTGGGGTAAATTTGGGGTAAATGGGTAAATTAAGCAGGTAAGAGTCTATGAAATTGGTATATAGTATATACAAGAGAAGCTAAGGTCTCAAAAAAATTTTTGGCATTAGCCACCCCCATTACCACCCCCACCTCCTTATTAAAGGGGATGAAAAAAAAATTGTGATTTAGTGTATGTACAGGAACCAGAAACCTCAAAATATTTTTTTACTTCATCCACCCCCCCCCCCCCACTACCACCCCCCTATCACCACCCCCACCCCACTACCGATGTGGGGTATCGTTTTCTGGGTTTTTGGGGTAGAGGATTTCAAATATTATATTATTAAAGTTCCATAAACAATTATTTTCACATACAAAGTTTTTTCGTTGTGAGTGACTTGGATAGAGAATCTGGATGTGGAAGTAGTGATTCCTTGGGCAGCGGTTTTTTATTTATGAATGTTTTTGTGACGCAGTAGCATATGGCATACATCCGGCAGGCGTACGCCGTAAATTATCCGACTGACCTTTGAAATAACCTTTTTCAGTCGTGTTTAAAACATTTAACCCTTTTAAATATGGTACACTTAAATACACACTATAATTTAATATCACAGACCAAATACAACTAAATAATTTTAGGAAAAATCGCAAACTGTACACGAATTATATGTCCGAATCATTGCACGCGCAGAGATATAGTGATTGATGACGTCAAGTCCAATATGAGTGTTTTCTCAGATTTGTCCCTTTTCCCGGATATTAGTCGGTGATTTAAATACTTTCCAGTTAGAAATTATGAAAACAGATTTGATCAAAAGGCCTATACTGATTATTTTTTTTATATTTATTTCTGTTTCATCCTGTAATTATATATTCGAAGAAGAAGAAGAAGAATTATCCATTCGCTTATGTAATATGCTTTAATGATATGTTTATATATTTATTTGTACATTCTTTTGTTCTTATTATTAAGTTTGTATTATGCATTTTATATACATTTACTTGTATGTTTCCTTCCCTTTAATTGGATACTTATCCGTTTGGATAGCTGTATTCTTAAATCAACAGGTAAATAAATAAATGGAAAGCCAGAATTTCCCTGCCACTTAAAATTTGTCATCTTGGGGACAAACCTGAAAATGAACCGTCTAGTCTCAAAACATCGGAAGAGCACTTTATTGGTTGTCCAATCATCTTTCTGTCTCTTTTGCTTGTTGTTTGGACCTCCAACAGCGAAGATATCTAAATGCCATACATAATGACATCTTAATTGGTTAAGTGAAACCACAATCATTATTATTAGAATATTAGGTATAAAAACCAGACAACGTCTTTGAGATAACAAAAATACATTAGAGACATATAAGACATATCCATCATAATACGTCCTTATTATTTATACCTATTTCAGTAATTACTTGTTTTGTTTCTCGAGCCTTTCAAAAAACTAAGGAATCTCGACATAAAAGGTAAAATGTTAAATAACGCAATAATTATGTGTGAATGAATACGTGCTGATTCCAGAAACTATATTAGTTGATATGAAAAAATAGAATGTAATACACCATAATTATAATTAATTAATGATTAATTTATGTCAATTTCTTTATAATAACCAGTAGATGGTATTTTGTAGTCCATTAAGAGAACAACTACTGTGGGATAAAATAATGTACCTTGAGCGCAACTTACTGTATCAATAAATCTTGAAGTTGATGGCATAATTAGGCAGAATAAACAGCTCCCAAAAAGTTAGAGATATTGGGGGCAAAGTGTAAAATCAACGTGTGATACTTTTTCAATATTTCTTTATGTTATGGTCAAACCTAGAGCCTCATTTATTTCGTTAATATATTATTCTAAAAATGAAAGCAATTTCATACTAATATTTTCAATAGACACTATCATTTTGAATCAATGCATTTTACAAACAGACTTTTAGCAACGTAAACAGGGTCAGTGTCGGTAAACATTGACCTTGCAAGCACATAACAAAACGCTGATGCACCATTTATCTCAGGTATTTAAACAAGTGAGTCTACTCGAACACCAAAAGGGGGTTTTCTGGGCACGCAGTGCCTAAAGTATAGTGTGCATGTGTAACACGTACGAAAATCACTTTTCATACTCGTGATTTATGAGCCTACGGCTTGTGTCACAAACTGTCACACTCATGTAGAAGGTGCTATATTCAACTCTTGTTACACAATATACTATTTTCTACTACTGTGCGTAAAGTACTTATTTTACACACGCTGCATTTAGGAATTTGGCTTATTACCTAATATAGAATTGAATTTTTTTTTTTCAACAATGGTATGACTATCGCAGTTTTTAATGCAGAAGGAAATTTTCCAGTTGCTATCGACTCATTGATTAAGAGCACAAGTGGGCCAGAAATTATTTCGCATAGAGTAGTATTACTATGAGAAGATGACAGCAAAAAATATGCGCAGAAACGAGTTTGTGCATTCCATTATTCTAAGCGAATGAGAACGAATTACGTGACATTCAATGTCGACACCAGTGGAGGCGATGGCCTGCAGTAGAGCGGCGGCGGTAATAATAATAATAATAAAACATCTTTATTAGGCAAAGTTTAGTACGAATTACTATTCTTACACTTCTCCTGAACAGAGGTTACTCGTAACAGTTGGCAAGTTTTAATCTACTCCATTACTACTTACTACTACTCCCATACCAAGTCCGTTAGAGGATGTTTTTTAAAGTTTTTCATAACAGAAATAACATCACTTCGATTGCACTAGTTCTATAAAAACACTAAACTTTGACAGTGGAGAGGCTGTGTGTATGCGTGTGTATGCTGTACATGTACATACATCCCCACCAAAGTGTTCATTTATTTTTTGTTCTGCAACCGTTGAAAAGTATTTCATTCGCTCCATTTCAATCTACAATTGATTGATCAAGTTTTAATTTGATATTGTGGATTTTTTGTTTTTTCCAACTCTGTTAATTATTGTCCAAATTTATTTTTACTTATCAGAGTTATTTATTCTGTTTTCATTGTATTTTATTTTCGTTTCTTTCAATTTAGATTTATACAATGTTTTTCTTTTGCTTGTAACCTCCGATTAAAGAACTTATATCTAGATACATAATGGCATGAATTTTATGATCCCGAAAGACTCCCAATCTAAGGCACTTCTTCCCATAAGTTGCTGATTGGCCCATCGGCGTATTCGCTGCCGCTCGTACACGGTCGGCTTCAGTTCGATTATCATATCTCAGTTTGACAGTTTTGACAGTATCAGTCATTAATGTTAATAAGTGTTTTTCGTGTTTTTCGATCAAAATGTGGTGCAGAAGTCTTTTTATTTCAAGTTGTGATTTGCCTAATACCTAAATAATATTCTCTATTCATATTTAGACAGTTTAGTGACAATTTAGTGCAACATGCAACAGTGCTGTGCCATTTGCAGAAATCGATCATTTCATAAGTAAGCAGGTCATAGTCGTAACATGATGAGGTTCAGTTTATAGTTTTAATAATAATATTATAAATAATATCCTTCCAATGCACATTTCCCTTGAATAAAACATCTTTACCTATTGTATTTTTTCAATCTGCGTTAATATTCCTAGAAGTTAACCAATAATTATCACATAAAATAGATACAATATTTTACATTTTCCCTTCTACACATACCCGCCTCTGTTGCCTATGGGATGTGATGTTCATCTATCCATTTTAATGGACATATCATGTGACTATGTTAGGAGCAAATAAGGTATATGAAGAAAAGGTAGCCATTATGTATCTAGACATAAGTTCTTTAATCGGAGCTTGTAACCGAAATAAATGAATTATTAGTCATAATTAAAAATATATTCGATTAATATCACTTCTGATTCAGAGACTAATAGTACACACAAATTAGATTAAGACAGTGAATAGAAGAAATAATTTATAAAGTAATAATATTTGAGATGCGTACTCTAGATAGGGTTAGAAATAGATACCCGAAAGTGCCCCCCCTCCAATTCAGAAGTGGAACGTCCCTTTTTTGTAAGAAGCCACCCCTAACGGGGACTTTACGCTGGTTTTTCACTTTTATCTTGTAAACCGTTCGTCGGAAGAGAAAAAAATATAAGAAAAAAAAAAAATTCCGTTAAATTCTGCATAAAAAGTTTCCTACTTGTTGCTTTTCCTCACCTATTTCGCGAGGAACGCGCAGGTAAAAATCGATCCTATTCGAAGTTTCACAGTGAATATCTTAAAACCGGTTACTTTAACGAGAAAAATGCTCAGGAATGAATTTATAGAGCGGAATTCTCTCTATAAGATGCATGTATAGCGGGTTTCAACGCAAGTGATTTTTATTTATTTTTACTTCCACATCCAGTGGAAGTATAGTAACGACAAAAAAATTTTTAAAAATTTTTATTGTTCAAATAGGCTTAAAATGTCATGAAACGTCGAGATTTTAAGTTTGAGCGAAAAAAAATTTCTGTCTCTCTGTCGGTCTGTCTGTAACTTTTGTGCGCACGTTTACTCTGGAACCGTTTAAGATATTGACTTGAAATTTGGTACACATATGTACTTTAACGAGATCTGGAACTAGATTATATTTACATCTTGTTCCGTCAAAGAGTTGGGGGGTAAATTGGGGTAAATTCGGGGTAAATGGGTAAATCAAGCAGGTAAGAGTCCATAAAATTGGTATTTAGTATATACAAGAGAAGCTAAGGTCTCAAAAAGATTTTTGGCATTAGCCACCCCCATCCCCTTTTTAAAGGGAATGAAAAAAAATTGTGATTTAGTGCATGTATACGAACCAGAAATCTCAAAATATTTTTTTACTTCATCCACTCCCACTACCATCCCCACCCCACTACCGATGTGGGGTATCGTTTTATGGGTTTTTGAGGTAGAGGATTTCAAATATTATATTATTAAAGTTCCATGAACAATTATTTCCACATAGAAAGTTTTTTTCGTTGTGAATGACTTGAATAGAGAATCTGGATGTGGAATTGTGGAAGTAGTGATTCCTTGGGCAGCGGGTTTTCATAACTTCCGACAACTTGATTTCCTTATCAAGTAGTCTTGTTGCCGCTGAGGATGTCGATTGCTATAAAGCAAAAGAGGTCGGCGAAAAGTCATTGGATACACTCATCAAAGATGGTGTCAAGTTTGGAAGTTTGAAGATGAAACGGTTGAATATGGCGAAGTCAATTTCTTCTTCTACCAATTCTATGAAAATTACAGATGATAACATCATTCAAATCGACTCCACTCAATTATATCAGAAAATAATCTGTACTGTTCACTCAAAAGAAGATTTGAAGTCACGTTTCAACTTTGAGCTTGCTTCATTTCCTCTTCCTATCTTCGATGAAAAAGGATTAATGAGAAAAACCAAGAAATCGTCTCTGTATGATATTTTCAATGCTGTACGAGAGAGGCCAATAGAGTTTTTTATTGCCAGTTCATTGTTGATGGAGGCAATTTGATTAATCGTGTAGTAGACTAAAGCAGGGTACCTTTGACGACGTTTATACAGCCTACGTTCGCTTTATTCGTAATTATTACGGCGAAAAAGTGACTGTAGTGTTTGACGGGTATGCTGACAATGTCTGCAGTACGAAGAATAAAAAGAAAAGATCTCGAAGAGGTTGTAACTTCGAATAGGATCGATTTTTATCTGCGCGTTCCAAACTACCCCTCTGTTCGGATGCTGTCAGTGTGAAATAGTTAAGAATAATCTACAAGGTATATAGAACATTTTTTATGCAGAATTTAACGGCAAATTTTTTGTTCTTTTACTTTTTTCTCTTCCGACGACCGGTTTACAAAATAAAAGTAAAAAAACCAGCGTTAAGTCCCCGTTAAGGGTGGTTTCTTGCAAAAAAAGGGACGTTCCACCCCTGAACTTGATGGGAACTTTTCGGGTATCTATTTCTAACTCTATCTAGAGTAGATTTGAAGTCATGAGTAGAGTACGCATCTCAAATATTATTACTTTATAAATTATTTCTTCTAAAATGTCTAATTTGCATGGACTATAAGACCAATTCATGATTGACGATTAAATACTAAATTAATCACGACTAATTTAGTCGGTCAATTTCAATCATAACTAAAAATTTATTCGACTAATGCCCACCTCTGAATTTTACGTAAATAATTTAGAGTAATTTGCGTTCGTTCAAGCAAAACCAGCTCTTATTGCAAAAAGACAGTGATAGTTTAATAAGTTATCATAAATTAAGATAAATGTCACTCGATTATAAAAAGTTGAGATAAATGTCAAACTACTTAATATTTCAAAGCATTCTTTGTGTAAAAAGATTGCTTAATAAAATGTTGTAAATGCACGTTGATTAGTAAATATAAATTACTTGAGAATGGCTGGGTTTATCAAAATGCAATACAAATACCTGTTTTATTTCTAATGATCTGAAAAGTATTCTTTTAAAAGTATTTTTAGAAATATGTAGAAAAAAATGGGGGTAAAATACTAATAGCCACCCCCTAAGCAGAAGAGAGGGTTCGACTGATACTATATAAACTGGTTCCATATCTAAATTAAATAAATATGAATTTTATATTTTTAAGCGGTTGGAAGATATGCAGAAAAACTGATATAACTTCCTTATTATCTATTTTCGGAAATAGTTTTATATAAAACAGTACCTTTATTTTTTAATGTACTTCTAACACATAAATATCGGGGGACAATTTTGGACCACCGTCTATTATATGTGTGTATAATATTAGGCACTTTTTAAATTTCTTTTGCGGGTACTTATATAAAATATATAATTATTATTATTCACAAATTAACATAATTAATAGATGTAAACAAATTACATTCGGATAGTTATTATGTGATCCAAGTACTTGAGGGTACTGCGAACGAGATAAACCCATAATTCACAGTTCAGGAAACTGTTTACGACAGATTATTGAAATTTCACTTTTACATCAATTTTCCCCGAGAAGAAATTAGCTATTACGTAAAACCGAACGATGAACCGAGAACTCCAATAAAAATATGTGCCTCTCGGCGGTTAACAGGGAAAGCTGGCACCTCACGATGATCATCCGCGATTTATTAGATGTTTTTTCAGTACGTGAGGATACTATTTAATAATATTGCAAATTTAACTTTCCTTTCGATACCGTACCGTGAAATAGTATATTTCGAACGCGAATATTTATTTAATATTCAATGTCCTAATTTTACCGGCCAATACTTACATCGGGTGCAATATAGATGCACTTGACTTCTAGAGTTGTGAGTGCATGAGAAAGAGAGTTTTCCAGAATTTTGCATTAAATTTCAGTAGACTATATGGGAGCCCACCCTAGAGTGTCCGTGCACCCCCCCCCCCCCCGATCCTTGGGGACAATGTTTTTCATAAAGATTAAAGCCTAAGGAACAATTTAAGACAAGACATGTCCCCAAAGAGAAAAACTGGCTGTACTTTCAAAATGGCGTCCGTTTAAAAAAAATTGCAAATATTGTTTTGATCATTTAACACAAAAACTAAAAAAGATGGAGAAAAACTTTGCACAAAACACAAAGTGCATAAAATTTTCTACAATTTTGTTCTTAACAATATTTGGATAGGAATATTTTCCAGATACCATAGTTCCCGTTTTCGAGATAAATGTTTGCAAATTATATTATTATTATTATTATTAATTTTTTTTTCAGTTTATTTTATTTTTTGTTATGTTAATAATATAAAGTTAAATTATACGGCTTACAATAATTGTAACAGTTATTTCCTCTTAAGTGATTTACCGATATATGAATTCCCATGTTCTCTTAATTTTGGATTCATTTATCTGGAAAATGTTAACTCCTATCAAAATATTGTATAGGAACAAAATTGTAGAAAATTTTATGCACGTTGTTTTTTGTGGAAAAAAATGTTGTCCATCTTTTTTAGTTTTCGTGTTAAATGACAAAAACAACATTAGCAACAGTTTTTTTAACATGTGGCCGCCATTTTGAAAGTAGAGCCAGTTTTTTTTAGGACATGTCTTAAATTGTTCCTTAGGCTTTAATCTTTATGAAAAATATTGTTCCCAAGGATCGGGAGGGGGGTGCACGTACAGCTAGGGAGGGCTCCCGACTAATATTAATATTACATTTTTAAAGTCATCATATACAATATCGGAAAAAGTTTGTATTGGTACGGTAATAAGAGCAAGCGAGAGCGAAGCAAGCAATGATGTAAATTAAGGGGCGTGTCACACTTTGCTCTGCTAGGGTACTGGTAGACGCCTTTATTGTGGGCGGTCGGTTAACTCGTTGAAACTATGCAAACCCAAAAGCAAAACTTGCCAATACTGTATAGAATGTTTTTTTAAGAAGTTCTTTAAAATTTATCTTTTTTATAATCCTGTAACCAAAACCAAGGAGAAGATAAAACATTACTAGTATTAATGTAATATTATCGCCGCTCAATCGCCCGTCCGTGTTTTTTGCTATCGGCCTCTTTAGGGAAATATATAATTATTTTCATTTACATTATTTATAAGCAACACCCCATGTCATAATGTGACAGGCGTAGAAGTAATTTATCTCAATATATCGGATAATTCGGTCGTATTTATCACTGCGTGTTCGTGAGCCAAGAAAGTGTGACTCTAAACTTGAGTCCCGGGTTTAAATCTTGTCCGGGGTACTGGAATTTTTTTTTCTTTTTTTTTTTTTCGGAAAAAGAAATCATATCTGCGCGGCTTAACTTTAATAATCAAACTCCAACATATCTTGAACGCTCTGTATGATAACCTCTACGAAAATGACATAAAAAAGCAAGGACAATTTTGATTACCTATTATATACATACTATAATTTATATGTATGTTTTTTAAACAATGATAAACATCACCGCTGATTGTGCAATCAGTTGAAAAAAAATTAATAGGACATCTAGACTTGTGACTGCTTTTAACAAGATTTCTATTTCCTGTAAACAAATTATTTAAATAGCTATCGTAATTATGACATAATTACAATAAGCAAATTAAACGACACGTTCCTTGTACTTTACCTTCAAGTAGTTATGATGATAAATATATAAATATTTACTAGGCTGGAGAGTGGTTACAGCATGGTCGGAACGCGCTCGTATCTGGTTTCCGAGTGGAACTAGGATTGTTTTCATGAAACCGTGCATCGGAATCTTTCCGTATACTACGAGAGTTCACCCTAACTGTACGGTCCTTGGAAAAAAAAAACTGGCTGTACTTTCAAAATGGCATCCATGTTTATAAAAAAAAAATTTGCAAATATTGTTTTTGTCATTTAACACAAAAACTAAAAAAGATGGAGAAAAACTTCCTACATAAAAAAAGTGCATAAAATTTCCTACAATTTTGTTCCTATACAATATTTAGATAGGAGTTACCATTTTTCAGATAAATAATTCAGCTCTTAAAATAAAATACAGTGCGTGTAATTGGCCATTAGGTATGTACATTCACGTAGCGCGAGAGATATGACAACACAGCAGAGCAAATTCGCCCGTCCTCGCCCGTCCGCGAAGCATCCCAGCTCTCAGTAATTTCATTTCAGCCAGCTGGCACACGCGATGTTGTAATTCTTACTCCTTATACCTAACCCGGCACTACACACAGTGTATAAAATTCAATTTAAAACTTAAGTAACACCTCATTCGCTTTCAGATTCACTATCGCTGTCTCCCGATACATCGAATATTTCTTCCAAGGCTTCTTCCTCTATTGCTTCATTTACGATATCGTTATCATCCTCACTTTCGTCTATTATGATTTGATTTGAAATCATCTGAAGAATCTCAGTAAGCCATTGTGGCAGTATTTCATCTGCTGAACAAAAAAGAGGTTCTCCATTTTCTTGCCATCCATAATCATTCTAAGGCTTTGAAATATTGTGAATACCTTCGTCGGCTAATCGCCAAATACGCGTACAGCTAAGGTGGACTCCCTGACTAGTGGTTTTTGGACTCCATATCTCAAAAACGGGTCTAGATTGCGTGCCATGGATTACATCATTCGATTCATCCTGTTTTTTTCCAATAACCACAAATTTTCTGGAAATTTTTTGTGAGAACGCCTCATAGCGGAGATATGAGTAATTGAAATTGTGTTGAATGAAAAAAATACCGCGTTTTGAAAAATCACTCGTGACCAAGACAAAGTCGCTACCACTGGTATGAAGTGATCTCTGATTGTGATTTTTATGTATAATGGCACAATATTTCGATCCGTGCTCGAGATATGACTAATCGAAGTCAACATATAGGTTTTATGAAAATTTCGTTCACTTTTCAGGCCTGATATCCCAAAATTCAATCATTTTGTGTCTTATTTCAAATTCTAATTACTGGTTTTATTACCAACACGGGGGGAAAAATCATATGCCGCTCAGTCCCAGTTGTATAAAACATAGTTAACCAGAAGCTCAGGTGAACCAAGATCACGTGCTGACCGTGGTCAAATAATGCAAGCGCTTTATGAAAGAAAGAAGGAGGGCCTGTAAGGCCGGTTTTCGACTCTATAAGAGGAATTGAGGCATTTTATTAATAATGTAAATAAAAAGTCCTTTTAAAACTATTTTATATCTGGTAGTAGCATAAAGGTTTATGTTGTGGGAAGAGAGGGTGTACAAATAAATCCCTTACAATTTGATTTCTTCAATTATTATAATAGCTATGAATGCTATATTGATGACCCCGATGTGATTTGAACACGCAACCTTCTTGTAAAAATAAAAAAATAATTATAATTATTGTTTTTGTTATTTCTTGATATCCATATAGATAGTTATATATTAATATGCAGATGAGTACGCTACAGGTGCTTGTCATTGAGAGTTGGAGGTGTTGGGGTAATGTATAGTAGTAGGGGGAGCTTAGAGTGCAGTTTATTGAAAGGAAATATGATTTTCAAATTCAAAAATATCTAATGTAAACCGGTTTTATAATAATTTAATGGAGGGGGATTGGTTGGGGGAAGTTCTGTTTGGGGTAAAATAGATTAGATATTGAATACATATGATAAAAAAAAATTGAAATTTTTTTATCAAAAATAGAAAATGCCGAAAACCGGCCTTATAGGGCCTCCTTTATGATATGGTCACGTAAACTATTGATCAGTTTAATTTCTGACGGTTGGTAGCGACGCTCCGTAGTAATATTTGTCTACTTTGACAATTGTTTTGGTATTAAATTATAAACCACATTCGTACAACCGGGTCATAGGGTACTCAAAGTGAACTTTGACCTTTTTCTAATTTTTTTCCTGCTGAGAATCGCCGTACTGGAGCTCTATGTTCAACAAGACTCGTGAATTTGCGGGCACGCGTGAATGTAAATACAGCATTGTGAAGGATCTTGGTTGTCTTAATTCGCGACATCGCATTACGAACGCTCCTCATGCGGCGTGAGAAATTCGAATGGTCGACATAACAATACTGTAAAGGTGTCATTCACATATGTGTATTTCTTAAACTCACAAAATATACGAGCATTCGAGTAATGACGATGAATACAGTAGTGCCAGCAAAAGTGTTTGCAATTAACATATACATGCTCTGGATGCAGATGGTCGTCGGTATTAGGAGGGAAAATCACTATGTAGGTATAATTCATGCATCCGACCACACCAGGCATGTTATGGTCCCTAAAATCATCTGCAATTAGCATTGGGAGCATAAAACAATTTCTATCTCATTTCTAGCTCCCCCGTCCAATATAGATTATGTTGGCTAAATAGTTTCTTTACCAACCCTCTTGTGGTGTTGTCTGATATCCCGTAGGTTGGCTCGGATCCCATTTAGGCTGTTTCTGCGCCTTCTTTGTCAATTTATCTGCTTTTTCATTACCTGCATTGTCCTGGTGTCACTCCAGTTGTACACTGTTGTGTTCCGCCAGTTTCTGCAGGGAATCAAGACAGTATTCCACCGCTTTGTAATGTATTTCTATTGCATTCAGAGCTTTAGCAGCTACTTGGCTGTCAGAAATGATGCAGATTCTCTTGTAAGTGTATGACATCCGTACCATTTCTCGTACATAGATTTCTATAGATAGATAGACAGATAGATATATATTGGTCACTAAAAAATAATACATGATTTTGTATATGTAATGTGACTAGTCAAATATGTTGTTAATTAATAGAATTATAATATGAAACAAAGAAATAATCTACAGAAAATGTATAAAACGACAAAGCCAAAAACTAACTATCTAAATAATCGTTTACAGAATAGTAAACATTATCAATTAAGAAATCTTTAGTTACCCTCTTAAATTTATTTTCATTTTGATTATTTTTTATATGGTTTGGTAACTTATTGTACATACATAATAATACATCTGTGGCGTGGAGAACGTTTAAAAGAAGCGGTTGTGTGACTTGGAATGTACCAGAGTATCACAATGTCAAGTATTGTGAGAATGATTATTATTAAATGCTTCAAAATCATTTTTATTTTTATAAACGTGCATTATCAACACCACCTAGAGATTCTAGGTGGTGTTGGCATTATGCACTTCAATATGAATATAGATGGAACTGTCAATATTTAAACACTTTTTGACACTTTTATTAATCTAATTAATCTTTTTTGAGCAATGAATACCCCAAGCAAATCATTGCCTCCGCCCCAAGAAACAATATTATTTGCCATATAACTAGGCCAAAGCGTAGTAGATATTTAACGCTCCTTCAGTGTTTAAGCAAGATTTCAATTGCATTATAGCATAGAATGCTGAATTAATGAATTTAATTTAGAACAAACATGTTCAAATATGCCTATTCCAGTTCAGTTTATCATCTAGCCATAAACCTAGGAATTTTAATGTCTGTGAGAGTGTTAGATTATTTTCAGACATAAACGTTTCTGGTAAAGGGGATCTTAGATGAAAATTCATATATTCTTATTTAAGATTAAATGACTACGCTGACAGCAAGCCTCTAATTCATCACAAATGACTGCAATATATGATGACAATTCTCCTGGGTTTTTTGATAACGTAAATGTGATATCATCTGTAAACATTACAACCATACCATTTGTAATATGGTATGGTTATAAGACTCATGGTTTTGAGATATAGCCCTCTGAAGTTGGACTTTACGTGCATCCGCAACATAGTTAAATCCTCATGGGAAATAGCTTTCGGTCAAATTATTTGAAATTCTGGATTCTAGTAGTTCTTGATGTGTAGAATAAAAATTCTCAACGGCACTAAGTCCTAAAAACTCATGGTTTTGAGATATAGCCCTCTGAAGTTGGATTTTACGTGCATTCCGCAACATAGTTAAATCCTTATGGAAATGGCTTTCGGTCAAACTCTCTGAAACTTTGGATTCTGCTGATGTGTAGAACAAAAGTTTTCAAGGGCACTAAGTCATAAAAACTCATAGTTTTGAGATATAGCCCTCTCAACTATGCTGCAGAATGCACGTCAAGTCCAAATTCAGAGGGCTATATATCAAAACCATGAGTTTTTAGGACTTAGTGCCCTTGAGAATCTTCATTCTACACATCAAGAGCTATCAGAATCCAGAATTTCAAAGAGTTTGACCGAAAGCCATTCCCCATAAGGATTTAACTATGTTGCGGAATACACGTAAAATCCAACTTCAGAGGGCTATATCTCAAAACTATGAGTTTTTAGGACTTAGTGCCCATGGACACTTTTAATCTACCTACTCATCAAGTACTACCAGAGTCCAGAGTTTCAAAGAATTTGCCTAATACCTAATCTGTCCATCTGTTTCTTTGCGCTACCTCATACAGTCACATTCTGGCATCGAGTCTTCAAAACAAACACATTTGATTTCCTCCGAGTCAATGCTACAGTTTAGGCGTGAGTTCTAAGTTGAGGCTTCACTATAAACGAGTACATTTCCCTGCGTGTGTTTTTTCGTAGAAAGTTACTACTTGAATCGAGGTTTTAGCCGAGGATTAAGGCGATGCTTTTACCCTCACTATTTCTTCTTTCCCATCAAGTTTGTATACTCTTAAATTTTAAAGTTGTGGCTTGTAGCGATCTTATCTGATTGCATGTTTCATTTCACCACAAATATTTCATCCCTCTATTCCCTACAAATCAATGCTGCACTTTTAATCAAAAGACCTGCAGTTTCTATCATAGACTTGCACTAATTTTAATGCAATATAGGTAAACTTTTTGTACTTCGGAGAGTACTCAAATTCCTACGGGCTCTTGATCTATCAGTTATGACGAGCAGGAGGTTTTGTATCTGCCTTCAATACAATTTCAGCGTCAACAAGAAGGTGCACATGATCAATTGATGATTTGAGGCATAGTCGACGCTAGATAAAGTTTTATACAGAATTATTCATGCTTTCCGACGAGATACTATCATAATGTAATCAGACAAACGAACGAAGGTATTATAGTGTAAATATTTTGCTATTATACTTTGGTTTAGGTACAAGAATTCTCATTTTGTAGTATGGATACAATTCTTTTCGTGTTACTCATATATGCACGCGAAAGTTGGAATTGTATACACAATATGTATGTAAAAGCGGCAGACAAGGCTTGTAAAAAGGAATATTCCACAGAGCCGAATAAATTTGTCATACATTCAAAGAAAGTAATGTAGTGAAATTTATGCCTATTTCTTTATGAAAATATATTTATACTTTTTCTGAAAATGTATCAAAATGGGTAGAACATCTCTATATCTGCTCTTAAAATTACGATTATATATGTATGTCTATAATATCAAGGTTTATAATTTATTACGGAAGATGATACATGATGAAACAATGAAAACATAAATCTATTTGTGAAGAATTTAATACTCAATATGATGACTAGTTAATATACTTTTTGTACGATTTTTTTTTAGCATTATACATAATAACGAAGTTACAAACGATAATCTACCAAATATTGACGCATTTATGCTTATAGAGTACATAAAGATGAATGGATGTTTTAACGATTCGAAAATAAGAGACATCAAAGCAGAAATTTAAGTAACATGTTTTTTTAACAATAATTTAAATTAATCTAATATATAAAAACCTCGTGTCACAGTGTTTGTTATCGAACTCCTACGAAACGGCTTGACCGATTTTTATGAAATTTTTGGTGTATATTTGGTAGGTCTGAGAATAGGTCGCAGGCTATTTTTTAAAAGCTTTTATTTAACTTGCAATGTTTGTTTGTATGTTTGTTGGTTTAGGTCAAATCTTGCAAGCTGAATTTCGACTAGTTCTAATTAAGCTAGAGCTTTGTAATTTGGCACACGTGTATAAGTCCGGTGACAATGCAACATAGTATAGCCATTATCGGTCTAAATCCAGTATGGCGGACGTCCCAAGATGGCGGATCGGCTTTTTAGTCATAACCCCCCTGATATGGGTATCAAATGAAAGGCTTTGACGAGTAAAATACGATAAACAATGTGACGTCATTCTAAATCCAATATGGAGGACGTCCCAAGATGGCGGATCGGCTTTTTAGTCACAACCCCCCTGATATGGGTATCAAATGAAAGGGTTTGACGAGGAAGAGATGAGGAAGGGATGGGACGAGGTAGGAAAAGGGTGGGAAGAGGTGGGAAGGGGCGGGAAGAGGTGGGAAAAGGTGGGAATAGGGTGGAAAGAGGTGGAGAGAGATGGGGAAGGGCAGGGGAAGTGGTGGAAAGAGGGAAGAAGTAGGAAGTAGTGTTAGAGGGGTGAGAAGACGGGAGACGGGAGGGGTGGATGGCGGTGGCAAATGAAAGGGTTTTGTGGGTCTGTTTGTAAAATAAGTGGACTAAAATGTAAAAAATAAAATTATATAAAAAAAGTATTTTTAAGAAAAAGCTTTTATCTGAAAAAACTACTAAAAAGTAAAAATAATTTTTTTTAAATTCATACACATTGAAACCAAAAGCTTTGGGGGTGGTCAGTTGAGCAAAGTAACTATGCAATATCACTATATGACCGCCCCCAAAGCTTTTGGTTTCCATGTGTATGAATTTAAAAAAAAATATTTTTACTTTTTAGTAGTTTTTTCAGATAAAAGCTTTTTCTTAAAAATACTTTTTTTATATAATTTTGGTGATAAAAGTGGCCCTATCCAGAAATTTTCTTTTTACTTTTTGAACAAAAATTTATAATTTATATGGCAAAACAACGTTTGTTGGATCAGCTAGTATAATATATAAAAATCTCGTGTCATAGTGTTTGTTATCGAACTCCTCCGAAACGGCTTGACCGATTTTTATGAAATTTTTGGTGTATATTTGGTAGGTCTGAGAATAGATCGTAGGCTATTTTTTATACCCCTAGGTGATAAAAGGGTGGCCCTATCCAGAAATTTTCTTTTTACTTTTTGAACAAAAATTTATAATTTATATGGCAAAACAACGTTTGTTGGGTCAGCTAGTATAATATATAAAAATCTCGTGTCATAGTGTTTGTTATCGAACTCCTCCGAAACGGCTTGACCGATTTTTATGAAATTTTTGGTGTATATTTGGTAGGTCTGAGATTAGGTCATAGGCTATTTTTTATACTCCTAGGTGATAAGGGTGGCCCTATCCAGAAAATTTCTTTTTATTTTTTGGACAAAAATTTCTAATTTATATGGCAAAACAACGTTTGCTGGGTCAGCTAGTTTACTTATAAATTTTATTTTGTCATATTTATTATTAGCAAAATATAGAGACACTAGCGTCCAATATTAAAGAGTAAAAGTATAAAGTATAATAATAATAAAAATACTTTATTTTATGATGCAAATTTTCTAGTATTTTTTGATATATTAAATTTCCTTCCCATGACACGTAAGCATGATTTTCGCTTTTTCTTTAATTTAGCATTTCATCCCACGAATGTCTTTTCTGGTATTTTTATTCGACTGGAACTGAAGTACTATCCTTTTTTTCCATTGTAAAACACTATTAAATGCTGTTTTACCAGATTTCATACAGATCTGCAACTTTTTATTGCAGATCTTAATGCAGCACATCAAAACAAATAGAATGACGTCAAAATTCCACGACAGCAATTCGCATTGCAAACCCGAGTTAAATTAAAAACCTCCTTCTTCTTAAAAGTCGGTTGAAAATAACATTTAATTTAAAATAATGCGTATACCTAATTCATTAGAAACGCCGCGTGATATATTTTTATTCATACATATTCATAACCATTCACTTTCAATAGCTTACTGTAAATACCACAATCCAATAAACTTTTTAATTCATATTAGTGGGACATTTTAAAGAAATATATTTGCTGCGATATTATTAAAATCTGCATGGTAAATTACGTAAAGGCAACCTGTATTAACTAGAGCATATTAATTAGTGTTTTAATTAAACTGTTTTAAAAGCAAACAAATATTTTAATTAATTTAATAGATATTCATAATAGGCTGAAATTTGATTTCTCCAATTATGTATAAAATAAATGCATTAGCTGTACGTATTTCTTTAAAACAACCGATTCAGTGGAGCGAGAAATATTTTATCGCCGTTACACACTAATGAAAAAAGGCAGTCGTTTTTTAATATCCTGTATTGGTCAACAAAAAATTATATGTGAAAGTAAAGGTTCTTTGTCAAAGTTTTAATATAGAAGATAAAGATCAAATCAAGGTTGCAATTTTGTGTAGGTACCTATGATCGCTTTATTGTTTCAAAAGTGTTGACATTAAACATGGATTTAAAAAAATCATATATCGTTTGTCGTTTATCTAGTAAATCAGAAGAATGTGAAGAATACAATTTTACGTTTTTTATAAGAATTAGTTTGTTCATTGCTATTTATTTATTTTATATATATCAAGAATATTTCTGTGAATTGAAATAATTAGTAATCACATTTAAATAAATAAATAAATAATTCATTAACGGATGGACATGCAATTTCCAGATTAACAGGGCAGATAATCCTTTCTTGGGGTTATCTGTTAAACTTTCATTTTAGGATAAAAATATACTTTAACATTTTTTGCTCATCTCTAACTTAACTAAACAGTGATCAGTAACGTATCAATCATATAAAGTGTTAAGAAGTTACATTTTTCTGAAATAATATACCTACAGAGTTCGTTTTCAAAGTAATTTCAAAAGTGATTTAAATATTTTCTTCAAATTTAATCCTAAGACTAGTTCCAAAATATTAATGCGAAATTCTAATTTTGGTTTAAAATCGGAACAAGATGGTTTAGAATAAATATATTTAAAGTACGTTAATAAGCTGTACTAAAGTAACTATAAAGACAAAATTATATGAAAATACAGCTGCACATAATACATATAAATCTGTTATTTTTGACCGACTTCCAAATATTTAATTTTTTTTGTTTATTCGGCTAAAATTGACTTAAGTTTTATTCGAAAATTTTGCAATATTTGGCGAAGGCGCCGCGAAATTTTCGTCGAGATCGCATTAAAATTGGAAAATGATAATTTTGACACCCTTATCTTTTTCCATAGCAACAATTAACTAAAGCATGTCTGGTTATATCCTCATATTTTGGTTCAAAGAATCTACCTTTGAACTATGACTTATTATTAATGGAATATAAAGTCCAAAAAATTTTGTGTTTTGACTTGGGCGATTGATTTTCTCTCTATTCTTAATAATTGACTTTCGTTAGTGATGCTGTTTCTAGATGTAAAATTTATAAAAACTGTTTTAGATGTGTTCATATACAACGTATTCATTTAGAACCAATTTATAAATTCATTAATTTATTATCTCCAATTTAGAAACGGTGTCTACTAGGGTTAGATCCTTACACGGATATGTTATCACTTGCAAACATAATGATGTTTCTTATTTCAGGGAGATCGTTAACAAAAACATGAAATAAGAGTGGACCTAAAATAGAACCCTGAGGGGCATTGACTGTAACATATGACTCGTTAAAATAGGTACCATTAATATCCACAATTTGTTTTTCTGGAGAAATGGAGGAAACAGAGGATCCAGAAAAAAAAACAATAGAAGCAAAAACACAAAAAGAGAGCATACACTCTGTATTATGACTCAATGCGGTAACGCATCTCACAAATACCTACACATCCCATTCTATATTCCCGTACCATGCGCATTGTGGCTCTTGCTGCTGGCAAGCCTAGCTTATTGCTTCAAAGAAAGAGAATAAATCCCAGTCCGGGATATAATAAGGTAAAATTCGTAAATAAACTAAGAGACTTTGGAAATAAAAAAAAATCGCTGCTCAAGGAATCACTACTTCCACATCCAGATTCTCTATCCAAGTAACTCACAACGAAAAAACTTTGTATGTGGAAATAATTGTTTATGGAACTTAATATAATATTTGAAATCCTCTACCTCAAAAACACATAAAACGATACCCCACATTGGTAGTGGGGTGGAGGTTGTGATAGGGGGGTGGTAGTGGGGGTGGATGAAGTAAAAACAATTTTTGAGGTTTCTGGTTCTTGTACATACACTAACTCACATTTTTTTTTCATCCCCTTTAATGAGGGGGTGGGGGTTTGTAATGGAAGTGGCTAATGTCAAAAATTTTTTTGAGACCTTAGCTTCTCTTGTATATACTAAATACCAATTTTATGGACTCTTACCTGCTTGATTTACCCATTTACCCCAAATTTACCCTAATTTACCCCCCAACCCTTCGACGGAACAAAATGAAAATAAAATCTAGTTCTAGATCTCGTTAAAGTACATATATGTACCAAATTTCAAGTCAAGATCTCAAACGGTTCCAGAGTAAACGTGCGCACAAAAAAAAAGTTACAGACAGACCAACAGAAATGTTTTTTCGCTCAAACTTAAAATCTTGACGTTTCATGACATTTTAAACCTATTTGAACAATAAAAATTTTTAAAACTTTTTTTGTCGTTACTATACTTCCACTGGATGTGGAAGTAATAACTAATTAACAATAACAAAATTTATTGTAAAGATAAATGGTATGGTAGAGCAATTGACAAATCAGTTGTGGGCAAATAAAATATGTGCTAACAATTGGTTGAGTGGTGGAATAGCTATGCTAAACTCCGCCAGGACTTAAATATCAATAAAGGCGATTTATTATTATTATAAAGATCAAACAGAATGGGAGATGTAAGAGAGATAAACAGATTTATCATATACTTAAAAAAAAAAAAAAAAAAGGGTAAATATGTACGGTAACTTACAAAGATAAATCCATAATTATTGGCAGAAGGCCACAATACACAAAAACTACTGTAAATACTTCAAAATGATGGATAACTAAATTATTAGTTGATTAGTTGACCAACATAGTTATTACTAAATGACATTTTATTAATAAACAAATTTTGATATTTTATATCATAAACAAATCTCTAAACTTAAATAAAGGTAAAAACATAGAAAATGAAATACATAGTAGCATTTTAAGCTACAAGATATATACCGTGTGTGTAGTCGCGGGCTAGGCATGGGGAGTAGAATTGCAACATCGCGTGTGCCAGCTGGCTGAAATGAAATAACAGGGGACCTATTCTCCAGCTTAGGAGAAGTGAATCGGGGTATTTTTTCTCTTTTTATATCATTATATTTCCTATTTCTTTCTCTTTCCTTTCTCCCGAAATGAACATTCTCTCGACTGGAGAATAGGGTCCCAGAGCTGGAATGCTCCACCGATGGACGAATTTACGGCTGCCGGTGTTGTCATATTTCTCGCGTTACGTGAATGTACATGCCTAATGGGAAATTATACGCACGGTATAAAAAAACATAATGTGCTCTACACAGAAAATTATTTACAGTTATTAAACAGAAAATCTTAGTCTTTTCACGAGTCTTTAAGAGACTCGTGAAAAGAATGTATGAAATGCCCGCAGATAACACTGAAAGTTGCACCAAATTGGCGTCTTTGGCCACAATATAAGACGAAAGTTAATGATGAAATTTAGCCAGGGACTATTATCAGTTGCCGATACACACAATGGAGAAATATAAATATTTCTTTACTTACGGAAATGCAGCAAAATGGACGAAGGCACTTTTATAGTTACAAACTCAAATTTATGGTCGGTACCAGTTGTAACCTCACAAACTATACAAAACTATACCATAAGTATAGTAACATTAACTCTTAACGGTAATTTTCTTTTTAAATCAATTAAAGCAGATAGCATTAGACTGATTAAATGCTACTTTAATTCGAAACGTCTATGCTGAACAAATTTTGGTGTTAACTTCTCCACTACAATTCACCAAAGAAGTTAAATCTCAAATGCTAATAAACACTTAAATGGCTCAAATTCCAGCCATAATTCTGACGACTTGGCGAGCCTAAAGGCTGCTTGGGAAGTTTCAATACATCACACTCATTCGCGGTTTTATACGCGCGCCTAGCACCCTCTTTTCGGGGGTTTATAACCAAGGTCAACGCAGGTATTATGTCATATCTGTACTTGCCATTGGAGGAATAATTCCCGCGTGGATATTTTACCCACTAATTTTCTGGAACTTCTAGAAGGCTAACTCGTTAGCAATTACTAGCCAACAGGGCCGGCGTTAAATTTTGTTTTACAAAACTAAGAAAATAGGTAATTTTTATAACAAAGATATAAAATAATGTAATTTACCCGCCCTGCGGTGAATTTTTGGGAGTGGCACCAATGCCTACCGTATATTGGTAAATCATATCATACCAAAAACCGAAGGAATAGTATATCAGATTAGAATAAGAAGATGCAGGTGTTTCCATCCTTACGACAAGAAAATATAATTTACCAAATTTTGCTTCCCCTCGTACGGCTTAGAGTACCGTTTAGAATGTTTGCTAATAAAACACACAAAGAAAAATAGTAAATCTCAATTATATGCAGTCACACATGATTAAACTAACTGGTGATTGTGTAAATCTTGACACTAAGGCCATTACTCATCATGCATACGACATATACATCGCGTGTGGAGTATCTGTTAATAATTTAACTTTTTTGTATAAACAAATAAAAGTGACAAGTCATCTCTAACTGCATTCTGAATAACAATTTTTATTGCGCTCCGCTCGGTTAATGATGTTGCTGTGTTTGTAACTAACGGGGATGATATTTATAAATGAAAAACGATTCGCAGATGATAACCATGTGCTGATTTGATGAGACTTCTCTTTTATTTCTATGTTGAATGCACTGACGCAGAAGGGACGACAGTAGGCGCATGAAGCTTCCACATCAACGTGGTTTTTAATGAAACGATTTTACGAAAATTGTCAGAAAAATGTTCATTAGGAAAGCAACGTATATAGAAAATATCAAATTAGGCTTTTATGAATCTTGGAAAAATTAAGTCATCTTTTGATTGAACTGTAGTGCTGTCATTTTACGGTAAAAAAAAATTGATAACAGAAAAAATAATACAAGCAAGAGACATACTAAAAGTCCTTTAAGATTGACCTTGTGCTACCGCACGACGAAATCTGATTTAGTAAAAATATTACAAATTGCAATGAAATTTGATTTTTTTTTTATCCCAAAGGACGTATTTCCGTCGTGCGTCGACGTAAAAATTTGGGAAGTGCCCCGAAATTGTGAAATGTTTCATCGACGAAATTTTGTGAATATATCGAAAAACGACTATTTCGAACGAACTTTTTAAACCGCACTAAAATATAGCTAGCATTAAAACTTCTATGCTCATTTAGGAAATACACTAAAATTTATTTTTACTTATAAATCTCGAATTATGAATTGGAACGTTTTGAATTATTACGAAGAAAGGTTTTTATACGACGATTTAGCCACGTTTTATTCATGCCGAAGAAAGACGAATTTTAAATTTCAACCAAAACTTTTGAGGTGAAAAAAAAATTTCACAAAACGGGGAGACGGACTTCTCCACAGAGGTAGCTCGAAAGCGAAGCGAACTGCCGTTAACCCCAACTAGTTAACTGCCCATAATACGATTGAAAAAATTCATACAGCCTACACATATTGCCTCCAAAAGCATTTTGAAGTATTCAGGCCTGACGAATTATAAAAGCGCTCATAGAAATTAATAAAGAATTTTGAATCTTTTGTTACCGTCACTCTGACCATTGTATGTAGTTGAAATTAAACATCCTCGGGATGTGTCCGATACTTAACATGCATGTTATCCAGTTTTAATTCGTTATGTATTTATTTAGGATGTTTACTTTACAATAATATATATATATATATATATATATATATATATATATATATATATATATATATATATATATATAGTGTGTTTCACTTCTCGTGAAGATGTCAATTTTCGAGAAATCATAGTAGGCTTAGAGATAGACAAAAATTTTGTTAACAAAAGTTGTTCGGAATCACTTGATATGCCCCCCTGTAAAATTTTGTGAAAATTGGAATATTTTCAAAAAAAAAATTTTTGTTTCACTTCTCGTGAAGACACCCCTGTATCTTTTTTATTTGTGGCCGAATTAATTTCAAATTTTTATCAGCCATACAAGTCCATAAAGTGACTTTATTCAATACATAAATGCCGTTTAAATCTAAAACGCCGGCCTACTGCGATAAAAAGAAAATGTCAATTTTCGAGAAATCATAGTAGGCTTAGAGATAGACAAAAATTTTGTTAACAAAAGTTGTTCGGAATCACTTGATATGCCCCCCTGTAAAATTTTGTGAAAATCGGAATATTTTCAAAAAAAAAATTTTTGTTTCACTTCTCGTGGAGACACCCCTGTATCTTTTTTATTTGTGGCCGGATTAATTTCAAATTTTTGTCAGCCATACAACTCCATAAGGTGACTTTATTCAACACATAAATGCCGTCTAAATCTAAAACGCCTGCCTACTGCGATAAAAAGAAAATGTTAATTTTCGAGAAATCATAGTAGGCTTAGAGATGGACAAAAATTTTGTTAATGAAAGTTGTTCAGGATCACTTCATACGCCCCATGTCGTCTAAATCTAAAATGCCGGCCTTAGAATAATTAAAATTAAAATCTAATTACTTTAATGAGTTTTAACATCTGTCAACAATATGTAGGTTGGTAGGATGCTGTCATATAACGAATTCTTTTTGAATTAAATTGGTGGCCCTGAAAAGGGCCGTTGTTTTTACAGAGAAGACTACTAATAATGAATGATAATATTGTCGGAAAAAAAAATACAGATAAAGCAAAAGCCGCAGTGTTAGAATAGTTCAAAAATAAAAGAAGTTAATGGTTTTTTTTTACTTATTTATTATATTGCGCCCCTTTCCACTAACCCACCCTCAAGTGTAATACACTTCTCAATCCGTTTTCTGTTATTTTTTACAACTCTTCGCAGTTCTTGAGCAGTAGCTTCTAAACATGCTTGCCTTATCCTCTCACAAAGCTGCTCTATATTTTGAGGTCTGGTCATATAAACTTTGTTTTTAATGTGACCCCAAAAATAAAAATCCATTGGAGTGAGATCAGGTGATCTGGGTGGCCAATGTATTAAAGGGCTATTTCGTCCTATCCATCTTTGGGGAAAATGTTCATTCATCCATGCTCTCACTACTACGGAATTGTGGATAGATGCTCCGTCGAGTTGAAAATACAATTGTTTCAAAGAAAAATCAACAATTGCATTCCAAAGATCATTATTTAAAAATTCTAGCAAATTTAACGCATTTATATTTTGAAAAAAGAAAAACGGCCCTATTATTGTTTCGTTAAAAATTCCGCACCACACATTTACTTTCTGGGAATATTGCCTTTTACAATTTATTATCCAATCAGGATTTTCTACTGCCCAGAACCTAGAGTTTTGTGATGACACTACCCCGTTGGTGGACAAAGTTGCCTCGTCCGTGAAAATTACTTTCTTCAAGAAGTCTCTATTGTTTAAATAATTACCTTGGATCCATAAACAATATTTTAATCTTCTCTCTTCATCACCTTCCTCCAAGGTATGTAAAAATTTTGGTTTAAACGGTTGTAGCTTATGGCGTTTTAAACATCTCCAAATTTTTGATGCCGACAAATTAAGGTCACGAGCCATATTTCGAAGACTGGTAGTGGGATTGGCGTTAAACGCCGCTAATATAACATTATCATCTCCGTGATTTCGATTAAGATGTACTCTCGGTTTAAGCACATTGCCAGTTGTATTGAACAAGTGACATATTCTTGCTACGGTACCATGGTGTACTGGTTGTCTTAGAGGATGTCTTAAATTAAATTCTTCTGCTGCTTCTCTTGAAGACCGTACATTTTCACCGACTATCTTTATTATTTCAATTTTTTCATCAGTAGTTAAAAGTATTCTAACCATTATGAGAAAAGATATGAAATAAGGAAACTTTAGTATGAATAAAATTATTAAAACAAGAAAAACTAACAAACTCCACAGAAAATAACAACAATCACTTCTGTCATGAAAGCAATGACGAAATAAATAAAACAATACATATTGACAGTTAATTTCACGGCACTCTTTACATTCAACGCAATAAAACCGTCCATGTTCCTAAATTTCTGAGCCGATAAGGAGGAAGGATATGATGGAGAGTTACTCCTCCAGAAGAGAGATAACAAAAAGAAAAAAAGAAAAGATATTACATTCAACTTGATATGTAAAAATAAAAAGCCCTTTTAGTGTTTTATTGAATGCTGATTTTTGTTCACAACTTTCATTTGTTGGAAAAAGTTCTCTTTATGTGTTCTCTTTTTTTGAAAATATTCCGATTTTCATAAAATTTTACAGAGGGGCATATGAAGTGATCCTGAACAACTTTTATTAACAAAATTTTTGTCTATCTCTAAGCCTACTATGATTTCTCGAAAATTAACATTTTATTTTTATCGCAGTAGGCAGGGGTTTTAGATTTAGACGGCATTTATGTATTGAATAAAGTCACCTTATGGATTTGTTTGGCTGATAAAAATTTGAAATTAATTCGGCCACAAATAAAAAAGATACAGGGGTGTCTTCATGAGAAGTGAAACAAAATTTTTTTTTTTGAAAATATTCCGATTTTCACAAAATTTTACAGGGGGACATATCAAGTGATTCCGAACTACTTTTGTTAACAAAATTTTTGTCTATCTCTAAGCCTACTATGATTTCTCGAAAATTAACATTTTCTTTTTATCACAGTAGGCCGGCGTTTTAGATTTAGACGGCATTTATGTGTTGAATAAAGTCACCTTATGGACTTGTATGGCTGATAAAAATTTGAAATTAATTCGGCCACAAATAAAAAAGATACAGGGGTGTCTTCACGAGAAGTGAAACAAAAAATTTTTTTTTGAAAATATTCCGATTTTCACAAAATTTTACAGGGGGACATATCAAGTGATTCTGAACAACTTTTGTTAACAAAATTTTTGTCTATCTCTAAGCCTACTATGATTTCTCGAAAATTAACATTTTATTTTTATCGCAGTAGGCAGGGGTTTTAGATTTAGACGGCATTTATGTATTGAATAAAGTCACCTTATGGATTTGTTTGGCTGATAAAAATTTGAAATTAATTCGGCCACAAATAAAAAAGATACGGGTGTCTTCATGAGAAGTGAAACAAAATTTTTTTTTTTGAAAATATTCCGATTTTCACAAAATTTTACAGGGGGACATATCAAGTGATTCCGAACTACTTTTGTTAACAAAATTTTTGTCTATCTCTAAGCCTACTATGATTTCTCGAAAATTAACATTTTCTTTTTATCACAGTAGGCCGGCGTTTTAGATTTAGACGGCATTTATGTGTTGAATAAAGTCACCTTATGGACTTGTATGGCTGATAAAAATTTGAAATTAATTCGGCCACAAATAAAAAAGATACAGGGGTGTCTTCACGAGAAGCGAAACAAAAAATTTTTTTTTGAAAATATTCCGATTTTCACAAAATTTTACAGGGGAACATATCAAGTGATTCCGAACAACTTTTGTTAACAAAATTTTTGTCTATCTCTAAGCCTACTATGATTTCTCGAAAATTGATATTTTCTTTTTATCGCAGTAGGCCGGCGTTTTAGATTTAGACGGCATTTATATGTTGAATAAAGTCACCTTATGGACTTGTATGGCTGATAAAAATTTGAAATTAATCCGGCCACAAATAAAAAAGATACAGGGGTGTCTTCACGAGAAGTGAAACAAAAAATTTTTTTTTGAAAATATTCCGATTTTCACAAAATTTTACAGGGGGACATATCAAGTGATTCCGAACAACTTTTGTTAACAAAATTTTTGTCTATCTCTAAGCCTACTATGATTTCTCGAAAATTGACATTTTCTTTTTATCGCAGTAGGCCGGCGTTTTAGATTTAGACGGCATTTATATGTTGAATAAAGTCACCTTATGGACTTGCATGGCTGATAAAAATTTGAAATTAATTCGGCAACAAATAAAAAAGATACAGGGGTGTCTTCACGAGAAGTGAAACACACTGTATATATATATATATATATATATATTAATCAATGTACACTATTGTACACACGTATTAATTGAAATAAAGCCTTTCTCATTGAACTATTTATCTTTAAGTTAACACCTCGTGCAATTTTGGGTCGCAAACCATTTTTAAGGAACGTCACATAGTTCCTCACGTCTGTCCAGGACCTCGACTGCAGCACAGAAACTAACGAGATAGCTTTAAAAGTGTTTAGTATTAGGATATATATCAACAAAAGTGCTTCAATGGTGGTAAATGCAACAGTTTCAATCTAAACGTTAGCAGTCTCTATCTTGGCAAATACCTCCTGAGCAAGGGGACTTGTTCAAGGACTCGATTCCAAGACTTTGAGCTGATGTCATTATGGAGTTGTTGGGAAGAGGCGATGTGTCTAACAGGCAATCGCGGCAGATGGCACGATGCTGCCAGGCGTGCCATACAGCAAAATAAGGTCAGCTAAAATAATGCATGAATGACAAAACGTCTGCCATGACGTTATGAATAAAAAGAAGGTTTGAACAGAAGGAGGTGTGATAACTGCAACTACAGTTTTTCTTCAGTAGAAAGAGTCTGGTCGCACAATATATTATTAAAACGCACATATCCCAACGTCTTTTACAACCACATGCATATTCTATATATCAAGTTATGTGTTTTTGATGCCCAAAAATTCTTATCTGAAGATTGATATCGGTAATGGTTTAAGAGGAATAAGCAAGAAGCCAAAAATCTGACCACATTTCTCAGCATGGCGGCCGTAGGATAAGGTTAATCTTCGGGTACTTTTAGTAGTAAGGTGATTGATTATACATAAATCGATGTTCTTATTGTTAAAAAAACATAATGACATGAATAAGCTTTTATGTTTTATCGCTTTAAACACTTTAGACCAATCCGCATATTACCACCCTTGTCCAAGATGCTTGAGTAAAAAATCATTTAAATAATTACACATTATTACCACAATTTCAAACAGGTTTTCTATCAAATTGTAGTTGTACTATGGCATTAATTCGTGTTACAGACGATATTTTAAAAGCTACTGATGATGGTAAATTGACAGTGCGTCTATTATTAGATCACTTCAAAAGCTGCTGATTGTATTAATCATAAGACATTATCTATCTTTCATTATACTGTGTTTTCATTACATTTCAAAACTAGCGACCTAGAATAACAAATCTGAAGTAGACACTATTTTGAGAAATAAACACATCGTTGCAGTTTTTGAGTTCTAAATCACTGCTGATTAAATTTTATATTCTATTTCTTTCCCCTTAGGCACCGCAACTTTGGAATTTCAAATAACACCATTCATTTTCATTCAATAATATGATTTTCAAAGGTACACTTCTACAAAAGAATTGAAATCGGTTCGTCCATTTCTAAGACAAAGTCAGAAATGTATAATTTAATGACTAATTAATCCTAATGTACTTAGTGTGTGGAAAATTATTTTATTAACAATTTAAAACGTGCCTCATTGTTTGCCAAAAGCTATAATAATGCCCATTTTTTATTTTTCCCCGAAAGGGCATAGCCGAATAAGTAGGGTGAAACGACCCCCGGCCCTATCTTCATTGAGAGAAGGAATAGCAATAAGGGTTAGCAGTTAGCAGAAGGTTAGCAATAAGTGAAGAGAACAAATTTTCAAAATATTAACGCAAAAGGGTGGCGCGTTCACGGGGTGACGAGGGGGATGAAATCCAAAGGACCAATTTTTTGTGCCAAAACGCAGCAACCGAAAATTTTGGAAAAAATATATGTTGGACAAGTATTGGAGAGGATTCTCAGAAAAAATTGTCGGTCAATTTGGGAAAGAACTAAGGGCGAGAAGACATCGGTATACTTTTCAAATATTTTTAACTTCCCCTCGTCTACTTTCACCCCCTATAACATATTTTTTTCGCAGCGTAGTCGGAATATTACGTCATAGTGAAAAAAAATCACGTCCGTGGTCTTTCGAGACTAGTAGTCTATGTAATGAAGGCAGAAAGAGTGTAAATATTTTGTGCAAGACAAGATTACCTTTCCCTCCCATTTTCGAGGGTGCTAAACACGATGGAAGTGGTGGGAGAAGTTTTTGACCGCCGCAACCCCCTGAAAAGACCAAAACCACCTCTTTTATGGATCTCTTTATGTTCTCATATATAAACGGGTCTGGGGAGTGATTTATCAACGGGTAATACTTGAAATGAAATGGAAGGGGGTTGATTAAACCCCCCCGAGACATGGAAAATCATTTTTTTTCGGTTCAAATGCGTATCCCCCCGTTTTCGGGGTAGCTGTTAATGTAACAATTAATGAATTTAGCAATTAATGAATTTTACACTCCTTGGAAGGGTTGAAGCAACCCCCGAGGTCGTTACCACCTTCCGTGAAAAATGAAGGGATATGCACAGGAATAACGATCATGTGTCGAAAAACCTGTAAATCCTGGATAGCATGCTTTCTGATGAGAAGGAGTTGAAACTAAAAATGAATATTTTTTCCGTGATCAGCGACCCCGAAAACAGGAAGGAGCATATGCGTTTGAATCGAATTATTTAAAAAAAAAAATGGTTTTCCACTTCTCGGGAGGGTTTAATCAACTCCCTGGGCCTGCTGTCTGGATTCCACTTACTCTATAACGAGCTTTCCATGTTATTTCACGTATAACCCGTCGATGAATCACTCCCTAGACCCGGTTATATATGAAAACAAAAAGGGATCCATAAAAGGATCTTGGCCGTTTCAGGGGATTGGGGCGGTCAAAAACTTCTCCCGCCACTTGCATCGTGTTCAGCACCCTGTAAAACGGGGAGGGGGGAGATAATCTCGTCTTTGCACGAAATATTTACACTATTTCTGCCTTCATTATAGACTAATAAAACTTGTGTGTAACGAAGCAAAAAAAATAGGATTCCTACAGATACCAAATTGTAGAAAATTTGTTCATACAAACGCCTATTTCTAAATTCTCTAGTTCTGGTTGTGGTAAATTAGTACCGGTGTAGATGCACTTTCATACTATGTCTTCATTCATTCGAAATTCTGCATTCAACAACATTTTGTAATTCTAGAAAGAAAGTAGCTTCTGAGCGTACGAAGGCAATTTCGGGTTTATACCAGTTAATATTTGGCTATTGGCGTACATAATTTTATTAGCTTCGGTTAATGTGAAAAAAATGGTGTAACCCCATGGTTATTTGTAATGGTAAAAAAATTCTTTTCATCATAAAATACTTAACTGTTAATTGCTTTGTCTCTCATTGTAGGTACCTTTAACTGAATTAATATTCGTATTATTTTTGCCCGATCGGGAAATTTGTCAGGTTTACTAACTTAATTTTGACAATAACGGGTTACGTTTACAAACTGCTGATCGGTAAATTACTTACCGATCGGAAGGCGGAAGTGAATACAACACATTTAGTGTGTGGCAATACAACATTTTAGAAGAAAAAAATTTATAATGTTTTGAAATACTGACGATATGTTGAGAAAGTAGAAACAAATAGAAAACTAAAAAGTTCCCAGGCATAAAGGGTGAGCTGTATTTTATTATAAAATTTTATATTGAAATTCAGTCATTCAGAACAATTATTCAATAATTGTTGTGAATTACTGAATTTCAACAAATGATTTAAGTATTTTTAATACATTTTTTTTGCATTAAAATGCTAGGAATCCTATGTGGTGGAGTCAAATTAGGACTCAAAAATTCGCAATGTGAATTGTCTGGTCAGGGAAGTTTTTTGTTTTAACGTGTTCAGGGGATCAACTTAAGTTTACAGTTCAGTTTCGCAGTTTCTGCGAGGTCGGCGTATTGCTTATTAAAACAATTTAATTTTTTAGATCGTGTTTTCTATTGGTTTTCTTTGAATATCTCTAAATCTATAAGTCCTATGGAAAACAACAAAAGGAAGGAAAATGTTCGTTATGAGCTGTACAATACGTACATTTAGAGATATTTGCATTTGCATTTTAATTTTGCAATATTCAATTTTTTTTTTTAATAATAATAACAATTTGAATGAATTATAGTTTTTTGTACTTTTATTGTACAGCTCAAAACGAACATTTTCCTTCTTTTTATTGTTTATAGATTTCGAGATATTCAAGGAAAACCGATGGAAACACGATCTAAAAAATTGTTTAAATAAACTATACGCCGACCTCGCAGAAATTGCAAAACTGAGCTGTGAACTTAACTGACCCCTTGAACACGTTTGAACAGAAAAACTACCCTGGCCAGACAATTCACATTAAAATCCTAATTTGACTCCATTAATCACGTAATTCAATACTTCGTCAGTATTAGCTAGAAGAGTAGTTGTTTTGATTGGTTCTCCAATGATGAGTGTCTTAAAGTGTTTTGATAAGTAGTATAATAGCATGCCCAGATTAGGGCAACAATATACAGAAAGTAGATCATCTCATGTTAAATAAAAACGTGTGAATGATTAATATTTCTCTTATTGCTAAATTTACTACTATAGTTAAATTAGTTATATTTGAAAACAAATCAGAATGCTATAGTTTCTTCAATATTTTGTAATAGAATGTCGTATTTAAAAATCGAAAGTAAGTAATTTGTGGTTTAACCGGAAGTTGTAAAAGATAACTTTCCCATGAGAAAAGTTTTCAACGATCTGTCATCTAAAATTCAATTTTCAATTGTAGTTTTCCAAAAATTACAACATTAAACTCAAATATCTCAAAATTTTCGATTTTCGAAAAGCTTTCATATATCGAAATTGATTAAAACCGCTGCCCAAGGAATCACTACTTCCACATCCAGATTTTCTACCCAGGCCTCTCACAACGAAAAAAATTTGTATGAGGAAATAATTGTTTGTCGAACTTTAATAATATAATATTTGAAATTGTCTACCCCAAAAACCTCTAAAACGCTATCCTACATCGGAAGTGGGGATGCATGAAGTGAATAGTATATTGTGTATTTAGGTGTGAAAGCAATACATTCCCGGACGTCGATGCAAATTGTTGGCCGAGGCGCTAGCCGAGACCAACAAGCATCGAAGTCCGAAAATGTGCTTTCATATCGAAATACACATACCATTTTTTCTGAAATCACAATCAATATTATATTATTTTGTCCGCGTGTATTTATTTACTGTCTAAAATATACATGAAAAACCGTACCTTCCCGGCCTAGGCCGGGAAAGTAACATTCCCGTACGGTTTTGTTGATCGTTGCTTGGCAACCGATCTTTTCCGGTCTGTTTTCTGATAGTTTCTTAGCAACGGACTAAAACACTGGAATTGTGCATTTTTCGATCTGAAATCGCGCCGAAAATGTAGACATTGCCGATCGATTTCAGAAAAAAATATATTTTGAGGCCTTAGGTTCTTCTACACACACTAAATCACAATTTTTCTTTCACTCCCTTTTACAATGGGGTGGGGTAGCAACGGTTGTGGCTTAAAACTTTTTTGAGACATTGGCTTCTCTTGTATATACTAAATACCAATTTTATGGACTCTTACTTGCTTGATTTACCTATTTACCACCATTTACCCCAATTTACCCTCCAACCCTTCAACGGAATAAGATGAAAATATAATCTAGTACCAGATCTCGTTAAAATACATACGTGTACCAAATTTCAAGTCAATATCTTAAACGGTTCCAGAGTAATCGTGCCCACAAAAAAAGTTACAGACAGACAGAGCGACAGACAGAAAAATTTTTTTTTCTCAAACTAAAAATCTCGACGATTTATGACATTCTAAGCCTATTTGAACAATAAAAACTTTAAAAATTTTTTTAGTCACTATACTTCCACTGTATGTGGAAGTAATTAAAGCTCCCTCTCATACACCATGCATTTCAAAATTCCCATCATGGCAATATTTCTTTGTAGTTCACCTATATCAACATATTAAAAAACGATGTTTATCCAAAACTAAAGCCATTTATACATACTAGCGATTGGCTTTTACATAATTTAAATATTTTTATTATTTTCCAAAATATTTTGCCTGGGAATTTCTACCTGTATATGATAATAATTTTTTCGAGTCTTGCATCTTTTTCACATCTACGTAACGTACTATTAGATGAGTTTCACCTAAAACCTCAAAGACGAGAGTTCAACTATATACAATAAGTAAAGTAAATGGGCAATATGTTGAACATTTACTGCGTTAAATACGAAAATTATTTGTATGGTTTAATTTGTTTCAAATAATTATGCCCAGCAACTCGTCATTTCCTAGTTCATCGTCTATTCAATTTCCGCCTCAATAAGCAGTGCGAGTGGTTTGGAAAAGTTAAAGAAGAAAAACTTCGATGCTTTGATTAAGGGTAAGAGCCACTCTGTAAGTTTATAAAATAATTAAGAAACGTAGATTTATAGAGACCCTTCCGAATTCCCAGACGTTTCAAACTTAAAAACAATTTGTTTCAATTCTATGTAAATCCCGGTATAGCCCTAGATTTAATTTAAAGGGGTTTTTAAAGTCGGATATGGAAGTTATCCATCCATCCATCGGAAAATAAATTGCAACTTTTAAGAAATTCAAAGGATGGCATTGAATTAAACGAAAAATCCGGGATGTCGAGGTTAGCTGTAAGTAGAGAAATCAGTAATTTTAATTACAATAGTAGATAACTACTAATTCAATAATTTATCTGAAAGTTATCAACTGTACTTAACTACTTTCCAGAAAAAAGCACCCAAACTAAGTAGGTAGTTGGTAGTTTGGATAGTTGACTACTAACTGTTTTAAATTAATTAACTAACTTTTTAGCAATTAAATTATTATTAAACAATTTATACATCACTTTGTCTGTAAGATAGGTGTAATTTAAAATATGATGATCGTACGATATTACGTGGTTATTTTCTGAAAGGAAATTATATTTATAAAAGTTTACAAACAGAAACAAAAAGTATAGCCCGGTTTTTCTATAAAAAAACTATATTTGTAAAGCAAAATTAAAAAAAAACAGCTATTTAACAATAACAAGATTTATTGCAAAAAGAAATATATGGGTATAAGTACTCCAGTCATTTCAGACAAAAATATGGCTTCTGTTCTAACAAATTATATCCTTCATTTTTTTTAAATCGATTTATTTTAGTGTTTTAATGAAAATATTGAAAATTGGCAACGAGATGACTACGCCATAAAAAATTATTCAAGGTCAAACTTCACAAAAAACGTTTTTTTGCGAATATTGCGCTTTCTATGAAATTTGATTATCTTTCATTTTCATAATAACCTTAGTTAATATAATATATACAAAAAAAAATCCAATCAAAATTACTGTACTGTACAACAAAGATTTGTATAATGTGCTTTACACATTATAGGTACACAAATTTTGAACGAAAAATATTTTATTCATTTTTTACGTACAATGCCTAAACCGTTCATTGTACGTAAAAAATGGAAGAGATCATGTTTGTACGGAATTTCATTATCTTTCATTTTCATAATAACCTCAATAGGGTCATTTAGTGATATGGCAGTTTCCTACTTTTTCTTCCTCATTTTAAAGTATAACAAACCAATAGCCTCAGAAAAAAATTTCAGCTCAATTGAATCAATAGCCACAGAGATATTCACATTTGAATAGAAACACGCTCGGCCGGCCAACAGTCCGTAGAGTGACGTCACTTGGCGTGCGCCTATACCTATATTACAGCAGCGATTTCGTAAGTCTATCGTGTGTGTTTTTTTTTTGGCGTAGAACCAAACATGTCAAACATGTTAGGTTCCTTTGAGTATGTCACCGGGCATATGAAATCATATTTTACGACATTTTTTTGTGGTCTCGAACTTTTTAAATCAATAAAAAGTGAAAAAAATGTATTTTTAAATAAAATTGTTTTTTTTAGTTTCCACCGCCATATCTTTAAAACTATTAAAGGTACCGAAATTTGTTTTGTGTCAAATTAAAGCATACACTGTAGCGCTTTTACCAATATAAACGGTTTGGGCACAATTCGCACTTTCATTTCTCTAAAAATCAGATAAATTAAAAATATATATTTTATGTATTGAAATCTTCACCAATCGATAAACTTTTTTATTTTTGAAAATATTTACGTACATGCAGCGAAGAAAATAAAGCCTAATAATCACAAAAGTTTTTGAAACAATATATTTTTTCCTAAAATGTACCGTGTGGCAACAGCGATTTTTTTTATCAGCGCTAAATGCGACATTGGGACGCAATTAATACACCTCGCATGCAGGGTTGGTCAGATTAGTCGCGTAGAAGTGGTGGTTGTCGAAAATCATTAAGTATTCATTGTTCGGATAAAAATTGTGACAATCGAAAATGTGCTTGTTTTAAGGAAGGTCTAAAATGTTGCAACGAGTGCAAATGTCGTTCCTGTAACAACATTATTAAAGATTTCGAGACAGATATGAACGAATTAGAATGCTATTAATGTAGGGCCTACATAAACTACATACTACATATTTATCTATCCAAATAGAAAATTTATTTCAACAATAAAACTCATTTTATGCGTACGTTTTTACTTTCATTAATTTAAAAATGTCTAATAAACTTACTAATTAGGTGGGTAGTTAGTAACACTGATTGATATTTATAGATTCGGTATTTATATCTACCTACCTGTCTTTTTATTATTAAAAGGAGATTCTTTTATATTTATTGTACAATTTCTTAATATTAACAACATATGATCAATGCTACTGTACAATATATAAAATATTGAACAATAATATTGATCCCCTAGATGCTTTTGATCACTACTGGTTTTGTATCTATTGATATAAGTTAAACTACTACATACACCCCGACCGAGACCGTCATATCGTTGCAGTCGGCAGGTTTGCTACAGCCGAGCTCGCAAGAATATGACTTTGGCTCGTTAAAAAAAATCGCTGACTCAATACTATGAACGGGACATGAAAAATTTTTATCCTAAATACTTTTTTCAACTATTGGCTTCAATTTGTACGCAGAATGTATATACAAATTTTCATAAATAAATTTTTTCTCGATTGTCCAAAATTACGCTACTGAAAATAACAAGTTTGAGTTTCCTATTATTTTTCCAACTTAAAAAAAAATAAATCGGGTTCACGTGGGACGTTGTTCGAAGCGCTATTGTGTCTACTTTAATCTAAAAAAAAAAAAAATAGCTTGATAGCACAAATATTTTCAGAGATATAGCGGTGGAGACGTTAAAAAACATATTTCATTAAAAATCTATTTTTTTGAGTTTTTCCGAAATAAAAAAGTTCACCACCAAAAAATGTCGTAAAAAATGATTTCGTGAACACGATTATCTTACTAAAGAATCCCACTAAGTCTGGTTTGGTTCTACGCCGTTTTTTTTTCTCGAAAACTAAACGACTTTACTTCGAGATTTTACTCTACTAACTTGCATTCACAGCCGTGTTCACTGGGCGGTTCAGCCATCTGACGTCACAACTCGACTACATGGTTAACCCGAGCGTTTTTAAGCGCGCCGACTTTAATAATTATTTTATACATGAAGGCGGCGTCAGTAAATTCTAATTTTTGGCATACTTACTATACTCACCAAGCTCTTTCAGAATATGTAATAATAAAAAATTGTTAAATGAGCCTATTGGCCTCCAAGCCATAGAAAGCGCGATATTCGCAAAAAAACGTTTTTTGTGAACTTTGACCTTGAATAATTTTTTATGCCGTAGTGATTTCGTTGCCGATTTTTATTATTCTCTTTAAAACACCAAAATAAATCGATTTAAAAAAAAATGAAAGATATAATTTGTTAGATCAGAAAAATCTAATTTCATTGGACTAGTAGAGCATTGAGACATGCAGGGTGGACAAATAAAATTGTGCTTACGATATTGATATTCTACAAACAAATATTAGATAAAAGGTACACACAGAGACGGACATAAATATAATAAAATAGCAAAAGTTAATTAGTAAAAACGTAAGAAATAGGAGACTGGCCAATTCTGAATATGAAGTTACGTACAAACAAATATTTGTTCATTCACTTAAGATAAAGAGAATCAAAAACAAACGTTTTAAAAATGAATCTTGAGATATTTACAAGAATCATAAATCAAAAGAAGTAAAACAAACGAAACTAAATAATACAAATTTTGTGTTTAAACAATGTCTATATGTTACATAGTTTCTTTAAAGGTAAATTAATATGATATTTAAACAATTGCGGCGTAACATTCGCGAAAACATTTTTGTCTAGACGAAAAATAGAGATAAAAGGTACAACTTGCTTAAAGTTCACGGAGATGCAAATGTACAAAGAACGCACTGCACTAGCGATCAAAATGTTGAAAAGCCAGCTGACGAAAACTACGAACTCAATTGTCCCTTGATAATAATTTTGTTTACGTACTTACAAAATCTGCTGAGCTTTAAGGTATACACCATAAAGATAACTGCAGCACGCAGGTATAGGTGCAGTTGTATGCACAATAGGCATAATTATACCACTTTAAGTATACTGAACACTGACACTGGCAAGTCTTTTTACATTTTAACCAATCGTAAAGCAAACATAATACCTTATCAGATTCTTATTTAGTATGTACGTATTTACGAGACAAAGGAAATTGTTAATATCTTGTTTGAACTACTGGATAAAGTTCATCACACATTTTACACAACACACAGGTACTTGACCTTCTCAACCCAGATTCTGATCAAAAGTCATAATTTTGACGACTTTGCGAGCCCGAAGGCTACCGGAAATAGTATATATCTCACTTCTTTACGGTTTTATACGCGCGATTAGCGCCCCATTTTCGGGGGTCGGTACCAAGGTAATCAGCCATTTTCGCACTTTCTGATTGAAGGAACGGTTTCCATGTGGCCGTTTTTTCCCGTGCATTTTATGGAATTTCTGGAAGGCTAACTCGTTATTTACCGCGAGAATCTAGTGTCGCATTGTAAACAACAATAGATTCGACAGGGCCGGCATTAAATCTTTTTAATAAAAATAGCATATTAGGTAATTTTTGTAATGAAGATATAAAATAATGTAATTTAATGAATTTTAATGGAAATTTATGAATACCAAAAAAGTTGGCCGTTATAACGAATCAACGACATAAAGCGAATAACAACAAATTAGATCCAGGATGCCCAGAATCGAAATAAATGGAAATTATTAAGAGAGGCCTATGTGGACAAGACTGGAAGAAGAAAGAGGATCATACGAAATGTTTAAATAACACTATTTACATGTCGCTCATATCAATACGAAAGAATGAATTGAAGTATGAAACGAAAAGTCTTGAACACTACACTCGACGTGTGTTTCGGCAACCAAGTTGCCATCATCTCGAAACGATTAAACTCTTAATTATCTCCAAATGATGCCAACATGGTTGACGGAACGCGCTTCGACTAATAGTATTCGAGTGTAATATTCTAGTGTTTTAGTATTTGTGTACTTCATATGTAGTGTTGCATCAAAGTGTCCAATCTCCAGAGAAATTCAGCGACCTCGTCCCACCTTCTAGCTGCTTGTACAGGAAACCACGTGAACCCCATTTAACTTCGCTATTTCTGGAGTTACGTAAAAAAGTTAAAAGAAAAGTTATGGACAATTACATGTATTTTCCAGAAATCATGTCAGAAAAACGTTTTAAAGCTACATTCTGAAGATATACCAAAAACACAAATAAAGTTCATATCTCCGAAATGCGACTTTCGATTGCATGGAACTTTTACATAAATTAATAACAAAATTCAATACGTATTTTTTTTCAATTATTTATGACTAATGGAACAATTTCACTACGACACGCGCGGCACACCAGATTGAAAATTAAAATTGGCTGTAAAAATTCAAAATGGCGGAAAGAGTCATAAAATTAGCAAACATATGCAGAACGACTCCAAAAATGCAAAAATACACACCGTGTTTCATGTAAGTCAAAAGTAGAGGTGACTTCCGATGAAACCGGAAGTCGTAGAAACTTGACAGGTGGATAAAAAAATATTGTTTTGGTAACATGTGACACGTGCCTAGATCATCGGCCGTTGATACCTGGTTTATACACATGTACATTCCATCTCAAGTGATGATCCACCATTAGGTCAAGGAATTTTAAATTATTAACTTTGTTTATGTATAGACAGTCACACATTTCCCCATTTTTGCACATGTCATTATGAATTGTTAATGTATCTTTTGTCGGTTGGTCATCAGCTGATATGGTGAATGTTAAAAATTTTGTTTTACTGGTGTTGAGGCTCAGAAGGCTTACATTTAACAATGAATGTATCATTTTTAAACTGATTTCTGCATTAGTATATACTTCAGTTCAGGTTTTGCCTTTAAATACAAGTACTGTATCATCAAAATATGCTACAATGTTATCCTCTGGATTTATAATTTCTGTTATATTGTTAATATATATTAAAAATAATGTAGGGCCTAATACTGTGACCTGGGGAACACCAGTTGTAATTATTAACGGGTCACTCAATGTCTCATTTATTCTTACTTTTTGCTGCCTGTTCGTCAAGTAATTTTTAAATGTATCCAATGCAGAACCCCTAACACCGACTTTCTCTAATCTTTTTATTAATATTTCCCGATCAACCGTGTCGAATGCTTTGGCTAAATCCAAAAATACAACAAGACATTTTTTGTTATCATTAAAGTCTCTAATAATGTTTCCCATTAGCTCCATAGTTATGTTTTCCGCGCTCATATTTTGTCTAAATCCAAGCTGCTTTTTTGTATATATTGGAACTACTTTAGTTGAACTTTGTACAACCTGAGATACTACCAAAAACACTCTACTTTTAACATATTGGCTCTACAAACTTAGAGAAATTAAGATAGAGAAAAATATCAAAATGTCCTTTACTTACTACATTATACAACGAAAAAAATGACCCCAATAGAAATCTGTAAGGTCAGTGGATCGTAAATATGAGTACTGTATAAAATCATCTACTTTTTCAGTAGGTAATGTAACATTTTTTTCGTCATACGTCACTCGTAAGTATACTGTATTTCCATTGTTTTGTCGATCCTACGTGACGCTTTATGTACCAAATACTTATTGCCATTGGCAACGGGTCGTTATTTTTCATAACATCCGCATCCCTAGGGAAATAAAATAAATTTGGGAGAATTTTATCTTTTATATAACAAGTATTAATGTTTTAACTTTTTTGGAAGTAAATCCACGCAAGCCTTACTTGCTATATCTTCTATATCAGACATTATTTTCAAAAATTTTCAGAGCTATTATAATAATATGATTTAATTTATCTTGATAGTAGTTGTCACTTGAGTAGAAGCCGAGTCCTAAATTGATTTTATTGACGGTTGCCATGGATATTCCAAGCATCGCTACCTTTATTATTAGCAAATATGAAATCATAAACAATTATAGTTTTCCACTAGTCTATCTCAAGTTTTCTTCTAGTTTAATGATTTATGGGTATGACGAAAAATATAATATGCACCGCGGGTCGCACAGTGCGATTTTTTGGTCTCGAATACTTGCAAACCTCGACCCTACGGGCTTCGACTTGCAAACTGTATTACGACCCTTGGTACGTAAATAACTATTTATTTTCAATTATAAAACATGTGTCCTTTTCAGTATTTTATAACATTCAGTCGCTATCATAAGGTTCCAACTACATAATACAAGATTGTTTTGATTCACATTGTTGTTAGAGAAAGGCCATGTGTTTTAATGAATTGCCACACCTTAACTTTCTTGCTATTTGTTATTAGCATGAAAATCGATCTGATTTTATTACTTCGATTGTAAGTTGCAAACTATAACGAGCCGCCACTGGATGTGCCTTTTCTGCTGTACTTTAATTTACTTTTCTTCGCACAAATATTATCCTACATTGATAATTCCATCACGAACGCTAGTAACTACTTATGTACTAAACTCAAACTCTACCATTAATCCACCATCTGCCTTAAAAGAAACTTCCGTTTCTTGGTTAATGATGCTTTATTACTTTCCCATTTTTTTCCCTCGTATTAAGTACCAATTCACGTCTTAATAAAAATTTCAAATGTACTCACCAATTAAGATATTTGTTCCTGACTGTGAAATTTACATGTTCCTGTCGTTCGATCTGAAATCATAAAGGAAATTATTAATAACATGAAAATATTTGACAAAGACATAATTATTGCAAAAATATTAACAGCGGCTATTTATTATGCCTTACTACAGTTGAAAACAATATTTGATATTAAACAGCTTCTTAATTGGTATATATCACGCTCTAATTTATTCCCACTTGGCATATAATATTATTATTTGGGGTAATGTGTATAAAGCATTTAGTTTCAATGTCAATAGAATTTTAGTTTGTCCAAAAAGGGTTATTCGTCTACTATTTGAAATTGCGCCAACTAACTTTTGCAAACCATATTTTATAAAACATAAAATATTGACATTTCCTTGTATTTATACAGGGTGTCCCGTAAATAAGGGATAATCCTGAAAATGGTAATAGGCCAGGCCATAACCTATCAGAATATCACAACTTGACCTTATTGAAAACCATACGGTTTTCGAAATATGGGCACTTTTTTGAAACTTTGAAAATTTCTACTCTAGAATAGTATTTGACATGCCACTGCCACAAGGTAAGGATTTTTTCATTCTCTTCTTTGATGAGTATTCTAGAACAGTTGTACTATCAGACGTGTGTAGGAGTTTTTAGAAAACGACGACAATATTCTCAAAAAAAATGTATTTCTCAAATTTCGGTTCCACCAAGATTCCGTCTGCTGACTTTGACCTTTGATGGTGTAAGGAAAAGTGTCAAGCGAAATGTGCCACTTATCTTAAAAACTTGCCCACTGATTATTATATTCTAAAATGTTTAAAAATTCTGATTCTTCTTCTTAGAAAAAAAGATATAGCTGTTTGAATAGTGGAGGGGCTAAATTTATCACTTTAAAATTTTTAACAAGTAAGCCTCGTTTTTAATTGCATGTGACGTATGTCATTTTGTACGTCTGGTGCTACCGATTCAGACTTTGTTTGTCGATAATAACGAATTAGCGTTTCTCTGGACTTATTGGAACTTGTTGAGAACAACAATGCCTCGTATACAGTATACACAACGTGAGTATGCTAATATGCATACTATTTACGGCGAATGTCGAGGCAACGCCAGTGCATCCGCTGTGCGTTATCGAGAATATATTTTAAAATGTTTTAAAATTCTGAGGTAAGAGGACGAAGAAAGATCGAAATAAAACAAAAAGTAATTTCATCTGCATTTATTAAACATTATTAAAAAGAAATAGTCAAACAACTTATAATAAATGTTCGAATTGCTCTCCTCTAGCCCTGATGCAGGCTCTGCACCTTTTAATAAAGGAACGTTTTAAGTGGCGTGAATATCCGGATCGGCTGATTTCTTCAGCGGCTACTCCGATGCGCTCATGTAATTCATTCAAGGATTGAACAGGTTGGAAGTACACCTTTTCCTTCATGCATCCCCAGTAAAAAAAATCTAAAAGATTTAGGTCTGGTGACCTGGGTGGCCACAGAATTGGAGCTAAGCGACCAATCCATATTCCTGGATATTTCAAATTTTGATATGCTCTCACCTCTCTCCCATGATGTGGATGGCATCCGTCGTTCTGTAACCACATTGTCAGCCTCAGGGATAAAGGAAAGTCTTCTAGTAAGACCGGTAGTTCGTTTTGAAGGAATTCCAAATAATTATCTGACATTAATGTTGGTGGCAGTTCGAATGGGTCTACCACTTGACCATTTAGGATGCCTGTCCAAATTTACTTTAAATTCTGCTCTCCTCAAGTGGGGATTTTCAAACTGCCAACTATGCAGATTATGTAAATTTACAAAGCCATCTCTTTTGTACTATGATTCGTCAGACCACAAATTTTTATTTAAAAAATCTGGATCCTCTCGTATCATCCGCAGCATTCGCCGGCAAAATACCACTCTCAAGGGATAATCTCTGGGTAGTAGAGTTTGCACACGTTGTACATGAAAAGGATGGAGTTGGTATCGTTTTAAAATTCTGTGCACCGTTGTTTTAGATACGCCAGTGCGTCGTGATATGGTACGCACAGAAGTAGATGGATCATCGTTAATTTCATTCAGCACTTCGTCGTCGAAATCTTGACGAGGTCCTCCTTCACTGACGCCACCAATACAACGATGACTAGAAATCTTTCCCCCGCAGTATGCGTTAGACCCTCCGCACACGGAGCTACTCATTAGAAACGGTAACTGGTTTGTGACGAAAATATAAACTGATCGCTAACTAGTTAGTAACCGGGCTCCGCACACGAAGCTACTGTCTCTGCCACAAAATTCACATTCAATTACTCGCTCATCTTAACATCATCCAAAAGACAATTGTAAACATACAAAAAACTCTGTAATTACTTCCGAGACTCGGAAACTAGACACAGAAATGATTGCACGCAGGGTTTCTTAAAACTGATCACAAACCGATTACCAACTAGTTACTAACTAGTAGCGCCGTGTGCTGCACTCGACAGAACGTCATAGGAAGTGACTATCGAGTGATTGGTTACTAACTGCAGTCACCAATCAGTTTCTTTCGAGTAGCCCCGTGTGCGGACGGCCTTATGCACTCTAATAAATACACGATAGTTAGGATGGCGTGCGTTCGGGTACCTTTCTCGATAACGCACAGCGGATGCACTGGCGTTGCCTCGACATTCGCCGTAAATAGTATGCATATTAGCATACTCACGTTGTGTATACTGTATACGAGGCATTGTTGTTCTTAACAAGTTCCAATAAGTCCAAAGAAATGCCAATTCGTTATTATCGACAAAAACAAAGTTTTAATCGGTAACACCGCGTACAAAATGACATGCGTCACATGCAATTAAAATCAAGGCCTACTTGTTAAAAATTTTAAATCGATAAATTTGGCTCCTCCGCTATTCAAACAGCTATATCTTTTTTTCTAACAGGAAGAATCAGAATTTTTAAACATTTTAGAACATAATAATAAGTGAGCAAATTTTTAAAATAAGTGGCAAGTTTCGCTTGGGGCTTTTCTTTACACCATAAAAAGTTAAATTCAGCAGACAGAATCTTGGTGGAACCGAAATTTAAGAAATACATTTTTTTTTTTGAGAACGCCGTCGTCATTATCTCAAAACACCTATACACGTTTGATAGTACAACTGTTCTAGAATACTCACCAAAAAATAGAATGAAAACATCCTTACCTTGTGGGAGTGGCAAGCAACATACTATCCTAGAGCAGGAATTTTCAAAATTTCAAAAAAGTGTCCATATCTCGAAAACCGTAGGGTTTTCAATAAGGTCAAGTTGTGATATTCTGATAGGTTATGGCCTGGCCTTTTATCATTTTCAGGATTATCCATTATTTACGGGACACCCTGTATATACAAAATGTACTACATACCGCCAAAAATATTAGTTCTTTTGAAAGCAATTCTGACACACATAATTATGACACTAGACATGGAAATCTTCTTAGAATACCATATCACAACACAAGTTTATATGAAAAATCACCCTCATATATGGGTATAAAACTTATGAACTATCTGCCTCTTGATATTAAGGAAGAAAACAAATTTAATGCCTTTAAAGTTAAAGTGAAGGAATATTTAGTTACCAAATGTTTTTATAGCGTATCTGAATTTTATAATTTTAATAATTAATTTACCACTTGTGAGAATTTTGCTTTAATTTTTTTATATTTGTGTGAATTACTGATTATCGATTATGTATATCTAAATGTTTGTTAGTCAATTGTGTAGTATATTAGTTATATAAATTATGTGACGTATCCAATATCATTGTATGATCTCTATGGACGAAATAAATTATTATTATTGTTATTCATAGATATTTTATTTATCTAATTAAGGACTGTTTTAGCATACAAAATATTAAGGATAGGATTTTGCAGAGTGAGAGGGAAATATGCGTTTATTTTCGGCTTATTATAAATATTTAAAAAATCATAAATGATGTAATGTTTCCACTCTCTTATGTAAATTTGCTGTTTTATGTACAGTCTGTAGAATGGATAAGTAGGCAATTCCAGTTAACTGAACGGATATACAGGGTGTTTCGAAAAGATTGGGACAACGCTTAGCCGTAGATACTTGACATCAAAACAAGTCGATTTAACTCAAAAAGTAGTGGTCTAACTCTTCTCGTTTTCAAGATACAGGGTGGTAAAGTAAAAAAATAGTATTCGTAATTTGTCTCTATCTTGGAGACTATTATACGTATCTACTTCAAATTTGGTAGCGACATGTTTTTCAGGTTGCTAATTACAATGATGATATTGCCGACGCCATATTTTATAGATGGCGCTACTTACAGGACTTTTACGTGACCCTTTAAGCCATAACTTTTTTGAGGTTAGGTTTTGGACATCGTTTTCTATTATAATCGAAACGCAATGTAGTTTCCTAAAGAAAAGGTACACTTGTTTAAACGCGCCCTTTCAGAGAAATACGCGATTTACAACTTTGTCACACACCAGTTCGAAGAAATTCAACACCCCGGATGTTTTGAAAAGATTGGGACAACGCATAGCGTAGACTCTTGACATCAAAACAAGTCGATTTAAGCCAAAATGTAGCGGTCTAACTCTTTTGGTTCTCAAGATACAGAGTGGTATAGTAAAAAAAATGTATTTGTATTTTGTCTCTATCTTGGAGAATATTATACGTATCTACAACAAGCACTATTGACGATTTCAAGACATCATACTTGATGTACACCTCCTAGGTAAGAAACCGATTGAATTTGAATTTCCTCGAACTGGCATGTGATAAAGTTTTAAATCGCGTATTTCTCTAAAAACGTGCATTTTATCGCATTTAAACAAGTACACCTTTTCTTTAGGAAACTAAATTGCGTTTCAATTAAAATAGAAGACGATGTCCAAAACCTAACCTCAAAAAAGTTATGGCTTAAAGTGTCATGTAAAAGTCCTGTAACTAACGCCATCTATAAAATATGGCATCGGCAATATCACCATTGTAATTAGCGAACTGAAGAACCTGTCGTTACCAACTTTGAACTAGATACGTATAATAGTCTCCAAGATAGAGACAAATTACGAATAATTTTTTTTTACTTTGCCACCCTGTAACTTGAAAACGAAAAGAGTTAGACCACTACTTTTTGAGTTAAATCGACTTGTTTTGATGTCAAGAATCTACAGCTAAGCGTTGTCCCAATCTTTTCGAAATATCCTGTATTTCATATCAGTTCTAGGTTGGATATGAAATGAAACCGACCAATCACAGTTCGTGTATTAAGTACATAGACAACTATTCGTTTTAAAATCAAATTAGTGCATAAGCTGTCAAAGTAACTGTCAGTGTGTATTTGTGTAATATATTAATGTTTAATAAATTTTGTAGTTTTTTTAAGCTGGTCGTAGAAAAAGTATACTGTACAACTCGAGTAGATTATCCATATCGCACTCAAAAGATTTGAAGCACTCCGCTTACGGTGTCGTGCTCAAACTTATTTATCGTACGATATGGATATCATATCCACTCTTGTTACACAAACTACTATTAAAATAGTTTCAGATACTTCCCATTGCTCTAAGGAATAGAACCATATACAGTTTTTATCATAAACTTTGTATATAGTTGAATGCCACACTCTAATAATGAAATTAGGAACTATTTTCATTGACAAACTATGATATTCAAGTAGAACAGAAATTTACAATAAAAAATATATATAATTGTATTCGTTAGAAAAATAACAGCAATTATTTAAAACAGTTTTAAAGATTATACTATGTTTGGTTATTCAATTATTTATAATAAACTGAAAATAACCGCATATTTCCCTCTCACTCTGCAAAATCCTAACCTTTTGATATTTTGTAATATTAATTAAACTTTTCATCTCGTGTGGAAGGTAAATTTAAACTTGATAGAAAATGCTTGATATTCACTGCCGAGGCTCTAGCTATTTACAAAGCTTTAACCTATATCGAAACATTAAATTCGAAAGAGGCAATCATTCTATCTTGCCCATTTCAGTTCTTACTTTCCTAAATAATACCCATCCTTTTTCTTATAAGATAAAGCCATTCTCAAAACCAAATAAATCGCTCATAGCATTACTCTGTCTGACGAATATTTAACATATGCGTTGGTGAAAGTTCATACACTGAAAGAAAATGATAGGTGAATTCAACCAAAAAGAGCATATGAAATCGCGCCTATCTAGTTTCATAGTTAAATCAATCAGAAAAGAATAGTCATACAACAACTTTATTTGTTTTCGTAAACAAATAGTAGTTTAATAATATCTTCTTGTAGAACAACAAATTAAATTGTACAATGACATTTTTTTATGTTCACTAACCATTTTCAAGTTGGTCTACAATTAAATAGTACAACGACTTTGTTTTTCGTTCACCAACTAATTTTTAGGTTGATCTACACGTTATTGTATGATGAAGTTTTTTTTTTGGTTAGCCAAAATCTCACTATTGAGACATCAGACCACCCAAACCAAAGATTAGAGATCGTTTATAAGATCCATCCAAATATATCGATGATCCCTGAGAGAATTTGAACATTGCAATCATGTTATTAATTTTCTATAAATTCATAAGAGTATAAGATAATGCATTATTGATTATTGTCAGTGATTTGTATGTGGCGTCATCTAGGAATAATTTCTGTAATAGACTACGTGGTAAGCAAGCAAATTTTATGGTAATTCCCTTTTAGAACTTCTAGATGACAAAAATAATATTGGTTTGTCTACAAAGTACAATAATACAGCGAACTAATACTGGGTTAGAATTACAATTCGATAATACTTAAAAATAAAGTCTACTATTTATCTAGTTTCATTTGACAAAATTCAACAAATTATTAGTAATATCAATAAATTATAGTCTTATGCACCTACTTTTTAAGTTAATGTTTATTTTGTTGTGTGACAATCACCTTTTGTTTATAAATACTATTAAATATACTTCAATTTAACAAAATGAACAATATATATACTATTTTTTTGATTGATTTAACCCATACTATTTGCAAACAGAAGCGCTGATGCGACGTCTTAATTCATCAAAGTGGATGGCAGAACGATGTTATGTTTATGTAAACAGAACTGCCGGTTAACTCTACAATTATATTGGTTTATCTGTCAACTATAATAGTAGAGCAAACTGCTACTGGGTTTACAATTATAATTCGACAATAGTTAAAAATAAAATATACTATTATCTAGTTTAATTTGACAGAATTCAACAAAATAATAGTCAGACGAAAAAAATAATAGTCTTATTCATCTATTTTTTAACTTAATGTTTGTCTTGTTGTACGACAACTTTTTATTAACTAAAATAACAATCACCTTTTGTTTAAAAATATCATCAATATAATTTAGTTTAACAAAATTAACGATATTGTTAGTTAACCATTTTTTTTTGTTGAATTTACCCATACTATTTCTTTGAGTGTATGAGCTTAAAACACTAACCGAAGGTAGACATTTCGACTAAGGAAGCCGGTATAAACATTAAACATCCAAGTGGATTATGACATTTGACTCACGGACTATGTAGACCATGTAAAGTAGAAGTAATTCGCAAACAGCAGCTCTAAATATTGTAAAATTCAATTTATTATCCCTAGACATTTTTGGTGATACAATTTCAATAACATGACATAAACGTAACATCAAGAGCTGTTTAAAACTGTTGTTAAATCAAATTAACACACAAATGTACAAAAGACGCACTTGATGGTTTTGAAAATTAAACTTTATTGATAACAAATAGGTAAATCAAAATTATCAAGAATACTGAAAAACACAAATAAAAATCCTTTAACTAAAAAAAACACATATAATTTAGTTATAAGTAAGATAAATACCGCATAGACAGGTATTGAACGTATATATGTATAAAGAAACCAAACAACAAAATATGAAAAACTAAGATTTCTGTCTAAAGCATATAAAAAAAGTTATGCTCAAAAGAACATATTTTACTTTTGTAGATTGGTTTCTTTCTGCATAACGGGTACCCATGTCCGGTTTCGATAAAACTATGTTTTCCATTATTAAGTATATAGTGAAGTCAAATTAGGACTACAAAATTCGCACATTGCGAATTGTCTGGTCAATGCAGTTTTTTGTTTTAACGTGTTCAGGGGTCAACGTAAGTTCACAGCTCCGTTTGGCAGTTTCTGCGAGGTCGGCGTGTAATGTTTATTTAAACAATTTAATTTTTTAGACTGTGTTTTCCATCGGTTTTCTTTGAGTATCTTGATCTATAAGTACTATACAAAACAACAAAAAGGAAGAAAATGTTCGTTATGAGCTGTACAATAAAAGTACATAAACTATAATTCATTCCAATTATTATTTTTAAAAAATTGAATATCGAAAAATTATGCGTTTCTAAACAAATCACTGTTCTTTCAGAAATAATGGATAATATTGAATGAAATTTTCTAAATTATAATCACCACTTAAAAATTTCAAATCAAAATGATTATTAAAACGGCTCAAGTATACAATTGTTGCTAAAACTTTGCACCTTTGTGAAATCCTGCTATCGACCAAGAAATGTGTATAGTGGCTGAAATTGTAGCTTTTTATAAGTACTTTTAGATCACGGAGAGAGAATTTTCATTTTCAAAATTCAAACCCTTTTTATTGCAGTTGTTTATAATTTTTGAAATTGTAGATATAAACAAATTCAAATAGTTGTTAAGCTTAATTTAAAATAAATCTCTTTTCACCTTTCACTAGCACTTTTATTCAGGATGCGGATGTCTCAGGTTCAAATCCTGCTCGTGATTTTTTTCTTTTTGTATCAGTAATATTTGGAGAATTTATGTTCAAATAGGAACATTCATTCAAATACTTCCTTGTCTCAATTATATTACGAATATACTTAGAAGTTAAAGTAAAAGTCAACATAAAGACCAGGACAGAACTTCGATGTGCACCTCATCATAAGATCTGTATCTTGTCGGTAAGCCCAAAATTCGTTTTATTAACAGCTATCAAAATATAATTGGATATATCATGAATAAATATTTAAAAAATGCAACGGGTCCACAATAGAACCCCGGGGCATACCGGTATTAAAATATGCCTAGATGACGTCATAATAAAACCTACATATTTAGTGGAAAATATCTTAAAAAAGGGAAATTACAGAGGCACACTTTCATACTGACTACACAGAAACAAACTGTCATTTTTTTTTATTAACCTCCGTATCCACAAATCTTCTCACACATTATAAACGTTTTTATATTTGGTGTATAATTTCGGTCCATATGGCCATCTTCGTGTTCTCGCTAATTCACAGCTCTCCGAGGTAATTGTATAGTTTAAATTACGGATTTGCATTTTGCTATTTCTATTACTTTATTCACACGATTATCATCCGAAATGAATGGTCATCATGCGAGGCAGGTGAAGGTTTTCCGAAAGGTAACTATATCTTATTCTAATTGCGTGATACATAATGCAATCGTGGATTTTGCTGTCTGTAGCAAGGGCGTAGACGGGATTTTATTAGGGGCGGATTGTTAAACTGAACCGGTGACGTCTTTATTGCGGGAGGCTCAATGGATACGGATTTCTTTTTTTAAACAAAAATAACTTTTTTGTGGGATATGACAGAAAAATGATAAAAATCTAAAAATCTTTCTAAAAATTTCAACCAAAAGTTTAGAATGCAGTTATCTGACATAAGAATTTTTTGTTCATTGCCTACTTAATAAAAACGGAAAATGCTACACTCAAAGAAATAGTATGGGTAAATTCAACAAAAAAAAATAGTTAACTAACAATATCGTTAATTTTGTTAAACCAAACTATATTGATGGTATTTTTAAACAAGAGGTGATTGTTATTTTAATTAATAAAAAGTTGTCGTACAACAAAACAAACATTAACTTAAAAAATAGATGAATAAGACTATTATTTTGTTCGTCTGACTATTATTTTGTTGAATTCTGTCAAATTAAACTAGATAATAGTATGTTTTATTTTTAACTATTATCGAATTGTAATTCTAACCCAGTATTCGTTCGCTGTATTATTGTACTTGGTAGACAAACCAATATTATTGTCGTCTTCTAGAAGTTCTAAAAGAATTACTATAAAATTTGCTTGCTTACCACGTAGTCTATTACAGAAATTATTCCCAGATGACGCCACATACAAATCACTGACAATAATCAATCATGCATTATCTTATACTCTTATGAATTTATAGAAAATTAATAACATGATTGCAATGTTTAAATTCTCTCAGGGATCATATATTTGGATGGATCTTATAAACGATCTCTAATCTTTGATTTGGGTGGTCTAATGTCTCAATACTGAGATTTTGGCTAACCAAAAAAAACTTTGCAATTGCAATTGCAATTTACCGGAAGTTTTATTAATAACCGGTAAATCGGTAAATAAAAATGTAAATAACCGGTTAACCGGTATTTACAGGTAATTTTTAGAATGGATGATTAGGGTGGCGAAAATGGCAATTGTCTTTTTCCATATACAAAATTATCTAAATTTAACAAAAAAATATTTTTATACACGTACTTATATGTGATATAATGAACAAACAAAAGGTTTTTTATCAACAGTAAAATCACAAGAGTTTTTTTTTTGGATAAATTTCTCTTTGTAATGAAATAATTTTGCCAATCAGTGATTTTATAAGAAGAACTGACATGAAAAAATCGCGAGACCGGAGGTCGAATGATTTTGTCAAATGTCAGTTTTTCGAGCAAAATTACTGAGTGGCAAAATTTTGAGTAAAAAAGAAATTTATCCATAAAAGAAAAGCTCGAGTGTTTTTTGGCAAGATAAATTAACGACAGAATATGAATGTGAACGAACAAAAATAATTTATTAAAAATAATTATAATTTTCCCAAAACGACTCATATCGTACAGTATAGTTTCCACAATACTTAAAAATTATAGCTGACAGTACAGATTTCAAAGTGACGTGCGACTACTAGGTGTACTCTGCTTTTGAGGAACAGGCATTTTTATCGGTGATAAAAAACGATGCACCTTTTTTATCGTTGTCAAAGTGACAAAAATGTGACTTTTTTATATAGGAGTTAATTTATCAAAAAGAAAAAATATAAATGAAATAAATTTAAATAACTAATTATTCTGTAAATAACAAAAATATCCACTTAAATAACAAAAATTATAAACATAAACTCAAATAGGGCATTTACTGAATACCTAATCTAAAAATACAATATTTTTTAAAAATAGCTTGTTAAAAGGGTTAGTTTTTCAAAGCTATATATGTTATGATATTTGTGCATAAAATACCACGAGCTGAAAATGCCCTTCCTCAATCGATATTGGTGGGTCGATAAGTTAATAAGAATTGGTAATAACATACTTCTAAATGTATTCCACGGATATTTGCGGCAGTGAAATATTCAATTTTCTGTCGTAAGATATTGTCAATGTCTCTCTTGTATTTCTTAGGGCTTGGTGTTTGGAGTTTACTTTTTATAATATTATTTATTTATTGTTAAAAGTGCTCGGTGTTACAGTCACTCTGTATTTAGTGAATACTAGTCAGTGACATAAATAGAAACGTTGAATACATGACATATCGTAAGTTCAGAATTTACCGAAATAACCGGTAAAAATTAAAATTACCGGTAATTATCGTCATGTGTTTTTTGTCCTAATAACCGGTTAACCGGTAATGCAATTCCTATTTTTTGGCTTTTTGTGCTTTAAGGGAGATGATTGTGAATAAAATAGTATACAAACCTTGGTGGAAATTAGTTGACCGAGGCGCGGAGCGCATCTCTCGACAACAATGAAATACTTTCCACCTCGGTATGTAATAGTCTATTACTCATCACTTGAAGCTGTTAATTTCGTTAAGGAACTAGGTCAAGTCTGTAGTGTTTTGCAATTTGCGAAAATTACTTCAATGTGTCGCAAAAAATGTCATCCACCTCAGAATTTAGTTCAATAATATGAAGCAGAACATATGATAAAATTCCGGTTGAAAAAGTTTGAAAAATCAGTAGTCACAATTATAGATTTTAAGAAAAGATGTGATAATACCTGTTTCGTAACATTTGTGACATTTCTGAATCATTTCCATCTCCTTAATGGATTCATAGTGACCAAAAATAATTTTTAAACTTATAATTGAGTTGAATTTTCTCAATTTTTTCAAATGGAACACCATGTACATTATTCGATGATGTGATGTGTATAACAGGGTGGCCCATCTTTTTCGAAATCGAAATTTTTTATTTCTCACCCCTGCAAATGGTTCCATTTGAAGAAAAAACAGTCCCCTCAAAATATTATTGAGGCAAATTGAAGGCAAGGGGTGCTGCAGAATGCATTATTATGCAATAATAAAAGTAAATGGAATTATTTACATTCTTTGGTTGATGCATTGTTTTTTTTTTTAATCAGCAACATTTATCTTTAGAATGACTAATCAAGTCATACAAATATCAAAGACATTATCTGTTGTGACTATGACATGTGTCATACTACTGTAAATTCGTAGTCTAAGAAAACTAGACTAGAAGTTTTTGAAATAAAACTCTCGTTTTATCTTTGTGTATTTTATTATGAAACGTTTTTTTCATACATAGTACCAAATATTATCCTAAATCTACAAGACATATAGTAATAAAAACAATATTTTTTGCACTAGGCCAAAGCATGCGACAGGGTTTCTTTTTTTACATTTGGAAACTGTGATTTATAATCATTTACAACTTGGAGTAAAAACTGTTTTTGGTCTTCATTTTTTGTTAAAATGTCATTATAGTCAGTAATAAGTTTGATTCCTCTCTTAGCGGCATCATTTACAACTTTAATTTTGTTTACAATATTGAAACATCGGGTATAACTTTCATTTTCCCTCCATGTTGTTGGATCATTTTCCAAAAATTCCATAGACAAACCTAATTTTTGAAAAAACTGTTTAGTGTTCTCGCATATGAAGTCCTGAATTTCCTTGTTTTCAACGTCAGTAATGTTACTAATCATAAGTCGTTTAATACCCTCTTGATTTGGTGCTTTCCTATTCAAAGCTTTAACCATTTCTCTTTTAGTGGTAACTGAAATATCGTCATCAAAGAAAGATAAGCCAACATTTACTGAATTAAGGTACCACAAATGGTTCACTATTTTCCTACTTGCGGCTTGAGATATTTCTTTGTCAATATTTTGATAATTAATGAGTTCTTTACAAAAGTCTAAGTCATGAAGCGGTGCTTTACTAGCAAATGACGCTGTAAACCAGGCCTTTACATAAACCTTTACAATAAAAAGATCTTCAATACCTATTTTTTCTTTTTTAGTTAGTTGGAACTGATCTTGGAAAAAAAATATTTTTAGACAGTAAATGGCTTTGGCCATCCAACGTGCATGATGAAATGCCCCTGGTTGATAGAATGTCGTGTGAGTGGGCTCTTCTTCAACAAAAAGTTTAGAAAGCATTAAAAATTCTTTATAATCATCACGAGGCTGTTGTAAAGTTAAAGCTGCATTTAGAAACTTTACAATTTCGGCTTTAACTGGTTGTAAAATGTGTTTAATTTTTGATACCTGAAATCCAGTTTTTAGTTTATTTTGATCTATTTTAGGCCAAAATTCCCTAAAACGTTTAAATAGTGGCACATTTGGATCAGATGAGGAAGGCATTTTTGTGTCAAACACACTTCTCAAAACCACTTCAAAAATATGATGTCTACAAGGAAAATATAGAATATCTCTTTCTAATTTTTGTTGCAATAGTGTGGCTGCCCCATTTATATAACCCATATTTGATGCTGTTGTATCACAACACAAAGCTATTACCTTTTCGTCCAAATTCCATTCACAAAGCACATCATAAACTGCTTCAGTCTGTTCTCTTCAAGTTGAATTGGGCAAAGCTGGTACTCCAAGTAGTTGTTCAATATCTCCACTAGTAACTAAGATAGCAAGTCTATCGATATTTCCCGTTCCAGTGAGAAAAGGTAAAAAGTTTTCCATCCCAATGGATGACTGGGGCCGGAAATTCAGAATGACCGAAGGCAGTTTTTAATATTTCAGCTCTTTCTTCGCGGATGCGTTGTCTAGAGCGCTGAAGTGTGGTTCTGCTGATGGACAAAGATGTGATGTCATGTCCTAGTGCTTCTGCTACTGCCGCCAAAATATGGACTCCATACCTGTCGCTTATTTTGCAAGCATCAAATGCAGCGGCTATTTTTGGCGTGATGATGTTACATGTTCCATACAATCTCCTCTTTTTTGGCTGTGACGGGCCAGGCTGGTCTTATAACAACTCTTCTTGGGCTTCGATTATTTCATCTTCATTTTCGTTGGAGTCGGCTGAATTACTACTTGATGATGGACAGGTGACTGTTTCCTCTAATCTAGCTTTTTCTTGTTGACTTGGTTGCATTCGTTCGGATAATTTCTGTAATTTCTCCTCAGCTGATTTTTCTTGAGAAGCAAGTTGGTAATCAATACCATGCATAAATCCAGGACGTCCCTTTTTTCTTTGGTTAATTAAAAACTGCTTATCTTCATCTATTTTCATCAACTCCAATGCATTTGCATGAGAAATGTCAAAAAGATCGTCCAATTTTTCAACGAAATTTTTTTCTTTACTCCCGCACTGGCCCTTTTAGCCGATTTTTGTAAGTTCCTCCACTCTGCATAAAGTTTATCTAGTTGTTTAACACAATGAAAATCCTGACGTGTCGGAATGCGAGCTTTATCCCAAAAAACTGACACCTCTTTTATTGTTAATTTAGCACTTTCATGTACACTTAGCTTCACTTCACGAATGTTATAAAAGAGCACTTGTAATACTTGTCTATTAGACGGCAATTTATTGCCAATGATTTGTGACGAATAGTGTCCAACTAAGTAAATGAAAATATCCTTTCGTAAGGATCTAACATCAGCCATCGTTAAATGTTTTTTCAAAAAGGAACGTATGCTAGAACTTATAACGTCACCACTGTAAAACACAATTGCAAACTGACATAAAAACCTACCGTAGGTGCATTATATTTCCAAACTTCCAAAACAAATAATTTCTAGGAAATAATTACACCAATAAAACATTATGAGAAAAGAGGTAGATATTTGTATTTTAAGTAAAATTTAAGTGTATTACCGTAATAAAATCTTATCTACAAATTTCTACCTGAATGCGGCACGGGTTACCGTTCACCGAATTATCTGAAACTTTGACATAAATTATTCCTAGTATAATAGTATATTTTTGTGGGGTGAGACTTAAAAAATACGCAAAAAAAATTCACCCCCTATAGAGATGGGCCACCCTAGTGTATAATTAAAAAATAAACACTTTCTGTATGTACATCCCTGTGGCTACTTGTAACCATTTTCGAATTATTGAGCAAAAAGTATAAACATTAAAAAATGATAGGTCTTTTCAAACAATTTAAAACTGTGATCTCGGCAGGGCATTCGACTGCATCAATCATAGTCTATTAATATCTAAATTACTTCATTATGGTATACGGGATTTGTAATTAAATTGGATCACTACATTCCTCGAAGATCGGAGGCAATATGTAAGCTTAAAACATAAAAACGATAACACCGTATGTAGTGATAATTCAGAATATTTAAATTCAACTATAGGTGATCCACAGGGTTCTATTTTAGGCCCTGTGTTTTTTATTTTATGTATTAATGATATTGATTTTTGCGATCAACCGCACACTTTACAATGTATGCTGATGACATTTCTGTGATAATATCAAATCCATGTGATAATGTTTTGGGAACAAAATTGCAGTGCTATTTTAAACACTTTAAACCATTGGTTTTTCATAATAAGTTATCAGATTTCACGGTAGGCGAAAGGAATGTGATAGCTTAAATATTAAAATAGACAATACAATTATTTCTAATACTGAGGACAATGTTAAGTTTTTAGGGGTATATTTGGACGAATGTCTTCTATAGTATACCTGTTTCGAAATATTAGGAGGGTTCTATCAAGAGAACAACTTATTAATTTATATTATGCCCAAGTTGATTCACGTTTAAGGAATGGTATCTGTTTTTGGGAAAACTCCACCATGTCTTTGAATGTATTTGTTGCTCAAAAACGTATCTAATGTATATTTGGTATACCGAATACTCACACGTGCAAGGATATCTTTATAGAAAATAAAATTATTACCTTATTTGGTATATATATTTTCGAAATTTGTATATATGTTTTTAGAAATAAAAATAGTTTTATTTTAAATAGTGACTACCATAATGTCAATACAAGACATAAAAATAAACTCCATGAACCTTGTGCCAAATTAAAAATGAAAAGTGAGCCTCCAAGATTTATAGGCCTAAAACTATTTAACCGTCTACCGAATGACATAAAACGTAACATAAAGTCTACTAATACACAGCAAGTTAATATGAACCTTATACTCCGTATTTTTAATTTTTCTATTTACTCTTGTTTTGTTTACAAATGTTGTATTATTTCGTACATTTTTCAGTATTCTTTGTCTTCGTCTTATACAACTGTATGTTTTACGCTATATTTGACTTTTAGTATAAGCTTGTATATTATTATACTCTTCGCAAAAACGAAGAGTATATTATATTTGATCGGCACATTTCTAAAACCGTAAATATCGCTCGTAGAGAAAAAATTTTCATATCACTGTGTTAGTGAACGAATTCTGAACAACTTCAAAATGTCCGTCCATCACGTTTCTTGTAAGCACGATAACTTAAGAAAGAAAAGTCCGATTGTATTGAAATTTGGAAAGTAAGTTAGTGTTAACTAGAGGACCTATTTGAAGAAAATCTATCAGTAAATAAGAAAGTTATTAATCATTTAATTAAAAAAATATATTTTCTTAATTTTTGTCGCTTATACTTAAATAGACTATCTGTCATGGTCTAGTGGCTAAAGTTTTGTCTTGCAATCCAAAGATCGTGTGTTCGAATCCCACACAGGTTGGATGTTTTTTTTTTCATTCTTTTTTTCACATTTTTTTTTCACAACAAAGTTGGTCACAAAATTCAGAATGTCCAAAAACTAACATTATTTACAAGAAAACTGGGAAGAGTATCCTATAGAATGTGTAACAATTATAAAAAAAGCTCAGTAAAGTGGCGAAGAGTACCTACGTTCTTAGCTTGTTTAACTATTGAGTAAAATAGTGTTTCAATGACATGTCTTATATCATGTACATGATCATAAAAGACCAATAAATATTTTAATTTGAATTTTGAAAATAAGCGCTCCACATATTGCCCATAAAACAGCATTATGTTTTCTTAGTGAGTTCATTTTGTTTCAATTTTTTTTTGCTTGTAAATTCTTTTGGCTTTTTGGTTTCTACAAACAATAAAACCAAAACCTCAGTTCGGTATTAACTACCTTGCAGTACCGTACATTTATTGCAGTTAATAGTCATCAGTTTTCATTTGTATCAATTTTGAAATATTTGAAATTTTCCAAAGTGAATTTTAACAAAAAGAAACTTGTGCACGATTCTTGTTTTGAGTGAGTCGGAAAGAAATTTGCTTGCTAATACGATTTATATCGACGATATCTTGAAACAAGGACCATCAAGTGTTAAAAACTTCCAAAACCTCCTTGGTAGATTTGTGGAAACTGGCAATGTATAATATCCAAAAATTAAACGCATAAAAAAATGTTGTGAACGAGCACAGAGAGTTATGTGTGATGCTGGCAACGATCGAGGATCCCCATATTAATCAGAGAGAAGTGAGTTTATTAGTAAAAAAAATAAGTAGAGTTTTATTGGTCGAATTTTGAAAAAAAAGCTTCATACATTTAAATACACCCAGAAATCCAAGGCGTTTGATACCTTGGATATGGATTTTATTACATCTAAACTCTTTAACCTTGGTATACGGGGAAATATTCTGGAGTGGATTCATTCATACTTAGTAGACCGTAAAATAATTGTGAGGATTGGTAACCACTTCTCAGAAGAATTTAATGTAGTCCCCCAGGGGTCAGTACTAGGGCCCTTACTTTTTATATTATATGTCAACGATCTACCACATCATAGAAAAAGTGGGTCAGTGACTATGTTTGCTGACGATAGCACTATAACTGTGGCAGACTCAAATATTATATATGTTCATCAAATGTGTAAGACTTAGTTTAAAGGAAATAAATTGATATCCTCCATAAAAAAGTTAATAATGTTCTAGATGAATTTTCTGCTTGGTGTGACCGTAATAAACTTATACTAAATTCGTCCAAAACAACTTTCATGAATTTTTACAATAGGAAATCCTGTATTATACAGAATTTTACATTTTGCTGCAAGAGTAAATTCTTAGGCGTTGTTCTGGACGCAGATCTATCCTGGAAATCCCAAATTGATATAGTATGCAAGAAATTAAACCAGGCTTATTTTGCAGTTATACAACTAAAAAATATATTTGATCTTGAGGCAGTACTAAATACTTATTATTCACTTGCATACTCACATATAAGTTTTAGTATATTATGTTGGGGTATGGCCACTGAAAGAGACAGAGTTTTTATTTGCCAAAAAAAAAACTCATACGTTTAATATTTAACTTAAAACCAGGAGAAAGCTGCAAACACAGTTTCAAGTCAAATAAATTACTTACAACTCCATCAATTTTTATTTATAAATGCTTATGTTTCGTAAAAAAAACTTACACCTTTTTGATAAAGATTATATCACGAGAAGCAGTGACCTCCTAATACCATCGCATAATTCTACATTATTTGAAAAATCACCATTCTACTGGTGTATTAAATTGTATAATTCTTTACCTCTTGATTTAAAAATTATTAACAATTTTAATTCATACAAACTTAAAGTTAAAAATATGTTAACAGACGGTGCATTTTATAGCGTTGATGCCTTCCTTAATAGATAAATTTATGTTTATTGGTGTTATTCTTTATATTTTGTGTACTTGACTTGTGTAGACTATTTACAATGCGTGTAGGTATATTTATACTTTTATCTATTTATTAATTTTTTTTCCTCAATGTATTATTGGTACTTACGTTATTGATGTATTAAATACATATTTTTGTGAAATTGACTTATCCTGTATCATGTATAATGATCTAAAATCTAAAGGATTAATAAAGTATTATTATTGTTATTATTATTATTATTATTAAATACGAGATTATGATTTTCAACAGCGCTTACAGTGTTATAATTGGGCCAGAGGAATAATGCAAGAATATGCTACTTTCTTCAACAACGTTTTGTTCACTGATGACTTTTCATAAAAATAGATTTCTTAAGGCACGATTTCCATTATTATGTTTCGGAGAATCCTCACTTTTAGGCAAGTTGAAACCAGCACACACAATAACGGACCACCTAAATAGATCGGAAGACTTTTTTATTGTAAATAAATTATTTTGTATATTTTTAGTAAATAACTAAATTTATTACGGCAAATATTTTTGCATCATCAGCATACGGTAAGATGTTAACATCTAAATCATCCATTATATCGTCAATAAATAAAACGAACGGGAGGGGCTCCAGAATAGAACCCCTTAGAGCCCCCTGAATTTGGACATTTTACATATTTTGTTCTATCGCTTAATTAGAATCAAGAGAGGGAGACCTGTGATATGAAGTTTACTAAGTAAAATTCTGTGGCCTAGTATGTGGTATATGACTTTAGAAAAATCAATATAAATCACGTGAATTTGTATGTTAAAAGTTTCCAAGATAAATTGTGTGTACGTGGAACAGATTAGTTAATGTAGATTTACCGCGTACAGAACCATGATGATGGATTGTAATCTGCTTCTCAATATGAGTATTCAATATCTCATGCAAGACGAATTCAAAACCTTTAACGATGTTGCAACTTATGGTGATGGGCCGATAGTTTTGGATGTTACACCTTTCACTACTGGAAACTCGAACTTTAGTGATAAATTAAATATCTTATACCCCAGTCTCTGATGACGAAATATGGTATTCCATCAGGTCCTTTGAAAGAAAAGAAAGAAATAATGAGTACAAAAATAATCAATTTTCCACTGTGCAATACTTTTTCTCCGATAATTTACATGAAAAATAAATTCCAACAGCAACAGAATTTATTTGTGCCTCGTTTATTTTACCTAAAATGTATAAAACATAAATCTCAATCAATAATGTTATGCGCGACAAAATATGTCCCATAAAGTCATAAAAGATGGGTTATAAAGCCAATATTCTTAGATTTACGTATGCAGAAGTACAAAAAAGATGTATTTTTTAACTTTTATGATCTGTCAGATTCTGTGAACGTGAATAATGATGTATAGTTATATTGATCCGGTAAAAAGACCTTTGTCGACCCGAATACTGCACCATCAATTTTATTAGAGATTTGCTTTGAAGATTTTATTAAAAAGTAGATCAAAGCCTTACTAGATTTACATTATCACAAAGCCAAGTCCATAAAGGAAAGCCTTTACTATTCATTTACTGGAGGACTTGTAATTAATAGACGGTTTTGCGACAAATTGTATTTTAATGTTTTCAGTCGCGAACGTAATGTAATGGAACCGCCTCTTCATTTACAATAATTTCCTTCTAGATTAACTTTAATAAGTTCATTTTAATGCAATTTCAGTTTCAAATAAGATGCTGCAGTAAGTACTGGAGAATATTAATATACAGGGCGTCTTTTAAGTAAGTGAATGCAGAGCAACTGTGTGTAGATAAGATCAAAATATGACGATTTGTCCTAAAACTTATCTCTACAGTTGTTGCATAATGACAGGGTCGGACCCAAGGAGGGGTAGGGGGGGGAGCCTCCCCCCCCAAAGTTCGGGCAGTTGGTTCCAAACGCGGTTGGCGCTCGCAAAATCTAACTAATCATCACATACAAATATATAATTTGAGTTTTACACTAACTACCACAATCGCGAAATTAACACAGTAATTATTATTAAGCGATTGGCTTTCATTTTTAATATGATCAAAGACCTATTTTTGTTTAACAGTTCTTATTTTTTATTTGATTAAACCAAGGATTTTTTAAATTTCTTTTAAGTAGTAAGTATTAGGTTTAGGTACATGATGATTCAACGATGATTGGATAAGGCCATTTTTCAAATGATACAAATGTTTATGTCGAAAACCGGAAAAGGCATTCGATGTATTTTTTTCGCAGAAACCAAAAATGATCATAAATGAAAACAAATAAATTGAAAACAAAAGATTCATGACACAAAAATACAGGGTTCGGGCTCGTATGCAAAACCTGAAGAGCGTGGAAAATTCAGGGAATTTTAAAAACCCTAAGAAAATCATGGAAATCTCAGTGAATTTTAAATATTTCGCAAAAATCATGGAATTTTGAGTCACAATATGAAAAACAATAAACTACTTACGAGTTCCTACTGTTATTTTACTCTTCGCAAATACGAAAACGAAGAGTATATTGTATTTGATCGGCACATTTCTCTAACCGTAAATATCGCCCGCAGACAAAAAAATTTCATATAATTGTGTTAGTGAACGAATTCTGAACGACTTTCAAAATGTTCGTCCGTCCGTCCGTCACGTTTCTTGTAAGCACGATAACTCGAGAAAGAAAAATCCGATAGTACTGAAATTTGAACAGTAAGTTAGTGTTAGCTAGAGGAAGAACTGTATTGGTTTTGAACAAAATCAATCAGTAAAAAAAATGTTAATGATTAAAATTTGAATTTTTTTTATTTTTTAGTTTTATGTTTTTGTAATTGAATAGAAATCTGGTGAAATGATTAATATTTAAATATTTATACATTTCATAATGTAATATACAACCGTGGAAATATGATTTTAGCTCGTCTCTTATAATGTAAAAATTTACGTTTTTTTACGTATTAAGTGGTGGTGTAATTCTTACGCATTTGACTCGGAATCCAAAGGTCCCCGGTCCGAAACGCAAATGGGGTATGGTATAGTTTGCCCCCCCCCCCCCCCCCCAAAATAGTAGTCGTCTGGGTACGGCCCTGCATAATGAGAGAGATACAGCTTAATAGGAGATATAAGACATCAGTGGTAATCAGAACCTCCCATAGAAATGTCTCATTGGGCCTTTACTACGAAGTTACAGGGTGTTTTATAATTCTTTTTGACAAAAACTACTTTTTGTCATTACTTTGACACGGAGTGAAATAATGGATTCTTACTTGGTACAGCTAATACAGTAACGATCCTTCAGAAGCACATCTAAGACATGAAAAATAATCCAGGTCCGGGGTCACTATAATTTATGTTTCTTCTTTACCTCTAAAGAACATGACTCTGTATTTTACTTCCACATCCAGTGGACAAAAGGAAAATTTTTATTGTTCAAATGGGCTTAGAATGCCATGAAACGTCGAGATTTTAAGTTTCAGTGAAAAAAATTTCTGTCTGTCGATCTGTCTGTCTGTAACTTTTTTGTGCGCACGATTACTCTGGAACCGTTTAAGACATTGACTTGAAATTTGGTACACGTATATATTTTAACGTGATCTGGAAATAGATTATATTTTCATCTTATTCCGTTGAAGGGTTGGGGGTAAATAGGGTAAATAGATAAATCAAGCAGGTATTTCGTATATACAAGAGAAGCTACAAAGTTTCAAAAAATTTCTGGGCAGTAGCCACCCCCATTACCAACCCCCCAATTATTAAAAGGGGTGAAAAAAAAATGTCATTTAGTGTGTGTACAAGAACCAAAAACTTCAAAATATTTTTTACTTCATCCACCCCCACCCCACTACCGATGTGGGATATCGTTTTATGGGTTTTTGGGAGAGACGATTTCAAATTATATATTATTAAAGTTTCATAGATAATTATTTCCACATAAAATTTTTCGTTGTGAAAGACTTGGATGGAAAATCTGGATGTGGAAGTAGTAATTCCTTGGGCAGCGATTTTTTTAAATTTCTATACGATATTCGAAAAGAACACAAAAATATAAGCAAAACTGCCTATTTTGCTTTTTTTTGCACATTTGTGGTTATTTAAATGCGCTGTTAAATGTGCAAGAATAGGGATTTTAGAACGATATTAAATGAAAGTCACGTGAAATAAATAATTTTGTAACTAAACTTTGCAAAAATTCTATTGGGGCTAGGTGGTCTGGGTGAATCCTAATTCCGACATGTTTTAAAGATCTATTTTGGTAAAAAATGTAGCCCTAATAAGTAATCGGGTGTAAATTCACAAAATATTTAATCAATCTTAGTAGGCTTATTCAAAGTGACAGATAATAAAACTATTTAGGCCTAAGCAACAAGATACTTTAATCGATTTTCCAAAAGTGAAGGAGTGAGTGGAGATTGAAGCAAGGTAAAATGGAGGACGGAATACATGCAAATCTTACTAATTACAGTACCGGACCACCAATCACCAAAGAGGAAACCATAAACTCACATACGATTTTCTCGAAAACTAATAATTTTAGAAAAAGAAGTTTGAGTTCAGTGATCAATTAATTTTGAACAATTTCAATTAAAAAAAATTGAAGAAAAATTGCAACATTGGAATTAAATTCCTGATAGTGAGCCCACCAGAAAGTTTTATCATACACTCTACGAGGCCTGCCCCAATCGTTAGTACGAAATTAATACACAATCCAGCCTGTATGAAATAAATCGCTAAAACGTTCACCAGCTTCCTAACTCTATATAGCCCAGACGACAGAGAACATTTATAGTGAAACCCACAAAAATTTGCAAACTGAATAATTTTTTTTTAATGAGTTCGTGAAAGTGTATAGAATAATATCCTGAAAATTTTACATTTCGTTCGGATGCAGAATATAAAAAAAAAGTGAAAAAATTTTTCTTTATCCATTTTTTCAAAATTTTGAAATTAAGTCAGGGAAGGAAATAATAAAAAATACAGGTGGATAGACCACGTGTTTCTGAACAAAAAATATCATAATAAAATTTATCGCTAAAGCCACGGTATTTCTGGAAAAAAATAGTGAAGTAACTTTGTCACTTTGCGCGGCCAGTGCACGGTTAAATGCATACCATGGGACCTATAAAAATTCTTAGCTGTTCTATCAAGTAAAATAAAGCTATTTTCTCTTTCTGATTACACGTTTTAAACATTTTTATTAGTGAATAGGAGGATAAATAGTGAGTATGGAGGGAAAATATATAATTATGGACGCATACACAGACACCACACGTAGCCGTTGAATCGCTCGCATGAATTTTTACGTGCCTTTACTCAGGGGCGGTTTTAACATGCTTGCCGCCCTCGGCACCATTTTAAGATGCCGTCCCTACTCTTAAAAAATATAACATATATATACTGCCCAAAAAATATTTGCCGCAACTTCTACGTGCACAATGTGAACTGCGCACTATTGTCGCTCTCATCAAAAAACAAAGCCGAAAGGCCGCCTTTGATAAAAACATTAAACACAGGAGATAGGAGCAGGCGAGCGGGACATAATAAATAATATCTGTTCTAAATTCTAACTAGTGTACTAAGTACTACAGAGAGTTATTTTGCTTATTTTGTTTAATGGCTTATTTGTTACAATTTTCTTTAGTTCATTTAGATGATAAGAAATTGAGCGAGTTGTTCTATTGTTATCAATTATATTATCAAACCCGAAATAATTTATTTTGTATTTCGTTAACGGTTTACGGTTTACTTGCTTATATGAAACAATGATAAATAAGTATTAGTCTTCTAAGTATTATAATAAAAAAGTATTAGTCTTCTAAGGACCATCACCATGAATTAGGTATGAAAGAAAGCCGCTTCTGGCTGCCATCCACACTGCTCGATGCGATGTTTTGGCTTCAATGGAACTGTCGTATCAGCGAATTCATAAAAACGTCTAATGGAATATTCAAAAGAAAAAAAATTGCCGCTCTTGAAATTTTGTCGCCTTGGACACCCGCCCAGTGTGCCCAGTGGTAAAACCGCCACTGCCTACCTGTATTGTATTTATTACAAGTACATCTATCCACATTTCAGCAATATCCAATGGATTCCTTATACATTTGTTAATGTATTTCCAGAATTTATATTCAAAACAATTAAAGATCGCAATTTCTTATCAAGATCTGATTGATCATATTTTCGAAAAAATGCATACAAATAAACGATTTTGTGTTTGAACATTCGAAAAGTATACTTTTTTCCGAAATAGCGATATTTTATTTTTCCAATGGGTCAATTTCTCGACAAGTTACAGCCTCCAATATACATTTTTATCAAAAAAAAAACATCAAGCACATTAAAATTAGTTTTCTTTAATCCTCGTTACTACAATCATAAAGAGTACATACTTTTTAACAATTCTCAATGAAGAAAGAATTTTTTTGAAGAGCTTTTATTTTTTTCTATATTATTTATTGCAACGATTGAGTTCGGGTGTGATAATATATATAGGTATATTTTTCCCATCCATCCTTTACTTGTATTGTTTAAAACAAAAAAGCATCAGAAAGCTACAATCTCCATCTTTTAAATGAGCCAACACTCATATAGATTGAACAAATTCTGATTTAGTGACATGTAATTCAGTGCGTCGGTGTCACAGTCATGCGTATTCAAGCGCGTGCACGCATGGATCTCGCTCAGAGTTGTAACGTTACACTTGACTATTTTTTCCGGGAAAACCGTGACTTTAACGATACATTTTGTTAGGATATTTTTTGTTCATAAATATGTGATCTATCCATCTGTATTTTTTTTTCTATCTTGATTTAATTTAAAAATTTTGAAAAAATTGATGAAAAAAATTTTTTTTCACTTTTTTTTATGTTCTACATCCGAGCGAAATGTAAACTTTTCAGGATATTATTCTATACACTTTCACGAACTCATTAAAAAAAAAGTTTAATCAGTTTGCAAAATTTTGTGGGAAAATACCTTCATCGCTGGGCTAATATTTGGTAGAAATTTTCCAGTAGAACAGTTTTTCTCTCTTGACTTTTGAAAGGATAGAAAATATGATTTTGGTGAGGAATTAGCATAAAGGTAGCGCCCTGTACGCTGAAATTTAAATTTACACATCAAACTACACTTTTCTGTAGAAAAACCTTCTGCTTTAATTCTCCGCGACATTTTCGATTTTCGGCTATAATTCTACTAGATTCCAAGTCGAAGCAACCAAAATCAATGTAATACCCCATTATATCACGCAAAGCAAAGTAATAGAGCAAATTCTCTCCTCACAACGCAAACCTTATTACCATTTGGATTACTATGTTACTTACCTATTACATTTTTCATTTTTACGAGTGTGATGCACCATATCCGACATAACACTTAATTAATTTAGTTTCCCCGGGCAGCTATAATTAAGATTAACTGCCTCATTAACTCTCGTCCAACTTTGCGGTACGATTCGCCGTACGACTCGCAAACGGAAGTAAATGTATGCGGAAGAACACATGCCGCAAATTGTACAGTGCCAATAGAAATCTACTGGCATTGTCGTGTTGGGAAAATGTGTTCATTAGTTACTGATACGGGGCTGATTCAGTATGTTTGCATAATGTTTGAGTAAGAGAAATTGGATATTTTCCTGAAATTGACTATTAAGGGCCAGTATTATAATTTTAGATTAAACTGTGCAGTTTAAACTTAGAACTTCGAACACCTTCTATTACATACATTAATATAATTTCTTCGTCGTCATTATACAGTAAATAATAATAAATAAATAATAACTAATCAAATATTTCGAATATATCCATCATATTACATATAAAAACAAAATTAACGACATTCTAAAACAGACTTTTTTCAAGGCCTTAGTTTAATCCGCACTCCGCAGTTTAATCCGATATTATAAAACTGGCCCTAAGCCTGTCAATTGGCCTATTTCGCGTTACAAAGTTTGGTAAAAAATGTCATGGCGAAAACTAGATTGGTATCACTAAAAGTAGTAAAAAGTCACTGCGCATGTTCACCAACTCGTCTAATTTCCAAACTTCTAAAAATGAAATAACTATAATATAATAATCGTAATATTGTTTTCAGTATCTTCAATGTTAAAATTACTAAAGTAAGCTTAACGTTAAATATACTGAAATCAATGATGCGATTATTAAAACCAGGCAAAATGTGCTATACTGCAGTAATTGTTTATTATTGATGCTATTTAATAAATAATAATAATAACCTTTATTTCCCAATCACAAGTACAATTAATTAATAATATACAAGTAACTCAGGAGTAGGGATTGCAATTTACTGGAAATTTTAATCGGTAAATCGGTAAATAAAAATGTAAATAACCGTAAAGAATGAATGATTAGGGTGGCGAAAATGGCAATTGTCTTTTTCCATGTACAAAATTATCTAAATTTAACAAAAAATATTTTCATATACGTATATTTAATATAATGAACAAACAAAAGGTTTTTTAGCAAAAGGAAAAATATAAATGAAATAAATTTATAGTTATTAAGGTACCAAGGGTGTTATAAGGATAATAACGCACCGAGGTCGGCAGTGTACAATCCCGAGGGCCTCTGGCCCGAGGGAGTGTACGTCGACCGAGGGCGTCAGTATCCTATAACACCCGTGGTGCCTTCAACGTTTAATGTCCTGCAAGTCTGTTATTTAATTCGATTTTTTTTTTGACATTTACGACTTATTAATTTGACATCTATTATGTTCAGAACAATTTGATTTAAAAGAGAGTAAAAATCAAAATTGTTTGTAAACGCCGCCGTTGCATAGCATCGCATTTTGTTTGTCAATAACGCTATCATAATTTGCTTGTTTTGGGTTGTATTATAATTTTATAATGCCCTAGGGCGTTATAGATATTTATAACGCCCTAGGGCGTTATTTTTCATTTAATGTATCTCAAAATAGGGTGGTTATTGTAAAATAACAGACTTGCAGGACATTAAATAAATAATTATTCTGTAAATAACAAAAATATCATCTTAAATAATAGACTGGCGGTACATGGCCAGTCAAGTGCAACGTTTTTAAAATGCATGCCAATCATATATATGAATGTAATTACCATGAATATATCAGAAACGCAAATTTTAGGGAGTCGTCGCGTGCAGAAGGGTGCGCAAATCGATTTTTTTTGTGTGTTTTTTTATAATTTTAAAATGGATGCCAATAGTGCCAAACGAAAAGCCATGAAAAAAATCCTGCGGAAATTCATTGGCATGCAGTTTCCGCGCGCAAAACAAATTTTGGTGCGCACATTAAATCGTAAAATTTTTTGGTATTTTTGATTTTGAATGATTTTGATATTGAATTTTTTTTCACGGCTTTTCGTTTGGCACTACTGGCATCCATTTTAAAATAAAAAAAACAAACACAAAAAAAAACAAAAAAATCGATTTGCACACCCTTCTGCACGCGACGACTGCCTAAAATTTGCGTTTCTGGCATATTCATGGTAATTACATTCATGTATATGATTGGCATGCGTTTTAAAAACGTTGCACCTGACTGGTCATGTACCGCCGGTCTATAACAAAAATTATAAACATAAACTCAAATAGGGCATTTACTGAAAACCTAATCTAAAAATACAGTATTTTTAAAAATAGCCTGTTAAAAGGGTTAGTTTTTCAAAGCTATATCTGTTACTCGTCTGATATTTGTGCATAGAATACCACCAGCTGAAGATGTCCTTCCTCAATCGATATTGGTGGGTCGAAGTTAATAAGAATTGGTAACAACATACTTCTAAATGTATTCCACGAATATTTGCTGCAGTGAAATATTCAATTTCCTGTCGCGAGATATTGTAAATGTCTCTCTTGTATTTCTTAGGACTTGGTGTTTGGATTTAACTTTTTATAATATTATTTATTTATTGTTAAAAGTGCTCAGAGATGGGACAGTCACTCTGTATTTAGTGAATTCTACTCACTGACATAAACGTTGAGTACGTGACATATCGTAAGTTCAGAATTTACCGAAATAACCGGTAAAAAATTAAAATAACCGGTAATTATCGTCATGTGTTGTTTGTCCTGATAACCGGTTAACCGGTATTGCAATCCCTACTCAGAAGTGCGTCAATATTCTGAGCTAATATGCATAAGCATAATACAATTCAAAATATGGAATAAAATACATGTAAAATTGTATAAGGAATAACACGTACATAATAACAAACTACAAAAATACATAAACACGCAATAAATAAATAAATACATAAATATATTATAAATAGTCAGACTGAGTAAAATTCATTTACCTACGATCACTACTGTAAATAGTAAAAAACACACTACCTGCCATCCATGTAAGTTGAATTTTACGTATTGTAAACAAAACGCACTGTAAACAAATCGCACGGTAAACAAAACGCACGGGGCACCCAATTATAGGTGGCTTATATCGCTGATGCGGGGTTTAAAAAAACAAATGCGCCTACGTAATTTTCAAACGCTGTCAAAACTGACATAATATTTGTTGAATGACATTGTTGACTAGTAAACTAAATCCAGATTTTACTAAATAAATAAATAAATAAATAAATATGAGGTAAAGTATAGTACATAATTCGAGTTGTAAGGCAATTACGCACTCATGGAAATACGCACTCGCCGCTACGCGGCATCGTGTGTAACTTTTCCATTCGTGCGTAATATTCTTCTTACAATTCTCATTACATAATATACTATAACACCATACAAGAACTTTTCAATTAGTAAATTTTTCATCCTCTTTTCAAAAGTAAATAGGCTTTTACAATTTTTCAGATCAATAGGCAAATGATTATAAATTTTACATCCGTTGTAAAACACACTTTTTTTGATATATTGCTGTTGTATGCTGATGAGGAATTAGCTGATCTTTAAATCTTGTTTGATAATTACGGTGTGTTTGGTTTGTAAGAAAAGTTGATTTATTTTTAAAAACATAGCAACATATTTCATGAATATATATACTAGGCCGAGTTAGTATTTTTAAGGCTTTAAAGGATTCTCTGCACGAATCTCGGGGATGTAAACTCTCCATAATCCTAATGACACGCTTTTGCAGAATAATTGCCCGACGAACATAGGTAGTACTCAATCCCCACAGCATAATTTCATGTCGTAGATGGGAATGTAAAGAGTAATAAAATGTCAATAAAGAATCGTTACCACAGTGATTGCGCAGTTGCGCGTACCGTAATAACCTTTACTGAGCTTCACACACAAACTATCCCACGTCAAATTTCGGTCGAACATGACACCCAAGATTTTAGCAGAATCTGTTACTTAAAATTCGTCATTAGCGTTTTGCTCGATGTTGTACCTAAATGATAGAATAGTTGTTTTTTCTTTATTAAGTGTAAGCCAGTTTTTCTCTGACCAAATTATAACATCTTTGAATAGATCTTTCGATGTATTTTTTACTACGTCAGGACATTTTTGAACAACTAAGAAATTAGTATCATCAGCGTAAAACAAACGTATTTGTTCTGAATGTATAACGTAAGATCGTTGGTAAAGACGAGGTAAATAAATGGCCCCAGTATGGAGCCTTGTGGTACACCGGAATTTATTAGATATTTATTTATCTTTGCTCCATTCACATAGACTACTTGCGCACGGTTTTTAATATAGTTGGACAAAAAATCTAAAGTAGGACCCCCATATACCATATCTAAACAACTTGGTAATAAGTAAGTCATAATCTACACAGTCAAAGCCTCGTGAATAATTTAGTTTCTAATCTTATCTCTGTATTTCGATGTTTCTCTTAATGTTCATTTTAGTTTGTTGTTAAGTTAAATTAATCATTAGGATTGGTAGCACCATGTTGATGTATTTATATGTAAATAAATAAATAAAGACTTGAAAGAGGTTATGTCCTGTTCCTCTTCTTCTTTATAGATTGGACATCTGTTGTTTGATATTGTAAGCTCACTTCACTTAGGGTGCTCCGGAAAAAAGAAAGTTTTCAAATCCATGCGCCCCTTTTCCATTACATTAATTAATATAAGACAGTACAAAAAAAGTCAGTCTTTTCGGAGCAAATTTAGTCCTTCCACCAATCAGTTATATATTAAACGAAATACTGCTGCAACGTACCGGAAAAGAGTAATATATGAACATCACAAAACATCAAAGGAACACAAATCACATGTCTATATCATATTTTATTAACGTTATTTCATATATCTGAATATAATATGAACACAGAGAGGTAAAAAAAGTTGTTATCAACTATTAATCCCATGATATACACTAACACATATCTTTCTATATCTTTTTCAAAGTTTTCTTCTGAAAGTTGGGGATTCTTTACGATGACGCTCAACCACTTGAAGGATGTACTGTCGTATTTCTTCATCATTTCTTATGCTCTTACTGTTGTCTTGGATGAGCTTAACTGCCCATTCAGCAAGATCATTGACGACTTTAACGTGGCGTACAAATGCTGCGGCTTCTTGATAATCAGTCACCAGTCCATTAAGATAGTGGCATGGTTAGCCAGTCATATTTCAACCCAAGAGCTTGGAAAAGGAAATATGACTTCTCACTTATGAAAGACACCAATTTACTGGATGAGTTGAGATACGGTTGGTCTTGTTTTCTGTAGCTATTTCGTTTTTCAGCCTTGGACACATGATTTGAGAATGATGAATGTTTAGCCCTCTTCAGTTAGGTATCAAGAATGTCTCTCCATAACTGTGATAACCGCTCCACCAAGTTCAAGATCAACCTTGCCGTATTCATGCCATAGTTGAAGATCGTTAAAAGGAGATGCTGATAACCACATTCTTTACATAAAAGAGGGAATTGAAGGAACAGATTCGTTCAAGCTTTTTCATTTTATCTGGATCGTAATTCAGTTGACGGCGAGATGCATACATCTTTGCTGAGTAGCAGCGGTTATGGTGATAGCACCAGGGGATAAACCAGTGTAAACCACGAATCCATCAATTCTTTATAGTCGTCTGATGCAGGCTCTCTTTGCCATTAGGACTGCTAAGTTTTTCTTTTAAAAATGTGACAACATCATTACGACGCAGCTGTAATTTCCGATCATGGATGACGAGAATTTTGAAATTCGTATTATGGTCAACAATTGTACTCCAAGAATTCTTAAAGTCTTTGAATTCTGGGGTATCTGTACCAATTGTTTCTCCAAACAGTACTTGCCAGACTACAGGCGGAATTCTTTTAAATAACACCAAATGGAAAACGCAATCAGACCGAAACAAAAAAAAACATATGTAGAGGCATCGGCACGCAATCTGTTGACGCATATTCAAACTAAAAGGTTTCGTTAAAACACAAACGATATACAAAATATCAGCTTATAAAGTACCGAAATACGTATATAATGCATTGTATCGTATGTAACAAAATATGGCATATGACGGCAAGGCTTAGCCTTGCTTCAAACAAGTTGAATTTTTTTACGGCATCTTATATTGATAAATGTAACCGAAAAACGGCTGGGGAGTAAGGACTTGAAAATCTTTGATTTTTTGGAGCGCCTTACTTCACATACAATGCTTCTGTGTTTCATCACTGTATGGCATGACTTGTGATTGGCAATTGATCTAGGTACAACCTAGCCGATCAATCGGAGCCAATGTGTCTAATTCATGAAATTGTGGGATCGAGGGGAATGCGTCACGGTACTCAAAGTGATGATTGAACCAGCAAATGATGTAAATAAATTGGTACGTCATATCAAGAGTTTGAATTTTTTTTATACTTTTGCGGGCTTATACGTCGTGTTTGAGAAAAATAAAAAATCACGCACTCTTTGTTTTCCCATTAGACTATTTACCTGCTTGTTTATGACACATTTTACAAATGTATTTATATGGATTTTTAGTAGTTATAAAGTTCGACAGGCCCAAATATTTATTTGCATTTTAAATGTACCCTGTATATTGGATAATTTTAACTATGTTGTAGCGGAGAAGGGTTTATTTATAGTAGTTGACGTTAGTATATGAAACAGCAGACGCGACGGGGCCAAAACACTATAATTTCGCGAAATTTGGTCCCATAATTAGGAAGTCTGATTCTGTAGATTATTTTATAAGTATAAAGAGTGAATTGGCCAATTATTACGTTATCCAGAATGATTACATTTTACGGTCATTCTAAAACAACAAAAAAGCGTACCACTATTATAGACTTAATTTTCCATTCACAAACCGACCACATTATACAATTCGTTTTATTTCAAGAGCTGTAAACCAATTTCAAGTCTCGTTAACAACTCTTCCCAATATTGCCTTTGCCTACCATTAACAATTATGAGGACAACAAAATGGCACATTTAATTAAGAGTTGGTAAACTTCACTAGATTTTTTAGGTTTATTAATCTTTTTTCCAATATTGTTTATTAATTATCGACAAAGAAATGTCCCTGAAGTTAGATAGGACATCTTTGATGATATGATATGATATGATATGATAAAAGTAGTTTTTATAACTATCATTATTAAGTGGCGTACAAAGGCTTACTTGCCTGTGCGCCAATGGGGCCATAAAAACTGTTCCCACGGCTGCATTGGAAGTCCTTTTATACCTGACACCACTACACATATTGATCCAAGAGAAAGCATTCAGTGGTACACAGGTTAATGCAAGGCACAACGCCCACAAGGCAACAACACGGAACAGAGCAGCAAAAGTTATACTTTGAGCTGAAGGCAGATCCCATTTTGGGAATGCCCAAGGACACTTTGGTCCCAAAGTATAACTTCCATAAAAATTTTCAAATCAAAATACCAGACAGAGAGGACGGGTCGATGGAAGGTCGAAAACGAAAATCTCGATAAGGCTAGTCTAGTAAGTCTATTAGCCACAATATTTCAGGCTGAAGTGGCCGCTATACAGTGGTGTGCAAAGGAAATAATGAGGCAAGGAACTCTAAACCAGTCAATTGCCATTTTTTCCGACAACCAAGCAGCGCTAAAGACACTCGATTCCTTGCAGGTCGATTCAAGACTAGTATCGGATTATATAAATGCCCTTACGGACCTAGGAAGTCAGAACAAAGTGGCCGTGGCATGGGTACCAGGACACGAGGAGCACAGGAAATGAGAAGGCCAAAAAGTTAATTAAAGAACGATCGGCCAAATTCACGGAAGACCTACTACGCCAAAATAGAAAGGCTATTAGGATCACTTCTAACTGGACTACTTTAATTATTATTATCAAAAAACCGAATATCTCTACGCACTCTTCACCAATAAACTTGCCATTATCGGGAGATTTGATATTGTCATGTAGTAAAGGTATTTAGGAGTAGAGTGTTTATACCGGAGCTGAGCCTCCCCCCACCACTTTTCGTGACGTCATGGGTGGTGGGGGGTAATTAGTATGGTGGGGGGTAATTACTGTGGTAGGGGGTAATTACTGTGGTGGAGGTAATTGGTGTGGTGGTGGGGGGTAATTGGTGTAGTGGGAATAATTAATGTGGTGGGGGGTAATTGGTGTGGTTGGAGGTAATAAGAGTACTGAGTGATTGAGTAATTGATGTAGCAAAGAGGACTTCATGATTTGTCGTTGCAATCTTATTCACGGGAGTGGGGGCAACCCATCCTTATAAAAGCAAGAGAGGAGTTGACACATGATCATTAAATAGACTAGACTCCTATAGTAAATTTAGTATGCCTTCGTGTACGTCTTGTGGTAAAAGTTTCACACGTGGCGACAATTTACGTCGTCATGAAAGGCAGTCATGTGGGAACGATGGACCTCTCGCGAAGCGACCTAGGGTTGATTCAACGCCTTCAACATCATGTACTATTATGCAAACATGTGATTGCTGTAACGTGACTTTAACAGCGACTCAGATGAAATCACATAGAAGAACTTTGCAACATAGGACAAATTCATGTGCCCCTATGGTGGATGGTGTAGCTATTGTCCAAACAGCTTTTAAAAATAAGATAATTACATATCGAGTGCATTGTGAAAATAATTATCTAGATTACGCCATGTTTTTCAACGAAATCAGACCAAAGATTCTCAATCTACTCGAAGAAGTGCTGCGTATCCATAAAACAGTGAAAGTAAATATGGAATCGTTCGCCAAGTACATTTTACCGACTCAAGATCTAACTGAAATGAAATCATTTAATACCTCCAATAGGATTTTGGATGAATCCATGGATCTGAATGATGTTTTGAATAGTTTTGTGGATTCAATGGTTACGCAAAGTACTGAGTTTCAGGAGCGTGATTCAGGTATACTAATATTTTTTTAAATTATAAAACATAATGATTAATCATTATCTCTTTTTTAGGTTGGGCCCTCGAACGAATTGCTTTTGTTGAAATTAACGTAAACAAGTATAGCCCTTTGGGTGGTTCATCGTACATAAAATTACCGAAATACATCGAAAATAAGAAGGCGGTTGTGAATGTACAGAATCAAGATCAATGTTGCTTCGCTTGGGCTGTGACGTCAGCGTTATACCCCGCAAATGGTCATGTATCGTACACATCATCATATCCACATTTTTCAAGAGTATTAAATGTAACAGGTATGAATTTTCCAATAAAATTACGAGATATATCGAAATTTGAAGAAATGAATAATATTTCAATTAATGTGTACGGTTTAGAAGAGAAATTTGAAAATAATAGGGTTAAATATGAAGTTGTTGGACCTTTACGTTACTCGGGTAAGAAATTGTATACTCACGTAAATTTATTGTTAATTTCAAGTGAATGTGTTGGCGATGAAAATCACCACTGTAATAATGATTGTGCTAATAGTCACTATTGTTGGATAAAGGATTTGTCTAAGTTAGTTTCCACTCAAGTTTCCGCTAGCGATCATAAGAAACATTTTTGCGACGGTTGTTTACTTTACTTTAATACTGAACGTCACTTATTTCAACACCAGAGAAATGACTGTAATCATATTTATACAACAGCACCAACAACAAAATTTCGTATTAACAAATTTGGAAAAGAAGTAGCTGAGAATATATTAAAATTTGAGAATATCGAGAAACAAATGCGAGTACCATTCGTAGTATATGCAGACTTTGAGTCAATTTTAAAACCTATCTATACGTGTCAGCCAAACCCCGAACTCTCTTTCACGAATAAAACCTTTAAACATGAGCCTTATTCATTCGCATATTACATTAAATGCTCTTTTGATAATTCTCTATCTAAGTTTGATTTATATCGGGGGTGTGATGCAGCCCGAGTGTTTATAGAGCATATAGAGACAGATTTAAGGAATGTATATAATAGACATATGAAAAATATAGTCCCAATGGCTAAACTCACAGCGCAAGAAAACCTAGACTTTCAGAATGCGACCGTGTGCGGTATATGTGGGGGGCCTTTCGAGGGGGAGGATGTTAAAGTTCGAGACCATTGTCACTTAACGGGCAAGGTAAGATTTGGTGCCGCACATTCTGTATGTAACTTAAATTACAAGTTACCCAATTTTATACCTATTATATTTCACAACATGAGTGGATACGATAGTCACCTATTCATCAAAGAGTTGTGCAAATACAAGGATAAAGTTGGTGTAATAGCACAAAATAAAGAAAAATACATATCCTTTACGAAACATCTGTATATGCACGATTATGTTGATAAGAAGGGAGTTACAAAAAAGAAATATTTACAACTGCGATTTATCGATAGTTTTAAATTTTTATCGGCTTCATTACAAAATTTAGGTGCGAATTTAGATGATGATCAGTTGGGGACAATGCGGAGTTTTTATAGCGAAAATGACAAATTTAATTTAATGAGACAGAAGGGTGTATTTCCATACAGTTTTATGGATAGTTTAGAGAAATTAAATAGAACTGAATTACCATCTAAGGAGGAATTTTATGATAATTTAAATAAAGAGCATATATCAGACGCTGATTATTTGCGGGCTAAGAATGTTTGGGATTTGTTTGAATGTCGCAGTCTAGGTGATTATTCAGATATTTATTTGAAATCAGACGTGCTTCTTTTATGTGACGTGTTTGAAAATTTTCGCGCAATTTCTTTGGATAAATATGAACTAGATCCAGCTCAGTATTATACAGCCCCGGGGCTATCGTGGGACGCTATGTTGAAATTAACCGGAATCGAGTTAGAATTGTTAACGGATATCGATATGATTCATTTCTTTAAAAGAGGTATAAGGGGTGGAATAAGTCAGTGTTCAGAAAGGAAGCATATTGCAAATAATAAATTTCTACCTGATTATGACCCTAACGAGCCGTCATCATTTATCACGTATCTAGACGCCACGAATTTATATGGACATAGTATGTCTAAGGTGTTACCCACGGGTTGTTTCATGTGGTTATCTGAAAGAGAAATAAATGATTTAGATATTATGAATATCTCGGATGATAGCCCACACGGGTACGTCTTTGAAGTAGATATACATTATCCGGAATACCTGCACGACTTACACTCAGATCTCCCCTTCTTAGTTGAAAATATTGTGCCTCCTGAATCAAAATCAAAATTAACAAAGTTAATACCAAACCTGAACGATAAAAAAAAGTACGTCGTACACTATGTAAATTTAAAGCAGGCTATTAATAACGGGTTAGTGGTTACGAAAATACATAGAATTCTTAAATTTAATCAATCGGCGTGGTTAAAGAAATATATTGACTTAAACACCGAGATGAGAAATAAAGCTACAAATAAATTTGAAAAAGATCAATACAAATTAATGAATAATGCGGCGTTTGGTAAGACGATGGAAAATGTGGACAACAGATCAGACATAAAGTTGGTTACTCATTGGGAAAGTATTAGACGTAGTATGGGTGCAAATGCATTAATATCTCGTCCAAATTTTAAAACTTGTTCGATATTTACTGAAGATTTTGTAGCGATCCATATGGCTAAACAAAAGGTGACTTATAATAAACCAATTTACGTGGGCTTTTGCATCTTGGAATTGTCAAAGACAGTATTGTACAACTTTTTCTATAATGTAATTAAAAGAGAGTATGGGGATAATGCCTCTTTACTGTATTCTGATACCGATAGTCTGATTATCAAAATTTTAACAGAAAATTTTTACGATTTTATAATAGATAACCGAGACAAATTCGACACTTCAAATTATCAGGATGGTAATATATTTAATGTACCCAGAGGCCCACCGGTTTTAGGTAATTTTAAAGATGAATTTCCCGCGGACCCAATAATTAGTTTTTATGGTACCGGAGCAAAAGCTTATTACGTACAATCCGTGGGGAATGAATTAAAAAAAGCAAAAGGTGTAAAGAGATCTGTCATTCAAAAAGAATTATCAATAGATGACTATAGGCAAATCGTTGAACAAGGTGGCTTAATATTCAGAAAGATGAATACATTTCGAAGTCAATTACATGATATTTTTACCGAAGTAAAGAACAAAGTGGCTCTGTCTCATCACGATGATAAACGCTTTGTCATCCCCAATACAACGAAAACCCTAGCGTGGGGTCACTCTGACATACAATTTTTTCAAACTGAGCTAGAACAAAATATGCGTTGGTTAATGTCTGCTGCTAATGTTGTTCAAAGTAGTACTGTGGAAATTGATAAAATAGATCATTTACTTGCGGCAATAGCAGAGTTAAGCCAGTAATCGTTATTAAAATATGAATGTTTGTTTGACGTAAAGGTCCAGAATATTATAAATTAGATTTAGTTTATTTATATATTTCTTTGTAAATTAAGTAGAGTATTGTAAAGCAAGTAATTTATATTGTCATTAAAAGTGGGTGTTCGTTTAACGTACAATTCCAAAATATTATTAAATATGTTAAGTTTATGCATCTACTATTCTGTAAAGACACTGTAAGTTAATTTCATACTTTATATGTAATAATATGTAATTAAAAAATATATAATAATTAATTGGAGAACTATATTGTAATAAAGTATATGTAGAAAAGAATAATTATGTGTTGTTATTAAGCTTTACAGCAGAATTCCTGTTTTAAAGTAAATAAAAGTGAGCGTCATTTATGGAAGGTACTGTACCATAGCTTCTATTCGAGGCATGTTTGTAACAACAATTCCTATTTTAAAGTAAAATAAAGCAGCATTCTTTATGGAAGTGCTGTACCAACGTATTTATGGAAGTGCTGTACCACATTCTTTATGAAAGTGCTGTACCACATTCTGGGTTACATACCGATTAGAGTGGGTCATGTGGCAACAACGCTGGCGTCTATTCAAGGTATGTTTGCAAGTTGTGAGATTCAGCGTGGGTTAAATGGCAACAAGAATTTCTTTGTTGAAGTAAAATAAAGTGGAATTTCTTATGGTAGGTGCTGTACCACAGTTTGGGTTATTGTTCAGAGTGGGTAATGTGGCAACAGTGCTGATGCCAAGTCGAGGTGACGCGGCGTTTGGGTTTGGTGGTGTGACACATTTCAACCAATGAGGAGGCCGCATTTCCACCACTCCTAGAGTAGGGATGATGGGGGGGTTAGCGTGGTGTATTTATACATTGTGGACTCTATATAAATATATAAAATAGAAATCAAAATAAAAACCGGGAAATAAATCCCTGCTTCTCTCCCGCCCTCCACTCCGGAAGCGGGATTGATTGCCCGGCGGATCAATTTACATTTTCAATCAATGAAGTTGTTCTGCCATGTAATTAATCCTAAAGTTCTAGTAATCATATAGTGGCGACAGGTTTCGAACCGTCTACACCCTCGACGATCAACCCAAAGACCAGCGCTTTACACTATGCGGCCACCAGAACCCTGATTTTTTGTTGTTTATTATTTAATATATACTTCCAATATATTTGATTTTATTCTTTTTTATTCTTAAAACTGCTTTTTCTTTGTTAATATTTGTTAATTTGAAGCGAATAAGTATTTAACTAATTTTTAAGTGCAAAAATATTAATTTCTAATGTTTCTTTGCTAATATAATTGTACATCTACTGACAATATATTTAACTGTAGGCATTTACCGGTTTAAAATTTTAAGGGTTTCCTACCTGCCCTTTTTTACCTACCTTTTGTGTACTACAGAAAACATCGACAAAGCATATTATTTAAAATTCTATATTCATCTAGATGGAGCTAACAGTATTGATTTAACAAACTAACAAAAAATATATTATAGATACAGGGTAGGTATAAAATTACATCATATTTTTCTTAAATTAATATTTCTTTTTCTTTTGCATTGAATTGTTACCGAAAAATATTAAGACTTCGCTGGATGACATCAAAATGTATATACAGGGTGTTTATATAGTACGAAACTACTGATTACGTCATATCTTTGTTAAATGTATGTATTTCTTTTGCATTAAATTAGTGCTGAAAATCTTATAATTTCGGTCCATGGAATTAAAATATATATATACAGGGTGTCTATATAGTACAAGACACTTGATTACGTCATATTTTTTTGTTAAATGTATGCATTTCTTTCTTTTGCATTAAATTAGTACTAAATATCTTAAGATTTCGATCCATGGAATTAAAATATATATACAGGGTGCATATATAGTACGAGACACTTGATACTTTTTTATTTTCTGCATTTTTTCTTTTGCTTTGAATTATTACCGAAAATATTAAGATTTCAATCGTTGTCATTTTGGTAATGTCATTTTATTATTATTTAATATATCTTGTGGTGAGAGAGAACACTGTTTAACGTAGCTTGTAGGTATCGGATCATCAGCTGGGGGATGCACCATGTTGCTTCTTGAGATGATTGCGCTATATTGACGATTTTTATAGCTTGTAGGTATCGGATCATCAGCTGGGGGATGCACCATGTTGCTTCTTGAGATGATTGCGCTATATTGACGATTTTTATAGTTTAAGTAAAAATTTGTGAATAAAAAAATAATTTTCCAAATACTGATGTTTTATTTCTTACATACTTAATATAAAAATATAAATAATAAGTTTCCAAATACTGGTGTTTTATATCTTACATACCTAATATGCAAATATAAATAATAATAATAAACAAGTACAAAAAAACAATATAAAAAATATGTACAAAAAAAAACAATATGAAAAATATCAATCGGAGTCCGAGTCCGAATCGCTGGCATCCATTGGCACCGTCTCCAGCGACCAAGCTGACGGTGAAGATGGCCTGCTGGGTAGCTCTTCCTCGGAGTCCAAGTCGCTGGCACCCATTGGTTCTGTGACCATAGACCAAGCTGATGGTGAATATGGTCTGCTCGGCGGCTCAGCTTCCATGGACCAGCTACCACTGTCTGGATCCCCTTCACCCCCCAGATCTCCATGGCTGGGCACAGACACCACCCAGCTACTGCTATCTGGACCATCTCCATCGTATGATAGAGCAACCTTCACGTTGTACTCCCAGAAGGACATTGTTGTTTCCGTGGAGTCGCTCGAACTGACAATATTGTCTTGAGTAGCCATTTGTCTTTCAGTTTTGCAGTTTAACTGAGGACCAAGCGGTGAGAAGTTTCTTATATAAACACATTCCCACTCCACCACAACCAACATAAACGAGAGTGGGGTAGTAACTTTCTTATACACGTACCATCAATGTCACCACCCCCATAACCAACAGCAGATGAGTTTCTTATAGACTATTTTAAATTTCAGAATCCGTTTCTGCGTCGGATTCAGATGGATCACTTTCAGAGGACACTGCTTCAGCTTCTGAGAATGTTTGTCGGTATCCATTTGTAGTGCTATCGGCCGGACCAGGTGGCTCCTCTGTAACCCACGATAAATATGAACACCACTCGCCGGTTTCAGGATCCTGATACCTTACTTCTTCATACCATATCAATGGTACAAAATTCGATAATATCGAATCACTGGTAGAGGAGACTGTTGGATCTTGGATTGTGACCATGTTAAATGCACAAACTCAAATGAATAAGAGTTCATTATTTCTTACTAGGTATATAAGTCGATATACCCCCACTTTATTTTGCACTTAAAATAGATAGTAAAAACAAACATTTTTCATAAAAGGAGATATATTTATTTACAAAAAAAAAAAAAGAAACATATTTATATAAATTATTTAAAAATTAATCTAAGGACTAATCACTTATACAATTACTTAAACTAAACTATTTACAATATTAAACTATTTACATTTTAACTTTTTTTATTGTTATTGCAAATGTTGCAGATCTCCACAGGTCTAATTTGATGGAGTGGCTCGCTGCAAGATTTGCAATAACCCCTTTCCCCGTCTGTCAGGCGCGTTGTGGAGTGAAAGTCTACGTGCCGATGCAACGCCAGGTCGACACGTCGTTGGTACCCCATATAACAACCGTAGCACAGTTGATACTCTGCACCATCCCTTGCGTCGACAGCCACATATGCCATGGTGGTGCAGAATATCTCATTCCTGGGGTGGTGTCCTCTTAGGAGATACTTATCGGTGAGCTCCATTTCTTCTTCATCGTCTGATGCGTCTGCAACTATGCCATCGTCAGCAGTATCAAGTTCGACTTGTTCCAGTACGACAGCATCATCACCTTCCTCACCGTCCACATCTCCTGGAAGAACACCCTCTTCGACGTCAACAACTTCCACTCCGGCTCCAACAACATCCCCTTCGGCAGCTATATCGGCGTCTCCTTCATGGTCGTTCCACATATTGTTAATGCCGTCCACTTCCGCCAACCAATCCAAAAATTCTAGATTGGCACATCCTCTGGGTACACCCATCATAAAATTAGGAACAGCAGCCATTATAAGAGTAAAAAATTAGTTCGTAAACGTAGAGTGTCGAAAATCAACTGAATCGTATCCAGTCTCCTCCTTATTTATATGCAACCGGTGACGTCATGACCCCCACACCTTGGATGACATCAGCACCCTCAACATTACTTAAATGCGAATGAATACGAAGAGGAGCACAGTTATTTTTCTGCTTTCGTACTGCATATACTATAAAGTATTAACAAGTGTTAAAATGCCTTTTCCAAAAGAATGGGAATCCAAACCAACCATTGCCGCATACCCATATAGTACGCATAACCAAATTGTGTGTCATAATTGTTACGTGTCCTGGCCGAAGGAGTACATAAATTCATGTACGGGATTATGTAGAAAATGTAGAGATGCGAATCCTGTGCCAATTAAGAAAAGCCAAGGGGTTCAAGGAAGAGATTCAGGCGAGCGCCAAGAAAATGAATGCCGCAAGTGTCTGCAGCTGTTAACTCGCACAAATTTCGGAGTAATCAGAGATGTTTGTGATGTGTGCAAGGTGGAACATCCATTAAGGCAGCGGTGTCTCTCTTGTGATAGATACAAAGACGATTGTTGGAACAATGTGTGTAGGATGTGTAGAGGAGGTAAAATATTGTGCGAGAATGTTGGTCATTTTTATGGGAATTTTGTGCATCACGAAAGAAAATGCTGGTGTGTTAATCAAGAAATCCAGTTGTTAAGGCATGAGATTATTTCATGGAATTAAGGCATGGAATTTTATGAAGATGTAAAATTTCTTTCTTTATTGTATTTGGATTTAGAATAATTTATATTTTGTCAATAAAATATATTTAAATTAATTTGTTTTTTTTTCTTCTATTAACTTACTGAAATATAAAATGTAAATAATATTACAGTGAAATAAAGCTATTCAATAATGAATTTTAGACATTTAAATAAAACACATTAATGTCGTATACATATTTTATTTCTATATTACTGATACACAAGTAAATATATTGATTATGTATATTTTACATTATTCAAAATTTAATAAATTACACAACATCCTTTTTGTCAATCCAAGAGTTGTGTTCTTTGGAAAGTCCCATCCATTTAACAAATATTCTGTTTCTTTTTTTCCTTAACACCTTCTCCACTAGATATATATCGGGATATTTAGTTTTTTGTAACTCCATTTCATAAAAACATCCTTTAATTGGTTGGGCATTCATATCTTGAAGCTGATAAGTTGTTGGGTTAGTTATGTTTATTTTCACAATTTTAAAAAGTTCAGTTGAAAAATTGACTGTAAAACCTTTCTCAAATACACCTTTGTATGCACTTATTCGGACTACGTCACCAACATGAAACTTAGGTTTTAAAGCAATCCTAATATTGTCATAAGCACTCAATTTTGTGGTTGCTTTTACATCAGCAGGCTTCATACCAATCGTACGATGTACTTTGTTGTTGTACATATTTGTAATGTTGGCTAGAATGTCGAACCATTTGTATTTACCTCTAGCTGAGAATTCTTTATATAACCAATTTTTCAATGTCCGTATCACTCTCTCCACAACTGCTGCTTTCTTTGTACTATACGTCGAGTAATGATTAATGGAATGCTTCTTCATTAAAGTGGAAAAGTGTTTGTTGTAGAATTCGGTACCCTGGTCGCTTTGAATATTCTTAGGTGTGTAGTTTGATTTTTGCAAAATGCTTCTCATGCCCTTCGTAATTTCAATTGCCGTTTTATTTCTTAAGGGTCTTGTCCACACATATTTTGAGTAGCAGTCAATCACTACGAGAATATATCGATAACCTTTATTCTCATTAGCATGTGGTTGCATTTCAGCCAAATCAATTTGCCATAAATCACCGTAACCCTTGATGATTGTTCTTCTTCTACGAAAATTTTTACGGGGTAATCTGTGCAGCTCCTCCACAATACCCCTTTTTGTTCTACTAATTTCCATGATAACTTCTTGGCTCCAATGCGAAAGATACACCTAACTGATAGATGTTTGCAGACAGACTAATTTCTAATAAGTTAATTCTTCTAATTTAACAAGTTTCTCAATTAAATTATTAATCTGTTTAGTGTTTAGAGAAACTGCATTTTCAACTTCTTTATGTTTTTTATCAGTATCTTTTTGTATTTGTTCATTAACATACTTTTTCATTGCTGCAATAACTTCTTCTTTTTTTCTTTGCATTTTATCATCAACGTACTTTCTCACAGCACCACTAACTAAGCCAGCTTGATCATTAACTTTATGCATTTGCTCATTAACATACTTTTTCATAGCTACACTACTTAAGTCAGATTGACTATTGACATAATTTTTCATTGCTGCAATAATTAAGTCACTGATCTCATCCATAGCCTTGTGGATGTCTGCAAAGAATGTAGCAAATCGGTTTTCAACATAGTTACGTGTTACACCATCCTTACTATCTACCGGTTCTCCAATGTTCTTTAAACGTTTATTCTGGATATCAAAGTGATTATCTGTGGTGAGGTTAAAGCCAAGACCTGGTGGACCGCGTACGACTAATGATTTATTAGCGCCGCCTCTTCTACGTCCAAACTTGTCAATTGTGTTGTGAACAGGTAGCATTTCTGATTACATCTGATCTGATTTAAGTATTTCACAATATATTATACTTCCCAATTAGATATATTCACAAGAAAATTTAATAAAATCAATTTTTCTTTTTTTTATTTAAATTATTACTTCCTACGTTGACACTCCTTACTGAAATTAAATTTAATTTCGCTAATAGATTATTTTTTCTTCTCTCATTTCCTCCAACAAACTAACTATTTCATTGTTAACACCACTGTTACCTGCCATTTTTGAACTATACAGCAGACGTAGACGATCCACCAACTCTTTCGGTTTATTCCAATAAACATAATCCACACCTCTACTATTGTATAATTTCTTAATAGGCATACCCGAGCCTATTCTAGATCTCGTCGTTACTGTAGGAGATAACAGTGGTTTTATAATTTCACTGAATTTCTTCCATTTCTTTACTTTCAAACCCAGACTTATATCATAGCGGTTATACGGTGCTTTTGTCTTATTTAATATTTGCCGATATATTTCACGCTCATCTCCAATAAAAGTTTCATCACTACGTAGAACTGATGGATATTTCATAAATATTACATCATACAACTTAGAACTGCCAGGATACTTTCCCACTCGCTTATTACCACGCCACAAGGTAATATTGTCGGAAAATATCCAAAATTAAATTAAATTATTGTATTTTACGTTAGAAAATAGAAATTATTTAAATCGTGTAATTATTAGAGACATAACTTCGCGTATAGGCAACGGAGGTAATAGGATATTTCCGTTGTCTATGCAATCTTTCACATATTTATTGGTGTTCTTCCATAGAGGCATTGCTCTAGCAATGAACTCGGCAAATTGCTGAGTAAGGAAGAGCACGAATAAGTATTGATGAAAGAAATTAGTAGAGAGAATTCATTATTGCGTTAGCTCCGGAAGGAGACGGTAGCCGAGAGTCATTGAAGAGAAAAATCCCGAAAGGGTGAAATTAATATTCTTTATCGCGTTAGCTCCGGAAGGAGACGGTAGCCGAGTCAGTGAAGAGCAAAGTCCCGAAAGGGTGAAACTAATTATTGAAATTTTCTAAGTCCAGCCGCCAGCCGCCTACCCATGTTGAGAGTTCAGGGAAGAATACTCCTGTAAGTATAATCATTCTTTTGTGTACCAGTTTTCAAATAAATTGTATTTGCCGTTCAGTAACAGATAGTTTCACTTGTGTTCGTGTGTGTGGTCCTACCTCTTTCTGTTGAAGATACCCGGTTCCTCGGGAAAATTAAGTCGAGTACCCAAGCGAGTACCCCATTTTGAAAGGGGCCGCCCCCAGAGGCTCGACAATATTTCCACCAGAAAAGCGTATTTCGCTATTACCTATTAGTAGTTTATCTGTGTTGGGATCTAGACGCACACCGTATACAGTATCATATTTATGATTACCAGACTTTACATTTTCTACATGTTGTTTGATCACATCACCCTCTTTTTCTGCACTGCTAAGGATACTTTCTGAACCTGGGGTACTCATTAACGATGATCTCGGTGGTGTCTCCATAAAATATGCTTGACTTGCATTATTCTCATCATCTTCATCACTAGTTTCAGATGCTGCTTTAAATGCACTGGTACTAGCTCTTGCACCCCCTGGTGTTTGTGTCTGTGTTGGCACATTATTTTGTGATTTTACCTTTGAAGCGGATGATAAGTCTTTTAAAGGTGTGGTTATAGGTTCATATATCTTCTCCAACGTTAATTTATTCTCAGCATCTCTATTCTTGAGAGAATTGAATTTCTTACGTACGGAGTCGGTAGCCTCAACTAATTGACGTTTCAGACTTATTTCAGCTCCCACATCTCTATCCATATTAGCTTTCTGCTTAATTTCGCCGATGTAATACCGACGCTGTCTGCAGATCGATTGAAGTCCTAATTACAATTCTTTATGGATATATGAAACTATCAAGTCCTTTCCTGTATCTCCCCTCGTTTACTTCTCTATCTTTGTCAATTACAAGAAACCCATATCTTTCTTTCCAACATTCTGCACACATTTCTTGAAATTTCTTAAAAGATACGTCCGGCGAGACATGATCAGAGAAAATGTGGTGTAAATTCATGTCATCCTGCTTGAACAATGCTATAAAATTTGCGTTGTCTCTTACTAACTGCTTTGGCACGTGAGAATATGTTTGTGCCAGATAAAAACAATCTACATTTCTATGGCGACCCATTGAGAAAAACGCACGAATTACATCTTGTTTTTCACATATAACATCATCAAATATAAATATAGAATCAAGTTTAGCATCAGATGGCTGCACTATATCCGCATTATTCTAGTCTAGTCCCTTAATAGGCTCTAATATCTTGCGCAAATACTCGTACTTGGGTTGATATAGAGACTTTGAATATAGGTAAATGTTTGCAAAACGAAGTCCAAGTGGGTGAGTAAGCAGAGATATCAGTAAATTTGTCTTTCCACAGGCACTTGGGCCGATTAATAGCCCACGAATAGTTGAGGGAAGTAATGGTCCATGGCGCGATTCGACTTGTAACCCACATCCAACTTTTTCGTCTAAATTGTCTACAGCAAACTTCTGTCTCTGCTTCACAATACGCATTGTAGCACGGTTGAAGACTATATAAATAGATGTATGCATTACAATTGTTATTTAAATGTTGTCAGTCAAACAGCACACAAGTAAAAACCACCATCGGTTAAAGGCTGGTAAAGGAGTAGTAAATTCCCTAATAAATAAGCTTCCATTTGAACTGCATTTACCGGGAGGTTATCAGTACTGTGGCCCCGGTACTAAATTACAAAAAAGATTAGCGCGAGGTGATCCAGGTATAAATAAGTTGGACTCTGCAACACGATATTGCATACGATCAAAAAACGAACGATTTAGCTGCCCGACACAAAGCAGACTATCAGCTTGAACAAGCTGCTTGGAAACGAGTTAAATCCAAAGACGCAGGTATAAAAGAAAAGGCTGCAGCGTGGTTAGTTACCACCATAATGAAGGGGAAACAACGTCTCGGTATGGGATGTAGGTCAACATCTCGTACTACAAAAAGAAAAAATATGATTAAAAAGAAGAAAAAAAACAGGAAGAACGTTAAAAATGTAGCGTTCGGTGCTGGAATAGTGCGCAAGGTACGTGATGATCTACGCAAGGCCGGTGGCAAGCGCTCTATTGCTAATGATACAAAAAAAATTGCTTAAATGGCGCTTCAAGCAGCACGGCGTCATATGAGGGCGGCTGGTGGAAAACGCAATATTCGTACACCTCGCATAATACCGATTCCGAAAGTTGGTGGAATTCTACCTTTAATACCTATTTTTGCTGGATTATCAGCGTTAGGTAGTTTGGCTGGAAGTGCAGCTGGTATAGCCAAAGCTGTAAATGATGTTAAAACAAGCAGAGAGGAATTGGCCGAAAAAAATCGTCACAATAGACACATGGAAGCGATTGCTCTAGGAAAAAGTGGCAAAGGATTATATTTGAAACCGTATCGTAAAGGACTGGGTCTTTATTTAAAACCACAAAGTTCAAAAAACTACTAGACACCCTACCTCGAAAACCTCTTACTGATATCGATCTTAAATATTATGCTGAGAAGATGAAGGTACCATACTTTCGAGGTATATTTATGCGTGACAATCTACCAAATTCTGGACCACGTCATAATGAATCCGTCATCATAAATTTGGATAGTGTAGATGGCCCTGGAACACACTGGGTGGCATTTAAAAAACGCGGCAGTTTAGTCACATATTTCGATAGTTTTGGCGATTTACCCCCACCAAGAGAATTAGTCCTGTACTTGCGCAACGGTTCAATGTCTGTAGATAAAATCTACTATAATTATGAGCGCCAACAAAATTTCAACACAGTGTGGTGTGGTCATTTGTGCTTAAAGTTTCTTTCCTCAAAAAATTAAGTAAAACTCTTCAAATGGAATCTGTAACACCATCAATGGATCGAGAAGCAATTAAACGGATGGGCCACTCCTTGATTGCTTTCTCTAGACTACGCAGCTTATTGAAGATGAGCAAACAGCAACTTTCAGATATGCCTAAAGAAGTAATGATTGCGTGTGCCCCTAATGAAATTGCGTTAGTTTGGGATAAGTTACCTACACACCTTCAGGATGACATTGATATTTTAAAATATCAGTACTGTCAAGAACATTATTCTAATGATGAAAATAATATTGATGTTAATGATGGCTCACCACCTCGAAAAATATTTTGCTGCTACTGTAAAGTTGACGAGGTGAATGTGGTGTCAAATAATGACATAAATGTATCTCCATCACCCCCCAAAAAAAGAAGATTAATCCACAACAATTGCTGTAAATCACAATAAATTCATGCAGCAATCTCCAAAAAGATCAGTCATGTCACACACCTTCACTTTATCAAGCCGCTCAATCGTGCTCAGTGCAGAATTTTATCCACCCATTGAACTAGATATGGGTAGTCGATATGGACTGGGATTAATTGGATTTTATTCATACAACTCTATTTTTAATGTAGACGAGACAAACAATCGTTTTTGTTATAGAGAGCGTCCAAAACTACCCCTCGTATACAAGCATATACCATATGGAGCATATGAAATTGATGAAATATATCGAGCAATACTGAAAGCTATACCAGCTGATACAGAGGAAGAAAAAGAAAAATTATTCCGGCTACGAGCAAACAACAATACGCTGAAGTGTGAAATTTGGTCAAAATATGGAATTGACTTTTCACAAGCAAACTCTATTGGTAGTCTGTTGGGATTTGAACCAACATACTTACATCCAAACCAGAGCCATGAATCAACACTCCCTGTTGATATTATGAAAGTAAGGATGGTACGTGTGAATTGCAACATTATTTCCGGAGCGTATCTGAATGCCCTAAAATCCCACACACTCTTCGAGTTTGATATTGATGTTGAACCTGGATACAAACTTACTAAGGAGCCAGCTAACATCATATATTTACCTGTTAGACCAGAAGGACGCCAGTTTATCGACAACATTACTCTGCACATATTGGATGACAATGGAGATTTAATTAACTTTCGAGGTGAAAAGATTATTGTGAAGCTAGAATTGAAACAATTTTAATATTCTGAGCAAAAATGGGCTTTCGATATAATCAGAAACGATTGGCACATTGCCGATATAAAGTGTTTAACGATAAAAAGAAGAGTGATTGTAGAAACCAATTCATTCAGCGTATACCTCTTAAACAGTTAAGACATAGATTGTCGGCTAAGGACCGTGCATTTCTTCAATCTATTGGATTAAAACTGAGAGAAAATTAAATAATAATGGCAGCTTTTACATCTAGTGAAAAACTTGAAGTGTTCGACGAGCCCGTGTTTGATAAATCACTTGCTAGTTTACATGAGCATACGTATAAACCATACGGATCACCGTATTATAATAACTCGGATGAAATACGCATTCCTATCAATTTTCAAGACCTTATACTCGACATTACAGAGAGTTATATTTACATAGAAGGAAAATTTACTCCAAGTGATGTTACCAAACGGTGTTATTTATCCAATAACGCACTAGCCTTTCTCTTCGAGGAAATCAGATATGAAATGGGTGGCGAACAAGTGGCTGTCGTTAGAAAGCCTGGTATCACTACTACAATGAAGACTATGGTATCATATGGACAAACACATCTCCGATCACTTTTAACTGCAGGTTGGGGTCTGACCCAAGAGAAGCAAGAAATTTTAGATACTACCAGTCACGTATTCAGTGGTAGGCTGCCTCTTAAATACATCATGGGTTTTGCAGAAGATTACACAAAAGGTGTTTTAAATGCAAAGCAGGAATTAATTTTAATCATAGCTCGATCCTTTAAAGATAGTTACATTGGTGAAGTTGATGCAGATCTAGAAATTAGCAAAATTGAGTGGAAGATAAAACATATTGTGCCTGAAGATAAACAAAAACTTAAACTATTAAATAGAATTAATAAGGGCGGTAATTATGCCATAGTAAAGATGGCTTACCGCATGTGGGATCTCTACGAGCTACCTACTTTACGTGATACATCGTCTGACATATGGGCTGTCAAAACCACTAGCAGCCTTGAGAGACCTCGATACATCATTATCGGATTTCAAAACAATGGCAATTCTAATGATAGAACCAAGGACGTCACACAGTTTATATCTGCAGATATTAATAATATTCGACTATATCTGAACTCTGAAGTATTTCCATATGAGCGCTGGAATTTGGATTTCGGTAAAAAACTCGACTCTGCAGCATACTATGCATACGAGAACTTTCAACGTAGTTACTATTACAGAGATATGGCTGAACCATTGATGGATCTGGGAGAATTCAGAAAATCCCCATTATTTGTCATAGATTGCTCCTGCCAACCGGATGCAATTAAATCATCCACTGTAGACATAAAAATAGAATTTGAAACACGAAAGGCGAAGTTCCCCGCACAAACTCGTGTATATGCGCTTATACTCCACGATACATATTTAAGATATAGTGCACTGGATGGTTCAGTTCAGTCTGGAATTGCCGGCGCTAAATAACACTTTCTTTTGTGATGTCATCTTTAAGCAAGGAATTTCCTACTTTGATTGTTGACTTACAAGGATTTCAATATAAAGAGAATGTGTTTACAGTAAAGGAATTGGCTGTGGTGTGCTGTAACACTAACCAGCAAGCACATTACTTTTTCAAGCCACCATATCCTTTTTCATCACTAACCCGAGGTGAACAGAATCAATATCGATGGCTACAGAACTACTATCATGGCGGTGTAAAATGGAGTGACGGATATATTCAACTATCAGAATTTCCAATGATACTTCTACGGCTTTGTCAAAATACAGCTAATAATTATGGATGTAATGTATCACCACAGGATGTTATAATTTTATGCAAAGGCAGACTAAAGAAAAACGTTCTACTGCATCATCTAAGATGGAATAAAATCATAGACCTAGATGACTGCTCCCCCTGTATACCTCTCAAATCTTTGAGTGTACCAAGATGTATGGAGCATTATCAGCCCAACAATAGTCACTGTGCTCTTGCAAATGTTCACTATCTTAATAAATGTATTGTAGATTTAGATATAAAATTTGAATAAATATCTAGTATATTCATATTTAGTATTAATAACATATTTTTTAGATATGTAGCCAAGAAATAGGAAAATAAAAAATATAATCTAGCAATGTGTGTTTCATTTATTTCATTTTTTATCCTTACAATAAAATAAATATAGTTCAATAATACATTTTAATGTACATCATCAATTACAATAGTTACATAATTCTAATTATTATAAATATTTCAAAATGAAAAAACAATAAGTGATTAACTACTAATTCAATTGTCAACAGCTTCTTCATCAGATAGGTCGAGTTGATATCTTTCGATAATTTTTTTAGGTAGATATTTTTCTATATCATATAGAAAACGTTTTAAACCTATTTGTACCATTTGCTCACAAAATTCTTCTAAATTTAAAATAACGCTGGAATATTTGCCACACAGGTTAGCGCCGGTATTATACATTTCAGAATCCGCCTTAAGACGTTCGACTTGTTCAGCATCGAAGCAGAAATTTAGATCATAGTTTATAGCATGCAGAGAATCCATACTTAGGTCACTCAGTTGACAAGACAGTCTATCAATGGCTGAATTAATGTCTTCCGCCCATGTCCACCTTTGTGCCGAATATTGCATCCACATATTTTGTTAGTAATGGTTGAACTAAAAGCAAACAAATATATTAAAATGCATACAGAAAGACTAAATCAATTCACTTACTTACACAAGGTGCAAGCGTAGTTTAAAAACTGACGAAACTATTTTTGTGCAAACCAAGTTATTATCGTTTACCAAAACAATAACGTTCTTATATTTTCAAATGAGCTACAATATTGTGTTTTATAATACTCCTACTACCCTTTCTAACTATATTCTATGTCTAGTAGAAAATTAAAACTAGGAACTAAAAAGTAACTAATACAATTGCTGTTTATAAATTAAACACCAAAACGTATCATTGCACTGGATTTTGCACCGATGTACGTCGGTGGACGCTGACCTAAATATGTTAGTGTGTATTTACCACCAGATGAATTAATCTTATTGATTACATCTTCACTTATATTTTCTACAACTCGTTTGGGTAAAAACGATTTGAAAGTTGTTATTGTACTTTCCTCAAACAAATTTACGATAATTGATTTTCCAAACCGCGTATTGACCACTGACATTTTCTTTATGACATATGCTTTGTCTTTAATTAATGATGATATAGGCTTTTGCTCTAAAACTTCACTACTTTCACTTATCATCGCATTAAGTGCTAACAAGTCTAGTTCCGAAATTGCCATAGTTAAAATGGGTGTCTACAGTGAAAGAGTCGTAAAAAGTAATATAAAAAATATTGCTCACTTGAAATAATTGAGGTGGTTGTGCTACACTCACTTGTTAACTCTTGAGTAATCAGATGTGGATTTAATGTTTGTGATACTGTCGCACCCCATTTATAGTAATAGATCCACCCCACCACATTAATTTCCCCCACCATATAATTTACTAACCTCAATTACCATCACGACAATCGCCTCCCACCACAGTAATTAACCCCCACCACAGTAATTACCCCCTACCACAGTAATTATCCCCCACCACACTAATTACCCCCCACCACCCATGACGTCACGAAAAGTGGTGGGGGGAGGCCCAGCTCCGGTATAAACACTCTACTTTTAGGCCATTCCTTATGTATTACAAAATGAACAAGACTTGATTCCTAGTTGCCTATTGTTGATATCCATCTTACGATTGCTTTTAAATGAATTTTGGCCAGCACTAGACCTATTAATTCGTCCCTATGTGTTCCTTGAATCTAATTGCAATTGATTACCGACGTTTGACCTACACTCTAAATTACAATCCTACGGCTGATTTCTTAATTACCCGACCCAGTACACGCTATTTTAGATATCCAATTAAGGGATGGTTGTCTAAGACCCGAAAACAGCAAAAAACTATGAAAATACAAAAAAGTTATTCTTCAAATTTAAATAGTAAAAACATAAACAAGACAGGGTTTAAGAATTCGTTGCGCCATAAAAATTATTTTTTGGGATTCACAGATGACATGTAGTTTTGTTCATATTTTTAACTGAACTTTAAATGGCCGAGAATAATCGTAAAGTTACTAAAAAACCGCTGCCTAAGGAATCACTACTTTCACATTTCCAGACTTCCCATCCAAGTCCAACACTACCACCTCCACCCCATTTTTAAAAATTTGAAACCATTGGTTCTTATACACAAACTAAATCTATTTTTATCCCCTTTAATAATGGAGTGGGGGTGGTAATGGGCGCTCATGCCAAAAAAGTGTTGAAACCTTGGCTTCTCGTACATACACTAAATCTCAATTTTATTAAAATTTGGTATATACATTCTTTTTAATAAATTAGTTTATTGTTAACTAAGTATTTTTATTTATTAACCCCAGACCCAAAAAGTTTGACGCGTATGTTTGTATGTCTGTCAGTCTGTGGCTTCATATCTCTTCAACGGGTGATCCGATTTTGATGCACTTTTTTTAATTTGTCAAGAAGGTTTTTGCCATATTAGATTTTGATGTTTGGTCGCCATCTTGATTACAAGCTTTTATTTAACTTGCCTTGTTCTTGTGGGTCAAATCTTGCAACTGAATTTTAAAATAGTTATCCCCAACCGATTGAGCTGAAATTTTGCATACACGTTTAGTTTGGATGACAATGCATGGTTAGCTAAGTGACGTCATTCCAAATCCAATATGGCAGACTCCCAAAGATGGCGGACCAGTTATTTTTTATGCTCCCCCATGATGTGGGTATCACATGAAAGGGTTTGCTGAGAAGAATACGAAAATAAAATGACATCACACTAAATTCAATATGGCGACCGCAACTGAATTTTAAAACAGTTATCCCCAACCGATTGAGCTGAAATTTTGCATACACGTTTAGTTTGGATGACAATGCATGGTTAGCTAAGTGACGTCATTCTAAATCCAATATGGCGGACCAGTTATTTTTTATGCACCCCCATTATCAAATGAAAGGGTTTGCTGAGAAGAATACGAAAATAAAATGACGTCACACTAAATTCAATATGGCGGACGTCCCAAGATGACGGACAAAATTTTTTAATTTTAATACTATAATTTGATCGTATAGTGTATTCGCTCATACGTTGCATTATAAGAAATGGTGAAGGATTCGGTTTAAACTATAAGTTTTATATCGGATAGGAACGACGCAATGAATATACACTTCTCCAAGAAATTAACGCACCACCAAAAAATAACCAAAAGTTTGAAGTTAATTTTTAACCCCCGACCCAAAAAGAGGGTGTTATAAGTTTGACGCGTATGTTTGTATGTTTGTCTGTCTGTCTGTCTGTGGCTTCATATCTCTTCAACGGGTGATCCGATTTTGATGCACTTTTTTTATTTAAAAGAGTATTTTATCGAGAAGGTTTTAGGCTATATTAGATTTTGATGTTTGGTCGCCATCTTGAATTCGCCATGTTGAATTTCTCTAGAAATTGTCCCATTGAAGTAAAATTGAAAATGTGCAGACAATTATGGTAGCCGAATACGATTTCGACCTCATTTTGATTCGGCCATATGAAACTGGTACGATTAGATACATTGATCGGGAGATTTTAAAAATTTTCAATTTTTTAACCACCGAACCAAAAAGAGAAATAAGTTTGGCTCGTATGTTTGTATGTTTGTTTGTCTGTCTGTCTGTGGCTTAGAACCGGTCTTGTAGACCGTGTGCGATTAGTAGAATACAAAACTGGACCACGTCGGCTGAAAGGTTAAAAAGTTCTGTGTGGGACTCGTGTAATAATAATACGCTATGTTGTATGTATGTTTAGTTTAAAAAGTATGAAATAAAATTAAATTACAAATTTTAAAAAACCCCGACACAAAAATATCGACTAAATAACTAATATAAAAAAAATAAATTAACACAACTTTAAAAATTATGAAATAATTTTGATTCCATATACGAACTCTTATGATTTATTTAAATCTAGCTTACATTTTCTTTATGTCCTCGAGATTTGCTTTCTTATACGCATGAATATGTCGGGAGCTGCTGTAAAGACGAACTACTAAATAGTTATATTCAAAACAGCAGCTCCCGATATATTCATGCGTATAAGAAAGTAAATCTCGAGGACATAAAGAAAATGTAAGCTGGATTTAAATAAATCATAAGAGTTCGTATATGGAATCAAAATTATTTCATAATTTTTAAAGTTGTGTTAATTTATTTTTTTTTATATTAGTTATTTAGTCGATATTTTTGTGTCGAGGTTTTTTTAAATTTGTAATTTATTTTTTTTTAATAGAGTCCCGTAGTTTTTTCAGAGCGTTATAACAGAGGCCTGCATTGCATAGCTCAGCAGTAACGAGCCCGGCTATTAACTAAATTCACAAATTCTTGCAAACATTTTGTGAGGAGGTATCAGCTGCTTCCAGCTGCTGCCCATTTTATTTTTAATTGATAAGTTTTAATATTCCGCTTTGTAAGTTCACCTGATTACTACCATTTTAATTCGCTTCAGGTGAAAGGAACCTGGTCATTATCATCTTTAGTTGGTCTGGTGACCCCGTCTGGTCCAGTGTTTCAATTGCCACAGCGCTGAGCGTCATGGATGTCTGGCTGGTTGTTCCGACCATAAGTGCCAGAAAAATCCTGTTGTAATGTTTAATTTATAATAGTCTTTTTGAATTAAATTTGAGTTAACAATTTTATAGTGAAACTGTTTTTCTCTTCAATTTTATCATGTATTTACCATGAAATGTGAGTTAGTATTAAGCAATATAAATTTGTTTTTATAATTATTTTTCATCCGTTCGAATTACTATCATCAGAGTTGAATAACGTCTGCGAATACTACCAACATGATGAGTAATAACTTTATTACGTCTTGAATTAAAATTAATTGCACACAGGCCTGACATATTGATTTGGACGGCATCTGCCCGTCCTGCTTGTAACGCTGCGAACAAATTTTCTATTATCTCTTCTAGATTACCGCGCAGCATATAAAGGATAATAATATTTCCTTTGTTGTTTGGTTAATTATGTTCGGGAAGATGTGAATATGGTAGCTAATAATAGATAGTGCATACTCTCTATAGACGCGCTGAAATAAGTTCAAAATAAGAACAAGTGTCGAAATAAGCATACAAGTTGCCGGTGTTGAAAGACTTTTTCACATTTTTATCTCACTCAATATACAAACTCATTATACTTATCAGCTGTAGTCACGTCAATTGAAATGGGTGAAAAGTTATTACTGGATTTTTCTGCAGGAGCTTGTAATGTGAAATAGTGTACAAGGTGAGGAACATAACTAATTAGATGCCTAGAATATGCGTACAGGGTGGGGAACTTACGAAATCAGCCGTAATAATAATAATAATTGCCTGTTTTCATAAGGTTTACGGAACACAGTGGTCAGATTAGTTATTGAGGAGCTCATAAATAGATTTTTGATTAATCACCAAACACAAAACCCAGTGTTAAAGGGTTTACACATAACTAAAATATAATGCATAGTTATTTTTTTCAAAAAAATACCTTATTCACTGCTAAACCTCTTTAAACAGTGAGCTTCAACAGCTTCAACAGAGCGCGCAACGCTGGTTAAAATTAGACGCAAGTTGGTGTTCACTACGAGGACATATGTCGACTTCATTAGAAGTCGACATATGTCCATACTGTGAAGTTTTTATCACGGCAACTGTTACTCAAGGTATGTATCTTTATTGTTTATATCATTATACATCCATAAGATAGCAGGTTTATGTAAATTAAATTAATTTGTTTGATTGAAATTGAGTTAATAAAATTACAAATGTCATTAAGTCTACTTAGACTTATACTAAAAGGTGACAGTTAGGAATAGTAACTATTTAAGTACTGCGTTAAAAAGCATATTCGTACTTTAAGAAAATGTACATTTTCAGTGGTAGCGGGTGGTAAAACCTTTGAAAAAATGTTTTAGAGAGGCGTATCACCATTACGCGCAGATAATTGTTTGAAGTTCTTAAGACCAAAAGGCCTATTCAATCTGCAAATGCCGAAAGTCGATCCCAGTTGATTGAATATCTGATTTCCAAAGCTGAATTGAATGAACATGAGTACTCTAAGGAATTAAAAACTGCTGCCCAAGGAATCACTACTTCCACATCTAGATTTCCTGTCCAAGTCACTCTCAACGAAAAAATTTTGTATGTGGAAATAATTGTTTATGTAACTTTAATAATATAATATTTGAAGTCCTCTACCCCAAAAACCCACAAAACGATACCCCACATCGGTAGTGGGGTGGTAGTGGGGGTGGATGAAGAAAAGATATTTTGAGGTTTTTGGTTCTTGTACACACACTAAATCACATTTTTTTTTTTTTCATCCCCTTTAATAATGGGGTGGGGTGGTAATGGGGGTGGCTAATGCCAAAATTTTTTTTGAGACCTTAGCTTCTCTTGTATATACTAAATACCAATTTTATGGACTCTTACCTGCTTGATCTACCTATTTACCCCAAGTTTACCCCAATTTAACCCCAACGCTTCGACGGAACAAGATGAAAATATAATCTAGTTCTAGATCTCGTTAAAGTACATATGTGTACCAAATTTCAAGTCAATACCTCAAGCGGTTCCAGAGTAAACGTGTGCACAAAAAAAGTTACAGACAGACCGACAGACAGAAATTCTTTTCACTCAAACTTAAAATCTCGACGTTTCATGACATTCTAAGTCTATTTGAACAATAAAATTTTTTAAAAATTTTTTTGTCGTTACTATACTTCCACTGGATGTGGAAGTAAAATTGATATTTTTACCAAAATAAATGCATTTACCGAGAAAGTGTCGGTGTCGGAAAGAATGTTGGTAGAGCAATGAGACAAAAACAAGGTGGGGCGGATAAACTTGTGCTAACTATCATAATATTTTACAAACAAATATTAAATAAAAGGTACACACAGAGAGACAGACATAAATATAAATAATAACAAAAGGTAATTTGTAAAAACGTAAGAAATGGTAGATTGGCCAATTCCGAATATTTAATAAGAATGTAATTATAAGGAAATAAACGTTTATCCTTCTGAGATAACTAAAATTATAAACAAACGGTTTAAGAATGAATAATTAGATATTATTATTAACTATGAGTCCAAAAACTAAAATCCTACAAAATGATGTGCTTACACAGCATCTACATATTTATTACATAGCTTATTTAAAGGAATATTTATATCTATATCAATTTTTAAACAACCAATACGTAGGCACTCGCTCGTATGTTTATGCAGAAAAAAGGAGACAAAAGTTATAACTAGGTCCGAGATAGTGGAACGCAAAGTTAACAAAAGAACACACTAACACTACCGGTCTAAATGTTGAGAAGCCGGAAAGATACTGGAAATAGTTGATAACATGATGACCCAAACGGAGGAAAATAAATGTGTATGTACTTACAGGACTGAAGAACTGCTGGAAAATGGACGAAAACATTGTTGTTGGTTACAAACACAAATTTTACAGATTGGTAACCACAATTAAATGCAAAATTATTTATACCATTTTAGGTATAATGAACACTGGCACTATAATGTCCTTTATTATTAACTACTCGTAAAGCAAACATAATTACTTTATCAGATTCTTATTAATTCTGCAAGTCTTTACGAGTAAAATTATGGTGTTGATATTTTATTTAAACTACTTATTAAAAAACTTGGGGGCTCAGATTCTACCAACCAGTTAACGACTTTGAGAGCTAAAATGCCTGATTGGAAAGGCGTACCATTCTCTCACATATCACACTGAATTACGTCTCAACGAACGTATACAAGTCCTTTTGTGCTAGTTTTCGGCCCTGACGCCTTTCAGACTTGTACGTCATGCTCAAAAATGTCTTTAAATGAATTTTTACCTAAGTCGAAATTTTATTTATTTTTCATTATAATGGAATGTTTTAAAACGGCAAAGAGATTATCAAGATGTGGCCGTTTTTAGAAAAGATAATAATGAAAATAATAAACAGTAGCTTTTTAGGTCATATCCCGAAACCGGTATCTAGAAAGAGATCGATACGTTTTAATTGTTACAAACTGACCTTAGTTTCGGATGATTTGTATTCTCAATTAATTCATAGCTTCGTTTCTCATTAGGCTGAGCTGTTAGTATGGAAATTGCCCAGCTTCCCCGCATTGATTAAGGTATACATACTTAATTAAAGGAGAAGCTGAACGCTTACAAGACGATACACTGTCGAGGATAAACTTTTAATTGAAAAAGTAGTTAAATGTTTTGGGCGTGTGCTCAGAGCGTGGCCGTTTCCAGCCTCGTGTTTATTATTGAGAGTGAGTTTATTGACTGCGCCTAGAATATCTTAGCAGTGTAATTATTTATCGGGATTTTGCAATCTGCCTTCAGTTAATATAGGAAGAGAAATGTTTACTCTGGGGTTAAGTACGAATCTTAGAAACAGTTTTTGCGTTAATAACGTAATCATGAACGGAACTATACAAGGCGAGCCACATGTATATGCTGTGTGGCGTTTAATTTCCAACATCCAGTAACAACCCAAATGGTAACAAATTTTGTACACTAAGGCCCGGTACTTTCATCTACAGGGTGATCTACCACGACATGTGGAAAATTTATCAGTAGATTGTCCCCACCGAAAGGAGTTAAAAAAATGGAAAATTAAAAAAATATGGCCAAAAAAATTACCTTTTTTTTTTGTAGAAATACGTCGTCAATGACTTTAACCAATCTGACGTAACGCGGTACAACCATATCACTTCCCCTCCTTCTTTATCAGACTTGGGATTGACACTATTGACAGCAAAGCTGAAGAGGGTAAAAGTAACTTTTTGGTTTTAATCAAATCACACTACAAAAATAGTAAAATAAGTCGAAAAGACCCTAGTGAACTCTACAACAACAAGTAGATATAAGAGATATTTACTTAAACCCATCGATAACACAAAAACACCAAACTTCGGTGGTACTTTGTACCTGACGGTGTCCTGATTGTTCGGCCGAAAGCAAAAATCGCGGAACTTTGACAGCACGCGCCGGCTTAACTTTTTATGCCAATTAAGGAAATGTAAACATCTTCGATGTTCTTTCCCAAGTAAGTTTATTCCCTATCATAATAACCACAGACAAGTAACAGTAGCGTATCTTTGCAAGTTTTAATGCAACAAAAATTACTAAATTACCTCGGATCACCTTTGCAGGGACTCCCACATAGAAGACTAGTACACCATTTTATTTTCCACATGACGTGATAAATCACCCTGTATAGATAGTGATATTTGTTCTGCGGAATAAGCTTTATCCGGAGATAAGCAACAAATCAGTATTTTCACCTACAAATAGTGATATCCACCCAGTGAACACTAAACCATTTAATAAATGTTTTTTTTTGTTTATACCACCCGTATAATTGAAGTTTATCGAGCCGTTGAATATACTTCAAAATGTCCGCCCAATCAACGTTTATATTTCGTATATAACAAACCATCAATAAACGTATATCTAAGATGTCTGAGTTTTGTATATGAAACCCCACTATTAAACGTATACCTAAGACGTCTATATTCCGTATATGACACCCCACTATTAAACGTATATCTAAGACGTCTATGTCTCGTATATGCCACACCACTAATAAACGTAAATCTAAGATGTTTATGTATCGTATATGTTACCGCACTAATAAACGTATATCAAAGACGTTTATGTTTCATATGTGATATGCCACTATTAAATGTTTATCTAAGACTTTTATGTTACATATATGCCACACCATTAATAGTCATCTATGTTTTGCATTTACAGTCACACAAACAATTTATAAACGAATATGAAATATATCTATATCACATATATTACATATGTGGCATGCATGTCATATAAATATATTCCATATACATTTATTGTTTGTGTGAATATAGAATACAAAAAGACTTACCAATGTATCACTTATTAATTCACCTATGCGTATTAACGATTCTTTCACGTACCTATATTAAACCTAAGTTATAAAACCTCTTTACGCTAAGTGATTCTCCTATTATTTTTTATTTTATTTTCAGTTACTTAAGACACTAATAGTTGACAACAGTGTATATATTTATTACCCGGTAACAGATAGTCATAACAAAAATAATAAGAAAATCATGTAGTCTAAGCAAACTTTTAAGGTATATTTTATAAAACAACTCGGTCTTATTTTGTTATTTTACTTAGGTTTAAAACTTGAGATTGTCGTAATAAAAACAAATCACTTTAGAAAATAAAAATATTGAATATCCATTGCATTGCATTGAATACTAATTAGAAAATTTTAGTGCTTATAGCAAGAGAATTGAAGAAAACGTACCAACGAATCTTATTCAGTTATCATTTTGGTCTCTTAGCAGAATCATCTTCAGAATCTGCTTTCAGAAATTGATTATAATTAAAATAGAAAATATAAGCTAGAAACAAAAAAGTCTTTATTAAGTAAAGTAATTAATTTAACATTATTTTAAACGAAACAATAATAAATTAGGAAATAAAAAATCTCATTTATTGTTATTAGCATATCTAGATTTAGCTAGTTTCAGCCAATCTTGCAAGGGTGCTTTAATTGCAAGTTCACTGACTTTCTGACCTGCCTCCCTGGAAATATTAAAAAGTGTTAATTTTTCTTGGTTATTTTTTTTCATTTCAAATTAATTAAAAATCAGAAAATAACATGTAACGATTACGCACTAAGTTCACCTTTTTACCTTTCTCAAAAAAAAGTGAAAATTTGTATCTAGGCTTAATTTAACATGTTAAACAACTTTTTGAAATAACGCGAAAAATAAGGACAGTTCAACTACTTTTATATTTTCTATATTTTTGAGCACCCAGTATATATTTTTGGCCATTTCACATACCGCCGATTGTAAAGTACATATTCTGTGAGCAAAAAAACGGGGCGTACCTGTAAATAATTTCTACGAGGAATTTTTTGTTTGTATAATGCAGAGAAATTGCCAGTCTTTTAATTAATCCGCGAGTTCTATTATTCATCGATTATTCATCAGATGTTTTGCTATCTCTTTCTCTTTTACGCTGTAAAAAAGGGACGGATGGATGTCTGCGCATGACTCGTCCGATGAACAAAGGAACATGCGGAATGTTTTCTATAAAAATGTCATGCCGCAACATCCGCCATATGGAAACAATTATGGTCAAACTTTGTTTTTTCAATTATTTCCTTTCATTAGTTCTACTTTGAAATTAGACATTATCAGTACTTTAGAAAATAAAAAGAAATACAACTTGTATTCACACTATTTTTTTCTATTGTTAATATTTTATCATTTACAGCCCCGTTAGTATGGTGAAAATTTGTGTTTCACTGCAAATTTTTGCAATTACACCTGTCTCCATTGCTCCTACGTAGATTATATTATATATTTTCTAAAACCTCAGTTTAAGAAATCTTCTTCCTACGTTAAACAAACATAAAAGTCCTTGTAGGAATTATTCACGAGTCAAATGACAGATTTGCTAGAATAATTTCTTGAACCCCAAACTACTATAAATAATAGTGATTCTTACCTTGAAGGGAACAGGTAATAATACCTTCAATACACACTCACAATGATAAACACAACGGCGTATACGCGTTAACCCCTTTGGGGGTTAACGCGGATACGCCGTCTCATGGTTTTTCGGCGTTTGGGGACTGGGGTTAACTCGGAAAGAGTTTAAACCACCGCCATCGTGTTCAGCTTCCTCGAAAACGGGGGGGAGACATAGTCTCATTAAGCTATAAATTAGTGACATGTCTGTCCGACTCACAGAAACCACTAATACCATTATTACCGTTTTCGAGAGTCCGCAAATTATAATATCATTCTAATTATTAATTTTTTTCAGTTTATTTTATTTTTTGTTATGTTAATAATATAAAGTTATATTATACGCCTTACAATAATTGTCACAGTTATTTCCTCTAAGTGATTTACCGATATATGAATTTCCATGTTTTCTTAATTTCGAACTCATTTATCTGGAAAATGGTAACTCCCATCAAAATATTCTATAGAAACAAAATTGTAGAAAATTTTATGCACGTTGTTTCCTGTGAAAAAAGTTTTTGTCCATATTTTTTAGTTTTTGTGTTAAATCACAAAAACAACATTGACAACAGTTTTTTTTAACATATGGCCGCCATTTTGAAAGCACAGCCAGTTTTTTTAGGACATGTCTTAAATTGTTCGTTAGGCTTTAATCTTTATGAAAAACATTGTCCCCAAGGGTCGGGCGGGGGTACAGCTAGGGAGAGCTCCCCGAATGATTGTAATTGATATCGGTTTTGACAAAAACACAGGAAAATTTGACATTGACGATTTTTATTTTCAAGTCTATCATCTTTTTTTTACCCCATTCTATATTGGCTAGCCATGTTAGCGTAATTTCAAATAGCGTAGGTTTCAAATTAATGTATTATAGAGGTATGTACAAGAATATATCTGAGACCATTCTGAATAGTCTTTTATTATGACAATAACAAAACAATTAGATTACAGACGATTATATTTGCCAGTCTCTCTATATCCCATTTACTAAATCAATATCATTAAATTTATTATCGCACATTCCTTGGAAATTCCAATATTGTCTAGAATTTAAGGCATTATTCAAATTATGTTTAGGTAATCTGTAAAATCAATCAACGTCACTGAGATTCTTGTAATATCTGAAACAATTTGAGTCTTCAAACCTTTCTATTTAAATTTTCGACAAATTTTCACACAATACCCACAGTATACTCGTCGCTGTTTTATTGAAATTCTTATACAATTATTGAACATCCTCATCAATGAATGCACTATCCTATCAAGAGAAAACTGTTAAATTAGTAGATCAACATTTAACATTGAAAAAAATAATTTGCTATCTTTAAATCAATCTAGTTTCAGATAGGGGCATTCTCGTGACACTGAATTGCAAAAAATAATGAGGAATTTAAATTTTCAAAGGATAATACAACACTATAATACAACTACTCTTCTAGTAATACAATACAAATATATTTTTTTGCTTTAAAATGCTAGGAATCCTATCATGTAATTCAATACTTCGTCAATATTAGCTAGACGAGTAGTTGTTTTGATTGGTTCTCCAATAATGAGTGTTTTAAAGTATTTACCTAATGTATATTAGCGTGCCCAGATTAGGGTAAAAATATACAGAAAGTAGGTAATTTCAAAATAAATAAAAAAGTGTATAAGTTGTGATTTGCTTAAGATCTAAATAATATTCTCTAATCATGATGAAAGCAATTAAATAAAAATAACCAATTGTAATATTAATGGAGTGCTCCAAGCTAATGTATTGGGGCTTTTGTTTTTTACTATGTTCATAAACGACGTATTGTAGATTGATATGAAAAGTTGTAAAATGTATTTTTTTTCTGATGGCATAATTTTATGTTTCTATACTTGTGTTATTACTTCTATTCACAAATTAAATAGTCATTGAAAATAGAGAATTCAACGAAAACAACAAAATTTCTTGTAAATCGCAGAGTATAAAGACATGTCCATTGGTAATCAGAAGTAAAAGAGCACCTTATAATGACAATATTAAATTTGGAGGAATATACAAATGTATTATTCATTTTTTTTGCTCCAGGGATGACATCAAGTTGACAAAGACAACAATGTAGTGGCGACCCAAGGAAACTAGGCGGAGTGCCGGGCGTTCCCTAACAAAATAGAGAGACTTCAAGTATTGGATGTTAAATGCTCCGGATAGACAACGTTGGTGGAACATGGTGGAGTCCTAAGTCCAGGAATGGATAAGAATGAGCTAAAGAATAAGACCGCTGAGATATGCGATGAAGGCCACCTGCTAGAACTTATATTTAACGATCCACCGTCAGAGGAAAATCTTTCTTGGCGGAAAAGAAACGGAAAGAGTGAAGCGTGACTTATCCTTGAAATCAGAATCTAACGAAAGGACACTAAACGCCATTCTATCTGGTTCAAAACCTTTTCAGCTAATGTACGGTACTGACACGGTAGCTCAGTTAACTAATAGGCGTACTGTGTGGCAAATATGCTGGTTGCAATATTTATCATGTATTGGGTTCGAGCCCCAACCCCAATAATGACAATGTCGATGTGTTATAGTAACTACCCACCTTCTAACTGACTTTGGAGGTTGTCTAATATATGTGATATGTGTTTGTTCTTTCATTATTGTCCTTGTGTCGAATTTTATCAAAATCGATATGGTGGTTTTAGTGCCATCGTGTCCACATACATACATTACACAAAGGCATTTTTTAAAAAACACATTCGTGTTCTTGGGACCTCAAAACGTAAAGATCTGATTTTATTGCAGGAACTTCCCGACCGACGTCAATGTCAACATTATGTAATAAAATCCATTAGCCCGTTTTTTGGTGACTTTTTTTTTAGGTCTTTTTTTAATTTAATTAACTCCTTATTTAATAACCAAATAGTAATAATTCCGAGGTACAAATTTTAATATTTATTTTCACGATAGTCTCTATGTAATCCTCATCATTCCAAAGACGTTTTCTATTCGCATAGACCACCTTGTATATCATTTTTCTGGTTCTTCACATAGTTGCTGGAACTATCTAGTGTCGTGACTGTACTATCTTCAGCATTATTTGGCATTATCTCGTAGGTACTTGTTTAATTTTTCTGTTAGTTTGGCATACATGCGAACATCAACATTAATAACCTTTGAAGGTATGTGCGGAATAAATTATACTACTAATTACACTCTTACTATCGTGTTATGGAAATTGAAAGCAACACAAATGTAAACATGTGTGGGATTCGGACTTTTTCAGGCGAGAAGGTATGCGCGCGAACTGCAGATTCGCGTGGAAATCGTCGCTTTCGTTACTTGCACAAAATGTTTAAGCCACCACACGCTCAGTATTCTCGGAAATTCGTATATACTGTGAGAAAAGCATCTTGCGTTGGCATTATTATTGTTTGGTATACTCACGCTTTTCATTTATTTTAATAAAATAAATATGCTGTCGTACACTCTACCAAACCAACAAGTTCAAATAGTTGATATGTTGGACACACAAGCAGACATTTTAACAAACGGATAGAAGAACATATAAAACGTTTTTTTTTTTTGAAAAATAAGACTCATTCTACTTTTGCTAATTATTTAATAGAGGAAACACTCAGTTAATGAAAATTTTGACATCCTTCATACGGCTAGTAAAGGTCAATGTTGGCATTACTTGAGAGCTTAGATATTAATAGTAATTTTATGATTTGCTCAACGATCGATCAGACATAGATAATTACTTCCACATCCAGTGGAAGTATAGTATCAACAAAAAAAATTTTGAAAATTTGTATTGTTCAGGTAGACTTAGAATGTCATGAAACGTCGAGAGTTTGAGCAAAAAAATTCTGTGTGTTGGTCTGTCTGTAACTTTTTTTTTGTGCACGATTATTCTGGAACCGTTTAAGATATTGACTTGAAAGGTAGATTACATTTTGATCTTATTCTGTTTAAGGGTGGGGGTAAATTGGGGTAAATAGGTAAATCAAGCAGGTAAGAGTCCACAAAATCGGTATTTAGTATATACAGTGTGTTTCACTTGAAATGGTAATATCCCAATAACTTTTTTATGTTGTTTCCGATTTGAATCAAATTTTACTTAAATATGGAACAAATTAGGATATTCTTATGACCAGAAAAACATTCGCCTCCTACAAATGTAAAGCCACCTGCCACCTTTACAGTTTCTTTTTTAAATAATTATTTTTAAAACTTTTTTAATTTTAATTTTTCAATTTTTTAGTTTTGATTAAATTTTGAGCATAATGTTTTTGGACAATTCTGAACAGGTTTCATTTACAACATTTTCCGATAAAAAAATGCCTAATACGATTTTTTTATTTTCTCCACATATTTTGGTACCGCAAGTGGCTTTGCATTTGTAGGAGGAAAATGTTTTTCTGGTCATAAGTAGATACTAATTTGTTCTATACTTAAGCAAAATTTGATTCAAATCGAAAAAAAAATAGTTATTGAGGTGTTACCATTTCAAGTGAAACACACTGTATAAGAAAGAAGCTACCACCCCACCCCATTATTACAGGGAGTGAAAAAAATAAAATTGTCATTTAGTGTGTGTACAAGAACCAAAAGTCTCAAAAATTTTTTTTACGTTATACACCCCCACCACCACCACCCTTTCATCACCCCCACTCCCACTACCGATGTGGCATATCGTTTTATGGTATTTATGATTTTAAATATTACATTATTAAAGGCCATTTTCAAAATAATCACAATTTTCAATTTTCGTTTCTCAGTAGTCTACACTGTCTGGATTTTTCGAGACAATGAATAATGGCACATTATTGATTCGTGGTTTATGAAATATGAACAAAGTCGTTCCATTTTCGACAAAATTACAATTTTCGATATACGTTTGTGAGTAAACTACCCTTTCTGGGTGTTTTAGAGATAAACGAATGATAACATACTGGTCATTAATGACATATCGGTTTATGACAAATGAACAAAATCATTGGAGCCATTTTGAGCAAATCGCAAATTTCAATTTTTGTTCATATTTCTGGAGTTTTCTGAGACAAATGAATATTGGTATATTGTAGGACCATTAATGGTACATTGGTTTTATAAAATATGAACAATATCGTTAATTTCGAAAAAACGCAATTTTCGATTTTCGACATCAGTAAACTACCCTTTATGATTTCCCCAAGATAAATGAACGATAACATAATGTAAGGTCATTAATAACATTGATTTATCACAAATGAACAAAATTAAAAGTTGACAATTTCTCGAAAATGGTGCATTAGTAACTAACTTTTCTGAATTTTTTCGAGATAAACAAATGAGAGAGAGTTACAAATAAACATAGGTTTATGAAAAATGAACAAAACTATTAGAGCCATTTTCGAAAAAACCTCAATTTAGATTTTCAGGATTTCTTCAAGGCAAATGAATGATGGCATATTTTAGGAGCATTATCTGATATATCGGGATATGAAAAATGAAGAAACCATTAAATCTATTTTCTAGAAAATTAGTTTTGAATTTTCGTTCATTAATAAACTACTCTATCTGAATTTTTTTGAGACGAATGATGGAACATTGTATGGCCATTTATAGCACATCCGTTTTTGACAAATGAACAAAATTGTTAGAGCCATTTTCGATTCTCGCTTATCAGTAAACTGCCCTTTCCTGATTCTTCAGACAAATGAATAATGACATTTTGTTAGATCATTAATGTAACAATTTACGATCGTCAATAAACTATGGTTTTTATCTTTCGCTGCGTATGTAGCGAGAAGTAAACGATAAATACGACAAAAATGCACTAGATCTTTTTTGTAGAGCTTCGAATTTTGTAAGCTGTTTTTTTACTTATGTATTCTTTGTCGTTCTCCGATATATTTATTTATTTTTCTTAAATATACAGGCTTCAACGCAAAAAATATGAGAAATTGAAATGATGATATATTGTACGATCATTATCCCTTTCTCGATGTTTCTAAGACAAACAAATGATTGCATGTTGTAGGGTCATAAATGACACATCGCTTTATAAAAAATGAATACCATCGTTACCATCAGTTCACTACCCTTTTTGGATTTTTCAGAGACAAATGCATGATGATATATCTATTGTGAGGTCATTAATGACATTATCGGTTTATGATATGATATGAGGCCAAAGAATTTGTGCATGTGCACTTTTTAGACCTAAGTAAGGCCTTCGACTGTGTTCCTCACAATATTTTAGTGAATAAACTGAACTTTTATAAATTCTCTGAGGGTAGCAGAAAATTAATTATGTTGTATTTGACTGATCGTTATCAATTTATTTGATATTAAATTTGGTGTCCCTCAGGGTTCAGTTTTGGGACCGGCTTTATTTCTTATTTATGTTAATGATGTGCCAAACAGTAGTTCCTCAACAAACTTCACTCTCTTTGCTGATGACATAACATTGACTCATTCCCATAAAGATTGTAACATTTTATTATCAGAGGCTCAAAACAGTCTGTCATAACTGTTTTTTAAACAATAAGCTAGTATTAAATAATGATAAAACACAGACTATGATTTTTTCTTTAAGACAGCACTCTGCGCAGATGATCTCTCATTGCGTTAAATTTTTGGGCATTATTTTGGACAGTATTTTAACAAGAGAGGAACATACGTCCTACGTCTGTAAGAATATATCACGTAATATTTTCTTATTGCGCAGTTTAAAAAATTGTTTGTCACAGTCAACGGTTTTAATGGCATATCATGCAATAATTCAATCTTCCCTTACTTATGCCATTTTAATATGAGGCTACTCGGCACATACCTCAACAGTTTTTCACTGCAAAGAAAGGCTGTCAGAATCGTTGTCAGAATTGGTTATCATATAGGATGATTGTAGGGATGCTTTTATAAGCCTTAAGGTACTCACTTTACCCTGTAATTATATAGTGCAGTGCATTGTTCATGTTAAAAATAGCTTAAATAATTTATATAACATGTGAAAGTGCGGATACGTACTCAACTCGTAACAAGGGTAATATATATTTGGATTTTTTGCAACTTTCAAAAACCAGAAATGGTACATGCTATTATGCAGTGAAATTTTTCAAAGTGTTACCGATTGCTGTACAAACACTTGACTGTACTCGCTTTAAATATGTAATTAAACGATTCCTCCTTGAAAATGCATTCTATGGATCTGGATCTGGATTGTTTGGCGGCGGGTGAGCTTACGCTCATGTACACTCAGGCCTCATAAGCGGGCCCATTGTGCTGCCCCCGTAAGTGGTGGCATGTCCACCGAGCCTCTCATTCCTCAAGCCAACCAACACTTGTGATGTATTTGAGGAGACCAGGTGAGGCGCCACCTATGCTGGCCATATTGGACCAGAAGTCCCCCAGTATGGATCCTCTTTTCGTTGAGAGAGCAGGGCAGTGACAAAGCACAAGCTCGGCAGTCTCGTCATCCAGATTACACCCTCTACACTTGGGGTTGTCTATAACTCCCAGTGTATGGAGGTGTTTGCCTAGCTTATGACGGGGTGTGGCCAAAGCCATTCTGCTATGTCTGCAGCTGCTCAGACCACCCCAACAGTCCGCATGGCGTTTGAGTGTATAGTTCTTCAGCAGGGAACTGTGGACTGAATCTGAGAGAGCTATTGCAGGTTCAGGACCATGCAGGGCGCTCTCAGATCCCTTGCGGGCTAAAGCGTCCGCATCTTCGTTACCCTGAATTCCGTCATGTCCTTTCACCCAACGGAGCTGGACACTATTGTTTTGTGCGAGCACATCTAGGGTCTTTCTAATTTCCAGAACCAGCCCCGAGCCTGTCCTACAATTGTTTAGGGCAAGCAGGGCTGTTCTGCTGTCCTTATTCTAGGATTTTGACGAATTCCTGTCAACTGATTTTTCTCGTTTAATTTTATAAACTTACTACTCTATGTGCGATAATTATTATTTCTTCGTTATTATGTGCTATATTGTTATTTACTCTACTTTGTTATTTATTTCTTTTATTTATTAGTTATTTATTTGTTTTATCTATTGTGTTTTTTTTTCTTATTTAAGACAACTCCTTTTTTTGTTGTTTTTCTTTGCTATATTTTTTTGCATTTATTTGACGTGTCAAAGCATAATTTGTGTATAGTATATGACCAATAAAGATTTATCTATCTATGTATCGATCTATCTATCTATCTATGAATACTGAGCGAAATCGTTAAAGCCATTTTCGATAAAATCGCAATTTTAGATTTCCTTTAATAGGGTCATTTAGTGATATGGCAGTTTCCTACTTTTTCTTCCTCATTTTAAAGTATAACAAACCAATAGCCTCAGAAAAAAATTTCAGCTCAATTGAATCAATAGCCACAGAGATATTCGCATTTGAATAGAAACACGCTCGGCCGGTCAACAGTCCGTAGAGTGACGTCACTTGGCGTGCGCCGATACATATATTAGAGCAGCGACTTCGTAAGTCTATCGTGTCTTTTTTTTTTTTTGGCGTAAAACCTGGTCAAACATGTTAGGTTCCTTTGAGTATATCGCCGGGCATATGAAATCATATTTTACATTTTTTGTGGTCTCGAACTTTTTAAATCAATTAAAAGTGAAAAAAACGTATTTTTAAATAAAATTGGTTTTTTTTTGTTTCCACCGCCATATTTTTAAAACTATTAAAGGTACCGAAATTTGTTTTGTGTCAACTTAAACCACACACTGTAGCGCTTTTACCAATATAAACGGTTTGTGCACAATTCGCATTTTCATTTCTCTAAAAATTAGATAAACTAAAAATATATATTTTATGTATTGAAATCTTCACCAATCGATGAACTTTTTTATTTTTGAAAATATTTACATACATGCACGAAGAAAATAAAGCCTAATAATCACAAAAGTTTTTGAAACAATATATTTTTTCCTAAAATGTACCGTGTGGCAACAGCGATTTTTTTATCAGCGCTAAATGCGACATTGGGACGCAATTAATACACCTCGCATGCAGGGTTGGTCAGATTAGTCGCGTAGAAGTGGCGGTTGTCGAAAATCATTAAGTATTCATTGTTCGGATAAAAATTGTGACAATCGAAAATGTTCTTGTTTTAAGGCCTAAAATGTTGCAACGAGTGCAAATGTCGTTCCTGTAACAACATTATTAAAGATTTCGAGGCAGATATGAACGAATTAGAATGCTATTAATGTAGGGCCTACATAAACTACATACTACATATTTATCTATCCAAATAGAAAATTTATTTCAACAGTAATACTCATTTTATGCCTACGTTTTTACTTTCATTCATTTAAAAATGTCTAATAAACTTACTAATTAGGTGGGTAGTTAGTAACACTGATTGATATTTATAGATTAGGTATTTATATCTACCTACCTGTCTTTTTATTATTAAAAGGAGACTATTTTATATTTATTGTACAATTTCTTAATATTAACAACATATGATCAATACTACTGTACAATATATGAAATATTGAACAATAGTATTGATCCCCTTGATGCTTTTGATCACTACTGGTTTTGTATCTATTGATATAAGTTAAACTACTACATACACCCCGACCGGGACCGTCAGATCGTTGCAGTCGGCAGGCTTGCTACAGCCGAGCGCGCAAAAATATAACTTTGGCCCGTTAAAAAAAAATCGCTGACTCAATACTATGCACGGGACATGAAAAGTTTTTATCCTAAAAACTGTTTTCAACTATTGGCTTCAATTTGTACGCAGCAAGTATATACAAATTTTCATAAATAAATTTTGTTCTCGATTGTCTAAAATTACGCTACTGAAAATAACAAGTTTGAGTTTCCTATTATTTTTCCAACTTGAAAAAAAATAAATCGGGTTCACGTGGGAGGTTGTTCGAAGTGCTATTGTGTCTACTTTAATCTAAAAAAAATTAGCTTGATACCACAAATATTTTCAGAGACGTTAAAAAAACATATTTCATTAAAAATCTATTTTTTTGAGTTTTTCCGAAATAAAAAAGTTCTCGATCACCAAAAAATGTAAAAAATGATTTCGTGTACACGATTATCTTACTAAAGAATCCCACTAAGTCTGGTTTGGTTCTACGCCGTTTTTTTTCTCTCGAAAACTAAGCGACTTCCAGATTTTACTCTACTAACTTGCATTCATAGCGGTGTTCACTGGGCGGTTCAGCCATCTGACGTCACAACTCGACTACATGGTTATCCCGAGCGTTTTTAAGCGCGCCGACTTTAATAATTTTTTTATACATGAAGGCGACGTCAGAAAATTCTAATTTTTGGCATACTTACTATACTCACCAAGCTCTTTCAGAATATGTAATAATAAAAAAATGTTAAATGAGCCTATTTCCTTTCATCGGTAAACTACCCTTATTAAACATGATCAGTTTAACGGTGTGCTAGTTAGGCCTCTGCACATACAAGCAGACATCTAAAACTCATTTCTTCTCTATATTGGGACATGGAAATCTAATTCCGTTGAAATCTCAAATTAATTTTTTCGGCTCCTGATCGTTTGAAAGTAAAAATAACTCAGGCTGAATTATACCCAACTATTTTACATATTTAAAACTTCTGTTGTGCGATTGTGACAACCAAGAAAATATGTACATTGTCTTGGTTCTCACCTCACAATGGATATCTTCCCAGCCGCTCTACCTTATTATTTAATTCATCAGCGTAAATCTTAAATTTATTACTAAATTTTATGATATATGTTAGCACTTGAATGGAATAAAGTTATAAACATTAAACACGAAAGAAAACCACTTGCTCAACCGCCATTAGGAAGGAGAGTTGTAACTAAGCGACTTAAAAAAATATTATTTGTTAACTGTACTCGATTTTATGACACACCGTTTGGAAATAATAGAGATGTATACATGGGAAAGCACCTCATTAGGTATGATAAATTAAAATTGATATGCAATTTTATTAAACACGTAACGTCTATAAAATATTAATAATCAATATTTTTATATCACTCTATGCACTGACCTTTGTTTAATATTACACGATATAGTACAGCTTGCATGCAATGTGAATTTTATTAATTTGTGAGGCATGCAAGTTTTCAGCTTATCTGGGCTTCTCGAACTTATAACTATATAACCTCCTATACTCAGTGTCTCATAAGTCCACTCAATGAAGGCCAATGCGACTTGCCAATGCCCACCACGAGCTTAGAGTTCTAGGTACAGCTCCTTGTGCAACTCTTCCTTCCCATCCCTCGAAATTCTTGTGCATTTTAGAGACAGTTTATCTCTAGCAAGCTCTTCTATGGCAGATGGTCTGGCTAGAGGGGGGTCTCAGTGGTCTCAGAAATTGAGGCATAAACACTTCGGCATTGGTTTCCCGGCGCTGGCTGAAGGAAGGATTTTGGCCTTTGGGTCAGAATCCGAGCTGAATAGGAAAATCCCCTGAATTTGTAGAGGAAGCACAATGGGCCACAAGGCCTGGCTGCGCCCCGCTAAAAGAAGAAGATCTTCTAGATCATCTTCACACTCTTGCATGGAGGATAGCTCATCTTAAAAAGCAAACTGCTTTGAGTATGCCCTGTTTGTCTGATTAGATATATTTTTTTACTTCACGGCTGGACGACCGTGAAACGTACGCGAAATAAGTCAGTCGAGGATGGTTTATAAAAATGCTGGAACTAATTATTTTAAAATAGCTATAAGAGCATCTATATTGCCGTTGTAAAATATTACAGATGTCATGAGAGTTGGTTGAAGTCCATTGTATGCCGTTCATTTCTCATCAGTGGCAGACGCGTTTCGCCTTCCCAGGCTTCCCAGTGCCACACGGTAGAGAAAGAACGAAAATACCAATGCTTCAAGCAACACTCCATAACTTTCCTGTGGAGTGTAACCACTAGGTACTAACGGTGCCATCTATGCAGATGGTAAAGACTGCTCAGAAGAAATGTTTTACAAAGTTCGACTATTTAAAGTCATCAACAATAACTGCGAATGCAGATTACTAACTTCTGAAACTGCATTCGCAGTTATTGTTATAAAATTATTATATTGTTTTTGTTATATTGTTATAAAAATAATTATTTATGCTTGAAGATGTCCCACGATCTTCGATTTAGAAATACTGCAGTAAAATTAAATCAAATTTGGACCAAACCCGGAACAAATTTGTAACAAACTAATTTTTTCGGGATTGGATTCTATGGCTATCTGACTGAAAATCCCAAAAAAATCCGCCGTGCAGAAATAAAGAAAAAATGCTCCGCCATGTTGAAATTACGCATTTTTTCCTTTTAATCGGTAATAGCCCACATGGATGACACTTTAGGAAAAAAGTAAAGAGGCAAAATTTTGAGAGACAGAGCTAAGCTTCAATATGGTATAAATCGGTTAAATATTAACAAAGTTATGATTGTCAAAATGACAGATTCTTTCCAAAAAAGGGTATTTTTTGTATTTTAACACCGTAAGAATGTAACAATGGTCAACAAAAACTTTTGTTGGTAATACTAATTAAACATGGTTTATCTAAATATGAAATAAAACATATACCGGTTAGTTTATTTGACGATATTTCGTTTCGAAAAACAACAAAATCATCTCTTGTTTTCTTATTTTGATAAAAAATTTACACCTTTGCCGGAAAGTGCTAAACAATTTGTAATAGACGGGTGGTTTCTCCTTAGAAAAGTTATGTGGCAACGCCCGGCTCAATGTAAAGATATTGTTCATCAGTATGTTTCATTTGTTCGTTATCATTATGGTTTAAATTGTATTATTATTCTCGATGGCTATATTCTAATGAAAGCACTTTCGTTAAATTTACAGAATATCAAAGAAGAGCTAAAAATGCATTTCAGAAAGAAATTAATATTGACCAAGAAAAAAGTAGTAGGGATACCTCAAAACGAATTTTTAGCATCAGTGTCAAATAAAGATCAGTTAATTAAACTTCTAACATCAAATTTCAATCAAAATAATATCACAGTCAAATGTGCGGATGCAGATGCTGATTATTTAATTGTAAAAGCTGCTATTGATTGCTCAGCTGATATGTGTAACCCCGTTATAGTTGTTAGTCAAGATACAGACTTAATAACGTTACTTATTGAGCATTGCAAAACAAAAAATGTATACATGATGAGACCCGCTGATTGAGGTAAATCTGATAAAATAACGAATATCTGCAAGTTACGTTCAAAACTAAGTGAAAATGTAGTAACAAATACTCTATTTGCACATGCCATATTCGGATGCGAAACCATCTCTACATTCTATGAAAATGGCAAAAAACAGTATTTTCAGTTTTAGAAAATAATAATGAAGTAACAGCCTATTAATTTCCAAAAGTTTTGCTGACGCAAATCAGCTTGCAGTAATTGGGGAAGAATTTATTTTAATATGGTACGGCAGTAAAAAAAAACTAATAGTTTAAATGATTACAGGTTCGTTAGGAATAATCAGATTTTTGCTAGGCAAAATATTTTCCAGCACTTCGACCTAACAGTTCTTCCGCCAACATCCGATGCCACGAAATATCATACTTATAGAGTGTATTGACAAATTCAAGTCTGGTTAGGCGACAATCTTAATCCAGAGAACTGGGGTTGGAAAAACAGCGGTTATTATATCTAGAACCAATAAAAACAGTATAAAAGTGTGCCCCTGATTTCATTTTAAATATTTTATTCTGTGGTTGCAAGAAAAATTGCAAACAATCTTGAAAATGTAACAAATATAACTTTAAGTGCAGTACCAGCTGTGTAAATTGCATTAGACAGGACTGTGACAATGCCACAGAGGTGTTACTTACTGAGAATGGGGGTAGTTTTTAGTTAAAGCTCGTATTTGAGTGTTTTTTATGCTTATTTAATTTATTCATGCTTTTTAAAGAGTTTAGAGTTTATTTTTTCACTATTTATGAGTTCTGTTATTGTGTTTGTTGTTACGTTCTTTTGTTTTTAGAATGGATTTTATTTTACGAATGTATTACTTTAATTAATTAGTATTACCATTAATTGTTGTTGCCCTTTGTTGCATTTTATGGTATTAAAATACAAGAAGTATTCTTCTTTTACACAAATCTGTCATTTTGACAACCGTAACTTTGCTAAAACTTAGCTCTTTCTCTCAAAATTTTGCCTCTTTACTTTTTCTCCTAAAGTGTCGTCCGTGCGGGCCATTACCGATTAAAGGAAAAAAGTGCCTAATTTCAACATGGCGGCGCATTTTTCTTAGGCGAATTTTTTGGGATTTTCAGTCAGAGACTCCTGGATAGGCATAGAATACAATCCTAAAGAAATGCTTGTTACAAATTTGTTCCAGGTCAACTTTTAATTTTACTGTACTAAAAAATTATGAATGTGTTGTGTGACGTTTAAGTTAATTTTGAAATTTTTTTGTCTAAATATGCCAAACTTCGTTTGAAAAAAGTACCATTTATGCACTTGTCGCATAAATTATTATTCTATTTTTCTTCGCTTTGACACCGATTACCTTACTTTTTGTTCCGTATCTTAAAATAAGACCAAAAACTATCAATATCCCTGAATTGTCTCTTGCTCGGACTAGTTAAAAAATAGTATATTATATTACTAGGAGTAGAACGCACTCTTTTTTTGTGTTGAGCCCAGGATTTGCAAACTGGGCGAAACACAAAAAAAGGCGTTCTACTCCGTGTAATATATACTATTTTTTCTTCAAGCGTATTAAAATGCAAAAATTCATTTATTTATCATAAATGTACAAATATTCAAACTACAGTCTTACATGTTGACACAATATGACAAGTGGCTAGTGGATAGCGCGCCACCGGTGGCTTTCGGTATTAACATTATGTTACTAGTAAAACAATACCCACTGCGGTGGCGCTTTCGGAACTAACATTATGTTACTAGTAAAACAATGTCCACTACGGTGGCGTTCGGTACTAACATTTTGTTACTAGTAAAACAATGTCCTACTTCTACCTCTGTTTTTGGTGACATAATTTAAACATTTTAATACGCTTGAAGAAAAAATTAATTTAAAACACCCACTGTTTTTATACCTGAAAATTTAAAATACTTATGTAACTATGATACCGCTCGGTCTGTTTCAAGATTTTTAAAATCAATAACTACCTATTATTAGCAATTTGGAGTTATTCTAGAACTTTCCTGCACTCCACCCTGTCGCTTCGGGCATATTTAGTTCCCTCGGTATCAATACCCCATAAATTGCAAATTCACTAGTCTGTAGATGCAGAATGTAAAAAAATAGAGTGGTATGTATATTCATAAATGAACGTCGTGATTTGAGGATCTCGATAACGTCCCGTGGGTGGGTTTAAGCTTGTATAAACGTCTATTTACCGCGTCAATATTGAATGGTTTAGTGAAGATTTCATTACAACTCGTAGCTAAAAGTGTACTTCCAGGGGATTTTCTCATTATTTATTTAAAATCGTTTATCATTTTATGAAGGCTGGCAGAAACTAGAAATACGTCTTAAACATCACACAATATACTTCTAATAGGAAATTATATTCCATAAACGCCGAAGATATAAAGAAGACACATGAAATAAAACAAAGTATTTTTATAAAAAAGTAGTTAGTTATACGTGGATCACTGTCAAAACCCCCAAAAAACATGAGTCGAGTCGAACCTCCTTTTTTTTAAATCGGAATAAACGAATTTCCGTTAAATTTTCACTTATAATACACCTAGAGCATTGATAATACCGAGATAATTTTGTCATAGAGACTGCTGAAAGCGTGTTGCTTGGTCCGAGGCCGTAGGCCGGGGGCTATTACCTTTAAGCAACACGCTTGAAGCATTCTCTACGACAAAATTTTGAGTATTTATCAATGCTCGTGGTGTATTTCGTAAGATAATTTTTTACTCTTCATTCAATTCGTATTTTCTGATCGAACAAAATTTTAAAAACATTTTCCACATACTTTTTACTTTTAATGGTGTTTTTGGGTGTATTTTCTAATACAATTTAATTAACTGAATCGTTTTTTGTGACATTTTTCTAAATTGATTGTCAATTTGACATTTTTTGTTGAATTTCAATCTGACATTTGAACATATCATTCGTGCCTTCGCTGATAACACCACATGTGTGCGTGTTATCGCAGTAACCTTTTACTAATTGGATGCATTTTGACACGACATGAAATGCAAAATTTTGATTGGTTAATATATTTAGTAAAAAATTATCACGTTGATAATACGAAATAATTTTATCACAGTTTCCGAAAGCACTTGCTTGGTAATATCCCGATGCCGGCGCCGTAGGCGGAGGGATATTACCTAAAAGCAACGTGCTTGAGGAAGTTGTGATAGAATTATAAGCTATTTATCAACGTTCTAGGGGTATTCACATAGAAATTTTTTTGCATTTTATATTATTTATTTGTTCGAAACTATTTAATAAAAACACAATTATTAAAAGGGCAAATTGTAAAATTAAATGTAGATTATGTATTATATATTATTTGGTGTGTTTTCCTCTATTATTTTTTATTTATTTTTTTAACTGTTTAACGTCGGCCTATTTCCGCTACCAGGGCCTATCACCGACGCCAGGAGACGAGTTACCCCCAACCTGGAAATTTTGCCGAACCTCTTCCCTTAAGAAGAGTAGGGATCTTTTACTTGCCTAACATTTAATAGACAAGGGACCGCCTGCTTTACATCCCCTCCGAAGGATGGTATATCCACTACGTAATCCTCGTCTGAAATTACGTAACTTCCGAGTATACACTGATATACAAGCCTCTAGAAGGTGGGACGAGAACGCTGTATTTCCCAAGATGGGAGCCCATCCAAGTACTAACCGCGCTCAACGTTGCTTCAACGGAATATCGACTGATATTCACATTGAAGTCGCCTCTACGCTCGCCCCTCCTCTATTATTATATTCATTAAATCGTTATTTGCAGTTCGAAATCGACATTGTCAAAAAATAAATTTTAAATTATTGAACTGTCAAACTGGGTGACATAAGTGAAAACATCCCCAATTATTTGACTCTTTTTGTGCCAATCGATTGATACTATCACTTTCACCATTGTACATAGTTAAGATTAAACATTCTCTGGGGATGTATCCATAACTTGCCATGCGTAATGTGCACATCTGATTTGTTTTTATCATCATCATCAATTTCTGCGACTTAGGCCCTTGTTGCTCCGCAAAAACAGGGAAGCCGACGGGGGAGAGTAGGGGACTTTTTGGTACGTGTTGTCCTGGACCAAAACTACAATCCTGCAAATTTTCAGTTTTACAATAATTAATTCCGGGTCAAAAACTAAAATTCCTGGGCTAAAGGTTTTAATAGCTTCATATGGTTCCATCTGTTCCTATTAAAGTACGGAAACTAGCGAAGTAATTCTATAAAAGTAATTAGCTTTAAGACACACATTAGAATAAACTGCATCATATCAACGAAGGCAGAGACATCGGAGAGTGGAAAAATAGTCATCTACTACAGTAGGTAGATAATTTTCATTTTTTGTCTATCACAGGATTCAGGTCCCGAGTCGCCTTAAGAGTTGTAACGAATCACTCCAAGAGCGGAAAGACACCGCATCAGGCACCCTCAGCATATAAATACTTATTATGCCTTTCAGATGCAAATCAATCTTTTTTCACATGGTTTGGATCAATTGACACCTGATATATCAGGTAAATTGTTCGTGATATCACACGATATTTGAAATCAAACATGTGCGTGACCTGAATAAATTTTGATTGGTTATGTATAATAAAAGAGATTTAGAATCATATTGCCACTTAAGAATTCCATTCTAACAATCCTTTCATGGAATGGTGCCAGTATGCAATGTGTCTTAAATGACATTTAAATAATAATTTTATCGTACATACATTCTTTAATCAGATTTATCTGATTTAAAAAAGGATATTAAAAAGGATTGGACCTAGGAAGTGTCTTGTCCTATCACTGTTTGTCCTATCACAGAGAGTGGCTCTGTTCCTTCCTTTTTGGCAAAAGCAAATGCATAACTGGGAAACATGAAAGAGTTTTGATGAATTGAAAGCAAATTTACTTCAAAGCTTTACATCATGACATTTTGATAAGACCCATATTTTTACTAAAAAACAGAGACCACTAGGGTCTGTCACCGACTACAAACGAAACACTTTATAAACATCTAAGGTGGGCAGCATCTCACAGAGCTTTCATCTAGGTCAGTGTTTGGTCTTAAACCCACATATTGTGCGAAATCACCTAATTTAAACTTACCATATTTCACATCTCCTAACCCGAAAGAGAAGCGTTTTTAAATCGTTGATTGATTCGACCTTTTTTTTGATGAACAGTCATGTCACTACTGTAAGGTAAGCAAATAAATTACCGGACTGCTTTTTAAATTTTCACAAATTTATTATGTCAAAAATGACAATTGTTTCACAAAACATTAGCTTCTTCGTACTATACCTTATCAGATTATGACTAACAAAGAATTAAACATAATTGGGTTGTTGCACTAAGTTAAAATTTGAGGAGAATCTATGTTAAACAATAACAATTATTCATAAAAAATCATTAGAAACATGTAGAAGTTGAAAAGAAAGTCTTATAATATTACAATATTAATTACAAAAATACATGCATTTAAAACGGAGATGACATAATAACGGCAGTCTGTAGAGAAGTTAGTTATAAAACGACGAGAAACGCGTACTAATTTAGAAACTCGCTGATAGCGACGGAGAAAAAAGACAATCACGACAGTTTAATCTGACATTATATTTAACGTCAAATTCAACTGACGTTCATAGGTTACAATTCGGTATAGTTTAACAGGATCTAGTTATGGATAAATATAAGTACAGATAGTGTTTTCTGCCGTACTGTATAAATAATACCACCAATTCACCAGAAAAACTGTTGTGTTCCAATAATAAACGCTGAACGTAATAATGAATGATTCAAAGCCTCCAGAGAAGGACCAAGTCTTCTTATTGTGGAGACCATTTCAATGTCAAGTAAAGTAACAAATTACAATGTATTCTAAGCGTTTTATTTGTGGTAAGTTGTATCTTAATGTAGGAATTTGATTTTTAATATGGGTTTATGTTGTAGGAAAAACGGCCGCATTACAAGACTTGTGTGGCGTTCTAGCTGTTACAAATTTAAATTACCCGCCAACTGGTGGATAAAACAGGGTGTATTACTTACTGTATTCTTAATAAAGTGCAGTTGTTTTTGTTAGCTATTGATTATTTATGAAGCTCCCTAGACGCCCCATAATACTAGGATGATCAATAAATTAAGAAAGGAAATTTAAAAACTCGCCGTTGAAAAACTATGTGAAACAAACTGTGAAAGTCGTCAAAAGTCGGTGAAGACAATCAGTCGGAAATGGCTACGAATGCGTTGGATTGTAGTTATAAATGCCCTTTGAATTATGAGTGTTATAAATACATATCATTGTTTATTGCTTAGATAGATACTAGCATAAAGTACTTACCTATTTATTATTTTTTGTTATAATACAGACCTTTCTTGATATCTTCGTAAGTCTCATTCTGACTCTTCTTAGAAGTGAGTATCAATGGATAATAAATAATTTCTTTTTTAGATAAACTTGTTTTCAGTTAGATATATGCATTTATATAGTTAATAGGAAATAAAACAATGAAAAGGAAATATTTAATAAAATACAAAGTAGGTATAGTTAACAAATTCATCTAAATTAAATAATAAATCACATATTAGACATATTATGTAATATTAATAAGATAAGATAAAGGAAGTTCTTGCAGAAATTACAATAGTTTGTACTGTCTATAGCAGCTGTAACGTAAGTACCTTGCAGCTTTTGCACTTCCAACCAATGCAATGTCAAAACGATCGTCTCTTTTTAAAATTCGCTGACCATAAATATATCTACCGCAAGTAGAATGTCAGAATTAGCTTTTACAGATATACTGCCTTAGTCGTATTGTAAAAAAATATTAACAATAACTGCAAACATCAATCACTGCTAGCTAAACGTCAAATTTACTTTTGACATATGAGGTTATTTTCTTTCTTGTCAGCAATGTCAACTTATTCGTCTTCATCTGTTCTGCTTATAAGTTCACATCTAACTGCCGTTATGATGTCACTACCGTTTTCGCGGCACATTCAAATAGTCGAAGTTTAACAATTTTTTAAAATATGTTGCGCTAAGAATTTTTCTTCCAAATTAAATATATAACAAAATTAAGTCCTCCACTACCATATTTCACCATTTTTGAAAATTCGTCAACAACCCAATTAAACAAATCGCCACGAACAACGGTTTCCATGTTCCCTTAGTAGATAATATATTGCACAAAAAACAGCATACGAATGCTATTAGAGCTATATTCCAGATTTGGGAAGATAAGGATTCAAAATTTTGGTCTTTAACTTACATTGGAGAGCCATCTGACAAAATCGCATTGTCTTTAAAGAATGTAGCTTATAACACTAACAATAACTTAAGTTCATATATTAAAACCAATATAGATAAAAACAAAGGATATATGTTGAACAAGCAAGTAGAAAATTTAAAAGACGTGTTGAAGAACACAAAAATTGATTTTTTCTTCAAGCGTATTAAAATGTTTAAATTATGTCACCAAAAACAGAAGTAGAAGTAGGACATTGTTTTACTAGTAACAAAATGTTAGTACCGAACGCCACCGTAGTGGACATTGTTTTACTAGTAACATAATGTTAGTTCCGAAAGCACCGCCGTAGTGGGTATTGTTTTACTAGTAACATAATGTTAATACCGAAAGCCACCGGTGGCGCGCTATCCACTAGCCACTTGTCATATTGTGTCAACATGTAAGACTGTAGTTTGAATATTTGTACATTTATGATAAATAAATGAATTTTTGCATTTTAATACGCTTGAAGAAAAAATAGTATATATTACACGGAGTAGAACGCATTTTTTGTGTTTCGCCCAGTTTGCGGCTTCGGCTTCGCCTCAGCCGCAAATCCTGGGCTCAACACAAAAAAAGAGTGCGTTCTACTCCTAGTAATATAATATACTATTTTTTTTTGAAAAAATACGAATACATCGACATTTTTTGCTAACCATTTATTATTAGATAAACACTCATTCAAAGATAGTATTGATACCCTTCATGGAGCTAGTAAAGGATCAAGGCTCACGTTGTTTGAGAACATACAAATTAATAGATATAAAAAACATAATATTTTACTTGAAGATCAGATAGACGTAAATAATTCGTCTCTTGTAAACTTATTTTAATTCGTTTTCCTAGTAATAGATTATTAATTTAGGTTAGGATATAGAATAAATTATTTCTCAGGTCATAAACTTTTATGTATTTAAGATCCACTAGTGTACGTTGCAACTTCCAGCCGACGTACAACCGATGCACAAGAGGCCAAAGATGCAAATCATAGATAACGAGTGAGTATGAGAACCATACCACCTCCGATGAAGACAACCCACAGAAGAGACATGACGATCACCCAACCACCCACCCACTACCCTGCGGATACCGGACAAACCACCATGCAGTACCCGTAGTCACCTAGTTCCGTGCAGACCAAAAATGCTACCAAAGCAGTTAGGTCTGTACTTCCTCGAGCTACATAGCCTAACCGATGATCCGGATGGCAGGATGTCAATTGACAGTCAATCCCAGCCAAAAATACCACAAAGTTTCCGAACAGACAGATTACTACTCCCCGGGGAGTAGTAATCTGGCTGGCGAAGAAGGAACATCAAGACAGAAGAGCGCCAGAAGATAAAGGGCTTAGCCAGCAAGGTCCAACACGCCAGGACCCTGGGAGGTGGGCCGAAATCATACACACTGCTCACATTATTTGTGAATGGGGTTGATGTAAAGTAAGCTCACCCGCCCCGTACGAGACCGGTCCAGGTCTACAGCGATGTACTATGGTAAAGGGCAATAGTCCTGCCCGACCCTAGATAGACATCCAAGACCGTCATAAAAGCCAATGGATAATGGCGCCTAGCAAGTAGTCCTGTACTCACATCTAAAGAAGCTGTTTAGCGAGAAAAATGTCATGTTGTCACCATATATTTGTGAAAATTTAAAAAACAGTTCAGTGTTTATAGTACAGTGAATGAAGGTAAAAATCAACTATTACCTCCGATTTCGGTGAACCTCCATCGATTTGCATGAAAATTTGGGATTGAGTATATTTTACCCTCAACTTCAAAAGTGACATATGCTCGACTTGCGCGTTTTGCATTTTAGGGGTGAAATCCACCCCTTTTGTTAAAAATGGGAAAAAATGCAGATTTAAGCATTCTGGCGTAAGTAATCTCGTTTAATTAGATAAAATAAATATTTTTCAACACTTATATGCATGATTTATGATTTTAATTAATTTTTCAACCCTTTTAGCAACCACCCCTTAAATCGAAAATCATGAAAAAATCATTTTTTGTATTTCTGAAATATGAAATCGCATATTAACATTACACAAACAGTTTGTTTAATGTTTATGATATAATTTTTTTTTGACTGTCAAATTTCAACCCTTAAAAACCACCCCTTTAATGCAGAATCATTGAAAAAATTGGTTTCAAGAAACTTTAATCATTTGAATAATACATTACTGAATTGAAATCTCAGTTACTGAGTATTAAAGTAATTATTTATTTATTGCGAAATTTTCCACCCTCAAAAACTACCACTTGTCACAAAAATAATGGAAATTTTTTTTTGTCAGCTTTAATAGCTTTAATTATTTGGAATCTTTTTTATTACTTATGATAAACTTTATTGATATTATTCTTTCCACATTCCCCAAACTACCCTTCGTGCACAAATTGATGAAAAAGCATAATTTAACGTTGGAAACAATTTTTTCAGTGCTTATGTGACTTATAAAAATTTAATTTATTAATAAGAGGAAAATGTATTAAAATAAATATTAAAATATATGAAAAGTTTATTCATTTTTTATTTAAATAATGTTTCATAAATTAATCAAATATTAATAGTACATTAAATTTAATTTTTCACTCTTCATCAGAGCTCTCTTCACCAACTTCTCCTTCTTCATTAATTGGAGGGCTACTTTGGTAATTGTGCCCACTGCATGATCCGCAGGTTGCATTGCAAAATAACCCTACTCTTCGCGCAAGAAGCGCCGCACCCTTTTATTGTTTTTTTTTACAATAACTCCGTTAATTTTTATGATATCAGGTTCATCCAAAAACTTGAAAGGTAATTTCAAGGGCTATAAGATCGTATTAAATTTAATCTTTTAAAACCCTTATTTTTTAAAAGATAAAAGGTTAAAGGGCCCCGGTTACATGGTTCTCGCAGTAAAATTTAGGCTTTAAACGTTTTTATCTCGGTTATTTTTTATCCTACAAAAATTAAAAAAAAACTAAAATCTTTGTTAAAAAAAACCCTCAAATTTCGTTCTCTATTATTTTTTACATATATCGAGTATTTTGGAGTTATTATCAAAATAAAATGAAATTTACGAAAATTTTAAAAATTCTGATTTTTTTAAATCATATTTTTTTTCAAAAATATGCATTCTAAACCGGTCAAAATTTTTAAAGTCATTACTTATGCTAAAATAAAGAAAGCCTTATAGGGATTACTATAAATTTTAATTTTTGTGGAAATGGCGTAGGTTTTATTTTTCATTTTTTCCTAAAAAATTCGAAAGGGTCCTCTTATTTTCATCATAACTTGCTTAATTTTGATGCTATCAACTTCTTCTACAGCTCATTTGATACTTTGAGTACTTTGAAAAGTGTTCAGTAAGTATATTTTATAAAATGCATCGTTTTCCCGTTATTTAAGTTTGAATACTTAGATTTGAGTACTCGCCGAAAAAAAATATACATTCGAGTACCTATAGCTCACTTTGAATTAATATTAAAAGGTTTTTTAAGGAAGGAATTTATTCGTTTTTTTATTAGCTTCAATTTTGGTAATGACAACTTTTTTGTAAAAACTTATAGTTTTTGAGTTATTTATGAAAAACCGCTTTAAAACATGCATTTTTTTCACGAAAAATCAAAATCTTTGATCTTTAATAACTCAAAAAGTATTGATTTATTTTAATAACTTTATATAACAAATTTTGCTTAGAATTGGTCCCTCTATCGATTCCTGGGGTTATTTTTCATGAAATAATTTCCGCCCCCGAGAAGGGGTGGCATCCACCCCCAGGGTAAAAGCGCAAGTTGGCACTATGTCACTTTTGTTTCTTGAGGTATCCTCTAACTACTCACAAATTTTCATGAAAATCGATGGAGGTTCAACGAAATCGGAGGCGAAAACCTTCAGTGACTACTATTATTTGTTAACCTTACAGTGGAAGGATTTTTGTTTAAATCGAATGTCTATATAATTTTTTTTCTTAAGTTAACAACACGCTATTGAAATTTTGTTAGCATTTCAGAGACACTCTGTATATATTTTAATAACTGTATCTTAAGCATGTTAAATGAATAACATAATTCCCGCTTTCTACTACACGATTAAAAAAATTAATATCATAATTCTGGTAATCAAATCTACTATGCATTGGAACAGTGAAGTTACATTTGCTATATAAGCATTTAGTATTCCATAAAGTTCGAATAATGCACTGCTTTTACTAAGTCACGTCGACCATAACGAATTTAAATTAAATTTTAGAGTAATTGCTTACTTTATAATACAAAACTACTTCCTTCAGAATCATTTTATACTTCTAATAACTACCTGCGATTGTTATGGTTTGTGTAATGTCTATACTTTTGTAAATAATAATTCTTTTATTAATGTCTGCATACTTCTGTCTGCATATTTTCATTACACAATGCTTTTAATGAAAAATGTAATTAAAATGAAAAAAAAAAATTTACTTAAAGCAATCTATATAAACATATTAGAACTCAATTTTACCCTAAAACGTAGGAGAAAGTATTCAAGAAATTTATACAAAACACAACATTCTTATAAATCAATAATTACAAATAAAAGAAAAGAAAGTATAGCGTATACCAAATATTTGGCAATTGACCATATAAAAAGTTGCCAAAAACCACAAATATGTACCGATACAATTACTGCTAAATTATTAATGCGTAAGGAGAGAGTATTAAGATGTATTTGCAAATTTCCTGTACATTTTTTTAATGTACAGGGTGGACCAAATTAGATGGGATTTGGGGTTTTCTCTAAAACTATGGCAGATAGACAAAAACCAATATAGGCGTCCCAAACTCGATATTCGAGAGACAAACAATGGCGTAAACCGCGATCGTCTATCTTTTTCGACTACCGAGTTACAGAGCGTTTTTGGAAAATCAGAAAAAAAAATTATAAACAACTAAATAGAATACATATTCAAAAATATAAAATAAAATTATGAAATTTAAAACGAAAGTTGGGAGGAGGTAATTACCACGCCCCCCCCCCCCCCATAAATCCGCGCTTGACCTAAACAATATTTTTAGATATCCAGAAAAGAGACAGCCAGACATAAAAATTTTCAAAAGGCTACAAAAAAATTTAAAAGAGTTTGGATCATTTGTAAAACCTCGAGCAAAAATACATAATAAAGCAGGTATAGAAGCTGTAGAAAATATTGTTTTAGAAACTGTAAGAGAAAATCCTAATATATCGCCTCGCAAAATACAGGGAAATTTAGGAATCCCAAAAACAACTCCGTTGCTTAAAAAAAATAAATTCCAACCCTACAAAATTAGGATTAGTCACCAGCTATACCCAAACGACTTTCAAAGGCCAGTGGTTTTTGCGTCAGTGCTATGAAGTGCCAGGATTTGAAAGAACAATTATATAGCCAGACAAGGTCCATATAAGCAGTACCGAAATTTTTAATCGGCATCATAACCACCATTGGGCTCATGAAAATCCACACGTAATCGCTACAGTTAATCGTCAAGGACGATTTGGATTTGGTGTTTGGTGTGGTTTTATGGGATACCAAATAATAGGTCCTCATTCTTTTCACGGTAATTTGAATACCGAAAATTTTATTAACATTCTACGACAAGAAATAGAGCCCTTTGTAGACAATATGCCTGTGAGACAATTTCAAATATTAATTTACCAACACGATGGCGCCCCAGGTCATACGTCAAATGAAATTATTTAAATGGACAAATAGGCTTAAAATGTCATGAAACGTGGAGATTTTAAGTTTGAGCGAAAAAAAAATTTCTGTCTGTCGGTCTGTAACTTTTTTGTGCGCACGTTTACTCTGGAACCGTTTAAGATATTGACTTGATATTTGGTACACATAGGTACTTTAACGAGATCTGGAACTAGATTATATTTTCATCTTGTTCCGTCGAAGGGTTGGGGGGTAAATTGGAGTAAATTTGGTGTAAATGAGTAAATCAAGCAGGTAAGAGTCCATAAAATTGGTATTTAGTATATACAAGAGAAGCTAAGGTCTCAAAGAAATTTTTGGCATTAGCAACCTCCATTACCACCCCCACCATTATCAAAGGAGGTGAAAAAAAAATTGTGATTTAGTGTATGTATAAGAACCAGAAGCCTCAAAATATTTTTTTACTTCATCCACCCCCACTACCACCCCACTTATCGCCACCCCCACCCCACTACCGATGTGGGGTATCGTTTTATGGGTTTTTGGGATTTCAAATATTATATTATTCAAGTTCCATAAACAATTATTTCTACATTTATTTTTGGCAAAATTATTTTATGTTATAAGAAGTGTTGTTGTTAATAGTTTTCCATGGCCTCCTCACAAATATATTAAATTTTTCGAAAAGTAACCACTTTTTGACATATGATATATCGTTGAATAATTTAAGTTGCGATTAATTTACAGAGTGTTCCATTTAAAAAAACAACAAAAGTTATGTATATATCTCGAAAAGTGAGGCATGCATAATTTTTTTCTTATCAGTAACGGATTCTGCTCTAAAAAGTGCCTTAAGAATGTGTTACACGAAAGGTTTTTTTCATGAATGAAGTAAATAAAACCACTAGATACATTAAAAGTTTGTGTGTGTGTCTATGTCTCAGGTTTGTTGACTATGGTTACATAGGCCATTCGCCAAGTTTAATAATGTTATAAAAAATTACTTCTTTATTATTTGTTTGTGCCCTGGGCACAAGTCCGTTGGAGTTTATTTATTTTTTAACTAAATATATTTGACTATTGTACATATATAACATGCATATATTTACACATACCAACAAATACAAACTTATCTTATTTTTTTATTTCTTTTTAAATTTGAATTATTTTTTTAAGTTTTTTTAATATGTTTTTGTTTCTTATATGTTTTTTTTTTCAACTTATAATTGACAACTGACAATGATATAGGCATGTCTATGGGTCCTTATAAAAGTACAAGTTTCGATTTACAAATTACATCCAAAAAATGTTTACTATTATTTAGGTTTAATTTACAGCCTAAAATCATGTGTACTGTGTCCCCTTCTTCTCCACAATCACATAATAAATTTTCTATTTTATTAATTACTTTCACATCCAGTGGAAGTATAGTAACGACAAAAAATGTTTAAAAAATTTTTATTGTTCAAATAGGCTTAAAATGTCATGAAACGTCGAGATTTTAAGTTTGAGCGAAAAAAAATTTCTGTCTGTCTGTAATTTTTTTGTGCGCACGTTTACTCTGGAACCGTTTAAGATATTGACTTGAAATTTGGTACACATATGTAGTTTAATGAGACCTAGAACTGGATTATATTTTCATCTTGTTCCGTCGAAGGTTTGGGGGGTAAATTGGGGTAAATTTGGTGTAAATGGGTAAATCAAGCAGGTAAGAGTCCATAAAATTGGTATTTAGTATATACAAGAGAAGCTAAGGCCTCAAAAAAATGTTTGGCCTTAGCCACCTCCATTACCACCCCCACCCCATTATTAAAGGGGATGAAAAAAAATTGTGATTTAGTTTATGTACAAGAACCAGAAGCCTCAAAATATTTTTTTACTTCATCCACCCCCACTACCACCACCCCCACCCCACTACCGATGTGGGGTATCGTTTTATGGGTTTTTGGGGTAGAGGATTTCAAATATTATTTTATTAAAGTTCCATAAACAATTATTTCCACATACAAAGTTTTTTCGATGTGAGGGACTTGGATAGAGAATCTGGATGTGGAAGTAGTGATTCCTTGGGCAGCGGTTTTTTCTACCGAAATGACGGTATCAGTAAAAATGAAAGTTTGCAAGCGCTTTACTGTATTAGCTGTAAAAGGCGTCTGTACATAAATAAAAGCCGTATTTGTTTTATTCGTTTTATTTACAATCCTAGCTCATATGAAAAATATTCTTCATCGCTGCTAGCACTATTTAAATTTTGCATAAATTTGTTATGTCAAAGCTAGGGAATTTTAATTCTGTGACGTCAAAATCAGGATTGGCTCTAGGTCAGCGCGGAAAGATTTTTATGCAAATATGACACAATATATCTTACCTTGTACTTTTTTAGGGAATTCCGTAATATCCAAACTTAATATGGTCAGTTTATTATCACTCACTCGAGGAGGGGGGAGGGGGGATGTAACATTGAACTAACATACACACGTGTATTTTTCACTACCTTAAAGTAACACACATGTAATTTATAATATAATAATTGCAGCTCTGGAAAATCGCGACTCAACAAGTGATGCGGGAGCTAAGTGGCTTTTTCGGAAACTCATCGTTACAAGCATTTTCTATACGCTGATTAATTCTATCCAACTTAAATAACGACAAAATAGACTTCTGGCATATGTCAGCCCGTCGAGTTGGCCACGGTTCAAGATATAAAAATCAGTGAAATTATATCATCGTTACAAGGCTATTTTTTTTGTGTGTACACATTTTATGTTTAGAATGAATAAAATAAGATCGCCAAAAAGTGTGGGCCGTCAGGGGCGCAGCCATAAAGGTCAAAGATGTAAAAAACGGAGTTATATAACATCATCGTTACAAACTTTTTTAAGGTTGAGCATGTTTATTTAAATGTTTTGAACACAGAAAAAAATTTCCAGAAAAAACTCTCGTCAGTAAGGCTAGCCAGAAAGAAAATGTTTAGGATTTTTGAAGAAAATTGGATTTTTTCGCATATTTCATCTCGGGCTCTTAAATATACAGGAATTTAACACTTTCGACTAACTTGTCTTCTTGCCGTGCCTCAGATGTATTGTATCATTATTACCTTTCTGGCTGCGCCTCCTAACGGCCCACACTTTCTGGCGATCTTATTTTATTAATTCTAAACATAAAATGTGTACACACGAAAAAATGAGCCTTGTAACGATGACATCATTTCACTGATTTTTATACAGTGTTCGTGACGCACCTGACAGGAGGTGCCCCGCCAGAAGTCGATTTTATGAATCGTTATCATCCATTAAAGCATAGAAATATCTCAAAGTTCATAAAACGATGATGTGCCGAAAAAGCCAGCTAGCTCCCGCTCTAAAGTATACTGCAGCCTACGAAGCACGAGACATTTTTGTATACCGTCGATTCTGTATATTTTCACTCTAGGTTTGTAGATACATACATGCCTATGTCTAGATTTGTACTACGGATTGCGAAACTGTGGTCTCGGATGATCTATCCTTTCCCTTTATTAAATATTAACGTAAATGCCCAGAATTGCCACAGTGTAGGTATAGTAAAAGGGATGTTGTCAAAGCAATATTTCACAATTTCGGCGGCGTCGCCTAATTAAAGGAGATAATAAAACCACATTTGTAAAAAAAAACACATAAAAGTACCGCCGTATACTGGAATCTAATTTTGACACTCAGTCAGGATCCAATGCCTTCAAACACTGCAATTGTAAAAGAATCAACTACGTCTTTATAGGTAACTGTCTGTACGTTTCACAAATTTCCGATAAAAGTAGGTTATGTATTAACATTTTAAAATAATAATAATAATAATAAATGCCTTTATTCATTGTGTATAAAATTAAGTACAATAACAAGAAAAAAAATTAAACAAACACAAATGAAAGGGCGAAGTTCGGTGGTACAGTAGTACACCCGCTCTTCCACTTAACCCAGAAAAGACTATTAATTATTAAATCAAAATGTACTAAATTAATTCAGAAAGTACACATAACAACAACTTAACAACTTGTGATAATGTGCAATTTATAATAATTATGTACGTGCATTAAATAAGATTAAACCTATTACCATATGTTAAATAATGTACCAAATAATGTGCTATAATGATTTAACTACAATATAGACCATGAAAATCTAACTTACAAGAAGACATATATTATGGAATTAAATAATAAGTAAACTAATAGAAGATATTCATAAGCATATGTAAGGAGGTATAAAGGCCAAAGAGAGAGAAAAAAAAGTGAACGAGATTATTAATCAAATTAAAATCAGCAAAAAAGAAAGGAAGAAAAAACGGAAACACAAGACGAATAAAAGCGGAATTTATTGAGGTTATTTATTTTAATAATATTATTATCTAAACAACTATGATAACAACCATGAAAATGTCACAAAAACGATTTAAATTATTAGGATAAATGAACACCCAGAAAAGTAAAGTTTTATCAAATAAATGTTCTTTTAAATGTTTTTTAAAAGTATTGATAGGCAGTTTTTTAAATGATCAGGTACGGCATTATAATATTTGCAGATCGAATAGGAAAATGAACTCTTATACATTGCAGTAGAATGCCTAGGTACAAATATTCTGTTACGGTGACGAGTATTAAGTTCATGCAATGCATTGCCAAATACAATTTTAGAATATAGATAAGGTGGTGTTTTATGAGTAACAACTTTATGATAAAAACAGCAGCTATGTAAAATCCTTCTTTCTTTCATGTTAAGCCATTTTAGCTCCCGTAATTTATACGATACAGACTGATACTTTCTAATTCCAAAAATAAATCTAATACATGCATTTTGCACACGTTGTATCCTTAGTTGGTCAGACATAGTCAGGCATGAGTGATACACCACATCTAAATAATTGAAATGGCTTAGAACTAACGAGTTGCAGAGAATAATTTTGGATTTTTTATCTAATATGTAACTGCAACCATATAATAATTTCAAATTACAATAAGCCCTTTTTATGCATTTGGTAATGTGGTGACTAAATTTTAAACTGGGGTCAATTTGTAACCCTAAATTCTTCGTAATATCTACAACATTTAAGGGTTCATTACCCATAACGATATTCAAATTATGTAAACACTGCTCACGTTGTAGTTTTCTTCCAAATAACATAACAGCAGATTTATTAGGATTAATTGTAAGGGAATGATTAGATGACGCAACTATTAACGACTGCAAATCAGCATTGATTTTTAAACACGCATCATCCATATCAGTAATATCGAAAGATAAATATAATTGGGTGTCATCTGCATAGTAATGGGACTCACAGTAGGTCAAGTAAGAGTGAAAATTAGATGTATATATTGTAAACAATAAGGGACCTAAAATAGATCCCTGTGGCACCTCACTTTTAACTTCCAAACCCTCCGAGAAGATACTATTTAACAAAACCCTCTGTTTACGTCCTACTAGATAGCTATTTAACAAAGCTACAGCATCGACACCAAAACCAAAGTAATGGAGTACTGCCAAGAGTAACCGATGATTAATCAAGTCAAACGCCTTAGAGTAATCTAATAATACAAGAACTGTTAATTTATTTTCGTCAATAGCAGACAAGATATCGTCGGTCACTTTTAGCAGCGCAGATGCGCAGCTATGTCCAGGTCTGAAGCCTGATTGCAAAGCGGGTAAAATTTTATGTTTATCAAGGTGCTCACGAATTTGTTCATTCAATATTTTTTCAAAGAGTTTTGAAAGTACTGGCAAAATACTTATAGGCCGTAGATCTTTCATATCCGTGATATTTTTAGATTTAGGCAATGGAATGATGTGCGCTAACTTCCAGCATTTAGGAAAATATTTTTTTTCAATACATGAATTAACAATATGCGTAAGGAAAGGCAAAATATAAGGGCAACATAAGAGAATCATATTAATATTAAGGTCATCACAGCCAGCAGCTTTAGTTTTGATTGAGGACAGATGCTTAAGTATATCATCATTAGATATTAACATAAAATTAAATGTGTCAACTCTAGTTCTAACATTAGTATTATAATAGTTTAAACTATCCAAATGTGGTTCATTAGAATTTTGAGAATTTATAAAATATCTATTTATTTCATCAACTTCACATAAGTGATCAGGAATTACATCAGTATCGGATTTATCATAAATATCTAGTTCTTTAAGATCTTTCCACAGAGTTTTATGATTGTTATTATTTAACTTAAATTGAAAATATGCCCTTTTCATTTTTAATGGCCACATTTGTAAAATTTTTTAGTTCTTTATAATACTCTCCGTCTGTTTTATTTTTAGTTTTTTTAAATTTTTGCAGTGCTTTTTTCCTAAGACCTATCATATATTTTATATTATCAGTCAACCATGGACAATATTTTTTAGAAATCCTAGAAATGACTAATGGTGCATGATTATTAAATACATCTAATATTAAATTGTTAAAAGTTTCCAATTTGGTATCAAGATCATCAATATAGAAAATTTGTTCGATATTTGCATATTGCAGATCCGTATAAAAATTGTCCAGATTAAAATGTCTATAACAGCGATAAGTGCGAAGAAAAGGCTGAAAGGTATGTTCAATTGTTTCAATATTACATAAAACTAGGTTGTGGTCAGACATATTCGGTACATCAATTACACTGCTATTTGTTACATTAAAATTGTCGGAACAAAAAATCAAATCTAAAATAGTAGCACTGGTTGTCCCTATCCTAGTCGGTTCATTTACAATTTGTACTAGTCCAAAACTGTCCTGCAGTTCAATTAATTTTTTGTGGCTATTGCTAGAGAGATTTAAGTAATCTATATTCAAATCACCACCACATAATATATTCTGAAATTTAGGAGCCAATGTGCTTAAACAGTTTTCAAAAGTTTCTAAAAAGTCTAATACTGAATATTTAGGGGGTCTATAAGCAACACCAACACAAGTAGGCTTGTCATCCAACATAAGTGAAATCCACAGCTGCTCAGTGTTATTCAGAGGAAGATAATTTATGACAGTACATTTAAATTTTGTTTTAATATAAATTCCAACTCCACCTCCCCTGCCTCCCTGCCTGTTATATTTAAAAAAATTATAATTATTTAAATGTAGAAAATCATCATTAACATCATTACTTAACCAGGTTTCCACAATCAAAATAATGTCAAAATAATGTCGGGGTTGCGTCGAACAATGTTCTCCTTAAAATTTGCAAATTTGGTTAACAATGAACGAATATTATATAGTACTACAGTTAAATGTGATTTTATTGCGTTTCTGTTCATTGTTTATCTGAAGAATAAATATAGAAGCCAGCAAACAAATATATGAAATTGTAAACAAGAAGAGAACATCGATCGACGCACCCCGAGAACTTAACAAAGTCATGGCTGTATAAAATAGCTAAGAATATAATAAAATACCGTTTATACTTCATTTAGATTTGACTCAGTTTTTATAACTACAATATGCGAATCCTCCGTCCTTCTCATATAAATGTTACCGTTTTTTGTCCATAAAAATTTTATATTGTTAGACTTTTTAAATTCTTTGGCCTTCATAAGTAATTTTTTGTTAGTTTGAGTTAAAACCTCATTTATATATCATATTATGCTCCTTAACTAAATCAGATAAATCTTTGTCCAAATCTTTAGTAGAAAAATTACGGTTTACTTTCCTGCAATGTAACATCTCATCTTTATCGCATTTCCTTATAAATTTAAGTATAATTTTAGCTGGAGAAGTGCTATTAGGTATACGCTGGCGGTAGCAGTTTTGAAGCATAGACGAATCGTACTTGAAACCAAGCGCAATACTGAGCAGTCGTACAGTAACTATTATATTCTCCCCTCTCGGTTCAGGTACACCAGTGATCTCCAAACTATTAAGATTCATTTGTTTCTCGGTGTCGTTTAGTTTTGCCTTTAACACCAAATTCTCTTCTTCTAAGAAACTGACACTTTTCTCAATCTCTTCTGTTTTTCTTAAGTTCACATTTATGCTTATCTCATTGTTCATTATAGACTGCTTATTGTTATTAATGGATTTGTCATGTTCAATCAGCTTGTCTTGTAACGTTGAAATGTCCTTTTGAAAATTGTGAACAGTGTGTGCCAAATTATCATGTTTCAATAACAACTGATCTATTTTTGTACACAAGCTAGACATTACAACTGCATTGTTATTATTATGGGAGCCACTAGCTGTACTTGCTACCAGAGCTTTAGACATACAACTATTGCATAACCAAATATTGACTCCATTCTGATAATTCACTAATTGAGACTCTTCAATGCCCGCACAAGTGTTACAGTTCTCCACGGCACACAATTTACATTTGACCTTCTTCTTAGAATTCATGCGAGAGCTGCAAGCACCGCAACTAGACATTTTGAGTTCCACTGATATATTGTTTTTTATTTTTAGAGTTCTTACAAGAAGATGTAGATAATAACCTCAGGGTAATGCAAATTAAGGTTATAATTTTACGAAAATTTATTTATAAAGTTAACTTTTCACCACACTCAATGATGCACTTAACTAGGGTAGTATGTTGGATAATTCTTCAGGATTAATTCACAAAATTAACAATGATAATCACTATAGAACTGGAAAACAATGGAGCGTGATGTGACACTTCTGATAGCTCGTATTTGGATATATTGGTATGAAATAAAATTCATTTTATCACGTTGTGTACATTTATGATGCACACGGTACATTGCAGTTTTATGCCATTAATCCTTAACTTTGTTAGTTATGTATGATTAAATATTATATAAAAATGATTTATTTTATTGGGAAAAAAATGTTTTATGTTGCCAGCAGCTTATTGGGTTTTTATGCTTAATTATTATGAAAATAAACATAATAAACACGCCACACTTATTGAACAGAACAGGAAAGTATATGTTTGATTCAAAATTGTTTTTTTATTTGCTAAATATGTATTACACATTTTTGTAAGGACCATTACCGTTTTTAGGTAAAATTTATTACCAAAAATATATTGTAGCTGGCAATGATGAACATTTCACCGTTTCGTCGTTTTTCTGAATGTTTCAGTAGGTGTTTGCAATATAATATTATATCTATATGAGAGCCGTCGCTGTCGCCGAGATAAAATTCCCGAGCCCTGGATGATCCATTTGGAAACGTCTCAAATAAATTATTCTGTATTTTAATAATACTGGCTGATAGCACTAATAGCTCGATATTTCAAGAAATACGTCTTCAATAGCAACTCTCCTGTATCTTATTCTTCCGAATCAGAGGCGAAGAGGATGCCGTTCAAAATGATGTGCTGTTGTTACCAAGGAGCTAATAGGAATGAGCCTTGGTGAGGCAGTGCGCCTAACAGGCAACCACGACAGATGGCGTGATGCTGTTAGACGTACTATACAACAAGAGCTAGAATATGGGTCACAAAACGTCCGGCAAAAAGTTGTGAATAAAAATAAGATAGGATTGTGAAAAGTTACATTTTTTGAACGCAGTGAGATCATTAAAAATATTTCTTAACACCATATCGACTAATTGACAAGTCGAGCAACAGGAATAATCACAATAAACAATGTTTTAACAAATGAGGCATAATTTACACACTAGGTGAATATCCTGATGCATAATTTTGACTTTATGCAACATCAATTTACTTGTAAGAGTTTTTTTATGCATATTACATTCCAAGACGAGACACTTCCTTATTTTTGCCGATTATAAGAAAATTTGCATAATAAAAATTTAATCGCCGCTGCAAGTGCACTTTCACGTAGACGACTTAACCTAAACCTGATAAACGGGCCTTAAAAGGCAGTACAGGTTTGCAAAAATTTTATACAAATAATGGGAATTGTGTAACAGGAAAATAAACGAATAAAGAAATCGATCTAGATAAATATTAATAGATTCGATAGCGAAAGGATACACGTAAATAGACCCATTTATCATAAATTGTTAAACAGGTGTCGAACACAAATTACCGAGAGGCAGTGAAGTAAAGAACACAAAGCTAAAAAGTTAAAAACACAACGGAAGGATTAAAAGAAGAAGGGATTAAAAGAACGCGGTCAAAAGTGTCAAAGGTGAAATTCGTAATGCGATGTATGTAACCAAAGTATGACTGCGTGATCGGTGGTCCAGGAGACTTATTTTCACTCCGAGGTCCGGCTTCGATTCTCAGCCAATGGCAATGAGATATTAATATTGCATGTGGCATTTTTTGTATTATTAAAATCTTAAGTTCCAACAGAAAAAGCGCGTAACGGTAATTAACAAAATAAACTCGGTTTATATTAACTTTAGGTACAATGGTGTATTCCTAAAAGGGCCAGCTAGATCGTAAATGTGTCACCATCTCACAACCAGATCGTAAATTAGTAGGTAATAAATTGTTTAACTGGGCCTCTCATTGAAGAGAAAATAAACTGTCTACCACAATTACCGCTAACAATTAATAATTTAATCAAAATTATGGCCGCAACAACGCCAGTATATCGCGCCAAAGTTCAATATTTCCAGGGTTTCAGTGGAAAATGCGTGATATAAATTTTTTCCAGGAAAATAATATCTTCTCAGAGGACGCAAACACCGGATCTATTATAGAATGTAAAAACGGAAACTAACAAAACACCAAACAATACCAGCATCATCCTCCTACCATAAAGTGAAGCATTCTAGAAGAAAGTCCACGAGGAACCAGAAAAGCTACTAACGTACTGCAGAAATTTTGCCCGGGTCCGTTTGTATTCCATTCGATGACACAATATTTCCCGGAACAATAGGCACTTCTTTGGATTCAGTCTCAGGTGTGCGTTAATAATTCTCCCAAATACTTCCTGAAGGTTTTTCAAATATTCCTTAAAGTCCCTACCTATAGTCAATACGTCATCAAGGAACCATTCTGTTGTGTAGAGGGTTTAGGTTAGAATTTTTTTTGTGTTCTTGTCTGTTGATTAAGAGCTTACAGTATAAAGATATAGTACATTTTTTCAGAACCTAGAGCTTAACTATCTTGTTCGTATTTTTGTTGCTTTGGACGTAGGGAGAGGGAGTAAAATGTGCGCAAGGTTATATCTTTCTGCCGATAAAAAAAAGTATAGTCTTCGCTGTACCGTTTTCAAGCTTGTAGCAGAATGATGATGGCGGAAATGGTTCGGGAGAGTGGTTGTTGGGGGGGGTGTTGTATAGTAGTAGGGGAGCTTAGGCTGCAGTTTGTTCAAAGGAAATATGATTTTCAAGTTCAATAACATATGAGCATGTGTATTAATGTAATCTGGTTCTATAATAATTTAAGGGGGATACATGGAGGGGGAGGGTTGGTGGAAGTTCTCTTTGGGGTGGAATAGATTAGATATTGAATATATATGATAAAAAAAAATTCGAAATTTTTTGACCAAAAATAAAAAGGGCCGAAAACCGGCCTTACAGGCCCTCCTCCTTTTTCCCCATTTCTCTTCATAATAATTTAAATGGCCAATTTTTTTTTAGAATTTCTTAACACAGAATTTGAGAATGCTGAATGATGAATTACCACTGTTGCAAGTAAGAGGTTTGTACCTGCAATTAATGTTATTATTATTATTGGTCGCGATTGGTTGAATCAAAATGTTCCTGTGCGCTGGATAGTGCGTAACAGCCCTCTAATTTTCTGGCCACCCTTTTCGTCCGACTTAACGCCGATAGACTTTTATTTCTGGAGATTACTAAAGCAAGAAATCTATAAAAATCATATTCAAAACAGAGAAGACCTCTGTAATAAGATTCAGCAAACATGTCTCGAAATAACGAAGATGAATTATAGAAAGTTATCCCTAATAACAGAAAACAAATAGAAAAGTGCATAAGGCTTGAGGAAATAATAATATATAATATAAATAATAATAATAACTGGAAATGGAAATACATAAAATTTAGTTAAAAGATAAAATTTAGTTCTGAAAGGTCGTTTTAGCGGCACAACGAATTAATAAAATGAAATGTTAATCAAACAGGTAATTGTTTTTTTTTTAATTTTCAAACAGTAAAAAAAACGGATTTGTTTTTGATGTCCTTGTAACGGTCAACTTTTTTGGTATTCGTAAATTTCTATTAAAATCCGTTAAATTACATTATTTTATATCTTTATTACAAAAATTTACCCATTTTGTTAGTTTTGTAAAATAAGATTTAACGCCGGCCCTGTCGGACAGTAATTGTTTACGAGTTAGCCTTCTAGAAGTTCCAGAAAATGAGCGGGTAAAATAGCCATGCGGGAACTATTCCTCCAATGGCAAGTACAGATATGACATAATGCCTGCGTTGCCCTTGGTTACAGACCCCCGATAAAATATATATACTTATCGTATACTTTTGTATAGTTTGTGAGGTCATAACTGGTTATAATTTAAGCTTGTAACCCATAACAGAGTCTTTGTCCATTTTGCTGCAGTTCCGTAAGTATAGAAACATTTACATTTCTCACTTGTGTGTACCAGCAACTGATAATGATCGCTGACTAAATTCCGGTAACCTTGTTTTACGTTGTGGTTAAAGACGCCAATTTGGTGCAACTTTCAGTGTTATGTGCGGGCATTTCGTTACAGCTTTTCACGAGTGCTCGTCTTGTCTCTTAAAGACTGTTAATAACATGTCTTATTTAATACCGGTAAATAACCTTCTGTGCAGAGCACATTACGTTTTTTACTTGTATCCTGTAGCCTAAAAAGCTACTATGTATTTCATTTCCTATGTTATTACCTTTATTTATGTTTAAAGATTTGTTTATTAGTAAAATGTCATTTAATCTTTTCATTTAGTAATAATTGGGTTGGCCAACTAATCAACTAATATTTTAGTTATTTATCTTTTTGAAGTATTACGTAGTTTTTTATCTATTGTGGCCTTCTGCCAATAATTATGGATTTATCTTTCTATGTTACCATATATATATATATATATATATATATATATATATATATATATATATATATATATATATATATATATATATATATATATATATATATATATATATATATATATATATATATATATATATATATATATATATATATATATATATATATATATATTATACATCTTTCATTCTGTTTGATCTTCGTAACCGAACCGAATCCAAGCACATAATTTATTTGCCCACCCCTGATTTGTCAATTGCTCTACCATACCTTTTATATTTGCAATACATATTATTATTGTTAAATAGTTGATGCATTTAATTTTACAGTTTTCATTTGCCTCAGGACGTTCAGAGTATAACATTAATTTCCAATTTTCGTAAATAGAAAGCTCTAGATTTTAGAGGGCGCTAAACAATGCTATGTTGCCAAACTTTCGATAAAAGATCGCTACAAAAAAAAAATCATCCAAATCGTGAGGTTAAGTAAAATTTTACAGGGATGTGAAGATGATAATTTGTACTGATTTCTCTAAGGCATTCGACAGAGTTGACCATAATATGTTGCTTAAAAAACTAAATTATGCTGGACTTTTAGAGAGCTTGATAACATTATTCAGGTCAAACAGAGTTCAATGTTACCTTCAATGGCTTCGAGTCTGTCGAATACGTTGCTAGCTCGGGAGTACCGCAAGGGTCGGTTCTTGGACCACTATTTTTCACAACATTCATCAATGACATAGCAGACAATGTTAATTATTTAATGTATACTGATGATTTGCAGCTCTTTTTTTAGAATTTACACCATTGGCGAGATTATCTTTATATGCAGGCAAATTTAAACAAAATACAGTAACTTACTAAATACAATTTTCCAGTAAATTCGAAGAAATGTAATGTTATGTCTTTTACATGTAAGTCCATACCTGTTTCCTTCGATTATAATATAGACAATAATATACTTCATCGACCCGAAACACTACGCGACTCAGGTGTTATCTTTGATAAAACCCTCTCTTTTAATACACATATTAGCACCATAGTATCAGAAGCCAGCAAGATTCCCGTCATGTTTCAACCCCAGATACGCTTAAGGGGCTCTATTGTTGTTATGTCAGCTTGAATATGCGTCACTTGTTTGGACCCCACACTAGAATGTACATGTCAACCAGTTAGAAGAATCGGTTCAACGCAAATTCCTTAAATTTATGCATTTCAGATCTGAAGGTACTTATCCAGCGATCGATTTTCCACAAGAAGACCTCCTGGATAAGTACTCTTTAGTTAGTTTAAGCCGTAGGCGAGAATGCTTGACTCAAATTTCTCTTTTCAAAATCATTAACTATATTATTGATGCACTAATATTACTGTCAAAACTCTTTTTTAACGTCCGTCCCCAGAACAATGTCCCGTAACAGTTCTGTATTTTATCTAGCAACGCCTCGTACAAATATCCGATTTAGGTAATATGCGACAATCACAACGCAATCTCTGGTGATACAGGCATTTTTAATTCCTGCCTGAATGCTTTAAAAATAGTCGGGAGCCCTCCCTAGCTGTACGTGCAACCCCCTCCCGATCCTTGGGAACAATGTTTTCATAAAGATTAAAGCTTAAGGAACAATTTAAGACATGTCCTAAAAAAAAACTGGTTGTACTTTCAAAATGGCGGCCATATGTTAAAAAAAAAACTGTTGCCAATGTTGTTTTTGTCATTTAACACAAAAACTAAAAAAGATGGACAAAAACTTTGTTCACAAAAAACAACGTGCATAAAATTTTCTACAATTTTGTTCCTATACAATATTTTGATAGGAGTTACCATTTTCCAGATAAATGAGTCCAAAATTAAGAAAACATGGAAATTCATATATCAGTAAATTACTTAGAGGAAATAACTGTGACAATTATTGTAAGGCGTATAATATAACTTTATATTATTAACATAACAAAAAATAAAATAAACTGAAAAAAAATAATAATAATATGTATTATAATTTGCAGTCATTTATCTCGAAAACGGTAACAATGGTATCTGGAAAATGGTAACTCCTATCCAAATATTGTATAGAAAGAAAATTTTATGCACTTTGTGTTTTGTGCAGAAAGTTTTTCTCCACCTTTTTTAGTTTTTGTGTTAAATAACCAAAATAATATTTGCAATTTTTTTTAAACGACGCCATTTTGAAAGCACAGCCTATTTTTTGGGGGGGGGACATGTCTTAAATTGTTCCTTAGGCTTTAATCTTTATGAAAAACATTGTCCTCAAGGATCGGGGCGGTGCACCGACACTTAGGGTGGGCTCCCGTAGTAAAATATGTTGCCAGAGAAACTAGTTGAACTTGTTTATGTTTTCTCTTTTGTGTTTCATCTTTTATATAGATAATATTAAAACATTATAGTTTGTTTTTTCTCTGTCTTGTTATATACCATAAGTTATTTTAATCTCTGGGATACATTTTTTATTAATACACGTCTATTGTTTGTTACCATAATTTTAGTAGAATTTCTCTGTACCTCCCTGTCCTATAGTTGGGCAGTGTAATCAAATAAATAAATGAAGAAATAAATGAGAAGTGAAACACACTGTATTTATTAATTTACATTAAGATATTTCTTATTTCTATTATTAAAAAGCGTTCGATGCTTTTCTAATTATAAGCAAAAGAAATCGAACACCCTATATAAGTCGACATGCGGTAACGGGGTTAAGTCACTCCGTCAAGTTTTTATCACATTTTAGGTCAGCGCTTCGCAACATGTGTAGGATGCCACAATCTCTCTCCTACTTCTTTGCCTTCTGAACACCAATTGCATGAAGACCGGAAAGAATCCGAGCCGTTCTGCAGTCGTACTCCTACAGACCGCGACTCCGGCAATCGCTTAATAATAGTAATTAGCTTGCATAATCTCGTTCTATCTGTTTTGCTTGGAGCTAATCGCCCCGGGTCATGGGTCACTCGATAGACCTTGATTCACGTCCGAAATTGAATTTATTTTATCGACGTTCGTTTATTTATTGGTTCTCCGACCGTTGCGTTGGGAATCGGCTAAATAGCAGGAGTAAATGTTAGAGGTTAGATTCTTTCATTCAGAAATGTACATGAGCCTCGTAAACACACACCATGAACAACATAGGAAAGTTTGTGAAAAAAGCCATTCTTCAGATTGAATTTAATCGATTTCCAAGTGGTGGGTGGCTTTCAAGTCACAGTAATTTCCACAAATATGAAACAAATTTAAAATTGTTGTAAAAAAATTGATATCATGTTCTTTCTCTCTAAAATACATGAATGGGTGATGCACAACAGAATTTCTGAATATATCGAAAAGAATAAAATATTAAAAGTCCCACAACATGGGTTTAAGCCAAATAAATCGATTGAGATGTTTGTCTAGCATCTCCTGGAGTATGTTTATCAATGCTCCGATGATGGTAGGTATATGGTTTTACTGTTCGACCTTTCGAAAGCATTTGATACTCTCAGTAAGGAAATATTAAGCAATAAATTATATAGTATCGGCATTAGGAGTGGCTAATGTTCTATTTGTAAAATATATCATTAAAGGTAAGGTTAAATGGCCGAATGCCGAATACATTTGATGTTGCACTTGGAGTTCCTCAGGATTCAGTGTTAGGCCCATTATTGTTCATGCTCTATATAAATGATTTAACCAGCTACATAAATAGAGTATAGCCATGTAACAATGTTTGCAGACTACGCAGCAACTACCGTGTCAGCTCATACCACAGGGGAGACAAACTGATTTTAAATGAAAACATGCCAGTTTGTTTAAACTTTTACTTCCACAAATCTTTGCGGAAAATTTCATGGTTTGCAAATTGCATATTGCGTTATCACTTAGTAAATTAGTTAATTCTAAGCTATCTTGGTACCTCAGGGAATAGATGATTACAGATGATTAACACGATGCAAGGTCGGATACACTATTCACAATCTTTTTTCAAACTGCTAGAGAAATACATCGAGAATCCACCAGACTATTAGACACTACTTTTCCACCTCTTTTCAGTAATTCCATTTGCACGTGTGCTCTTCGTGATTTACTCGAAAACTAAGTGTCCTACCTGCGCTCTCCTGATAAATAAGCGGGTCAATCAAATGGCCAGCTAGATCTCCGGACCTGACACCCCCCGATTTATTTTATGTGATAATATTTAAAAGTTTGTGTCTATGACAACAGGGCAAATAATTTGGAGGCTTTAAAAGATAGAAGACCGGCGAAGATTGATGGAATACCCCAAGCGGCATTCGATAACTGTTTATAAAATTTTGACCAAGAAAATTGGTTTATTTTGAATCCTCCTACAACGGATTTAGATTTTCTTTATTCTGTAAGAATATTATTTGAATTTGCCGCTAGTTGTTTAGTTACTTCAGACAGTGAGGTTGGCAGCGTCCCCTCTGGCATTATGTGAAATGACAAGTGGTGGGGGAAAACCGTTAAGAAGAGATTCATGTTTTCGCGCCTATTACTATCACGTCTTAGTTTATGCATTGAAGTCGATACTTTTGTTAATTAAAATTAGAAAATCAAGGAGGTGTTTCATTATATTTCAAGGACGTTCCCTTACAATGTCGTTGAATGGAATATTAAAATACCATTCTTTTGAAGCATCACAAAAGGTAAGTTGCTACTTGAAAAAAAAACTGTAAGGCGGCAGGGAATAGAGGTGTGTAAAATAAAAAATTATAAATTGCACCAACACTTGTATAATTGAAAATAAAAATAGACCTGTTTAAGCGGTTTTTTATACAATCAATATTTTAAAAGTTATAGTCGTGTTTTAATACTTATTACAGGCGCTGTTTAATTTTTTCAGATGTAGGTAGGTATATTTAGAAATAATTATTACAAAACTAAGAACCTCTAATAACAAAATTTACTAACATTTTTATTAGATAGCTTCTTGATTTATTTTGCCCGCTTTGGACTTTGAACTGTATGACCTATAGGATCGTTCTATATATACAATCTCACAGTCACAGTCAATCTTATTTTTAATCGTCACGACAGTAAATTTAAACTGGTAAATTGATTGGCGTATATAGCAAAGCCATAAATCAAAATCTGTTCTGTTCCTCATAACTAACGAAAATGTACATAAACATTTTAGTGGAGTCAAATCAGGATTTTAATGTGAATTGTCTGTGGTCAGGGCAGTTTGTATGTTTTAACGTGTACAGTTCAGTTTTGGTTTTGCAGTTTCTACGAGGTCGGCGTATTGTTTGTTTAAACAATTAAATTTTTTAGTTTTCTTTGAATATCTCGAAATCTATAAGTCCTATGGAAAACAATAAAAATAAGGAAAATGTTGGTTTGGAGCTGTACAATAAAAGTACATAACCTATAGTTCATTCCAGTTGTTATTATTATTTTAAAATATTTGAACATTGCAAAATTATGCGTTTTTAGACAAATCGTCCTTCTGGTTATTCTCCAATGTTTATTATTTTGTTCCTGCTAGTTGAAGATAATCCAAAGCTACAATTGGTAAAATAACATCGAATAAAGTGGCTTTGAGAACATAATGCATATTTTTTAATAACTTTTATAACTTTTTTAATTTTTGTTACGAAAATGGTAAACCAACCTAACTTGAACAACTACCCTTGATTGCATTACCGGTTAACCGGTTAACCGGTTATTAGGACAAAAAACACATGACGATAATTACCGGTTATTTAAATTTTTTACCGGTTACTTCGGTAAATTCTTTTACTTACGATATGTCACGTATTCAACGTTTCTATTTATGTCACTAACTAGTATTCACTAAATACAGAGTGACTGTCCCAACACCGAGCACTTTTAACAATACAATATTATAAAAAGTAAACTCCAAACACCAAGCCCTAAGAAATACAAGAGAAACATTGACAATATCTTACGACAGAAAATTGAATATTTCACTGCCGCAAATTTCCGTGGAATACATTTAGAAGTATGTTATTACCAATTCTTATTAACTTATCGACTCACCAATATCGATTGAGGAAGGGCATCTTCAGCTGGTGGTATTCTATGCACAAATATCAGACGACTAACAGATATAGCTTTGAAAAACTAACCCTTTTAACGGGCTATTTTTAAAAAATATTGTATTTTTAGATTAGGTATTCAGTAAATGCCCTATTTGAGTTTATGTTCATAATTTTTTGTTATTTAAGTGGATACTTTTGTTATTTACAGAATAATTATTTATTTAAATTTATTTCATTTATATTTTTTCCTTTTGATAAATTAACTCCAATATAAAAAAGTCTATTTGACAGTCACATTTTTGTCACTTTGACAGCAATGAAAAAGGTTCATCGTTTTTTATCACCGATAAAAATGCCTGTTCCTTAAAAGCAGAGTACACCTAGTAGTCGCACGTCACTTACTCAGCTATAATTTTTAAGTATTGTGGAAACTATACTGTACGATGAGTCGTTTTGGGAAAATTATAATTATTTTTAATAAATTATTGTTGTTCGTTCACATTCATATTCTGTCGTTAATTTACCTTGCCAAAAACACTCGAGCTTTTTTTTATGGATAAATTTCTTTTTAACTCAAAATTTTGCCAATCGGTAATTTTGTTCGAAAAACTGACATTTGACAAAATCGCTCGACCTCCGGTCTCGCGATTTTTTCATGTCAGTTTTTCTTATAAAATCACTGATTGGCAAAATTATTTCGTTAAAAAGAAAAATTTATCCGATAAAAAAAAAACATCTTGTAATTTTACTGTTGATAAAAAAACCTTTTGTTTGTTCATTATATCAAATATACGTATATAAAAATGTTTTTTTGTTAAATTTAGATAATTTTGTACATGGAAAAGACAATTGCCATTTTCGCCACCCTAACCATCCATTCTAAAAATTACCGGTAAATACCGGTTAACCGGTTATTTACATTTTTATTTACCGATTTACCGGTTATTAAAACTTCCGGTAAATTGCAATCCCTAGTATACACGAGTGTATACAGCTTTGTAAAACTTTTATATTATTGATACAACAAAAAAAACATTTCGCGAGCAGGATTTGAACCCGAGACGTCCGCATCCTGAATAAAAAGTACTACCCGCCTTAGCCAAAAAGAAAAAAAAACATGTTATTCTTCATTTTAGTACAACTATGTGCCTTGCCGGATCCTGGCTCAGAGCCAACCAAACAACCACGGATCGAATAATGAAATATTTACAGGATGTTCCATTTAAAAAACACAAGTTATGTCTATATATATTTTTCAAAACTACAAGTATAGCTCTTACAAAGTACAATCACCACTTAAAATTTCAAATTAAAATGATTTCTAAAACGGCTCAAATATACAATTGTTGCTAAAATTTTGCACCCTTGTGAAATCCTGCCTTCAAGGCCAAGAGGTCTTGTCTTGTAGGTAAGCTAGTTCAAATTGTATCATTCTATAAGTACTTTAAGGAGAAGAAACGTTTTTTTCAAAATTTAAACCCGTTTTATTGCAGTTGTTTATAGTTTTCGAATTTTAATTATAAACAAATTCAAGTAACTATCTTGCTTTTTTATGAAATCAAAAACGGTAAACGAGTAATGAAAGTAGATTAAAAAATCCAACTTAAAAAAAAATTAATGCTCTACTTGCATTTGGAGCTGAGATAAGTCAGATTTTACGTTTATAAATAAACAAATCGATATTCCTTCTGGTTATTCTCCAATGCTTATTATTTTGTTCCTGCTAGTTGAAGATAATCCAAAGCTACAATTGGTAAAATAACATCGAATAAAGTGGCTTTGAGAACATAATGCATATGTTTTAATAACTTTTATAACTTTTTTAATTTTTGTTACGAAAATGGTAAACCAACCTAACTTGAACAACTACCCTTATGTTCATGTATACACGAGTGTATACAGCTTTGTAAAACTTTTATATTATTGATACAACAAAAAAAACATTTCGCGAGCAGGATTTGAACCCGAGACGTCCGCATCCTGAATAAAAAGTACTACCCGCCTTAGCCAAAAAGAAAAAAAACATGTTATTCTTCATTTTAGTACAACTATGTGCCTTGCCGGATCCTGGCTCAGAGCCAACCAAACAACCACGGATCGAATAATGAAATATTTACAGGATGTTCCATTTAAAAAACACAAGTTATGTCTATATCTCGAAAACTGAGGCATGTATAATTTTCTTCTTATCGCCAACGGTTTCTACTCAAAAAAGTGCCTTAAGAATGTGTTACTCGATTTTCGATTCGACACTTGGTCATTGAGATATAGGGTCATCCAAAAATGCCAATTTTCCAAAAACGCTCTGTACAATTAACCGATAAAAATTGATTTTTATCAGCGAAACTGAGTGCTGGCACACTAAGCGAAAATAAAGCAAAAGGTAAATAATCTTACGTACGTTTAAATTTCCAGTTACCTAATTTCAAAACTAATTACATAATTTTGATGTTATAAATTTAAAAACAATATCTCATAGTATCTATATTTGAAATTAAAAATCGGGTTATCCGTAGTTTTTTTAATAGAATTTGGATTAACGGAGAAAACTACTTTTATTACCCACTGTATACATCTATTGATGCGTGCATTAAAACCTAACGTTTTAAAAAATCCACCATATTCCTGTTTAAAATCAACTCATGCATTAATAAACACTTACAAATAATTTATTTGCAAAGTTCTCTCGAATACTTCGTTATCTGAATGATTTTACCAGGAATATACATCTATTTCTTCACTAAATCGTGAGATATTTGTAACATTTCACTCTCGATCTGCACCTTTATAAATACCGTAACAAATACCATTAAATTCAGTTCTTACTGAGAACCAGGAAACCGACATTTTAAATGAATAGGAACGGTTATTATACACTTGGAAAAATGACTTTTTGAGTTCTGAGGTAAACCGGACGATATTGATTATATGTTTTTGGAAAGTTTCCTGGCTTTATTGTTGGAAAAGTGATGCGTTCATGAAGCAGTCATTTCACAATTAATTATTTTATTCGAGTCAATCTAGGTATTTGAATTTCGTGTAATCTCTGAACCGACTTAGCTCTGCATTTACAAAAAGAAAATGACGAAAATTGAACCGCGATCTTTCTACGAATCGTCTCTAAGGGCTCTTATAAACTTGCAACAACGCTTTATAACCAGAAACGTAACTAGGGGAGGGGCTAGGGGGTGCACTCTCCCGTCCCCATGATGTGGCGCTCCTGCTGTAGATATAAATATAATTTATTTTATCCAACACTTTCATATAAAGTGATCTTTATTGACGAGATTTTGAAGGTATAAAGTGGCCCATGGGACACTAGTGAGGTAAAGTGATTTAGTCACTAAAGAGTAATTTTAATATAAAAAAAGTCCAAGCAATTTATTTATTGTCTTTATTATACGGAAAAATAACAAAACAAAAAATCCATGCACTAACACTTATTTATTTATATTTATGTTAACATTTATTGTCATTATATTCACAAAGAAAACTGCTTTCCTGTACACAATTTTTCTCTATACTAGTAACGACGTCTGTATGGCCTGCTCTCCCTGTATTTTTTTAGCAATAACAATCTTGTTTGAGACTGAATCTTCCAAATAACGGTGGATGATTTCCACCCACCGTGACGTTTAAGGGTGGTAATGTCACCCTCAGCATTGGCCAAAAGAGTTGCTGAGGAACGGCGCATGCTATGGCCAGTATACAAATCTGCATCTGGCAATTGCAAATAATCAGCTACAATTCTTGGAATTTTTGAGAGCTTATTTAATCCAGCGCATTGGACAGTGCACTTATCCCTTTGAAAATTTACGAAAAATCTTTTGAGGCACATTTTGTGGTCTTAAAGACACATATTTCCTAATCAAATCAAGTGGGTTTACCGAAAATCCTTCATTTAAAACTGTGAAACTTCTTGATTTATTCGTCTTGGTATCTGGTATGGATATATATAGATATTGTTCTTTATCTTTTATATCTTCGACGCTTAAGTAGGTCCGCCGCAAACTCCCAATATCAATGCAACCTAAAAAACCCAAACAATTAAATACATAAAATCAAGAACATCATAATAAACACCTACCGTTGATATAAGATGCTCATCGTCAGGGGCATCCATCAAATATTGTTTGATATGTGCTCTTTCCATTGGCCTTTTTGGGTTTGAAATTTCTTGATCGGCTTTTTTAAGTATGCCACAAGTTTTCCATATCTTGTTATATCAAAGTTCCTGTATACTTTCAAAGTCGCCTTTATCATAGAATATTTAGTCCACATCGAAGAAGATGCAATTTTTTACTGTAGAAAGTAAGCGAGAAGCACTTCTTCGCTTTTCAAATTGTAGATATTCTTTAAAATAGGTTACTTTGGACTTTTCTGGAATTAAATTGACTGTAGCTTCTTTGGTTTCTTGCAAAATATCGGTCGGAATTTACATATTATAGCCCAGGGTCGATCCAGGTCGATGCTCAACAAATTAGAGACAAGCTGAAATTTGGTACGGTGCTTTGTTTTGAAGTGCTAAATGTACCCTGAAACCCCAGCGGTGAGCCGTTGAGCCCGTCCCCCCAAAACAAAAGGGGGTAAAATTGTCCTTTTTTCACTTTTTTCTTTATAACTCGAAAACGAAGCATTTTATGAAAAAATGCCAAGAGGGCAAAGTTGAAGAGCAGAAAATTTCCTACGAAATAATTTGAGAAATTTCGAGTTAGTAGTGAGGTAGCAATGAATTTTTAAATTTAGGGTATTTTTTAAGTATTCCGAAAAAGTGCTGAATAATGTTTTTTTGGCTAGGTTACTTCAATTTTAATCAAATATATAATAATACAGTGTAGCACTATAGGGCTCTAAATGTTTTAAGGTAATCTGTGGTGGGTATAATAATAAAGATTAAATAAACCAAAACGTTTTAGTTTTAAAATAGGATTAAAAAAAAACAAACAACTTATCTAAAGATATCATCTATGTCCAAATTTACAACCCGGTTTAGATAAGTAATTCCATTGCATTGACTACATGCCATAATGCATTTCAGGCCCATTCGTTTGCATGTTCATACTTTTTTGCATCCTCCTGATGAACAACTACAAAAAATTTTTTGTAGAACCCATGTAGGGGCAATGCTTTGGTCGAAATGAATTGGCTGCAACTCTTGGTTTTTTAGACTCCAACCCCAATCTTGTGGTGGTAAATGGTTATTTAACCACGCTTGTACATAAAAGTTGAAAAGAATACGACTTAAAGTTTTAGTTGCATGATAAACCTGACTTGAAAAAAATATATTAAAAATTCATTGCTCCGCCACTGCTAACTCACAATGTCTCAAAGTATACTTACCTGACAGGAAATTTTCTGCTCTTCAACTTTGGCCTGTTGGAATTTTTTGCTACAATGCTTCGTTTTTGAGTTATAAAGAAAAAAGTAAAAAAAAAGACAATTTTACCCCCTTTGTTTTGGGGGGACGGGCTCAACGACTCACCGCTGGGGTTTCAGGGTATATTTAGCACTTCAATACAAAGTGCCATACCAATTTTTAGCTTGTCTCTAATTTGTTGAGCATCACTCATATAACATGGGGGATCGACCCTGGGCTATTATTATATCTTTCACAATTTTCCATTTTGATGCTAATTACACAATTTTTATTAAACAAACCCCTGGTTACAAACAAAATGGATAACAACCACAGCTTTCTCGGCATATTTATTCAGAATCTACTTAGCAATAAGCTACCTGTATTTTATATTTTTGAAAAGCACTGTTCTCTTTGACATTGACAACTGACAAAAAATCGATGACATGACATTTTAATAATTTTATTGTTTGTCACTGAAAAAGCATTTATATAAAAGTGTTGGATAAAATGTTGTATTAGGCACGTGAGTTATTACATATAAGTCACTTAAGAAAATTAGCTAAACTTTTCTTGCGTGACTTATATGTAACATAACTCACTAGCCTAATAAATAACTATTTATTTGCAGCTATTTTATACCGCTTTTTAAATGACTGCCCCTTAAGCCTCAAAAAGTTGACTACACCACTTTTATAAAGTATCTTCTTAAACTAGAAAAGATTAGTATGGGACACGTAGCTCTATTGCCGACAGTAAGACTGATTGACACCAAACATATTTAAAAAGAAGACCTCCCTCACAAAACCCTTTTACAACTCACATAAAAATGTGCAATATTGTAATATTTTCCTCGTACCTGCAAACTTGCTATTATCGGGCCCATATTGAAGCCACCACATAACCCACCACCACCACATAACCCTACCGACCCATTTGTTTTTATATACAATGGAGAAGGTGGTTGAGAGCGTCGTATGTACTACAAATCCTAAAACGGAAACGGAAAATCAACAAACACCACCTGATAGGATATTTTACAAGCATACAACAAAAAACACTGTACAGCAGATTTACAGAAGTACAAGATACTAATTTTTAAATTCGTAAACCTAATATTTTGAATTTAAAACCAACATCCCGATCAAGAAAAGAAAAGCATCATACCTATCGGTTTCAGTAAAAAAACATTTCAAGACAAAATAAACAAGTTTACATTTTTTGTACACAATCGATATATAGATAAGTGAACCAACCAAACGTGGTTTTTATTATGCATTCGTTCTAAGAATCGTTCTGGTCGTGATTTCCTATATGAAAATCTGTTAACAGTCATCAATACGTGTTGTAATCGCTCATTTGGAATAAACTACGATTTCCTGTTTCTCCAGATCTTATCAAAGAACTATATAAACACATTGCACTTGATAATAAATAAACAAGGCAATATTCTTAATGTCATATCGAGGTAATTTTAATTTTAAACCGATATAGATTCATTTTTTGCGCCGGGGTCACTAAACCTTAATATCTAGCTCGCAACCAATAAAATTAAATTATTAGAAATTAGAAGAAAAAACAGACTTATCTGATCTTGAGTAGGTATTACATAATATGCGTATTAACACTTTGCTTCCTGATTAATAAACAATAACAGTCAAATTAGCGCACTATTCCTGTAATCAATAAAATATTTAATGAGTCAGAGCTAAAAAATTGGGGTAACAAGAAAACATTTTTATGGTGCATTTTATACTCATAAAGTGGTACTTTTGGAAGTGTAAACTAATGTAATTTTTCAAATCAAAACGTAAGGTATTCAAAAGTTATAAAGATTATGTATTTTTTCAATCTCCAGCTCCAATTTTCCAGCATTTGCAGTTAGGTGAAAAGACTTCTGTATATTTTTTACTCTACTAAATTATGCGGAAACTTACAGCACCTTTCACAAGCACTTTTAACGGAAAAGAAAAACAGTCATCAAGAATTGTACAACTACAAAGAATCACTGGATGGGTTGTTTGCATGTTATGAAGATAAACACACACAGAGAAAAATGATGAACATTTACCGTGTAATTAATAATAATCATTTATTAATTCCCAAGGATCAAATACATGATATAGGACAAGTCAAATTAATTTTGCTTACACATATTTACAAAATACAAAAAACGCAAAAATACAAAAATATTTATCTATATTAGCTGCGAATTCAAAAACTCATTTACAGAGCAAAAAGACATTCACAATTAATATGGATTTTACAGTGGAGAAAAATTTCTTTTGGCTGGCTATATTTTCTATGTCATTATTAAGTTTGTTATAAAGGATGGTTCCTACGTAATATGGGTTTGATTCATATAGCTGAAGTCTATGGATGTCGTGCTGCAAATTATATCCATGACGAGTTGGATAATGATGATAGGCATTTTGAAAATTGAAATGTGATAAATTTTGCTTAACAATTTTAAAATTTCGAATATGTAGACATGATAAAGTCAATATTTTTTGCCGAATAAAAGTAGATTTACAAGAATCTCTATAACCCAAACCGAACGTACAGCGTATTGCTCTTTTTTGTAGTAAAAACACCCCATTTGCTGTTGTAGAGTTAGAACATAGCTAGCGGGAAAATACACTATATGTTAGAGAAATATTACCCCTACTGTGGAATTATAAACATACTCCGTGTAAATTTACACTAGTAGGGGTAATATTTCTCTAACATATAGTGTATTTTTCTGCTAGTCATGGTATAATTACACTGTAAATGTTCATCATTTTTCCCTGTGCATAAGATAAAAAATGCGAACAAATTTTACCCATATTTTTTTAATTTCTTCATATTATTAATATTTTCGTCATAATTAAATGAATTAAGAAAGTAGAAGACATATAGTGGAAAAATCGTAACGTAGTCAAATCCACTACTTTTACGCCACCAATTTACAAAGTCCATGTCCTTGTTTATATATTAATAAATGTATTTAACCCGTATTAGTCTTATATATAATATAAAATAATTTTGCCAAAAATAGGAAAAACTAAACTACAATAAACGTTCGAATTATCTTCCATTGACATCTATGCATTTTTGACACCTCCTTACAGTATTTGTTGCATTTCCAATCATGACAGGAGTTATTTTCCGAAACGCAGCTCCAATTCTTCTATGTTATTAGAATATTCTCTATACAGTGTGTCCCAGGATAGATGTAATAAGAGGTGTAATGGACCAAAAATTTTGGAATGGTATTTGGGGATTGAGTCCTGCTTGTTGTAAAACTAAAGTATACCAAAAATGACTTGATTTGGTGTTCTACAGGGTGTTTTATAAGCAAAGTTGTAAAAATCACCACTAATAAAGTACCTTTATTTTTCAAAATATGAAAAAATTCCACGAAGAAAAGTTATTTAGAATGCAATTTTATACCTCTATACCAAAGTTCAGGAATATAAAATTATTTTTTTGAAACTTCCCATTTTTTCAATAAATTAGTATTTTATTTTGAACCATTCAATTAAAACTGCATAGAAATTATTTTGTGTCAATTAATATTTAAAGTTGTGTAGAAGCTAAAAGTAGGCATTTATCATTTATTATTGACATATCTGTCAAACGTAGTCAATATTATCCTTAATTTCTGTTTCAAATCAACGAACCAAGCATAGAAAATTAAGTGAAAATGGTACTCACAGGGCGTGAAAAAATTTATATTGTGCAATGCTACGGAATTGGCGGTGAAAACTCGCTAAGAGAAGTGGTAAGCCAATTTAATTTGAAATTTCCAAACACTGCTTTGTCACGTACTCAGGCTAGGAGAATAATTATAAAGTTTCTGGCTACTGGTAGTGTTCTTAACATGAAAAGAAAAATAAAAGCATATGATGAAGACAATGTTGGGGCTATTATAGCTCATGCTTCTGTTATAGAAAATCCTAGGATGCCACTAAGAGAGAGATCAGCTCTTATTAATATTAGCAAGTCTGAACTCAAAGAATTTACAAGGCAAAGAAAATTAGGGTATATAAAGCAAATTATAAATGTACGCTTGAAGAGGGCAATGACGGCCGTAGGTTGGATTTTTGATTTTGTCATCATTTCATAATTTTCTCAGATGAATCCACATTCACAACCAATGGTGTTGTTTCATCTCAGAATTGTCGGTTTTGGGCTTCTGAAAATCCAAATTTTAGAATTCATTGTAGAAGACAATATTATAAAAAAAGTGAATGTGTGGTGTGCCGTTTCTTATCACGTTGGAGTTATTGGACCTTATTTCATTGAGGGAAGGTTAAACCACCACACTTTTTTACAGCTTCTTGAAAGATTTTCCGAAGAACATTTAAATATTTTAATGTCCTACAAGTGTGTTATTTTACAATAACCACCCTATTTTGAGATACATTAAATGAAAAATAACGCCCTAGGGCGTTATGAATATCTATAATGCCCTAGGGCATTATAAAATTATAATACAACCCAAAACAAGCAAATTATGATAGCGTTATTGACAAATAAAATGCGTTGGTATGCAACGGCGGCGTTTACAAACAATTTTGATTTTTACTCTCAAATCGTTCTAAACATAATAGATGTCAAATTAATAAATCGTAAATGTAAAAAAAAAAAAATTCGAATTAAATAACAGACTTGCAGGACATTAAATGTTGAAGGCACCACGGGTGTTATAGGATAATGACGCCCTCGGTCGACGTACATTCTCTCGGGCCAGAGGCCCTCGGGATTGTACACTGCCGACCTCGGTGCGTTATTATCCTTATAACACCCTTGGTACCTTAATAACTATAAGAGATATGTCTTTAATACATTTTCAACATGATGGCCACTCCACAGAAATGGTTAATCGGTGGTTGAATTTAAATTTTGGAGAAAATTGGATTGCCTGGAATGGACCGATCAAGTGGCCGGCGAGATCCCTAGACCTGTCAATATTGGATTTCTTTTTATGGGGTCGCCTCAAGCAGTTGGTTTACGCTGAACCACTTCCTAACGATGTAGCAGTATTGAAGCAGAGAACTACAACTGCCTTAAACTCCATACCGTTAGATCATATTCGAAACAGTTTTAAGGACTTCAGGCGAAGGATCGAAATGTGTGTAGATGTGGGTGGTAGCTACGTCGAATAATAAAAAAATTGTAAACATTGTTTTGTATTGGTCAATAATTAATTTGTTTGTGAATCTGTTATGTTTTTGACATTTATTACTTGTTACAATTTTTAAACCTCATTAATCTTCTGTTAGTAATTGTTTCTTGTTTTACAATTAGTTCGATTAGCATTATACCTTCTTACATCTCGTATATTCAATATTTTATTTACCATTAGCCTACTTTTTGAAATGATTAACATTTGCTTCTACACAACTTTAAATATGAATTCAACTCTTAATTCGCAAAAAATGGGAAGTTTCAAAAAAATAATTTTATATTCCTGAAATTTAGTATAGAGGTATAAAATTGCATTCTAAATAACTTTTCTTAGTGGAATTTTTTCATATTTTGAAAAATAAAGGTACTTTATTAATGGTGATTTTTACAACTTTGCTTATAAAACACCCTGTAGAACACCAAATCAAGTCATTTTTGGTATACTTTAGTTTTACAACAAGCAGGACTCAATTCCCAAATACCATTCCAAAATTCCAAAATTTTTGGTCCATTACACCTCTTGTTACATCTATCCTGTATATAATATTTTTTAAATAGCCCCAAAGCCAAAAGTCGGCAAGGATTATATCGGGAGATCTAGCTGGCCACAAAATAGGACCATTATTTCCTAAAAACTAAACAATATCTAAACTACTTTGTTGTTGATTAATGTCCAGGTAGCTAAATTAATTGTTATCAAGTTAATTAACTTAGCTAATTAGACATTGATAAACTAATCCTGAGTGATATATAGATACCTATTCAATCCTCCCCAAATTGAGCATTTAAATAATTTCGTGTTTAATTTGACGTATGACCTGGGGCGCCATCGTGTTGATAAATTAATATTTGAAATTGTCTCACAGGCATATTGTCTACAAAGGGCTCTACTTCTTGTCGTAGAATGTTAATAAGATTTTCGGCATTCAAATTACCGTGACCTATTATTTGGTATCCAATAAAACCACACCATACACCAAATCCAACTCGTCCTTAACAATTAACTGTAGCAGTTACCATGCCGATTAAAAATTCCGGCACTGCTTATATGGGCCTCGTCTGTCCACATAATTGTTCCTTCAAATCCTGGCACTTCACTGCACTGACGCAAAAACACTGGCAAAAATCGAGACGCCTTTGAAAGTCGTTTGGGTATATATCCCAATTTTGTAGGGTTTGAATTTATTTTTTTTTGTTTAAGCGACGCAACGCAGTTGTTTTGGGGATTCCTAAATTTTCGTGTATTTCGCGAGACGATTTATTAGGATTTTCTCTTTCTCTAAAACAATATTTTCTATAGCTTCTCTATCTACTTAATTACACATTTTTGCTCGAGGTTTTACAAATGATCCAAACTCTTAAATTTTGTTGTAGCCTTTTAAATATTTTTATTAATTGGAGTTAACAATGCTCACTCACAATTAACTCACAAATATGTTCTTGACATTTACGATTATTTCGATTTTCTTTTTTTTACCATGGCCTTCTCAATAAATATTAGAAATGCGATAAATATGCATAGATGTCAATGGAAGACAATTCAAACATTTATTGTAGTTTTGTTTTACCTTTTCTGGCAAAATTATTTTATATTATAAGAAGTGTTGTTGTTAATAGCTTTCCATGGCCTCCTCACAAATATATTAAATTTTTCGAAAATTAACCACTTTTTCTAGAGATAAATATGACATATGATATATCGTTGGACAGCTAATTTAAGTTGTGATCGAATAATGAAATAATTTACAGGGTGTTCCATTAAAAAAAAATCAAGTTATGTCTATGTCTATATCTCGAAAATTAAGGCATGCATAATTTTCATCTTATCAGCAACGGATTCTACTCAAAGAAGTGGCTTTAGAATGTGTTACCCGATTTTCGATTCGACACTTGGTAAATAATTGAGATATAAAGGTCATCCAAAAATGCCAATTTTCCAAAAACGCTCTGTAGCTCGGTAGTCGAAAAAGATAGACGATCGCGGTTTGCACCATTGTTTGTTTATCGAAAATCGAGCTCAGGACACTTATATTGGTTTTTGTCTACCTGCCATAGTCTTAGAGAAAACCTTAAATCCCATCTAATTTGGTCCACCTTGTATGTAACGTAGTGCTGGGATATAGGCTCTGCTGGAATCAGAAACAGAGGAAACAAGAGATTTAGAAGAAGAGGAAGAAGCACTCTACAAGCAAAAACACAAAGAGATGATATTGCGATACAGTGCGGATCTCACAAACACCTACACTGCCCATTCTATATTCCTGTACCATACGTCACATGAGTCTAGCTGCTGATAACAAGCGAGACTCAAATTCAACCCAGCGTAGACATAGCCAACACAACAGTAAGTTTCCCGAGAGTAGCAGCAGTACCTACCGTATGCTAGTACATCAATCAATCAATCTAGTAGGTTACGAAAATATTTCGTATTTATATAACATCCTGTATGTTACATAAAATTCATTACAAAAAATCTCCTACGTAGAAAATAAACCGTGTGGCAACTTGATTTTTTTATAATACGAGATGTTTTCTTCATTTCTCATTTTCCACACAAATTTCCACATTAATTTTATATTACACAGTAACCAGAGAGTCGAGACATTTTCTTTTGTTGGCAATTTTAACTTTGACTGTGGTCCCCGCAGAGTTGATTTATTAAAAAGAGGATCAGGCAACGTTAAACCTACGAAATTACTGACGCTGGCCAAAAAAATAAAATTACTTTTCTCGTTAGGTTGAGTTGCGACGGTTTCACAAGTATATATAAGAGGGTTTTTATTCGTTTTGTCGTAATGTAATAATTAAGATAAGATCTTTTCTGTGCCACTTGATTATTCTTACAAAAAAGGTAATTGCGGTGAATTATTAAATTTAGCACAACAGAAAAACCTGCGATGCTCATCAAACCACAACTGAAAATAATTGGAAGATTTTCAAGGACGTCTTTTTTAAGACGAAGTTAAAATATTTGAAGAAACCGAGTGTTCGCTAATACTGTCAATGAATTACAATTGCAATTAAGAATTGCGTTTTCACCCGATTCATAACACAGCCACAAATTTTACTTCCACGTCCAGTGGAAGTATAGTAACGACAAAAACATTTTTTAAAATTTTTATTGTCCAAATAGGCTTAAAATGTCATGAAACGTCGAGATTTTAAGTTTGAGCGAAAAAAAAATTTCTGTCTATCTGTCGGTCTGTCTGTCGGTCGGTTTGTCTGTAACTTTTTTTGTGCGCACGTTTACTCTGGAACCGTATAAGATATTGACTTGAAATTTGGTACACATATGTACTTTAACGAGATCTAGAACTAGATTATATTTTCATCTTGTTCCGTCGAAGGGTTGGGGGGTAAATTGGGGTAAATTTGGGGTAAATAGGTCAATCAAGCAGGTAAGAGTCCATAAAATTGGTATTTAGTATATACAAGAGAAGCTAAGGTCTCAAAAAAATTTTTGGCATTAGCCACCCCCACCTCCTTATTAAAGGGGATGAAAAAAAATTGTGATTTAGTGTATGTACAGGAACCAGAAACCTCAAAATATTTTTTTACTTCATCCACCCCCCACTATCACCCCCCTATCACCACCCCCCCACCCCACTACCGATGTGGGGTATCGTTTTATGGGTAGAGGATTTCAAATATTATATTATTAAAGTTCCATAAACAATTATTTTCCCATACAAAGTTTTTTCGTTGTGAGTGACTTGGATAGAGAATCTGGATGTGGAAGTAGTGATTCCTTGGGCAGCGGTTTTTTTTTTTGTTCTGTTTTGGGATCAGACTTTCATAACCTGTAGTGTTTTGACCCGCTGAATCCAAATCTGCCATCAGATTTGAGCCAGCACGTCTCAATTTTACAGAAAATGCAAAAAAACCTTCGGCTTGTAGCGCTTATTTTCACGCTTTTTTGCATTTTCTGCAAAACTGAAATGTGCTGGCTCAACTCTGATGGCAGATTTGGATTCAGCTTGTCAAAATAATATTGGATATGAAAGTCTGCTCCCGAGATCAAAAAAAAATTTTTTGTGCGGCTGTGCACAGCCACGCAAAAAAAATACGGTTTTTACATTTTATGCAAAACTGCTGGCTCAAATCTGATGGCAGATTTGGATTTAGCGGGTCAAAATACTATAGGATATGAAGGTCTAATCCCCAGATCAGAACAATTTTTTTTTGTGTGTGTGTGGCTGTGTAATTTTTAGCGACCTTTTTGAAGGAGGTTCAATTTTTATTTTTATTTCCCTTTAAAACCTTAAATAGTATGATGATTGATTGCATGTTCTTAATATGGACTCGTTCGCAATCGCCCTTATTCTATTTGCCTGTGCTACGAATACAGACTAAAGCACGAAACGCAGTCTTAAGAAAACTAAACCTTAGTTTTCTCCATCTTTCTTTAGCCTCTGAGACATGAGTCTTTTAGGAGGTAGACAGACGGCGCACTGTGGGAAATTATGGACTTTTTTGGACAAAATTCGCCTGACCACTGAATTCGCAACGAAAATTAACATTATTTTAAAATTACACAGAAAGGTTGTCGCTACAACATGGTGCTGCTATAGAGTGACTAAAATTAAATCTGACCTTGCAAAATCTTAAAACAATTCCTATTAACCCTTTCAATCTAGTCAATTTTGGGTATATTTTGACGTTTTTATCAAATTATTTCAAATAGAACATATCTTTGTTACAAAATCCAATGAAATTATGTATTTTTTGAGTCGCTGATTACGAATACAATAGATATTTTGACCAACATTGGACACATTTCGAGATATTGGCCATTTCTGGGTATTTTTTGGTTTTCTCAAATTATTTCAAACAAAACATTACTTTGTCAGAAAATCCGAGAAAATTATGTATTTTTTTGTCGCTGATTACGATTACAATAGATATTTTGACCAACATTGGACACATTTCGAGATTTTGGCCATTTCTGGGTATTTTTGACGTTTTTATTAAATTATTTCAAATAAAAGACATCTTTATTACAGAATCCAATGAAATTATGGATTTTTTGGGTCGCTGATTATGATTACAATAGATATTTTGACCAACATTGGGCACATCTCGAGATATCATTTCTGGGTATTTTTAACGTTTTTATCAAATAATTGCAAATAAAACATATCTTTGTTAGGAAATTATGTATTTTTTTTGGTCACTGATTGCGATTACAATAGATATTTTGACCAACATTGGACACATTTCGAGATATTGGTCATTTATGGGTATTTTTGACGTTTTTATCAAATTATTTCAAATAAAACGTATCTTTGTTACAAATTCCAATGAAATTATATATTTTTTGGGTCGCTGATTATGATTACAATAGATATTTTAACCAACATTGGACACATTTCGAGATATTGGTCATTTATGGGTATTTTTGACGTTTTTATCAAATTATTTCAAATAAAACGTATCTCTGTTACAAATTCCAATGAAATTATATATTTTTTGGATCGCTGATTATGATTACAATAGATATTTTGACCAACATTGGACACATTTCGAGATATTGGTCATTTATGGGTATTTTTGACGTTTTTATTAAATAATTGCAAATAAAACATATCTTTGTTAGGAAATTATGTATTTTTTTTGATCACTGATTGCGATTACAATAGATATTTTGACCAACATTGGACACATTTCGAGATATTGGTCATTTATGGGTATTTTTGACGTTTTTATCAAATTATTTCAAATAAAACGTATCTTTGTTACAAATTCCAATGAAATTATATATTTTTTGGGTCGCTGATTATGATTACAATAAATATTTTGACCAACATTGGACACATTTCGAGATATTGGTCATTTATGGGTATTTTTGACGTTTTTGTCAAATAATTGCAAATAAAACATATCTTCGTTCGGAAATTATGTATTTTTTTTTGGTCACTGATTGCGATTACAATAGATATTTTGACCAACATTAGGCACATTTCGAGATATTGGTCATTTATGGGTATTTTTGACGTTTTTATCAAATTATTTCAAATAAAACGTATCTTTGTTAAAAGTTCCAATGAAATTATATATTTTTTGGGTCGCTGATTATGATTACAATAGATATTTTGACCAACATTGGACACATTTCGAGATATTGGTCATTTATGGGTATTTTTGACGTTTTTATCAAATTATTTCAAATAAAACGTATCTTTGTTACAAGTTCCAATGAAATTATATATTTTTTGGGTCGCTGATTATGATTACAATAGATATTTTGACCAACATTGGACACATTTCGAGATATTGGTCATTTATGGGTATTTTTGACGTTTTTATCAAATAATTGCAAATAAAACATATCTTCGTTCGGAAATTATGTATTTTTCTTGGTCACTGATTGCGATTACAATAGATATTTTGACCAACATTAGGCACATTTCGAGATATTGGTCTTTTATGGGTATTTTTGACGTTTTTATCAAATTATTTCAAATAAAACGTATCTTTGTTACAAGTTCCAATGAAATTATATATTTTTTGGGTCGCTGATTATGATTACAATAGATATTTTGACCAACATTGGACACATTTCGAGATATTGGTCATTTATGGGTATTTCTGACGTTTTTATCAAATAATTGCAAATAAAACATTTCTTTGTTAGGAAATTATGTATTTTTTTTGGTCACTGATCGCGATTACAATAGATATTTTGACCAACATTGGACACATTTCGAGATATTGGCCATTTCTGGGTATTTTTTGGTTTTCTCAAATTATTTCAAACAAAACATATCTTTGTGAGAAAATCCAAGGAAATTATGTATTTTTTTTTTGTCGCTGATTACGATTACAATAGATATTTTAAGCAACATTAGACACATTTCGAGATATTGGCCATTTCCGGGTATTTTTGACGTTTTTATCAAATAAATGCAAATAAAACGTATCTTTGTTGCAAAATCCAAGGAAATTATGTATTTTTTTGGTCACTGATTGCGATTACAATAGATATTTTGACCAACATTGGACACATTTCGAGATATTGGTCATTTCTGGGTATTTTTGACGTTTTTATCAAATTGTTTCAAATAAAACGTATCTTTGTTACAAAATCCAATGAAATTATATATTTTTTGGGTCGCTGATTATGATTACAATAGATATTTTGACCAACATTGGACATATTTAGGGATATTGGCCATTTCTGGGTATTTTTTAAGTTTTTACCAAATTATTCCAAATGGAACATATCTTTGTTACAAAATCCAATGAAATAATGTATTCTTTGGGTCGCTGATTACGATTACAATAGATATTTTGACCAACATTGGACACATTTCGAGATATTGGTCATTTCTGTTTATTTTTGACGTTTTTATCAAATTATTTCAAATAAAACATACTTTTGTTACAAAATCCAAGGAAATTATATATTTTTTTCTTTGGCCACTGATTTCGATTACAATAGATATTTTGACCAACATTGGACACATTTCGAGATATTGATCATTTATGGGTATTTCTTGACGTATTTATCAAATTATTTCAAATATAACATATCAAATTTCAACGGATTTATATGTTTCGCTGATTACTAATACAATAGACATTTTGTCCTAATAATTTCACTGGATTTTGTAATGTTCTATTAGAAATAATGTTACTAAAAACGTCAAAATATACTCAAAATTGACTAGATTGAAAGGTTTAATAGGAATTGTTTTAAGATTTTGCAGGTCAAATTTAACTTTATTCACTCTATAGCAGCATCATGTATAAATAGAATATTAGTTTCATTAGTCGATCAGTTTTTCGAAAATATTTTCATACCATCTTCAGGTAAATTAAAAAAACAGCAAGAAGTGTCGAGTAATTCAATTTCGATTCCATCTGGCTTCATATAAATGTTCTTAGATTTTTCGGACATATTGCTTCCCATCTTCTAACAATTCCAAAATATCAATATGTCTCCCATCTTTTATCTCTCAAGTGCCACAAATTGAATTCGTAACTGACTTGTCGATCAACGAGTCAATCAAATAACCTACAAAAAGTTTTATTTTCCTACCATTATCTCTAAGCTAACGGACACGAGTGTTCTAAAGCCCTTAAGAGTCAATATCAGGAAAAGCTTTTACACTAAAAATATCAATGACACGTCTTCGATTTCCCCGTCTCAAGAGTAAATATGCCAATAAATTGGAACCATCAATCTTGAGAGTAAAGTGTGTAAAGGATTATTCGAGTTTTCATATACGATTGTTTTCAGGCACATTTTATTGTTTAGATGTCTAAAAGGTTAAGAAGGAGCGGGTATTTTATTTTACAAATCAAGAGTTTGAGTGAAACTCTGAAAGTAGTTTTAACTGCCAAACAAATTTGACCAATTTTTACTCACGATATATATACACCTTAGTTTTGACGCTCTTGACTATCCTTTGTCACATGCCCTGGTAAATGTTTTTTTAGTCTCCTTGCAAAATTACAAAGTTGATTTGTAATTATGCTAACAAATAAATGTTCAGCGGACTTTCACATTTATTGCATTAGTAATGTGCAAAAAAACTTCAGCATCATTAACCTAGGGACGGTTTTTATTTTTTCTAGTGCCGTCTCCTCCGTAACTTTTTTATTTTTTAAGCACCGGTCTTATTCGGCACATCAATTTGTATTTTTAAGGCCTTTAAATATGTATATAGAGCGATCCAAAAAAAAATGTTTTTTTTTCACTGTTACGATAATAAACTTAATTTTACCTCACCCTGTACGTGAAATCTTTTTTCACCCTTTTTAGTGACCCCTTTATTTAGCTTCCACACAGTAAAATTTCAGTTGTTGTGACTTTTTAAGATTTAAGTAGGTATCAGGCTCATTTTTAGAGAATCCTGAAATCACTAAGTATCAAATTTTATATAAATCTGCAAAAATATTGCAATTGTCGCAGCCATATTGGAATCGCCATTTTGAATTATTAACTTTTAACATCAGATTCGTAATCAACTTCTTCTAAAATACCTAACTACCAATTTTAATGCAATTCTGAATTTGAATTTTTTTTCACAAAATTAAAATAGTACTGTTATTAAATTATTAAAAAAAAAAAACATTATAAACCAACAAATAATTTTGAGATTATCTAAGGATAATGTCTGCTTCTAATTTTACCTGTTCAAGTATTAATTTGCGCTATGGTAACCACTTTCTAAAAGCAAGACTTTTACTGCTCAACACATCACCATACCTTGTGTTTCTTTTGACAAAAAGGTCAATATTTTTTTTATATAACAAAGGCATTTAAACATAAAAAAGCCGTGAGGATCTTTGTTTTGTTTTTGCATATTACCCTGCAGTTCCCATTTGTACTCCATATTAAATATAAAACTTATGATCCTCTTTTGACAGATAAAGACTCTGCCTCTGTTCTTAGTACTTCTCAGCGTATTGTAAGATATATGTGGATAAGTTAGTGCATTGTAAATATTTAAAAGTCCGGATTCATCTATAGTACATTTTAGTTGCAAAATAGCGAAATAGGCTTTATTCAACTGGTTGGAGACGTGTTCAGTACGTAAATCCCATGATAGTTTACTATCTAGATGAGTGCCGAGCAGCTTAGACCTGCTCGATAGGCTAATATATTATACTGCAACGGTATCTGTAAATAGAAATTAATAAACAAAGTTTCTTTTATTAAGTATCAGTTTATATTTTTGGGTCCAAAAACTAACTTCTTTCAATGTAATGTTAACTAACATTTGTAATACCTCAGGCATGTCTGCTGATGTTATTATACACTCAAAGAAATAGTATGAGTAAATTCAACAAAAAAAATGGTTAACTAACAATATCGTTAATTTTGTTAAACCAAACTATATTGATGGTATTTTTAAACAAGAGGTGATTGTTATTTTAATTAATAAAAAGTTGTCGTACAACAAAACAAACATTAACTTAAAAAATAGATGAATAAGACTATTATTTTGTTCGTCTGACTATTATTTTGTTGAATTCTGTCAAATTAAACTAGATAATAGTATATTTTATTTTTAACTATTATCGAATTGTAATTCTAACCCAGTATTAGTTCGCTGTACTATTGTACTTGGTAGACAAACCAATATTATTGTCGTCTTCTAGAAGTTCTAAAAGAATTACCATAAAATTTGCTTGTTTACCACGTAGTCTATTACAAAAATTATTCCCAGATGACGCCACATACAAATCACTAACAATAATCCATCATGCATTATCTTGCACTCTTATGAATTTATAGAAAATTAATAACATGATTGCAGTGTTCAAATTCTCTCATGGATCATCGATATATTTGGATGGATCTTATAAACGATCTCTAATCTTTGGTTTGGGTGGTCTGATGTCTCAATACTGAGATTTTGGCTAACCAAAAAAAACTTCATCAAACAATAAAGTGTAGATCAACCTAAAAATTAGTTGGTGAACAAAAAACAAAGTCGTTGTACTATTTAATTGTAGACCAAATTGAAAATGGTTAGTGAACATAAAAAAATGTCATTGTACTATTTAATTTGTTACAAGAAGATATGATTATTAAACTACTATTTGTTTACGAACACAAATAAAGTTGTGTGACTATTCTTTACTGATTGATTTAACTATGAAACTAGAAAGGCGCGATTTCATAATGTTCTTTTTGTTTGACTTTACCTATCATTTTCTTTGAGTGTAAGGTCGTCAGAAAACATCGTTAGATGACCTTTGTTGAGATGGTTAGGAACATCGTTAACGTATAACAAAAAGAGTAGAGGTCAAAAACAGAGTCTTGAGGTACCCCAATTCTATTTAGTGTGATTCTGACTCCACCCCACTTAATCTAACTTTAAATGTTCTGCCTTCCATATAACTTAGAATCCATGATCGGATGTTTCCCTCCTCTTCTGAATCAGCAGTAAATTTATTGATATGGTTAACAAAAACAACTCATCAAATAAAACTCCGGATCTTTAAAATAACTACAGCTCTGCATAATTAGTTAGGTAAGTAAATGAGTTTAGAGACATTTAGCTGTAAGTTATTTGGATGAGGTAAAAAAATATTTTGAGATTTCTGGTTCTTGTACACACACTAAATCACAAATTTTTTTTTCATCCCCTTTAATAATGGGGTGGGGGTGGTAATGGGGCTAATGCCAAATATTATTTTGAGATCTTAGCTTCCCTGGTATATACTAAATACCAATTTTATGGACTTTTATCTGCTTGATTTACGTATTTACCCCAAATTTACCCCAACCCTTCGACGGAAAAATATTGAGAAGTGATTAGAATTGTAAACAATGTTTAGAGATAAGACAAGTGCATCATCAGAAGGTAAATTGAAGAGAAGCAGTAAACAATCTACGGTAGGTATAACTTTCACCTTATCTCGTCTATCACAGGATTCGAGTCCTTGGGGTCTCTCATAAGTTAAACTGAATCCCACTGAGAGCAGAGTAAAACCATCCTGTGTTGAAAGAACGACTTGACGCCCTTAGCAAAAATGAATTCAACCACGTCCTTCAGACGAGTGGTGGTAAGATCATCTACAGGAACAGCTGATGTTGAAATATCGAGAGATCAAAAACTACGATTCTGCATAATCAGTCTTCTATTCACTAAGTAGCAGGTGATCGTTACAAATACTTCGCTTTTCTCAAGTAAATACTACTCTACTAGGGCAAATAATGAAACACCAACCCATATAGTGGCTTTTTCAACATAAAGCTGTTTTTGTGGGTTTTGAGTCGCCCAGTAAGGACAATTTTGTCTCTTACAGTTCCATTAAGATAAAAATGCGTTGTATCTGACAAAGAAAGAGCCAATTAATTGCATTTTCGTCTCGATTCAATATTTTCAAGATATTCCTGGAGGAAAGTCACTAGAGGGTTTTGCAACTTATTATATAGAGGTAAAGTGTAAAACATCTTATGCAAAATGCGCAATCAAGGGCGGATCTGGACCAAGAGTTTGGGGGGTAACACTGAATTTTTTGATGCGCGGAGGGGAGAAATCCGAAAAAAATTTTTCATCCTAAAAATAAAATTTCTAGATGAAAATTATTAACTTACACAATCTTGGGGGGGGGGGGTAATTACCCCGTTACCCCCCCATAAATCCGCGCTTGTGTGCAATACTCATTGAAAGACTCCGTACATATGAGCTCCGTTATGGTATAATATTTTACGATATTTACGTTAATAATATTTTTGTGTACATTTATATTTACGCGTTAGCCTCCTATAATTCTAATTCTGAATGTTTTGATTTTCTCCGCAGTTAATTGCAATTTTCTGTTCACAACAATAGATTTCTATTTTCAAATATAAATTACGACCGTTAAGAACGCAATTAAAAAACAATTATTTTCTAAATTCTTCGCGATAATTATTGTCAAGCGCACACCAACTACACTTTAAAGTCGTAAAGGAAAATTTCTCCATTTCTGCTCAGCCATGTAAACATGTAAAATATAATAACTATATTTATTGCATACCGAACATATCTACCAGCTTTTACAGTTATATGCTTTTACTTGTTCGCAGTAGTGAATTTCTCATTAAAGGAGTAAAAGTTGCCTGCATTAAAATAAATTAATGAGAAAAACTGTTATGCGCAATTCGACACGTGATTCGGTTTGATATCGACGTCTGACATTGGCATGTGCAAGGGTAATTTTATTACAGGTATTATGGCATTTTTAATTGAGGATATGCAACAAGCAAACATGCAAATTATTTATTTTATTATGCAATAATAATATTGACCAGGCAAAATGTACAGCATTTCCGTATCTAGATTAGTAGCAAATTGCCCAGAAAATTGTTGTTTAAAATATTGTAGTTATGCAGCTTCCTGCGATTCTAATGGGGTAGTGTCACTTGCCGTAATTTTGAAAACTGATGTCCTTGAATGGCTTCTTCACCAAAAAGTTAGTTTAAACAGGATATTAGCTTCCTTAAATGCACACAGAATACTGTTACATGTTTACACCCCTTTTATAAACACCCTGTATCGTGAATCCGGAAATTATAACACCAGGGTAACACTGAACACTAATTTATTACCTTAGGTACTAATAACAACAAATAACAAGCTAAAAACGTACTTTTCGCCTGTTCATTGAACTTTTTATGTAATTGTTACACATTCTATGGGATACTCTTCGCAGTTCTTTGTAAATAATGTTTTAGACATTTTTAATTTTATAGTACGAACTTAGTTGGTAAAATACTCAGCGTAAAGTAAAGTAAAAATTTTAAAAAAATTATACACCCCATTTGGGTTTCGAACCCGGGACCCTTGGATTCCGAGTCAAAAGCGTAAAACTACACCACCACCTTACACGTAAAATAATGTAAATTTTACACTATAAGACACGAGTTAAAATCGTATTTTCACGGTTGTATGTTACATCATGAAATGTATATTTGTAAAATATATAAATATTTAGATATTAAAATGAAATATCATTTTACCAGATTTCTATTCAATTACAAAAACATAAAAATCAAAAAAAATTGTTTTCAAATTTAAATCATTAATAACATTTTTATTTACCGATCGATTTTGTTAAAAAAACAATAAGGTTCTTCCTCTAGCTAACACTAATTTACTGCCCAAACTTCAGTACAATGGGATTTTTCTTTCTTGAGTTATCGTGCTTACAAGAAACGTGACGGACGGACAGTCCGTCTGTCCGTACAGACAAGACGGACGGACAGACGGACATTTTGAAAGTTGTTCAGAATTCATTTACTAACACAATGCTATGAAAATTATTTGTCTGCGAGCGATATTTACGGTTTTAGAAATGTGCCAATCAAATGGAATATCCTCTTCGTTTTAGTATTTGCGAAGAGTATAATTACTTCCCTAATATTACTACTAGATACTATAATCCATACTTCAGTCATTTTATTTGCTTACTTCTTCTTAATGTTTCTCAACTCACTATCCGTACTGAACTCCTAACTCGGCTTCTCCTTTATACACCTAAAGATGAGAGCTCTAGAATGTTCTCTCCTGATTCTGTAATTTTCTAGTAGGCTCTCTGTAATTTCCAGATTGTGACACCGCGCGCCATCTCTGGGCCGATTGCTAAACTAACTAACTTAATTGTTTTCTGTTACTTATACATAGAACTTAGAATTTCTACAGATGTCTTTGGGGGTAAAAATATGTAACAACACTTAATAGTAACCAGTTTCGGTTTCAAACAACTATACGCCAGCGACGTTTTTTTTTTTGCTTTTTTAAAACAGATTTATCATAAGAGAAATGAGGCGGGGGCTGTTGCGGTTATATTTTGTGATTTCTCCGAAGAATTCGACTGCACAAATCTTAAAAGAAACTTCAGTGTTATGGATTCAGAGAATTCATTCATTTTCGAGCCTATCCTAAGGACCGCACTATAATGATCTTTATAGAAATACTCTAATAGAACTAAGATGAATTGCGGAATTCCACAAGGGTCTGTTCCTGGTCCATTTCTCTTTTTGCTGTATATTAATGACTTAGCAACTATAATTATATCGGAAAGATTTACGATTTTTGATGATGACACCATCATTTTGTGGCATAATAAAAAATTTGTTCTGATATAGTCACGTCGCCAACTAAGGAAAAAAGCTTGGACCTTGAATGAGGGTACAACTTTTATTTTATGATTGATTCTAGTCTTGTTTGATATACTGAACCATAATCCATGGGGTGCCAGAGTGGCACCCTTGGGCAATTTAAACTATTGAAGGTCAAAGGTCACGAGGGTAAAAAAGCTGAACCACCCATTTTATTGCGAATTAAGAGAAATAGGTCCACCCAAATCAAATATTTGTAGTAAGATATAATATATATTGTATATATTATATTAAAAATAACATAATATATCAGATAACATAAAATGGTAGAATTTTAGTAATTATTAATTTTAATTCCACTGATGCCGAAAAATAGTCGAAATATATCTGGAAATGTATGATTAGGTGTTTTTATAACAATACATAAATGTATATAAAATCTAAATGAAAGACAAATACGTTTTAAATATTCATTTATTTGATAAAACTACAATAGTTAGATAAATGTTTTAATAGAACTTTGTAACGTTATTCGGAGTCAGAAGTGGACATTTCACTTTCACTGCCATTAAATTGAGTTTCCTGAGTCTTCACATTGCCACACAAATCGCCACCTTCACACGCGCAAAATTCTTTACAAGGAAGACCTGCATGGGCACAACTACACTTTGCTGTTGAACATGGCTTTTCACTTGAACAGCTACATCTTAAACTCTTCAGTAATTCAGGTGGTGCCAATCCTTTGTTACTTGGAAGTAAGATGGGTACCAAAGAGTGTGTTTGTTCATCCTTTTTCCATCCATAATCAGTTGGATTCAAGGGCGGAGGGAACGAAGATGCTGCTGCGTTCCATGTGCATGCTTGCAAATGGCATCGTTTTACGTGAAGTTCAAATGCGTCTGTTGTCGGGGGGAGGTTCTTAATTTTAGGAGGGATTTTCTTAGACAATCACACTCTGTATCGAACATCTGTCATGTTGTGAACTTCCTTCTTGTATCCGTAGCAATGTGCAATGAATTTTGTGCATTCTGTTGTACATTGTTTCATTGAAGATTCTACACAACCTAAATGCTTAAGTTCAACACCAAATCTCAGAACTTTTATGGCTTTCTTCTTTCCAATGCCAAAAAGTTGTGAATTAGTATCACAGCCAGTGAGACAATGTACTGCTAATAGTGAGTCTGCTTGGGTTCCTAGATTACTAACTGTTGTCGCTATATCTGAGAGCTTTTCTTTGTCAACAGACTCCATCCACATAGCGCATTCAAGTTTCAGCTTTCGGTAAAAGTGTACAAGCAGAACAAAAACGTCGGTGTCGTCTGATAAAATCTTTATATTGTTTGTTCCACATCTTGACAAAAAAATGGCCTGTTGTACAATTATAACGTCTGCTTCTTCATGGTGAGTTTCTAAATCATGGCGTGGAATCACAATTCCAGGATTTTGCAATTCAGTTGGGACTGTATCAATACCAGTAATGACCAACTTGTGTGGAAGAAAACCGCTATGTTTTAACAGTTGCTTGCAAATCATGACTGTTAGTGAATTTTATTGCTTGATTGAGTCAATATACTGTTGCGACTTGGGATAGGTGCGTCTGCTCTTAGTTGTATGGAAGAATTGTTAACTCCTCTTTTAGATCGAGTTGCACTCTTTGGACTATACTCATAGTACCTATCAAATACAAGGAATGTGTCCTGTTCTACAACATGCTTCATGATCACTGCAATTACATTATCAATGTAAGTTTGTATTGTACCAATCTTTGGCCAATGAACATGCCACAATAGAGCACTAGCATCTATAATTAATTTCCCCCTAGACGAGACCTAGAATCAAATGTGGAATCGCTTTTTTTGTAGTGTTGACAAAGTGTAATATACCGTTACAAAGATCTGCACATAATCAAACATTTATCTAACTATTACACTTTTTCAACACTGCAAAAAAGCGATTCCACACTTGATTCTGCTTGAAATAACATGCTGGTAACAGTTCTTGTTAAAAAAAATATATGTATGTATAATAATATAATATAATAAAATACAATACAAATAATATATATTATAATATATATAACTACAAATATTTTATTTGGGTTGACCGATTGCCCTTAGATCGCAATAAAATGAGTGGTTCAGCTTTTTTGACCTCCGTGACCTTTGACCTTCGATATTTTAAATTGCCCAAGGGTGCCACTCTGGCACCCCACGGATTATGGTTAAGTATATCAAACAATACTAAAATCAATCATAAAATAAAAGTTGTACCCTCATTCAAGGTTACATGGCTCGGCGACGTGACTAATATCTCTTTAGTTAAAAAATAGTGCGATCCAAATCTTGCATTTATTAACGATAAAACTAACGTAATAGTATTCGGTTGCAACGTGGAAGAACTTTCCCTTAGAAATCACATTCTGGAAAACAAAACTCATACAAGAGTATTGTATGTTGACAACAAAGTAAATTTTCAGGAACCTATAAGGAACCTAAATAATAAATTAGTTCGGGATGTTATACTATTTGCACAGCTTATAGTGAATTGGGATACTCTACGGCAAAGACAACACTTTTCTCTAATAGAGTCGCATCTACAATGAACAATAATATCCATTTTGATCCATTAAACGGTGTACCTATTTCATAAAAAAACGAAATAAGTTTGAATGTGCACAAAATCGCCGCAACACTCGCCAAGCAAATAATACTGTCGTACCCAAACCATCTCCTAGTTTTACAAGAAATTATTTGATATCAAAAAATTTTTGATAAGCAGAAAGTGCAAAGAACTCGCGACGCCATGCCCTAGCGCACGCCGTTTTACGAATTATCGCCCCTAGGCTATAGCCTAAGTTAGCCTTAGGGATAATCCGACCCTGGTAATGTAAGTTAAAAACAAACATCTAGTATATTTATGTAGTATATACTATTATTCATATTATTTGTCAGAAAACACCCTCTAACTGTTCTTTTGACGTAAAAGTCGCAGACGTAGAGGTTATTTTCCAGTAATATACTGAATAATTATTCCGTAGATTTTACGGACATTACTTTTAGAGGAGAACACACACATGCGACAGAAAATACCAAAAAGAAAAATAGAAAAATACAAATATATCACCCAAATTTGTGGAATGACTCTGTTATAGAGTAGCCTCGAATTTAAATCTACCCTGTAATGCCTATACGCGGGTCTGTGCTTGCAGAATTTTAAATCATATGCAACATTTTTAAAGCTTTTAAGTTTATGACTATTTCAGAGAAAATTTTATGAATAGGATTTTTTATGATACTTGGAAAACCGGTTTTATTACATCACAGACGGTTACATTTAAAACATTAATGCATACGAAATAGGGAAAAGATAATAGCAAAATATTGATTTTTAACGGCTAGCCTTTTATAACAATATTTTATTTTATAGCGCAATCCCAAATAAAGCTTGTACTCGTATAAAACAAGCAGTAAATATTAAAATTTTACGCTAGTATAATTTACGCTAGTATAATTTTATGTGTATTGTGTATCATGAAAAATTTATATTTATATACGCTAAAAATGTTCATTTTTATCAAAAATGTATGTTACTAAGTTAACCAATTGGTTGTACCAACAAATAATACGTAAATACCAATGAATAAGTACTTTCTGTGAAATCAGTGCATTTGTGTACCGGGTGTTTTTCAGATACATCCATATATTTAGCCGAAACTATGGACAGCGGTGGCCAAGTCGATGTCATTTACATGGATTGTTCTAAAGCTTTTGATAGGCTCGACCATGGTGTTCTGCTAACAAAATTGGTTTCTTTTGGATTTAACTTTAAGTTAATAAACTTTTTTGAATCCTATCTTCTAAATAGAAGCCAGTTTGTGCAATATCAGGGTCATAGGTCTATCGAATTTATATCTCAGTCAGGCGTTCCTCAAGGGTCGGTTTTAGGACCTTTATTGTTTAATATATTCATAAACGACATCGTCATTGACCTCCATTGTCCATCTCTATTATATGCAGACGACTTGAAAATATATTTCAGGGTCAATAATTTATCGGATTGCAATAAGCTACAAGCGGATTTAGACTTAATTCACGAATGGTGCGATAAATTTAAACTATCTCTAAACATAAATAAATGTAATGTAGTCTCATTCACAAGAAAACTAAACAAATTGCAATTTGATTATACTATTAATAGTGTTAATCTGACACACCAAGACAGTCTTAAAGACCTAGGTGTAACATTTGACTCGCAATTATCCTTTAGAGAACACACCAATAACATAGTGACATCATCATTTAAAATGCTAGGCTTTATAATACGCAACGCTCGTGATTTTCAAAACATAGATACCTTAAAAACATTATATAATACCCTGGTACGACCTAGACTAGAATACGCAAGCGTAGTATGGAACCCTCACTACCATGCTCTGAGTAACAATATTGAAGGAATTCAAAGGCGGTTTTTAAAATTCTTGGCATTTACAAACGATCACCAGTATCCGCCTATAGGATATGACCATTCCTCACTACTGAATCGTTTTATGTACAGCTTTATGAAGCAGCGTAGAGAGATGCAAAGCGTAATATTCTTATACAAGCTTCTAAACAACATGATTGACTGTCCAGAATTACTTGAACAAATCAACTTTAGAGCACCTACCAGGCCAACTAGATCTACGTCACTGTTTTACCTTCCTAATACCCACACGAATACCTTAATGTTTTCCCCACTATATAATATCTGCCGGAATTACCAAACCATAGAAAATGACATTTTCAACACTCGATTAAGCCAAATTAAATTAAGTTTCTCGTAGTTTATGTTTATACATAATTATATTAATTTAGCAATAATAATTATTAGTTAGAGTAGTATCTGTTTAGTTCTAGGTTATAGTAATTTAGGTTATACATAATATAATAATTGTACTTCTGTTATATTCTACATATATTATAAGCTTACGTCTGTAGGTAAGCCTTATTTGTAAACAATTTGTATTATCCCGGCCCTGTAATTGGAATGTAGATTCTGTAGGGTTCGTGTATGTAAATAAATAAATAAATAAATAAATATTTTAACGTGTGAGGCCTTATGTAATGTGAAGACTACTTTTTAAATCGAAAAATTCAAAACAAAAAAAGGCAAACCATTTTAAAACTTGAAATCGGACATGCGCAATAAGAGCAGTTTGCAAACTATCCCTAACTCTTTGTAGAAACAAACCTATTATTAGGAAACCGTTGTTGGTAAAGTCCCTATGCGAGCCAGATGCATTTACTCCGACCGCACCATAACAAGCATAACGCTTGTCCACTTGATGTTTGTAAAATTCGCCATTTCATTATCAAAAATGTAAAATACAATAATTCATTATTACCACGTATGCATAATGACCAATACGTATTCTGACAGCAGTAAACCCTAGACTATTGTCACTTGCTGCCACTTTTGCTATTGACACGACGAGATATAATTGACTAGACGGAGAAAGATCACCACATCGATATTTTTTTGCAATTTTCAAATTTTATTTACTCTGTTATTTTTGGGCATTTTGATAAATAAATATTTTTGCGTATATTAGGAAGATCTGAGTATTCACAGATCTGAATATATGGATGTATTTCAAAAACACCCTCTGTCAAGCCTGATATTTGTAACAGTGAAAAGAACAAAATAAATGTAGTTTTGTCGTATTTTATTTTCATATCCACGAAGTGGATAATTGTAAAAAAGAATTTGAATTTCTTTTTTGTTCAAATGGGCTTAGAACGTCACTCGTCAAGATTTTAAGTTTGAGCAAAAAAAATTTCTGTCTTAGTCTGCCTGTCTGTGTCTTTCGGTCTGGCTGTAACTTTTTTTGTGTGCATGTCTACTCTGGTCGGGTTTATGATATTGACTTGAAATTTGATACACCTATGATCTACGAGATCTGGAACTAAACTATATTTTGATCTTATATCATTGAAGAGTTTGGGGGCAAATGCGGGTAAATAGAGAAAGAAAGCAAGCAAATAAAAGTCCATAAAATTGGGTTTTAGTGTATGTACGACTTGTACGAGAAGTCAAGGTGTTACCATTTTTCTGTATCAGCCCTACTATCACAACCATTACCAACCTCACCCCATTGTTAAAGGGGATAAAAAATAAAATTGTGATTTACTGCGTGTACAAGAACCAAAGGCCCCAAATTTGTTTTGACACCAGCCACCCCCATTACCACCCTCAGACTGATGTGGCATGTCGTCTTGGTATTTGTACAAGTATTGCCACATAGTATGGTACAAATATAGTATAATTTTTTTTTTTTCGTTGAAAGAGACTTGGCTAGGAAACCTGGATGTGGAAGTAGTAATTTCTTGGCAGCAGTTTTTTATAAATATTTATTTTTTTATCAATTTTCATTAACATTCACGATGCCGAAAGCATTATACAGAGGTCTACACATTTTTATTTCATCTCTCATTTCAATCTATTTCAATCAGACCCTTATTTAAATTAGAGTAGCATATACAGTGTGTCCCAGGATAGATGTAACTAGAGGTGTAATGGACCAAAAATTTTGGAATGGTATTTGGGGATTGAGTCCTGCTTGTTGTAAAACTAAAGAATACCAAAAACGACTTGATTTGGTGTTCTACAGGGTGTTTTATAAGCCAAGTTGTAAAAATCACCACTAATAAAGTACCTTTTTTTTCAAAATATGAAAAAATTCCACTAAGAAAAGTTATTTATAATGCAATTTTACACCTCTATACCAAATTTCAGGAATATAAAATTATTTTTTTGAAACTTCCCATTTTTTGCGAATTAAGAGTTGAATTCATATTTAAAGTTGTGTAGGAGCAAATGTTAATCATCTCAAAAAGTAGGCTATTGGTAAATAAAAAATTGAATATACGAGATGTAAGAAGGTATAATGTTAATCGAACTAATTGTAAAACAAGAAACAATTACTAACAGAAGATTAATGAGATTTAAAAATTATAACAAGTAATAAATGTCAAAAACATAACAGATTCACAAACAAATTAATTATTGACCAATACAAAACAATGTTTACAATTTTTTTAATATTCGACGTAGCTACCACCCACATCCACACACATTTCGATCCTTCGCCTGAAGTCCTTAAAACTGTTTCGAATATGATCTAACTGTATGGAGTTTACGGCATTTGTAATTCTCTGCTTTAATACTGCTACATCGTTAGGAAGTGGTTCAACGTAAACCAACTGCTTGAGGCGACCCCATAAAAAGAAATCCAATATTGATAAGTCTGGGGATCTCGCCGGCCACTTGATCAGTCCTGGCAATCCAATTTTCTCCAAAATTCAAATTCAACCACCGATTAACCACTTCTGTGGAGTGGCTAGGGCAACCATCATGTTGAAAATGAACTAAAGGCATATCTCTTAAAATATTTAAATGTTCTTCAGAAAATTTTTCAAGAAGCTGTAAATAAGTGTGCTGGTTTAACCTTCCCTCAACGTGATAAGAAATGGCACACCACACATTCACTTTTTATAATATTGTCTTCTACAATGAATTCTAAAATTTGGATTTTCAGAAGCCCAAAACCGACAATTCTGAGATGAAACAACACCATTGGTTGTGAATGTAGATTCATCTGAGAAAATTATGAAATGATGAAAAAATCTCTCTTCCATGATTTTTTCTCCAATGGTCAAACAAAAATCCAACCTACGGCCGCCATCTCCCTCTTGCAGCGTATGTTTATAATTTGCTTTATATGCCCTAATTTTTTTTGCCTTGTAAATTCTTTGGAGTTCAGACTTGCTAATATTAATAAGAGCTGATCTCTCTCTTAGTGGCATCCTAGGATTTTCTATAACAGAAGCATGAGCTATAATAGCCCCAAAATTGTCTTCATCATATGCTTTTATTTTTCTTTTCATGTTAAGAACATTACCAGTAGCCAGAAACTTTTTAATTATTCTCATAGCCTGAGTACGTGACAAAGCAGTGTTTGGAAATTTCAAATTAAATTGGCTTACCACTTCTCTTAGCGAGTTTTCACCGCAAATTCCGTAGCATTGCACAATATAAATTTTTTCACGCACTGTGAGTACCATTTTCACTTAATTTCTTATGCTTGGTTCGTTAATTTGAAACAGAAATCAGGGATAATATTGACTACGTCTGACAGATATGTCAATAATAAATGATAAATGTGTATCCACTGCTTTTCTCATAGCCACTTTTAGCTTCTACATAACTTTAAATATTAATTCACAAAAAATAATTTCTATGCAGTTTTAATTGAATGGTTCAAAATAAAATACTAATTGTGAGGCGGAAAGCAAAAAGGGACCTCTTGTCGGCAATTTCCGATTTTTAGTTATTGATATTAAATGAATTAAGCTCTAATTCTGAACGATTTGGTGCAAAAATCATGTCTCTATGATTTTTTTTGTTTAAGTTACTAGTGCGTTTATGAAGAGGGACCTCTTGTCGGTCCCATGTTATTTCTCCATAAGCGATAGGAGGTACCTTTTCCAAGGCTGAACATTGACTGCTTTATTGATTATTTTAAGTGTTTCATTCAATTATATCGGTTTTGTAATCGATTACAACTTGTAAAGGACAAAATCCGAAAATCGATCATATTGACCCAAACCACTAATTTCAACTGTACTGAAAAATTAACATCGCCGACAAGAGGTCCCTTTTTGCTTTCCGCCTCACAATTATTGAAAAAAATGGGAAGTTTCAAAAAAATAATTTTATATTCCTGAAATTTGGTATAGAGGTATAAAATTGCATTCTAAATAACTTTTCTTAGTGGAATTTTTTCTTATTTTGAAAAATAAAGGTACTTTATTAGTGGTGATTTTTACAACTTTGCTTATAAAACACCCTGTAGAACACCAAATCAAGTCATTTTTGGTATACTTTAGTTTCACAACAAGCAGAACTCCAAATACCATTCCAAAATTCCACAATTTTTGGTCCATTACGCCTCTTGTTACATCTATCCTGGGACACACTGTATATCAATGTTGAAAGCCAAATTTCGGTACACTTTCGAAATTGTGACTATCGTATCACACGTCGTGGGGCGACGTAAATTTTTGCGTATTTCCTGAAAATTTACTTTGACGACATAACATCTTTTGGGACTGGAAACTTTTTACGTCAATTTTCTGTTTATTTTGGAAAATTGTCTTATTTATTATTTTGGTCGATTTTGGTGGGTTCTACAACATTAATACCTTGAGCGTGCAGATTCCTCCTGGCTTGTATCAGTCAGAATTTCGGCAGTTATTCAAGGTTGTTTCACATTTTTACGTATGTTGGTTTGTGTTTTCGTTACTGCTCGTGTCTTGTCCCCTTTTAAAGATTCCCACAGGGCACTTGGGGCCGAGTTATAACGACTCGAGTATATTTATATTGGATGTGATAACGAATTCACAGACCCCAGGATATGTACTTATGCAGCTTCCCTGAAACTGGAAACATTCCAATTTCTATCCTCTTACCACAACGTTATGCCGAAATTTCAATAATGAAAGACTTATTCAAGAAACATAAATGGACAAAGGGAATTTCTTATTATCGTATTCACAACAGAAATCGCGTTTTGTAAACAAGAAAGTACGTTTATAATCGATGAGTATAAAACTCGACAGCTCATTTCCTTCGGAAGTTCCCATATTTATAAATAAATTCAAGCAATGATGAAGATTTTGCAGAACTACATATGAAATATATAAACCAATAACATCCTCTATTATTTTTTTGTTTCATTTATTTATATTAAAGTCGGTCATACTACATCCTGAATTAAAATCTACAGGGCGATCCGTTATGCGGTGAAGATCAACGTCTGGCTTGCGGTAACTAGAGGAGAACTCTTGAAGTGGCCGCCTCGTTCACCGCACTTGACAGAAATGGATTTTTTATGTGGGGCTACGACAAATATCAACTACAAAGGATGATATGAAGGTTCGAATTTAGGGAAGTATTCCAGAACATTAACATCGATATGTCACGTTAGTCGAGCTTTTGAAAACCGCGTGCATTATTGTTTAGAAGTGGTAGGTGGTTATTTTGAATATTTGAAAACAAAGATTACATGTAAACATATTTACCCTCTCACAGTATGACATCAAATATTTTTATATTTAACCATATTTTATTCCTGTCTTATCCCCCACCTCGTCCCACCTTGTCCCACCTGCCCTAATTACCCGTAATTACCTTACCAGCTAATTATCTCCCCACCCGCCCGAATTATTCCCCTTAATTACTCATTAACTTTTCTAGAGTTGAAATAGAATGTAAGGTGCAATAATTGTTGTGAATGACTGAATTTCATTAAATGATTTAAGTATTTTCAATATATTTTTGCCTTAAAATGTTAAGAATCCTATCATGTAATTCACTACTTCGTCAGTATTAGCTAGAAGAGTAGTTGTTTTGATTGGTTCTCCAATAATGAGTGTTTTAAAGTATTGCCAAGATTAGGGCAACAATATACAGAATGTACGTAATTTCACAATAAATTAAAAAGTGCGTAAGTTGTGATTTGCTTAATGTCTAAATAATATTCTCTAATCATAATGAAAGCAAATAAATAAAAAATAATTGTAAAAATTTGTTATAATTAGTTAGTTTACGTGTTTTTCCTAGTTGCTGTTGTTTTTATTTTTAAATATTTTAATTGTTTAAATTATTTTTCGCCCTTAAAATTAGGATAAAAAATATAATTTTAAATCGTTTAATTTTGGTTTTTATTTTCGGCTAACCCTTATCTTTGCACACAATTATTTTCCCTTAACTGTAATTAACAAAGTATTTTTGATGACATTTGAGATATGAATGTTCCTTTCTTTATAATTTGCTTTAAAATTCTAAGTACTCCCATTTATTTTTAACATTAACATTTTAAAACCTTTAAAGCATGTTATTTGACTTACCCTTACCCCCTATAAGTATAGTAGACATATGCAGCACTCACCTGGAAATAAAAATAATAAAATTAAAACATATTTACCACAATAAATAATAATCAGTGAACTTATTTAAAAAAAAAATGATATTGTGTTTATCTATACGGATTTTCATTTTTCAAAGTAATGTCTAACTATAGTTATCGTAGATTAAGCAAATGAAAACTATCCAAACACGTAAAGTACTAGTGAGTGTCCAGTTGTAAACAACTTCTTCCTATTTAATAAAATAGGAAGAAGAGCATTTATACCACAGGAGGGAAAGACTAACTTATTTCTAGAGATATTCAAAATTTTTAGGTACTGTCGTGCGCAAAAAAATGGGACAAGTCTTATAACGTATTTTTGCTAAAATCTAGTTGTGTACATCTAACTTTGATTTTTGTGACATTGTCAGTTATTTGTCGTACTACTCATTACATATTCAAATAGAGACAGATTTACATTAGAAATAGTTGTCCTATTTTTTTTGCTCACGACAGTACATCATATTTTTTTTTTAGGAAATCAATGACACGTATATCAGTTAGCGTAATTTAAGCATATGACTGCTATGTCTTAATCTAACTAATATTCATAATACGTAAGTAGTAAATTTAACGTACCATAGATGGCGCTCTAGATTGTTTTTACTTTTTTCAGTCTGGTTGTACTCTACACTTTTCAGTGCAACAAAACATAGAACTAGAAGTCTTAGGAGAGCTGGTTGAAGCCCATTGCATAGCCATTTATTTCTCAACAGTGGCGGACGTGTTTCGCCTTCCCAGTGCTACACAGTAGAGAAAGAATGAAAAACCAACGCTTCAACCAACACTCCAAAAATTTCACACTCCACAAGTTTATCACAGTGAAGTGTTTACTTATAAAAAATTCTAAAGGTGCGATTGAAGTTCTCTAGCTAGTGGCTCCATCTACTAAAATAGAATTACACTAAAATGGTGATTAGTAACAAGCTGTTTTTTTCAAATTCGTTGATATTATTAAACTGACAAATATATTTCCTTGTAAATAAATGAATACTATGAATACACTTACTAAGGAGAACTTTTCAGCTAAAATTTACTAAAGCATTATGGTATAATATTGTTTCCCAAACTATCGACTTGCGTTGTTTTCAAACCACATAAAAACTTGTCTATTCTCTTATATCATAGATGAAAACTAATCAACTTGTATAGGCCATAAACCATAAAACTAGTAATAAATTTAAAATGATCTAATTTAAGGAGACGTACAAAATCACAGCATAATTCACGTTGCATGTCTATGGAATTACGGAAGAATCATGATCGTAAATTAATGCATTATTCATACTCAGATGTCATTGGATGACAAGTTTCTAGTGAAAAGTGTATCTAAATCTTTAATTTCGCTCAACACTTCAATTTCAACACCATTTAAAGTATAACCCCACTATAGAGCTTTCCCTTTTAGCATACAATAGTAATACACAGAAATGAATTCATTGTCACATTTAAGCTTAGAGATCTTATTTAAGACAGGTTTTTAAATCATTAGCATAATGTAAAAATGCAGAATATTTAATACAATCAGATATGCTATTAAAAAACATGACAAAGAGCAATGGTCCCATAACAGATCCCTGGGGTACTCCTGAAGTAGCAGGAAAATAATTAATTCGCATTTTTAACCGACTTCCATATCGATCGGAAATAAGATGGATTGGTTTAATCAGTAGAGTGAGCCACGCTGAGCGAGTCCGGCACTTGGTTGGGTGACACAAGTATCTCATCTAACAGTCGGTAGGCTGTTAACAGAGACAATCACGGGGCAGGGGATGACCTCCAGGCCGTTGAACAGCCCGAAAAGTGGTGGATGAGCCAAGGAGGGTTAAAGTTGGAGGCCGAGGACCGTGGTTTGGAGACCACGCCAAATTGTAGACCCCCAGGCGCAAAGGGCCCGTAATTGTGGCCTAGTTGCCTAGTAAGAAGTAGACTATCCACTATAGGCAACAAGGTTCAGTTAACTGGGCGGCGATGAAATTTAATTTCACAATTTTTAGCGACCTTTTTTGAAGGCGTTCAATAGTTTTTTAAAAAAATTATTTTTCTCCATACATAAAATATCTGCTACTATCGCAAATAGTACAGGGAAAGATTGAAAAAAATCACTGTAAAAAAAATTGTGCAAACTTTAAACTTTGCCCGTAGGTTTAAAATAGGCCAAAGTTCACGAAACAAAAAAGTTTAGAAATTTTACGGATCCGCGGAAACCTATATGGGGTAAAAAGGGGTATTCTTAATAAAAAAAATTGATTTTTCTCCATTTTCTCGAGAAATATGGCATTTATAAAAAAAATAGTTCAAATAAAAGTTGTTTCTGGTAAAATTGTCTTTAATTTGGTGCTTTTAAATTAATTTTATAGCAATAATTAACCGAAATACGGCCATTTTTCGAAGGGAGGATGGCGGATGGAATTTATTCCTAAAACAAGTGTTTTAAAGGGACAAAATAAATTGAGCATCTAGGTGATGCTATATATTAACGAAAAGCAGCATTTTTGAAAGAAAAATTAATTACTGAGCAATTACAATAACAATATGCCGACATTTTGTTAACAAAAATGTGAAAACGCACATTGAATCGGACATAGCTTCTTTATTTTCTGTGATGTAGAAACAAACAAAAAATAATTTTAATATCCTACAAGTCTGTTATTTTAGAATAACCACCCTATTTTGAGATACATTAAATGAAAAATAACGCCCTAAGGCGTTATGAATATCTATAAAGCCCTAGGGCATTATAAAATTATAACACAACTCAAAACAAGTAAATTATGATAGCGTTATTGACAAACAAAATGCGTTGCTATGCAACGGCGGAGTTTACAAACAATTTTGATTTTTACTCTCTTTTAAATCAAATCGTTCTGAACATAATAGATGTCAAATTAATAAATCGTAAATGTCAAAAAAAAAAAAAATTCGAATTAAATAACAGACTTGTAGGACATTAAACGTTGAAGGCACCACGGGTGTTATAGGATAATGACGCCCTCGGTCGACGTACATTCCCTCGGGCCAGAGGTCCTCGGGAAGTACACTGCCGACCTCGGTGCGTTATTATCCTTATAACTAGAAAAAAATGATTAATTACCTTTAATTTTGTTTCTTATAACTTTTAATGGAAGTCTCACAGTTTCTAAGATATTCAACAAAAATGTTGAATATCTTAGAAGCTGTTTAAAAAAACTAAATACTTCATCCTAAAAACGGTCGGATGCCATCTACAAAATTAAATATCTCCGAAACAATCAACCCTACACAAATATATAAACAAAATAAATTTTTTCTCAATTTATAAGCTTCATTTTTGATGTTCACCATATTTTCTGTTAAACTAGTATTTATTGAGATATTTGCAGAGAAACAAGGATGTTACGTTTTTTCTAAAATCCATTTACAGTTTAAAATGCAATTTTTTTTCTAAAGCAAGCGCTGTAAGCCGATGAAAAAATTTGAGCGTCTAGATCACACTATATATTACCGAAAAACAGTATATGGGAATATATATTTTTAATTACTGACTACTTAAACAAAATTGTGCCGTTTTAATTAAAAAAAAAAATTGGAAAAAGCAGATTGTTTCTGTCATAACTTCTTTGTTTCTATGCTGTAAAAATAGGAAAAAATCGTTTGAATTATAGTACACTAAAACTAGAGGTTTTAACTTCGGAATAGTGTCATATTGAACGGATTTCGTTCATTTTTGGCAATATAATAGTAAATGCTTCACAGAAAACTTTCTATATTGTGCGGGAGCTTGCTAATTTATAAGAGGTGTATGCCACCCCCTCTCAGGGGGTGACTTAAAAATTATATATATATTTATTGAAACTGAAATAGAATCAAATTTTAAGAAGAAAAAGTTCTATGCAATTTTTCACATAAATTGATAGTTTTTAAGTTATAACGACTTCAAAATTGCGATTTTAGCTTAAATTAAACGGTATTTCCAAACGGTTTTCGTCAAGTATCTCGAAAAGTATTACTTTATCGAAAAAATGTTACAGACCAATTACAGAAAGTACAAACTGGGAATTAATTATATTTTTTGTTTATTGACGTAGGATTAATAATTTCGGAGATATTGAAGTTTATATTTGGTATCCAAGTGTTTCGAAATTACCCTTAAAGTTTAAAATGATTTTTTTTCTAAAGCAAGTGCTATAAATGATCAAAAAAATTTGAGCTTCTAAGTAATGCTACATCTTAACGAAAAACTGTATCTGAGATATATTTTTTAAATTACTGGGTAATTAGAGTAACAAAATGGCGACCTTTTTATATAAAAAAATATAAATACGCACATTTTTTCGTCATAACTTCTTTATTTCTTATGCTACAGGAACGAGTAAAAAATAATTTGAAAGCACAATTAATTGTCTTTAATTTCATTTCTTAGCATGCGTGACGTAGGTGTCACAATTTCTAAGATATGTAACATTTAAACTGCATTTTTCGTCTTATAAACGTTCTGACGCCATTTGTAAACTTTCATAACTCCGAAACTATTAAATCTATGTAAATAAATAAATAAGCGAAATTCATTATCAGTTTATGAGCTTTATTTTTGGTCTCTACTCATTTTTCAATAAAACTAATATTTATTGAGATATTTGGAAAAGGATAATAAAATTACGTTTTATCGAAAATACCTTTGTAATTTAAACTGCATTTGTTTCTAAAGCAAGTGCTCTATACAAACCAAAAAATTTGAGCATTTACGTCATGCTATATATTAATGAGAAACAGTGTTTGAAATTCCTTTTTTTAATTACTGGCTAATTACAGTAACAAAATGGCAACGTTGTTATTAAAAAAATGTGTAGACGCACATTGCTTCGGTCATAACTTCTTTGTTTTTTATGATACAGAAACAAATAAAAAAACAGTTGAAAGCTTAATTAATAACATATTAGCATTCTTGACGTGGGTGTCACAGTTTCTGAGATATTTAACTATCACTCTAAATAATTATGTTATGAACACTTGGATGCCAAATGTAAACTTAAATATCTCCGAAATTATTAATCCTACATCAATAAACAAAAAATATAATTAATTCCCAGCTTGTACTTTCTGTAATTGGTCTGTAACATTTTTTCGATAAAGTAATACTTTTCGAGATACTTGAGGAAAGCCTTTTGGAAATATCTTTTTTTAAAGATAAAATCGCAATTTTGAAGTCGTTATAACATAAAAACTATCAATTTATGTGAAAAATTGCATAGAACCTTTTCTTCTTAAAATCTGAGTCTACTTCAGCTCCAATAAATATATATATATTTTTTAAGTGTCACCTTCTGAGAGGGGGTGGAATCCACCCCCTATAAATTAGCAAGCCCCCGCACAATATAGAAACTTTTATGCGAAGCATTTACTATTATACTGCCAAAAATGAACGAAATTCGTTCAATATGACATTATTCCGAAGTTTTGCATATTTTTTACCTCTAGGTACTGTACTATTAATAGTTCTTCATTTTGGTTATTAGCGTTTTTGGCCTAAGTACCATAGCTTCTGAGATATTTAACATTTAGATTTAAACTAAATACTTTGTCTTAAAAACGTTCGGACCACCTTTAGACTTCCAGATCTCCGAAACCATTAACTCTACAAAAAATTAGAAGAAAGCAAAATTCATTCTTAATTTAGTAGCTTTCTTATTTGTCTGTAGCATGTTTTTGCTCAATGTAATATCTTTCGAGTTATTCGACGAAAACGTATTTGAAAGACCACTTTTCCAAGCTAAAATCCCAAATTTCCTAGTAATTAAAACTTAAATCTATCAATTTATATGAAAAGTTGCACAGAACTTTTTCTTCTTAAAATCGATTTTCTTTAATTAAAAACACAGCGGAGTAACTAGGTGGGTCAGACTAGGGGGGCACTTTGCCCCCCCGCCGCCTTTATGATGTGGCGCCCCTGCTATAGATGGAAATCGGTATTTTATTTTTATTTGCAACTTTTTGCCTTTTAAATGACTGCTTCCTCCGCCCCAAAAATCTGGTTACGCCACTGAGAACTGATGAAAATGCCCCCAAAATAGTGATTTATTATTCGTCAACTATTACTACTCAATGTAAATACAACGACATGGTATGCAATAAATTACTGTGGTCGTACATTCTAGCAATAGCTTATATAATTTGATATCTTCTAGGTTTTTTTATGACTAGGTAATATTATAATCACGTATCACGCAATTGTTTGAAGAAATAAATAAAAGTGAGTTGTGGATGTGTGTAACATAGTCTTGCTATTTCTTTATGCTTTAACTTCCTGTCAGAAATTCCTCAATCGTATCATCGGACAAAGAGGCAAATAAGGACGGTGCTTCTCTGAGAATCACCTCAGACAATGAACTTTTTATTTCGTTTTTATAAATACACGGATTATTGGAGAGGAAGTTACTAAGACCATTAAAAAACCAATTTGTACGTCCATTGTCAAGGTAAGAATAATGAGTGACAAGTCGGACAAGTCACCTCCGTGATATTTACCGGAATTGTTTTGTTATTCATTTGTATTCTTGTTGGGCGTTATCAACCGAAATTTTAAATCAGTGAGTGGTCCGTCATTAGAAGATACCGGTAGAAGCGTGAGACCCCAACGGTAAATTATTTAACATAAACTGACAAAACCCGTAGGATCTATAAAACAAAGTAATGGTGATATACTCAAAAGTACATAAAAAATTATCTACTACTAGTACAAGAAAAATATAGCCTAAAATTTCTGTGGCTAACTTTTCTGAAGTAATGTGACGCGCAGAAACTAATTTTGGACAAAAAAAATTTAGAGGATGAGGGAAACTGAGCGGATCGAATTTTTTTTTTTTTTTTTGTCCAAAACCGGCTTCAGCGCGTCAAAATACTTCAGAGAAGTTAGGTCAGAACCTTCGGACAAGACCTTTTTTTTGCCCGTTTTTAGGGGACAAAAGGGGTGGTAGAGGGAAACTGACACGGCAGAAAAAAATATTTTGTCCAAAAATGGCTTCGGCGCGTCAAAATACTTTGAAAAAGTTAGATCCGAACAGACAAGCAAGACCTCATTTTTGCCTTTTTTAGGGGATACACAGTGTGTCCTCGGATGGAGTTGACAAGAGGAAAAACATCTCTATTATTGATTTTATGACGAAAAGTCATTCTTTATAAAAAAATCTGCTTGTCGAAAAAATGAATTTACCATATAAAAATCTTAGATCATAGGGTGTTAATAAATTAAGAAAACATAAAAATGCCGCAAGAGAGAAGTATCTTCATTTATTATTTTGGACAAAATGTTTATAAAACGAATCCAAAATAAAGCCCAAATACAAATTATGAAGTCTGTATTTCGACTCTTATGTTTTTATTGTGTTTATCTTTTTACGCTGAATTTATTAATATGAATAAGAATTCAAATTAAGATAGTCGGTTGTGCCTTCGAAGCGGACGGTTGGGTGCCTGAAACACTCCCACTATAAACCCAAAATTGCCGTGAAAAACTCCGTCAAATTTGATAAAAATTAGGTAAATTATAGCCCAAGAAATTACGCGCAAATTGATACCTCATATCAAAAGAACAAAGTTGAAATAGAATTAATATTTGAAAACAACTAATACAGTTTTGTGACCAGTGCTGTGTATTAAGAAACGAAGAGAGCGTAATTAAACAAACAACCCAAGACAGGCAAAAGCAAGATAAGTACCTCCTTTTTCATTTTTAAGTACCTTCCCAGACAAGTATATTTATATACAATTGAAGGGTTTAGGCCCATCACCCTTGAAGAGTCGACATTGTCGACAAGTTTATGACAATAAATTAAAGCATGGCATGATATCCCTCTGTAAAGCTGTAAATTATTTTTTTAACCATTATAAAAATATTGAAATGAATTTGATCTGTCTGTAAAGTATGGTCATATAAATTTCTTTTGTTAACCTTCAAATAATCTTTTTTCATAATTGTTAAAAATACTCAGGCGAATTTAATATAAACTGAACCCGTAATAATCAAACGTATATGGTCATAATATTCTCTTAGGTAAAATATCAAGTGAGGGTTTTCAGGTCGAAATTACGCTCATTGTCAAATGTAATAACTTAAAAATAAGTCAATAAACAATCCTTTCTAGCAAATTTACATATGAGTCTGGCCAGGGGCGTGCCCCATCAGGGTAACAGTGTACCGTGTGGAATTGAAGCAATTTAAGAATATAATGGGAATTTGGATGGAATTGGAGGCCATTGGCTTGGTTTCGGTGCCATTGGAATTTGGAAAGCCTTATCCATGCTATGGAAACATACAAATTGTTTATGCTTCCGGTGCGGCTAGGGTGGGACTGAGAAAGTTTATTAAAAAGTTTTAAAAGGTTAGGACCGTAATAGTGACAAGCAGGGGGTAAACGGGAGGTAGTAGCTCTCCGGAAAGCACACGAATGATGTATCTACTGCGGAGCGCGGGAGCGAGGACACATTGGCTACTGGTGCGAGGGATCGACGGCGACGGGAATTATCTGTGTGGAGCGCTGGGCCATCGTTGGAAGGAGAAAACATAGAAAACACATTCCTTTTTGTGTGCCATCACTTGGTCTGGATACAGAGTGCGAAGGATACAGTTTTGAGTTAGGTGAGGGATGAGTGTTTGAGGGGTGATGCATACCTCGGGACGTGCGATTGACGATTTTGTGAGTGGTCATTGGTTTTGTATATGATCCAGAGCTAGGTGCAATGTTTTTGGTGTGGTGCGGTAGAGCGGATCAAAAGGAGAGGGGAATGGAGGGGAGGAGAGGTATCACAGAGAAGTGTTGTTGATCCTGACTTTTTGTTGGTGTCTAGTTTAATAGGAGTGTGTTTTGTGGTATTGCATATTTTTTGACGTTGTGGGTGTTACAATATAATGTTGTGAATCTGATTACATAATATTTTTCTTAAGTAAATTATCAAATGAGGTTTTCAGGTCAAAATTACGCTCGTTGATAAGTGAAAAGTTCTACATTAAATTCTACACTAAAAACAGGGAGACCAGGTTACACGTGGGAATCACAAAAAGGATAGAAATGTACGCAATGAAGTACTGGGGATACGTCCAAAGAAGGGAACCAACACACCTACTGAAGAAAGCACTAACACTGAACAGCAGCAAACTTAAAATGGGGAGACCATGTTACACGTGGAAAACAACAATCGAGAGGATCATGAACAAACTGGGAAAGGACCAACGACACAACGCGGCAACATATCTCACAAGAAGACCCAGAATAGGCAGAAGCCCAGAACCAAAAATTCAAAAAAAGGGGGCTTAAACGCTCCCTCACGACATAATGCGGTAACGCATCTCATAAATACCTACACCTCCCATCCCACATTCCTTTACCATGCGCCATGTGGCTCTCGCTGCTGGCAACAAGTATGACCTTAGTCCAACCCAGCGTGGACGTAGCAGGCCCAGCTGTATAACTTGGGAGTGGCAGTAATGCCTACCGCACGCTGGTAAATCAATCAATCAATCAATCATGAATAAGAATTCAAATTAAGAAAGAGTGTGCTGTCAATAATATTGAACTGACAAACGTCATTGTGACATTGTGTAGAATGTTACTATCTTACATCTGCATTTATTAGCGTTCTGTTGATCATTTAAAAAATGTTTACCAAACAAGAAAGAATTTATTTGATCAAATATTATGGGATTGGAGAAGTCTCTTATCGATATGCAATTAACCTTTTCCACCAAAAGTTCCCTAACACAGCGGTATCGCGCCAATCATTGCGCAAACTTGTAAAAAAATTCAATGAAACTGGATCTGTACTGGATGTCAAAAAGCCCAAGAAAAAGTACAATGAAGACGATGCGGCAACACTTTTGGCAATAAATTCAGTAATAGAAAACCCGAAATTATCTTTACAGAAACGCTCACAAAGACTGGAAGTAAGTAAAAGTCATTTACAGAGAATTTATATGGAAAACAAAGTTCGACCGTTTAATCCAAGGTTCAGACATACACTTGCAAATGGAGATGAATAGAAGCGATTAGATTTTTGTTTATGGGTCGGTGAGAATTACTTGTTGTTTTTTTTTTTACTGACGAAACAACATTTTGTACCAATGGCCACGTTTCATCACAAAACAGTCGTTATTGGGCATTTGAAAATATCATTCACAAACGAAGTCAACGTTATAAAAAAGTGAATGTATGGTGTGGGATTTTTTATGATCAAATCGTTGGTCCATATTTCTTAGAAGAAAATTTAAATCAGCATGTTTATTTGGACCTGTTGGGAAACTTTGTATTGCCATTTATAAACACTCTGCAACCGAAAGTAAGGCTTAACATTTTTTGGCAGCTCATTTCTCAGTTTTGGTACAGCAGTGGTTGACAGATCACTTCGGAGCCAGATGGATGGGAAGATATGCTCCAATTAATTTTTCTGCAAGATCACCAGACCTTGCACCAATGGATTTTTTCTGTGGAGTGTTTTAAAACAGAAAGTTTATGCAGATGACCTGCCACAGAAACACTAAAAGGACGAATACAAGACGCGGTGAATGAAGTGAATGTACGTACCCTCAACCATTCGTAAGGTCTATGGTGAATTTATTAAAAGGATGGAGAAATGTGTTGAGGTTGGAGGAGGCTATAGAAGCTGTAGAATAAATTGTTTTCTCACAATCGTTGAAGTTAATGTTATTATGTTGTGTTAATGTTTGAAAAAATATATATAAGTTGACATAAATGTAAAATTCAAAATTTAGACTTCATAATTTGTATTTGGGCTTCATTTTGGATTATAAACAACTTTGTTTTATAAACATTTTGTCAAAAAAATAAATAAAGGTACTTCTCTCTTGGGGCATTTTGATGTTTTCTTAATTTATTAACACCCAGTACATCTGATCTAAGATTTTTGTATGGCAAACTCATTTTCTCGACAAGCAGAATTTTTTATAAAGAATGACTTTTGTCGTAAAATTAATAATAGAGATGTTTTTCCTCTTGTCAACTCCATCCGGGGACACACTGTAAGGTCTATGGTGAATTTATTAAAAGGATGGAGAAATGTGTTGAGGTTGGAGGAGGCTATAGAAGCTGTAGAATAAATTGTTTTCGCACAATCGTTGAAGTTAATGTTATTATGTTATGTTAATGTTTGAAAAAATATATATAAGTTGACATAAATGTAAAATTCAAAATTTAGACTTCATAATTTGTATTTGGGCTTCATTTTGGATTATAAACAACTTTGTTTTATAAACATTTTGTCAAAAAAATAAATAAAGGTACTTCTCTCTTGGGGCATTTTGATGTTTTCTTAATTTATTAACACCCAGTACATCTGATCTAAGATTTTTATATGGCAAACTCATTTTCTCGACAAGCAGAATTTTTTATAAAGAATGACTTTTTGTCGTAAAATTAATAATAGAGATGTTTTTCCTCTTGTCAACTCCATCCGGGGACACACTGTATATATATTTTTTTCTAAAATTGGTTTTAGCGCATCGAAATACTTCAGAAAAGTTAGATCAGAAGATTAGGACCTTTTTTTTTTGTCCTTCTTAGGGGAGAAAAAAATGAGACATTAGAAAAAAATTTTCCCCAAAATTGGCTTCAGTGCGTCAAGATACTTCTAAAAAGTTACATGAGAACCTTAGAACCTTTTTTTGTAGACCTGTGTAATAATACGTATGCATTGTTAACTTAATAAGTTTGCACATGTAAAAAAAAATTTTTAATATTTTTTATAGAATTTTATATTTAATTTTTTTTTTGACATGTTTATGTATACGGTGGTTTTGTTATTTTTTTTCTATCTAATAAAAAATGTTGAAAAAGATCTCTCCTCTGTACAGTTCGTAACTGCCAAACTTATAAATATTCGTAAAGCGACTTCTATGTTAGGAAATGTAAAAAAACATTTAGATCTAATACATTTTAGCATTTCTCCAATCCAAAATCTAATTAAATCAGTCATTATCATTGTCTATGTTTGCTGTTCGCTTTTATGATGAATTAAGAATTAACACTAAATAATAGGTAGGTGCCTCTGCATTTTATGTTTTAGATTTAAAAATTTGTTTTTTTTTCCAGAATTATTGTTATTGAGGATCGCCTTCGGCGCCCCTCAGAGCGTCGGCGCCCCTAGGCACGTGCCTAGAGTGCCTAGTGGGTAAACCGGCACTGCAAAGGGAATACTGGAAATGAAAACCATCCAAACCAAGACGAAAAAGAACAAAAATTTTGCAATTAAGCTGTCCACTAATGTTCAAAGTGTGGGCAGCAGGTAAAATACTGTCAAATAACAGAACCTTTCCTCCTATACCGATAAATAGCATTAAGTGTGATATTTATGTACAATTTTATTTCTAAAATGAGAACTTGATAATGTGACGTGAAGGTCTAACTGCTTAAAAATTTATTAGCTGGAACAAATCGATGGAATTATTTCTTCCTTCGCAGTTGAGCTAGGTAATCGTTAAGCAGTTTTCTGTTATGTGTGCGTGTCAAAGTTAAAATAAGACTTTTTCAGCTTTCGGTAACTCCATTGCTACAACGGTTAAGGAATAATTTCTATTAATTGTTTATAGCAAATAAAAATAAACTAAAAATGCGAATATAATTCCTTGTTTTATTTGCAAAAAAACATTTGTAACCATTTGTGTTATTTTTAATTAATACCAACATTATCAGGGATGCATCTTAAAAAAATTTAAAGCTTCACTGGAGGAGGAGCTATAAGGCCGGTGTTGGCCCTTTTTTCATTAAAAAATTTCGAATTTTTTTTTTATCATATATATTCAATATCTAATATATTCCACCCCAAACAGAACTTCCCCAACCCTCCCCCCCTCCATGTATACCTCTTAAATTATTAAAGAACCGGTTTACATTAGTACACATGCTTAGATGTTTGTGAACTTGAAAATCATATTTCCTTTCAACAAACTGCACCCTAAACTCACCCTACTACTATACAACACCCCAACACCCCCAACTCTCAACGACAAGCACCCTCTCCCCCCACTAACATAAACCTTTATGCTCTTACCAGGTATAAAATAGTTTCAAAAGGATTTTTTATTTACATTATTAATAAAATGTCAATCCCCCCAACACCTACGCTCCCGAACTATTCCCGCCATCATCATACTGCTACAAACTTGAAAATGGTATAACGAAGACTTTTCTTATAGACAGAAAGATATAACCTTGCGCCCTCTCCTTACGTTCAAAGCAACAAAAATACGAACAAAGATAGTTAAGCTCTAAGTTTTAAAAAAATCAGACAAAAGTACTATAATATAAGTTCTAAATTTACAGACAAAGAAACAAAAAAAATCTAACCTAAACCTCTCTGCACAACAGAATGGTTCGGAGAGAGGGTGTTGGGAGGATGGGTATAAGAGGAATTTTATTAATAACGTAAATAAAAAGTCCTTTTAAAACTATTTTATATCTGGTAGCAGCATAAAGGTTTATGTTGTGGGAGGAGAGGGTGCTTGATATTGGACGTTGGGGTATTGTATAGTAGTAGGGGGAGCTTAGGCTGCAGTTTGTTCAAAGGAAATATGATTTTCAAGTTCAAAAACATCTAAACATTCTGGATTCCGGATTCTGAACGAGCGAAAAATTTTGCATTAGAGTTGTAAGGAATAAAATTGACCCTAGAGCTCATCAGGCTGGTATCTCTTCAGGACAGCGAGATATGAAGAAAATGACCTATGTAAAAATTGTTGAGGTCATCAGGAGACCACTTGGTGACCTTGGGTTTTACCTTGAAGGGCATTCTCAAGGATATTTGAAGGTCAGCTTTCGTTTTTTAATAGGAATCTATGGTAGTATATACCATAATTAATTTGACAGACGTGACATATTGATGATGAGAAATAACTGTTGGATCTAGTGATTGATCAATATCATTTGTTGGTTGTGTCATAATTATTAAATCGATTGTTCTCTCTCTTAACAAGGGAATATGAAATCAACCCACTTACCGTAAATAAAGAATTTAGTTCAAAATTAGATTCTGGATTATTTTCTTGAATAATGGTTTAAGAATCCACAGATCAATCCTTCATAAAAATTTCCTTCAAAAGCAATCTCTTCTTAATTACTATATCTTCTTTTAATCCTTTAGAAAAATTTCCTCCAAAAGCAATCTCTTCTTAATTTCTATATCTTCTCTTTCTTTAATAAAATCTTAATGTCTTCCGAATCGGTCCATATTCATTTAAAATTACAAAATATATCCTTGGTTAAAATAATAATAATTCAGGAAATTCGGGGAGTCTATCTGCAGCCAAGGTTGGCTAATTCAGTCAAATTACGGGGAGCGCATCTGCTGCATAGGTTGACTAATTCAATTTCGGGGCCATCAATTATGGTAGTATATACCATAATAAAACTTCATCATCAATAAAGAACATATATTAAAATAAAAATTAAGAATTAATATTGTTCTCTTATAAAGAATATCTCATTATATTAATTAATTAATAAAATTGGTGTTAATATTTTTAAAATTGTTATTCTGTTATTTTGTTTTTCTTCCTTTTCCATGGAAACTCAAAAGCTTAATCTAGGGTAAGCGAGTTGCTACAGAATCCCTACATATAATCCTATAATATAATCCTATAATAACCCTACATATAACCCCGGATTCCGAAAGAGCGAAAAACTTTGCATTAGAGTTTTAAGGGGACAAATTGACCCTAGGTCTGGTGACTGAAGGCAGGCAATGGTGATCGTGATGACCTTACAGACAAATTTTAAGTTTAAATCGTGGTCATTTCATGATCGACTTCGGTCCTCTTTGATAAACAAAAGTTGACTTTCAAATTACCTTTACACGCCCTTCAAGGTCAAATCCAAGGTCGCCAGGTGGTGCCCCCGATGACCTCAACAACTTTGATATAGGTCGTTTTCTTCATATCTCGCTATCCTGACGAGTTATTTAGGCGTTTCCATACTTTTGGGACCCTCTGTATATTCTGTTCTATACGAATCAGAATTTCGTTCAGTTATTTTGATTTTCACCCACTAAAAACTACCCCAATTTATCAACGGGATCTTAAAATGATTTTTCCTATAACCACAGGCTTATTCTGGATCAGTTCCATAAGTTTCTGAATATTGGCTGAGAATTGTCAGTCTAGACCCACCATAACGTTATTACATCCCTATCTAAAGGTTTCTCATGAAAACCTATCGATTATAATATTAACTAATTACAAAGTTCAACGCCACTTAGAGAAGAAAAATGATTAGAAGTAGTCTGTCATTATAGTAGTATTATACTTGCTAATTAAATATCACATTAACTTTGCGTGGGCGCGCTGGCGCTCTCTTCACGCCCCTCTAATTACGAAAAATGAAATGACTGGCAATTCGCGATAACGCGACTTGAGGGAATACCTATCAACCGACACAAATGAATGTGTAATACGTTTACCGCAAAACAAAGGAATGATGTAAATAATGAAGAGTATACAATGCGATATGAAAGTGCCGTGAAAAAGAATCATCAAGTAATTATTCATACAATTCAGCGTAAGCATGTGTTGGTTGCTTGTGCTTATACTCATTAATGTTGACAAAGAAATTAACATTTAATAATATTCTGATATCTGTATTAACAGCACAATGATGAATTTTTATTTTCAGAATCAGATAATAGATATATAGTTATTATTTGAAAAGAAAATACTTCGGAAATTTATTCATCCATCTTCACCACAGATAATTTTACAGAAAATGGTATAGATATAGCTAAAGTTAGATGCCAGCGATGACTAAATCTTCAGGAAATACTTTGATAGAACCAAGATAAGCTGCAGGGTACTACACGGGCCTGTTCTTGGCACAGTTCTCTTTGTGCCATAGATAAATGGCTTAGCAACTATAAGTAAGGCGTTGCAATTTCTGCAACTTTCCTTGTGCTACTTTTTCTTCTATTTGGGCCACCATGCACATGATGCGTAGATAGGACCAATGTATCACTTTCTGCTTCGAACCCAAGTTTTACCAAACCGCCTACGACACGTCCCGATAGCCGCGGTTGCTTTTGAAAGTGTCCTTTCCAAATGCGAGTTCCAGGTAAGTTTTTAATTCAGGAGTACTCCTAGATATTTAACTTCACTGGAATCTTTCAATACAGTTCCATTTAACATAGGAGCTCTCAAATTTCGTTTTGTCCTTTTGGTGAATGGAACAATAACCGAATGGAGTGGAATATCAACTTACCCATAGTATCTAGTTTTACAAAAAATTAATTTATAGTAATAAAAAGTTCACAGTAGTGAAAAGATTCTGTCTTAGAGAATATTTTTAAATCATTTGCATATAGAAGAAGTCTCACTCCAATTTAGTGGAAATGTCATTGATAAATATTGCAAACATAAGAGGCCCCAGAATCTAGCTCTGGGAAAATCCAGTCTGGGCATTATCATAAATACTGTTTCTATACTTTCGCCGTCTGTGTTGTAACCTTCTAGAGGAGCGAAACAGAGGTAAAATTGTGTCGTTTTTTTTTATGAGCTTAGAACAAGATTAAATACAGTGGGTATTACCAACAACATCATTTTACACATAAAAACACAAAATACGACATTTTTTAGTGGTCGCAGATATTCTTATTTAAAAAAAGTGTAAAATTTATTTTTTTTTAAATCATGTTTTTTTTGTACATCCATTGCAATATCTCAAAAATGAATTGAGCTATCGATGTGAACTTTTTTTTGTTATAAAACACACACTTAAGCGCTTCTCTCTATTTATATGATTGCTAATAAAAAAAAATGTGAACATGTCAAAAACGTAGATGACCCTGAAAGTTTAGAGAATACGCCATTAAATTTTCACTAAGCGAGGAACTTTTTTGTTTTTGAAAATTTTGTGTAACATGCTGTGAAGAAAATGAAGTCAATAGACTAAAAAAGTTTTTAGAAAAAAAATATTTTCATTATTAGCAATAGTTTGCTAGTTACGAATTTTTTAGTATGGAGGAATTGTCGAAGCGTACGCGCGCCGTACTTAAGAATAATAATGATTATGTGTGTGTAACGGAACTTTTCATTATTACTTTTTTATGTTTAGGACTGTTTTATCACGTTTTAGGATCTGAAAGGATAACTTATTTTTTCCAGTGACACATTAAGGACTAAGGTTGAAGGCAAAAAGGAATTAAAAATCTTAAATGGAGTATGCATTGCATTGGGATCTCGGAAACGGTGAAAAATAATATTGTAGTAAAATGGGAAAAATGTTGCGCAACTAGGGGGCTAATAAAATCCCATAAACAGAAGTTTAGGAAAAGTAATTATTTTGGAGTGTTTTGATAGAAAGTAAACTATCCAGTTTTCCTTTTTTTGCGTTATTATTGGAGCTAAATAAAAAAGACAGTTTCTTAAAGCACGTGGCAATCTTAATATTTGTATCCGACATTTCCTGTGTCAGAGTACCTATCCAAAACTCCCATGCATTGCATTTTTACCCTAGATCCACACAATAACACAGGTCGACAAAAAAAAAATCTGCTCCAAGGACTAAACCTATCGTGCCTTAAGTATTTTTGTGTGCTGAATCCGAATTTTCCACTTAGATTTCGAGCAAACGTCAAAAATTGTCAAAAAATCGTATTTTGGCGATAAAAACTGGGATTTACTCGAAATCTACGCGGTAAAAAAAATTTTAAATTGAAAATTCGGATTCAGCACACAAAAATACATAAGGAATGATAGGTTTCGTCCTTGGAACAGAACTTTTTTTCTTGTAGATCTGTGCACAGGTGCACTTTGTACACAGGTCTTATTTTCGCCTAAATTCGGTAACAAAAAAGAAAAAAAATATCCTAAATTAAGTCTTTTTTAATTTCCGCAGCCCTAATTATAGTCTCTAAACCCTGTTTCCATGGCTTGTGCACAAGTTTATCGTTTTCCTCTATTACTACGCCACATAAAATTCACTCCATTTTACAATAAAACTTAGATTGCTTTTTTATCTTAAATATTTTTAAGCAGATAATCCACGCACAATTCGCACAATGACCATACGTTCTACAATATAATACAAGTGGTAATAAGAGAAAGGATATCGTTACACATTTTACTTCCACATCCAGTGGAAATATTTTTGAAAATTTTTATTGTCCAAATAGGCTTAGAATGTCATGAAACGTCGAGATTTTAAGTTTGAGAGAAAAAAAAATTCTGTCTGTCTGTCGGTCTATCTGTAACTTTTTTTTGTGCGCACGATTACTCTGGAACCGTTTAAGATATTGACTTGAAATTTGGTACACGTACCATGTATTTTAACGAGATCTGGAAGTAGATTATTCCGTTAAAGGGTTCGTGGTAAATGGAGGTAAATAGGCAAATCAAGCAAGTAAGAGTCCATAAAACTGGTATTTAGTATATATAAGAGAAGCTAAGCTCAATTTTTTTTGGCATTAACCACCTCCATTACCAACTCCCACCTCATTATTCAAGGGGGCAAAAAAAATAAAATTGTCATTTAGTGTGTGTACAAGAACCAAAGGCCTCAATTTTTTTTTTACTTTATCCACCACTATTACCACCTCCCTTCCACCACCCTCAGCCCCACTACCGATGTGGCATATCGTTTTATAGGTTTTTGGGGTAGACGATTTCAAATATTATATTATTAAATTGTCATAAAAAATTATTTCTACATTCAAATTTTTTCGTTCTGAGAGACTTGGATAGAAGATCTGGATGTGGAAGTAGTGATTCCTTGGGCAGCGGTTTTGTAATTTGACCTTCGACGAAAACGAATAATGTTGATAGTACACCGCCCCGAGACTAGTTAGTTTTAGTGGACGCGGGCGTGTTAATACTCAATTTCTGCAATTCGCGCGCTTTAAAAAAAATCACTGTACCTAAACTATAAAAGATTCAATAAAAATTATGCTATCAAAAACTTTTTTGGTCTTTTGGCTTTATTTTCTTCGCAGCATGTTATACAAAATTTCCAAAAACAAAAAAGTTTGTAGCTTAGTGAAAATTTGATTGCGTATTTTCTGAACTTTCAAGGTTATCTAAGTTTTTAACAAGCTTAAAAATGTTTTAATTAACAATACTATACACAGATAGAAGCGCTTAAGTGTGTATTTTATAACAAAAAAAGTTCATGTGGATAGCTCCATTCGTTTTTGAGTTATGGCATTAGATGTTTAAAAAAATATGATTAAAAAAAAAAAATTCACACCTTTTTAAAAATAACAATGTTCGTGACCACTAAAAAATGTCGTATTTCATGATTTCTAATGAACATCAACCTACTTAATGAAATGATATATATCTCAGTTTGTTCTCAGATTAAAAAAAACTCGAGAAGGAAGCGACTTTTCCCCTATTTTTTACTCCACTATTCTGTATTGCTTGTAAAACTGACTAAACAAATATTGCCTTGTGTTATATTTAGTAAAATTTGCCAATGAGCATTATTTCTTTGGATAATAATGTCTCTCTCTCTCTCTCTCTCTCTCTCCTTCTCTCTCTCTCTCGACAATAGAAAACCGATTATATTCAAATTTTGACAGTAAGTTAGTAGAAAAAGAACCCGATTGTTTTTGACAAAAATCGATTATAAATATGAAAGTTATAAAATATTTTCAGAAAAAAATAGACATGAAAAGCGTAACACAAAAATTCTGCACAGTATACTGACAATCAACATGGCATCATCGGGAGATGCAAACATAACAAATAAACCTACAACTTATTTTAAAAAGGCTGGGAAGAGTATACTACACAATGTTCAACAATTATATATAAAATTCAATAATCTGACGAAGAGTATAATGCTTACGTCCATTTAATTTATATTGGATGTAAACCTATGATATTAAATTTGGAGTCCCTCAGGGTTCAGTTTTGGGACCGGTTTTATTTCTTATTTATATTAACGATTTGCCAAACAGTAGTCCCTCAACAAATTTCACTCTCTTTGCTGATGACACAACATTGGCTCATTCCCATAAAGATTGTAACACTTTATTATCAGAAGCTCAAAACAGTTTGTCTATGGTTCACAACTGGTTCTTAAACAATAAGTTAATATTGAATGACGATAAAACAGAGACTATGATTTTTTCTTTAAGACAGCACTCTGTACAAACGACCTCTCATTGCGTTAAATTTTTGGGCATTATGTTGGACAGTAAGTTAACATGGGAGGAACACACGTCCTACATCTGCAAGAATATATCACGCAATATTTTCTTATTGCGCAATTTAAAAAATTGTTTGTCACAGTCAACGGTTTTAATGGCATATCATGCAATAATTCAATCTTCCCTCACTTATGCCATTTTAATATGGGGCCACTCGGCACATACCTCAACAGTTTTTTCACTGCAAAGAAAGGCTGTCAGAATCGTTGCTGGGCTATCATATAGAGATGATTGTAGGGATGCTTTTATAAGCCTTAAGATACTGACTTTACCCTGTAATTATATACTGCAGTGCCTTGTCCATGTTAAAAATAACCTTAATAATTACATAACATGTGAAAGTGTACATACGTACTCAACTCGTAATAGGGGCAATATATATTTGGATTTTTTCCGACTTTCAAAAACCAGAAATGGCACCTGCTATTATGCAGTAAAATTTTTCAATGTGTTACCGATTGATGTACAAACACTTGACTGTACTCGCTTTAAAAATGTAATTAAACGTTTCCTCCTTGAAAATGCATTCTATGATTTTGACGAATTCTTGTCAACTGATTTTTCTCGTTTAATTGTGTGATAATGATTGTTTGTTATTCTATGTGCTTACTGTTATTTACTCTACTTTGTTATTTATTTGTTTTATTTAAAGTGTACTTTTTTTTTCTATTTAAGACAACCACTTTTTGTTGGTTTTTATTGCCATATTTTTTGACGTGTCAAAACATAATTTATGTATATATGACCAATAAAGATCTATCTATCTATCTATAAGAGCTCTGGATGGCTGTATTCAACAAAGCTGTTAAATTTAGAAATGAATACATTTTTAATTCAAGTTAACACCTTACTTATTTACGCCGTCACTAAGGCAACAGTAAATCGTCAGTCGCTATTAAAATTTATGGCCATATTGCGTTATGAGTTTATCGTCAACAGCGTGTCCGAAAGCCGGGCATGCATATACATTTTATCCTCGATTTTATCCCTGTGACATTTGGATTTTATATTCCAATTTATACGAGGTTTTATTAGCTTTTGGCTAAAATGGCAATTGATGTAATATAAAGAAACCGAAAAAAGACGATTGTGCTGAGAGCAGCTTTGTAAATAATATAATTCCAAAGAATCTGGAAAGTCAATTTTTGTAGAATTGAAGAATCATATAAATAGTTTTATATTGATCTCAACAAGGACAGTATGCAGGATGCGCCACTTAAAACTCTCCAGGCTTGTAACTTTTTTATTTTTGAAGTGATGACCATGTTGGGCACATCAAATTGTAGACATTTTTAAAGCCTTTAAACATGCAGAGTGATTAAAAAAAAAATGAAAAAATTGTTAAGAAAGGAAACTTAATTTCTTTGAATATTTTTTTACCTCACCTTGTACATGAAATGTGTTAATATTTTCTTATAAAGGTTTTAATTAGCTTCAATTTATGTTATTAAAATACAAAATTTTAAAAAATAAAAATTTTGCAATTTCCTATTATTTAGTACATTTTAATATAGTTTGTTTTTAAAAATATTTATTTCTTTCTTGTTGCTGTTTTGTCACGTTGAGTATTGTTTGTGATATGTCTTTTACAAATAAAGCATAAAATTATTGTTCACATATTTTCAGTTATTTTTAAAAAATCAGTTTTGAATCTGAAGGAGTTATTTTAATTTCTGTTTCTAAAACCAAAAAGAATCTCGAATATCTCGTAATAACATAAATTGAAGCTAATTAAAACCTTTTAGACCAAGCAACGAATGGTTAGGGAAATTTTAGGAACAGAAAATTTGACTTCGGAATTTTGTTTGGACTAGTCTGGAGATGAACATATCAAAAGTCCCCACTCCTAGGTGGTGAGCGGGGGGGGGGCACTTTAAAGGTTCCATTTTCTGGTTTTTCGCTTATATCTCGGAAACTATACGTCGTATGGAAAAAAGTAATCTATGCAAATTTAAACATAATTAAATTTCCTACAAGAATGTTTATATTCATTTTCTTCCTGTGTGTTATAGTTTACGAGATATTTGCCAGCCAAAATAGATAATTAAAAAAAAAGTATTAGGTACCTTGAATATTTCTATCAAAGCGGCTTACCGTGGTCTGCTAATAAATAAGTCACAAAACAATCTTTATTTTACAACACTCGACGTATTTACTAACGTAATATTTTGTGGAAGTCCATGCATTTCCTTAAATATACAGTGCGACTCACTTCAAATGAAGACCTTATAATTTTTTTATTTTGTTTCCGATTTGAATCAAATTTTACTCAAGTATAGAACAAATTAGGATCTACTTACGACCAGAAAAACATTGCCTGCTACAAATGCTTTATAACACATAGGAAGAAAATGAATATAGACTTTCTTGTAGGAAATTTAATTACGTTTAATTTTGCATAGATTACCTTTTTCCACACGACACATAGTTTCCGAGATATAAGCGAAAAAACAAAAAATGGGACCTTTAAAGTGCCCGCTCACCACCTAGGAGTGGGGACTTTTGATATGTTCATCTCCAGACAAAGTTCCGAAGTCAATTTTCTGTCCCTAAAATTTCCCTCTTTTGAGCATTCGTTGCCTGGTCTATTTATAAGAAAACATTAACACATTTTATGTACAAGGTGAGGTAAAAAAATATTCAAAGAAATTAAGTTTCCTTACTTAACGATTTTTAAATCACTCTGTATGCTTGTTTAAAGGCTTTAAAAATGTCTATAATTTGATGTGCCCAGCATGGTCGTTGCTTAAAAAATAAGAAATTTACAAGCCTGGGGAGTTTTAAGTGGCGCACCCTGTATAGCGTAATTTCAGTAAAGTATAACCAATAAATCAAACTGTATTTTAAATTCTAATATAGAGTACACTTTTCTCCCCAAGCACACGCACCGGGGCCAGCCAGACATCCACGGTGTGAATGATACCACTTAAGTGACATTTCACGAGTCAAACTTTTTTTAATTCAATTTTTATTTTTTAGTTCAAGTGTATGACTTCCGGTATTATTCCAATCAACCCATGTAATGCTACAGTACTCGAAATCATGTGATTTATATGAGTAACCAAAAATCCTCAAAATGATTTTTTTGTATGAAACTCATTTTTTAAAATGGCGTCTTTCTAGGAGTAGTTCTGAAGACGTTTGTTAACAATTTCCTAGACATTCCAGGATCACAAGACGTCTGCCAAGACGTTGTGAGTAAGAAGAAGAAAATAAATGATTGAAAATAAAAGCCAGGGACCCAGGCTTCATTAAATTTTGAGCGCAGATCCATTTTTGACTGTACCTTTACTTCGAACGAAAGGTTAAGCAACGTTACTCGAGGTTAGTACTTGAATCGCTAACTTTATTGAAATACAGCGACTTCGCAACCCTCCTAGAGGCTCTTGTATCACCGTATATGCAGAAGCTATGCAATTTTAGGCGAATATTGCGTAGTGAATAATGTCACTTTAAAGTTGTCGAATAATAGTGAAGCTGTATGAAAGCAAAAATTACAAAATTATTCATGTTACGCCTATGGCATTAGTAAATCCATTTTTTGCTAGCATTGTGAAAAACTTGTTTTATTTTGAGTTCTTTAATAAGTCAAATTATCAGTTTGCTAGAATGCTAAAATCAATATTGTCATTCATAATGCATAAAATCATTTTGAACGAATTTTTCCCCAGTTATTTTTAAAACGTTCATTTCAATTTAACTTCATATTTAAAGACTGAAAAATTAAAATCACCTGGCCATTGTTACATTTCCCACTGTGCCAGATGGTGCTACTAGATCGATCCTTTTAACTGAAGGAGAATTTTTTTAAGTGGAATTTCCTTGTCTGCAGAAAAATTTATTGTCACATGGAAAATTGAAAATTTTGGTTTTAAATCGGGTCAAAGGTGTAGTAAGCGAGTTGACTTAATAATTTTTATCTATATAATAATATAAATTAAAAACTGATAAAAATAATCTATAACTACTACTTATCATTTAACTTTTTATCTGAGTTTGTGTTTGATATTCTAAATATAATTGTATTTTAGAGTACACTTCAAACTTGTTTTTTTACTCAGTTGTAGAATTAAGGCGCCAGGTTTTAACACTGACAAAATGCAGGTAAACATAAACACCTGAAACACGGACACTCTAATTTAAAGGGATCAACACACGACCCAGCGGCAGGGAGCAGACCAACCGACATTCTCGGTACACTTTGAAGATTGCCATGCAAACTCGTAAAAGGGAGCTGGTCTGCTGGATTGAAGTGGTCTGCTCGATTGTCGGTACGCTTTGAAGACCTGAAATTACAGCAGACCAGTTCACTTTTATGAGAGTTGTTATGGCAATTTTCAAAGTGTACCGAGAAGGACTATTGGCTGGTTGGCTTAAAACGTCTAAAAAATCAAATAACACACCATTTCGAAAATAATAATTTATATTATTGTAAACAATTTAGTTTTCGAGCAAAAATGACCACAGATGACGCAATTACTACTCAATAGACAAAATCGTCAAAGGAAACGAAAATAGGGATTATATCTGGGTCACCTTTTGTGACCTCCAAAAAGCTTTTGATAGTGTTTTTCATCAAATTCTAATAGACAAATTAAAATTTTATAAATTTGACATGATCAGCTGCAACTTAATATAATTATTTCTAAAGCATAGACAACAGTACATAGACAGCAGTACATAAGCCTAAGTAATACTAACTCGACATCCCAGTACATAAGGACCGGGGTGCTACAGGGATCGGTCTTAGGACCAACTCTATTTTTAATATACGTAAATGACCTAAAGACTTACTTAGGTCATCTGGTATTATTGCAGACGATACCACACTCCTGGTATCTGACAATAAATTGGATGCTGTTGAAAGGGAAATAGGTGAAGCTAAGTTAAGTGCTTAGAATGGTTCTCATGAAATAAATAGTCACTAAACGAGCATAAAACCATGAATATGGTTTTCAGTCGTAGGCCATTTGAAAATTACAAAAAGATAAATTTCTAGGCATTTTTCTTGACCCAAATTTCAACTGGTTCCACCATGTTGTTTACACAGCAACAAAATATCAAAAGCAAACCTTAAAAATATTGTAACTTTTAAAATTTTATTAACGGCCTATTACTCGTTAAGTGTTCCATATGACTTATGGTCTGATAAACTGGGCCCATGCCCCGCAAGCTAACAGAATTTTCGGATTACAGAGAAAAGTTATCAGGATAATTACAAATCGTGGATATAGAGAGGATGTAAGAGATAAATTTATTAAATTGGGAATTTTAACATTTCCATCACTATACATTTTTCATTGCCTAATTAATAAAAATATACACCAATACAAAAAAAAAAAGTATATTCACAAATACAATACGGGGACTCAACATAATTTAGTGATAGATTTTAATAGACTTAAATCAAGTGATTGTGGCTTTAATTGCTACGGCCCCAAATATTTTAATAAAATTCAAAACCGAGTAAAAGAATTACCAGAGGTGAATGAGCAGTTAATAAAAAAGTTTTAATGAAAGAGTGTTTTTATAGTTTCTATAAGTTTTAAATTTTGATGGCACTGAAATCAAAATAATGTTGAGGCCACCATATTGAATTTTCAAAATCGCCACTTTACTCTTTAAACTACTGTTCTAATGAAAATTTTAAGAACAGAAACATTTTCTCTGATGCTCTAATTTTTGGATGTAACAGAGTTTCGATTGACATGGAATTGTCCCATGGTGTATTTTTTAAATTTTTACAATTTAAGCTCTTTAAATGATATCCTAATCTGTTAATATGCATGTTGTGCGTACATGTAGTACAACCTTCGTAGCAATAAGAAAACTAGTTTAATTTGTTTACCAAATTATAAAAAAAAATTATGTGGAATTCCACATAAATCTATCTATTACGGATAAAGAATGTTTTTGATAACAAATTCATTATGAACAAACGTGATAGGTACTTAAATATAAATTAGTTGCTCACGTAAACATCATCAACAAACCTACCACAGCGTACAAACTATGGAGTTAGGTAAATCACCCTTTCTATTTATCGGGTGTTTTAGTTAAAAGACCCCAGGCCATTATCTCGTGTCAAAACATAATTTATGTATATATGACCAATAAAGATCTATCTATCTATCTATCTATCTATCTCGAAAAATAATAAAGATATTTGAAATTTGTAAACGGGGTGAAGTGATTCTAAAATGATATTTTGTGATATACTTAATTTTATTTATTTTGTTTTCATTTGAAATTCTATGAAATCACAAATTGAGCTGTCGCAGGCACACACATAAAAAAGTCAATTTTCTGAGGTTTCACATATACACTCCCATGTATTTTTGACCGCTGAACACGATTCCGATGTCAGTTTTACAAAATTAGGTTAGGATTTTTTGTTTACCACGAAAAACAGGTTAAAACAGCCCAGAATAGGGTTTAAAATAAAAATTAAAGATTTTAAATAAGTAGACCATGTATTCGATGTATTTTTGACTGCTGAACATGAGGTCATCAGGTCAGAATATTAAAAATTTTAAATAAGTAGACCATGTATATGATGTATTTTTTGCCGCTGAATACGATACCGATGTCAGTTCAACCAATCAGGTCAGGACTTCTTATTTATCCTAATTTATTCTTTTCTGTGGTACCAAATGATCTGCTCAATGGTTTTCTTTTTCGTTTTATTCCTTTCGTTTTCACATTCCCTTTCAATATCCAACAGTAGTCTGCCATCATATTAACATCCCATCGACTTTGATATCTACGCTCAATTTTCTTTATGTCTTGGTGAAAACGTTCACCATGCTGTTCACTATAATCACTTAAATTTTCTGGAGACTGATCTATATGAGAATGCAGGAAATGTAATTTCAAATTCATTAGACAACGAATTTTTCTGCCACGTTGGATACTATTTCTTTGTAGTCTTCGCTCTTATTGTTCTCTAAAAATTTATCAACAACTTCTTTAAAGCTCTGCCAAGCTCCCTTTTCCGTATCTGACATTGTAGTGATGAATTTCTTATCTCTTAACATTTCACTTATTTGTGGACCATTAAAGATGCCTTCGCTTATCTATGGAAACTGTATTCCCTAACACTCTAAACATTTTCCTGATTGGTTGAAACTGACATCGGGATCGGGATCGTATTCAGCGGTCAAAAATACGTCGAATACATGGTCTACTTATTGAAAACCTTTAATTTATATTTTAACCCTATTCTGGCTTGTTTTAACCTGTTTTTGCGATTAACAAAAAATCCTGATCTAATTTTGTAAAACTGACATCGGGATCGTGTTCAGCGGTCAAAAATACATATGTGAAACCTCAGAAAATTGGCTTTTTTCTTCTGTGCCTGTGTAATTGTTACTATTTAAAAAGAAATTTATATGGGTATAAAAATACATGTCATTTTGAACTATACTACATTTTTACTAGGTGTTTTAATGTTAAAAAATTTTGGCTCTACGGGAATTTCGAGAATTTGTAGACACATTACACAGCGAAATATGTTTTTTTTTTTTCGTAAATTATCAACAAGAAAGTAATTCGGATTACGTTATATATGAACTGTATGGCCCCGTCTCATTTACTCAGATTAATCTAGATCTATACATAAGAGGGTCATTGAGATAACTTGAAAGGTGTTTAAAAAACATTCTACAAATATTTTACGTATTAATTTACAAATTTTAGTTATGGTAGAAGATATAAAATACAAAATTTGGTGCAATAGTATAATATTAATACTTGGCTAGCTAAAAGTTTGCAGTCATATAACGTATACTTTACGAAAAAAATGTTAAAGTGAATCACCCATTTGCAGAATGTAGGGGTGGAAATATAGGAGTGACAGTGCGTTTTTGCGAGCTTAAATATTAATTTCTTCTTCTTAAAGATTATTATAATTATTTTTGAATGACCTTTTTTATATTAACGTCCTGGCAGAGTTTAGCTATAGCTATTCCCCCACTCAACCAGGACTTGATTAAACGTTTTACGTTGAAATTTTCGACGTTGCATTTGATTGAAAATTTCAACGTTTAAATATGACGTTTAAAATAAATTTAAAATACTACACGCATTTTTAACCACTAGTAGAAGAAAATATTGGAATAAAACGTTTCAGTAAGTACGTCCTTTTCACAAATATGTAATAACGTATAAAATGCGTTTATAATATAAGGAGTTTTTAACGACTCGCTAAAAGTAACGTTTGTGAAACGAAAAGCTTTAACGTTTTCTATTACATATATTTAATACGGCGTGGCAATTCAGAAGTTTTATAGAAGAATAAAACGTATTTTTTACAACGTTAAAATAACTGTTCTAACTTGCAAATAAATGTAAAGGAATTTCAAATCCACAAGTGAAATAAATGGCAGCAGATTACGTTTTTAAAACGTTTTTCTACGAATTTATATCAACGCATAAAATTCGGTTGTAAAATTTTGTATTTAAATAAAACCTATAATAGCATGTTACATAACAAGTGGCGTTTGGCAAATGGTGTTTTTTTTACAAGTGGGGCGTTTATAGTACGAGCCGAAGGCGAGTGCTATAAACAACACGAGTAAAAAAAAACACATTTTAGTCTCGAGTTATATACAAATTTTTTTGTATCGCCTTTCGAAATTAGAAAACAATATAATTTTATAAAAATAGTCTAAATTCTATTGCTGTTTCAATAGAAACCAATAAATTTTATTTCACACTGTGAAATAAAATTTCTTTATTTCACTCTTTTTTCTTTATTTTATACTTGTCAATAATGACATTGTTTCGATTCATTGAAACTGTCAAATAAATGTCATTTTAGAATAAGGCGTTACAAAAAAATACGTTATTCCTACACACATTCCCAACCAATAGTGGAAGAGATTACTGAAATAAAACGTTTTTATCAGAACGTTTCTTTTACTGATATATTAACGTATAATACACGTTCCTAATATGAAAAGTTCACAACCCACTAAATATAACGTTTGTGAAACGAGAAAATTAAAAGTTTTTTATTGGATTAATCTAATATAGTAATTGAAATATGTTTTATTTAAAGGAAAAAGCGTTTTTATACAACGTTAAAATGTTAAAATAACTGATACTTTAAACTTATTAAAATGCATTGACATTCTAAATCTACAGGTGAAATAAATTGTACATGATGACGTTTCTCTAACGTTTTTCTACTCATCTATAGATATTAATGCATAAAATTTGCTTGCTTACCACGTAGTTTGATGCAGAAATTATTTCTAGATGGCGCCACATACAAACCACTGACGATAATCAGTCATGCTTTATCGTATACTCTTATGAATTTACAGAAAATAAATAACATAGATTGCTATGTTCAAATTCAGGGAAAATCGATTTATTTGGATGGATCTCATAACGCTCAGGTCAAAGATCATTATTCTATGGCTGGACCGAGATAGATTATTCAACGAGCATATAATGATGGCTATAATTCATGACGGTGACGTTTAAGACACAAGCCGCAGGCGAGAATCGTAAACCACCAGAGTCAAGAGTAACCATTATATGCTAATACTATTAAATATTTTTGATTAAATTTATTTAATTATATTACTCTTTTTTTTTAAGTAATATGTAAAATTATTGTAAATAACGTTGACGTTTAAATTTAATTTGACAAGCTGTTCTTTTGACACATAACGGCCTACTCAATAAAATTTAAAAACGAAATTGTATCACAAAAAAGGGCCATCTGTTTCTGAAATGTTAAATAAAAGTTATCTTATTCATAAATCTCATAATAACAGTAAAATTGTTCACATAATTGTAACTATGACAATTAACGAATAATTCCATTTATCTTTTCAGAAACTGGCCATACATTCTACTAAAAAGTTGCGAGATTGCATTCAAATTAAAAAAGTATCTGCCATTAATCATTAGTCACTCCTAGATAGTCATTTATGATTAATCACTGGTAGTAGTGAATAATGTATATAATTATGAATGAACAAACACAAGTATAACTGGTATATTATAAAACGGCCGTGGACAATAATATATTATTTAACGACCATTTAATGATGGGTATTATGACACCAGTTAGCGAATTATGACACGAGCCGTAGGCGAATGTCATAATAAATGCGAGTGTCTTAATAGCTATTATATTAAATGTGAGTTGCATACACTACTTTTTCTACGAATAATCATAATAAAATAGAAAATTAACACTTTATTTCTAAAACTTACTAATCATTATTAATTTAGGATATATTATAAATCTACACACTAAAAAAAAATTGTTCGGAGCAAACAAAAATTTTGTTGCGTATATACAAAGCAATTTCTTGGTTAATGTTAATAAATTTGTGTTGCTCCAAACAAAATTGTTTGAACGAAACAATTTTTTTTTAGTGTGTAAACTTAGGAAATAAGGATTATTATTTCAATTTCTCTTTCACTATCACACATGTTCACTGATTTTAATTGCAAGAAACACAAAGTTTGAAAAGTTGCTAGGTAAACAGTAAGTATGACTTGTCAAAATTGATAAATTTTAGATTTGTCAGAAGTTCAAGGCAATAGTTGATATTGCCAGAATATTGCTGTGTGTCGCGTTATCCCAATTTACAGACGAGGAAATAAAGGCGACATTGTGAATTACAGACCTATTTCTATATTAAGTGTTATATCCAAAATTTTGGAAAGAATATTATATAAACGAATTCTGGCATTCTTAATTAAATTCAAAATAATTACCGGAGTACAATATGGATTTCTCCCTAAGAGATCTACCGAATCTGCATGCATTGACGGGTTAAGCTATATATATTCAGAGTTAGATCAGGGTAAATTCGTTGCTGGCATTTATTTCGACTTTAGTGTAGCTTTCGACTCCATAGAAACTGATATACTAATATGCAAACTAAATAATCTTAGTATACGCGGAAACTTGTCTTATTTATTAGAATCTTTCTTATCTAGCCGTAAAATCACCGTAAAGCTGAACCAAACTAGATCGAATAATTATAATATTGACCTAGGTGTCGTCCAAGGGTCCGTCCTTGGACCTCTCCTTTTTCTTTTGTTTGCAAATGACTTGCCGAACTACATGCCAGAATATTGCAAAATTATAATGTATGCTGACGATACCAGTTTAATTGTGTCTTCCTTCGAACCAGATACCATCAAAGCCCAACTCCAAACAATTCTTAAAGTATTTAATAACTGGGCAACAAAAAATCGACTTATTTTAAATGCTGAGAAGACCATCTGTATAAACTTTTACAACAAAAAACAAATAATGTCAGATATAAATTTAACTATGGATGGTGTAAAAATAGAATTTTCCAGTACATTAAAGTACTTAGGCACTCATCTTGATGAACGATTAAACTGGACAGAACATGTCAATAATCTTGCAAAGAAATTAAACAGCTGTTACTTTGCCCTTTTTAATTTAAAAAGATGCCTCGAAACAAAATTCCTTATTAATGTTTACTATGCTTTAGGCTATAGTCACATTAGCTATAATATTCAATTATGGGGTAACTCCGTCAATGCGCGCCGAATATTCCTCTGTCAGAAAAGAATAATTAGACTGATATTCAATTTAAAATGCCAAGAATCTTGTAAACCTTATTTCATCAAACATTCTTAACCGTACCATGTATATTTATTTTAAAATCTGTAATATATGTAAAACAAAACTATGACCAATTTGTAAAAAATCATGATTCCCACAAATATCCCACTCGCAGCGGCTTTTTACTAAAGCTCCCCCAGCACCGAACAGCTCTGTTTGAAAAATCACCTGATTTTATCGGTCCAAAATTATTTAATAGACTTCCTCAATCAATTCGAGAGAAAAACTCCATACAATCTTTCAAGTCTAATGTAAAAAAAATATTACTCGAAAAGTGCTACTATAGCGTGGGTGAGTATTTGTGCGACTCATAATCTTATAGTTGCCTCCCTAAATTTATAAAATAATATTACTAAATGCAAGGTTTTGTAAAGGAACTACCTCCTCCTTATTATTCTATGCCTTCATTTTTAAACTTTTATAATTGTGATTCACTAGTGATTTTATCGACTGTTATTGTGTCTACTGTATGTACTCGTATCACTGAAATTTTATGACTTGTTCTATCCATTGTTTTAATGGCAAAAGAATCAATAAATTATTATTATTATTATTATTGGTTATAAACTTGCATCTTAATGGAAAATTGAATCTTAATGAATCTCATTAAAGTACAGGTGAGGAATAAACGAATTAAGGTATGGGAGTAGAAAAAGATAATTACACAAACCATCGTTTTTTAAATATCTAGTCACAGATTTTTAGATTTTACAAACATAAAATTTTCCCCCCCTCTTTTTCCTATTTCGTATTTTAGTTAGTTCGACATAATTAGATGTTTCTTGTCATAAAGCAGGCAGTTTTTATAGTAAAAATAAATAATAATAAAGCAAATTGAAAGTATTTTGATAACCTGCAAAAAGCAAAGAGTAATATTTCTTCATAAAGACAGTATTTTCAAATAAGTACAACTTCTAAAATAATAAAATTAAAAACATCATGCGCCTATGCAAATAACTACCTCGATCAATTTTTATCGTAGAAAAACAAAATAAAACCAAATTCAAGATAACCTTATTATCTACAAAAAGTTCTGTTTACATTTTTTGCGAAAATTAATAATTACATCCTTTACGTGTATTAAAAAAACATGTAAAAACCCACTCTTATTTTTCCATCCCCTACATCCAGTAGATAAGTAATTCACTCAGTAATTTCTTTTTCATAAAGTACATCATTACCTATAAGGTTTTAGCTAGCCATGTATTTTTATGCAGTTAAAAATCGTTTTTCCTCCATTATTAGTGGGAAATATTCCAAAGACCGCCCTTCTGTTGTCTGAGATGTAGCAGTCCATATACATCACTGTAAATATTCTCTTGCGCATTAAATATAATAAAGTTATATAAATTCAAGCGGCAATCACGACGTAAACTGCAAATGGAGTAAAAAGAAAAATTTATAACTGCCCAGAATGTCAAAGGGTAAGAAAAATATGAAATTATAATAAAGCTCCAGGTTATTTAATCTCGCTGAGCTACATTAACGGACCAAATGCCAGACTTTTAAGCATTTATGTAAAACAAACTATCCGTTATTTATTCTCACGGTACGTAAATATTGTTTTAAGCTGTGTTTTTAAGATGTGGCGTATACGGAGCTACTATTAGTAAACAATATGTGGCATATAGGAAGCTGAAATGTTGACATTTATTTAAATTACGCCAAGACATTATTCTTTCATTTTCCAACAAATTGTCCGAAAGTTTTATAGCTTTTATAACAATACAGAAATATCATACAATACAATGTGTTTCCGGCAGGGTTCGAGGATCAGCTAATATACAGTGTGGGGCAATAGTGCGTCGGACTTCGATATCTCGAATTCTACGATAGCTAGAAATAAAAAAATACAAGTAAACTAGATAAAAAAGCCTATAACGGGAAATTATTTTCGAATATACAGGAAGAGCCAAGGCCAACACGAAATTACAGGATCAAGTGTTTTTTTTTTACTTCCACATCCAGCTGAAGTATAGTAACGACAAAAAAATTTTAAAAAATTTTTATTGTTCAAATAGGCTTAGAATGTCATGAAACGTCGAGATTTCAAGTTTGAGCGAAAAAAAATTTCTGTCTGTCTGTCGGTCTGTAACTTTTTTTGTGCGCACGTTTACTCTGGAACCGTTTGAGACATTGACTTGAAATTTGGTACACATATGTACTTTAACGAGATCTAGAACTAGATTATATTTTCATCTTGTTCCGTCGAAGAGTTGGGGTAAATTGGGGTAAATTTGGAGTAAATAGGTAAATCAAGCAGGTAAGAGTTCATAAAATTGATATTTAATATAGACAAGAGAAGCTAAGGTCTCAAAAAAAATTTTGGCATTAGCCACCCCCATTACCACCCCCACCCCATTATTAAAGGGGATGAAAAAAATGTGATTTAGTGTGTGTACAAGAACCAGAAACCTCAAAATATTTTTTTATTTTATCCGTGTTGTGAATGAAGAAATTGAGTTTTCTGTGATGTTGGCAATGGTTGAGAATCCCCATATTAGCCAGAGAGAAGTGAGCTCATTAGTAGAATAAGTCTGTTGGTCGAATCTTAAAAACAAATAAGTTTCATGCATCATATGCCAATTCACCAGGAATGGCCTGTTTTCTCCCTAGTTACCGAAATTCTAATAGATGGCAGCAGGCGCTAACCAGGTTTATTTTGACGGTATTATTTGAATTATTTGTTTTGTTTTATTCTGTTTTCTGTCAACTCACTGTCATGTCACTGTCATTTTTTTGCGGATTGTAGGTGAGGTTTCAGGTTTTATTATGTTATTATTGCAAAAGCAATCTATTAACTTTAATTTATTTACATTTTGGTACAAACATTTATAATACATACAATATTACGCCACTTTGCTATGCATTTTCAGTGTCTTTAAGTGACCAAGTTCCATAATCATCACAAAGCTTTTAGGTAGTTTTTCTTAGAACTAACAGGAACACTTCAGATCAGTGTTGCGAACTGTGTTGAATCAAATTATAGTACAGATGATGCACAAATTATCGTACATTATCGTACACCATGAAGTATAGCGAGCAGTAGCAACCACGTTAATGGGAATACCGAGGAAAACCGTTCCGCAAAATGTGATAACACGAAATGTTCCTCAGATAGCGCTAATAACACACTGAGCAGCGGCACAGCTTACCCGTCTATATTTTGCCGCCACTAATGTTCAGTGTAAGAACCGCGCCACCTTGCGTCTGCTTTTTTTTCTTCCTGCACCGAACAGCGGCACAGCACCTCCCTCTCTAATTAATTATACCACATATTTTCCCGCCTAATGTTCAGTGTTTTCTTTCTACCAATTTTACAGACGTAGTGAAAACAGGCCATGCTATAACTCCTGGTCTCTATTTTTCGTGGCTAGTACTCCCCTTTCCATATAATAATATGTAAATAAACGTAAGGATGGAAAATGTTGATACTTTTATGACATGTTACCAACTCAATCTACTCTACTGTTGAAATAGGTTGAAAATCATAGTGGTAGGTGGACGGTAAATGTTGGTTATACTGTAGTCTGTACTGTCTTTCCTTCTTTCAATTGAAATTATCGTACAAATCAGCATTATCGTACATGTACTATCGTATATCGTACAACAGATGAAAGTATAGTACAAAAACGATAATTATCGTACAATTCGCAACACTGCTTCAGATACAAAATTTTCACGTAAGGTTATGTTATTAATGGGGCTCGTGCACCGTTTGACAGCTTGGAGGTCACACAACCTCCTTAACCTCAGTCATCCTTCTTCTTCTAGTGCTGTCCCCTTAAAGGGCTCGTGCACCGTTTGACAGCCGACATTTTTGGAGGGAGGAGAACGAGACACAACGTCACAATCACAAGAAAACTACGAACTGCACATGGAGAAATCGGAAAGTTTGAGGTTGTGTCTCCTTCTCCTACCTCCAAAAATGTCGGCTGTCAAACGGTCCACGAGCCCTTTAAGAGGACAGCACTAGAAGAAGAAGAATTATTGAGGTTAACGAGGTTGTGTGACCTCCAAGAATGTCGGCTGTCAAACGGTGCACGAGCCCCATACTTTACTAATTGATAGCACGCAAAATTTAAAAAAAAATACAGCTGGGAATTTTGCATTTATTAATGATCGCATACCTCTGTTAAGGGGACCGCACAGGAAGAAGAAGAATGATTGAGGTTAAGTATTGTGTTACCTCCAAGCTGTCAAACGGTGCACGAGCCGCATTCGTCACCACGTCAAGGTCAAGTCACAGCGTTAAGGCAACGTCAAGCAGCCAACACTAAATTAATTGAAATCGATGTAATACCAACCGAAATCTGGAACTAAAACCTGGTAAGCCCCTGCTGCCATCTAGCGCTCCCTATAGTGCGAAAATACCCCTTATCTGATGACGATTTCCAAAGGCGTCTACAGTTTTGTAATTGGGCCAGAGATAAAATGCAAGATTTTTTTTATAATGTTTTATTCACTGATGAGGCAATTTTTCATAAAAATGGATTTGTTAATAGGCACAATTTCCATTATTATGCTTCGGAAAATCCTCACTTTTTTAGGCAAGTTGATAACCAGTAGAGATGGTCTATAAACGTTTGGGGAGGAATTATTGGAGAACATGTAATAGGGCCACATTTCTTTGATGATACATTGACTGGAACTATTTAACTTCATTTTCTGGAAAATTATCTACCACAATTATTGGTGAATCTTCCTGAAAGGATTCGAAATAGGATGTGGTTTCAGCAAGATGGTGCTCCACTACATTATTTAAATGCAGTTAGAGACCACTTAAATAATACCTACCCACTTCAATGGATTGAAAGAAATGTACCCACTAAATGGCCTGCTAGATCCCCAGATCTTACAAAAATGGATTTCTTTTTATGGGAGGGAAGAAAATTATTTATAAAGACCATCAACAACAGTATAAAATATGAAGAAAAGGATAATAACTTTTAGATTTATCATACCGGCAATTTTAAGAACAGTAGAAACCTCATTTCAAAAGCGCATAGAGATGTGTGTCAATCAAAATGGGCAACATGTGGAGTATTTATTAAAATTTTTTCTAATGAATTATTTGAGGAAACCTCCATTTGTAACGTTTATTCCTGAATTTTGTACTTATTGCTTTGTACTTATTGCTCAATAAAACGAAAATGGTTGCAATTAGCCATAGGGAAGTACTTGTTTTAAGCTGTGTTTTTAAGATGTGGCGTATACGGAGCTACTATTAGTAAACAATATGTGGCATATAGGAAGCTGAAATGTTGACATTTATTTAAATTACGCCAAGACATTATTCTTTCATTTTCCAACAAATTGTCCGAAAGTTTTATAGCTTTTATAACAATACAGAAATATCATACAATACAATGTGTTTCCGGCAGGGTTCGAGGATCAGCTAATATACAGTGTGGGGCAATAGTGCGTCGGACTTCGATATCTCGAATTCTACGATAGCTAGAAATAAAAAAATACAAGTAAACTAGATAAAAAAGCCTATAACGGGAAATTATTTTCGAATATACAGGAAGAGCCAAGGCCAACACGAAATTACAGGATCAAGTGTTTTTTTTTTACTTCCACATCCAGCTGAAGTATAGTAACGACAAAAAAATTTTAAAAAATTTTTATTGTTCAAATAGGCTTAGAATGTCATGAAACGTCGAGATTTCAAGTTTGAGCGAAAAAAAATTTCTGTCTGTCTGTCGGTCTGTAACTTTTTTTGTGCGCACGTTTACTCTGGAACCGTTTGAGACATTGACTTGAAATTTGGTACACATATGTACTTTAACGAGATCTAGAACTAGATTATATTTTCATCTTGTTCCGTCGAAGAGTTGGGGTAAATTGGGGTAAATTTGGAGTAAATAGGTAAATCAAGCAGGTAAGAGTTCATAAAATTGATATTTAATATAGACAAGAGAAGCTAAGGTCTCAAAAAAAATTTTGGCATTAGCCACCCCCATTACCACCCCCACCCCATTATTAAAGGGGATGAAAAAAATGTGATTTAGTGTGTGTACAAGAACCAGAAACCTCAAAATATTTTTTTATTTTATCCGTGTTGTGAATGAAGAAATTGAGTTTTCTGTGATGTTGGCAATGGTTGAGAATCCCCATATTAGCCAGAGAGAAGTGAGCTCATTAGTAGAATAAGTCTGTTGGTCGAATCTTAAAAACAAATAAGTTTCATGCATCATATGCCAATTCACCAGGAATGGCCTGTTTTCTCCCTAGTTACCGAAATTCTAATAGATGACGATTTCCAAAGGCGTCTACAGTTTTGTAATTGGGCCAGAGATAAAATGCAAGATTTTTTTTATAATGTTTTATTCACTGATGAGGCAATTTTTCATAAAAATGGATTTGTTAATAGGCACAATTTCCATTATTATGCTTCGGAAAATCCTCACTTTTTTAGGCAAGTTGATAACCAGTAGAGATGGTCTATAAACGTTTGGGGAGGAATTATTGGAGAACATGTAATAGGGCCACATTTCTTTGATGATACATTGACTGGAACTATTTAACTTCATTTTCTGGAAAATTATCTACCACAATTATTGGTGAATCTTCCTGAAAGGATTCGAAATAGGATGTGGTTTCAGCAAGATGGTGCTCCACTACATTATTTAAATGCAGTTAGAGACCACTTAAATAATACCTACCCACTTCAATGGATTGAAAGAAATGTACCCACTAAATGGCCTGCTAGATCCCCAGATCTTACAAAAATGGATTTCTTTTTATGGGAGGGAAGAAAATTATTTATAAAGACCATCAACAACAGTATAAAATATGAAGAAAAGGATAATAACTTTTAGATTTATCATACCGGCAATTTTAAGAACAGTAGAAACCTCATTTCAAAAGCGCATAGAGATGTGTGTCAATCAAAATGGGCAACATGTGGAGTATTTATTAAAATTTTTTCTAATGAATTATTTGAGGAAACCTCCATTTGTAACGTTTATTCCTGAATTTTGTACTTATTGCTTTGTACTTATTGCTCAATAAAACGAAAATGGTTGCAATTAGCCATAGGGAAGTACTTACAAAAAAATGTTCGTTTTTTATTCCCACATCACATCGTCGAAAAATATACAGGGTGTTCCATTTGGAAAACTGAGAAAATTCAATTTAAAAAGTTCTTATTTGAAAAATAAGTTTGAGCAAGTATTTGTCCTTTTCAAATTGAGTTTGTCTTCAAAGAATTCTTGAAATCTTTGCGGCAGTTTTCTCGAAAACGCTTGAGATTATTAAGATCTATCAAGTGTACCTTTTTTTACGTAGAAACTCCTGCATGAGATTTTTTTAGTCAAAAGTGCCACAACGTTTTGTAGGAGAAAAATATTCATTATCAGGTATAGCTCATGAGGAGCCAGCCACGGGCTAGCGTGATGTGATGTATAAATGACTGTTTCTTAGCTTAAAAAATGTTTCCTTGCCAAATTGGGAGGAGATCGATCAAGAAATAGTTGAGATATTGCAAAAAAAAAGAAAAAGTATTACAATTTTGACACCCTGTATCTTCTTCCACAGCAACAATTTACTAAAGAATGTTTGGTTATATCCTCATATCTTGATCCAAAGAATCTACTCTTGTAGGTCTATTATTAATGGTCCACCCTGTATATGAATTGTGTACATAATATAGTGTTTCACGTTTTTTTGTGATTTTTTGTTTGTTAGTTGAATATTCTTTTCGTAATTTATAGTTTTTTATGTACGTATTTCTGTTCTAGTAACAGTTTCTATGGTGAATGATTGTTTTCTGTTTCTATTCCCATTTCTGTTTCTATTTCTATTTACTGAAGAACACAAACTTCAGATTATCAATATTCCATTCCAAAGAATTAGAAACGCGTACGTACAAAGAATTTGAACGACGGATGGAGTTATGTGAACATGCACGGGATGCGCCAAAAACACACTTTTTGAAAATCAAATCATCCAATATATGCGAAATAGCCCTTCGGCTTCCATTCAACATTTTCAAGATTTCTCACATCTTTACTGCCTCGGAAGCTGTAAAATACCGCTCGTGTGTTGTTTTCTTTTTTGTAGTTTATTTTCTTTAAATACCAATAGCAAGTGCCAGCCCGTTATGTAATTTAACACGACGACTGTTAAAATAAACGTTTCCCTCTTCCTTTTGGATAATTGTCCTGAGGTTTTGTCAATAAAACAGACGTAATAAAAGATACTGGAGAGGAGCCAACTGGGTCAGACACACTTCAGATGTAAGTAGTGCACCTTCTGGTAAAATTGAGAAACTTTCATCGATTATTACTCCTTTAAATAAATAACCAGTTTTATTATTTAGGGGTTTATGAAATGTCGCAGCAACAAAATTGACGAATAAAAAACAAGTCGTCTTAAAATTGAACTGATGTATTTCCCAAAACTTTGCGTAGATGTTCAGGATTCGACATGTCTATCGCAAAATCAAGCGCATTTTTTTAGAGAATAGGGAGGAAGTATGTTCTTGCAAATATCTCAAAAAATAATATAAAATGTTTTTTTTTAAGTTTATACAGTGTTTTGAATTTATGGTCTTTTTCACCGCATTGAATGACTGATTTACCAGCGTTCGGTAGGCATTGCTTCCACTCCCAGGATTATGCAGCTGGGCCTGCTACGTCCACGCTGGGTTGGATTAGGGTCATGCTTGTTGCCAGCAGCGAGAGCTACATGGCGCGTGGTAAAGCAATGTGGGATGGGTGGTGTCTCAAAAACTTCGGGTTCAATTTAATTTAAATTCGTTTGAGTACTTTCAATAATTATGAAAACCCTCACTTGAAGATTTACCTAGGAAAATATTATGATCATATTTAAGAATAATGCATTTAATTTATATTAAATTCTTTTGAGTATTTTTAATAATCACGAAAAAAGAATTATTTGAAGGTTAATATAAGAAATTTATATGAACAATGCGTTATTGATTATTTCGGGTACAATCTAAATTAAATTCATTTGAATATTTTTATAATGATTAAAAATTAATTTACTTGAAGGTTTACATAGGAATATTATGGCCATACTTCAATAATTTATTGCCCCGTTTCTATTTCTATTTACTGAAGAACACAAACTTCAGATTATCAATATTCCATTCCAAAGAATTAGAAACGCGTACGTACAAAGAATTTGAACGACGGATGGAGTTATGTGAACATGCACGGGATGCGCCAAAAACACACTTTTTGAAAATCAAATCATCCAATATATGCGAAATAGCCCTTCGGCTTCCATTCAACATTTTCAAGATTTCTCACATCTTTACTGCCTCGGAAGCTGTAAAATACCGCTCGTGTGTTGTTTTCTTTTTTGTAGTTTATTTTCTTTAAATACCAATAGCAAGTGCCAGCCCGTTATGTAATTTAACACGACGACTGTTAAAATAAACGTTTCCCTCTTCCTTTTGGATAATTGTCCTGAGGTTTTGTCAATAAAACAGACGTAATAAAAGATACTGGAGAGGAGCCAACTGGGTCAGACACACTTCAGATGTAAGTAGTGCACCTTCTGGTAAAATTGAGAAACTTTCATCGATTATTACTCCTTTAAATAAATAACCAGTTTTATTATTTAGGGGTTTATGAAATGTCGCAGCAACAAAATTGACGAATAAAAAACAAGTCGTCTTAAAATTGAACTGATGTATTTCCCAAAACTTTGCGTAGATGTTCAGGATTCGACATGTCTATCGCAAAATCAAGCGCATTTTTTTAGAGAATAGGGAGGAAGTATGTTCTTGCAAATATCTCAAAAAATAATATAAAATGTTTTTTTTTAAGTTTATACAGTGTTTTGAATTTATGGTCTTTTTCACCGCATTGAATGACTGATTTACCAGCGTTCGGTAGGCATTGCTTCCACTCCCAGGATTATGCAGCTGGGCCTGCTACGTCCACGCTGGGTTGGATTAGGGTCATGCTTGTTGCCAGCAGCGAGAGCTACATGGCGCGTGGTAAAGCAATGTGGGATGGGTGGTGTCTCAAAAACTTCGGGTTCAATTTAATTTAAATTCGTTTGAGTACTTTCAATAATTATGAAAACCCTCACTTGAAGATTTACCTAGGAAAATATTATGATCATATTTAAGAATAATGCATTTAATTTATATTAAATTCTTTTGAGTATTTTTAATAATCACGAAAAAAGAATTATTTGAAGGTTAACATAAGAAATTTATATGAACAATGCGTTATTGATTATTTCGGGTACAATCTAAATTAAATTCATTTGAATATTTTTATAATGATTAAAAATTAATTTACTTGAAGGTTTACATAGGAATATTATGGCCATACTTCAATAATTTATTGCCCCGTCATAAATTTGTCGACAGATGTCGACTTTTCAACAGTTTGATGGGCCTAAACACTTCAATGGTTTTATGCGGCAGACCATTGTAAGCCATTAAGACATAAATAAACTTGATTGTCAAGGTTGAAATGAATAGGTACTTAGAAGTGAAAAATACTTAGCTTTGTCTTAGCCTGTTGAGTCCAAAGTCGTTTGTTTATACTTCGTTTCTTTATATACACAACACTGGTCAGTTTTGTCACTATGTACTCTGTATTAGTTATTTTCAAATATTAATTCCATTTCAATTTTGTTCTTTTGTTATGACATCGATTTACACAAAATTTTTTGAGCTACCGTTCACCCAAGGTTTATCAAATTTAACGGAGTTTTACCCAGAGTTTTAACCGGAGTTTTAAATAGGAGCGTTTCAGATATACACCCGCTCGCTCGGAAGGCACAATTCGAACCTATGGTCTTTGAACAAATACGAACAAATTACGTTCTATTTTTGCAATTTACTCAGAAGCTACGTCAAAAATACTCTATACAGGGTGTTTCATTGGGGACGGATCGACCGGCAATAGATCTCAGGTTTTGCCCACATCAAACCACAAAATGACTCTGCAACAACTATTTTAAACCAGTTTTTATGACAGTGTTTAACAAAGAAAAACCTTTATTATGTGCAAAATTTTAAAAAATGCAGAATAAAAAAAATTTACGCCCCCGGATGAATTTGAACTTGGCCAGTACCATGAAATAATATCCCTTACTGATATTAAATAACGCACTTCCCATCACCGCAACACAAACGGTTTCTGAAATATTAAAATAAAAACCTACCCCAAAGCTCCACCTTCGAATGGCCCTAGTAGCCTTAGGAAGCTTTTACTTACACACGTTGATGTAAACTCTATACCATATTTTGTAGAACCTTCACCGGAAGTTTGTAACCGGTATTCCCGGGCACCCTGTATAGTCAACAATTCCACACATTTTCTAAACTTTATGAGAATGCGAGTGTATCTGAAATCTCTCTTGGCAACAATTTTGGGCATAGCCTAACCTTGGAACATTTGATATAGATAAAATTTAGATTGATGGGTGATATGCATGGGCACAGAGACGAACAACATACTCATATCTTCTAAATAGTTTCACGAACATGATAGAGCTGAAGGCGTGTTACCTGTAAAATGGCTTTCGTCACAACAATGCATCATTACATAAAGATAAAACTTTGTTTTGCATTATTTTGTTTGATACTCAGATAATTTCGTCGAAAAAATTCGAAAGAATAACAATGAGTAATTGTGTGTTCGTGTTTGTTTTTAATTTTTTATAAGTTATGATTTTATTAACTCATGTTTATACAATGAATTTTTTTCGATAAGTATACCTCGGCTATAGTGGCAAGTTAATTGAAGTGATAAGCATGAAATACATAGCTGGTTTTATGGCGTGATTCAGCTCAGATGTATTTTTTTCACTTCGAAACTATAAGATATACAGCAAAACGTTAAAAAAGGCTGAATTATTATAATTATGGTTTATAACATTTATACTTTTATATAGTATACTTTTTTTAGGTCTTAACGACTATTTTATGAAATTCAATTATCATTAAATTAAATATACGTTATCGCGAGAAGAACTGACAGTACAGGATTGGTTGTCCGTTGTTTGATATTTGTTATTTATAAAAAAAACAGCTGCCCAAGGAATCACTACTTCCACATCCAGATTTTCTATCCAAATCACTCACAACGAAAAAATGTTGATGAAATAATTGATTATGGAACTTTAAAAATATAATAAACCTCAAAATATTTTTTTACTTTATCCACCCCCCACTCCCACCCCTTGTCACCACCCCCACCCCACTACCGATGTGGGTTTTTGGGGTAGAGGATTTCAAATATTATATTATTAAAGTTCCATAAACAATTATTTCCAGATACAAAATTTTTTCGTTGTGTGACATGGATAGAAAATCCGGATGTGGAAGTAGTGATTCCTTGGGCAACGGTTTTTTTATTTACGTTTATTTCTCCTTTATAGTAGCATGTTTTAGTTTCCCAGTAAACACTAGCTCGTATACAATACGTGAAATATACGTTCTAGTGGTATAAAAATGGTTTTGGTATGAGAATTATACGTTTATGATGTACCACGTTTTGATTTTGCATTTTTATTACCTTTATGATCTACTAGATTTCCACTAAAGGTAGAAAATCTTGATTTAAAAGACATTTTAATAAATTATCAGTATCAATATTATCAATATACGTCATATACATTAAATCAACAATTAGCAGACTTTATATTTGCGGTATGTATCAATTATTTTGTATATGTCATAAATCTATATGTCATATGCCATAAACCATTAATAAACACATTTCTTTTACTTTTATTTTGGTAATATCATTAACCTAAATTTTACTGCAAGTTTTAATCTTGGGTATAAAATACATTGTTCATTAACTGTGCTAGTTCAATAAACATCAGAACGTATAATATGCGTGAAATATATGTTTAAAGTTAAGTGGTTTAAAAATGATTTTAGTATAACAATAATAATAAAGTTTTGAGGGAAGACTATAACAGATGGCCTAAAAACTGAAAATGAAATACTTAATGAATTAAACTCAGAACTAAAACAAAACAATCTCTTTTTGAAAGGAAAGTTGATGCAATCTGAAGGAAAAATATCTGAGTTAGTCACGCGACTTTCAAAAAATATATATTGGAAACTCTAAAAGAACTAATAAACAACGACATTCAAGACAGTTTGGATTATCATATCAAAACCAGTGAACGAATCAAACAGCTTATAAACGTATTTGTGAAATGTTTATAAAATATAACATACAGAGTTAACAAATGTATCCCTACAATACTTTTAATTAAAATAAATAAGAACAGAAGAACGGTATAGGTATTCAAATAATCTATAAAATTAAAAAAAAACTTTTGGCAAAATTTTGAATGATAAATGAATATCTAATTTAAGTTAAGAGATAAACCAAAGTTGTTATTCTCGTTGTTATTGGCTAATAAAAGTACAGTCTCATACAGGAAGATGGCAACACTTACATTAGTTTTAAGTTGCTTGAATCACTTTTATCGAATACTCTACAGAGGCACATATATGTGAAAGATGGATAGCTCTAAGTATGAACAAATACTAACCACGCTACGTGGCACGGTGGTGCTGTGATTAATAAGGCGGTTCCCACAGTGCCGAGACCTTTTCCTTTGCACTGAGGTTGAGTCTGACTTCTGCGATTATCCTTAAAGCGGGATAACTCGCTCGCAAAACTTTTGGAAGCCGGGACTCGTACGCGCTTTATAGGCGTTTATAAAATGTCGTATACAATGTTTACAAAAAGGTATCCGTGAAACACTTATTACACGCATTTATAAAACATTTATTAAATGTCATAATTTAACTAATTTTCTACGATTATAAAATATATTTGTAAAACGTTTATCAAACGTTTATAAAATGTCATAATTTAGTTACATTTCTAGGTATAGTACATACAATTTATAAACGTTGATTTGGGCGGATATTTGTCCCGATAATAAACGTTTAAATTTACCGTTTTCTGGCGTATGGTTTTGCAGCATTTAAAACGTTTCTTAGACTTATTTGCGTTTTCTGAGTTCTTAAATTATCTCATTGAGTTTCTTTCTAAACAACTTATATTCGTTGATAATGGCGAAATTTTCTAGATATTTTTTAACCGTTTTGTCTTAATTGACATTATAATTCCATTTTAATTCAAGGTTGCCGCCTTATTTCAATTTGTTTTAATTTTCGATTCAGATTAAAATACTGGAAGACTTTTGAAATGATCATTAATTGATTGTCTTTTTTGACTGGCCTATGGCGTACTTTAAAGCAGATACTTCCCATATTATGTACGTAATACAAATTTTAAAAAATTTCATAATTTTAAATATTTTGGATGTTTATTTTGTACGATATTACGTTTCTACTTTTCCCACTGGGCTGGTGAAAGGTAACAATCGTCTGGTTGGTGTGCATATAGGCAGACACTAAAAATAAAGGCATTTCTTTATCTTTTCCCTACTGAATAAAGGAGTGTCAAAAGAATTCGAGCGGCCCTTTTATCATCTTCAATACATTGGACTCTATTCAGACGTTAAACCTGTTTCAGCCCTACAGGTTACCTAACGTACCTTTTAACGTCTTTAAAAAGGGATAGTGGGACGGGCATTCCTCGAATGGGTCTGTCGGGATCTTTTATAATGAATGATCACGTAGCACGTTTACTAAGTTTTTATCTTTTATTTTGATCATGTTCTGTTTTATGGTTCGAGTTTTTTTTTATTGGACACAAGGGGGGGTTGAAGCCATAATTATCCATTTGCGATTTCGAATTATTTTGAAATATCGTGATTCTATCCGAATATTATTCAGACAAGTTAAAATGGGCGTAGACCACGGTCGGCAACAGTACAGGGCGGACAAGTTTTGCAAAAAATGTCTCATGAGGTTTCCCAGAAATAAACTGAAATAGTAGAGGGAGGCCATTTATTTTAACAGGGCACTTTTGAGACTTATTTTCAAATTAACCGCTTCTATTATTATACAATGCACCAACAGCAATGGCGAAATTCTTATTTACGCATAAATGGTATGTTAATTTGAAAGGGCATAGCCGGGTAAGCATAGTGTATCTGCCCCCAAGCGTCTGGCGCTTATATTTGTGCAGTAGGAAGCAATCTCGGAAAGTAGCAATTTCACAAAATATTAGCCCAAAAAAGGGACCGGTTTGGGGTGAGTAAGGGAGGGTTGGTTTTAGCAAAACTATTTTTTTTCTAAGAAACGGCGCATTCAATCGTTTTGTAAAAAATATATGTTAAAGACCTACTGAGAAAGTACTAAATAAAAAATCACGCTCAAATTTCGAAAACAGATGCAGTAAAAAAAACATATATATTATTTTCAAATTTTTTTTAGGGTGACTTATCCCTGGGGTACCAGCCTGAATTTATATATGTTATATTTTTTTCCCAGTCTTGTGCGAAGATTACGCCATACTTAAAAAAAATGCCGAAGTGTGTAGTATCGTATGCATATTTTGTGGACAATTAACCCCTTGCAAGTGAAGAAGGCCAAAATGCAAAGTAAATATGGATACCTGAGTAGTGTATACAAATTAGTGATTAGTGATTATGGAGATGGTGAACGTTGTAAGAGAAACCAATATAAAGCTGCAACGCCGACAGTTAATTAGGTGATCAACAGAGTTTAACTCTTGCGCCGCCAAAATCAGTTTATAGCCGGAATGTTAAATATCATTAAGGGTAAAAACTAAAGTCAGCGGTACTATCGATATTACCGCCGGCGGGGATAAGAGCTTGGTCTTAACAGTCATGTGTTGTTAACAATTTGCAGCACTAAATCGTAGCATTACTAATTTGTGATGGATATGGATGTTAATCTTCCTCACTGTCATATGCAATCACTGCACTCATGCTATCCTTCTGAAACAATAGAGAAAGAACTTCTGCCAGTTTAAGTATGCTTGGATATCGTCCTTGCGAAAGATAATGCACGACAGCAGCTACATGGGAACAACATCCAACAGTTCGATTCCCATTGGCACATTCAAAGAAATTGCAAAACTGCCTTTTGTAGATATTTCCAGCAAAGATGTACTGAACTTTCCAGAAATGACGGATTTAAAACTGTTTTTTACCGGATCGTATCAATATAAACAAACGATTTCGTACCTCGAAGTCGTAAATGAAGACGGAACACTTAATTTTCAGTACGTTAAGGATCAGTCCAATGTACTCAAAATACAAGTTTGTTCACGTCACATCAAAACTAAGGTTTACCGATGTTTCATCGAATATATTCCATACAGTGTCGGAAGTTCCGGCGTTAGAAGACATTTCTGTGAATGTGCCAATGGGTATCGAACTGTTGGATGTTGTTCCCATGTAGCTGCTGTTGTATATTACCTTTCGTACGGACGATATACAAGCATACCTAAACCGGCAGAAGTTCTCTCCCTATTGTTCCAGAAGGATAGCATGAGTGCAGTGATTGCAGATGACAGTGAGGAAGATTAACATCTATATCCTTCTCAGGTTAGTAATGTTACGATTTAGTGCTGCAAATTTTTAACAACATGCACGTGACTGTTAAAACCAAGCTCTTATCCCCGCTGACGGTAATATGTGAATAATGATATGCTTTAACAAGGTACTCCATAGTACCGCTGACTTTAGTTTTTACCCTTAATGATATTTAACATTACGGCTATAAACTGATTTTTGCGGCGCAAGAGAGTTCAACTCTATTGATCACCTAATTAACTGTCAGCGTTGCAGCTTTATATTGGTTTCTCTTACAACGTTCACCATTTCCATAATCACTAATCACTAATATGTATACACTACTCAGGTATCCATATTTACTTTACTAGTTTTGCTCACCCCAAACCGGTCCTCTTTTCGGGCTAATATTCTGTGAAATTGCTACTTTCCAAGATTGCTTCCTACTGCACAAATATAAGCGCCAGACGCTTGGGGGCAGTTACACCATGCTTACCCGGCTATGCCCTTTGCTATTAGAATTTCCAACATGTTAATGTGACCCAAGAATTCGACTTCCTGTACTCTAGTCCAGGCAACGGTTCGCTAAAATGACCAAAATCTCTAATTTGAGTGCTAATGAATGGATTTTGATATGAAATCTTGTGCACTGTGTTTGTAATGACGTTAATAAAAAAGTTGAAAAAAAGTCGGAAATGATAGAAAGGGGTAGAAAATACCTCTTTTATCACGGGTTCCGTAACTTGAAGAATTAGGTCAAAAATGAAAAAAGAATAAATATATTTACCTTTTTTAGCCCAAAACAAGATATTTTTACTCTTGTGAATTTTTTCGAGAAATGCATATTTTTCGAGATACGACCACTCGAAAATTCCTAAAAGTGGAGGAGGGGAAATGTAAAAGTTCAAAAAAAAAATTTGAAAAAATTCAGATGGATGTATCATCGAAATACAAGACTTTTTTATTTGCAACTTTTCTGTAAAGTGCGTTTTCACTTAGTTTTTTTCGGAAAAACATGGATTTTCTTTGAAATTGTAGCTTTAAAAATATGTAATTTAAAAATTTGAAAAAAACGAGACGTATGCATTGAGGCCTTCTAAATACTTTTTGTCTCTTGGAATTTTTTTTGTAACAGTTCTCCCACTTTTATCATTAAAAAATAAAAATTGTAAAAAAAAAATCCAGAAAACTTTTTCACATTTTCAATTTAAAAATTATATTGCAGGCTTCATATTTTTTTACAATATATATAAATCACGCTAATTTTTCGAATTTTCATGTATTTTTTAATGTGAATAAAATGTAGTACATTATTTATCGTGAAAAACTGCCTGTAACTCGAAAAATTAGCAAGTTACAAAAAAATTCCAAGTCAGAAAATGGTTAGGAGGCCTCAATGCATACGTCTGAATTTTTAAAATACATAAAATTTTTAAATTACATGTTTTTAAAGCGCTAAAATTTCAAATAAGAGGTAGCTTTTTATGCTATTCCAGAAAAACTCGGTGAAAAGGCACTTTACAGAAAAGTTGCAAATAAAAAAAGTCTTGTATTTCGATGTTACATTCACTGGATTCTTTTCAGTTTTTTTTTTTTTCAACTTTTACATTTCCCCTCCCCCACTTTTAGGAATTTTCTAGTGGCCATATCTCGAAAAATATGCATTTCTCGAAAAAATTCACAAGAGTAAAAACATCTTACCTTGGGTCAAAAAAGGTAAACATTTAGGGTGGCCCATCTTTTTCGAAATAGAAATTTTTTATTTCTCACCCCTGCAAATGGTTCCATTTGAAGAAAAAACAGTCCCCTCAAAATATTATTGAGGCAAATTGAAGGCAAGGGGTGCCGCAGAATGCATTATTATGCAATAATAAAAGTAAATGGAATTATTTACATTCTTTGGTTGATGCATTGTTTTTTTTTTTAATCAGCAACATTTATCTTTAGAATGACTAATCAAGTCATACAAATATCAAAGACATTATCTGTTGTGACTATGACACGTGTCATACTACTGTAAATTCGTAGTCTAAGAAAACTAGACTAGAAGTTTTTGAAATAAAACTCTCGTTTTATCTTTGTGTATTTTATTATGAAACGTTTTTTTCATACATAGTACCAAATATTATCCTAAATCTACAAGACATATAGTAATAAAAACAATATTTTTTGCACTAGGCCAAAGCATGCGACAGGGTTTCTTTTTTTACATTTGGAAACTGTGATTTATAATCATTTACAACTTGGAGTAAAAACTGTTTTTGGTCTTCATTTTTTGTTAAAATGTCATTATAGTCAGTAATAAGTTTGATTCCTCTCTCAGCGGCATCATTTACAACTTTAATTTTGTTTACAATATTGAAACATCGGGTATAACTTTCATTTTCCCTCCATGTTGTTGGATCATTTTCCAAAAATTCCATAGACAAACCTAATTTTTGAAAAAACTGTTTAGTGTTCTCGCATATGAAGTCCTGAATTTCCTTGTTTTCAACGTCAGTAATGTTACTAATCATAAGTCGTTTAATACCCTCTTGATTTGGTGCTTTCCTATTCAAAGCTTTAACCATTTCTCTTTTAGTGGTAACTGATCGTCATCAAAGAAAGATAAGCCAACATTTACTGAATTAAGGTACCACAAATGGTTCACTATTTTCCTACTTGCGGCTTGAGATATTTATTTGTCAATATTTTGATAATTAATGAGTTCTTTACAAAAGTCTAAGTCATGAAGCGGTGCTTTACTAGCAAATGACGCTGTAAACCAGGCCTTTACATAAACCTTTACAATAAAGAGACATATATCTTCAATACGTATTTTTTCTTTTTTAGTTAGTTGGAACTGATCTTGGAAAAAAAAATATTTTTAGACAGTAAATGGCTTTGGCCATCCAACGTGCATGATGAAATGCCCCTGGTTGATAGAATGTCGTGTGAGTGGGCTCTTCTTCAACAAAAAGTTTAGAAAGCATTAAAAATTCTTTATAATCATCACGAGGCTGTTGCAAAGTTAAAGCTGCATTTAGAAACTTTACAATTTCGGCTTTAACTGGTTGTAAAATGTGTTTAATTTTTGATACCTGAAATCCAGTTTTTAGTTTATTTTGATCTATTTTAGGCCAAAATTCCCTAAAACGTTTAAATAGTGGCACATTTGGACCAGATGAGGAAGGCATTTTTGTGTCAAACACACTTCTCAAAACCACTTCAAAAATATGATGTCTACAAGGAAAATATAGAATATCTCTTTCTAATTTTTGTTGCAATAGTGTGGCTGCCCCATTTATATAACCCATATTTGATGCTGTTGTATCACAACACAAAGCTATTACCTTTTCATCCAAATTCCATTCACAAAGCACATCATAAACTGCTTCAGTCTGTTCTCTTCCAGTTGAATTGGGCAAAGCTGGTACTCCAAGTAGTTGTTCAATATCTCCACTAGTAACTAAGATAGCAAGTCTATCGATATTTCCCATTCCAGTGAGAGAAGGTAAAAGTTTTCCATCCCAATGGATGACTGGGGCCGGCAATTCAGAATTACCGAAGGCAGTTTTTAATATTTCAGCTCTTTCTTCGCGGATGCGTTGTCTAGAGCGCTGAAGTGTGGTTCTGCTGATGGACAAAGATGTGGTGTCATCTCCTAGTGCTTCTGCTACTGCCGTCAAAATATGGACTCCATACCTGTTGCTTATTTTGCAAGCATCAAATGCAGCGGCTATTTTTGGTGTGATGATGTTACATGTTCCATACAATCTCCTCTTTTTTGGCTGTGACGGGCCAGGCTGGTCTTGTAACAACTCTTCTTGGGCTTCGATTATTTCATCTTCATTTTCGTTGGAGTCGGCTGAATTACTACTTGATGGTGGACAGGTGACTGTTTCCTCCAATTTAGCTTTTTCTTGTTGACTTCGTTGCATTCGTTCGGATAATTTCTGTAATTTCTCCTCAGCTGATTTTTCTTGAGAAGCAAGTTGGTAATCAATACCATGCATAAATCCAGGACGTCCCTTTTTTCTTTGATTAATTAAAAACTGCTTATCTTCATCTATTTTCATCAACTCCAATGCATTTGCATGAGAAATGTCAAAAAGATCGTCCAATTTTTCAACGAAATTTTTTTCTTTACCTCCCGCACTGGCCCTTTTAGCCGATTTTTGTAAGTTCCTCAACTCTGCATAAAGTTTATCTAGTTGTTTAACACAATGAAAATCCTGACGTGTCGGAATGCGAGCTTTATCCCAAAAAACTGACACCTCTTTTATTGTTAATTTAGCACTTTCATGTACACTTAGCTTCACTTCACGAATGTTATAAAAGAGCACTTGTAATACTTGTCTATTAGACGGCCATTTATTGCCAATGATTTGTGACGAATAGTGTCCAACTAAGTAAATGAAAGTATCCTTTCGTAAGGATCTAACATCAGCCATCGTTAAATGTTTTTTCAAAAAGGAACGTATGCTAGAACTTATAATGTCACCACTGTAAAACACAATTGCAAACTGACATAAAAACCTACCGTAGGTGCATTATATTTCCAAACTTCCAAAACAAATAATTTCTAGGAAATAATTACACCAATAAAACATTATGAGAAAAGAGGTAGATATTTGTATTTTAAGTAAAATTTAAGTGTATTACCGTAATAAAATCTTATCTACAAATTTCTACCTGAATGCGGCACGGGTTACCGTTCACCGAATTATCTGAAACTTTGACATAAATTATTCCTAGTATAATAGTACATTTTCGTGGGGTGAGACTTAAAAAATACGCAAAAAAAATTCACCCCCTATAGAGATGGGCCACCCTAGAAACATACATACTTTTTTTTTACTTTTGACCTAATTCCACAAGTTACGGAACCCGTGATTCTACCTCTTCCGATCATTTCCTACTCTAATCTTTTTTCAACTTTTTTATTAAAGTCATTACAAACACATTGCATAAGGTTTCATCAAAATCCATTCATTAGCACTCAAATTAACTTAAATCCACCGTTGACTGGACCACATAAATAAATAACAAAAAATAAATAAAATAACCAACAAAATAACAATCGATTATCTCAAAAAATAAAGATTTTATTTGTGTGTCCATTTTAAGTGACACACTGTAGATGAGAAAATAAAAAAAATCAATTAAAAAAAACAAAATACATTTCGCCACCAAGGTGGCATTATTAGGAGACTGATTACATTATCGGTACACCTCCGTTGTTCTATTTAAAGTTATAATCTCCCCTTAAATAGAACACGTCCAATTTAATGGATTCATTTATGTAACAAAAATCTCATGTGATAAATTCTAATATCAATTTCAAATTAACATACCATTTAAGTGTAATTATGAATTTTCTTAAACAAAGAGTGAAATCTGCCAGTTGTCCTATGCTCTAAACTCATCGTAATTAAAAAATATGCATAATTAAAAAAAATAAATAAAGCGGCATTTTACTTTCTAAGCATAACTTTAGTTGGACACCCGGTTAACTTGTTTATTTATCGACTCTGGCATTTTTTATTTAGGTTAGTCTTTAAGTATGTTAATATTATACATAACTGCTTAACATAACAAAATAATATGAAATACTGTTAACATTATAGTCGTAACATCTCGGCTGCCGGTATATACGTCTCGTTTGAAATTAATTTATTGTGGGTATTAGCGTTCAAAAACACCTAGTAATTAAAACAAATTTTGCCAGAATTATATAAGCAAACACTGATTATTTAATTCTATCTAATTTTATTTAGTAAATATGCGAGAGTAATTTATTGCTAGGCTTAAAAAACACTTATTTTTAGCGAACTTAATACAGAAGAGGATTTTAGGAAGGTTACGAGACAAAAATGAAGATTAATTTTTATTTAAAACGTAGGTAGGTATCTTTATTGTAGTGTCATGGTCTACGGAGGTCAGGGAAATTTTTCTAATAGTTAGAACTGATGTGACGCCAACAAGAAGTCATTTTCACCACAACCAAAACACTGTTGTCTGGAGATGTTTTAGAACTAAACCTACACTAAGAAAACAGCCCAGCCTGTCTGTTACTGCCAGTCTCACAGATAAAAAAAAACCGCTGCCCAAGGAATCACTACTTCCACATTCGGATTTTCTATCCAAGTCACACAACGAAAAAAATTTGTATCTGGAAATAATTGTTTATGGAACTTTAATAACATAATATTTGAAATTCTCTACCCCAAAAACCCACAAAACGATACCCCACATCGGTAGTGGGGCGGGGGTGGTGACAGGGGGTGGGAGTGGGGGGTGGACGAAGTAAAAAAATATTTTGAGGTTTCTGGTTCTTGTACACACACTAAATCACATTTTTTTTCACCCCCTTTAATCATGGGGTGGGGGTGGCTAATGCCAAAAATTTTTTTGAGACCTTAGCTTCTCTTGTCTATACTAAATATCAATTTTATGAACTCTTACCTGCTTGATTTACCTATTTACTCCAAATTGACCCCAATTTACCCCCCAACCCTTCGACGGAACAAGATGAAAATATAATCTAGTTCTAGATCTCGTTAAAGTACATATGTGTACCAAATTTCAAGTCAATATCTCAAACGGTTCCAGAGTAAACGTGCGCACAAGAAAAGTTACAGACCGACAGAAATTTTTTTTCGCTCAAACTTGAAATCTCGACGTTTCATGACATTCTAAGCCTATTTGAACAATAAAAATTTTTAAAAATTTTTTTGTCGTTACTATACTTCCACTGGATGTGGAAGTAATATGTAAAATTCAGAAATAATGTCATCTGTAATAATAATGTTCTTAAGGGTGATTTTTGTAGTAAAATGTATCATCTTCAGTTTCTATATGGTCCCGAGACTTGCGCTTAACTTCACGGGGTGAAAACCTCCCCTAAATCGAAAAATTTAATATTTTAAAAGTATTACCGATTAATTTTTTTTGCTGACATGAATTTTTAACCTAGATACTCGTGTAGATATTACTGCCACATCCAATTTTTTTAAAATTTTTATTGTTCAAATAGGCTTAGAATGTCATGAAACGGCGAGATTTCAAGTTTGAGCGAAAAAAATTCTGTCTGTCTGTCGGTCTGTAACTTTTCATGTGCTCACGTTTACTCTGGAACCGTTTAAGATATTGACTTGAAATTTATTTAATTTAATAATAACGATTTTAGAGCAGTTTTTGAATTTATAAAGTGTTGGTAAACTTTTTACATTTTCAGGTAAAGCATTGAAAAGCTTACATCCATTAAAAAAGAGACTTCTATGATAAAGTGCTGGTTCGTGCTTACGTGGTATCAGCAGGTTTCTTTTCCTGGTATTATGAAGCGTTGAGCTTTATTTTCAACAAAGGCTGCTTCATTTTTGTATACAAAACAGGAAATTTCATAAATATATACCGATCAGGTATATAGAATAGAATATTTAATGATTTAAAGCATCTCTGCAAGATTCATTATAACCTAAATTTGCCATAATACGTACTGCTCGCTTTTGTACAAGAAAAATGCTGTGTGCATCCGGTGATAGATCCCAATGGACCATGGCATATTTAATGCTGGAGTGAAATTACGCAAAGTATAATTGCCTTATAACTGATGAACTGCACTGATTTGATGTTAAAGCTAATGCATAGCATGCCTTAGATAATTTAGTACTGATATCTTGTATGTGGCTAGGCCATTTAAGATGACAATCTATCCTTAACCCTAGCATTTTCGAGTTCAGAGAGTAATTGATATTAATTAGTTTGGTCATCATTTACATTCAGATTAGATTTTAATGTTTTAAAAACTACAATCGCTGTCTTTCCACGGTTAATGCATAATTTGTTCTTCTCAGCCCAGTTGCTGATTTTGGCATACATTAAAATGGCAGTTTTCCGCATCAGACAGGTTTTTACATTTGATAGAATATCAGTATCATCTGCATATGATACTATTGAACACAATGGATGTTCTACATAATTTAACAAATCGTTAATAAAAATAATAAATAACGTTGAGCCCAATATGGATCCCTGAGGGACTCCTGTATTAACAGCAGCCAATGATGAAAGTGAATCCTTAATTTTTACCTGCTGAACGCGGTTTGACAGATGGGAATTAAACCATTCATATTTTTCTTATTTACTTAATAGTAGAGAATGATCGACATACAATCGAGTGATAACAATAGCGTTCCGTTTGGGCGACTATGGACCCTAAGAAGTACCTACAATGTGAACATTCTTTACTTATGGTGAAAGATTTATGTTAGTCGATCAAGTGCACTGTGATTCAACACTTGGCAATTTTTCAAGAATGAAAACACTGTTATGTCAAAACAAAACAAAGTAATGTCGACTGCGGGCATGCCTCTCATTCGCAACTGAGAAAAGAGAATGAATGTTTACTTACTAAATTGCAATGCAGATTATCCACATAAAACGAGAAAAGTATTTATTTATGCTTGATGTAACTGAATGATTCGATCGTTTATAGAGAAAGTCAGACAGAGTTGATGTGTTAATATACAAGCAAATTTCATCTTAGTAATTCCAATATTTGCCAAACGTTTATTTTCGTGATGTAAGGATATAATTAGTTATGATTACTTATAATTTGATTGCGCGAAAGTAAAGTGCTGAAAGTGTACAAGGTGCACTTTAGTGATATCTTTTTCGCAATCTAAAAACTAAATATTGCATATAATAATAATAATATTAATAATATGATGACTTTATTTCATGCGGAGTCTAGCCTTAGCTATTCAACTCAACCTGTTGCAAAATTATATAAGATTTCACAGTTAGCAATGTTATACTAATAATAATATTATAAGTACAAGATTTTACAAATAATCATACTTTTGGCTACAGAATATTTTAGACATTTTTATATTTTAGGATAGGATAGCATTCAGATAAGTTTTTCTTAAAACCCGTAATTGTGACTTTGGTGATTTTACTTCCTCGTCCAGTGGAAGTATAGTAACGACAAAAAAATTTTTATTGTTCAAATAGGCTTAGAATGTCACGAAACGTCCAGATTTTAAGTTTGAGCAAAAAAAATTTTCTGTCTGTCTGTAACTTTTTTTGTGCGCACGTTTACTCTGGAACCGTTTGACATATTGACTTGAAATTTGGTACACGTATGTACTTTAACGAGATCTAGAACTAGATTATATTTTCATCTTGTTCCGTCGAAGGGTTGGGAGGTAAATTGGGGTAAATTTGGGGAAAATAGGTAAATCAAGCAGGTAAGAGTCCATAAAATTGGTATTTAGTATATACAAGAGAGGTCTCAAAAAAATTTTGGCATTAGCCACCCCCATTACCACCCCCACCATTATTAAAGAGGATGAAAAAAAATTGTGATTTAGGGTGTGTACAAGAACCAGAAACCTCAAAATGTTTTTACCACTACCACTCCCTATCACCACCGCTACCAATGTGGGGTATCATTTTATGGGTTTTTGGGGTAGAGGATTTCAAATATTATATTATTAATGTTCCATAAACAATTATTTCCACATACAAAATTTTTTCGTTGTGAGTGACTTAGATAAAAAATCTGGATGTGGAAGTAGTGATTCCTTGGGCAGCGGTTTTTCAATTTGCAGCTGCAGATGGCATTATCTCAACAAAAGAATTCATTACATCCAAGTGGTTGGGAGATAATCAATAATAATACAGGAATGAAGGGAGTCTAAAAAAAGGCTTCGAAAAATATACTGATATACATAGCATTCCATTTAAAAAAAGGGCACTTGATCCTGTAATTTCGTCTTGGCTCGTCCTGTATATTCAAAAATAATTTCCAGTTATGGACTTTTTCATCTAATTTACTTGTATTTTTTTTTTAATTTCTAGCCATCACTCGAGATATCGAAGTCCGACACACTATTGCCTCACCCTGTATACAGGGTGTTTGGTACATCGATAGAAGGTTTTCACTGGGTAATAGTTGGGGTTGTTTGGAACCTATATGACCATATTTACTCGTATGCAGAGTCTCACCGTTTTTGAGATGTCGGCATTTTTAAATATTTTTGCGAAATAGTTGAGTCGTTACTAATACATGTTATTTTTTATGATACTAAATACTTCAACTTTCTTAAATATATTTTTTTAGATATTCTTAGTATGGACTTTGCCGAAACAGTACAAAAATAAATGCCGAAGTATTGGTATGAAAATTGTGTAGGGCAATTTATATGCTGAAATACATTGGTTCGATTTTTCTTTTCTATTTTAAGCAAAATTTTCTCAAATGCGGCACTACTTCGAGAGATTCAAATAGTTTTGAGAACTTCTCTGTTGCATACTCTTTCCAATGGTATGCCACGTTATGACAGAATATTTAGTTCATTAAACTAAAAAAGAAACATATTTGTGGACAAGTACGTTTTTAATAAGGAAAGAATATTAAACAAAATCATAATAAATTTTTTCAACCGGAAATCGGTGATATTATTTACTACTAATGTTTAAAGACAATTTTCTGTTCGTGACATATTGAAATAAAAACAAACGTATTTACACGTACAGCACAAGAAATGAAATAAACAAAGGGTATATCAGGCGATCAGACGCAAAAAATAGTTTTCTTTGGATACCAGTGAGACATTTGAACGCTTATGTCAAACGCTGTTTTATTTAATTGCTCATAGTATTGTCACATTTTTCTGCAATGGCATCTTTTTCTAATACCGAATATGCCGATATGCTCTTTATGTACGGAATGGCCGACGGAAATGAAGCAGCAGCTAAAGATTTTTATCGGGAACGATTTCCAACAAGAAGAATTCCCAATGTCCAGGTGTTTTGTAACACATATCAATGTATACGTGAAACAGGTAACCTTCATCATAGGGAACGGGTGCATATTGTGCAACATGGTCCTGAAGTAGATGAGCAAATTTTGGAGGCTTTCGAAGCAGATCCTACCAGCAGTATTGGAAAAGTATCTCGTCAACTGAATTTGTCCATATGCAAAGTTTGGACAATTCTTAGGATTGAAGGAAAACATTCATTCCACTACACGCCTGTTTAGGGACTCGAAGAAGGTGACCCAATACGGAGAACTGCCTTTTGCCGTTTTGTGTTGAAAGCTGATCTGGAAAATGAACGTTTTCTTAAAAGTATTTTGTGGACAGACGAGTCGAAGTATTCTCGAGCAGGAATAAAAAAATTTCACAATCTTCATTACTGGGTTGATGCTGACGAAAACCCGCACATGAAAAAACAAACCTCTTTTCAATACAAGTTCAGTGTGAATGTATGGGCAGCGGTGACTGGCAGAGCTTTCATTGGTCCGTATTATCTTTCAGACAATTTAAATGGAGACAGTTATTTAGAGTTTTTGAATAATTTACCATATCTTAGACAACATACCTCTAAATGTAAGACACGGCTTGATATTTCAAAACGACGGATGTCCTGCTCATTACCGAATTACTGCGATGGAATTTTTAGACGAAACATTTCCTAATCGTTGGATTTGGAGAAATGGGCTAATATTGTGACCAGCGAGGTCTCCAGACTTGACGCTCCTTGATTTTCATGTCTGGGGTCTGGGTTAAGAAAGCATTTTTTAAGAAAACTATATGAAAACATTTTGTTTATGTTCTTTTACAAGAAAAGAAGACACATAGTGATACTACAGAAGCTTCAATGCACGTTTCAGTGTGGACAAAACTGGTGTATTTCTTCCTCATTAAAAACCTCGATTGTGATTCAACTTCACAAAAGCGGAAGTACTGATAACTCCTCGAATTTCCGACCTATAGCTCTATTATGTATACTTTCAAACTTAGTCGAAAAACTCGGTAAAAACTAAAGGTTGCTTGATTGATTTTCTAAGTCTGTATAAAATAGTAAATAGCAATAAATTTGGATTCCAAAGCAATAAATATACACGCGATGCTTGCGATGTTTTTGAACTGTATTTAACTGTGAACCATGAAATATTGCTTGATAAAGAGACACATTAACCATATCCATATCATGGATGTTCTTGTATGCATGTAAAGTTCCAATTTTAGGTACATCTTTCCTGTGGTTTCAATCCTGCCTTAGCGACTGCAAGCAGAGAGTAAGATCACTAGGGAACTATTACAAGGTTAACATTTTGAAATCAACTTGCAGTCTGGCTATTTAGATAAACACTACGGCCCTAAAAGCCTACAATGATATTCTAAGGATAACATAATACAAATCCTGTAAGGATCCCAGGGATATCTTAAGGATATACAAAAGTACATCCGTGGGATATCCTGGGGATACGGAAAGTAGTGCCACTTCTAGATCCCATCGGATATCTTGAGATATCCTCAGATTATTGCTGTATCCTAGCTTTCATATCCCTAGAATGTCCATAGGAAAACTTTGTGCTGTCTGGGTTACAGGTGTTACATGAAGTGATAAGGTTTCAACATACATATTAGGTAATAAGGTTCAATTAACTGGGCGATGCGATAGTGAAATTTTATTTCATAATTTTTCGCGAAATTTTTTGAAGGTGGTTCAATTTTTTTTTCAAAAATTTTTTTAGCAGTCAACAGATACTGGAAATTAAGATCCTGGTTCAAATATATTCCTGTTGAGGGTACCCAGTTGTTAAGTTGGACGGAAAAACTGCCTTGCATGGAAGGTCATATTGTCATTTCAATTAGGTATTGTTCAATTAATTGTGAATATTTAAATTACTTCACTATACATAATATAAAACAGTTTATAACATTGTTTCCAAATAACATTCCAACGCTCGGTAATTTTTTATGCACTTAAGATATTACTACAGATAAGTTTGATCATCAGATAATATAAACTGTTGTCCACTTGAAAATAATCATGTAAATTTCTAGATAAATTCTGAAGTAGAATTTCTTCAAAACGAAATGAAGTTCGCAAATTTTGCTTTAAGAACTCTCGTATAATGATAATAATAGTTTATTGGTGCTAGTATACAATAAGTATTTCCACAAGTCAAGGCATAGGTTCAGAAAAAATTAAAAGAAGTAACTAATATCGAATAATACATTAGATGTTATAAGTAAAAATCATAAAATTACCATAATACAGACAAAAAAACAATCGAAATACATAAAAGCGTACATAAAGTGAGAGAACTAACACACATCAAAGTGACTAAATCTGTACATAGAAATTCCTCAAATGAATTGAACGCTTTCCCGAGCAGAAAACGTTTCACCGTTTCTTTAATTTTTTTACAGTTTGACTGTTTGATATGGGGGTGTAATATATTATACAACTTTATTCCGTAGTAATTGATGCTGTTCCTAGATTTAGTTAACCTCAGATAGTTCGGCAAAATTGAATCACACCTTCTTGTGGAGTAGCTATGTAATTTACTGTGGGTTGCATATTTGCTTTCATTTTCTTTATGTGCATTAGACAATGAAGAATGCACGTACAAGGCAATGTAAGAATTTGAAGTTGAATAAGTGGGTTTTTGCAATCATCTCTATAATTCCGGCCGGTGATCACTCTAACTGATTTTCTGCGCAATGAGAAAACGGAACTGGCAGATGGGGCATGACCCCAGACCAGAATTGCGTAAGAAATGGTGGTTTGTATTAATCTATGGTAAGCAGTTATGAGAGTTTTTTGTGAGACTTTGTAAGACAGATATACACTTTTCGAGATTTTCTTACATACATGCGTTGTTTGAGGTTCGCAATTTCGTTAAAAATTTAATTGCATTACTAAAGGTAGAGTTGTCTATGTCATTTGCATTACTTAGGCTAAATATTGCTTTCTCAGTTTTAGTCTGATTTAAACACAACTGACTGGCCAGGAACCATTTTTCAGCTTTTGACTGCGATATATTTACATTATCTATTAATTCATTAAGGTTGGAAGAAGGATTTGAGATAGTGGTGTCGTCAGCAAATAGAGTAAAGTGGCTGTCAGCTATTGAACTGAGCAAATCATTGATATATGCAAGGAATAATATGGGACCGATTATAGACCCTTGAGATACACCATATTTTGTAGGTAATAAGGGCGAGCTTTTATTTTTATTGGTACCGAATTGATGACGGTTGCTGAGATAGGAGGCGATTAAGTTTTCACTGTTTTTGTCAAATCCGTAGAACTTTAGCTTATCTAGTAAAATATCGTGGGATACACAGTCAAACGCTTTTTTAAGATCCAAGAATTGCGAGTAAATGTATAAACCTTTTTCAAAACCATTATTTATTAAATCAATTAAGGACAGGATAGCTAATGTAGTAGATTTATTTTTCCTAAAACCGAATTGATGTTGACCGAAAAGATTATTTTGCTCAAAATGTTCCGTTATTTGTTTTTTTAGAACCATCTCAAAGATTTTAGCTAGAAAAGGAATTATTGAAATCGGACGATAATTCGAGGACTCATCTCCTTTTTATGTATGGGTACTACCTTGGAGATTTTAAGATCATCAGGGAAGATATTATTACGTATACATAGATTAATAAAGTCAGTCAGTGGGATTTTATTGTTCTTAAGATTTTCATATTAATATTATAGCTGTTGGTTTTTTTATTTTTTTTTATTTTGACATTATATCAGAAACATCAGCCACTATAAGTGCAAAATAGACACCGTGTGCTAGTGGGTAGGTATTTATGTCTGAATATGTCTAACTACATCATAATATACATTGTTTAGACATTCAGTAAGTAATAACGAGGAATTACGAGAAAATGCTGAATTACTGCGAGTATCTCCGATGGGTGCGTGACGTCACACCACCTCTTATTGTTGTTTGGGCATCTACCTTCAGTAGTTGTTTTAAGAAAGGGTGGAAGAGTGCAATTTTTCTTTTCAACTATTTGTATTTAGTTATTGTAAACTGGTTCAATAAATAATAATATTAAATAGAACAATAGTTCATAATTTAGAAATGTTTTGTAAACTTTACAGCAGTAGAAAGCGATTTCGTAAAGACACAAAGTGACAGTTTACATAATGTTGATTTGTTTATGTCGTAGAGTTCATCGAATCCGATGATTACATCAACGCCGCAAAATTCGAGAAGTTAAGGCACAATCATAAATAAAATTATTCAGGTTACTAATTTTCGTAAAAATTCCAATAAAGCTGTTACTATTTTACATCTGCTTCTATAGTTCTACAACTACTTAATTGCGTAGGTTCTGTTAAAATTTTGTTTGACTAGCTAAATATAGAGATACTCAGATCAATAACTTAATAATTATAATAATGAAGTAAGATTTACATCCGCTAGGTATAAATAATTAACAATTAATTATTAAACGTTGAATAATGTAAGTATATACATAATAGTAAATTAATAATATTATAATTTTTTTATACGAATTTTATACAAAAGAAGAATGAACAGAGATGAAAAGCTCTCACAATAATAATACATAATATAACATATTTTATCTATCATTAAAGCAATATTTACATCGAAATGATCTTCACAAACAAATCCTCTAGTATTTTCTAATGTTATTTTCATTTGATGTCGCCACCATAGTATTCTTATTTTTAAAGTTTAGTTTTAGTTCCATTGACAATAAAATAAATTTTCTTTTTGTATTTGTATTTTGTATTAATATGCGTCGATTCATATTACTAAGCAATGTTTAGAGTATTGAAAAATAAAAAATCCATTTCCTTTGATGGACTAACAGCATGTGTTTTAAAAAATATTAAAGACAACGTAATTGATTACCTAGTTTATTTATTTAATATGTCTGTAAATGATGGACATTTTCCCAATATACTCAAGCAAGCAATTGCAATACCAGTTTATAAAAAAGGGCCTACTATAGAAATTGAAAATTATAGGCAAATCTCTATGTTAAGTGTCTTTTCTAAAATATTTGAAAGGATTATTTATAACAGGTTAGTGTCTTTCATTGAAAAAAATAATATACTCACCGTTTCCCAACACGGTTTTAGATCAAATAAATCCACAGAAACTGCCTCGTCTCATTTGTTAGAATATGTCTACACAAACTTAGACAAGAGTCAGTACGTCGTGGCGTTACTATTCGACCTATCGAAGGCATTTGATACCGTTGACAAGAACATATTAAAACAAAAAATGTATCATATTGGTTTGAGGGGAAATATCCTGTCATGGATATTAAGTTATATGGAAGGCAGAACATTTAAAGTAAGAATAAGTGGGGTGGAGTCAGAGTCACATGATGTAGCTATGGGGGTATCCCAAGGCTCTGTTCTAGCGCCTCTATTATTTTTGTTATATGTGAACGACCTTCCTAACTATCTCACCAAGGGTCATCTGACTATGTTTGCTGACGACCTTACGGTAACCGTATCAGCAGAAACGCCTGAGACTCTACAAGAATTAGTTAACCTTACATTGGAAGAAGTTAGTTCATGGTCCCAAAGAGATAAACTGATACTTAATAATAAAAAAACTGTGTTTATTAATTTCTATTTACAGAGGCCTTTGCCACATAATATAAAATTTATTGAAGACATTAGCTTATCGAGCAGCACTAAACTGCTCGGCACTCATTTAGATAGTAAATTGTCATGGGATCTACATATTGAACATGTCTGTAACCAGTTAAATAAAGCCTATTTTGCCATTCTGCAACTAAAAAGCACACTAAGTGAATCCGGACTTTTAAACGTTTACTATGCACTAGCTTATACACATATATCCTACAACATATTATGCTGGGGAAGTGCTAAAAATAGGGAGAGAGTCTTTATCTGTCAAAAGAGGATAATACGATTAATATTTAATATGGGTTATAATGAGAGTTGCAGAGTAACATACAAAAACAAAAAAATCCTCACGGCACCATGCATTTTTATGTTTAAATGCCTGTTACATAAAAAAAAATATGGACCTCTTTGTCAAAAGAAATCAGTATCATCCATATAACACACGGCATGGTGATTTGTTGAGCATACCAAATCACTTGACGACAACATTTAAACACTCTCCACGTTACAACTGTATAGTATTGTTTAATAACCTACCACAGGAAATCAGAATGATTTCACTGTATAATAATTATAAAAACGCAGTAAAAGACTTGCTTTTACAAGGTGGTTACTATAGTTCAAATGAGTATTTTAATAGGTAAAATTAGGGACCAAAATTATCCTTGGATAAACTCATAATTGTTTGTGTATGACATAATTTGTGCTATGTTCTTTACTTACATGTTTTATGTTATCTTATACAATCTGACTAGTCATTACATAGTTTTTTGTTTTTGTTTAATTTTAATTTTATATTGTAGTATTATCTATTTAATTGTTTATTTTATAATATCCTACAAAACTGACTTGCCATATGTACATTTCTGTATCTCAGTGGTGAATAAAATTATTATTATTATTATTATTATTTAGGTAGTTACAGATTTATCCACCCTAACTGTAAGTGCACCCACGCCTTACAATAATTGTCACAGTTATTTCCTCTAAATGATTTACCGATATATGAATTTCCATGTTTTCTTAATTTTGGACTAATTTATCTGGAAAATGGTAACTCCTATCAAAATATTGTATAGGAACAAAATTGTAAAAAATTTTGTGCACGTTGTTTTTTGTGAAAAAAGTTTTGTCCACCTTTTTTAGTTTTTGTCTCGGTTTTTGTGTTAAAAAAACAACATTAGAACACTGGCAACAGTTTTTTTAATATATGGCTGTCATTTTGAAAGTACAGCCAGTTTTTTTTGGGACATGTCTAAAATTGTTCCTTAGGCTATAATCTTGGGCATTGTCCCCTAGGATCGGGGGGTGCACGTACGGCTAGGGCGAGTTCCCCGACTAACATACGGGTGTTTCTCTACTAACGGGAAAATTTGTGTCCAGAGGAAACTAAATGTCAAAAAATACAAAATGCTAATATTTTTTTCATTAAAATTAAAGTAAATGATTGGTTATTCCAAGGTATAACTACAAATTGCCGAAATTTTCAAATTTTATGAAAATAGAGTTAAATTGTCAGTACCCTGGTGTGTTCCAAACCTGAAATCAAAGATACCAACTGTTGTAAATATTAAATTTTCATTGTTATATGATCTTTTTTGAAAATTATCATCTCAAAATACTGCATAAAACATTGTCCTACACTTTTTGACGTCAGTCCCCAGTAGAGTGGCCCATCTCTATATGGGGTGAATTTTTTTTGCGTATTTTTTAAGTCTCACCTCACGAAAATATACTATTATACTAGGAATAATTTATGTCAAAGTTTCAGATAATTCGGTGAACGGTAACCCGTGCCGCATTCAGGTAGAAATTTGTAGATAAGATTTTATTACGGTAATACACTTAAATTTTACTTAAAATACAAATATCTACCTCTGTTCTCATAATGTTTTATTGGTGTAATTATTTCCTAGAAATTATTTGTTTTGGAAGTTTGGAAATATAATGCACCTACGGTAGGTTTCTATGTCAGTTTGCAATTGTGTTTTACAGTGGTGACATTATAAGTTCTAGCATACGTTCCTTTTTGAAAAAACATTTAACGATGGCTGATGTTAGATCCTTACGAAAGGATACGTTCATTTACTTAGTTGGACACTATTCGTCACAAATCATTGGCAATAAATTGCCGTCTAATAGACAAGTATTACAAGTGCTCTTTTATAACATTCGTGAGGTGAAGCTAAGTGTACATGAAAGTGCTAAATTAACAATAAAAGAGGTTGTCAGTTTTTTGGGATAAAGCTCGCATTCCGACACGTCAGGATTTTCATTGTGTTAAACAACTAGATAAATTTTATGCAGAGTGGAGGAACTTACAAAAATCGGCTAAAAGGGCCAGTGCGGGAGGTAAAGAAAAAAATTTCGTTGAAAAATTGAACGATCTCTTTGACATTTCTCATGCAAATGCATTGGAGTTGATGAAAATAGATGAAGATAAGCAGTTTTTAATTAACCAAAGAAAAAAGGGACGTCCTGGATTTATGCATGGTATTGATTATCAACTTGCTTCTCAAGAAAAATCAGCTGAGGAGAAATTACAGAAATTATCCGAACGAATGCAACGAAGTCAACAAGAAAAAGCTAGATTAGAGGAAACAGTCACCTGTCCATCATCAAGTACTAATTCAGCCGACTCCAACGAAAATGAAGATGAAATAATCGAAGCCCAAGAAGAGTTGTTACAAGACCAGCCTGGCCCGTCACAGCCAAAAAAGAGGAGATTGTATGGAACATGTAACATCATCACACCAAAAATAGCCGCTGCATTTGTTTGATGCTTGCAAAATAAGCGACAGGTATGGAGTCCATATTTTGACGGCAGTAGCAGAAGCACTAGGACATGACACCACATCTTTGTCCATCAGCAGAACCACACTTCAGCGCTCTAGACAACGCATCCGCGAAGAAAGAGCTGAAATATTAAAAACTGCCTTCGGTAATTCTGAATTGCCGGCCCCAGTCATCCATTGGGATGGAAAACTTTTACCTTCTCTCACTGGAATGGGAAATATCGAAAGACTTGCTATCTTAGTTACTAGTGGAGATATTGAACAACTACTTGGAGTACCAGCTTTGCCCAATTCAACTGGAAGAGAACAGACTGAAGCAGTTTATGATGTGCTTTGTGAATGGAATTTGGACGAAAAGGTAATAGCTTTGTGTTGTGATACAACAGCATCAAATATGGGTTATATAAATGGGGCAGCCACACTATTGCAACAAAAATTAGAAAGAGATATTCTATATTTTCCTTGTAGGCATCATATTTTTGAAGTGGTTTTGAGAAGTGTGTTTGACACAAAAATGCCTTCCTCATCTGGTCCAAATGTTTTAGGGAATTTTGGCCTAAAATAGATCAAAATAAACTAAAAACTGGATTTCAGGTATCAAAAATTAAACACATTTTACAACCAGTTAAAGCCGAAATTGTAAAGTTTCTAAATGCAGCTTTAACTTTGCAACAGCCTCGTGATGATTATAAAGAATTTTTAATGCTTTCTAAACTTTTTGTTGAAGAAGAGCCCACTCACACGACATTCTATCAACCAGGGGCATTTCATCATGCACGTTGGATGGCCAAAGCCATTTACTAAAAATATTTTTTTTCCAAGATCAGTTCCAACTAACTAAAAAAGAAAAATAGGTATTGAAGATATATGTCTCTTTATTGTAAAGGTTTATGTAAAGGCCTGGTTTACAGCGTCATTTGCTAGTAAAGCACCGCTTCATGACTTAGACTTTTGTAAAGAACTCATTAATTATCAAAATATTGACAAAGAAATATCTCAAGCCGCAAGTAGGAAAATAGTGAACCATTTGTGGTACCTTAATTCAGTAAATGTTGGCTTATCTTTCTTTGATGACGATATTTCAGTTACCACTAAAAGAGAAATGGTTAAAGCTTTGAATAGGAAAGCACCAAATCAAGACGGTATTAAACGACTTATGATTAGTAACATTACTGACGTTGAAAACAAGGAAATTCAGGACTTCATATGCGATAACACTAAACAGTTTTTTCAAAAATTAGGTTTGTCTATGAAATTTTTGGAAAATGATCCAACAACATGGAGGGAAAATGAAAGTTATACCCGATGTTTCAATATTGTAAACAAAATTAAAGTTATAAATGATGCCGCTGAGAGAGGAATCAAACTTATTACTGACTATATTGACATTTTAACAAAAAATGAAGACCAAAAACAGTTTTTACTCCAAGTTGTAAATGATTATAAATCACAGTTTCCAAATGTAAAAAAAGAAACCCTGTCGCATGCTTTGGCCTAGTGCAAAAAATATTGTTTTTATTACTATATGTCTTGTAGATTTAGGATAATATTTGGTACTATGTATGAAAAAAACGTTTCATAATAAAATACACAAAGATAAAACGAGAGTTTTATTTCAAAAACTTCTAGTCTAGTTTTCTTAGACTACGAATTTACAGTAGTATGACACATGTCATAGTCACAACAGATAATGTCTTTGATATTGGTATGACTTGATTAGTCATTCTAAAGATAAATGCTGCTGATTAAAAAAAAAACAATGCATCAACCAAATAATGTAAATAATTCCATTTACTTTTATTATTGCATAATAATGCATTCCTTGCCTTCAATTTGCCTCAATAGTATTTTGAGGGGACTGTTTTTTCTTCAAATGGAACCATTTGCAGGGGTGAGAAATAAAAAATTTCGATTTCGAAAAAGATGGGCCACCCTAGTCCCCAGCCATATTAAAAAATCTACTGGAAGCGAATCTACGTCTGGATTAACCACGTAGTTATGCTAAACGGAACGCATCCAACATGAAGTTTGCACAAATGAAACATGACGTTTTGGCGCTATTTTGTTTAGTAGTGAATCGGTCTTTGGTGCTAAGCAGACGTGTCTGAACTACTCAATAAATCAGTTCTCTGGTTAGCTTCTTTGGGTTTAATTTTCTCGATTTGAATTATTGTTCAGTTATTATACATTTTATAAACAAAAATATGCTACTGTTGCCACTAGTGGATTGCGTAATTGTTGTAACTTTTTCAATAACGATCGATTCTTAACGAATTTGTCAGTACCCTGTCGTCAGCCCCCTGCCAAAGAATAATAATAAATTAATAATTACCTAGTTTTTATATAAAAATCGGCACAAAAATTGATATTCTGAAGATATTCTTAAATTCTTAAGAACCGGATATAAGATTTTAAGTGTAGAAGTTGATTTTCATTTTCTTTTTGATTTAGAATTGTTTTCTTTTTTGAGAATTTTAATTTTTGTTTCAAAAGAGTTTTGTTAATTTATGTTACTCTAGAGAATAATAGAAAACTTTAAATATAATAATCTACTGTAATTTCTTTAATTTTTGTTCCACAAAGTCAATTCAATGGGCAAGGGTCTCAGTACTCTGGAATCATATTTTAGTAAATCGTAAATAAAATGAATACTGCTGGATAACTTGACTGGCCCTTCATAATAGAGGAAGAGTTACACTGTACCTTTATATTAAAGTAGTGTTATCCCCTACTAATTAAAAAAAAGTCCTCGGACAAACTTGTATATGGGCAGATTTCCCGTTAGTAGAGAAACACCCATACATACTAAGTATGCCTACAAAATCAATGTAGATGATGTAGAAAAAACGTATGTTTTGTTAAACGGAACACCCTGTATACAATTTTATTTTCTTAAAAGATCCATTTTTAATTCCAAAATTGTAAAGTGCACTTTCAAGAAATTAAGATAATAGGTATGTTTAAAACGAACGTTTAAAATTAGCCTCCTCTTTCCAAGTTAGTTGTGGTTGCAAAACAATTGCCATTGAATTTGACGTTTAGAGAAAATTATTGTATATGACATTGATTATAATAAAAAAGAAGGCTATAATTATTATTATCAACCACACACTCTAACTCTAATAATTGTAAACCCAAAAAATTAATAGGAGGCAATTAGTCAATTTGACATTTCTTTAGAATTGTGTTAAACAGCTTAATTTGGGTAAGCTGCTAAAAAAAAATCCAGAAAGATTTTAATTTATTTCCATTCCATAATTTTTTACTACAACAAATAATAATTTAACTTCAGTAGGGACATAAAAAACACGTTTTTTGGAATGTAACTGTATACTGTATAAAAGTAATATTTTATGACTTTTGCCGCACGTGTTGTCTACAGCAGATAAAAGTCGGAAACCAATTAATTACCAGATATATCATCTAAATGCTTAGTAAATAAGTGAAACCACTAAATTTAGACCATCTGAAGTTTTGCCAATATTTATAATAATTTTAGAAACAACACAACGAAATAAATAAACGTTTTGACCCACATTTATAACAACCAAAGCAAAATTTTGCAACTATATAAATAAAAGCAAATCAAAATTGAGTGTGGAAATTTAAAAAAACGTTATTGTCAGTTTATATTTTAAACAGGAAATGCTACGACATTTTTTTGTCAAAAAAATACTGACAGCCACTACATGTAAATTTTATAATGCCGCTTACCGTTTTGAGAAGATTGTGAGCAAATAAACAATCACTATTCCATTTTCCACAAACAGTTGTCACACAAAAATATCACAGTAACCACCGACCGAAAAAAAATCACTCCGATCAAAGATTAAGTAACCTGGATACACACTTTACATAAATATTTAATAACTGGTAAGTATCACGAAGTGTGGCCCGCGGTCAGTTCGAATTTTTTAATGTTTACATTCCCCGGCTCGGCAGTGAATGGTGTATACAGGTGCTGCACCGTACTTTCCAACGCTTCGAATGTTACGCAGCGCTGCCATCGACGACACTGAGCGGGTCTCCGATCGTAGTAGCCGAGAATCTGCAAAGTAGAATGAAGCAAATGAAGATCGACTCCGAGTAGGCCGCGGTACGCAGCGATTGTCACCTGAAATCGCTGAAGGGACCGCGCTGGGATGCGTCGGGGTCACCAATTTTTCGGACGTACTATTATTTAAAAACAATTGATGCACCGTGCAGATGTCCACTAGATTGACTCAATTGACGGGTATGCGGATGCTACGAAGATTTATAGTCCAGTGTTTGACGGTAAAAATAGGATATTACCTCTGAATTCTTTTGGGACAACATCGATTTTGATGAAAATTTGTAATTAAGCTTATCTAACTCTCCTCTTCAAAATTTAGATGTTACTGATGTGTGCTTTTTATTTTTTGGGGGGTGAAAACTACCCTTTCTGAGAAAAAATTTAAAAACATAGATTTAAGCGTTACATAGATTGAAATCATGTTTAAATATGTAGAATAAACATTATTTCATATCCTGGAATATAATTTACGATGTGTTACAACGTTTTAACCTTTTAAAACCGCCCCTCATGACGAAATTTTTAAAAAAATTAGTTTTCAACATCTTGAAATGTTTTAATGGTGCATTTATAATGAATTAAAATCCCGCCACTGTCTATAATACAATTTATGATTTATTTCAACGTTTCAACCGCCCTCGTGATAAAATTATAACTACCATATATTTACTTAAAATTAAAAACTGAAATTATTGAATGAGTTTAAAGGGGAAAAATAAAAATTTTATTTACATTATAATAGCCTGTTTTATTAAAATTGGTATTTAGTATATACAAGAGAAGCTAAGGTCTCAAAAAAAATTTTGGCATTACCACCCCCACCCCATTATTAAAGGGGATGAAAAAAAATTGTGATTTAATGTATGTACAAGAACCAGAAACCTCAAAATATTTTTTTATTTTATCCACCCCCACTACCACCCCCTATCACCACCCCCACCCCACTACCGATGTGGGGTATCGTTTTATGGGTTTTTGGGGTAGGGGATTTCAAATATTATATTATTAAAGTTCCATAAACAATTATTTCCACATACAAAATTTTTCGTTGTGAGTGATAATTTCGATAATTTTCTTACATGATGCGTAACTCCAATACCTTGTCTTACCCTCATAGAAAAATCAACATGTTATCAATTATTGTTACTGATATATTAATTTTTGTTATACAACTTTTCTGTCAAAATTTTAGGAAAATAATTAATATCTCCGGAAATATTAATTTTAGCTATAGGAAACCTTGAACGAAATGTTCTTTAAATTAACTGCAGAATCTAAAAGAAGATTGAAAATGGGGGCATTCCATTTAATATAACAAAGTGGGGGTCAACTTTCGGTACAACCGGAAATGCCACCATTTTGAAAATATTTTCGTTAAATAGATCCTACCCAGTTAGGCCTATAGCTAAATTTTTAGATCGATAAAATTTTAGGCGGTAGTGGAAGAACAGTTTGCTGGCTTCGACAGTAAACTGAACTACTCGCCTTTTATTTACCTCTAATGTAATGTAGTAATTTATTCATTTTTGTTAACTTTGTCAATTTGGGTAAATAATAAATGCTTTATTATTATTATTATTATTATTATTATTATTATTATATCATCTTTCTTTCTCGATATACTTCGAATAGACACCCAAAAAAATCACCCTGTATATATTTCATAATAATATATCTAATTCATTGAAATATAATACTCGAATGATATCTACTACGGATATTCAATTTTTGTAGTGATCTTGATGGTTCAATGGCTAAAGCTTTGTTTGGCAGTCTTGTGTTCGAATTCCTGACAGGGCGATTTTTTTTTCATTTTTTTTTTTTCATATTTTTTTTTCACAACAAAGTTGGTATCACAAAATTTAGAATGTCCAAAAACTAACATTATTTACAAGAAAACTGCGAAGAGTATCCTATAGAATGTGTAACAATTATATAAAAAGCTCAGTAAATCGGCGAAGAGTATAATGCTTCCACTAGTTTATTTTTATTTTTTAAAACCAATATCATAATATTTTTCAGCATGAAATTTTCTGTAATTTGATACCATACACGATTTTAACATTTTTTCAAGATGGCGGCAAAAAAAAACGCATTTTGCACAGTAAGATTTTTCTAGACTTTTAGTATGTCAAAAGATACCAACAACGAATGAAAATTTAAAACCCCGTCCTTGTGGGAATTAGTTCCACCCAAAAACATATCTACTGTACTATTACTACTTTTAATTCTTTATTTATATTAAAACATTAATACCTACTTAATATATATATATATACTAGGGTGGCCCATCTTTTTCGAAATCGAAATTTTTTATTTCTCACCCCTGCAAATGGTTCCATTTGAAGAAAAAACAGTCCCCTCAAAATATTATTGAAGCAAATTGAAGGCAAGGGGTTCCGTAGAATGCATTATTATGCAATAATAAAAGTAAATGGAATTATTTACATTCTTTGGTTGATGCATTGTTTTTTTTTTTAATCAGCAACATTTATCTTTAGAATGGCTAATCAAGTCATACAAATATCAAAGACATTATCTGTTGTGACTATGACATGTGTCATAGTACTGTAAATTCGTAGTCTAAGAAAACTAGACTAGAAGTTTTTGAAATAAAACTCTCGTTTTATCTTTGTGTATTTTATTATGAAATGTTTTTTTCATACATAGTACCAAATATTATCCTAAATCTACAAGACATATAGTAATAAAAACAATATTTTTTGCACTAGGCCAAAGCATGCGACAGGGTTTCTTTTTTTACATTTGGAAACTGTGATTTATAATCATTTACAACGTGGAGTAAAAACTGTTTTTGGTCTTCATTTTTTGTTAAAATGTCATTATAGTCAGTAATAAGTTTGATTCCTCTCTCAGCGGCATCATTTACAACTTTAATTTTGTTTACAATATTGAAACATCGGGTATAACTTTCATTTTCCCTCCATGTTGTTGGATCATTTTCCAAAAATTCCATAGACAAACCTAATTTTTGAAAAAACTGTTTAGTGTTCTCGCATATGAAGTCCTGAATTTCCTTGTTTTCAACGTCAGTAATGTTACTAATCATAAGTCGTTTAATACCCTCTTGATTTGGTGCTTTCCTATTCAAAGCTTTAACCATTTCTCTTTTAATGGTAACTGAAATATCGTCATCAAAGAAAGATAAGCCAACAGGTACCACAAATGGTTCACTATTTTCCTACTTGCGGCTTGAGATATTTCTTTGTCAATATTTTGATAATTAATGAGTTCTTTACAAAAGTCTAAGTCATGAAGCGGTGCTTTACTAGCAAATGACGCTGTAAACCAGGCCTTTACATAAACCTTTACAATAAAGAGACAATATATCTTCAATACCTATTTTTTCTTTTTTAGTTAGTTGGAACTGATCTTGGAAAAAAAATATTTTTAGACAGTAAATGGCTTTGGCCATCCAACGTGCATGATGAAATGCCTCTGGTTGATAGAATGTCGTGTGAGTGGGCTCTTCAACAAAAAGTTTAGAAAGCATTAAAAATTTTTTATAATCATCACGAGGCTGTTGCAAAGTTAAAGCTGCATTTAGAAACTTTACAATTTCGGCTTTAACTAGTTGAAAAATGTGTTTAATTTTTGATACCTGAAATCCAGTTTTTAGTTTATTTTGATCTATTTTAGGCCAAAATTCCCTAAGCCGTTTAAATAGTGGCACATTTGGACCAGATGAGGAAGGCATTTTTGTGTCAAACACGCTTCTCAAAACCACTTCAAAAATATGATGTCTACAAAGAAAATATAGAATATCTCTTTCTAATTTTTGTTGCAATAGTGTGGCTGCCCCATTTATATAACCCATATTTGATGCTGTTGTATCACAACACAAAGCTATTACCTTTTCGTCCAAATTCCATTCACAAAGCACATCATAAACTGCTTCAGTCTGTTCTCTTCCAGTTTAATTGGGCAAAGCTGGTACTCCAAGTAGTTGTTCAATATCTCCACTAGTAACTAAAATAGCAAGTCTATCGATATTTCCCATTCCAGTGAGAGAAGGTAAAAGTTTTCCATCCCAATGGATGACTGGGGCCGGCAATTCAGAATTACCGAAGGCAGTTTTTAATATTTCAGCTCTTTCTTCGCGGATGCGTTTTCTAGAGCGCTGAAGTGTAGTTCTGCTGATGGACAAAGATGTGGTGTCATGTCCTAGTGCTTCTGCTACTGCCGTCAAAATATGGACTCCATACCTGTCGCTTATTTTGCAAGCATCAAATGCAGCGGCTATTTTTGGTGTGATGATGTTACATGTTCCATACAATTTCCTCTTTTTTGACTGTGACGGGCCAGGCTGTTCTTGTAACAACTCTTCTTGGGCTTCGATTATTTCATCTTCATTTTCGTTGGAGTCGGCTGAATTACTACTTGATGATGGACAGGTGACTGTTTCCTCTAATCTAGCTTTTTCTTGTTGACTTCGTTGCATTCGTTCGGATAATTTCTGTAATTTCTCTTCAGCTGATTTTTCTTGAGAAGCAAGTTGGTAACAGTGGCGGCTGGTGAAATTTCAATATTTTTTTTCTCGTCTGTGGCGCATGGGACCCATACGAAACTTGGGAAATAACATCTAGAGAAGCACTTCTCTAATGACCCCTAAAAAATTTTGAAAAAGCAGTTTGCGAAAAAATTTTTGAAAATTCGCTAGCCTCCCCTGGGTCTAGGGACCCCTGTTTACTTTTATTTTTTTTTGTCATATGCATTTGACTTTTCATAAAAATGCATCGACAGATTTTGGAGTTTGTGAAAATATTTTCATTACTAACTGAGATACAACGAATTGAAATATTGTAATTTGTTAAATTGTAAATTACAAAATTTCAATTCATTGTATTTCAGTTAGTAATGAAAATATTTTCACAAACTCTAAAATCTGTCGATGCATTTTTATGAAAAGTCAAATGCATATGACAAAAAAAAATAAAAGTAAACAGGGGTCCCTAGACCCAGGGGAGGCTAGCAAATTTTCAAAAATTTTTTCGCAAACTGCTTTTTCAAAATTTTTTAGGGGTCATTAGAGAAGTGCTTCTCTAGATGTAATTTCCCAAATTTCGTATGGGTCCCATGCGCCACAGACGAGAAAAAAAATATTGAAATTTCACCAGCCGCCGCTGGTTGGTAATCAATACCATGCATAAATCCAGGACGTCCCTTTTTTCTTTGGTTAATTAAAAACTGCTTATCTTCATCTATTTTCATCAACTCCAATGCATTTGCATGAGAAATGTCAAAAAGATCGTCCAATTTTTCAACGACATTTTTTTCTTTACTCCCGCACTGGCCCTTTTAGCCGATTTTTGTAAGTTCCTCCACTCTGCATAAAGTTTATCTAGTTGTTTAACACAATGAAAATCCTGACGTGTCGGAATGCGAGCTTTATCCCAAAAAACTGACACCTCTTTTATTGTTAATTTAGCACTTTCATGTACACTTAACTTCACTTCACGAATGTTATAAAAGAGCACTTGTAATACTTGTCTATTAGACGGCAATTTATTGCCAATGATTTGTGACGAATAGTGTCCAACTAAGTAAATGAAAGTATCCTTTCGTAAGGATCTAACATCAGCCATCGTTAAATGTTTTTTCAAAAAGGAACGTATGCTAGAACTTATAATGTCACCACTGTAAAACACAATTGCAAACTGACATAAAAACCTACCGTAGGTGCATTATATTTCCAAACTTCCAAAACAAATAATTTCTAGGAAATAATTACACCAATAAAACATTATGAGAAAAGAGGTAGATATTTGTATTTTAAGTAAAATTTAAGTGTCTTACCGTAATAAAATCTTATCTACAAATTTCTACCTGAATGCGGCACGGGTTACCGTTCACCGAATTATCTGAAACTTTGACATAAATTCTTCCTAGTATAATAGTATATTTTCGTTAAAAAATACGCAAAAAAAATTCACCCCCTATAGAGATGGGCCACCCTAATATATACATACTTAACTGTCCCTAAAATCGAATTATCTATTTGACGATCATAGCAAGCACCGTGTCGATATGTTAGACACACTCCATTTTATGAAACAAATTGCAGTTTCTTGCTCGGCTTCAACTGGAAATTGTTTACTACTTTCCTACTTTCCTTGGCGTCAAAGCAAATGAAATAAATCGGTCGGTAAATTCGATGGAAGCCTCTCTATTGTATTAAAATGTGTGTTTGTTCTCGCTTTGAGTGATATATTGTACAATTGTACATGCAAGACTTTTTCCCTAATAATCTATACTTTCTGACCGTCACAGCCCAATTACTTTCCGTTTGATAATATGGTAAGTAACATTGCGGTATCGCATGTCAACAGATGTCAGCCAGTAAATAACAAATGAATATCTAATGATTTTGAAAAGTGCATACTTATGTAGTTCTATTTCTAGTTTTACAAGAACCCAAATAAACACGATCGACAGTGAATTATTCAGAGCGAATGGGGCATAGTGCTGTGTTTTAAAGTTAATATATATTATTTAGAAATATATTATAATACATAACAGAGACCGCCACTTCAGACTCCATTGGTCCGTATTTTTAATATTTTTTAAACAACGGCCATGTCCGGCATACGTAGTTATTTTTAAGTACTTTAAATGTGAATTTAGGGCGATCCAAAAAAATTTTGTTTGAAGAAATTGTTAAGATAATAAACTTAATTTCCATGAATATTCTTTGACTTCACCATGTACAGGGTAGACCAAATTAGATGAGATTTGAGGTTTTCTTTAAAACTATGGCAGATAGACAAAAACCAATATAGGTGTCCTGAACTCAATTTTAGAGAAGCAAACAATGGTACAAACCGCGGTCGTCTATCTTTTTCGACTACCGATCTACAGAGAAGTTTTGGAAAAATTGGTAATTTTGGATGACCTCTATATCTCAATTACCAAGTGCCAAATCGATAATCGACTAACGTAATATTTTGAGTAGAATCCGTTGCTGATAAGAAGATAAGAAATTATATACATGCCTCAGTTTTCGAGATTAACAGCCATATTCACCATTTTCAACTTAACAGTTTGGTCACAAACAGAGAGATAAAGATTAACAACCTGGCAAAGAAATACCTTATTCACCATCACATTTCAGACCGCTGATAGTAAACAGGCAGTTAAATGAAAGTTACCAGAAATATGTTGGTAGTTTTTTGTTGTAGCTAATGTCACCTAAAAAAGCTGTCACAATTCTCTCTCAATATTCAGATTTTATTTTCGTGCCTTATCAGTTTTTTTTATATTTAGTTTTTTATTTACGTGAGCAGTCGCCATTGAGTCAAGCTCATTTACTACAAAATAATAAGTTTTATATTTTATAGATGCAAAAATGTTGTGTTCAATAAGTATTTAAAAAAGAAAAGATATACATTTTATTAAATAAATATTTTAATAAAAAATTGTATTAATTAATAAAGTCCTAACACGGAAAACGTCTTTTCCATACCTCAAATAATCGTTCCACTGGATTTCTTGTTCGAATTTGTGAAGAATTGTAATGTTGTTCTGCATTTGTTCTAGTTTCCAGTAAGTAGATTCTACAGGGATAACCACCATCTCCGACAAGGTAATAAGGTACAAATTCACCAGTTTCAAATCGTGTCCTTACGTTCGAGTCATTGAATATGGAGTATCATGGACGGACCCAGGCCAACGAGAAACTATATCAGTAATTTTTAACTTTGAGTCACAGACAACTTGAACGTTTATGCTAAAATTACCTTTTCTATTTCTAAAGACTTCTGCCTGGTTTCCACCTGGAGACTGCAGGCCAACGATAAACTATATCAGTAATTTTTAACTTTGAGTCACAGACAACTTGAACGTTTGTGCTAAAATTCCCTTTTCTATTTCTAAAGACTTCTGCTGGTTTCCACCTGGAGACTGCATTTTTATGTACGTGCAATCTACAGCACCCTGGGAAATTTGCAATTTCATAAAATTCTAAAACTGTTCGTCGTTTTTCTTGATCTGTTTCAAGCATTTTAATAAACTCGGGCCGTAATCTTGCTATTTATTTGTCTGGTAACATTTTACACGGAATACCGTTGACTGGGATACATTGAAATGATCTCCAATATTAATTTGAAATGTCCCTGTTGCGTAGAACCGTAGGCAAATTAAAAGTTGATTCAACTTCGATACCGGGTTATTTTTCTTGTCCAAAGGTTCAAGCACTCCATGCAACATGTTAGAGATTCCTACTACAGTATCTTCGTTTATCCTAAATCTTTTTTTAAGACCAGGTCATCTAATTCGTTTATGAAATTATTATGTTCCTTTATAATTCTTGGCCGTCTGATTTGATCATTGCTGTCGTCTGAAGATGAATTTAAAAGGTTACTGAATTCAATTATACTAATTCTTTCCATATTTTTTTTTTGATATAAACAAGGATTATTTGACAGTTGACGTTTCGATATCAGTCTGTTAGAGTTTAACAGCTCGAATTTCTCCTGTTAACTTATCAGAGGATTTAACTGACTGTTAAGCCCTAATCATCTATGGTGAATACCGAATAATAACTTTATCAGACTGTTGGAGACTTAACTCCTTGATACTAATTTAACAGAAAATGGTGAATACGGCCGTAAGACATAATTTGTGTTTTTTAAATGGAACACCCTGTAAATTATTCCACTATTCGATCACAACTTAAATTAGCTATCCAACGATATATCATAATGTCATATTTATCTCTAGAAAAAGCGGTTAATTTTCGAAGAATTTAATATATTTGTGATGCCATGGAAAACTGTTAACAACACTTCTTATAATGTAAAATAATTTTGCCAAAAATAGGAAAACTAAACTACAATAAATGTTCGAATTGTCTTCCATTGACATTTATGCATATGGCCATGTTAAAAAAAAAAGAAAATCGTAATAATCGTAAATGTCAAAAACTAATTTGTGAGTTAATTGTGAGTGAGCATTGTTAAAAATGGTTCAATTTAGTAATGGTGAAAATATGATATGATTAAGTGTTATATAGAATTGGGAGAAGATTCAAATTTAGCTTCCGAGCTTTATTTTAATAGGTAAGTTACAGACAGCAAAACTTTGTGCCAAAAGTGCCGCCTGAACAATATTTCTAGATATCCAGACAGCCAGACATAAAAATATTCAAAAGGTTATAACAAAGTTTAAAAGAGTTTGGATCATTTGTAAAACCTCGTGCAAAAATATATAATAAAGCAGGAGAAAACCTAGCTGTAGAAAATATTGTTTTAGAAACTGTAAGAGAAAATCCCAAAAACAACTGCGTTGCGAAGCTTAAAAAAAAATAAAATTAATTGAAATCCTGAAAAATTAGGGTTAGTCACCAACTATACCCAAACGACTTTCAAGGGCGTCTCGATTTTTGCCAGAAGTTTTTGCGTCAGTGCAACGCCAGGATTTGAAGGAACAATTATATGGACAGACGAGACCCATAAGCGGTGCCGGAATTTTTAATCGGAACAATAACCACCATTGGGCTCATGAAAATTCGCACGTAACCGCTTCATTTAATCGACAAGGACGATTTGGATTTGGTGTATGGTGTGGTTTTATCGGATACCAAATAACGCAGCCCCACAAAAAAAAATTTGGAACTGCTATCGAGAAAACTATGTAATTTTCAACGCTGAATCCGAATCAGAGGTTAAAAAAATCGTACACCCCCAAAATGAACCCCTAGCGCTAAAAAACTCTCCCTAAACATGGTTAAAATGACTTAACGCTCCACGAAGAGTCTTAAATCTCAATAAACCGATTTAAATATAAACATTCAAGTATATAACGCATAAACGCAGAGTTAACACTGCTTTCCATTGAAAATTACCCCTATGAGTTTGTGAAAACTACCCCTCATACAACAGGAAACTTAAAAAAAATGCAGTGATTGCAAAAAAAGCTTACGATGCCCAGTTTTTTTTTTGGAAAGAGTGAGTAACTGCATTAGTTCCGATGCGATGCTCAAAATCTACCCCCATAGAGTGGCGGAATCCACCTCTAGATTAAAATTGCAAGGAAAATCGGGGAAAAATTTTTGTCATCGTGATTTATATGTTAATCGATGCTAAAATTGGCTAAAGATATGCAGCACTGCAGTTTGGAAGTGAATACTTGCATTGCACCAAAGTCATTCAGTGACATCCTCATGAGAGGGTGAAAATTACTCCTCACATAACAAGAAATTCAAAAAATAGTTGCAGTATCTTTTAGGAAAGCTCAAAACATCTTCATTTTCTTATTTACGAAGAATCTTTGACAACGTACTTGAAAAGTACCTATATTATGAAGTAGCAAAAATTTACCAGTAGTCTTAATCCAATTAAATTTATTCTTTCTTTTTGTAATATCTTTTGGATTTGTTTTCAAATGATCTTCTGACCGACTGCCGTTTATGCTTTTCAGACGTCTCTCTTTTTAAGGAAAAACAGTAATCTGCCATCATGTGTTCGTCCCATCTTGCTTGGTACTTTTTTTCCATTTCTGATATATCTTGGTGAAAGCGTTCACCCTACTTTTCACTGTAGTCGCCTAAATTTTCTGGGAAATAATCAAGATGGGAATCGAGAAAATGAAGTTTCAAACTCATATTGCACCCTAAAAATTTGAAATTCTGCAACAAATTTTTTATAATTTTTATCTCTTTTATTTCCCAGAAAATCATGTGCTACTTTTTTGAAACTTAGCCACGCATTTTTCTCAACTTGATTCAGTTTAGTTATGAAAATATCATCTTTCATAACTTTTCGAATAGGCGGTCCATCAAAAATTCCAGCATTCAATTTTGCGTCACTGAATGACTTTGGTGCAATGCAAGTTTTCATCTCCAAACTGCAGTGCTGCATATCTTTAGCCAATTTTAGCATCGATTAAAATAGAAATTACGATGACAAAATTTTTTCCCTGATTTTCCTTGCAATTTTAATCTAGGGGTGGTTTCCGCCACTCTATGGGGATAGATTTTGAGCATCGCATCGGAATTAATGCAGTTACTTATTCTTTCCAAAAAAACTGGGCATCGTAAGCTTTTTTTGCAATCACTGCATTTCTTTAAGTTTACTGTTGTATGAGGGGTAGTTTTCACCCATTCATGGGGGTGATTTTTAATGGAAAGTAGTGTTAACTCTGGGTTTATGCGTTGTATACTTGAATATTTATATTTAATTCGATTTAATGAGATTTAAGACCATTCGTGGAGCGTTAAGTCATTTTTACCATGCTTAGGGAGTGTTTTTTAGGGCTAGGGGTTGATTTTGGGTGTACGATTTTTTTTGACCTCGGATTCGGATTCAGCGTCGAAAATTACATAGGGATACAGTTGTCTCGATAGTAGTTCAAAAAAAATTTTTTTTGTGTGGGGTTGTGTAATACGTCCTCATTTTTTTCACGGTAATTTGAATACCTAAAATTTTATTAACATTCCACGACAAGAAATAGAGCCCTTTGTACACAATATGCCTGTAAGACAATTTCAAAGATTAATTTACCAACACGATGGCGCCCCAGGTCATACGTCAAATGAAACACGAAATTATTTAAATGCTCAATTTAGGAGAACTGTATGTCTCTCAGGACTAGTTTAACAATGTCTAGTTAGCTAATAACAGCCATATGCACCATTACTCAGTTAAATCCATTGTTAACTATCAAACTGATAAAGTTTATCAGTCAGCTAAGCATAATTCGTATGCACCATGTGTTTGACGGTTTCAGTTAGTAAACAGTTGGATTAGTAAAAGTTACCAGTAATATTAGGTGGGCTATTCTGATGTGACTAACTTCACTCAGATTTAAATGTTCATTTAACCTTAAAAATAATTGTTTTCTGTGAAGTTTTTTCGCTTTTAGTTTAAAACAAATGTGGAGAAAAACAAAAAACGGTCCCCAAATTTTACCGACTGGTAAAAAGAGGTCATCATTGCACTAGTCAAAAGCAATATTCACATAATAGAGAACAAAAAAACCAATGCATCTCATCTCATTTTAAACTGTTGTTCATCTAATTCATCCAATAAATTGTTTCTTGGTAGAACTATTCGTACTCGAGGTATTTCTACTACATCATCATCAAATGATGAAGTTAATAAATTAATATTCACTCTCTCCATTATCTAATTAACTATTCTGAAATATTTGTCCTTGTGTAGAATATCGTTTCTTCAATTTATATAGATAAATCTAACATAACCTCTTTTCGTCTTTTTATTTCTTGACTTATCAGACTGATACGATTTTAACAGGCCAAATTTGGTTTGTTACAGCCATATGCACCATTACTCAGTTAAATCCATTGTTAACTATCAACCTGATAAAGTTTATCAGTCAGCTAAGCATAATTCGTATGCACCATGTGTTTGACGTTTCAGTTAGTAAACAGTTGGATTAGTAAAAGTTACCAGTAATATTAGGTGGGCTATACTGACGTGACTAACTTCACTCAGATTTAAATGTTCATTTAACCTTAAAAATAATTGTTTTCTGTGTAAGTTTTTTCGCTTTTAGTTTAAAACAAATATGGAGAAAAACAAAAAACGTTCCCCAAATTTTACGTACTGGTAAAAAACATCATTGCACTGGTCAAAAGCAATATTCACATAATAGAGAACAAAAATACCAATGCATCTCATCTCATTTTAAACTGTTGTTCATCTAATTCATCAAATAAACTGTTTCTTGGTAGAACTATTTGTACTCGAGGTATTTCTACTAGATCATCATCAAATGATGAAGAAGTTAATAAATTAATATTCACTCTCTCCATTATCTAATTAACTATTCTGAAATATTTGTCCTTGTGTAGAATATCGTTGCTTCAATCTATATAGATAAATCTAACATAACCTCTTTTCGTCTTTTTATTCCTTGACTTATCAGACTGATACGATTTTAACAGGCCAAATTTGGTTTGTTAAACTATTCGACATTTTAACAGTTTGTTAAGTATCTTTCATGTATGGTGCATACCAGACCTTACACTTAACAGACTGTTACAAAGTTAACTCTCTGATGAGGGTTAACTAAGGAATGGTGCATACGGCTGTTAAACTATCCGACACTTTAACAGTTTGTTACAGTTCATCTCAAACTTGAGGCCCAGTGTTTCAATGCAAAGTTAAGCACTTTATCCTACAAATAAATTAGCTAGAAGGTTAGAATATGAAGTTGCAATATTAAAGTGTTTAATAAAAGCATATTCTAAACTCTAAGCTAATTTATTTGTAGGATAAAGTGCTTAACTTTGCACTGGAACGCTGGGCCTCATGTTGCTATAAGTTTGAGATGAACTGTAAGTATCTTTCATGTATGGTGCATACCAGACCTTACACTTAACAGACTGTTACAAAGTTAACTCTCTGATAAAGGTAAACTAAGGAATGGTGCATACTGCTGTAAAGTTAACTAAATTGATAACAGTTAGCTAACTGAACAGTAATAAATAAAAAAGTAGCTTAGAGATTGCTTAATTTTTAGGAAATAATGGTCCTATTTTGTGGCTAGCTAAATCTCCCGATATAACCCCAGCCGACTTTTGGCTTTGGGGTTATTTAAAAAATATTATATAGAGAGAACGTTCTAATAAGAATTGGAAAATAACTCCTGTCATGATTGGAAATGCAACAAATGCTGTAAGGGACAGATGTCAAAAATGCATACCTGTCAATGGAAGACCATTGGAACATTTATTTTAAAATAGGAAAGAATTAATAGGGTCAAAAATAAATAATGAAGAAAATAACGCCTTACACCCCAAAGAGGAAACACGAAGCAGCTACGGACACCTGTTTCGGAATAATTGTTCCTCATCAGCGTAGCGTAGCAACGAAAAGGTTGAAAGAACAGTACACAGTACTCTTATTTGTACATTCATATCTAGATCGATCTATTTAAGATCTTAAGAGGAACAATAATTCCAAAACACGTGTCCGTAGCTGCTTCGCGATATTTTCTTCACTATTTATTTTTGACCCTATTAATTCTTTCCTATTTTATTTGACTCGCCAGGTTGAAATGTGCCGACACTGTCGGTGAAGGTCTTAAATAGACCGATCTAGATATGAATGCACAAATAAGAGTACCTACTGTGTACTGTGCTTTCAACCTTCAATTATTGTTCCTATCTGTCCTTTCCAGATCCTTTTCGTTGCTACGCTACGCTGATGAGGAACAATAATTCCGAAACACGTGTCCGTAGCTGCTTCGTGTTTCCTCTTTGGGATGTAAGGCGTTATTTTCTTCACATTTATTTTAGTTTACTTTTTCCTATTTTTGGCAAAATTATTTTATATTATAACAAGTGTTGTCGTTAATAGTTTTTCATAGCCTCCTCAAAAATATATTAAATTTTTCGAAAATTAACCACTTCTTTTAGAGATAAATATGACATGATATATCATTGAATAGCTAATTTAAGTTGTCATCGAATGATGTAATAATTTACAGGGTGTTCCATTTAAAAAAACATAAGTTATGTCTGTATCTCGAAAATTGAGGCATGCATAATTTTCTTCTTATCAGCAACGGATTCTACTCAAAAAAGTGCCTTAAAAATGTGTTACTTGATTTTCGAATCGACACTTGGTAATTGAGATATAGAGGTCATCAAAAAATGTCAATTTTCCAAAAACGCCCTGTAGCTCGGTAGTCGAAAAAGATAGACGATCGCGGTTTATGCCATTGTTTGTTTCTCGGAAAATAGAGCTCGCTCAGGACGCCTATATTGGTTTTTGTCTATCTGTTATAGTTTTAGAGAACCTCAAATTCCTTCTAATATGGTCCACCCTGTACGTGAAATTTGTTAAAGCTGTTTGATAAAGGTTTTAATTAGCTTTAATTTAAGTTTTACATTATATGAGAATGTTTTTTGGTTATTCAGAAAAAACAAAAAACACTTTTCGCAACAAAATCACAAATTAAAAAAAATTATTCAGAAAAAACAAAAAACACTTTTTTCAGAACAAAACCACAAATTTAAAAAAATGTAAAAATATATTATTTAGTAGTGATAGATGAGTATTACTATTAATAATTTTTCTATTTTTGCTGCTTATTTCTGTGATATCATTTGGCGAACATATCGCTAATATCTTTCTGTTTTTACTTCCACATCCACATAGTGGAGTCGAAGTACAGTAATGGTAAAAAAAATTAAAATTAATTAATTATTGAATTCTTTTTGTCCAAATGGGTTTACGCTGTCATAAAACGTCGAGATTTCAAGTTTCGGCAAAAAACAAATATATGTCTGTCTGTTCATCTGTCTGTCGGTCTACATTTTTGTGCGCACGATTACTCTAGAATGGTATATGATATGATTAAAATTGAATAGTGGGGGGGGGGTCTGAAAAAAAAAAATTGTAACCACAACTAAATAGAATATATATCCAAATTTTACCCCCATAAATCCGCGCTGAACCGAGTGTCCGAGACCCTACGTGAGTACATGCGGCCATTGCCATTACTATCAATTCGCTGAAACACCACGTTGGGTACACGCGGCAGTCAACGTGTTAAAAAATTTTTTTGTATCAATCATCCCAGCTACCATCCCCATTACCGATGTGGCATATTGTTTTACGGATTCTTGGAGCAGACGATTTCAAATATTACACTCAAAGAAATAGTATGGGTAAATTCAACAAAAAAAAATGGTTAACTAACAATATCGTTAATTTTGTTAAACCAAACTATATTGATGGTATTTTTAAACAAGAGGTGATTGTTATTTTAATTAATAAAAAGTTGTCGTACAACAAAACAAACATTAACTTAAAAAATAGATGAATAAGACTATTATTTTGTTCGTCTGACTATTATTTTGTTTAGTATTAGTTCGCTGTACTATTGTACTTGGTAGACAAACCAATATTATTGTCGTCTTCTAGAAGTTCTAAAAGAATTACCATAAAATTTGCTTGCTTACCACGTAGTCTATTACAGAAATTATTCCCAGATGACGCCACATACAAATCACTAACAATAATCCATCATACATTATCTTGCACTCTTATGAATTTATAGAAAATTAATAACATGATTGCAGTATTCAAATTCTCTCAGGGATCATCGATATATTTGGATGGATCTTATAAACGATCTCTAATCTTTGGTTTGGGTGGTCTGATGTCTCAATACTGAGATTTTGGCTAACCAAAAAAAACTTCATCATACAACAAAGTGTAGATCAACCTAAAAATTAGTTGGTGAACAAAAAACAAAGTCGTTGTACTATTTAATTGTAGACCAAATTGAAAATGGTTAGTGAACATAAAAAATGTCATTGTACTATTTAATTTGTTACAAGAAGATATGATTATTAAACTACTATTTGTTTACGAAAACAAATAAAGTTGTATGACTATTCTTTTCTGATTGGCTTAACTATGAAACTAGATAGGCGCGATTTCATATGCTCTTTTTGGTTGAATTTACCTATCATTTTCTTTGAGTGTACATTATTAAAGATCTATAAACAACTTTTTCCGCATAGTGAAGTGCAAACATAGCATCAAATTTTTTTTTCGTTCGCTGTAAGATCCTTGGATAAGAAAGAGTGTGGAAGTAGTGATTCCTTAGGCAGCGGTTTTTCCTTAAGTATATACATTACTACTGATAAAATTTGGTCGCCCTTGTAATGTCTTTGCAGGTATTGAACTAAAAATGTTTATAATCATGATTTCGGAGAATTTTTCAGATTTTTCTGACCACTGTCCATCAAGACAACCACACCTTTGATATTATTAATTATTCTGTTACAAGTTACAACTTTTAAGTCAGCCGTGAAAGTTTGGATTCGTCAAATCGAAGTATACTTTAAATAGACTGGCAAGCATTCAATAAATCGTCTTGGTTCAGTTTTCAGGTGCCGAAACCCCGCCATACTGAAGCTTGTTGTACCCTTTTGTTCAGTTTTCAACTTTAGAAAAAACAGAATTTTTCTTGATTTATGACGAATGTAATTGTATTGTTAATTTAGCGAGCACAGTCTATTTTCAACGACTTCCTGATAGATGCTGTCTCTATCATAAAACTATTATTTGTGGATAATTTTCAAAGGTATGGCTCTTTTACAAAACCTAAGAGAAACAGAAATAGACCGATGTGAAATGAATTTAATAAAAATAAAATTGTCACTGGGGTTAATGAGAATCCCCACACCTCATTAACAGCAATCTGCAATATAAAATATCTCAACGACTTCAATCAGAAGAATACTCAAAGACAAAGGATATCACGATTATAAAATGATTTATATTTAACAATTACGCCAAAGTGATTATGGACGGCGACCGAATTTTAGAAATGTCCGTACTTAAAGGCACAAACAGAAATGTTCTTTATAAAATTCTTTGGAGCGACGAATCTACTTTCAATTAAAGTAGCAGTAGAAATAGACATAATATTGGACTATTGGAGTGACAGGATTCCTCGTGGGCCGCGAGTTAGAGTTACCAATTATTATAAACCTATATTTCTACTCACCCTGTACATTTATGACAACTAAGGGATAAAATATGTACCTATTCAATTTCAATTCAAGTTTTAATATACGTAAAATGTACATAACCTAGTTTCGCTTTGAACCTTTTAAAATAACGTAGTCTTATGTTTATTTTTCAATCGTGGCCTCCTTAATAAATGCTAATGTAAACAAGTGAAGATCGTATTGCAAGACGTAGGAAAACATTTTGAGAGTAGTTTTTCAGGAGTCTGTATTGCATACTGAACGAAAACCTGGAAGATATTGCAAAGTACTGTGGTATTCTCATATGAACCGTTCGCCTTGAAAATAATGTTTGACACAATTTACGAGATTTTAATGGGCCTAAAACTTGATGGTTATTCATCCCCTAATACATTTTGAATAATCGTGTTTGAAATTTCAGAGAAGTTGGAATGACCTTGAATCAAGGCATGCCAAGAAAAACAAGTTAAAAACGTACTCTTTGCCAGTTTACTGAACTTTTTATATAATTGTTACACGTTCTATAGGATACTCTTCGCAGTTTTTTGTAAATAATAGACATTAGTTTTAGACATTTTTAATTTTATAGTACGAACTTAGTTGGTGAAAGACTCAGTGTAAAATAAAGTAAAAATTAAAAAAAAAAAACTATACCATACCATCTGGGTTTCGAACCCGAGTCAACAACAACAACAAGCATTTATCAATGTTCGCAGGATACAATAATGCGCCATTCCGGAGTCCGGACCGGAGCCAGCCAGACAACCACGGCGAACATCGCCGAGGTGGGTGTGAGGCTGGGCGGGGAGGGTCCAGTTTGGCGGTGACGAAAATTAGTTTTGTGAGTTAAAACTCCTGCCTAATGGAGAAAGGCTTAAATTTAACAATATCGTGCAACGTAGTACACGAGGGTACTTAAAAATAATTAAAATTAAAACTGTAAAAACTATTGGTTTCGCGCACACGCGAACACTTAAAAATTTTGATTGCTGGCACGGGAAAACAAAACTCAAGGAAAAAATCGGTTTGAGACAATTTCACCCTGGTAGTCTCCCTGACGCCAGGAAAGCATCATGGATAGTTAAAAGTGTGTAATGTTATGTGAAATTTTAGTTTGTTAAGGATTTATTTGTCGAGACTGAATTTAGAGACAAAAATGGATAAGGAATAAAAATGGTAAAAACAAATTGAGGTTTTGTTGTACATTAAAGGTGGGGAAAGGAGAAGTTGTCGTAGAGGAAAGTGTCGTTAGAGGGATTGTCGAAAAATAGGCAACGCCTGGTATGGTAGGCGATGTCGGATATCGAAAAGGATCGCATTATGCTGTCTGATTCGTGTTTTGTTGCCAGTTTGAATTGATAGAAGTTTTGGGAGATTTTTTGGACGTAGTTCGCTAGAGGTGTTAGGTCGTGGCAATGATTATATATATATATAGATCTCTGAGGGAGGTGTATCTGTCCGAGTCAAAAGCGTAAGAACTACACCACCACCTAACAGTAAAATATATAAATGTTTAGATATTAAAATGAAATATCATTTCACCGAATTTCTTTCTATTCAATTACAAAAACATAATAATAAAAATATAAAATTCTCAAATTTAAATCATTAATAACATTTTTGATCGATTTTGTTCAAAGGGATCTTCCTCTGACTAACACTAACTTACTGTCCAAATTTCAGTACAATCGGATTTTTCTTTCTTGATTTATCGTGCTTACAAGAAACGTGACGGACGGACATTTTGAAAGTTGTTCAGAATTCGTTCACTAACACAATGATATGAGAATTTTTTTGTCTGCGAGCGATATTTACGGTTTTAGAAATGTGCCGATCAAATGCAATACAGTAGCGGCAGCCAAAGTTCTTGGGTCGATCCCCATAATAAGAGAGAGTGAAATATAAAGAGCAAAATAATGTACGCGAAAGAGAGCGATATAATAACAACGATGCCAGCACTTGTGTATGTTAAGAGTTCCGCTCTCTATCCCCTCTTATAGTCCCTCCTACAGCGTTTATGATGAAAACAGCAGATTCCTAAAAATTGTTTAGTACATTTCAAGATGAGTTGGGATGTACTACTCTTGTCAAAAATGATGTTACGCGTATTGGAGTTTGCTGAAGGGTAGTTATTTGATGCATTTTTTAATGCTCAAATAACTAAAATACTGTTTTATTTTTGCACATTTTTAGCCATGTGGCGTGAAAACTAGCATTCCGTAGGTACATAAATAAAATAAATAAAAATTCTTTAAATAAATAGGTACATAATAAATAAATAAAATAATAACACTATGAAAAATAAAAAAGTAACTCTTTTAAAAATTAACGAATTATTGGTTCAAAAACATCGCCTTCTTGTGCTAGATAATATCCCAAACGATCATAGAATTCCGTCCTGACGTTTGTTAACATATCTGGTGTCACACTTTGTGCGGCGTAACAATTTTCTCACGTAACTCATCAAGGTTACCCGCTTTTTGATGTTCGTGTCCATAAATTTTTGTTTTCATGTACTCCCATAAAAAAAATCACTGGGCGTTAGGTCAGGTAACCTTGCTGGCCACTTAATTGTGCTTGTCCCACTTATAACGCGATCGTGAAATGTAGTGTCTAGGAATCTACGTATCACTATCGCGTTATGAGCAGGACAACCATCGTGCTGGTACCAAATCTCTTCGAGGTCAATGCCCAAAGTTCGAACGGCCGGAATACTTTGTTCACGTAACAAATTTAAATATTTTTGTGCTGTAAGGTTGCCGTCGATAAAGAAGGGGCCAACTATTGAATAACCTAAAATTCCAGCCCACACATTGACTTTCTGTGGGTACTGAGTTCGGTGTGGCAATATCTAGTAATTAATGAATTGTGACGACCGTGCAGCGAAAATGAACTTTCGTCAGTAAATAAAATATTTTTAATGAAAGTTTCATTTTCGTTCGCCTTTTCCATCATGGTCTCACAGAATACCATACGTCGTAAAAAGTCATCGGAAAAATTTCTTGTGTGACGGCAACTTTATAAGAATGATATTTGTTACGTTTTAAAATTGCCCGAATCGTACGGTCAGGTACATCGAGCTCGGCAGAGATTTGCCTGCTGGAACAGGGGGCATGTGCCTCCGCAAAACTACACACATTTATTTCCCTCTGTTCCCGTTCGTCACTCATCTGCCATCGTTGTCACCACCTTCATTATTACATTTTCTGCAAGATTTTATACATCCAGACGATTCAAACTTATGAACAATGTTCAAAACTGTTTGTTCCGTCGGAACGGGCCGATCCTCAAATGCAAAAACAAATCGGGCGACAACTTCTGCAGCCGTATTATTTCCAAAATACCATTTAATAATTTGCACTCGTTCTTCCGTTGTATAAATCGTCACTTTAAAAGAGTTACCTACGACTACGATAGTACTGTTTAACGCACACGCAATGACAAATGAAATAAAAATCTGAAAGCGACTTGTCTTTCTGATTTCTCCCTTTTCCAGATCACAGTGATTTTAGGTGGGGATGTCTAAGCGAATACTCTGCAGTGATGGGATAAAGTGGGGTAAAAAGAAAATGCGAAATTGGATGAAATCCAATTATTGATTAATACGGCTTTATTTGCAATTGGTTACTTGTTAAAATAATTTAATTAACAGTAGCTCATAGAAATATCATGATTTGTTAAATTTATTTAGATTTATGCTGCGTATTTTAACACGGCGTAAAATAATTTACGTTCCCCAATCTCCCCCAATGTCAAATCTCAGCATGCTTTGCCGGCAACAGGTCAGAAGCTCCTACACGTGCGCACCTCCCGTTGGGAAGTCTAAATTAAACAGGCAGGCAAATAATGGGCGTGCCGTTTTTTTTATCCATAGTTCACCCATGTCCTCAAAACATAATCTTTGTCTAATTATGAAGAAATGACAGAAACAGAATGAGTTGACGCAAATGTATCACAAAGAAAATTCAGTAAAAGAGGAAGGATTATCTTGACGACTAAAAGTAGCTAGAGTGAAAAGTGGCAACAGCGTAGGTTAAATCTCTTTCTTTTCAGCATATTATTTGTCCATTTCTCTTCTCTTCTACCTTACATTGGCATCGACTCAATATTTTAACATGCCCCTACTGTATACTCTTCGTATTTGCGAAGAGTATAATAACGAGTGAGAAACTAGCGTGGGAACCCGTTATTTATAGTGAACTGCAATTATGCCGTAAATTTCTCAGAAACTCTAAAAAAATTTTTTATATTTTCAGAGAATTTAGGTAATTTGATGGTGAAAATTTATACTCGAGGGTTTTCGTGGTAGCTGAATGCGAATATGACATCTGAATTCCTATATTATTTCTATATATCTAAGCTTCAATAATTTAAAGTGGACATTTTATATTTTTCTTTGTGAAATTTCTGTCACACATTCACACTTGTAAAAATAATATCCGTGGAATCTACTAAATGATCTCCAAAATGTTTTTCTGATGTCACTAAAGAGCTGATGGGAAAGAGCTAACCATGACAGATGGCGTGACACTGTGAGACGTACCATACAGCGAAAGGAGGTCAACTAGCATGATGCATGGATCAGAAAACATCTACAGAAGTATTGTGAACAAGAGAAAGAAAGCACACTCAAAGAAAATGATAGGTAAATTCAACCAAAAAGAGCATATGAAATCGCGCCTATCTAGTTTCATAGTTAAATCAATCAGAAAAGAATAGTCATACAACTTTATTTGTTTTCGTAAACAAATAGTAGTTTAATAATCATATCTTCTTGTAACAAATTAGTACATTGACATTTTTTTATGTTCACTAAATATTTTCAATTTGGTCTACAATTAAATAGTACGACTTTGTTTTTTGTTCACCAACTAATTTTTAGGGTGATCTACACTTTATTGTATGATGAAGTTTTTTTTGGTTAGCCAAAATCTCAGTATTGAGGACATCAGACCACCCAAACCAAAGATCAGAGATCGTTTATAAGATCCATCCAAATATATCGATGATCCCTGAGAGAATTTGAACATGCAATCATGTTATTAATTTTCTATAAATTCATAAGAGTATAAGATAATGCATGATTGATTATTGTCAGTGATTTGTATGTGGCGTCATCTGGGAATAATTTCTGTAATAGACTACGTGGTAAGCAAGCAAATTTTATGGTAATTCTTTTAGAACTTCTAGAAGACGACAATAATATTGGTTTATCTACCAAGTACAATAATACAGCGAACTAATACTGGGTTAGAATTACAATTCGATAATAGTTAAAAATAAAATATACTATTATCTAGTTTAATTTGACAGAATTCAACAAAATAATAGTCAGACGAAAAAAATAATAGTCTTATTCATCTATTTTTTAAGTTAATGTTTGTTTTGTTGTACGACAACTTTTTATTAATTAAAATAACAATCACCTCTTGTTTAAAAATACCATCAATATAATTTAGTTTAACAAAATTAACGATATTGTTAGTTAACCATTTTTTTTTGTTGAATTTACCCATACTATTTCTTTGAGTGCAAGTATTGAATTAACTCTTTTTCATATTTTTAAGATAGGCTTTCCACCACGAACAATATATAACTTCCTTTAAATAAAATATGTAAAATTTAAGTAAATTATTTATAAATATAATAATAGTACGTTAAAATGAATCGTCGCTCTAATAATTAGGATAAACAGAATATTAATAAAGAGAATTAATTCACTTTTGCATAGCCAGGATATATACTTATTTCTAATTTTAAATTGTTATTTTTATTTATATATTATTATTACTGACGTAGGTAACATTTATAAATAATTGACAAATTTGTAAACATTAATTACTGGTAATCGTTCAGTAATTATACTCAACACAATCAATGACTGACCTTTCTTGCCATTACATTGTGTAAACATTCAAATTGATTATTGCTGGTTAATCACAAGAACTTTGTAATGTAGTTTTTAGCAATAGATCTTGAAAGATGTTTTAAAAATATTTTGGAAAAACTGAATGATAGACTAATTAACTTTATGTTTTTAACCCGGGACACTAAGAATTTTTCCATTTGCGTAAGAAACGCAGTGGTGAAAACTTAAAAAGTTTGTCTTTGATACTACACCAAGGTAGTCCTTAGCTATGCTTGCCACAAAAATTTTTTTTGAAATACTCTCAGGACACCCTTCCTATTTTTATCATTGGTTAAAGAAATCTGTGCCAAATTCTATTTCACTCAAACAACGCGAAAACGCAGCGCAAAGTGGGAAAAACTACGAAAATATTCAAAATAAAAGAAAAACAAAGTTTAGTCCTGAAAATGCTTTTGCAAAACTAAGAAATAAGTTATAGACAAGATGTATACTTTTAGTGAAACAAATACAAGTTGGACATCCTAAAAAAATTGAAGAGAATAATGCTTAGCATGTAGTGAACAAAAATGTCAAGAAATAGAAGGATGAAAATAATATTTAAATTGTATTTGGCACTGTATGTGGCATTGTATTGCCAAGAAAGAAAATTCGATAGACTTTTAGTGAAAAGGGTGAACATGCTAAAAAAAATAATTAAAAAAATGTCACAGAGGACAATGGTTAGGGAAGATACCAGCTATAGTGACAAATATACGGGGTGGACACTCTAAAAAAATAATTCATTAAGAAGCGATGGTGGAAAATAATATTTAAAATCCAGTCGACACTATTGCCAAAAAAGAAGACCTATTTAGTAAAATACAGTGTCCGCCAAAAAGTCAGCACCATATGGGAAACTCTGTTATTGACTTTCTAAAAAAAATTATTTTTGATAGAAGTTCGTGCATGTTCTCAAACGAAAATGTGTATTAGTCCTGGCGCTTATGTCGCTTTGAAATTGTCATAAGATATGAAAAAATGTTATTTAAAGATGTTGCTTATAATGCAAAGTTATATTTGGATATCAAATCTGGTTGTTCTATTTTAAAAATAAAAATTTTCCACTTTTTTACGCATAATTTCTGAACTATATTTAAATCTTTTTCTGTTATTAATAACTCTTTCTATTTAATAGTGTCAGAATGAGTAATGGATTAAAATCCACTTTGAAGAACTTTTAGCAGTACTTTTTTGACCAAATGAATATTTTGGGAAAAGATACTGAATTTCTTGGTGCATAGTTGTTCTCTTTTTTTCTAATGTTAACTTTTTCGAAATTTTTTAATACAAATCGCTAAATGAAACTCTTCTCTTTTTAAGCGATTTGCATTAAAATATTTCGAAAAATTAATTAATTTTATCAGGTGTTCCGCAAGGATTTATCCTTGGACCACTGTTATCTGTACTGTAATCTATACAGTCGACCTTTTTAACGAAACTAATCCTTCTCACTTACAGTCGTTGTCTTTAATCTGTCAGACAGCGAAATAGCCAACACCTTTTTAAATGATGATATAAATTCCATTTACAGGTATTCTAAGGAGCAAGATTTGAATATTAGTCGAAACAAATTGGTAGCACTGCTGTTCGGTTAGAAAAGAATTTGTAAAAAGTTAAAAGTTGTTATCCTAAAAAACTAATGCTAGAACAAACTTTTCCTATTCAAATAGACACGTCTTAAATTTCAAAATTCGAAAAGAATCACTTGTTCTGCAATTTTGAACTACTTTAATAAACTACTAATGTTTAGGCTAAACTGTAAAAAACCGTCTACAAATTGTCCAAAACATGTTGTCGTTTCATTTACAACCTACTAAAATACGATAATGTAATTACCATGAAATCGGTTAAAAATATATTGAATTGATGAGGTTAAAAACAGATAATATAGTGAAACCTCATTATTTCACATTTTTAATCGTCTTCATGAAATTTTTAAAAAGAAGGGGGTTATCAATTCAACCCGAATGTTCCTTTTTATATTTGTACAATCATTACTCTGGATTGGCATACGTAATTTCTATTAACTCTTGAAAAATTGAAAATAGGATTGAATCAGTCGAGATTATGCCGAAGGCGCAAGTAATAAAAAACCGCTGCCCAAGGAATCACTACTTCCACATCCAGATTTTCTATCCAAGTCTCTCACAACAAAAACATTTTGTATGTGGAAATAATTGTGTATGGAACTTTAATAATATAATATTTGAAATCGTCTACCCCAAAAACCCATAAAACGATACCCCCATCGGTAGTGTGGTGGGGGTGGTGATAGGGGGTACTAGAGTGAATGAATTAAAAAAATATTTTGAGGTTTTTGGTTCTTGTACACACACTAAATCACATTTTTTTTTTGTATTCTGTATTGTTTAATTTGCGATTTATTGATATATTTACAGCACCGCTTATTTACTTGTAGAGTTGTGTAAGTGTAAGAATAGCCGCTAAACTTCGTCCACTTTATAAAGCGCACAAATCTCTCGATACCTTGTATATCTTCGTATTTTTGTATGCTTAATCAAAAATCTTAGTAACATTTTGCTATAAAATTATAATAAGACAAGTTTACATAAAATATGACAGTTTACACACCTCTGGGGATCACCCTATATGCCGAATATGGCCCAACTTTAATAAAGAATATTCCACCATGCTAGTCTCCTTATATAGCATATTTTAAATAAAAATACCAAGTCTCCTAGAAGTGTTTATAAGAAACGGCCTACATATACACACACACACACACAGATACTTCTTATTTGATATTTAAGTTATAAAGTACGTTATCAAACGAATTTCTGTACAATTTCTACACTATGATTACACAGGTCCACAAAAAAAAATCATGAGCGAGAATTAAGACCCACTTTTCTTTATGTTTTTCGGGGAGCTGAACACGAATCCGAAGTCAGAATATTATGTTTGTGGACAAATTTTCGAGCTAGAGGTAAAAATTGGACGAAAATCGTGAAAACTCTGGATTTATGATACTTCCAGGTTCGAAACGAATAGAAAAAATTTGAGAGAAAATACAGTATTTTCCAATGTATTCCATTAGTTGATAAAACCTCAGGTACGGTGGGTGGGTTCACTTTGAACCGCACTGTTATTCAAAATTTCCGAGGATATTGCTCCTTGAGGCTCTATCAAGTAATGCAATACATTGGAAATTACTGTATTTTTTCCCAAAAATGATATTTCCAAATCTCCCAATTTTTTTCTATTTTTGTGGGCCTGTGTTATTAAGACTTTTGAGCTGTATTTGATTAAATCAAATACGTATGATAACATATCACTTAAACTATTATCTTCAAAAACAAATTTCTAATATCGTCAAATACTCGTACGACTGCAGGTGTACTAGTAATAAAAATTATACTAAAAAGTTGTTGAAAAGGTTGTTGAACTCGACTTTTAAATTTCTTCAAAGTTGAATTTTCTACTAAAACTGAAATTTCACTTTTCAAATAAATCAACACCGAGTCATTCACGGGTAGGAAGAAAAAGGAATTCGACGAGAATCGCACTGAGCAGGGTCTCCACCTCAGCTTTCTACACGTAAAATATTGTTTCCGCTAGATATAGAAAAAATGCAAAAATGATTGACCTACTAAATAAGCTCGATAATATTAAAGTTATAAAATTGCCCTTGGCATAACGGATTTCGCAATAGTTGTGGTATTATGAACATATTTACCGTCAGTGACGTGGATAAATTGCCTTTTATAAGTGACTAGTTTAAAGATATTTTTACGTTAACAAATACGATTTTAATAAATCGATGGATATTGGAGTGCACTAGATTTGGACTAGGAAATCGATGAAACATAAAATTTTATTGGTGTTGAATTTGAATTGAATTTTGCAGAAAATATACAAAACTCGCCAAAAGCAAAAAGAAATTACAAACTGCTTAACAACTACTTGACAGTTCACGTTTTATTTCAAACAAAATTATCACAGCACACTTGTTAAAACGCAAAAACACACTACAATGATATTCTAGGACTTTGAAGTGTTTTAAACAAAATTTCAATATTTTTTAATTCTGATAAAATATTGAACTTCAAGTTTCTGGACAATTTTGAACAACTTTCATTAATAAAATTTTCGGATAAAAAAATGTCTAATATGTTTCCGGTATTTTATTCTGGTATCACAGGTGGCTTCTAATTTGTAGGAGGCGAATGTTTTTTGGCCATAAGTAGATCCTAATTTGTTCTTGAGTAAAATTTGGTTCAAATCGAAAAAAAAATACAGAAAATACGCACACTTAAGTGCGAGACTCTGTATAAACACCAAATTTGTAGTCTATTATGTAGTATTTCTAGGTGAATATTTCTAGGCGATAGTAAGCAATTTTTTTCTAATTATATGTTCAATATAATCTTCATGACAATACGGATTTCTTGAAGTTCTAAAGAATTTTAAAAAATTACTGGCCAAAAAGCGTGGTAGAAAATTTCATTTATGATTATAGAAAGTCATTAAAAAGTTTTCAGGCAAATCGATTCAATAGATTTCCTAATAACTTACTTTTTATTTCCCGACACAAAAAGCATGGGTGTTGTAAGTTTGACGCATATGTTTATCTAAGGTTTTTAAGAAAGTTCCATCTCGGTAGACCTTCAGGGAGGTGCACATCATCCACAAAGAGTTCATTATTTGTTATTAGCATATTTGAAAATTTGACGAGCGGACCAGACCATTGTATTCATATGTCTTTTGACCCACTGAATCCGAATCCGAACTCAGAATTGTCAGATTGGCTCGTTTTTCATCCCTAATCCCAAAAAACATCCGAAAGGGAACGGTTTTTCGCCTTTCACACACAAATGAGTAGTTACATTTCTTTTTTAAATGTTTACTCCATAACCTTATAACACTGTAACTTCATGACCCTATAACCCTTATTAATCGGGGTGTGCAAGCTTCTATAACCACAAAACTTTTACACTCTGACTTCAAAAACCATATAATTCGAAGTGTTCAGGCTTCTATGACCCCATAACCTCTAATTCCTGTAACTTCATAACCCCAAACTTCATAACACCATAACCCGGGGACAGGGCCGGTTCTATACATTTTTCAAGTGTAAGCGGATGATATTTTGGCGCCCCTCATCTCAATGACAATTGCAATTTTCTTCAATATCCATAGTTTCCCCGAGGGTGTTCGTTCAGTGTTTGGCGCCTTTCCCTATTTGGCGCCTCTTCCAGTTGGCGACTTCTGCCACCGCGTAGTTCGCAGGATTCAAGATCTGGCCCTGCCCGGGGCATCCTTCAACGTCATGCAGGCAGGCTTTTGTCAATGTATCACCAGGGAATATTTACTTTTCATATCTAGTACTTATCAGCTTAAACCGGAGCTTCTGCACAAAAAAAAAATGAAAATTATCAAGTAAAGTTGTGTTCCATTTTGCTTGGAACCACCCCCATAAAAAGTTTATTTTAAGTCCTGATCACTGATCAGTCGGTAGCGCAACGAGCTAAAGCGTTTTAGTTGCTAAAGCGCTTGATCACACTGTCTGTTGTGCACTAGGTTCGATTCCCAACTCTGATACTGGCAATGACAGTTGGTAATTAATGTTGTTTGTTTTTTTTTCAAATCTGTAACCCGCTTTCGGACATCCTTTGCTTTGGATTTGAGGGTTGTCTACTATGTGTGGAGTATTTAACACTATCTACGTTCCTTTAAAGGGGTAAAAAAATACCTCGATTGATTATCATATACAGCGTGTCCCACTTTTCATGGTAACACCTACGTAGCTCAGTTATTAATAAATCGATTTATTTTAAACTTGGTTAAGGTATACACCTCTTGAAGGTAACTAAAAGCGCATATACCTATTTAATTTATTCCATAGACATGCGGACTAAGGGGGTGAAAATGGAGTAAATTTTCAAGCAAATTGTATTAGGGTTTTAAAAACAAAAGATTACCACCCTTTGTGCCAAATTTTGTTAAAATGTCTCTAGTAGTTTTAGAGGTATAAACAGGTACATATGACGTTTTGTCAAGAATTAATGGCCTTTAACTCGGAACGAGGTGAATTTAGAAACAAAGTTATTTCACATTTTTTGCTACAAATTAAAAAGTAATAATCAAAAATATCTTCGTACTCGCCAAAAACGCTAAGAAAATTCTGCCCATTTATGCGGGCCCTATACAGTTTACTTGTTTTAAATCTAGTCACCTTTGAAATCGTAAACAAAATTATTAACTTGACAGTAATAGCAACTTTAAGGCTTTGTAGTTTACTTGTGTCATTATTTGTTGTTTAAATTATTATTCAGTTTCTTATTTAAAATGGAATATCTGTAGCTGATAAAGTCGAATTAATTCGGATAGTGGGTGAAAATAGACTTTCATATAGGAGAGCAGCCAGAATTTTCAATGCAAGACATCCAGATCGAAGAAATCCCGTAGCAGCAAAAACTGTATGTAGTATGAATAGACTTTTTAATGAGACTGGTTGTATTAAGAAGCATAGACAAAAAAAATATCAAATATTTAATAATAGATATGCTGACGATCCACGAATCATAGCGGCATTCAGAAATGACCCAACATCTAGTATTCGCTCAGTTGCTCGCATTTTAAACGTTAGTAAAAATAAAGTTTGGCGTTGTCTAAGAAGGAACAGACTAAAAGCTTTCAAGCCGAAATTTTTACTCCCTCTAAAAGATGGTGATGAGGAAAAAAGGCTAGAATATTGTTTATGGTTACAAGGGGAATATTTGAATGATCAGAATTTTATTAAAAACATCATCTTCACCGACGAAGCCACATTTTCAACTAATGGGGTTGTGTCGTCACAGAACACTCGTTATTGAGCAGCTGAAAACCCGCATTGTAAGGACCAATACGTAGCCAAAGTCAATGTCTGGTGTGGCATATTGAATAATAAAATTTTAGGTTCCGTTTTCTTGGAAAATTTAAATGCCGAAACTTTTCTCAACCTCCTAAATAATTATCTTGATGGATTTTTAATGGACCTTGCACTGTTGCAAATGGTAAATTTAATTTTCCAGTTAGATAGGGCACCGGCTCACAATTCAATTGTTGTTAGAAATTGGCTAAACCTTAATTTTCCTCAAATGTGGATTGGAATTACATGAGTGGCTCCCGCGGTCCCCATATATCACGCCAATGAACTTTTATTTTTGGGGAGTAATTAAAAACCGCGTTTACAAAACCCGTCCGAGAGACAAGAATTATGTGAGAAGATTACAGAAGCTTGTCGAGAGGTGACACCAGTAGAATTACGCAGAGCTCTATATCATAAAAGAAAAATAGTAGAAAAGTGTATTAGATTAAATGGTGGCTTAGTAGAAATAACAAAAATTTAGTTATGTTATTAAATATTTATTTAAATCATTTTGCTATTAACAATTTTATGTATTTTTTTGTTTAGTTTGTGTATTACATATGATATTGATTAACTAAATAATAGAACACTCAATTAAAAACATATCTTTAGTGCTAACAATTTTAGAAGTTTTGTTTTATGTTAATTTAAAACCGTTTTAATATTCTGATCAATTTCTTAATGCGCTGCCCCACTTTGTTGGAAATAGCGTAATCCGTTGCATAACCTAAAGGCCATTCATATGTACCTTTTTATACCTCTAAAACTACTATATTTTAACAAAATTTGGCACACGGGGGTTTTAAATGATGCCCTATGAGATGGTGGTAATCTTTTAAAAAAAAAATCCCTAATACAATTTACCTGAAAAACCCCATTTTCACCCCCTTATTCCGCGCGTCTATGGAATAAATTAAATAGGTATATGCGCTTTTAGTTACCTTCAAGAGGTGTACACCTTAACTAAGATTAAAATATATCGATTTATTAATAACTGAGCTACGTAGGTGTTACCGTGAAAAGTGGAACACACTGTATATTATACATATATAGTAAAATTGTTAGAAGTTTGCATAGAAATTACAAACAGTTGTCAAGTTATCAGCTCTTTCACATTATCCCTAAAAACATTGAAAACTAATGTAATAAAACGTTCTAATACTATCTCGTAGCTACTACATTTTCTCTAACCAAAAACACGGGTTTTGGCTCCGAGAATTGTTATTGTCTGGCATTTCTATAAAAAGTAAACAATTCGTGTTCTGCGAGGGTATAGTTTTACAGTTTTAAGAATACTTTTACTATTGCGGTTTCGTATTTTATACTGTATCGCCTTGCATAACAACCTTATTAAAATGAAAAATTACCTATCTCGTCTAGTGAAAGCAATTTATTTTATTTATTTTTAATTGGACCTGCAACATTCGCTCGGAGCCGGCCGACGAGAGACATTTTTTATTTAATTGGAATGAAAGTAATTAAGTTCATTTTTATAGATAAAAGTAAACGCGAATACAGAGAAAACGAAGCTAATTTGCAAATGTTTGGAATATTCTTTGATTTCAATATCTACTCTAACTGGTGCTTGATTATTGCTATCGATACTAATTGCTTTATTTCGAATAAAAGCGATCTTGGAAGCGATTAATAGGCATTCCCGCGGTTGTTGCTTATATGGGATGATATTCAGATTTAATGTTGATTCATTATTAATCGAACCAAGAATTTCGCTTGAGAAAACTAATGAAGTCGCTATATTTTAATAACAAGTACCCTACAACCAGAACAACTAGAACAGATTTGTTTTTCATTGCTGCTCTAACACTACCTGTTTGGTTTAATCGAATATTATTATTATTATCGAATATTATAACCACTCATCGTGGAAAACAAATTTTTGCACACATTTTTTTTTTTTCAAAATTCAAATTTATACAAATATTTATTGTGTAAGAAGGCTATAACTTTGCACAAAAGGATGAGGAGCAAAATATTTTTGATACAAACATCACCCTACATTACAATCACAGAAATAAATATACAGGTAATTGTCTATCATTATTTATTTGTGGCAAATTCATACTTTCTCTCTCTTTATTGGATATTTTGCGACGTCCGTAAAAATAAAAATTCCAGCAAAATCTTTAGAAAATAAAATATATAGAGCTATTATAGTTAAATACCAAGACGGGTTTACACGTCATTGAACGACATACTAAGTTCACATCATAATAAACCCCATTTTTACATAAACCTGAAATTTCTCTAATACCAATTGTGAGCTCAATTAATTCTCCATATAATAATCTGTCAAATTTTGTTTTAAAAATCTTAAATCCATTATCAGGTTCCTCTGAGTCCTGTTAAGTAATAATAGCAAACATTTTTTAGAAAAACTGTCAGAAAATAATTTTAACAATAATCATCTAATGATGAGTCTTCATGTAGTAAGCTTTTTGCGAATGTCTCGGTAGATAAACATTAATAATAAATTAAAGACAAATTGTAACAGAATGGGAATTTGGTGAATAGAACTAAATTAAGCATAGAAACTAAAATGAAATTACTTACTCTTTATATTAGGAGCATTAAGACGACGTATTTTCAGTTAAATGATGGCTTCCATTAACAGAACTTTGGTATATTGCCATGAGTTCTTTATTATCTCTATTATTAAGTAATATTTTTATGGACAATTTTAAAGAAAATAATATTAATAATTTTTACAATTAATTATTTTTTTATTTATTTGCTTTCATCATGATTAGAAAATATTATTTAGGTATCATTCAAATCACACTTTTTTATTTAATATGAAATTACCTACTTTCTGAGTTCGAATTGTGCTTCCCGAGCGAGCGGAAGCGTCCGAAAAACGCTCCCATTTAAACGCGAGTACACCAGATAAAAGACCGCTAAGTTTGATACAACTTAGGTGAATTTATAGCCCAAAACATTCCGCGCAAATTGATAACAAAAGAACAAAGTTGAAATAGAATTAATATTCGAAAATAACTCATACAGAGTTATTTAGTGGCAGAACCGACCAGTGCAGTGTTATGCATAAAGAAACAAGCTTAAAGGACCAGGCAGTAAATAACGGGAATATAAACCAAGTATACCCATTTTCATTTTTTCAAGTAGCTACCCGCCACCCAAGTTTATTTATGTCTTAATGACTAACAAGAAGAGTCCATTGCAGTGTTTTTAGGTCCAAATTCTAGCTATATACAAAGTGTAAAAGATATAATTTTAAAGTGTTAAGTGAGTGACATAATTTGTATTTGTATTAAAAAGAGTGTGTTTTGGTGGTGTTGCATATTTTGCGTTATAAATGCTGTAATAAACTGCTGTGGGGCTGATTCAAACGACTTTCTTAGAAAATCTGAGAAGTGATTGTACACCTAAACCCTTGAAAATATCGACAGCTGTCACTATAAATTTATGGCATTATTGAAGTGTATTATTCCTTAAGATAAACAAGCCGTGACTTAGGTAATAAATGGACAACCGGACAATCATAGCAGAGGCGTACTATTGGTAAAATACGCCGAGGCGCTGAACCTCTTGCAGTTCAATGGAAATGCACAGATTTTCCTAGAAAATGGTATCTATACATAAGAATGATGGATCGAAGACAGAACGTAGGAACTAAGGATCACATGGTAGGCACAGAAACGGGGGAACGAGCCAGGGGCGTCAAAGCGGGGGGGGGGGAGTTATGATAACACATACACGAGAAGAGGCATACCACAGCAACAGTGGAGATAAACTGGACGAAGAAGAGAAAGTAAAAAATTAACGAAAACAAGTACCGGACTATATACAAAACAACATAGATTATTCCACCCCGTTCATGTTAGCATCCATCAACGAACCGGAACCCTGTTAAAATCAACACAGCATCAACAAGGAAAAGACAGAGGCGTTCATCGGAAACCTGAGAAAAGACGGTTTCTGGGGTGGGCAGGAGACGATAGCAGCAACAGCAAACTTGAAGAGGAGGACAAAAATAATACACCAGGAGGAGGGCGAAATCATAACTTTTCACCTCAACAACCAACAAGAAGACGACAACACGCCAAATGAGACTGTGTACCGGAAGCAAGGAAACAGGGAAACAACAGTAATAACAAATTTTAAGCTGTCAGGTGGTGTTTGAAGGGTAATACATACCTCGGGACGTGTGATTAACAATTTGACAATTTTGTGAGTGGTGACATAATCCAGACCTAGGTACAGCCTTTTTGGTGTAATGCAATAGAACAAGTCAAAAAGAGAAGAGAATGGAAGGGAAGAGAAGCATCACAGATAGGGATTGTTGATCTTTGACTTTTGTTGGTGTCTGGTTTAACAGGAGTGTGTTTTATGATACTGCATGTTCTTTGCGCTGTGGGTGTTATAATACAATGTTGAAAATCTAGTTTCAAATATTCTCTTAGGTAAATTATCAAGTGATGTTTTTCAGGCCAAAATTGTGCTCATTGCTAAGTGAAAAATTCTACATTAAATTCTACACCAAAAACAAGGAGACCAGGTTACACGTGGAAAACAACAACCGAGAAGATCATGAACAAACTACCAAACATACTGGGAAAGAAAAGCAAGGAGAAAAATAAAATGAATTCCACAAAAAAAATCGCAGTGATATGTACTCTACCAGAACCAGAAACCGAGGAATCAGAAGACTTAGAAGAAGAAGAAGATTTGTAGAAGCAGAAATACAAAAAGAGGAGCACCAACATACCACATCATGACACAATGGGGAAACGCATTTCACATATACTTACAGACATATACTCTACCAGAAGCAGAAACGAAAGAAACAGAATACTCAGAAGAAGAAGAAAATCTGTAGAAGCAGAAACACAAAAAAGAGGAGCATAAACATTAAATATCACGAACACAACGCGGGAAAGCATTTCAAAAACAACTACACTGCCCACCTCACACTCCTGTACCATGCGTCATGTGGCTCTCACTGCTGACAACAAGCATGACCCAAATCTAACCCAGCATCGGAAACTGAGGAATCAGAAGACTCAGAAAAAGAAGGCGAACCAAAAACACAAAAAAGGGAACTTAAACGCTCCCTCACGATACAATGCGGTAACGCATCTCACAAATACCTACACCTCCCATCCCACATTCCTTTACCATGCGCCATATGGCACTCGATTCTGGCAACAAGCATGACCCTAGTCCAACTCAGCGTGGACGTAGCAGGCCCAGCTGTATAATCCTTGGGAGTCGCAGAAATGCCTACCGCACGCTGGTAAATCAATCAATCAATATGAAATTACCTACTTTCTGTATATTGGTGCCTCAATCTGGGTACGGTAATATGGTTAGGTAAACACTTTAAACCACTCATTTATTGGAGAACCAATCAAAACAAATACTTTTCTAGCTAATACTTACGAAGTATTGAATTACATGCATTGCATATATGAATTACTAGCATTTTAAGGCAAAAAATATATTGAAAATACTTAAGTAAATCACTTATGTAAATTCAGTTCTTTCTAAAACCATGCAGAAAATTGATCAGTAGTACATTATTCTCCAAATATACATAGAAAGGCATTTTCAGATAATTTTTTTAAATAATTTGGATAGAGCATTAAGATTAAAATCTGTCTCTAGTTATCAATATTGTTAAGTCACCCTTCTTATATATTGGTAAAACTAACGCGTTTTTAAATACATCCGAAAACAGCCTTGGTTATTGACTGGTTTAATAAATACAGCAGCGGTTGCATAATTAAATCTAATATATTTGAGATTGTGACCAAGGATAGTTCATCAGTTTTGATGACTTTTTCTTTTTTATTAGAACTAGAGCATCAGTTACATCATATTCTAGCCCAGACGACACAGAACATTTTATAGAAAAACCTACAAAAACTTGTAAAACGAATAATTTTTTTCTTAATAAGTTCGTGAAAGTGTATAGAATAATGTCCTGAAAAGTTTACATTCCACTCGGTTGAAGAACATAAAAAAAGTGAAAAAAAAAATTTTTTTTCGTCCATTTTTTCAAAATTTTAAAATTAAGTCGGGGTAGGAAAAAACAAAAATACAGGTGGATAGACCACGTGTTTCTGAACAAAAAATGCCCTAATAAAATTTATCGCTAAAGTCACGGTATGCCTAAAAAAAAATAGTGAAGTAACTCTGTCACTCTGCGCGGCCAAGCGCACGGTTAAATGCGGAACCTCTAAAAATTCTTAGCAGTTCTAACGAGTAAAATAAAGCTTTTTTGTTTCTCTGATTACACATTTTTAACATTTTTCTTAGTAAATAGGAGAATAAATAGTGAGTATGGAGGGAAAATATATAATTATGAACGCATACACAGACACCACACATAGCCGCTGGATCGCTCGGATTAATTTTTACGTGCCTTAACTGTACTGTATTTATTACTGTACTGTTATTACTGTTATTACTGTATTGTATTTTTTCTATATTTGTTACTGCGACGATTTAGTTCGGGCGTGATAATATATCGAGTGATTCAGTTTGGTATTCGCGCCCCTGTATCTTTTTATTTCAACAGAAAACTTCAATAAACCATATATATTTGTAAATCGTCTATCAAGCTCCATCGAATGACGTCCTTAAATCATCTCTTTGATCACATATGCCAAAATAACGATAGTCAACTTTTTTTTTTCAAATAGTATGCTATACATTTTTTTGCCGATTGTTGTAGAGCTTCTCTTTCTGCATTCAACCATGTGAAAAAAGTATACACTTCCATAAGGAAAATTTCGAGAAAATTAATAAAATACGAAAAAACTTAATTTAAAGGTTTTGTTTCTGATTCAACATAGTTAGCCATGGAAACAATTGAATTTTGATATTGTTAGTAATGTCAAATTGAAAATACTGTTATTTGTTTTTGTTTTATGTTATACTGCTAAGTAGATTTACACAATGGTATCTTACACTAATGAAGAAAAATTGGACATGGTATTAATTTATGGAGAGTACGGAAAAAACAGTAAAGCAGCCAAACGTTTATATCAAGATCGATTTCGAAATAGGCCGGTACCATCAGACAAAATGTTTGCAAAATTGGCAAGAAATATGAGCGAAAGTGGAAGTTTTGAGAAAAAAAGAAACGTTTTTAAACCCAGAATCGCACGAGATGAGGAACATACAGTTGCAGTTTTAGCCTGTGTTTTCGTAGACCCGCATATTTCTATTCGTCAGTTAGCGACAGCAACTGATATTTCATATTCTTCAGTTCAAAGAATTCTGAGAGACAATAAACTGCGACCATATAAAATATATTTACATCAGGGAGATTACGAGAGACGTCTAAATTTTGTAGCGTGGCTGGCAGTTGCTCAAGAAATGACTATATTAGATCGCATCATGTGGTCAGATGAATCCCGTTTCCATAATAATGGAATAGTCAATAGACATAACTGCCATTATTGGTCGCAGGATAATCCTCACTGGCTTCGGGAAACTAATTTCCAAAATATCTGGGGAATTAATGTATGGTGTGGAATTCTCAACGGACAAATTATAGGACCAAAGTTTTACGAAGGCACGCTTACTGGAGAAAGGTATCTACAGTTTTTAAGAGAAGAGTTGTTAAATTTCATAGAAGACGTTCCATTACATATTAGTCATAACATGATATTACAACAAGATGGGGCACCGCCACATAATGCTATAATTGTAACGAATTACTTAAATGCAGCTTATCCAGGTAGATGGATCGGAAATCCAGAAGGGAGTTAAGTGGGCTGCCAGATCACCGGATCTCACACCGTTAGATTTTTTCCTTTGGCCATATCTAAAAGAAAGAGTGTACTTTACACCTCTAAGTGATGTCGAACGGAGGACTCTTCGAATATATGAAGCAATAAATAATGTTTTTATTTTCTTAATTGTTAGTTAGTTTTCAAGTATTGGTAGTTTTTTTATTGGTAATTGTTAGTTATTATTAGTTGTTATTTTAATATTATTGTTGAGTGTTATTATCATTAATTAACTAAAGATACGACATTAAATATTTGTTTATATAAAAATGAATTACATAGTTACTTAAAAACAGAACTTTGGCAAAACATTAAACTTTGTTTCGAAATTTTTACGCCTCATCAGTGCCGTACACAATCCTCGATAAAATCCCTCTCTTTCGAATCTGATTTACCTAGTTGGTACTAGTTATATTACTTACAATGTCAAAATTCAATTGCTTCCTTGGCTAACTATGCTGATTCAGAAAAAAACCTTTGAATGACGTTTTATCATATTTTATTAATTTTCTAGAAATTTTCCTTATGTTGAAGAATGAATTTCAACATTTAATCTGCGGCATTCAATTCGTATTCTAGTTTTAAAATCTTCGACGTCATTTGGAGGTGTAAAGTAAACTGTTTCATTTAGATAGAACCAAAGGAAGAAATCTAATGGTGTTTAAAAACGTTTCTTTTTTTCTCAAAACTTCCACTTTCGCCCATATTTCTTGTCTATTTCGAAAGCGATCTTGATATAAACGTTTGGCTGCTTTACTGTTTTTCCGCACTCTCCATAAATTAATATCATGTCCAATTTTTCTTCATTAGTGTAAGATACCATTGTGTAAATCTATTTAGAAGTATAACATAAAACAAAAACGAATAACACAGTCACAAATAACAGTATTTTCAATTTGACATTACTAACAATGTCAGAATTCAATTGTTCCATGGCTAACTATGTTGAATCAGAAACAAAACACCCGGTATATACGTATATATTTTTCCCATCCATCCTTTGCTTGTATTGTTTAAAACAAAAAAGCATCAGAAAGTTACAATTTCCATCTTTTCAATGAACCAACACTCATATAAATTGAACAAATTCCGATTTAGTGACATGTAATTCAGTGCTTCGGTGTCACAGTCATGCGTATTCAAGCGCGCGCGCGCATGGATCTCGCTCCGAGTTATAACGTCACACTTAACTATTTTTTTCCGGGAAAAGCATAGCTTTAGCGATAAATTTTGTTAGGACCTTTTTTGTCCATAAATACGTGATCTATCCATGTATATTTTTTATTTTTTCCTAGCTTGACTATATTTCAAAATTTTGAAAAAATTGATGAAAACATTTTTTTTTCACTTTTTTTTATGTTCTGCATCCGAGCGAAATGTAAAGTTATTAATTTTTTTGTTATAATAATTTGACTTGGCTAATTCAGTATTTAATTTATGTTCCTTTTTTAAGTTATCTATATCTATAAAAGAATACCCTGTCTGACTGACTCACTGACTGATCTATCCACGCACCCAGCAAAACGCTGGAAGAAACTTCAAATTTTACATAGATGTTCCTCAAATGATGTAGGGATTTTTCGAAATTCGACCTCTGAAAAAGGGCGTTGAAATTTCAGGCTTTTTCGGAAACGGTTAGATGTAAATGCGTGAAATTTGGCAGAAATATTTTATTGAAATCTATTAGATACATGTGAGACGAAATTAGGTTACATCTGTCACAAAAGGTGGCCACCAGAGACGTGTAGTCATGTTTTATATAAACTGTTTTATTAATATAATAATTTTAGAGCAAAATAATAGTAAGGTTTTTGATTAACCATACAAAGGTGTACACGCACAAAAAAGATATAGAAATTGAAAATTACCAAGACTAAATACAAAATTCTTTTTAAACCATAGTCAACGCTTATTTACACAGATTATATAAGATGTCAAGGAATATTTTTAAGTAGAAACCTGTGCTAACATCTATTTGATGAGATTAGAGCAAACAAACCTGAAACGGATTTCATGTTTAAATTATAAAATGTTTGTTTTAGTAATCCATGAGCGAAGCTGAGAACGGCTGATTGAGCGGCAATATAAACTTTATTGGGTCAACGTTTCCAGAGAATATATGTGGCAGTGGTGGAATTCGAGTTTTCTGCGCAAAACTACACTTACAGTAAATCGATTCCCTGAACGTTAAGGGGTTATAAACACAAGCTGGTGCTACAATTAGTCCAGTCTCTGCGCCTGTTCTCCAACAGCAAAATGAATATGAAAAATTCAAGGGAACAATACATAACTCAGAATAAAGTGTTCTTTCCGGAATGTTAATAGTAGAGGGGCTTGTACATAATTTTAACCGCTCTAGGGGGCAATTATTGAAAATCAATACCATTAAAGTAAAGTAAGAAAAGTCATGGTACTAACTACAAACTGAAGAAAAGTCAAGACAAGAAAGTTACAGAAATTGCAACGCCTTATTGATTAGGGATTGCAATGCCTTCCTGTATCACGGCACCTCTATAGGCAATCTTAGACCTGCTCATTCTGCAATAGGCCCCTTGCGAAAAATATAGTCATGTAACAGGAGACGGCACAGCGCTAGCGTACATTTTAAATTAATTCCATTTATGGGCGTTGCCCTTCTAATAGCTTGTAGTGGAGCGAAAGAGACCATAAAAGTCTCTCCGTTCTTGAGAAAAAAAATCAGCGTAGAACCAGACCAGACCTTATAGTTTTTATAAAGTGAACAATTCTACATAAGAAATGACTATTTACGATATTTTTTGTAGGACATATTTTTTATTTCGAAAAAATTTGAGAAATTGATTGGTTATAGAAATCGTATTTTTTAACATTAACGCCGCGGTATCTACAAATCTAATCGAGCTATCGGTCTGATTTTTTTTTAAGTTCAAGTACACAAACAAGCGCTTCCAATGGTCTTTTTGTTTCTATCGATTATTGTTTATTCCCAAGCAGCATTCAAAGTGATGGGAACTGGCATCTGAGGCATCGGAACTTTAATATAGTAGGAATGACATAACTGTTACTAATTTTGCGACTTCAGGGTAATATTCACTTTTTGGTATGCATTTGTAGTGACAATTAAGTAGATTCTACTGAATTTAGGCACTGTATAGTTATAACATTTTCAAGTAACTGCTGGAGAATCTGCAACGTCGCGGATACTACTCTGCATTACTTTGAAGCATCCTCAACTGCAAAGTGAAAATTGGTAGTAATGCCGACTGCACAGCTTTACCAAAGGACCACTTGAAAGTAGTCTAACTTATTAGTGACATCTCGAGTAAAAATGAGGTTATTTCTACGAACATAGGGGCTTTGAAGCTATCTTTACTACTCCCCACTAATTGAAAATGACTTAAAAGTTACATATACCTTGAAAATCTACTATAGAGTAATATTAACTTTTAAAACAATTTATATAATTATTGGCATTGAATAAAATGGCGGCATCTGAAATGCTCAGTAAAAGCGAAATAAAGTTTATCAGCACTCATCCACGTTTTATAGAAAACTGAAGAAACAGTTAAACAGTAGTAGAGAAATAGTGATTCTTCACAATATGATGCAAACATGAAAAATTATTTCGCCACAGCAAAACCATCATCTTTGGCAACAAGTGCAAAAGTGCTCCCATCAACACAAGAAGAGTAATCGAAAACTATAACAGTTGTAGTGATTAATGATGCTGTGTACTGCTCGAAAATTACAACTTGTCTTTAACACACAGATTGACCCATAGTTCAGTTAGTGATCCACTGAGCATATTAAATGAATTTGCCGATTAAAAACTCCAAATTTAATAAATATTGTGTCGATGGGGAACGGACAATGTCGGTATAATGGCATAAGACATTATTTATGTACAATAAATTGAATTGAATGAAATTAAATGTAAACTGATCACTAAATAAATGTGAAAATTCTTATGTATTTTTTCCATTATTACACACCTTACGTTAACAAATATATTTATCCAACACTTTCATATAAAGTGATCTTTATTGATGAGATGTTGAAGGTATAAAGTGACCCATAAGTCACTAGTGAGATAAAGTAGTAAGCTAAAGTGAGGTAAAGTGATTTAGTCACTAAAGAGTAATTTTAATATAAAATAAAGTCCAAGGAATTTATTTATTGTCTCCATTATATGGAAAATTAACAAAACAAAGAATCCATGCACTAACACTTATTTATATTTATGTTAACATTTATTGTCATCATATTCGATTTTTCACAAAGAAAACTGCTCTTCTGTACACAATTTTTCTCTATACTAGTAACGACGTCTGTATTGCCTGACTCGTTGTGCTGCTCTCCCTGAATTTTTTTAGCAATAACAATCTTGTTGAGACTGAATCTTCCAAATAACCCTCCGCCACGGTGGATGATTTCCACACACCGTGACGTTTAAGGGTGGTAATGTCACCCCCAGCATTGGCCAAAAGAGTTGATGAGGAACGGCGCATGCTATATGGCCAGTATACAAATCTGCATCTGGCAGTTGCAAATAATCAGCTATAATTCTTGGAATTTTTTAGAGCTTATTTAATCCAACGCATTGGACAGTGCACTTTCCCTTTTGAAAATTTACAAAAAATCTTTTGTGAGACACATTTTGCGGTCTTAAAGCCACATATTTCCTAATCGAATCAAGTGAGTTTACCGAAAATCCTTCATTTAAAACTGTGAATTTATTTGTCTTGGTATCTGGTATGGATATATACAGATATTATTCTTTATCTCTTATATATTCGACGCTTAAGAAGGTCAGTTCACCGCAACGGCAGGCACCGTAAACTCTCAATATCAATGCAACCTAAAAAACCCAAACAATTAAATAGGTACACAAAAGCAAGATCATAATAAACACCTACCTCTGACATAAGATGCTCACCGTCTGGGGCATCCATCAAATATTGTTCGATATGTGCTCTTTCCAAATAATATCTTTCTAATAATATCAGATAATAAAAAGTACTTGTAAAAGAATAATAATTGTTATTTTTAATCCACATATTCCTATCACACACAGTGACAGTGACACTTTAACAGTTATTACCGCGTTGCCAATTAAAAAAAAAATTATCTATATCGATTCTCCCAATTCTACCAACATGAAAATAAGTTGGTAGCAACAGTTACTAAGATCTTATAGCGTCATTGGTCCCATTTGCTACATCTAGGTAAATATAACTACACAGTGAAATGTTGTAGTTCCCGTCACCACTTTTAAAGTAACAACAACTATAACGTTGGTGGCATCTGCTACTTTATAGTAAATGTAACTTGTAGGGAAATAATTTTGGTTTTTGCAATTAAAATCGTCATTTTTCTGTTGTTGAATGAAGACGCCATATTGACACAGATAAAAATATAATTCAAAAAAAATTTCTTTTTATTATAGTCATTTACAAATATGTTTTCTAAATAGATTATTACTTTATAATATATAAAATTTAAAAAAAAAACGTTTTCCATAAAAAATTTTGCAGTTTTGCTTGTGCACATAATTTTTGCAAAAAATTTTTTTTCCGAAAAAACCATTTTCTCGAGGGGGCGTCTTTTTTATCGAAGCATCATGATAACATTTTACAGAAAACAAGTGGTGGTTTTAATATCCACACCCAGGGTAAATGCAAAACATCATGATTTATAATATATGCTTATGCATGTTGTATATAATCACCTTAACTTGGACCTTGGACATATCATGTGCTTAAACTCAGTAAGTCATTAATTTGCTATTCGAATAACAGAGAGCCAAATATATAGTTTGCGCTCTCATTTCGATCAGCTGAGCTGTTCCAAAAGTTAATCATTTCTACTACTTGGTTACATCCTGTTTACGTAATAACCTAGTCCTCGACACGGTAACGGTAGAAGTACCGGAATAGTAACTTGCTACGTAATTATTATTCCCCATTTTGGTGAATGCTTAGTAGAAGGATGGTTCCCATTACGTAACAATCCTTAGTTCCGGAAACCTTTAAAGTTCCACTAATGGTAACTACTACGTAGAAACTACGTGCCCAGGCCCGAATGTAAAAAAATGGTAAAACAAAATTTACGAATAAATGAAAAAAATACAAATGAAAATAGATGAAAACGCAAGAAATAGTTAATAAGGAACAATTTAAGACATGTCCTAAAAAAAAATGGCTGCACTTTCAAAATGGCGTGCATTTAAAAAAAAATTTGCAAATATGGTTTTTGTCATTTAACACAAAAACTAAAAAAGATGGAGAAAAACTTTCTGCACAAAAAAGTGCATAAAAGTTTCTATAATTTTGTTCCTATACAATATTCGGACAGGAGTTATTATTTTCCAGATAAATGATTCAGCTCTTAAAATGAAATATAAAATTCAATATAAAACGTAATACTACGGGAGCCCACCCTAACTGTCCGTGCACCCCCCCCCCCCCCCGATCCTTGGGGACAATGTTTTTCATAAAGATTAAAGCCTAAGGAACAATTTAAGACATATCCTTAAAAAAAACTGGATGTACTTTCAAAATGGCGTCCGATTAAAAAAAATGCAAATATTGTTTTTGTCATTTAACACAAAAACTAAAAAAGATGGAGAAAAACTTTCTGCACAAAAAACAAAGTGCATAAAATTCTCTACAATTTTGTTTCTATACAATATTTAGATAGGAGTTACCATTTTCCAGATACCATTGTCACCGTTTTCGAGATAAATGTCTGCAAATTATAATATTATTATTATTAATTTTTTCAGTTTATTTTATTTCTTGTTATGTTAATAATATAAAGTTATATTATACGCCTTACAAAAATTGTCAGTTATTTCTTCTAAGTGATTTACCGATATATGAATTTCCATGTTTTCTTAATTTTGGACTCATTTATCTGGAAAATGGTAACTCCTATCAAAATTTTGTATAGGAACAAAATTGTTGAAAATTTCATGCACGTTGTTTTTTGTGCAAAAAGTTTTTGTCCATCTTTTTTAGTTCTTGTGTTAAATGACAAAATCAACATTGGCAACAGTTTTTTTAAAATATGGCCGCCATTTTGAAAGTACAGCCAGTTTTTTTTTAGGACATGTCTTAAATTATTCCTTAGGCTTTAATCTTTATAAAAACATTGTCCCCAAGGATCGTACAGTTAGGGAGGGCTCCCCGACTATAACGTTTAAAATTCCATAATGGTAGTGACATGATAATTAACCTGCATATAGCATTACAGTATCAATATTGGGTGATATATCCCCATCCATAGACAGGTTCTTGATTGAGCCAAAATGGATTTCCTTCTGTATTTATTTACATTTATAATTAGGTTTCTAAAATACTTCTCTGTGCTCTACATGTTTCAGTTTGTGTAGATAAATATTATTATTATAGACTTAGCAAGAACACACTTTCTCAGCCATAGCTGGAAACTATCATTTTTATTATTATTATTTTGAGTTGTATCTTTATATGTCTCGAAAGTAACCGCAGCGTAGCTGTTATAGGTATGTGTGTTTTGTAAAAAAAAATATTTACTTGACAAAAGAAATTAAATCGGCATATTTTAGAAACGTACAGGGTGGACCAAATTAGATGAAATTTGGGGTTTTCTCTTAAACTATGGCATATAGACAAAAACCAATATAGATGTCCTGAACTCGATTTTCAATAAACAGACAATGGAACAAACCGCGATCGTCTATCTATTTCGACTACCGAGCTACAGAGCGTTTTTGGATGACCTCTATATCTCAATTACTAAGTGTCGAATCAAAAATCGAGTAACACATTCTTAAGGCACTTTTTTGAGTAGAATGATAAGAAGAAAATTATGCATGCCTCAGTTTTTTTTTAATGGTTGGATAGCTAATAGCTAATTTAAGTAGTGATCGAATAATGAAATAACTTACAGGGTGTTCCAATTTCCATGTAAAAATACACAAGATATGTCTTTATCTCGAAAACTGAACTGAGGCATGCATAATTTTCTTCTTATCAGCAACGGATTTTATTCAAAAAAGTGCCTTAAGAATGTGTTGCTCGATTTTCGATTCGACACTTGGTAATTGAGATATAGAGGTCATCCAAAAATGCCAATTTTCCAAAAACGCTCGGTATTCAAAAAGATCACGGTTTGCCCCATTGCTTGTTTCTCGAAAATTGAGCTCGGGTGTCCTGTACCTATACTGGTTTTGTCTATCTGCCATAGTTTTAGAGAAAACCCCAAATCCCATGGCTTGTTAGCTCTCTACTAATAAACAATTTCAGTCAAGTTTTAACTCCGTATTCCTACTGTTGGTTCAGTGACACAAGGAAACGTGATTTTCAGTTTACACTTAATTTCGTTTTTCCTGTTGCATTGCAAATTTAAGAAAAATCATACAGTCTTACAGCTGCACGTCAGGATTTTATTTCAGATTTTTTTAGCTTCAAATTCAACTTGCCCAAAAAGGTTTTAAATTTTGAAATTCAATATTTTTAATGGTTTTATCAAATGACTATCTTTACTTTTTTAAACAATGACTTCATATGCTTGTAGGCTTTAATTTTTTGGATGCTTATGGAGTAAAAAATTAAAATTCGATTTTGGGACGTTTCGGCTCAATACTGTACCTCTTTTATATTTCTATCCAAGACAATCCCCTACAAATTTTAATTTGATTCCACTCCACAATTCTATAACTAAATGAAAACGATTTACTACTTTTATTTACAAAACTGAAGGGAAACTGCCATTATCTCTGAAAATAATATATTTACGCTTGTGTTCTCTTCACACCGTTGTTGGCGTCTTTTGCTTTTACTGCGGATACTCTTCACACTGTATATGTAGAGCCTAATTTTTCCAGCGCGTGTATTTAAGCCATTCTATACGAATTATTTTCTAATGGCCCTTAATTATGGGGTCTCTGAAACCTACTTTTCAAAATGCTTTTAACTAAAGTCAATATTATGATGTAAAATGCATGAAATGAACTCGGAGAGTACTTAGAACCTGAGGATCGGCAAATTATGCACTCATTAAAGTAATAAATATTTATTAAGTGCTCCTCTTCTGCCGTTTCACAGGCAACCACCGGTGTATACTTATCTTAAACTGGTAGATATGTATCTGGAAACTGACAGATATGTGAGTAGAAATGATCGTTCAAAGTGTGTAATCCAGATGAAATTTTACTTCGGTGTTTTATCTAGATCGTCTAGTCAAGTGAAATTGTAAGTTGTTTAATCCACATTGCTTAACGTGTAGACATTACGCAAGATATACTAGGAGTTGGGAGAAATGACTTAAAAAATAAGGTTTTCAGGATACGCGCATCGATAGATTCCTAATAAACCAGTCTTCGATTCTTCAGAATTTTATTTATTGGTTAGTAGGTCATGCTTAATGGTTTGGGTAAGTAAGAAACTTTGTTAGATTAAAGTTAGTTTGTAATGTCTCCTGATGATCCAAAGTTGGTTAGAGCTATGTGCGTTCTTTTAGTATTCGGTAGTTTGATGATATTATGATACAGCATGTAATTAGGCTGGTATTTTTTCAACCCCAGACACAAAAAGCTGTGTCTATTTTTGGCTTCATATCTTTTCAACGGGTGATCCGATTTTGGTGCGGTTTTCCTTATTTAAAAAAAAAATATCGAGAAGGTTTTTAGTAAGGTTTCATATCGATAGACTTCCAGGGAGCTATATATCATCAATAGAATCGAAACGAGGATGTTAAAAAGTGGGGAATTTTTGTCTAAGCTGCACAACGGAAAATGAACACGGTTTTTGATAGCATTTTTCCAGTAGAATGTGATGATGTATTCGGTTTTTCGGAAAAAAGACGGAAAAATGTGGAAAAGCTAGGAAAATACTTGAGAATTTACAAAGTCCTGTCTGAGATATTTACAAGTTAAACTTTCAAGATCTATATTTTATTCTAGATTATGGTTGGTTTCTATTAGTATTTTTCTCATGCCACCGACCCGGTGGCCCAGTGCTTAATGGTAAATTGGCAAAAATTGTTAGGCTTGCGGCCACGGGGTCCCGGGTTCGAATCCCGGCTAGGGTATGGATGTGTAGTGGCGTTTTTCTCGTGTTGCCGAGACGGTAGCAGTGGGCTAGACTGCGGTTGTGTGAGAGACAACACGGTCTAGTCGCTCTCCTCTCCTGAGTTCGAGTCTCAGCTGCGGCAGATGGCAATGTCGCAGGGAATGGGTGTTGTGATGTTGTCTATGTGTGTGTCTGTCCTGGTTGAGTGGTAGAATAGCCATCGGCTAAACTCCGCTAGGACATTAAAATAAATAAAGAAAAAAAAAGAAAAGAAAAGAATATGATGCTCTACTTCGCTTTGCCGAAAAATGTCGAGGAAATGCGAAAATATTAAGAAAATGCTTAAGAATTCACAAATTCGGGCCTGTAATATTCAAAATGTAAAATTTTTAAGATTCAGAGCTTATTACGCGAAATTCAGGTGGTTTCTTGTAGTGTTTTTCCCGTGGGATACGAGAGTCTACTCTATTTTGCAGGGAAATGCGGAGAAATTAAGAAAATGTTTGAAAGCTTTCAAAATCTAATCTGCGTCATTCCCAAGTGAAATATCTTAAGAACCAACATTGTTAGCTTGAAATTATAGTAGTTTTATCTAACTTGAAATTAAGTTAGATGCTTTGGATCTCAATGGGTTTAACTTGTGGTTGTTACAGGCTAAAAATTGTAAGTTATTATGCACTTTTCTAATTTTTTTGAATTTTCCCGGGGTTTCCCGCATAGCCGTTCTCTTTTCACTAAATAAGTACGAGAAACCACTATAATCTCAAGTTATTAACGTTGATTCCAAATATATTTCATTTAGAAATGACGCAGACTAGATATGTTGAGTCATCGGACATTTTCTTGATTTCCTACATTGGTATTCCTTGGGAATACCATCGTAATCCCAAGGAAAAATACTATGAAAAACCACCTCAATTTGTAATTATATACTCTGCATCTTAAAAGGTTAAAATTATGACTATCTTAGATTAGATTTTTCAAGCATCTTTTTAATTTTTACGCCTTTTCCCAACATTTTCCCGCAAAAAAGAGTCAACCCTCGTAACCTGCGGGAAAACACTACAAGAAACCACCTGAATCTTGCATAATAAGCTATGAATCTTAAAAAGTTTAAATTTTAAATATCACAGACTCGAATTTATAAATATTTTGGCATTCTCTAATTTTTCCCGCATTTTCCTGACATTTTTCGGCAAGGCGAATTAGAGAATCATATTCTACGAGAAAAATACTAAAAGAAACCACGATAATCTAAAGTAAGATATAACGGATCTTAAAAGTTTAACTTGTGAATATCTCAAACGGGACTTTGTAAATTCTCAAGCATTTTCTTAACTTTTCCACATTTTCCCGTCATATTTTCGCCAAACCGAATACACCATCGCATTCTACGGGAAAAGTGCTATCAAAAACCGTATTCATTTTCCGTTGTTCAGCTTAGGCCAAAATTAGCCACCTTTTAACATCGTCCTTTATTTACCCATAGCGGATACAAATTCTGTACATTTGGCACGTGAATAAAAAGAAAACAGATAAGAATGTTTACATATAGATACCTAAGTAAAACAAATATTTAAAATATAAGTTAAATAAAAATAACAATACAATAACAATTCAATCAATGTTCATGTAGGGACAATGTCAATTTAAAATAAAAACATCAATAAAGAGTTAATTTTTGTTACCAGCAAAGGACCCCACACAGAGCATGTGGAAAAGTGGTCCAGAAAGTTGTACCTAAAAATAACAAGTGAAAAAAATATTCGGTCAAATCGGCTAAAACTTTTTTACATAAGTGTCTTCTTGAAAAACTTTTGGAAATGACCTCTAATACCCCTTCAATAAATTAAAGGTTCGAGAGGATACAAAATTTTACAAGAATTTATAATTTATTGATGGGGTATTAGAGGTCAAAGGAGCTGTTTCCGAAAGTTTTTCAATAAGAGTTTTTTTGATCAGGAAGACTATTTTATGTAGAAAAAGTTGTAACCAATTTGAGCAAATATTTTTTTCATTTGTTATTTTAGAGAGACATTAGGTAAAAAAGTTGTAACCAATTTGAGCAAATATTTTTGTCATTCGTTATTTTAGAGAGACGTTAGGTAGAATTGTCATAGAACCTCTCAAAGTCGAAGGCAAAATGATAATTCGACTTAGGCAAAAATTTCATTTAAAGATATTTTTGAGTATAAAGTTTGGAAGGTATCAGAGTTGAAAACTAGCACAAAAAGACCTATATACGTTCGTTAAAACGTAAGGCACAACCAGGTAAAAATTCGAAGAAACACCGAATTTTCACTTAGGAAAATATGTTTTGGTCCTAAATTTTCTATCCAAGTCTCTCACAACGAAAAAATTTTGTATGTAGAAATAATTGCTTATGGAACTTTAATAATATAATAATATAATATTTGAAATGATATCGTCTACCCCATAAACCTATAAAACGATATCCCACATCGGGGTGGGGGTGGTGATAGGAGGTAGCAGTGGGGCTTGGATGAAATAAAAAAATATTTTGAGATTTTTGGTTCTTGTACATACACTTAATTTTTTTTTCATCCTCTTAAATAATGGGGTGAGGGTGGTAATGGGGGTGGCTAATGCCAAAAAATTTTTTGAGACCTTAGCTTCTCTTGTATATACTAAATGCCAATTTTATGGAGTCTTACCTGCTTGATTTACCTATTTACTCTCCATTTTCCCCAATTTACCCCCCAACTCTCCAGTCGATATCTTAAACGGTTCCAGAGTAATCGTGCGCACAAAAAAGTTACAGACAGACCGATAGACAGACAGAAATTTTTATTAGCTCAAACTTAAAATCTCGACGTTTCATGACATTCTAAGCATATTTGAATAAAAATTTTCAAAATTTTTTTTGTCGTTACTATACTTCCACTTTCCAAATAACAAAGTTATAGAGAAAGCCGTCTTGTGCATAAGTCAAAAAACAGTTTTGCCAAAAAGTCGCTCGAAAGCGCGGCGGTGTCATTTTTCCTATATTGAACCTGCATAGGGACCAGTAAGTGAGACTGACTAAAAGTTATCTAACTTATGTATTAGTCGAACGTACTTTTGAACTCCGTTCTTGTGTTGTATTCTTCTTGTATTCTTTGAACCTTGCATTTTATTGATAATATGACTTGTTGTAAGTCTAACAACCCCACTAGTTTGAAAATCTCAATTCGCTGGTTATAATACGGAAGCTCGAGAGGGATGTTTTATGAAATCAATTCAGAAATCTTTAAGCAGAAAGAAAGACTAAACTTTTATTAGAAAGAGAAAAAATCGATTTAGTAGATATGCTTCTAGAGGGCAGAATATTTACTAGTGAAATATTTTGTCGAACTCCTCTATATGTTTCCTTAAATATATAAGGAATAAGAAACCAGACTGCAACCAACAGCTATTCTCCGGACTAATGCCCCGCCGAGCGCTGAATTACGAGTTACAAGCCTGGCCGCGTTAAGTACAATAACTATGTATTGCCACAAAACGCTAAGTTTCGATTGTAATAGACACCAGCCGAAAGACTTATTCCCATTCAAAGGAGCTCTCGTGCCAGCCACCCCATACCACTTGCAGACTGCAGTTTCGAGCTATTGGCTCTCGTCAGTGCAAGGTAGGTCTGAGACGGCTGTAACGAGGCATTTGTTCACTCTTGGTACATGACGAGATTTATAAAACCACGACATGCAACAAAAATGACAGGCTCCATCTAGCGGCTGATATCCATTACAATCGAAAGAGCAGTAGCCCTGACATGGGCACAGTTAGTAGATATGCTTCTAGAGGGCAGAATATTTACTAGTGAAATATTTTGTCGAACTCCTCTATATGTTTCCTTAAATATATAAGGAATAAGAAACCAGACTGCAACCAACAGCTATTCTCCGGAATTACGACGGCCAGGCTTGTAACTCGTAATTCAGCGCTCGGCGGGGCATTAGTCCGGAGAATAGCTGTTGGTTGCAGTCTGGTTTCTTATTCCTTATATATTTAAGGAAACATATAGAGGAGTTCGACAAAATATTTCACTAGTAAATATTCTGCCCTCTAGAAGCATATCTACTAACTGTGCCCATGTCAGGGCTACTGCTCTTTCGATTGTAATGGATATCAGCCGCTAGATGGAGCCTGTCATTTTTGTTGCATGTCGTGGTTTTATAAATCTCGTCATGTACCAAGAGTGAACAAATGCCTCGTTACAGCCGTCTCAGACCTACCTTGCACTGACGAGAGCCAATAGCTCGAAACTGCAGTCTGCAAGTGGTATGGGGTGGCTGGCACGAGAGCTCCTTTGAATGGGAATAAGTCTTTCGGCTGGTGTCTATTACAATCGAAACTTAGCGTTTTGTGGCAATACATAGTTATTGTACTTAACGCGGCCAGGCTTGTAACTCGTAATTCAGCGCTCGGCGGGGCATTAGTCCGGAGAATAGCTGTTGGTTGCAGTCTGGTTTCTTATTCCTTATATATTTAAGGAAACATATAGAGGAGTTCGACAAAATATTTCACTAGTAAAAAAAAAAAAATCGATTTATTATCGTTAATAATCTAAGGTAGCCTATTGTTCTATCGAGTTGTATCTTATCTTGAACCCGCCTGGAAGTGGAAGAACAGGCAAGAAAGCGAATGGCGCCCTTAATAAATAAATTGGTGTCGCATCACTCAGACGCATGGTAATTAGTTCTTCTACAACTTTTGGGGATGTAGCACGTGGATTTCTGACATCCAGTAGGAATTATCTCTGGACCGAATATGACAATTATTATGCACTTTATCATTTAAAAAAAACGTTGCTTCATTAGAGAATAAACTTTATTCACATAAATTCTTCATTGTTTCGTAAACCTGTATTCTCCAATTTTGATCATCTTCTGAAAAATCCTGCATGAAATGGATTTTGCAGTTCACAATAATGTTAACCGACCTTTTGCATTGTCATTATTCAGTGTAGCATTATATTTAACTTTACTTCATCAGTTGTGGCTGATTTGGACCATCACTTTTTAGACAAATCTTTGATTGTCGTGTTTGTCTACAGCGTCGAACAATTTTTTGACACATTGTAGTTCTAGTAATTTCCCGATTTGGGAATGATCATTTTATAATTTACGTCTAACTTTCATAATGGAAACAAGGGAACAAGGGATAGCCCTTGTTCATACACGAACCGTTCCTCCATTAAACAGCCTGAATAGAACTACAGAGTGTAATTAGTTTCATGCCATTATAAAAAACTGGTAATGGGGACCGACTTGACAAACAAAAAACCTTTATGACTTTTTCCTCTAGGGGCCTTTTGAAAAAAACTGATCTAGGCCAACAATTTGAATATTAGGGTAGGAAACATTTGAGAACCACTGCCTTTCTGGGTCAATGGACGTGTACTCCCCAATGATACAACTTTTAAATTGTCATAAAAAAAGTGCAAAGATTACCGACCGACTCGTTCTCGCCGGCCCGCGGTTTCAAAGCAAAGAAGGGCGGCACCTTTGATGACCGCCTGAACCGAACCAATTATAAAAATGTAAATAATTCGTTATCTCTTTTTGCAAAACTGCAAGCAAATGATGGGCGTAGAGGTTTAAGCACAGCATTTCTTTACGTGTGTATTTTTTTAATTTAGAACGAAATATTGGAGCTTTTATTTTGTTTATAATTTATCAGATTTAAATATGATTTATTAACATTTGTAACCTAAATGAGTGTTCTGGGTTAAAAGCTTAAAACATGAGTAATAATTGCATGGTATTGGGAAATAAAACCGTTAGACGTCTGAGATACGATAACAGAAAACCACACCACAATTATGTGTATTTTAAGTTAGGAAAAAATCTGATTTATTTAACGAATTGCCAATCAGGTATCGAAAATTAAAATATTCGATAAATCTAAAACTTACCATTAAATTATTGTTGATTTACATAAATTGTTCGAAATGGCCTCCGTTTGCATCAATACACTTTTCGACACGTCGAACTAAGGACATACGCACTCCGTTCAACACATTTGGTAAATTAGGATCATTTTTTATGGTTTCTATGCACATTAAAATACATTGCTGCAATTGTTCCAAAGTGTCAATTAGATCACGGTAAACCAGAGATTTAAGATGACCCCAAAAATAAAAATCCATCGAATTTAAGTCGGGTGACCTAGCAGGCCATGGTACTGGTCCGCCACACCCAATCCATCGTTGAGGAAACTCCCTGTTTAAAAAATTTCGAACAGCCAGACTAAAATGAACTGGCGCGTCATCATGCATATACCACATTCCTCTGAGCCTTGCTAAAGGTACATCTTCCAAATAAATTTGGCAATGTTTGTTGTAAAAAGTTTAAGTATACATCACCATTTAATCTAGCAGGTAATGTTATAGGTCCAATTATTTCATTACCGCAAATTCTTGCCCACAAATTAACGCTGAACCGTCGTTGAAAATGCGCCCTTCTTATTACATGTGGGTTTTCATCTGCCCAATAGTGCATATCTTTAAAATTAAACACTCCAGTCCTGGTAAAACACGACTCATTGGAGAAACAGAGAAAGTTTAAAAAATCCTCATTTGCCGCGTGTTTTCTCAAAATCCACTTACAAAATTCCATTCGCCCTGCATAATCTTGAGGTTCTTGAGCTTGGACACGTTGATAGTGATGGGGGTGTAAGTTCATATCTCTTAAAATCCTCCACACCACAAAATGGGATACTCCCACACGGTTCGCAATATCGCGGGTGCTTAAAATTGGATCCTCTTCTACGAGTTCCAAAACTTGAACCTCCGTTTCAATTACCCTGTCTTCGGGTTGTGGACCTCATTCTCCTCCATGTCCATCGAGATGATCTGTTTCCCGAAGACACTGAGCAATGTTTACAAATGTACGTGCACAAGGATGACGTCGATTAGGGAATCTTAAACGATAAAGCTGTTCCGGAACAGTTGTATTTCCACGACATTCTCCATACATCAAGTGCATATCCGCGAGTTCTGGGTAAGTGTAATCTCCCACAGCGTTCAAAGTCTACGTTTTAAAATACCACACTAAACTATCAACTAACGTTGTCAATAAAGAAAATAGAAAGAAAAACTTGGTCTAAAATCCAAAAAACAACACAAAAAGAACGAACAAGTAGTGTCTGTACGTAATCAAGAACTTAACAACTTGAACGGTAAGTCAATAAAATAAATCTTAACTGTAAATATGTCGCCCAAAATTCAAAAAGAAGCAAAAGCAACATACAAAAACAACGAACGGGTTGGAGGTGTGTACTTAACAAAGTGCCCACAGAAACTAAAATATTGCACAAGGGAGAGTATAGTTTTCTTCAGATCTACTAAGCACTCAGAAAACGCCGACGTCTTTCACCTTTATCGCACCGCTAAAGACTTTACCTTACCTACTTTTAAAAAGCCATAAAAAGTGTGATTATCAACTTGTGTCCTCACCGACGCGCGGTCTCTAACAAAGGAGCGCGACACTTTGATAGAGCCGTATTAGTAGCGTATTTGATGTTTAGAGGCTCCGACATACTCGAAGATAAAAGACTATCCCAACCTTACAGCAGTTCTCAAACAATATTACTGAAAATTTTCGAAATTTTCGTTTATTTATTTATTTTTTTTTCTAAAACTATGGGCTTTAGACCCCATATTATATAAGGTTTTTTTTGTTCGTTCAATCGTTCCCCACCACCAGTGTTTTTTAATGACGTGAAACTGATTACACCCTGTATAACACACAAGAGAACATGAATTAAATTTGTTAATCATAGATAGCAATGATAACACAACTATGCAATTAAGCGCGGCCCGCCCCGTATGTCACCTTGCGGTAGTACGAGGCGGCAATTAATTTTCCAATTAATACTAGAGCACCAGCTCTGACGAACATTAATCATTGTTTTAAATTAAAGTCCAATTTACATTAAATGCCGTAACGGTATAGTGATGAGACAAATTGTCCCGTTCCTAATTACATGAGAGCCGCGAGAAAAAACGGTGCCGAATTTCGGCGACCCTTGGCTCCGCATCGCGCTCCAAAATGGTCGATACATGGCCTACTTTTCCTGCCGACATGACCTGACCTAGGCAACTTATAGCGCAAGTGTGAATGAGCAGGTGCGTGTCTTCTTCTGTGCTCCGTGTCTATCTGGGTTTGCCCGCTGAATCGGAACCGCCAGACGCATTCCTTTTCGAACGGTAATATAAAGAAAAGTGTTTTACTTATCGTTGCACATTAATTTGCTATTAGGTACGAGGGAGTTTCAGGTTGGAATGATTGGTGCGCTAGCCCGGTCGTTTACGGCACTCTTATATTTCAGCGGAATTTATAAATTGTTTTGGAAATAACTATGTTTTCATATACAATGTGCCCACGGCAAAGTGGTATTATAGATGTAAATGACATTTTTTTTTTTTTTGATTAGAAACAATTTTTTGTATTCTGCTCTTGCCTCACCCAAAAACTATTTTTAGTATCTTGGACTTTAAAAAATTTATAGAGGGCGCTGGTAACAGCTTAAAAATAAAAACCGCTGCCCAAGGAATCACTACTTCCACATCCAAGTCTCTTACAACAAAATACTATATTTGCGCTCCACTATGTGGAAATAATTGTTTATAGAACTTTAATGGTATAATATTTGAAATCATGTACCCCAAAACCCCATAAAATTATATGCCACATCTGTAATAGAGGTGGGGGTGAATGAAGTGAAAAAAATTCTTGATGACTTTGACTCTTGTACACACACTAAATCACACTATTTTTTCACCACCTTTAATAATAGGGTGGGGGCGGTAATGGGGATGGCTAATGCCATTTTTTTTGAGGCCTTAGCTCCTCTTATATTTACTAAATACCAATTTCATGGACTCTTACTTGCTTGATTTACCTATTTACCCTCATTTACTTACTTACTTACTTACTTACTTACTTATTTACTTACCCTTCAACTCTGCAACGGAATAAGATGAAAATATAATCTAGTTCCAGATCTCGTTAAAAAACATGTGCCATATTTTAAGTGAATATCTTAAACGGTTCCAGGGTAATCGTGAGCACCAAAACGATACAAGACTAACATACACACCGACGCAACAGACAAATTTATTTTGCTCAGACTTAAAATATTGACGTTTCTTGATATTATAAGCCTATTTAAACAATGAAAATTTCCAAAAATTTTTTTTGCGTTAATATACTTCAACTGGATGTCGAACTAATACGCAGAAAATGGCAAGACAAAGATATAAAAAATCGTTGTGTGCCGTAAACTACACGATAGAAGTAAAGCCTCTACTACAAGCATTTTCTTCGAGGAAACCTACTACGCATCCATACTACTCAAGGTAACCCACTGTGCATCCAATTTACTCGAGTAAAGCCACTGCGCATTCATACTTCTTGAAGTAACCCACTTGCATCCATTTTACTCGAGGAAACCCACTGCGCATCCATATCACTTGAGGTAACCTACTGCGCATTTATGGCACTCGAGAAAAGCCACTGCGCATCCACACTACTCGTGATAACCTACTGCGCATCCATTGTACTCGAGGAAAGCCACTGCGCATCCATACTACTTAAAGTAACCCACTGCGCATCCATACTACTTGAGGTAACCTACTATAATACTCGAGTATCCAAATATTCGAGGAAAGCCACTGTGCATCCATAATACTCGGGGAAACCTACTGCGCATCCATAGTAGTCGAGGAAATCCACTGCGCATCCATACTACTCATGGTAACTTTAACAACATAATATTTGAAATCGTCTACCCCAAAAACATATAAAACGATATGCTACATCGGTAGTGGGGGTGGGGGGTGGTGGTAGAGGGTTGGTAGTGGGGGTGGATGAAGTAAAAAAATATTTTGAAGTTTTTGGTTCTTGTACACACACTAAATCACAATTTTTTTTTCATCCCACTTAATAAGGGGATGGGGGTGGCTAAATATCGTTACTATACTTCCATATGGATGTGGAAGTAAAATCGCATCAGGTAAAGTGCTTTTTCTGTGCGAAACATTGAAAAATTTTATTAGAAAAACTTGCTCAGAATTAAAAAATATGACGTACCAAATTACAGAACTAAAAACTTTTTTTTTAATTTACAACATTTTAATTTTTTTTATTAATGTTATAAATGTAATGATAATTTAAATTCATTTATTCTACCCAGCACACATCTCAACTCTGTTCTTAAATTCTTTGTAGCTATTTTGAATGGCTTGAAGGTCAATTGAATTTATAGCATTTGTAATTCTCTCTTTCAATACATTTACATCCGTTGTCAAATCATAGGAATAAACAATTTGCTTCATTTGCAAAATGAAAATCGCAAATAGTCAAATCAGGTGATCTGGGTGGATACGGAAAGGATCCAAATCGTTCAATCCACTTTTCTGCAAAATTATTATTCAGCCAATTCCTTACTATTTGTGTGCTGTGGGCTGAACAATCATATTGCTGAAAATACAAACGTGCTCTTTCGTCCAGTGGCAAGGTATGTAAATATTCATGAAAAAATGTTTCCAGTAAATTTAAATATTTATTCTGATTCAGTTTAACATCAATGAAGTATGGTCCGATTATACCATTGTAGGATACTGCACACCAAACATTAACTCTTTTAGAATATTGACTACCTGTAACAATTCTAAAATTTGGGTTTGTATCGCTCCAGTAGGGGCAAGTCTGACTAGACACAACACCATTGGTGGTAAAAGTTGCTTCATCAGAGAAAAGGTAGCCCAGACGACAGAGATCATTTTATAGTGAAACCCCCAAAAAGTTGCAAACTGAATAATATTTTTTATAATGAGTTCGTGAAAATGTATAGAATAATATCCTGAAAAGTTTACATTCCGCTCGGATGCAGAACATAAAAAAAGTTAAAAAAAATTTTCTTTTATCAATTTTTTCAAAATTTTTAAATTAAGTCAGGCTAGAAAAAATAGTGAAATAACTTTGTCACTCTGCTCGGCCAAGCGCACGGTTAAATGCATACTACGGAACAGAGCTGGGTCGGATACAGTTAGAATGTATTCGAATACCGAATACGGATACATCAAATGTATTCGAATACCAGAGAGAAGATACGGATATTTTTTGCTTTAAAAAGTATCCGAATACCTTGTATTCGAATACTTTTTTCGGATACGGATACCGGATACTTTTCTTTAGTTTGTAAAAAAAATATTTTATGAAATTAAGTTTTCTTTAAAGCTGTCCGAGACGCTGTCTGTTTCTTTTAAATAAATATATATAGTGCCTTTGGGTATTTTATTTGTTTTTTTTTTGTAACAACACAAAGTCCACCAACAAAAAATTAATTTTTTCCGAAATCGGTCAAGAATGTACTTTAATGTATACTTTCTCGGCGCAATTTTAGATCCCAAAATACGCCATTCATTTTAGTCCGTTGTTAAACAACTATCAGAAAACAGTCCGTGAAAGTTAGTTTCCCGGCTATTTTTTATATATATATTTTAGACAGTAAATAATAAGCATTGAATCTCTGACTTTTTTCAAAACAATAAAAAGTTCCTTAATTTATAATAATATACCTATTGATTGCGATTTCAGAAAAAATAGTATGCGTACTTTGTAGTAAAAGCATATTCCCGGACTTCAATGCTTGTTGGCCTCAGCTTAAAACCTCGGCCAACAATTTACCTCGTCGTCCGAGAATGTATTGCTTTTACTACTAGATACACAGTGTACTATCAAGTGCAAAAAAACATCTAGAAAAAAAAAAAGCAAATTCAACATTTTAACAAAAACTAAAACATATGATATAAGGAGTCATTCTTTATAGAAAGTTTTGCTTATACTGAAAAATACTCAACTACTTTAACTATAGTTGGAAAGTTGATATAACGTACAAGGTGGTTAAAAAATAAGAAAACTTTAAATTCTTGCGAGAATAAAATACCAGTTGTTGAAATTGAAGCAAAAGTTTAAAATCTTATGGGAAAAATTGTTCCTAATGTCGATAGAAGTTCAGATGAGTTCAGAAATTATCTAGTTTTTTTGGCACCAAAATTAAATTAATTTTGCAAAAGTAACTAAAGAAAGTAGATGATTTATTAATTTGTTTAATAAAATAATCACAAAACAGTCACTTTTATACTGTTCATATTATCAAATAAATTAGCCACTTTGCCTCTTTGGTTAACTCTATAAAATTACTTTAATCTTAAAGATGCCAAAAAAAATGAGATGAAGCTTTCAAATTTCATATCTGAACTTCTATCCCAACATTAGGAATCATTTTTCCTATATTTTCAACTTTTACTTGAAGAACTGGTATTTTACTCTTGTAACAATTTCAACTTTTCGTATTTTTTAACCACTGTGCGTTATATCGACATTCCAACTATAGCTGAAAGGACTTTTCAGAATATATGTAAACCTTTTTATAAAGAATGACTAGAAAATAATATTTAATATGTATATATATATTTTGTGGTATTCGGATATTTTCAGTATTCGAATACCTTTATTGTATTCGGATACTTTTGTTGTATTCGGATACTTTTAGTGTATTCGGATACTTTCGGTGTATTCGGATACTTTTATTTGTATTCGAATACTTTTATCAGTATTCGAATACTCGCCTAATGTATTCGAATAACGGATACTTTATTAATTTGTGTCGGATACGGATAACGGATACAATTTTAAGAAAGTATTCGAATACAGCTTTCGGATACAGAAAAAGTATCCGAATACTGTATTCGAATACAGATGTATTCGAATACTACCCAGCTCTGCTACGGAACCTCTAAAAATTCTTAGCAGTTCTAACAAGTAAAATAAAGCTTTTTTCTCTTTCTGCTTACACATTTTTAACATTTTTCTTAGCGACTAAGAGGATAAATAAATAATGAGTCTGGAGGAAAAAATATATAATTATGAACGCATACACAGACACCACACATAGCCGCTGAACCTATCCACATTTTAGCTATTGAATTCCTTATACATTTGTTAATGTATTGGAAAAGTTTATATTTTTATATTCAAAACAATAAAGATATTTTCATAGTTACAAGGATAAGATCGCAATTTCTTATCATGATAAGATTAATCATATTTTCGAAAAAATGCATAAAAGTAAACAAATTTGTGTTTGGACATTCGAAAAGTATACATTTTTTCCGAAATAGTGATATTTTATTTTTTCCAATGGGTCAATTTATCGGCAAGTTACAGCCTCCATTATGTATATATTTATCAAGAAAATCATCAAGCAATTAAATTAAAATGATTTGAGATGTATTTTTGTACAGTGAAATTTTTTATTGCTTCCTAAAAATAAAAAAAGACCCAAACGTCTTGAAAATCTAGCTCAAAAAATTATTCAATAAAATGGAGGAAATTGAAAAGAGAGAAAAAACGGCCAAAGAATTACCTATATGAAAATGGTTATATTGGCAAAATCAAAATAAAAAATAAAAAATTGGCCAAAATTTGGCTAACTCAACATGTTGGTAAATTTGTAAATGTGAATATTTTTATTCCTAACTTTTTCTGCATTGAAGTACTACTTTGAACTAAAAGATAATGCAAAGTTTGGATTACGGATGGCATCATAAAGTCAGTTGAGCATAAAGATAAACTATTTGAAGCATTACAAAAGAACCCATTAAATCAACAATTAAAAGCCGAATACAACACATACCGGAATGAACTAAACACGATAATCAAAAAAGCAAAAATTAAATATTTCAAAGATAAATTAGCTGTAGATCAATTAACAAGTAAAGGGGTTTGGAATGTGGTAAATGAAATAACAAATAAACAACGGAAAGGACATACAATTAATAAAATCAGAAACGAAGATTCGGGTGAGGTTTTAGAAAATATTAGTGAGGTATCTAATTACTGCAACAAGAAACTTATTGATATGGGGGTAAAGCTAGCCGAACAAATTAAACAAAAAGAAAATAAAAACAAAGATACAATTCATAGAACCCGAAATTCAATGTATTTAGTACCAACAACTGAAGATGAAGTAGTAAATTGCATAAATAGTCTTAAATCAAAAAAGCCCCTGGAACTGATAATTTGAGAGCAGAGACATTAAAAAGCATTGCGATAAACATATGCAAACCTTTAAGCTTTCTGATCAACAAAATGTTTGAAAATGGACATTGTCCTGCAGCTTTTAAAGTGTCAATTGTAAAGCCCATTTTTAAAAAGGCGACAAGTTAGAAATACAAAATTACCGACCAATCTCTTTAATAACCAATTTAGCTAAGGTTTTTGAAAAATGATTAAAAATAAGAATATTATCGTACTTAAATAGATTTAAAATATTATCACATAAACAACTAGGGTTTCGCACGGGAAAATCAACGCAAGACGCCATATCTATGTTAACGAGTAAAATATATAATTCCTTAGATAAAGGAAACCCTTCGCTGGGAATATTTGTAGATCTAGCGAAGGCTTTTGATACTGTTAGTCATTCACTTTTACTAGAGACTCTCGAAAATATAGGTATCCGAAACTTGCCGTTGATGTTACTAAAGAGCTACCTAGACAACAGAAAACAGTGTGTGCAAATAGACTCTACCCAAAGTGTGTTCCAGACAATAAAATACGGCGTTCCCCAGGGCACAATTTTAGGTCCCCTACTCTTCATTATTTATATGAATGGCTTATTCTCTATTGAAATGTCAGGTAGTATTCTCAGTTTTGCTGACGACACAGTAGTTTTCTACGAAAACAAATCATGGGAAATTTTAAAAATTGATGTAGAGAATGATTTCAAAAAAATAATTGACTGGTTTAATTCTAAACTTTTAACGATACATTTTAATAAAACATTATTTATTCCCTTTTCCTGTTACAAGTCTACATTACCAAATTACAACAAACTGAATATACTACTGGACGAAAATCAGTCAATATCGATATTATCTAACACGCATGTGAAATATCTTGGCATTTATATAGATTCCCATTTCAAGTGGGACGTTCATATAAATAAATTGGTTAGTAAATTAAGAAGTATGCTTTACCTCTTTAATAATCTTCGAGATATACTAAATATTGACCAACTTAGAACTACCTATCTTGCTCTAATTGAATCTCAATTGCGATATGGCATAATAGGATGGGGAGGGTTATTAAAAACTAACCTTAGTGGTCTAGAAAAAATTCAAAAAAAAATTCTAAAGATAATATACAAAAAACCAATAACTCACCTATCAGATATATTATACAAAGAGGCCAGAATAATGGACATCCGCCAATTATACTTTCATTCCTTAGTTGTTAAAACATACTCTGAAGAGAAGAACTTTGTAAATCACAAACACCAAACCAGATACAAAAATGATGTTCTCTGTAAAAGTATGTTAAAAACCATCGGCCAGAGAAGCCATAACTTCCTTGCTCCGAAAGCGTACAATTTTTTACCCACAGGAATTAAGAACATAAAATCAGTTCATAAATTTAAAATAGTTTCCAAACAATTTGTAATAGAAACTGAAAGAAAAAAAATTAATGATATAATAGATTTAAAAAATAGTTGATTCACAGTAAAAACGATCATTTTAATTACCTGAAAGTTAACAGTATGTGCGTATCTTATTTCTTGTAATTTATATCATTGTCAAAGTACTAAGTATTATATTTGTTTTTCTTTTTATAATGTATACCGTTTTAAAAATTGTAGTGTCGTTTCGGTATTATTATATTATATATAATGTGTGGTGTATATGTGTATGTTTATATATGTATGTATGTGTGTATATACGTGTGTGTATATATGTATATATATAATTTTATTTTTTACATATATTATTATTTTTTGTGTGCCCAATGCACGCTCAAGTGCTATAATTAGCACTTAATGTGGGGGCTTAGTTTATTTAATGTAATGTTTCTCTTTCAACAATTACATTGTAGGTGAGCAATTTGTTAAATAAACTTATTCTATTCTATTCTATTCTATTTATAACTTATATTAAAGTCAGTTATTTTTTATGGGCCTGTGAATAGTTAGAGACGCAAAAAATTAAGAGATAGCTATATTATATTGTTATTTTTATATACTAATAAATATCAATAGCCATCAAAAATGGCAACACAAGAGAGTATTTTATATCCCCTTTAAAGCCCATTTTGATTTTTCTTCCTAGCTTGTATGGTTTTCGAGCAATTCAATTTTTTCTATAGGCCGCGCGAAAATTCGCATGCATTAAAAATACAAATTTTGGAATTTTTTTCAATACCGATTTTCTCGAAAACCATGGCATATACACCAAAATTACAATAGGGCTTTTTTTAGGAAATTAGTCAAGCTTTCTTTTTTACGATGAGCAATTTTTTTATATCTTAAACGGTTAAAGAGTTATCAGTTGCGGCACTCTCCCCCCCCCCCCCCCCCCAGAACGGATTTTTGTGGTTTTATGGACTAACAGTTACTGAAGGAAAATCTCCGATAACATTTTTTGCGAGCTTCTGGTGTATTTTTTACTTTACCGACTGGAGTAAGCGCCCTCTAGAAATTTTTTAAAGTCGAAGATACTAAAAATAGTTTTTGGGTGAAGCAAGAGCAGAATACAAAAAAATGTGTATCTAATCCAAAAGAAATTGTCACTTACACCTATAATACCGCTTTGCCGTGGACACATTATATAATATACACGCTGTCCCTGTCCCAGATATTTTTTTAATTGTACTTAAAAACTGATTGAATAAACAACCTATCAATGACCGTTTTAAAATATACCAATTATAAGTGTGTTTGTTCAATCATAATTATATACATTATTCGCTACTACCAGTAATTAACCATTAATCAGTATCTTGTGATTAATCACTGGCAGGTCCCAGATAGCACAAAAATATTCACAGAATATTCAGTTGTTTTTGAACTATAGATCTTTTCAGGAATATTCCAAAACGAATACTGAATATCCAGGAATATTCCAGGAACGCGCAAATGGAACTCCTCCAGATATTCTATAAGTAATTTAGTAGAATATTCCGAGAATATTCTGGAATATTTTCATGTAGAACACTGACAGGAGCATTTGTTTAAATATTTTCTTATTATTTTTTAATAGTAATATTGTTTTTTGAATTGAACATATATCTCTCCTGATGAATTCTAAAGAGAATGAAAAAACTTGAACACTTTTTAGAGAGATTTGATCAATGGAAGATTGATAGAAATATTTTATTTATTAAGACATGTGAGTAAAATTTTATATCTATTTTCTTTGTGCTTTTTAATACTCCTTGGCTTTGAAATGTAACAAATGTTTATTTGTGATGGAGTATCCTCTCGGTAGGGCTAGAGATACTAGAGAGAACACCTTGTAAGGGAGATCTCTTTAAATATATTGGCATGATCAGACTTAGATCATCAATATATAAAAAGAATGGTTATTTTCTTGTCTTTATATATTGAATGTTAGATATTCTAGCTTGGTCAGATTTAGATCAATGGTATATGAAAGGAACGAATGGTTTCTTTGAAAGTTATCTGCCGAATACCCAAAATAATATTTTATAACAATAATGTAAAATATTTATATTGAAACTTAATTTTACAGTTTATAATTATAAATATAACTGTGCTTAACTTAGTATTATTCAGAGAACTAAAAACGTAAAACGTAATAAATATATAGTTACTGCCCAATTTCTAAAACTATATACTAAAATCCACTGTTATGCCTCGACAAATGAATATCCTTATTTGAATAATGTAAATTTCTATTTGCGTTAATTATAGCAATTTGCGTATATATCTATTAATTATTTCCCTCCTCCGTTATTCGTCTAATGTATATTTTAAATTTAACGAGAAAGTTTATTGTTATGCACTTCCTTATTTCAATATTCCGACCAATATTGACCTGTGGTTTCTCATAATGTGAATCAGTTAACTACTCACTTGATAATTAATATGAATAATCATATTTATTAATGGCCTCATAAAATAATTAAACGATAATGTGCTGATAGATAATTATGATGAGACCGTTTTCTGGTAGTTCACGTAATTTTATTGCAAATGAGTTGCGCTGAATTGATCTTATTTTTAACTGACCTCATAAAATTTAAAGAAAAAGGAGCAGGTTCTCAATTCAACCCTTATGTGTTTTTTCAAAAATTTGTTCAATCATCAAGGGGCAATTATCAGATTTTTTACATCAGAATATGTTACTGTCTCCTGCTCAACCTGGTTTCACTACAAACAAATGCACGTAGTCTGCGTTGTGTGATTTTCATCACAAAATCATTAAAGCGTTAGACAGAGATCAGTTGTGGGTATTTTCGTAGACTTCTCACAAGCTTTTGATTTGGTAGACCATCAGCTGCTTAAGGCCAAACTAGCACGATACGGTATTCGAGGAACTGCTTTACACATGTTTTCCTCATATTTAGATAATAGGACATGATTGTAAAAATGGCCGGTGGAGTTGAAAGTAATATTTGTGATATTAAACAAGGAGTTCCACATGGGTCAATTTTGGGACCACTTTTATATATAATATTTGCTAACGATGTGGTTAGTCATCTTCAAAAAATACCAAATATTCATGTGATCTGTTATGCTTATGATACAAACATTCTAGTTACCGGCAACAACCTAATTGAAACAAAATAAACCACTGAAACAGTTTATCAAAAAATCATACATTGGTCTCAAAATAATAACCTAATTCTAAGTAAAACAAAGACAGTTTCAATACAATTTTTATTGAATAATAATTCCGAGAGCTTAGCACTTTTTAATGATACTGACTGGGAAATAAAAACTTGTGTGGATATTTATTAGGTACTTATTACTTTTGATAAACACTCACAACTCACAATGGACTAAACATATCTAAAAATTATGTAGGTACTTATAAAGTTAAGAACAAGTTGTTATGCTCTAAAATTTATGTCTAAACATTGTAGCCAGGAAATTCTTAAATCTCTATTATGCTAATTTTCATTAGGTACGGAATTGTAAACTGAGTAATGTGACTAGGCTATTTTTATTACAGAAATATGCAATTCATATTTAATTAAATTTAAATTACAGAGAGAGTTGCCGTGATGCCTTTAAAAATTTAAAAATTTTAACAGTTGCTGGTCTATACATTCTAGACATAAATCAATCTTTTTAAGAAATCAAGTGAATCATTTACATGGCACTAGAGCAAAGAATTTTCTACTGCCTGATTCTCATAGAAGTACTATGTACCAGAAAAGTTTTCTTTACCAAGGGTGTAAACTTTATAATTCATTGGATGAAGATGTTAGGTCTTCGGGTAGCATACAAATAAATTTTAAAAAATATTACTAGACAAAACTTGCTTCACGATAAATGATTTTTTGTAATTTAATATATTTGTTTTATATGGCCAACTACAAGATGTCTTGTATGTTCATCTGTTTTATATATTTTATTGTTTTTTTCTGTTAACTGTATGTTAATTTTTCTTGTGACGTTTTCTACACTGATTTTATTGTATACTTTTATTTGTATATAATTTTTTTGCAATGGAGAAATAAAGACTATTATTATTATATTTTATAGATTCGTTTAAGCGCTTATTATGAAATCTTCTCAAACTGTAAGGTATGGCTCGGCGGTGGTTTCGTATTAATTTTAGCAAGCTACGTCGAGTGCGGTGAGCAAAAATTGGAAGCAAGATTTGTTTAGTTGAAAATTTTGCAATATTTGGCGAAGTCGCTAGGATTAATTTCATTAAATCTAATTTTGTGATAAATAATTCAAATTCCGTCGGAATTGTATTAAAATTGGTAGTTAGGTATTTTGGATGTAGCTGATAACAATTCTGGTTGATTGAATGATTTGATTGATTTACCAGCATGCGGTAAGCATTGCTGCCACTCCCACTCCCAGGTATACAGCTGGGCTGCTACGTCCACGCTGGGTTGGATTAGGGTCATGCTTGTTGCCAGCAGCGCGAGTCACATGGCGCATGGTAAAGGAATTTGGGATAGGAGGTGCCACATGACGCATGATACAGGAGTGGGGAATGGGTAGTGTAGGTGTTTGTGAAATGCGTTGCCGCATTGTGCTCGTGATATTTAACGTTTATGCTTCTCTTTTTTGTGTTTCTGCTACTACAGATTTTCTTCTTCTCCTTCTGATTCCTCTGTTTCTGGTTCTGGTAGAGTATGTATCTGTAGGTATTTGTGAAATGCGTTGTCGCATTGTGTCATGATGTGGAATGTTTGTACTCCTCTTTTCGTATATCGTTGACATGTTAGTATGATAAAAAAATATAGTTTTGCGGGTTTACATAGGAATATAGCTGATAACAATTCTGATGTCAAAAGTTAGGAATTCAAAATGACGAATCCAGTATGGCTGCGATAATTCCAATATTTTTGCAGAATTACATACTTGAATTTGATACATAGTAATTCTGGTTTCTCTGATAACGAGTCTAACGTTAAAGCAGGGTTGGAAAAAAAACAGTTTTTTTTTCATTTTAAACAAAAAAACAGTTTTTTTTGTTTTGAACAGTTTTTTTTTTGTTTAAAACAGTTTTTTTTTATTTTTGAAGGTATGTTTAAAACATGTTTAAAACAGGTTTAAAACGTTTAAAACTATGTTCAACTAAAATTAAATGGTGCCAGGCACACTATGTCTGTTACTACTAGTTGATGTCAGATGGCGCTCTTAAACGGATTTTACAGCACTCTGCAAATAAAATACTCAGTTTAGTGCACGTAACCACTATATCGGAATTATTTATCGGAATGGACCATTCCACAAACTTCATAATAATACGTTTATTTAAAACATCGCACCGTGTTTTAAACTGTGTTTTAAACACTGTTTAAAACATTGCATTTTGTATTAACTATGTTTTAAACATTTCTTTAAAACACAGTGCGATGTTTTAAACATGTTTTAAACACTTTGTTTAAAACATTTTGTTTTAATCATGCCAACCCTGCGTTAAAGCCTAAAAAGGCACAACGAAGGATATTTTAGTGTGCAGAAGCTAAATTATTGGATATTTTCGTATATATGTATATTATATGCAGTATGTTGTAGAAACAGATAGCACTGGAGAATTATTAAAATCACAAAGTCTGGTAATAAAAAGAGGGGTTCCACAGGTATCAGTATTAGGACTGTTAATGTATACCGGATATACTAACGACCTACCCATGGCACTTGAAGAACATACAGTTCAATATGCAGACGACTGTTCACTAATTATCAACTCACCAGATCCTACTATCCTGGAGCAAAATATTCTCTCTGCATTGGACATATTAGAAAAACACTATACTCCTCTAAATCTTAGGTTAAACAAAGATAAAAACGCAACCTATAGCATTTTCAAATAGTAAGTCTAATGTTGAAAAAAGTTTTACCAACGGTATTATTACTTTGAACACTGTGTCTCAAATATCCTTTTTAGGTATCACAATAGACGCAAGGCTTGATTGGAAATCCCATACTGACCAGCTTGCAACAAACATAGCTAAGTACTGTTACGCCCTAAAAGTAATATCGCGAAATGTCAGTGTCGAGGTAGCCTACATGGCTTATTATGCTTATACAGAGTCTAGACTCAGATATGGCATAATTCTTTGGAGAGGCACAAATCACTTGTATAAAATATTTACCTTACAGAAAAGATGTCTCAGAAATATACTGAATATTAAACAGTCAGTTAGTTGTAGACCGATATTTATAGAACATCAGATACTTACCTAAGCCACTACATATATGAGGCTGTGATATTTATAGTAAAAAATATGTCCTTGTTTGCAGATTATGACAGAATTCATTCCTATGGTACAAGGAATAAAAATGATTTATTAAATATTAAAGCAAATTTTACATTTACATACGTACAAAAAAACGTACCATTTTCAATCATTAAAGTGTACAATAAACTTCCAGAATCGTATAAAAATCTATCACTAGAACGCTTAAAAGTCAGTTTACGAGTTATGCTCTTGGGAAAAGCATACTACACACCCGACGAGTATTTCAATGATACACTCTATTAAAATATAAAATACAAAAATAATAAATAAATAAAACCTCAGTTTTTTTCAAATTATTTTTATTATAAAGGGTCTAGCCGTACTTCCATGGCGAAACTGCCCCCGATAGGAACCTATATCGTAACCTATGTTATATTGTAGAGGGCGCGAATAGTAGTTGATCGAGTAGATATTAGCTCTATATCTTAGTTAATTGAGGAGCTATTTGAAAAAAAGTGTCCGGAGACGACTTTTTTTCAAAGCGATATATCTTAGTTAATTTTAAAGCTAGGAAAATAAAACTAAATGACAGTGTTATGGTACACTTTACAGTTTATTTTATAGCATTTCCTATGGGCCAAGCCTAAATAAAAGTATTTAAAAATGCAAAGAAAAATTTTGTCAATCGATTTCTATCAGATCTAATTGAATTACCACTTTGAAAAAAATATATAATAATTGTCTATGTCTTGCCTAACAGCATGCCAAGTTTCATTAAAATCCAAGAGGTGCAACATGTCGAAAAAAAATTTTTAAATAAGTTAAACGACCACTATGTTGACTCTTCTAATTTGCATTACGTTTCATTAATCTTTGGAAAAGTTACGTTTTGACAGCTCATAAAAAGTATATCAACGGTTTGTGGTGTCAACTAGAATATTACAATGTTTTTTTGATCTATTTTTATAGTGACTATAGTCGGTCTCAGTTAAGAATGCAGTTGTTTACGTTATGAGCGGAGCACAATTTACACAGGATATGGAAATTCCCAAGTAAGTGGAATCCCCCCATGGCTGACTCAAGCCAGTTGGTACATAAAATAAAAATTGACGGTTTAAATTGGCTTTTCTTTTATACAGTGTGACCCACTTAAGATCGCAACACCAATGTATACCCGTTAATTGATGCTTGATTAACTTCAAATTTTGGTGGTAAGAAAAGATTAATAAGGTGATTCTTTGAACTTGGTAATATGTGATATATGTCAGTAGCATGCGATTTTAAGGGGGTTTCAAAAGCCGATTTTTCAAAAAAAATATTAGGGATTTTTTTAGAAAAAAAATACTAAGGTATTCTTAATCAGCACCTTTAGAAACGTCTTTGTACAAGATTGCATCGTAGTGGGTACAAAGGTGTTTGAGATAGTGGCTGTCAAAAATACAATTTTTTTCAACCAAAACTAATTTTTTTTTGTAAAACGGATTCCCAAATCAAAAAAATCTACTCTTCATTTTTTGTTCAGAATAATGCATTGTACTAGACTGAATTGATTTAATAACAAAATAAGAAAAAAAAAAGTATACAGTGTGACCCACTTAAGATCGCAACACCCATGTATACCCTTTTTTTTTCTTATTTTGTTATAAAATCAATTCAGTCTAGTACAATGTATTATTCTGAACAAAAAATGAAGAATCGATTTTTTTGATTTGGGAATCCGTTTTACAAATAAAAATTAGTTTTGGTTGAAAAAATTGTATTTTTGACAGCCACTATCTCAAACACCTTTGTATCCACTACGATGCAATCTTGTACAAAGACGTTTCTAAAGGTGTTGATTAAGAATACCTTAGTATTTTTTTTCTAAAAAAATCCCTAATATTTTTTTTGAAAAATCGGCTTTTGAAACCCCCTTAAAATCGCATGCTACTGACATATATCACATATTACCAAGTTCAAAGAATCACCTTATTAATCTTTTCTTACCACCAAAATTTGAAGTTAATCAAGCATCAATTAACGGATATACAGGGGTGTTGCGATCTTAAGTGGGTCACACTGTACATTGAAATTGAAATACAATGAAATTATTTAAATCATATTGCAACATATTTTATTTAGAGTAATAAAAGCTCATTACAGACGTAAATCCTCTAAAAATGTCAGTGTTATAAGAAATGGGTAAACCTACTACTTGCTTGTGTTCGATATCAGGCGAGCTGTTCTTGTCTCTGCCGTTCTATAATGAGCTTTCATTAATCTAAACAAAATATGCTGCAATATAAATTAAATAATTTCAATATATTTATAAAAGAGCCAAATGCCAAACAAAAGCCAATTTAAACCGTTAATTTTTATTTTATGTGCCAACTGGCTTGAGTCGGCCATGGGGGATTTCACTTACTTGGGAATTCCCATATACTGTGTAAACTGTGCTCTACTCATAACGAAAACAACTGCATTCTTAACTGAGACCGACTACAGTCACTATAAAAATAGATCAAAAAAACATTGTAATAGGCTAATTCACACCACCAACCGTTGATATACTTTTTATGAGCTGTCAAAACGCAACTTTTCCAAAGATTATTGAAATGTAATGCAAATTAAAAGCGTCAACATAGTGGTCGTAAGGTGGCGGTCCACTTACTTTAATTTTTTTTTTTTCGACATGTTGCACCTCTTGGATTTTAATGAAACTTGGCATGCTGTTAGGCAAGACATAGACAATTATTATATATTTTTTTCAAAGTGGTAATTCAATTAGATCTGATAGAAATCGATTGACAAAATTTTTCTTTGCATTTTTTAAATACTTTTATTTAGGCTTGGCCCATAGGAAATGCTATAAAATAAACTGTAAAGTGTACCATAACACTGCCATTTAGTTTCATTTTCCTAGCTTTAAAATTAACTAAGATATATCGCTTTGAAAAAAAGTCGTCTCCGGACACTTTTTTTTCAAATAGCTCCTCAATTAACTAAGATATAGAGCTAATATCTACTCTATCACCTACTATTAGCGCCCTTTTACAATATAACAAAGATTACTATATAGGTTCCTTCCTATCGGGGGCAGTTTCGCCATGGAAGTACGGCTAGACCCTTTTAACTTGTTCAGAATATGTAACTATTTTTTATACTATTTTAACTATTAATTTTACTTATGTATGTATATTAGTATTTCTTTTTAATTGTATCCTTGCTTTTGACGTGTTCCACACCCTTTGGGTATTGTAAATTTTTTTACATAAATTAATAAAGACATATCTATCTATTAACTTATATCCAAGGCTTGGGATATTTCTCTCTGTGACGTCAAAATTAGGGTTGGCTCAGCGCGGAAAGATTTTTATGCAAGTATGACACAATATATCTTACCTTAATGTCCAGAATTGTCACAGTGTAGGTATAGTAAAAAGGATTTTGTCAAAGCAATGTTTCATAATTTTGGCGGCAAAATTCTAGGGGCGGCAAATTCTTCAAATCCACAGTTACCAAAAAATATAAAAAATCTAGGCAATTGTTTCACTCCTATAGTATAATAGTAATGTTAACTTTATATAAATAATTTGTTATTGTTAGTTTTTTTTATATATAAAAATAACGGACTGAAAAGATGGGGTCAGGCGGGGTAAAAATGAGACAGACAGGTAGCGGGGTACAAATAAAAGACAAGGTGATATCCAACCCAGATTGAAATAAATTAAACTTAATTATCTATTCAAGTTTGTTTTGTACATTCAGAACTGTGTTATGTTATCCAATCAGGTCCTATTCCTACTGTTAATGCGGGAAAAAATCTTATTCAGTAAACTCTTTAATTCACTTTAAAAAAAAATTGGAACGCACCTTAGTACTTTTCTGGGGATTTTATAGTTTCTCTATTGGCATTGTCCGTATTTGGCAGACGTCAACTAGAAGTGTCATACTTCACATTTTGTGATCAAGTTTGTTAATCTGCTAGTTTTAGGGCCGTTACTTTCTGTCAACGTTAAACTTTCACCGTCTGCCAAATCATTGAAAGTACAATTGTTTCCATGGTAACTGAATTGGTTTGACCCACCGATAACGTTTAATCGGGACCGAAAGTAACGGCCCTTAAATCATCAAAAACTTGATTTTAACGAAAAAATTAAAAGCGGGGTAAAAATGAGACTAAAGAGACCAAATGGGCAGACTGAAGCAGGCACATTTCAGCTTCCTAATTTAGGAGAAGCTAGCCCTTCTGCAAGCCCCTTCTTGTTTAATAAAAAATCTGAATAAATTACATACAAAAGAAAAAACCCTCGTCTGTCTTATTTTTGCACGTCCATTTGTACGACGTCAATAAGAATGAGAATAAATCACGTGTCTTTCATTTGCCCTCCACTGTCTTTTTTTACCCCACTTGGAGGGTAAAAATGAGACACTGTTTATTTTTGTTTATCAATTAACGGTACTTTTTAGTAAAACAATACATAGAAATATAGTTTTCCCTGTCATTTTTACATATGATACCAATCTTTCATTAAATATGACTAGATTCTAAACAACCTAAAAATTGAAAGATATCATTTTGTCTCATTTTTACACCGCCTGACCCTAATGTTATTTATATAAGACAGGGGCGGCAAAATGAAACTATGCCCGGGGCGGTAAAATACCTGGAACCAGCCCTGCTGAATGTTAACACAAAGACAAAATAACTGCATAGTATACTGACGAACATTTCGCCAATCACGATGGCATCATCGGAAGATGACTAAAATTACAAGTATAGCAATTATATCTAAAAAAGTATTTATTTAAAAAATCTGCGAAGAGTATATTATAGACTGTTCAAAAATTATATAGAAAATTAAAGAATCCGAGGAAGAACATAATGTAATTTCTTCCATCTAATTTATAACTCATTTGACTGCGTGCAAAATTTACCGCAATGGATAAATAAATTCGTCAAACACTCATCTTACATTTTTTATAGCTCTATTAACAATTTATTTTTTATTATTTTTAATTATCAGTGTTATTCACTGACGCCTTCAGAGCACTGCTCATTGATCCGAGGTTACGACTCATTGGTGTAGAGATAAAATTCTGTGGAATACTAAGGGCTCCCCTAACAGCAAAAAGGGTCCCATAAAGCAATATGAAGTAAATTTATTTATAGCATTTCAGCTTCACGTAAACTTTCATTTCCACGTGGAGAGCGCAAACCGTGGGTAAAATTATGTATCAGACAATCAGGTAGATGCTTCCATCTACTGTTAAGTAGCAAATGTACATCTACCTATATAAATTTATATATAAGAGAAACAGGATTCGATATCTTGTATTTATTACACGTTTATCATCATGCACACGTGAACAGACCAGATTTGAATACATCTCAGTTATAGTTATCAATATTATCCAAACCATTTTTAAGCAGCTAAATAGCCATCCTGTGAAAAGAATGGCCACCCAGTTTGGCCAGGCAAAAATTTAAACATTTATTTAAACTCAAAAAACAATTCGGTAAGTTAAAGAAACCAAATATAGAAAATAATTAAAACAAAAAACCGCTGCCCAAGGAATCACTACTTCCACATCCAGATTCTCTATCCAAGTCACTCACAACGAAAAAACTTTGTATGTGAAAATAATTGTTTATGGAACTTTAATAATATAATATTTGAAATCCTCTACCCCAAAAACCCATAAAACGATACCCCACATCGGTAGTGGAGTGGGGGTGGTGATAGGGGGGGGGGTACTGGGGGGTGGATGAAGTAAAAAATATTTTGAGGTTTCTGGTTCCTGTACATGCACTAAATCACATTTTTTTTCATCCCCTTTAATAAGGAGGTGGGGGTGGTAATGGGGGTGGCTAATGCCAAAAATTTTTTTGAGACCTCAGCTTCTCTTGTATATACTAAATACCAATTTCATGGACTCTTACCTGCTTGATTTACCCATTTACCCAAAATTTACCCCAATTTACCCCCCAACCCTTCGACGGAACAAGATGAAAATATAATCTAGTTCTAGATCTCGTTAAAGTACATATGTGTACCAAATTTCAAGTCAATATCTTAAACGGTTCCAGAGTAAACGTGCGCACAAAAAAAAGTTACAGACAGACAGACCGACAGACCGACAGACAGACAGACCGACAGACAGACAGAAAATTTTTTTTCGCTCAAACTTAAAATCTCGACGTTTCATGACATTTTAAGCCTATTTGGACAATAAAAATTTTAAAAAAATTTTTTGTCGTTACTATACTTCCACTGGACGTGGAAGTAATTACAGATCTCCAGTTTTTAAAAACAATTCACGACCTTTTTTTGTTATTTATTAAATAATAAACGTAATTTTTAATTTAACAAAACATAGTAGGTAGTGGGCCGTGTAACCATACGTGTAACCTTTTTGGAAAGTGGAAACAATGGGCTTTCCAACCGTGGAAAAATATACAGGGTGTTCCATTTGAAATAACAAAGATGCCCTATCCCCGAAAATACGCTATGCCATTTCCCGTTAAACCGGAAGTGAGCATAAAAAGACGGATACTCAGGAAATAACTTATCAAAATTAGAAGAAAACTAGCGAAAACTGCATTTCACTAGTTCAAAAGTTATATAGGTTTAAAAAGGGTCAAAATAAAATGGGGCACCCTGTAGTAGAAGGGGGAGCCAAATAAATTCCTTTAGAACAGAATTTTCAAAATGGCAAACATTTAATATAAAAAATAAGCGTTTCTCAATAATAATAATAATGACAATAATAATAATAATAATAAAAGAATTTTTAATTTTTATTTTCAAAACATTAATAAAGAGTTTCATTGTGATAGAAATTCACGCAGTTCTCTTCCATAAAAGGGTATAATATATTCGATAACTGTGATGTTAGTTAAAATTTAACTGCAAAAAACATCTAAACGTCCTGAAAACTGTTTTGTACACGTTTTCCAGGGCGCGGAATACGATGCTGATATTATTTAGCCTCCCAACCAACTACTCCTAAATGCATAAAACCACACCTTTTCCCCATTTTTCGTTATTGGGCAAGCGAGGACTTGTTGGATCGGGAGTTTTTTTGAGAAAACTTCCTATAAAATTTAGCAACCAGACATCTTAACGACCCCTGGGGGTTGAAACCACCCCCTCCCCCAATTATGAAGTGCCCCTCAAGAAGAACGTTTTAAAGAAGGTATCCTCCGTTTTCAAGGGTGGAGAACACTATTGTGGCATCACTTTCTCTCTTAATTCTTAAAAACTACCCTTGCATGTCCAAAACCATCGGTTTCTCTTATACGTGGTTTTATGCATTTTGGTTAAGGGTGGGAGGCAATAACATCAATATCATCAATATGTAGAAAACACGTTTGGATATTTTTTGCATATCTCGACATTGAGGGAGGGGATGGTTTCAACCTAATTTGGCAACCAAACATCCCCGGGAGGGGGGATGTTTGGTTGCGAAATATTACAGGACATATTGAGTTTCGTCAAAAACAAAAGGATTCAACAAGTCCTTGCAAAAAATGTCCTTGCGTTTCGGGGTAATTTGAGGGGGGTAGGGACCGCGTGACTATCACCATCGTATTTGCCGCTCTCGAAAACGGGGGTAGACATGTTTGATCGCTATCTTTGCACTTTTTTTGCAACTTTGGTAGGATTAAGATAGTAATTCAGTCAATATCCAGGTGTCATTTTCTATTAAAGCATTGTATTCTTCTTCCATAAAATTAAACCAAAGTTTCTTGTCTGGACATTCCAAAATCACTTCGATTGTCAGAGGATCGGAAGGATCGGACTCATCTTAATTTACTGTAAAATATGTCACAAAATCATTCATGACTTTTGGTTTCGACTAACGAGTTGACCTTCGTAGATTTTCTTGATTATCTTCACCAGCGGCTCGATTATCTTCACCAGGGGAGGCAGGGGAGGCTAAGCCTCCCTTTGGAAGAAGCAGCGTATCTTTCAATCTTCCAAATTAATATCTTTTACTTGTAGAAATCTCTCTAATTGTCTTTCAAAATATCAAGCATCCTCTGCAGACAATATCACGAGCCGCCACTGATCTTCACTACGAACGTTTCCCAATTCATTTTCTACTACTACTGTTTCTTCATTGGGAACTTCTATGAAACCAACATTATCATTACCAACTTCTTCCAACTTATTTTCTGGAGCTTCTTCTTCTTCATTAACCTAATGAATTTTAGTTAATTGGGTCAGAATAAAAATAGAAATTAAGTAGAATAAATATATATCGCCTACTCCTTACCATTTATCGGTTCTTAAAATTTTTATTTTACTTTCCATCTGATTCTCAACTAGTTGCTTGAAGTTACTAAATACTTCTGTAACTTGATCCTTTGTTTCCTAAAAGTATACAAAAACTGTCTTGAAAAATTGTCTATAAAGATAAGAAAATATTTCCTATTGATTTCACTTCCATAGGCCCACATAAATCAGAATGTACAAATTCAAGTAATATTGTTGCTCGCTTTCCACTGCGTTAAAATGGCAAACGGTGATGTTTTCCTTTAATACAAGATATACATTGTTCATAGCTGCACTGATCAAAGCTAAGTCCTGAAGTTAAATTATTATTTATCATCATTTGTTTACGACTAAAGTGTCCCAAACGTCGATGCCACAATTTCCCATTGGATAATAATTGCTGTGGCAATAGTGCCATTTCATTAAAACAATTGAGATTCAATTTATAAATACCATTTTTTTCCGTGGTAGTTGTCAAAATTTCGCCATTTTCTGTGATTATTCTGCAGCCTTTTAAATCAAATTTCACTGATTTTTTACAATTTTAATTGTTAATTACCATTGTAGATAATTTCACATTTCCCATAAAATTTGTCTTCATTAATGAACTATTTGCAGCCATAATCTCAGTTGGTATACATTGCTTTTTACTGAAAAGCCAGAAAGGACTATAATAGTATATTATTCAACGAGCGCTAATGTAGGTAATAACTCACGCAGATGAAAGTTTACAGCACGAGCCGTAGGCGAGTGCTGTAATCATCAAGTGAGTTGTTACCATTACCACAAGTTGAATACCATACTTTATCTAGGATTATAACAATAAATATTAAATTGAGAAAATTTTGTTTAAATTACTCAGTTTGTTTATTAATAAAATTAACTGTAAAATTTAATTTTTGTTCGCCCTTTTATATTTGTTGTCTTCAAAGATTTAGTCACCTTTAAGCGGAGGTAGAATGTAATTTTTAATCGAAATAGTGCATAAACTGCTTGTAGACAAAAAATCAGCTTTGTAGATTAATATTACGCGGCGGAAAATGCAAAACTTAAATAAGCGTCGGAAAGCTCAATCAATTCTCTTTACATAAGCTGTCTACAAATTTTTCAAAAAAAAACGATAATTATCGAGATATTCGAGGAAATGTAAGAAATTACACGTTTTCCTATAGAGTGTATGTAAATCTTAAAAAAATAATTTTTCTCAGAAACCTTTGTTTCGAAGGGCCAAGATTAACGGAGCGTCAAAGTAGTACATGATATTAAGTGAACATCGTATATGAAATCGATTTCAGTTAATTACCGATTAATTACGGTGACAAAATGGAGAAATTTCGCCGAAAAAAGTCCCAAACCCCGCCCCCTCTAATTCCTTCATTTTTGCCGGAATTCAAAAAATAAAAAAAAGAGTTTTAGCAAATTTAATGCTACTCTATTTAAGTTAACTAGAGTAGGAGTCAAAATTAAAAAGTTGCCAACTGTAGAAGCTCAAGATTTGCGATATTTTGCCGTGCATGGCCAACATTTCAGTAGTTATCTCCGAAACGAAAAAAAAATCAAATTTCTGATAGTAGCAAAAAATTCGTAATGGAAAATACTCGTTTGACCTTGTTTTTTATTTCGAGCTAACTCCCACCGTTTCGGAGATGTCTGCGAAAAATAACAAAAAACCTCTCGGAGTCGAAAAAATTGCAAAAACATGTAATCTTGACACGTTCATATTTTTCGAAAAACATCATTGGGACGGCCGTACGATGTCGTGACGTAAAGAGGAAGTCTTCCAGATAAACCTGATCGTAAATTGCACGGCGAAATTCGAAAATTCGGCTCGGCACGAACGAATCAAAAGTAGCATTTTGTGACATTTCAGAAAATCTTTACAGATATTAACGCGAATAATCTGTCACTACCTCCCTGGTCCACCTTCGTGTGTTGTGTGTTACATAGATTGGACAGGCTAGGCATGAAGATAAAGCAGGGCCGGCCCGTCCATATACTCCATACAGGCAAACAAGGCGACGGCCCTAGGGCGCTCGAATTTGGGGGGCGGCATGGTGAGTTTTGTCAAAATTATCAATTGAACAAGACGTAGCTGCAACAACTGATTTAAAGAAAATTGTTTCCACTTAAAGGGCCATTCAAGTCGTTCGCCTAGGGCGCCGAGTTTGATCGGGCTGGCCCTGAGATAAAGGTGATTGGCTCTGTACCTAGTGAGTTATAATAACTCACGCATTATAATTCACACTGTTTGTTTATGGATACTATTAATTGATCAAAAGCAGTTCATTAATTAGTATATAACCTAATAAGAGTAGATAAAATGCTTTATGCTTAAGCTTACTATATCCTTTGTAATAGTTTCTTGACTCTTCATTTTTATAAGATTTCTCATTTTTCTTACTTCGACACTCATTTGTAAAATGACCGGTTCTATTGCAACTATAGCAATGTACTTATCTTTGGTAAATTTCTTCTTAACATTTTTATAAAAGAAAACACTCTGCAACAATTTTGTCTTAATTGAGTCACCTGTTATGGAAGTTCCCGAACTTTCCAGTTCCATGAATCCCATGATCGTTGGAGAGTCCTGTTCTGGTAAGTGGGCCAACAATAGCGTTCCAATCCATTCTTCGTTTACATTAAAACTAAGTCGATTTAATTTGTGAGCAGTTGCTATAATTAATATAATCCTAAACTGAACTTCAATTGTCCTCGTTACACCTGAACCCTCAAAAATATCCCAGGCTTCTTTGGCTGTCTTGGTCTCCTGAATAACTGAAAAATTTATGTTACTGGAACTTGAATGTGACTTTTTTTTCTTTAATTTTACTATTTAATTGCCCAAATTAACTGTATCACCTTACTTTATGACTGGCCCATAACCTGAAAAGTTGTAGTTCATTGGGACAGAGGAAAAATAGAAATTAATTAGAACAAATATATATTGAATTAGCATACTTCGTTTTAATTACAACAACAAACAAAAACATGTACCACAATATAAATTAAATTCAACTAATATTAATAAAAATATAGGTTTAAGTAAATTCCCGAATTATGGTACGGGCCTTGGTTTTTGACTTAACTAATTAAACTGTTGAGGACTTGGAGGTGTTTCCATATCTGGGGAAAATGGCTGATGATAATCTGTACTATCAGAACTATTCGGACGTGATACTGTAGATGTTAACATGCGTGGATGAAAAAAAAATGAGTCTTTAGTATCAACAACTGTCGCTCGTGACGTTTGGGACTGGTTTTGCAAATTTTCTTCCCGAGCTTCCATAACGATATTAAAAATCTGGCGTTGAATTTTAATTTGCAAATATTCTGGTAAATTATTACTCATCACGCACATGCTATCGAAAAATGCTTCCATTTCATTTTTTTGTTGTGGTTTATCAGTCTGTTTCTGGTTTAATAGTTCTTTTCTAAGTAAATCTCTTTCCACTGATCGCCTATCTCTTCGCTTTTGTTCTGTTTCTAAATATGCTATAATGTGATCATTTCTTCTTTTGGGTCGGTAAATCTTTTTTGTTTTTTGCTGTTCTGCAGTTGTCTGATTTACAGTGGTCTCATTTACCGTGGTATCATCATCAATTGGTTGTGTAGTTTCTCCATCATTGTCTTGTGTGTTAACCTGAGTAAGAAGCACTGCATTGCTACTTCTAGGTCTGTTTGACATGTATGGAAGTAGAAACTCCATGAGTTTCTCGTATTTCCAAGGCCTACTGTCACTTGCTGCTCGTCCAGTTGTTGTTTTCTTTTTATTGATCGCTTGCCTGTGGCCATCTCGTAACTTCTTCCACAAGTTTTTTGCTTCCTTCACTGTAACAAATTGGAAATAGTTTGTAACATCACATAAAAAAATTTTTGTTTTGTAACAGGAGATATATTATGGCTTAAGGCGATACGTTTAGGACAATGGCCTACAGTTACAAGATGGGTTATACAACTATTTCTGAGATTGTAGAAGTTCGTGATGCGTTGTGGAACCGCCTTAAACTTTTAGTGTTAAAGGAACCCACCACTAGTAACTGGAAAAAATTGCAAGTGATTTTAAAGTTTTTTGTGAATTTGATCGTTGTGTCGGTGCCATCGACGGAAAGCAAGTTGGCAAGGCACCACCTAATTCAGGAACTGCTTCTTTTTAATCATAAAAAAACATTTTCTATTGATTTGCTAGCAGTTGGAGACTCAAATCGAAAATTTGTTTATATAGAGGTTGGATCGATGAAACGATTCAGTGATGGTGGTATTTTAAATCATCTGCCTTTGGACGGAAATTAAAAACTGACAATTTAAGGGTGCCGGTGCCGTGCTTAAGAAAATGATTTCGTGGTTCGAGAATTTCTCTCACATCCCTGAATTGATTCAAAAAAATTTTTTATAGGCATTTAGAGACAACATTATAGAATGGTACCAGACTATTGAAAAGTCTTTTCATCCCCTTTAATAATGGGTGGGGGCGGTAATGGGGGTGGCTAATGCCAAAAAATTTTTTGAGATCTTACCCACACAGCACAGAATATTTTCAGAATATTCTCATTAAGTGACAATATTCTGTAAACAGAATATTTACCTGAAATATTCCTAGAACCTCCATAAATATTTTTATCTAGTTTGGAATATTCATGAAACATTTTTGATCAAATATTTCTATAATATTTTAAAAGAACGTTCGTGGTACGTTCCACAAAAAATTTTGATGCGATACCTTTATAACAGTGGTTATTATTTTTAACTATTATTATAATTATTTTGGTATACTAAATACAAATATTTATTTAAGTACCTATTTGTTTCTCAGAAATAATGATACCTTAATTAATATGTCTTTTTTTGTAATAAAAAACTTCTACGACTAAGAGGATCATGAACAACTACGAAAAGAATAATGACTAATACACTACTAATTATATCCAAAATAATTTATATTCGAAAGAGTTTGCAAAGATTCGACAATTTATTTGTGCAGATATCGAGCTCTTTTAATAATAAAATTAGATTAAAATGTATTAAAAAGCAAAATCTAGCCGTTGCGTGTTCCAACTATAGTCTTTAAATAAATATTCTAAAGAAGTTAGTGGTCGAATGAGTTAAAGCGTTGTCCTTACAAGTCACGAGTTCGACCCCTCCTCAGCCCGTTTTTTTTTTGTTAAAATAATTGCGAAAAAAATTTTGTTTTTTTAAGGGTAATAATTGCTTATAAAACCGATATACGAATATATTTTTTCCATTTTTAGGTCTGTTTAGACCATTAAATATTGTAGAAGACGATATTATATCTTTACCAACACGTTTCCTAGGTTTGTATAAGTATCTCAACTATAAAATCCTAAAACAGTTGACTCCTGACTTCCCCCCATCGCTCATCAAATTTGAGATCAGAAAAAAAATTGTTTCGGATTTCAACTATAATTATAGTCTTTAAGACTTTAAGTAGGTACTAGCATGTGTAACTTCAGTGGCCGAGTGAGTTAAACCGTTGACTTCCAAATCAGAAGGTTGAAGGCGCAGCGGTTCGACCCCACGGCAATTGGTAAAGGTAAGTAAAATAAAATGAATTTAATAATTTAATAAAATATAATTTGCAGGCAACCCTTGTGAGAAAAAAATTGGAGTGATGGTAAACAATATTAGATAAGTAATTAGATATGTTAATGTAAATAAAATATACGGATGGCTAACAAACAAATTCATAGGACAATACTTATTTATGCATTAATTAGTTCATTTTTATCAAGTAGACTACTAACTAGTCACGTCATTTTCACGTGCCTTTGCTACCTGGGAAAACATACCTAAAATGTTCTGGGAACATTTAAAATACTCCACTTTGTAATGTGCATGACACATTCTATGGTAATGATTTTCATGTTGTGAGAATATTCTCAGAATATTGAAACGTTCCGAGCAAACATTCTGTGCACCTTCTTAGAATATTTCTGTGCTGTGTGGGTAGCTTCTCTTGTATATACTAAATAAGAATTTTATGGACTCTTACCTGCCTGACATATTTACCCCAAATTTACCCCAATTTACCCCCCAACCCTTCGACGGAACAAGATGAAAATATAATCTAGTTCCAGATCTCGTTAAAGTACATATGTGTCCCGAATTTCAAGTCAATATCTTAAACGGTTCCAGAGTAAACGTGCGCACAAAAAAGTTAGACAGACCGACAGACAGACCGACAGAATTTTTTTTTTCGCTCAAACTTAAAATCTCTACGTTTCATGACATTCTAAGCCTATCTGAACAATAAAAATTTTAAAAAATTTTTTTTGTCGTTACTAACTTCCACTGGATGTGGAAATAATTACAATACATTACGTGTAAGTCACATCTTGAAGTACGTGTCAACATTTTTTATGTTAAATCTATTGTCATTATGTGCCTTCACATTAAACACAATAAACTTTATAAATTACAAATAATGTCTATTTTATTAAATTAACAAATTAGTAACAAATTGAATGATTGCTAAAAACTGTTTTAAAATTTTTCTCTGAAACTATCTCACCTTTTCCTACATTACGTTGGTTACTAATAAATAATGTAATGATAATTTAATGTAATGACTAATGCAATAATGCTATGTAATTTTGCTTATGTATTTGTTTTACACTATATACAGTGTGACCCATTTGTTTTGGAGTCACCATGTAAAATCTTTATTTATTGTGCGATTTGAATCAAATTTTACTCAAGTATAGAAGAAATTAGAATCTAATTTTGACTAGAAAAACTTTCGCCTCCTACAAATGCAAAGCCACCTGCGGTACCAATATATACGGAAAAAATCAAAAAATCGTATTAGGCATTTTTTTATCGGAAAATTTTGTTCATGAAACTTGTTCAGAATTGTCCAAAAACCTTAAGTCCAAAATGTAATCAAAATAAAAAATGTTGAAATTTTGATTAAAATATATAATGTCCAAGTTCGGAAATATCAATTTAATGAGTTTTATTGCTTAGAAAACTGTACTATGACAATTTTGTTTCATATTAAACCCCAGGTAATTGTCAAGCCAGGTAATTGTCAAGCAATTTGCAGTTTTTTTTTTAAATAATTATTTTTAAAATTTTTAAAATTTCAATTTTCTAATTTTTTAATTTCAATTAAATTTTAGACTTAAGATTTTTGGACGATTCTGAACAAGTTTCATTAACAAAATTTTTCGATAAAAAAATGCCTAATATGGTTTTTTGATTTTTTCCGCATATTTTGGTCCCGCAGGTGGCTTTGCATTTGTAGGAGGCGAACGTTTTTCTGGTCATAATTAGATCCTAATTTGTTCTATACTTGAGTAAAATTTGATTCAAATCGCACAATAAATAAAGATTTTACAGGGTGACTCCAAAACAAATGGGTCACACTGTATATTTACATTATTTTTTATACGAAACCAATTTTTCTATAAATAAACTACGTACCATCTAGTAAATCACACTCTTTTATGACATTTCTCCATGCTGCTTCTTTAATTTCATTCATTTTATATTCTTCTTTATCCAATCTCCATAAACATTCATATTTTCGCACGCCCTCAATGAAATGTTCCATTTTCAAATGGTAATATAAAATGTTCGCACCAATGCAATATAAACAAACTACCTACAAACTTCAAATTACCTACTGGTTCTTCCGTAGAATAAAAAATGTTTATGTTGGTGCAGCGAGACGTAACAGTAGGGGCGAGATATGTAAAAATATATCGCCCGACTAGAAATATATATTAACGTTCGGGATGTTCTGCTTCGTTTAGCTGGGTTGGGAACGCACGGAGACAGGGCCGGATTGGGAAATTTGTTCAGCCCGAGTTTGAATGGAAAAAATGTTTTTCACTCCGAAAATTTATGCGTGAGAGGTGGGGGGGGTGCGAAAATAAATAAGCAAAACGTACTGAACAATAACATATACCTATTTCTAGTTGAGCGATATATTTTTACATAGTTCGACTTTGTTTGCCTGTGTGCAGGCCCCCCGCATGAAATCATAGGCCCCGGTACTAAATTCACTGGCGGCCCCCCGCGCCTAATAATTGATGAGCGGGAAAAAATTTTTTTGTCAAAATTTCTGGCGGGCCCTCGTTACGGGCCCCCGCGCTTAATAATCGATGAGCGGAGGGGGAGAAATTTAAAAAAAAATGTTTGCCAAAATCTCTGGCGGGCCCCCTCAGTACCCAATAGATCCCCCCGTACGGGGGGCCTGTCTGTGGGATATTTTATGATATATATATGTCACCCTTAAAAATATATCGCTCAACTAGAAATATATCTTATCGTTCAGTAAATTTTTGCTAAAGTCAGTTGGGAAATCATAAAAAAAAGGCCGACAAAGTGCCGACGCTCGATCTGTGCCGCTGTCAAAGTACTCCCGCGGTAAAAATCAACGTCGCTTTCTCAACTGATATTGGTAATACTATAAGTTTTGCTTCATTTAAAATCATGTTGAGGTATATTTTCGTAATATATGATATAAAATATCCCTAATAGCACACGATGTCCGCCGGACGTCCGTTTTATGTCCACTTAATGAACTGACGTCCATGGACATAAACTGGACGTCCACCGTCATCGGGCTTACTTTGAAGTTGTACGAAATGGACGTCCTCTGAATGTCCATTTCATGTACGGGAAGTATGTACATTTTATGTCCATATAGGGACAGGAGTTTTTATATATTTGTAATAAATGACAATATAGGAGATATTGTCATTTATTATACCGCTTTCTCTCCAACACGTTTCCGAGATATGTATATGTATACGAATACCACACTGAACGTCCAACATATGTGCCGCAACGGACGTCCTCTGGATGACCAATTTATGTACGGCAAGTACACACATTTTTAGGTCTCTCTAGGGACAGCAGCAGGACGTCTATTTAATACCCACATATCACAAAACGTCTTTAAGACCTCCATATTATATCTTATTTGGGTCTTAAAGACGTCTTTCCTTAGACGTCTTTAAAACGTCTGATTTGTACGTCTTAAAGGCGTTTTAAAGACGTCATAATTACGATGTCAATGTTAGTATTACTCAACAAAAACAAAAAACGTTAACAAAAATGTTTTTTCAATTTTACAATGTTTTTGTTTATAAATGATCGTTATTTCTGTAAAATTTGTAGTTTATTTTTTATAGTAATTTGTAATTTGTCATTAATGACTTAATTTTAACCTTTTTTGTAAATTATTAATGATATTATTTGATACTAAACATTTATTAAACATCCAAATACTTTCTACGTTTTGAAATAAATAGCTATATTAATTTCAGGTCCGGAAGCTTATTTGAGCAGGTACAACTACTATTACTCGTATTTCTCAGGTGACACTGGGGACAGTTCTATCACAATATCACAATATCACAGTTTTTTCGTTAGAAATTAAATAAGTTCCTCTTAATAATCATAAATAAATATAAATGCTAGTAACAGGAATAATTCAGGTTTGGGAACACAAATAATGAACAGAAAAAAAAGAGAACCTGAAAGATTTTCACATATTTTCAATAAGGCTAGAAATTCAATTTCACATACCTAATAAAGACTTATTAGGTAAGTAAAATAAAATGAATTTAATAAATATTATAATTGTGAGTATAAATTGGAGTTATGGTAACAATATTTAGATACCTTTGTTAATGTAAATAAAATATACGGATGCTCACAAAGAAATTCATAGGACAATATTTATGCATTAAATACCAATTTTTATCAAGTAAAGTACTTACATGTCAAAGTTGTACATTTTCGAAAGGCGTCTTGACTAATATATAAGAAACAATCAAACAATGATGTCCATATATCGTACTTTATGGACATCCGTATGATGTCCCTCAGGGATGTACAAATATTGTTCAAGGTTCTGACATTTGGACGTCTCTCGGCTGCCCGTCGGATGTACTTTGAACCAAAAACGAACGTCCATCGGATGTCCTGTATGTTCGTCGAGGACGTCTTTCAGATATCCATAGGACAATATTGTGCTATAAGGGTACATCGCTGTTATGCAGTGGTTGAACACCTTAGCTTGAAGCGGGAAACGGAAAGTTTATACACCAGATACCACCAGAAGATGATCTTGAAACAGCTTGTTGGCAGCAAATGTAGGATGTGCGGCCTAGCAGAAGAAATATAAGTCATGTGGTGGCGGGATGTATAGTTGAAGCAATCACATTTGTGAGCGACGTTGAGAGGCAAGGGGTGCAGAACGCAGAGCCGGATTTAACTATATTGTTCGCTTGTTTACTTTTTATAACATTCCACTTGCATATCCCCCAAGGCACTGCTATGAATTGGTAACAAAACTTACTAAAATTATTTTCAAAAACACATTACCAAATTAAAAAATATAAAGTAATTATAGAATTATATCTTCACCCCGACAGTATAAAAGCTTGATTGCGGTGTCTCTAATTGCGGTCCTGGTTTAAACAACACACTCATAAGTTTACGCCCACAGATCACCTCAGATAGCCGACATCGAATGGCCCCTGTCTTCTCTCTCGCTTACTGTAAAAGTGGAATAAAGACGGCAGATCTAGTTGCCGCCTATTTCATTCCTCTCGCCCCTCATAACGGCTCACTATTAAGACAACTTCAACTATACTACGCTGGCACCATTGGAGTACACTCACAGACACAACGGAGTGGCCAGATATCTCAACTGGTTCATGTGCAAGTACTTCGTTATACCAGTACCGTCAAAATATTATGAATATACCCCCGAGAAGATTGTCAATACCAACGACGTTACAATTATGAGGGACTTGCCGATTATAAGGCCACCATTAGGCTATAAAAGATATTCGACAAAAATCTTTATAAAAGATATTTTGTGAGAAATGTGACAGTGTAATCCACCATATTTTTTAAAATATAATCAATAGTTTATAAAATATTTATCAAATTACTCATAAAATATCTTTTATAAAAATTCTTTGTCAAAGAATTTTTATAGTGTAAGGTCCACATTAGACTATGAAAGTTTTTTGACAAAGATGTTTTATAAAAGATATTTTTTATGAGAAATGTGTAATATTTTATAAAATATTACACACATTTCTCATAAAAAATATCTTTTATAAAAGATCTTTACGAAGAACTTTGTCTATCTTTATGGGCGCTACCCAACGAACACAATTTCGTCGGCCCACAAAGTCATCTCCGAATTGTTCTGAAACACCGGCAAACTTACACGGTTAGACTGCAGTAAAATGTTGGTACTGAGCAAAATTAGTTACACTAAAATAGAGACGATTAATTGCTTGCGAAACCACCAGGGCGCTATCGCCAGTATCATAAGTACACAGCAGATAGCATGATTTTGTCTGATGGTGATGATATATTGCAGTGGAGCATTTATATTTCGATGGCCCATACGAATTTCCGGGCAAATACTTTCATAGACTAGCTAATTGTCTCCGTTGTTGCGACATTGTTACATAATTGGCACTTGATCCCCATCCTTTCCCCATCGTTTCCAACATTAAACCGCATTTCGGCCGACGTTTGTCTGTTTGCTGCGGGTATTAATTCTGAGCAACCCTGTATATTTCGTTTTACTCAAAGATGACAGCTTGTCATCAGCTGGATGTGTAAATAAGTCCACCTGACGCTTATAAAACCATTGTCAAAAAACTTGCGATGATAGATTTGGATTTTGGGCTCCGCTTCTGGGCTAAGGCCCCCGTTTCTGATACGCCTATGGTTCGCCACGCCTCTAACCGGCATGGGAAATAATCAATGGATAGAAGTATTGCATAAGCACAACGCGCATGCGAGCATTACCAGTCCACAAATAAACAAAGTTTGTGACTACCAGAGTGTTGGGCGGTGTAAATTCCGACATTTTTAACAATTTTGACAAATAACTGAACTATGCCGTGGGGTTTTGTTACATGTGGGCCTAATGAAGCTCTAGTTATCTCAGGTGAGTCCAAATTTTTGTTGTGTCAATTTGTAAACAAGTCTCATTTTCGTGCACCTCAAGGACGTACGTTCTACGTACAATGTAAACAGGTAGAACGGGCGGGTACTTTGAAATTAAGGTGTAAATAATAGTTGAAATTGTTGTTGGGAAGAGAGGCTTTATGGTAAATCGTTGTGCGTGATACATGGATATCGCACGAATATATAACACAGTTAAAATGAGATCGATCAGATCATGAACCAAATAAATTTTTAGGACGTCAGCATAAAGAATAATTATTACTAATTATACCTAAGTTAGCTAGCAAAATAGTATGGGGATTTATTTCCCATACTAACAGGTACAGAGGTATCTAGGTACTTAGATGTTTTTAATTAATGTGGAATTTCACAACAAAACTATGATAAAAGCAATGTTCTAGGAATTATTACGAGGTGATGTGATACGCTCTACGCAATATATTACTTCCATCCACATTCAGTGGAAGTATAAGTATATATCTATGTTAATTGTTATAACTCATATTCAGACTGAAAATAAATTAGAGTTGACTCCATTCAAATTAATATTAACTAAGGTCAATAATAAAATTTTGCGTTCATGCACTCAAAGAAATAGTCTGGAAAAATTCAACAAAAAAAAATGGTTAACTAACAATATCGTTAATTTTATTAAATTAAATTATATTGATGGTATTTTTAAACAAGATCGTTATTGTTATTTTAATTAATAAAAAGTTGTCGTACAACAAAACAAACATTAACTTAAAAAATAGATGAATAAGACTATTATTTTTTTCGTCTGACTATTATTTTGTTGAATTCTGTCAAATTAAACTAGATAATAGTATATTTTATTTTTAACTATTATCGAATTGTAATTCTAACCCAGTATTAGTTCGCTGTATTATTGTACTTGGTAGACAAACCAATATTATTGTCGTCTTCTAGAAGTTCTAAAAGAATTAACATAAAGTTTGCTTGCTTACCACGTAGTCTATTACGGACATTATTCCCAGATGACGCCACATACAAATCACTGACAATAATCAATCATGCCATTATCTTATACTCTTATGAATTTATAGAAAATTAATAACATGATTGCAATGTTCAAATTCTCTTAGGGATCATCGATATATTCGGATGGATCTTATAAATGATCTCTAATCTTTGGTTTGGGTGGTCTGATGTCTCAATACTGAGATTTTGGCTAACCAAAAAAAAACTTCATCATACAATAAAGCAGGGATTCCCAACAAGATTTTTTCAAGGACCCGGGTCATTCTACAAATAACGTACCATTCTGAAAATCCTAATTTGAAAAAATTTAATGATAATAATTTAATAAATTTTGGTGAATTTATTTAGAACCATCATCTAGGAACAATATAAATGCATCAGCAGCGCAGTTTTTTAAGGAAATAAATGTTTTTGAAGTAGTAAATGCAACTAACATCTTGAAATGTGTCCACTGTGTTACCAATTAAAAAACATATATTTCAAGATATACTTAGTTGATTTTGTTTTTTATCATTAATATAATTAACCCTGAGTTAATACAGAGACCCTCAATTATTAATTTTTATTAAACAAAATATCTAACACTAAAAAATTTTGGGTGGAAATATCAGTCTCCTACTTTATCTAATTGACAATAGTAACATTATTCAAATTTTGCAAAATAAAAGGTTTCCTTTGATTCAAACTTTTGTCAAGTTTCGTAAATTGAATAGACGAATTATTTACAAAATTGAAAAAAAAGAAATTCTCTTTGCTCAGTTGTAAGAAAATCTTCTGGTAACGCAGTGGAACGAGGGTAACGCAGGAGACATTAGAAGCAACAATATATTTTTTTAAATAACCTATTAGTATTACTGTATTATAAAATATAAAAACTAAAAATGTATATAATACAAAAAACATAATAAAAAAATACATTCTATTTGAAAATGTTACTCTCATTTTCTCTATCAGCATCTTGTTTTCTTTTTTCTCTGTACCGGCGTTATTTTTCGGCAGGAGTTAATGCCATAATCTGCCGAAAATAATGATTTATTGTTTATACTAATTTAATCTTTTAAAAGAGTTTCGGTGGTACATATTTCCCCGTGTTACTAGCTGTCCACTGCATTACCAATGCCTTGGTAACTTAGTGGAACAGTAATACAGTGGAAAATATAACCTAAATTTGCTCAACCACGTGGTAAACATATATAATACTTTAACTATTTATGGACTACTTCTTATTTACTCTTTGTTATTGCTGAGTAAACATGCAAATATAAATATAATTAAATTTTACCTCATATAATACAGGTAACACAGTAGAACTGCAATAAACACACCCACCCTCATCAATAGAGTTAACATTTAAAATGTGCAGTACTACCAACTAATTCAAACTTTTAATTGTTTATGGTAAACTAAACTGTTATTTTTTGCATATAATTCATCAGAACGCCATCTACATAAGATTATTTGTAATTTATTACGGTAACATAGTGGAAGTAACACAGTGGACAACATTGTGGGACACAGTATAGCAACATTATAATACAGAAATATGAATTAAACTTTAAATCCAATCTTGCAATGCTAATTACAAAAATAAAGGCATTTGAGAATATATTTAAATTAAGTGTTAATATGGTACTGTATATTATAAAAAACAAAGAAATTGTTAGAGGTATGTAGGTACTTGGGACAATTATGTTTGAGGTACACCAACAGCTGCATTTAAAATTTTCTTGCCAATTACTACATAAAATACCAAATAAAAAATGTCAATATACTTACAAAACAATGGGTATTATTAATGCAATGTTATTCATTTTTTAATTTTTAAGATTTTGGTTTTAAAAAATGTAAAAGGTCTGGGACGGCAAAATGTATCCTGATTGTAGAATGACCCACCCCCTCATCGGTCGCTATACTGACTTAAATCTTCTTAAAATGAAGATTATGTAGAATCTACCACTGCAAGTCAAGTAAAATACAAAACAATTGAATATCTCTGACATTTCGCGGACCCCAAAGACATCGTCCGCGGACCCCTAAGGGTCTGCGGACCACCTGTTGGGAATCCCTGCAATAAAGTGTAGATCAACCTAAAAATTAGTTGGTGAACAAAAAACAAAGTCGTACTATTTAATTGTTGACCAAATTGAAAATGGTTAGTGAACATAAAAAAATGTCATTGTACTATTTAATTTGTTACAAGAAGATATGATTATTAAACTACTATTTGTTTACGAAAACAAATAAAGTTGTATGACTATTCTTTTCTGATTGATTTAACTATGAAACTAGATAGGCGCGATTTCATATGCTCTTTTTGGTTGAATTTTCCTATCATTTTCTTTGAGTGTGTAGTTTAGAGGTAACCAAAAAATAAACCGAAAGAAAAAACTTCAAGTTGCTTTTTTAAATCGGGTGTTTGTATCTTTTTCGGACATTGGTAAAATATCTTAAGAATAAGTACAGGGTATTCCAGTTGAAACAGTACACTATGAATGAATTTGTATCGTCTATTTCAAATATCCTGGAGGGAACTGGAACCCTCGGTGTCACGCTGTTTCTGGAGTAGGTTCCACAAACACCGAAACACTTGAACACTACATTCGAATACAACTCGACGCACGTTTCGCTATTCGTGTTGGCATCATCTGGAGTTGATAAAAATTGATGAAATACGGTGAAACACGTCAAAATTTCCACGGCGACACTAATATTAATAATGACAATAATGATATCACAACAGAGTGGTCATGATCGGAGTCTACAATTGCCAGGTCAGCCGAGCGCGCAGGAAGTACAGAAAATCGCACTACTGGGAACCGACATATTTTAAGAACAGATCTGGACTCTGAGTAGTTGGAGCAGACATCACCAACGTCACCTAAAGGGCCTAAGAACATCCCAACTAGCCATTTGGTATTTTTTTAAAAGCTGTAGAAATGTTTCCGATACAAATTTTATAAAACAACATTACTCTCAGAAACATTTTAGAAACGTTATTACGACAGCTATATAAATGTAAAATATTTTATAAAATAATTCGGTCAGTGTTGATATTTTGTAAAGCCTATTGCAACCATTAAAAAATATGTGTATAAACATTTCCGCAGGCTCTAAGAAAATTCGGTACCGCCACTATAAAACAGTTTTATTGAAGCCTAATTTAATTGCGTTATAAAGCACATACTTCACTGTTTGTTATTATTGCTATAAAACACCAATAAAATAAAACGATTTCTTAAATGTATTCAAAAAGTCGCATACATATACTTACAAATATGCTGATCTCTATATTATACCAAGCTTTCAGTGATTTTTCTAGGTAGAGGATCAGAACTTACTTAATAATAATTTCAGACACATGTTAACCCATACAGCCTGCAATTTTTGATGCGAAGGAAATTTTATTGTGAATTATGCCATGTGTTATTGATGAATTTTAAGTGCCTCTCATGTTTACTGAAGGTTTCTAATAATTTTTGAAATTTTATAAAAAATGATTTTGTATTCTAAAATTTGTTTGTAATGAACCGAAGCCTTTCTGCCATGGGCGATACATTTTCCCACAAAATTCGATTATGCCATATCAGGTCTGTATAAAAGAGTACGAGCAGCAAAAAGCAAAAACAAGCCGTTTTAAGTCTAAGGTTTCAACTAAATATAATGAAAATAGAAACTTGCGTTCATTGAACACAGAACAGAAAACAGAGAATATAATCCAGTCAATGAGTGCTCAAAGTAGGGATGGAATATGCGAGACTTTTTGACTTCAGGACTTCGTTAGGAGTAGTTAGTAGGTAAACATACTAAAAGTCCCCGCCCCTGGGAGGTGAGCTTACGGTGGGAGGAGGGGGGGAAGGTCCCATTTTTGGATTTTTCGATTATATCTCGGAAACGGTGGACTCTAGAAAAAATATGTTCTAATAAAAATGACAGCTAATTAAATTTCCTATAAAATTGTTTCCATACATATTTGTCGAATTTCCAACGGTTTTCGAGATATACGTTATTGTAAATCGATAATTTTCGAAAAAATCATTTTTACCTAACTCTTTTTGTCAAACATTTGCTTCTAGTGCCTCCCAAGATCGTTTGTCAGAAAAATTGTCAGAAACGAAGTTGTAAAGCATTAAATTTCCTTCAATTTGATATATACACTTAAAAAATGATTTTTTCGAAATTTATCGATTTTCAATAACGTATATATCGAAAACCGTTGGAAATTCGACATATATGTATGCAAACAATTTTATAGGAAATTTAATTAGCTTTCATTTTTATTTAGAAAATATTTTTGTAGAGTCCACCGTTTCCGAGATATAATCGAAAAATCCAAAAATGGTACCTTCCCCCCTCCCACCGTAAGCTCACCTCCCAGGGGCGGGGACTTTTAGTATGTTTACCTACTAACTACTCCTAACAAAGTCCTGAAGTTAAAAAGTCTCGCATATTCCATGCATTCTACAATATATTCATTGACTGGACTAATATCTAAGAAGAAAGAACAAAAATACAGCGAACAAATTGCGAAGGAAAAAACAAGCAAAACTATGAGAGCGAAATAGCGGGCAAAAGAGCGGGAATAAAATGTAAATAAAAATAGAAATTAACAGACATTTTTTGATGATGATGATGATGATAAGAGGAAAGAACAAAAATACAGCGAACAAATTGAGAAGGAAAAAACGAGCAAAACTATAAGAGCGAAATAGCGGGCAAAAGAGCGGGAACAAAATTTAAATAAAAATAGAAATTAACAGACATTTTTTGATGATGTGCAGCTCTCTGAATGTCTACCGAGATGAAACCTTGCTTAAAACCTTCTCGACAGATAACTGTTTCAAATAAATCGAAAATTAAGAATTAAATTTATATCACTGGCCAAATTTTCAAATATATAAACAGCAATTACTTCATTATTGATGATGTGCAGTTCCCTGAAGGGTCTACTGAGATTAAATCTTGCTAAAAACATTCTCGGCAAAATACTCTTTCCAACAAAGAAAAACGCATAAAAATCTAATTACCCGTTAAGAGCTATGAAACCGCAGACAGACAGATATACAAACATACGTGTCAAAGTTATTTTTGAACACTCCTGCTTTTTGTGTCGGGGGGTTAAAAAATCGGGAATGAAAAATAGATGAAAATAGAAACAGATATTTTATTCTCAGGAATAGAACGGTAAACAGGGGATATATTCTTTTTTATGTTTTTTTTAAGAAACATTTGACAATCATACAAAAAGTCTAAAAGAAATTGTTCTGGGTAAGGGACCATGTCAAAAGAGTCGACAATGCACATTTTTCAGATTAATCATGATCGTATTTAGCAAAAACTGATTTTCAAAGCTATTTTGGCAAAAATGTACTTATATAACATTAGTATTAGAATCCATAGATACTTACAAATCAAATTATATAGATTTAAATAATTCAAATTTAGCTTAATTTAATTTATCACATAGTACTAAATGTTGAAAACGTTTTGTGTGTGGAACGTAAATATTTGTTACCATATTATACATTTTGCTGAATATCTTCCTAATTAAACAATTGATTTTAATCAGTGTTATGTTAAGTTTTCGGTTTTTGCAAATCTGTGGTATTTTCTCTAGTATTAGTAGTACTAGTAGATGTAAAAACAATTTTCGAATATATTCTTAAATTTAAATAGAAAGAATTTAAAAAAAAACACCATTTTGGCTGATAGTGGTGAATTTTATCTCAATAATATTAGTTAGACATTGACCTTGCATCTGATAATGCGACTGACGACGTAACACTTCGTTAGGTCATATACATATTAAGGTCAAATGATGTTAAATAACAAAATGTATTATGTACAGGGGCGTATCTACAGATACGCTTAAGACGCTTTAAGCGTAGGGCCCTAGGCTAAAAGGGACACCGAAGTAAGATACCTTATTAGTATATTAAACGAGAATTTTCGTTTATATAGTACCTACATTATTGTCACCTCAGAAAATTTCATTAAAAAAATTGAGGGGCCTGGGCCATGCATAAAGCGTAGGGCTCCTAGAGTCTTAGATCCGCCCCTGATTATGTACTAAGCTAGGTTGAAATTCGAAATGCTTAAAATGGCCTATGTTAATCTGACCCACTGTAATAATTGTCTGTCTAGAAAATTCAAAAACAAACAAATTTCACAGATTGAATTACGGAATTTAAAAATTCGGGAAAATTGAAGCAATCCGTACGTTTGAGAGACTTTGGCAGCGCAAGTTGGAGTTTCATTTTTTTAAATTTATTTATTTACGTATGCATACATTTACATGGCAATAATAACTCTAATAGCTAAACTTAGATCAATAAATTAAAGTGAACATCAACAACAAATCTCTTATCAGAAACTATAGAACTAGATGCACCCCGAAATTATTTATATCATTAGTTGAAAAAATATATGTTTCCTTAAGTACCTACTATTATCATCATTCTAGAGCAGCATGGATTCTTTCAAGGTTGTTCTGTTGATTTTAACTTGTATAGGGAGATAGAATAGGATAGAGGCGTAAGGTGTGTGGAAGCTCCAAGACAAAGTTTGTTGACCCACAACAGAAATTGATAAGAAATATTAATTCTGACATAAAAAGGTATCAACAACTTACAGGAGAAGAACGCTCATAATTATGTACGATAAATGCAAGCAGCGTAAAATTTCACTAGAAAAATTCGTCAGAAAAAAATCGCTATGCAAATACACATGGTACCTACTCTGTTTTAAAAATAAATCAATCTCTACAGAATATAGTACAGTGAATGAAGGTAAAAATCAACTATTACCTCCGATTTCGGTGAACCTCCATCGATTTGCATGAAAATTTGGGATTGAGTATATTTTACCCTCAACTTCAAAAGTGACATATGCTCGACTTGCGCTTTTTGCATTTTAGGGTGAAATCCACCCCTATTTGTTAAAAATGGGAAAACATGCAGATTTAAGCATTCTGGCGTAAGTAATCTCGTTTAATTAGATAAAATAAATATTTTTCAACACTGATATGCATGATTTATGATTTTAATTAATTTTTCAACCCTTTTAGCAACCACCTCTTAAATCGAAAATCATGAAAAAATCATTTTCTGAAATATGAAATCGCATATTAACATTACACAAACGGTTTGTTTAATGTTTATGATATAATTTTTGGTTGACTGTGAAATTTCAACCCTTAAAAACCACCCCCTTAATGCAGAATCATTGAAAAAATTGGTTTCAAGAAACTTTAATCATTTGAATAATACATTACTGAATTGAAATCTCATTTACTGAGTATTAAAGTAATTATTTATTTATTGCGAAATTTTCCACCCTTAAAAACTACCACTTGTCATAAAAATAATGGAAATTTTTTTTATCAGCTTTAATAGCTTTAATTATTTAGAATCTTTTTTATTAAAGAGTACCACGTGTATTTTACTCCCCTTTTGGAAATATACTGAAATATTCAATAGATACACAGCATACTAGAAAGCCCCACTATGTTTTCGAGCAGATGTTCAGAATTCCTTTCACTTTTTCTATCTTCAAAAGAAACATACACACACTCACACATGTATATTTTGTGAGCATGTACCTATCGACACGTCTACTTCTTACTATCTATCTTTTTTCCTATATATGCATACAAAATCTCTGCTCAAAAATTTTTTCCAAAAAAATGTTATTGGTTTTTTTACAATAACTCCGTTAATTTTTATGATATCAGGTTCATCCAAAAATCATTTGAAAGGTAATTTCAAGGGCTATAAGATCGTATTAAATTTAATCTTTTAAAACAAAAGGTTAAAGGGCCCCGGTTACATGGTTCTCGCAGTAAAATTTAGGCTTTAAACGTTTCTATCTCGGTTATTTTTTATCCTACAAAAATTAAAAAAAAACTAAAATCTTTGTTAAAAAAAAAATTCAAATTTTGTTCACTATAATTTTTTACATATATCGAGTATTTTTGGAGTTATTATCAAAAGAAAATGAAATTTACGAAAATTTGAAAAATTCTGATTTTTTTAAATCATATTTTTTCCAAAAATTTTTAAAGTCATTACTTATGCTAAAATAAAGAAAGTCTTATAGGGATTACTATAAATTTTAATTTTTGTGGAAATAGCGTAGGTTTTATTTTTCACTTTTTCCTAAAAAAATCGAAAGAGTCCTCTTATTTTCATCATAACTTGCTTAATTTTGATGCTATCAACTTCTTCTATAGCTCATTTGATAGGTATTTCTGAGTACTTTGAAAAGTGTTCAGTAAGTATATTTTATAAAATGCATCGTTTTCCCGTTATTTAAGCTTGAATACTTAGATTTGAGTACTCGCCGAAAAAAAATATACATTCAATTACCTATAACTCACTTTGAATTAATATTAAAAGGTTTTTTAAGGAAGAAATTTATTCGTTCTTTTATTAGCTTCAATTTTGGTAATGACAACTTTTTTGTAAAGTAAGTTGAGTTATTTCTGAAAAACCGCTTTAAAACATGCATTTTTTTCACGAAAAATCAAAATCTTTGATCTTTAATAACTCAAAAAGTATTGAGTTATTTTAATAACTTTATATAACAAATTTTGCTTAGAATTGGTCCCTCTATCGATTCCTGTGGTTATTTTTCATAAAATAAATTCCACTCTCGAGAAGGGGTGGCATCCACCCCCAGGGTAAAAGCCAAGTTGGCACTATGTCACTTTTGTTTCTTGAGGTATCCTCTAACTACTCACAAATTTTCATGAAAATCGATGGGGGTTCAACGAAATCGGAGGTGAAAACCTTCAGTGACTGTACTAATATGCAGTAGGTACAGAACCGATTTTAAAGTTTTCGAAGTATCTTTTTTAATACAAAAATATAGGTAAAAATCAGTTTCACACAGAAATCAGTAGAGTGCAGCCATGTGGAAAAAGTATTTTTAACGTAATTCCTATTGTTTAGAAGCCATAACCAAGAACTGCAAAATTTAAGATTTCTTGCCCCCAAAACTGCCATTCTACCAAAAAAAATCGGGGATAAGGGATAGGGCTATTAATGGAATTGTGTTAAAAACAAAGGCAGCATCTAAATCAGATAAAAAACATGCTATTTTTATACATACTCAGAGATAAAGCGATACCTAATAATATTCTAAAAGATATAAATAAACATCAAACGAATCGCAATTTTTGTACTTCCCAGTTAGTGGAGTCAATAGAAGCTGAAAATATGCATTATTTCGGAATAATTACGGGAAGCTTCGATTTTCCTAAAACCTCTCTTGATATCACCCATAATTTCACGAATTTTAGAGCAATTTTTTTTTATTTTCATAAAAAAGGGGGTTAATTTAATTTTTAACGTAAATCCTCTTGAAGCATCTTAAAGTACACATTTCAAGCTTTAAAAATTGCACCTACAGAGACCTAATAACGCGATTTAAACCAGAGAAATAGGTGGTTAAATTTAGTTATATATATCAAATTTTATCATTTTCTCAAAATTTTGAAAGTGTACATCTTCAAAAATAAATTTTTGAGATTTTTTTCACTCATCTGATCTTTTTATACATTACTTCACGAGTAAAATGTGAAAAACGCAAGTTTTTATCTTTACAAAATTGACCTATGGGCCTAGGGGCAATTTATATCTAAAACCGGCTCTGGCTTCAAGCCATTCTGATCAAAAGTCTCTATGGACGCAAAGTCCAAAAATTTATAGAATAAAAGTTAACGAATGTGGAGTCAGTAAAAAAAAAACGCTGAAAAAATGCTATTTTTGCGTTTTTTTAAAGAACTTATTTTGACTAGAACGTGATTTTACGAAAAATGCCAACGGAATCATGTTTTTGGGCTGCTGATTATGAATATAATAGTTATTTTCAGGCCCGACGAGAGGGGGTGGTGCGGGGGTGATTCCCCCCGGGCCCGGGCATGTTTTGAGGGGCCCGGGCTTGTTTGGGGGGCCCGGAAAATTTTTTTCGGTAAAAATTTTTCGAATTTCTCCCCTCCGCTCATCAAAAAATTTTTTGAGCGGCCCGGGCTTGTTTCGGGGGCCCGGAAATTTTTTTTGGCAACATTTTTTTCTTAGGATTTCTCCCCCTCGCTCATCAATTTTCAAAAAATAATTCCCCCCCGGGCCCGTATTTTCTCTCCACGGCTCTGGTTATTTTGAACCAATTTGTTCCTACTTAGTTTGGCTAATTTTTGGGCCTTTTCTTGATGCAATTTGACTGGAACATATAAAAGTCATACTTTATTTTCAACATATTTAACAAAATTGTTAAGAAATAATGATGTAAATTGATCTAGTTAAAATAAGTCTTTAAAGAAACGCAAAATATCATTTTTTCAACGGTTTTTCTTACTGATTCCATGCTCGATAACTTCTTATCTATCCATTTTTTGACTTTGTGTCCATGGAGACTTTTCATCAGACTGGGCTTGACGCATAACATACTACATTTTCAGCCGATTTGACCGGGATTCAATTTCCATAAGATTGGTGCGGGGTTCTTTTGAAGTACAATCTTCAAAACGAAAGGGGATATTATGATAGTTTTCGAGATTTTCTTGCAAAGAGTGTCCCTAAAAATCGCCCATTTTCTAGCTCTTTTGTTTCAAACTAAGTGCTAAATTACACAGGTCAACAAAAAAAAAATGTTCTGCTTCAAGGACTAAGCCTATCATGCCTTAAGTATTTTTGTGTGCTGAATCAGAATTTTCAATTTAAAAAAATTTTCTACCGCGCAGATTTCGAGTAAATCCCAGTTTTACCGTCAAAATACGGTTTTTTGACAATGTCTCTCAATAATCTTAATTACTTTGTGTAAGCCCTAGTCAACACCTTCGTTCATGCAGTCAGAGTGACCCCAAAAATCGCCCATTTTCGAACCCTTTTGTTTCAAACTAAGTGCTAAATTACACAGGTCAACAAAAAAAAAAATGTTCTGCTTCAAGGACTAAGCCTATCATGCCTTAAGTATTTTTGTGTGCTGAATCCGAATTTTCAATTTAAAAAAATTTCTACCGCGCAGATTTCGAGTAAATCCCAGTTTTTACCGTCAAAATACGGTTTTTTGACAATTTCTCTCAATAATCTTAATTACTTTGTGTAAGCCCTAGTCAACACCTTCGTTCATGCAGTCAGCCAATAGACTTATACTATACTTCTGTTCATGGAAGCTCTGTAACTCAATAGCATCATTTTTCCCTATTTTCATCCTTATATAGGGGATGTTTTTGACCCTTCTGAATTAATCAATGGATATACGGATTCGTCGATATTAGATATGAATTCTGCGTCGGAAAATACTAAGAATATCTTGATTGTTCTGCTATAGCTGATGAGTATTCATTTTTTGTTGGGCGGTGTATTTTTTGATAGCATCACGCATATCACAACTTCAATCCCTCATATCTCAAAAACCAAACATATGCTCATCTTGAAATCTTGTATTAGAATGTTCTTATTATTAACAATAATTTAGCACTTAGTTTGAAACAAAATTCGAGGGCTAGAAAATGGTCGATTTTTGGCCTATTTTTGGGGTCGCTCTTTCATCTGGAATGAACTGATTCAACAACAAAAGTGAAGTGAGAACGACGAATATCTCAAACTGTCTTGCTGCGCCCTACTCATTATTTAATAAAAAATGCGTCTCCCACAACGCAATGTAGATAAATAGATCCTTATTTTTACGCAAATAAATACCTAGGTCTCGGTTCTGAAATGAATCAACTTCCCATAACGAACCAATTAACACACTGGGATGTAATTTATCAGTTTTAGACGCCTTAATTAATAAACTAACCAATCAGACAGCGTGTAGGATTGGAAGATGCACTTTGCGGAGTAATTTTATTGTAAATTGCAATTCCGTTTGTTGCAGGATGTTGTTACGGCAAACCACTCCTCGTGCCCGGAGGAAGAGCTTTCATCTGGCCCTCGATTCAAAGGATACAAAGGTTTGTGCAACTTACTTTGTTTAAGCCGCCATAAATTGTTTCTTTATTGATTTACGGGAGTTGAGGCATTTGTTCCAACGGTGCGTAATATATTCTTATAGTCTAGGAGGTAGCTACATATATGGGGCCTGGGATATAACATGTTGGCATTGCTGTTATGTTTTAGCAAATATTTTTCTGAGTGTTTTATCTTATGTGAGTCCGACCTTCTCTCCTGCCCGTTTTGGCGCTAGCCGTTCCAGAAAATATTCATTGAGAAAAAAATGTTGGCCCTCACAGAGACTATACTTTAGTACAAAAACTACAAGATTAAGAAGGTGCCAACATTTTTTTTTCTGAAAAGCACCTGTTTTGGCCCGTTTTTGGCCAAAAGTTCAATTTTTGGTAAAAAATCTGGAAAATGGGCAAGCAGAAAATGTTGGCGTATGATTTTCCAGCAATGAGCATTGACAACGAAAATTTTCCGCTTGGTCAGAAAGTGTTATACTCAGTGATGCAAAATTTCTTGAAACTTAAAACTTGTGAAATTTCAATATTTTTGTGAAAGTTTCGAAATTCATCTGAAATTTATGAAATTTTTGAAATATAAAATTAAACATAAGTATCATGAAACTTTTGTGAAATTTCAATGAAACTTTCGTTTTATGAAATTTAAATGAATAATTTCCTAATATTATGAAAGTTAAGTGAAATTTCATTGCAATATTTCATGAAATGATGAAACTTAAGTTCTGTGTACCCAAGGAACAATTTAAAAGTCATTTGGACTTGAGGAGGTTTTAAGAAAGGTTTGTCAGGGTTAGGAAATAGTCATGTGCTTTATTGATGTTGTAGTTAAGGCCTTTTGGGCTTCAAGTATACTTGCTCTTAATAGTAAGTTTTAAAGCATTCTGTAAGACCAATTATAAAGCTAATTTGCTTCTAGGATAATATGTATTTGTAATGGATTTATCATAACCTACATAAAACTCTCCATAAAAATAATTAGTTTTATGAACGTCTTAAATTCCATTTAGATTTAAAGAGGCTTTAAATTATTCTTTATGGTTTTAACATATTTGCAATAAATGCATTTTAAATCCTTTTTAAAACTAGACATTTTAAAAGGACTGTTAAAACACACACACATACAAATTATTTTGAGGTTAAGTTTTAAGTTTTTTGTATCAAATGTCAACGTCCCAAACGTTTTATTACAGTTTTTATCAAGTCCATGTGATCTTTGCCAAGTGCATTTGCATTTTTGTAAGGAATTTTGTGATAGTATACAAAAAGACTAAAAGGGCTTCATTTAGAGTAAATGTTCTAGATCATTACCATTATTAGAATATATAGTTTAATGAGAGGACCAGTGTTGCCAGATCAAAATTTTAAAAGTTATCAGACGACGCTTTAAAAAGTTACTAAATCTTACTAAAATTTCACTAGATTTGAAATTAAAGCTCTCATCTTTAATTTTCAAAAGTTGCAGTGTCTGTAGGACATGTAATTTTCTTGAGCTCTCTGAGCACAGCATAGCTTTGAGCGTCCTCTATCTGATTATTTCGTTGCCAGACTTCGTACTCTGTATTGTATTTAAGGGTTTGTAACTAGAAAGTACTGTTTGTCTACGAGACGCTAGAGGGCAACAAGCCCAGGCTATTCGATTGTAGCGATTCACTGTCAATAAACTATACAGTTACCTCAATTAGCAGCTTTTAGACGAGAGAGACGCGCGGAGCGGGGAATCGAATGAAAGATATTCTGTTAGGGTCTACAGCCTACGTCAGCTGTAGACACTACAGGCATCTTTGTCTGTGTCTTTTGCACGGAAATCAGATATGTCTGTCTCTTTCATTCGATTCCCCGCTCCGCGCGTCTCTCTCGTCTAAGAGCTACTGATCGAGGTAACCGTAGAGTTTACTGACCGTGGTAGCGATTAACGTGAACAGTTCTGTATTAAATAGATCGCAACTCGAATTTAATGTTTGTCTACCTACCAGTAGAAGGCAATAAATTGGATGATTAAAAAATCATTAAAAATGGGCATTTTCATAAAAGTTTTCACTAAATCACTAGATTTAAAAAAAATCACCAGATCTAGTGAAATTTCACTAGACCTGGCAACACTGGAGAGGACTGTAAAAATGACAATTAGGTTTTTAGTTGGCCGGCCATGTTTTTCTTGTTATATAAAAATATTCAAGGTCAATCTCACAATTATAATTATCACGTTTTCGTTAGCAAATTAAAAATTACAAGAAACGACTGAAAAAACCGCTGCCCAAGGAATCACTACTTCCACATCCAGATTTTCTATCCAAGTCACTCACAACGAAAAAATTTTGTATGTGGAAATAATTATTTATGGAACTTTAATAATATAATATTTGAAATCCTCTACCCCAAAAACCCATAAAACGATACCCCACATCGGTAGTGGGGCGAAGGTGGCGATAGGGGGTGGTAGTGGGGGGTGGTTGAAGTAAAAAAATATTTTGAGGTTTATGGTTCTTGTACACACACTAAATCACAATTTTTTTTTCATCTCCTTTAATAATGGGGTGGGGGTGGTAATGGGGGTGGCTAATGCCAAATTTTTTTTTGAGACCTCTGCTTCTCTTATATATACTAAATACCAATTTTATGGACTCTTTACCTGCTTGATTTACCTATTTACCCCAAATTTACCCCCCAACCCTTCAACGGAACAAGATGAAAATATAATCTAGTTCTAGATCTCGTTAAAGTACATATGTGTACCAAATTTCAAGTCAATATCTCAAACGGTTCCTGAGTAAACGTGCGCACAAAAAAAAGTTACAGAGACCGACAGACAGAATTTTTTTTTTTCGCTCAAACTTAAAATCTCGACGTTTCATGACATTCTAAGCCTATTTGAACAATAAAAATTTTTAAAAATTTTTTTGTCGTTACTATACTTCCACTGGACGTGGAAGTTATTACCGTGGCAACAGAGAAGCAGCCCACTTTTTTAAATTTGCTGATTACGTGTGTTTATGCAAATTTTGTATGGATATTAAAAACATTATTATTTCTGAGGGGCTCTTGTTTTTTGGGCCTTTCTTATGTAGTTTTAACGATAAACTGCCGTTGGTTTTAATTTTTTGTTATACCTGATGGCTTTTTATTACCTTTTAAATCGGCCTTAGAGAGGTTATAGGGTGATAGTGCTCTACGCTTTATACATTTCAAATTCCATTTTATCTTCAATAAGTCTGATGGTGTGTTTGCTGAAATCAGTTTAGAAAAAATAAATGCAATAATAAAATTATTTGGATTCCTTCGTGGACATTCTTATAGCTTCTCAGTTCTATGGTTTTAAAAACCAGTTTTAAGGTAGCCTTCTAGGTGTTTTCTAGAAATGTAGGAAGCTAATAGAAAAGCTTCTAACAGCTTTAAAATAGGTTTTAAGAAAGGTTTTAAAACGGCCCGAACAAGGTTTTTAAGAGCAGCACTATGCCTCACTAAGGAGTTTTATGATGGAATTTAAAATAGGCCTTAACAACCTTCATAAGGGTGGTCCCTTTTAGTCTACAAGTCGCTTTATGATGATATTAAAGATATTGTTACAGCAAAATAGATTTTTCAAGGCATTTTATAAATAGTTTTATAGCACCCTTGTATACATTTAAGAAACTAAAATTGTTCCTTGGGTACCATTCGTAAACTTCCGAGAGATAATGACTAATAAATCTAACTTTTGAAAAACGTTTTATTACAAAATAGACAATTCACATTGTTATTATTTTGGGAACACGAAAAATATTTCCAAGTAGCACTTTTTGGTTTCATTTTGTTGATTATTATGGGTTTTAACTTTTAACATGTTTAACGGTGTTTCTTCACTTTCATTCCTGCGACCATGGAGGTAGAAGATAAATAAGGAGTAGCCATAAAGCTTATATCCTACAATGAGAAACGGCCGCAGAAGGCGTGGCTTGTGATCATACTGTCATGAACGGCTCGCCAGGTCCTGATTTAAAAAGAATATATATAGCATTTGAGGAGATACATGTTAGTTGACTTTACACATTAACACTACCATATATCAAGCCAGTAGAGTAATGATTCATTACTAATGAATGAGATGACGGTTTCACATTTGAAGCAAATATAATATAATATAATCTAAAATACAATCTAAAATATATAGAAAACAGTTTCAACATATCTTTTGAGTACAGACCTGTTTTAACCTATGAAAGTGATTCCAAAACATTTCTTCTTATCGATACTACTTTGATTTGTACTGCTACTTGGCAGACACGAAATCATATGTTATGGCGAAAAACACTATTTTCTATCAAAAACATTTATTTTATAACAATATTAAACCAGGATACGTGTCTCGTTTTGTTGACGTTTCGATCATACTAAAATGAGGAACGTGCTGCCACATTCTTCTTCTTATGGCGACTCCTTATTTATTTAACCTCCTTGCCTGCGACTTTTAGCTAACCTAACCTAAAATAAATGTCAAAACCAGACTTTAATCCTCATTGGTTGAAAACAAGCTAAAAAACCGCGCGTGAAATTCAAATTTCATTTGATGTAACGGAAATACAAATTTTGCGGCTGAAACTTTCATGAATGTTTCAAAAATATTGTAATTTTCAGATTAATCTGAAACTTTCATAAAATCCAGATATTTCAGAAATTTATGAGGGTACATTGAAACTTTCAGAAATTTCAAATTGAAATTGAAACATTCAAAATGAAATTTGGCATCACTGGTTTTACTACGTTCCAATTTTGCAAGGTTGGTATACTTTAAGGTGGCCTAATAACTCACAATCCCCACCAAAAAATGGCATTAGCCAATGAACAGCTGGTGTGAGGTCACACCAGATGCAGAGCCTTATTCAAAATATTGTAAGAATTTGCGTAATGTTAATTAAGCAAAGAACTCGTAACTGGAACGGGCTCGCAATAACCCGCTTTTAAGGCCGGTGGTAATTATCCTCGCATTTTGAGTCACTGTTCTGCATGCTGTTAATGAGGATAAGTTGTAGAATGTAACACTACAGATCATAGTAACGTCAGACCATATTTCGGGCCAGTACGGACGGTTCTTCTAGAGTGAGATAACTGCGCCGCTACTGCGCGTTCGAAGAATAAAGATAGTCTGACCTTTCACCCCCGCACTGACTTCTTCGCCTAAAAGCTGTATATTAAGGAACCTCATAGTCTACCAATCTTGCCAATTTTGGCCATAATTGATGTCGCCAGTGCTGCCAATTGCACGGAGAAAAAATGTTGGCATATGAATGTTGAGCACCAAGCCTCAAGTGTTATACCACAGATCAAACAAACCAGATGTTTCACTTAATAGTATTCCCTATGTAACCAGTTTCATTTTTTGTCGTGTGACGTTTACCTTCCAGGATTCTGCGCAGAAGTCATAAACAGAGCAACCTAGCGGTTGACATGGAAGTTAAGACCAGCGAGTACAATATCACAGGAGAGAGTGTTTAGTACTGAAATCTCAGAGATGGAAGTCGTCATCAGCTACACCATTGATATTAATTATTTTGGAATGCAGTGTATTCTATTGAAGCTTAGAGTTCTTATTGTTATACATTTAAATGGTTTTTTTGAGTATTTATTAGGTGACTTTTAATTATTGTTAGGTGTCATCACCTCCCTCCTGTGTCTATACTCGCTGGTTAAGACTGCTTGGTATATGCGCAGATCACTACACAAATTCGTACCTTCCAGGAGTTGATTTATTATCTAAACCATGAAACGTCATAAGTGAAACATCTGGTTTGTTTGATCTGTGGTTATACCACAGAGTACAGTATCTACACAGAGGCGAAAGCAAGCCTTCCCGCCAAAACCAAATTTGTATACGCATCGCCATTTTTTAACTGGTATATCAATCAACCTCACTTTCTAAATTCACTTGTCATTGCTGTCAAATGGCGACTGACTGAACGTAAGAATTGAATTTTTCACAATATTAGAGTTTTTATGGACATTATGTCATACAAAATGGCCAGTTTTTGTTGTATTATTAGTTGTTGAAGTGTGGCAATCCGAGAAAACAGTTTTTATAAAATAACGTCGATTTACAACCAGAAGAGGTTAGGGTTAAAAGATTCCAAGCAGTTAAAAGGAATTATTTTACTGGAATATTCCAAGTATTTTATTAATGGTAAGTTGTTACTTGTTAATTTAAGAATTTGATTTTTAGTGTGGATTTATGTTGCAGGAAAGTCCGTAATTCAAGACCACTATGATCCATCCAGTTAGATGTTTATGGGATACAACATTAAAAGCTAAATGTGGAACTAAAAGTGCTTGTGACAATAATAACTACTGCTTAAGCAAACAATAAACAATTCATGGTAAAAAATAACACTTTATATTAATTTGTCAGCATTTTTAATAATCATTTGTTTAAATTTTAGTTGAGCGACGGTAGAGCTGATGCTGAGGGAGAAAGAAGCGTAATAGCATTTTTTAAATCAGGTATCTCAAGAGAAAAATACACAGACTACATTAAGATATCTGATGAAGTGCTTAAATCAAAGAAATTTAAAGTATTGCTGTCATTAATTGATCTGGAACTAAACGTCCTTTTAAAATATATTGTGTGGTGTTTAAAAACCCAGTGTTGGGATTGTTTAACATTCAAAAACTATGAAATTAAGACTGAAAGTGATCCTCCAGTCAGTGAACACATAAATAAAGCCCGAATGGGTTTTGAAAGTGTCAAATTGTAGCAAATATTCTTTGAATTATGTAATTACAAATGTTACTTATTATTACTTAGATATTAGTATGTGTATAATATAATCATTTATTTTTTATTGCAATATAGATCTTTCTTTATATCTCCAGTAAGTTTCTTGTTAATTCTTCTTCTGAGTATTAATGGAACGTTGGATAATAAATAATTTGATATTTAGTAAATATATTTTGTTTTACTTTCAGTTAGATGCAAAGATGCATGTATATATAAGTTCTACATAATCGACTATTTTAATTTACTGCTAACAACAATAATACAAGTGATAAATAAAATATAATAAAAAGTGAATATATGTATTTAATAAAATACAAGGGATATTTAACAATTGACCTACCTACATAAAATAATAAAATACGTGTTAGACATATTATACAGTATCGGAAAGTTCTACCGTTGAGATTGCATAGTTTCAACGACTTAACCGACTGCCTACAATAAAGGCGTCTACCAGTACCCTAGCAGAGGCAAAGCAGACACGTCCCTTAATGTACATCATTGCTTGCTTTGCTCTCGCTTGCTCTTATTGCCGCACCAAATCAAACGCTTTCCGATACTGTATAACATTAACAAGACACGATAAAAAGAAGTTTTTGTACAAATTACAATGGTTTGTATAGTTCCATCTATAGGTATATCATAGACAAGAGGTCAAAAACTGGAAGAAGTGTACACCTTTTTACATATTTCAAGTAGTTCAATACTCCAGATCTTCATTGTTTACTTTATATGGTATTTTTCACAAAATTTATAACATTTATAACCTTCGAACATAGCCACCGTGTTTACTGCTAAAAAATTGAAAGGAAAGACTGATGGGTAGTGAACGATTTTGTCTAGATTAGTAACACAGTCACAATGAGTAATTCAAGGAGTCGATGGCTTTTGTTGAAGATGCTACGCTAAGAGTTCATAACCTGAAAAATGAATTTGCATGTTGGCAATTATTCATTAAGCAATGTTTAATCAGGTAAGCATATATTGAAAAAAAGGTTGATCATCGACAACTAAGTCTTACCTTTGCAAAAAGCTTTTATCCTGCAAATTTCTTGGAGAGTACTTCTTACACCCAACCACATATACCTTCAAGATTTTTGAGTGCCTTGAACTCATCCTTTTGTCTACGCATTTCTCTCAAAAACCAAGCAATTCTCAGTGTATTATGAGATATTTACACCAACATTTGTACTAGTCATTCACCATTTCTCAAAACGTTAGCGATTTATTGTCAGATTTGATAATACTTTCACATGATTCACATTTTCTCTCCAAGCTGATTCAATATTATTCAATTCTCGCCAAATTATATAATATTTTATTTTGTAGGTTTCTCAGCGATTGTCAACTAAAATATTGGAATATATATAAATCTTCCTTTTTAGCTTACATTCTGAAAGTATAAAACATCGTATTAAATTTTCATCATTTCGAACACATTATAATAACTATAATTAAATAGGTATTCAATCAGTCAGATACGTTTTTCATAACATTAAGTTTAAAAGGTTATGTTATATTTTTATACATTTCTTTCTACTCACTTTATTTATATAGTCTGGAATGAAGACACTCAAATAGCGCTGAACTAAATAGAAAAAACAAAGATTCACGTTCAAAATATTTCATAGAGCCACTAACAATAATTATTATTTAAATATTTGAGAAATAAAAACTAATAAAGCTTGGTTGCTGTGTGTGTTGCTTGGGTATTTGCTTTGCTTTAGCCAATTTGGCCGGCCGGGTGGTCGGAAATTAGAATGGCGCCTTATTTAAATATATTAGAAGGTATATAGTTTTTTTGAAAAATACATTTCCTTGGTAAGGAAATTAGAATACTCCTTCGTCACATTATAATAATATTTTTAGCTCGAAATCGAAACAAAAAAATATCAAGTGGTATCATTATAGCAATTATAATAATTACATTTCAGAAAATTTGCTAGGGCCTAACTCAATTGAAAATAAACGCAGTTTATAAACAATTCAAATGGTAATATTATTCTATCCAAATTGAAATACATTTTTTCTTCAGTGTATCCTTAAATGTAGGGTACAGAAAAAAATTAAAAACATATTTCTCTCAGTGTAGACGTAACTGGTACTCAAGGTCACAAAAAACGAGCCATCGAAAATCAAAGGAGCCGACAAAGCCTTCGCCTCTGTGTAGGTACTGTACTCTGTGGTTATACTCTGTTCCATAATTGAATATTTTCTAGGGTGGCTAGCGCCAAAACGGGCAGAGGGGGAGGTCTGACTCACATAAGATAAAATACTCAGAAAAATATTTGCTAAAACATAACAGCAGTGCCAACAGGTTATATCCCAGGCCCCATATATGTAGCTATTTCATAGACTATTAGTAATCTTAGTGAAGGATTTTGTAGATTAAATTTCGATATTAAATATATGTTTAGAAGTTTCAACTTTTTGGTTTATTAATTAAGTGAAACAAGGTATAAGTAAAGTTTAATAAACATGAGAAATATAAAGGGGAAAAATTAGTGAGTTAATGAAACTGCATAGACATTAATTTATACTTACCTACTCCTTCATATCTCTTCAACGGGTGATCCGATTTTGATGCTCTTTTTTTATTTGAAAGAGTATTTTGTCGAGAAGATTTTTGCCATATTAGATTTTGATGTTTGGTCGCCATCTTGATTACAAGCTTTTATTTAACTTACCTTGTTCTTGTGGGTCAAATCTTGCAACTGAGTTTTAAAATAGTTATCCCCAACCGATAGAGCTGAAATTTTCTTACACGTTTAGTTTGAATGACAATGCATGGTTAGCTAAGTGACGTCATTCCAAATCCAATATGGCGGACCAGTTATTTTTTATGCACCATGATATGGGTATCAAATGAAAGGGTTTGCTGAGAATACAAAAATAAAATGACGTCACACTAAATTCAATATGACGGACAAATTTTTTTAGTTTTAACACTATAATTTGATCGTATGGTGTATTCACTCATATGTTGCATTCTAAAAAATGGTGAAGGACTCGGTTTAAACTATAAGTTTTATATCGGATAGGAACGACGCAATGAATATATACACTTCTCCAAGAAATTAACGCACCACCAAAAAATCACCAGAAGTTTGAAATTAGTTAATTTTTAACCCCCGACCCAAAAAGAGGGTGTTATAAGTTTGACGCGTATGTTTGTCTGTCTGTCTGTCTGTGGCTTCATATCTCTTCAACGGGTGATCCGATTTTGATGCACTTTATTTTATTTAAAAGAGTATTTTGTCGGGAAGGTTTTAGGCCATATTAGATTTTGATGATTGGTCGCAATCTTGAATTCGCCATGTTGAATTTCTCTAGAAATTGTCCGATTGAAGTAAAATTGAAAATGTGCAGAGAATTATGGTAGCCGAATATGATTTCGGCCTCATTTGATTCGGTCATATGAAACTGGTACGATTAGATACATTGATTGGGGGTTTTTAAAAATTTTCAATTTTTTAACCCCCGACCCAAAAAGAGGGTGTTATAAGTTTGACTCGTATGTTTGTCTGTCTGTCTGTCTGTAGACTAGTAGAATACAAAATTGGACCGCGTTTGCTTAAAGGTTAAAAAGTTCTGTGTGGGACTCGTGATATAATAATACGCTATGTTGTATGTATATGTTTAGTTTAAAAAGTATAAAATAAAATTAAATTACAAATTTAAAAAACCTCCGACACAAAAATATCGACTAAATAACTAATACCTATAAAAAAAATAAATTAACACAACTTTAAAAATTATGAAATAATTTTGATTCCATATACGAACTCTTATGATTTATTGAAATCCAGCTTACATTTTCTTTATGTCCTCGAGATTTGCTTTCTTATATGCATGAATATGTTGGGGGCTGCTGTAAAGACGAACTACCTACTAAATAATTATATTCAAAACAGCAGCTCCCAATATATTCATGCGTATAAGAAAGCAAATCTCAAGGACATAAAGAAAATGTAAGCTGGATTTAAATAAATCATAAGAGTTCATATATGGAATCAAAATTATTTCATAATGTTTAAAGTTGTGTTAATTTATTTTTTTTATAGGTATTAGTTATTTAGTCGATATTTTTGTGTCGGGGTTTTTTTAAATTTGTAATTTAATTTTATTTACTAGTTTGTTTTCTGTAAACGTAGGCATTTCAGGCATTTCTAAGTTGCGGGATTTTGGGAAAATAGCTTTCAATGCATTATTTAAAATGAGAGAAACTACAAATTTATTATGAAATGTAAATGCAGTTTATATACATAAAATATAAAAACAATCATATTTGGAAAACAACTAATTAAAAACAGTAAAAATTTTAATTTATACTTAGTAAAATACATTAATTAAATAACAAAATCCGTTACTCTTCTTTTGTTATTAGCAAAGCATAATTTTTTTATATCTTTGTAATTCCCCCGTAAATCCGCCCTTGGTAAAAATTAATAGTTTTCTCATTACATTATTTGTCATTATAGTAACTAGTATTATATTTCATAAAATTTACCAAATGCTTTATTTAGGATATCTCTGAATACGATGACCCTCATAGTTGACAGCCCCACTGTCTACACCAGCCAGGGCGTCCCAATATCCGTAACTGGAATAGCACAAGTAAGAAAAACTTCTTTTCTTTAATTCATATTAATTAATTTATAATTATGACTTACTTTGTCTTGGATAATTCATTTAAAAGCTTTGGCGAGGCTGTGTATCTAACAAGCAACCGCGACAAATGACATGATGCTGTCAGACGTGCCTTACAGTAAAGAGAGGCCAATTATAATGATTCATGGATCACCAAACAAAAGAGGCTCTACCATCGGCATTATGCAATAAGAAAAACGTTCCTTGGTAAAGGACGGTCTTTCAAAATATTATTTGCAGTATAAGATACTGTTTCGAAGTTATTGTTCCTCATCAGCAACGCGTAGCTGTGGAATCGGATGTGGAATGGAGCAGATCAAGAGTAAAAACTAAACCAATGATCTCACCAATGATGGAAAGTACAGTATACACACTACTGATGATGGTGCCCCACGCTTTTAAATTTAATTACCTAACAATTATTTTTAACTTTTTAATCCACCACTCATAAACGTGTTTTTTTTTAACTATAATTTTTTGGGGATATCCTCAATACTTCAATGTGTATATTTCAATCCTTTTTATAATTGTTTTCCTTCCTATAATGTTATCGTTTTATGTCATTGCTTTAGTCTAATTTTTTTTGCTAGTAGTTGGATGATGTCCCTTTCACCTCTTCTCAGACTTTGTTGTTGCCACGTTTTTAACTCCATATGTTATTGTTGGGAGTGTGAAAAGGCTATATATGTCTTACAAATTTGGCATTTCCTTTATTGTGCTTTCACTAGCACTTAATCTAGTGGCGAATAGTCGGGGGGTATAGGGGGCATCCTTGCTTGACTTCTATAGTTTTCTGTTGTCTATCCGAACCATTGAATAACAGTTCTTACGTGAAAGCATCAGGCTTCTAGTATCCTGTTTATTAGGTAGTGCACTACTTTGCTGCGTAGGGTGTTGGCTATGGCCTCATATGACTGATAGTATCAAATGCCTTCTAGAAATCTATTGCGTTTGTGTGTAGTTTGATCCCTTTTTTTCATTTTTCTTCCAGGATTCTTCTGGAGTACGCTGTTCTGAGGATGAGCGATAATTTTGACACAATGTTAAATATACTAATATTTTTTATTTAATCCATATGCAATAAATACTAGTTAACTCTCTTTCTAGGTAAAAATTCAGGGACAAAATGAGGAGATGCTCCTGGCAGCGTGCGAACAGTTTCTGGACAAATCCGAAGATGAAATTCAACACATAGCCTTGGTAACCTTGGAAGGTCACCAGAGAGCCATAATGGGCTCCATGACAGTTGAAGAGATTTACAAAGACCGTAAGAAGTTCAGCAAACAAGTCTTCGAGGTGGCCTCTTCTGATTTGGTTAATATGGGCATTACGGTTGTTTCTTATACATTGAAAGATATCAGAGACGAAGAGGTGAGAAAAAATGCAAAAGTATTATTTGATCAAGGTATTTATTTTATTACGTTTTTTTTTTTGTTTTCGTTGCTACCAAGGGCGCCAAGGTATGTTTATTACACAATTTTTGTTTCTGTTGTTGTGAGTGTACGTGAATGTATGTATATATTGTGGTGTTTATCGGCGAATTATTTTGAAGTTATTGAAAACAAACTGGTACCAAAAATATATTACTTGAATATGTAAAGGAACAAGATCATTGCAAGAATTACATAGCTATTAAGGCAAGTCCTTGAAATCTAAAATACTGCTACCTACAGAATCGTCGATAACCTCAACACATCAAGTGCAGATTGCACAGCAAACAAGAAAGAATGGAGTATATACTAACCACAATGAATTCACACATTGGCACGTCTTAAACTGAAGCACGTCCAATTTATTCTTAGTCTCCCCTTACGGGTATGGACGATTCTGTAGGTTATAATATATCAAAGATTTTGCTGGAGAAAACAGTTTTAAATATAATATAAATGAGTCGCCAGTTAATTTAAAACAAAAAAAGCAGCTGAACAGGATAAAATTAGATACCAAAATTAATTTGATAAAATAGTTTATACATAAAATGAAAAAGTTCAAATTTTTTAGAAACATAGGTGCATTTAAAAGTTATGAATAATGAAAGGTACATTTTATTTTTCTCTCATATGGAAGAACAGTAAAGACTAAAGAGTACTAATAAAGTCCAGATAGAGGAATGAAACAAAATAAATAATTCACCGATTTCAAAGTCACCAAATCGTGTATAGAAAATCATTATTGCTAACGCTAGTCATTTAATAGCTTTGTGGGTAATCAATCCATTAATGCTTCTTTTCATCCATTTCCATACATGAATGTGATCATCTCTTTTCACTAGACAAGTGGCCTAAAGTTATAACAAGAAATATCAGAGAATGATGTTTGTTTCAAAAATTTATCGAATTGCCCTGAAGAGATATTTGTATAAACTCACAATAGTTATTTATCTACCAAGGGATGTAAGTGTCCTTTTTTTTGGTCGAGAATACAGTTTGCAATCCGAGGCCCTTGGGGTTGAGGTTTGCAAGTATTCGAGACCAAAAAATCGCCCTGTACGACTCGCGGTGTATATTATATTTTTCGTCATACCCATGAATCATTAAACTAGAAAGAAACTTGAGAAAAACTAATGGAAAACTATAATTATTCGAGTAAGATTTCATATTTGTTAATAGTAAAGGTAGCGATCCCCCCCCCCCCCATGAGGCGTTAGAATTTTTTTTTTTGATTTCTACTAGTATTCCCTTCCCATGAGTCGGTACAAAATTTTTTTTTTGATTTCTACTAGCATCCCCTTCCCATGAGTCGGCAAAACATTTTTTTGGATTTTTACTAGCACCCCCCCCCCCCCCATGAGGTGGAAAATATCGTGAATAATAAATAACGAAATTGAAAAAACATAAGGGGGGGGGTCTCTATAAGCATGACGTAATTTTTTTGGGGGTGGGTCTAACTCAGCATGACAAAACGTGACAATGGAGAGAGGGGGTTTAAAACTCAAAAATTGGCGTGACGTCATTTATGGATGGCCCCTAAGTTATTGGCATCAAGCAAAAAATTTAAACAGTAAACATCTTAAACTAATAAAGATAGAACATGAGGACTCGTAGCTCTACTTTGGCAGTGTAAGCAATTGGTACGAAACAAGAAACGTCAGTGGTGGAACGTATGTACAGTAGAGGCATAACACTTCCTATTTTTATTTTATTTACTTGTGTAAAGTTACTCCTGCCGTTTCCTTTACATTGTGATTTTTTACTTGACTAAAAGGGGTTGTTCGATAAATTGCAACACAACAGTATTTAATATTTTCATTTGTCAACCATTTATTAGGCTCACTTGTCTTTTAGTAAAAAAAATATAATTTTCTTTGAAACTCTATTTTCATTCCCCCCAGGGCTATCTAAAAAGCTTAGGTATGGCCAGGACCGCGGAGGTGAAACGAGATGCCAGGATTGGTGAAGCCGAGGCAAGAGCCGACGCGAAAATCAAGGAGGCCATAGCCGAGGAACAACGAATGGCCTCTGTATTCTTAAACGATACTGAAATAGCCAAGGCCAAACGCGACTTTGAGCTGAAGAAAGCCGCATACGACGTAGAAGTACAAACGAAGAATGCCGAAGCTGAAATGGCATACGAATTGCAATCTGCCAAGACCAAACAGAGGATTAAAGAAGAACAGATGCAGATCCAGGTGGTGGAGAGGACCCAACAGATTGCTGTGCAAGAACAGGAAATAGCTAGGAGGGAGAGGGAACTCGAGGCTACTATTCGCAGACCTGCCGAGGCTGAGAAGTATCGTTTGGAGAAAATCGCAGAAGCTAATCATAAGAGGATCATCCTGGAAGCTGAAGCCGAGGCAGAAGCTCTAAGACTTAAAGGTGAAGCTGAAGCTTTTGCCATTGAGGCTAAAGCTAAGGCGGAGGCTGAGCAAATGGCCAAGAAGGCTGATGCTTGGAAGGAATACAAGGAAGCTGCTATGATTGATATGTTCTTGGACGTTTTGCCCAAGGTGAGTGTAGAATTTTTGTGAAAGTGAACAGAAAAGACAGAATACCAAAATTCACCCATAACCTCAAATTTTTGGTTTTTTTAAATGTAATAAAAGCTTTATTGTATATATTCATTAATCATAGTGACATAACGCTTGGAAATCAGTAACACTTATACTTGTTGAACACGTCAGGCATGTCTCTTCTTGGAAATTAAAAAATTCCCTCATAGATTTAAGAATAGACTGTACCAATACGAATTCCTGTCTTTATCCATGACGTAAATGGTAATATGTGGCTTTAAATATTCCATAGATACATAAAATTGATAATTGATGATTTCAACAGATTGCCGCTGAAGTTGCTGCCCCTCTTTCCCAAGCAAAAAAGATAACGATGGTGTCTACAGGAACGGGTGATGTTGGAGCTGCCAAGTTAACAGGGGAAGTTCTCGATATTGTCACTAGAGTGCCACAACTTGTTAAAACTATGACAGGAGTTGATATTTCGAAGGTAAGGCAGAAATTAACCATTATTCTATATAAAAGTATGGAGATTCAAAAAACAATGTTCAAAAAGTCCAGAAACAGTTATCGATAGCTGTATGGTGGAGACTATTAGCTATCTTGGTTCTTATTGAAGCTTTTAAATCCTCCAAAATTTTTTGGTTCTGGTACCTACAAAAAGGAATCGAACTGTCCTTGTGAAACGATGTATCTGGCAGAAAATACTTTTGATTGAAGCGCTCCCCCACTTGAATTCTATCATAGGGAGTGGGGCACTTGCTGAAATCTCACTACATTTTCAATGAAATTATTGCCTTTTGGCCGTACAATATGTGAATATGCACTGAAAAAAAAAATAAAGGCGTAATTCGGGGTGGACAAGGGTAGTCAACTGCCCACCCATTATTTTGAAAGAGCATTAAATTGTTTAAGACAAATCTGGCAAATTACGAAATTCTTCCGGAAAAAATAATAAGTATCCCAAGGAACAATTTTAGTTTCTTAAATGTATACAAGGGTGCTATAAAACTATTTATAAAATGCCTTGAAAAATCTAATTTGCTGTAACAATATCCTTAATACCATTATAAAGCGACTTGTAGACTAAAAGGGCCCACCCTTATGAAGGTTGTTAAGGCCTTTTTAAATACCATCATAAAACTCCTTAGTGAGGCATAGTGCTGCTCTTGAAAACCTTGTTCGGGCCGTTTTAAAACCTTTCTTAAAACCTATTTTAAAGCTGTCAGAAGCTTTTCTATTAGCTTCCTGCATTTCTAGAAAATACCTAGAAGACTACCTTAAAACTGGTTTTTAAAACCATATTAGAACTGAGAAGCTATAAGAATGTCCAGGAAGGAATCCAAATAATTTTATTATTGCATTTATTTTTTCTAAACTGATTTTAGCAAACACATCATCAGACTTATTGAAGATAAAATGGAATTTGAAATGTATAAAGCGAAGAGCACTATAACCTCTCTAAGGCCGATTTAAAAGGTAATACAAAGCCAACAGGTATGACAAAAAAATTAAAACCAACGGCAGTTTATCGTTAAAACTATATAAGAAATGCCCAAAAAACAAGGAAATCAGAAATAATAATGATTTTAATATCCATACAAAATTTGCATAGACACACGTAATCAGCAAATTTAAAAAAGTGGGCTGCTTCTCGGTTCCCATGGTAATTTTCAGTCGTTTCTTGTAATTCTACCTTAATTTGCTAACGAAAAAGTGATAATTATTGATAATTATAATTGTGAATATTTGTGAATATTTTTATATAAGAAAAACATGGCCGGCTAACTAAAAACCTAATTGTCATTTTACAGTCCTCTCCAGTGTTGCCAGGTCTAGTGAAATTTCACTAGATCTGGTGATTTTTTTTAAATCTAGTGATTTAGTGAAAACTTTTATGAAAATGCCCATTTTTAATGATTTTTGAATCATCCAATTTATTGCCCTCTACTGGTAGGTACGCAAATATTAAATTCGAGTTGCGATCCATTTAATACAGAACTGTTCACGTTAATCGCTACCACGGTCAGTAAACTCTACGGTTACCTCGATCAGCAGCTCTTAGACGAGAGAGACGCGCGGAGCGGGGAATCGAATGAAAGAGACAGACATATCTGATTTCCGTGCAAAAGACACAGACAAAGATGCCTGTAGTGTCTACAGCTGACATAGGCTGTAGACCCTAACAGAATATCTTTCATTCGATTCCCCGCTCCGCGCATCTCTCTCGTCTAAAAGCTGCTAATTGTGGTAACGTATAGTTTATTGACCGTGAATCACTACAATCGAATAGCCTGAGCTCGTTGCCCTCTAACGTCTCGTAGACAAACAGTACTTTCTAGTTACAAACCATTTAATACAATACAGAGTACGAAGTCTGGCAACGAAATAATCAGATAGAGGACGCTCAAAGTTATGCTGTGCTCAGAGAGCTCAAGAAAATTACGTGTCCTACAGACACTGCAACTTTTGAAAATTAAAGATGAGAGCTTTAATTTCAAATCTAGTGAAATTTTAGTAAGATTTAGTAACTTTTTAAAGCGTTGTCTGATAACTTTTAAAATTTTGATCTGGCAACACTGGTCCTCTCATTAAACTATATATTCTAATAATGGTAATGACCTAGAACATTTACTCTAAATGAAGCCCTTTTAGTCTTTTTGTATACAATCACAAATAATCCCTTCCTTACAAAAATGCAAATGCACTTGGCGAAGATCACATGGACTTGATAAAAGCTGTAATAAAACGTTTGGGACTTTGACATTTGATACAAAAAACTTAAAACTTAACCTCAAAATAATTTGTATGTGTGTGTGTTTTAACAGTCCTTTTAAAATGGCCACTCTTTTTTATTTTCTTCCACCTTTCCAAAAAAGACTTAATTACACATCAGTAAGTCGTGAAATGCTTTTAATTAACACACACACACACACATGCATCAACGACACTTCAGGCAGACATATTGTTTATTATTTTTATAATAAATGTTTTATTGAGGTTTTGGAAAGTGTTTTATGGAATTAAAATTTGCCTTTTAGATTTATAGAGGCCTTTTTTTCTTCATAACGGTTTCATCACAACATTTATCAAGGATGTTTTAAGAGTCTAGTTTTGTAATGGCCTTTAATAAGTACTAATAGGCATTGAAAATGTCTAGTTTTAAAAAGGATTTAAAATGCATTTATTGCAAATATGTTAAAACCATAAAGAATAATTTAAAGCCTCTTTAAATCTAAATGGAATTTAAGACGTTCATAAAACTAATTAGCTTTATGGAGAGTTTTATGTAGGTTATGATAAATCCATTACAAATACATATTATCCTTGAAGCAAATTAGCTTTATAATTAGGTCTTACAGAATACTTTAAAACTTACTATTAAGAGCAAGTATACTTGAAGCCTAAAAGGCCTTAACTACAACATCAATAAAGCACATGACTATTTCCTAACCCTGACAAACCTTTCTTAAAACCTCCTCAAGTCCAAATGACTTTTAAATTGTTCCTTGGGATGACAATTACGCCAATCAAGTCAAAGGTTTTCAATACAATTAGGCAGGGGCAGATTTCCTGTCTATGGCTTATCTTTTTGCAGCACTCGCTTTCCCTCGGTCATTTGGGTTTATAGGGTTATCGTTTAAGAATTATGGGGTCCGCTTTGCTTATGTCTATTGGGTTATCTGTGAAAAATCCCTACCTACCCAATAATAATGCAAAATTCCTGCCTACCCAATAAAAATGCTGAAATTACGCCAATGTGTGAATGTAACCACTGTAATTAATCATGCAACATAATATTGTGAAAGAGGAGATATGCTCGGTACAAGTACCGGCTCGGTGGCGCAGTGCTTAAGGTGTTAGGCTTGCGGGTCCTGGGTTCGAATCCTGGCTAGGGTATGGATGTGTAGTGGCGTTTTTCTCGTGTTGCCGAGAAGGTAGCAGTGGGCTAGACTGCGGTTGTATGAGAGAAAAAAGAAGTATAGTTGGCGTAATAAATATAATATATTTCCTCTTAGTAAATATCAAAAGCACCGGGTATGCCAACAAAGGAATTAGCCGGCATGTACAAAGGATTTGCGTCTTGTGTCTCATCCGTCGATCTACTAATACGACTTCGACTACTATACTAGTTTTGGTCGGGTGTGCACATTACATCACTCACTGGAAATTTTTAAATCGAGTAGGTGGCAGAAGTAACAAAACTACATATATAATTATCAGTTGGGATCCTCTGGCCATCCAAAAATATCTTGAAAATAAAAAGACCTAGGAAGCTGAAATTTTGCAAGCAGGTAGTCCTTACCCTAGAAGGGTACATGAGTACCTTGGCGACCAGCTACTTCCACCGGGAATGGAACGTCGTGGTCGGTTCGGCACCTGACGTTTAAAGTCATTCTACACGATCTGCCACAAATTAGACCGACAGGTTGTGTTCTATTACTTGCTGTCTATTTGTTTTGTTTACTGTGGAGAGAAAGAGTGAAAAAGACATGTTCAATGATCGTTACGAAGAGTACTATGAAGCAAAGCCGAATAAATGATACCATCAGGAAATTAAACGAGGTGCGAAAAATATCTAATTAATTTTGAGGTTTGGTTGGTTTAAGATATTATATTTGTAGTCATTAACAATCTAAAACCTGAAACGTACCAAATAAATCTGAACCTCAACCTAATCTCAAAATTAATTAAATCTCCATCTTTCTCTCTTTGTAATGGTCACTGAACAAGTCCTTTTTACTCTTAATTTCCATAATAAACAGCTCAACATGACTTCCGGGCAAATAAATCGACCGAAATGGAAACTAACCTAACCTCATACACACAATACGGCACAATCTGCCGGGTATCAGTCACTTCATGAACAGTCAACATATAATTTGCGGCAGATCATGTAGAACGACTTTAAACATCATGTGCTGAGACGACCATGGTGTTTCATGAAATAACTAGGCAGATTGTGCAACCTCAAGAATTTACATAATATGCCCGCAGTTCATGTACTGCCTAGGCTTTTCACGAAATGATGTATTTCATCAAAAAACTACAACTTACATAAAGCCAATGATTCAAGATTTACACAAAAATATTCATCTTCATGGTCCCATTACAAATATCACTTTACGTATTGAACAAGGGTACGAAGTAAGATGAATCAGATGACACAACACGATGAAATATTATTAATACTCATCAAAATAGCGGTAAACGTCTCACACGTTTCATTACCTAAAGAAGAATAAGAGAATTTCGGTCTTCGGGACACCCTAAATAATCACTGGATTTATCCAACATAGGTACTTGATTGTATTTAGCTATTAAATAAATTGAATTTTTTGCAAACATTAATTTAACTTCACTTATGCGTTAGGGTCAAATTTTGTAATTTAATTTAAACCCACTTCCCCATAACCAGTACAATAATCAATAATTAATTAGTTAATATATTATTATTAATTAATCATCATTTTACTTTTATATCCATTTTCAAAACCGAAACCATAACCGAAAACCGAATTGTCACTATCCTGATAACCGAATTGTCGCTGACCTGAAAACCAAATTGTCACTGCTCTGAAAACTGAAAACATAGCCGAAAACCGAAAATGATGTACGTTAGGTAACCATAACCGAAATCGAACTAAAATAAATTCGGGTTTCAGTCCCTGGTAAAAAGATAAACATTTGTTAACAATTCATTTTTTTTTCAGTCTGTCCATGCGGCATAGGCTTCAGAAAAATGGAATGCTGAGTTGAAAATCCCATGCGAGTGTCTTTGAGCTGAGTCAGCAGAAGAATTTTAAGAGTGTTCATTATGCATTTATGTTTTGATATCCACTATTATACCTTCAAACACTTATGCCAAATATATTTTAGTGTATATTTAATATAATATTAGAAAAGAAAGAATAATCTACATCAATGTTATGCTATTATCGAGATACTTAATATAAGGTTTTGTAATTAAGTGTATTGTATGTATAATGCCCGACATTGAAAAGTATGTAAAGCCTCGAAGAGTTTGATATTAAATTAATGAATTATATTTTTTGTATATTATAACTAATTAATATATTCTTGTGGTGTCTGTGTATTATATAAAGTTTTAAAGATGTATTTAACATTTTATTTCTTCTCTCATTACAGCCTGCATGTATATTGTACAGAGAATATCAAGAATAGGTACCGTTCTCATAGGAATTCACACAATAAGAAAAATTATGGAAGTTCTTGAGATATTGGGGCCTTTGGAGTTAACTGACTAAGCAATTTCCACAAATGGCTAATCAAACCAAGTAGTTTATTGACTACATTATAAAAAAAATATTTATATAAGTATATAAATATAGAACTATATGAAACAGAATATACAATGTGTTCCCGGATGGTGTACCGCACTCCTGTAAACTTTCTTATTTTTGATTTGCCCAGAAAAAGTCATTCTTTATAAAAAGTTTTGCTTGCCTTATAGCCCTGTCAATGAATGTTCAATAAGGGGGTCTAGAGGGAAATGCTGAAACTTATATGAGGGGAAGATTATGTTATATAATGAAAGTAAAACATAGTCAGCTGGACGGGGTGCGGTGGATTTACCGTCAGCTGATCGATCGAACAGGTCCAAAAACATGAAAAATTAAATTATTCGGCGAACTTTAAAATTCGGGTATAAGATAATATTTATACTGAGATTCACGAAAAACATAGTCAGCTGCAAGTATGTGGGTGGAAAAGTCGTCAGCTGGCACAGTAAAAGTGCTGAGTATTGATTCGCCTGAGAGGCAGCGCACACCACCTATCTTGCGCCAGCTGACGACTTTTCCACCCACATACTTGCAGCTGACTATGTTTATCATTAATCTTAGTATGAATATTATCATATACCCGAATTTCAAAGTTCGCCGTAAAGATTTAATTAGTAAAATATCGATATCGATAACTTAATGTTGGAAAACGTGCGTGCGACATTCCCGAGTTTTGTTTTTTTTTTAATTTGACTAAATATTCAACTTATTATTAATATTAATATACATTATTTTATGAAAATACAAATTAATACATTCGTATATTTCAAAATTATACAGAATAATCTGCTTAGAAAATTTATTTAGTTGTGTGAAAAAGAAATGAATTTATTCGGCTTCCGATAACAAATCTTCCTCATTATCATCTTCATCCGACTCATCACTCTCTTGATCCTCAGTAGTGAAAGATCATTTTCCTCTTTGCCACTAGCATCTGAAAAAATAAATTATTATTTATCAAAAATTTATTAAGATTATAATAGAATGAAATGCACAAATGATATAATACCTTCAGTATTTTCGGCCTCTCGGATAATCATTTCTACTGATGGAGGTAATTGATCTCCATCAAACCACTTGCAAATAAACTTGTTATCCTCGAGCTGCCACCCAAAACCAAGGGGATTTAATATAGATGGCACTTGTTTGTGTGCGTTGCTCCAAATCGTGGACACATACACAGTTCTTAAAATGTGCTGTATAAGTTCCGATTTCGACGGTTGCAAGAGAGACGCATCAAAATGTTTGTCTGGTAACCGGAATTCATGATCGCTTTCGTTAAATTTGTACATCTTCATGAAGGTAGCTACTCGAGCATCATTGACGTTTTTTATGGCTTTAAACCCATACATTGCGCAAACGAACTTCTCTATTTGGTTAATGACATTTAGATTCTCGTCTGGTAAATTATTGAAACTTTTAAAAGCTTCAATAAATCCTTGATTTTTTCTTAATATAGTAAATGGCTTTTTTTTCCCTTTCTTAAAAAATGCAGGATTATAGTCACATCCCGTGAAACCGTGGAAAGCGGGCAACGCATTAAACAAGTCCTCGCCAAGTAGTAGTAGTAGTAGTAGTAGTAGTAGTTTATTTATTGTGTGTGACAATACAATATTGTTTACACTCGTCAGATACAAAGATTAATATAGACACTTACGTTAAGATAAAATAAAAAACAATGGCATAAGAACATCAATGTAAAAGTACTACAACTATAACCTGGAATATAACATTAAATAAACAATTAAGATCAACAATACAGACAATTACATTTAAAAACAATTAAAGTACGTGAAAAATTCATCTATCTCATAAAAGACATTTTCTTTCAGAAAATTTCTTACTTTCTTGGCGAACGCAATATCCTTAAGTGTTTTCCAGCTATTTGGCAGTAGGTTGTAGAATTTTACAGATAGATATCTAAATGAATTTATGTTTCTAGTCAGACGGAAGAAAGGAACAGATTCATTCCTTGTTTTGTAGCAATTCTGAGTTTGGTAATGAGACAGATGGTTTCTAGCAAAAAGAATGCACTCTAAAATATACTGATTAGTGCAAGTGAGAACACCTAACCTTTTAAACAAAGGTCTACAGCTTTCGTTATATTTTGAATTCGTAATAACTCGGATAGCTCTCTTTTGCAATTTTAAAATCTTGACAGTGTGTGCAGAGCCGCCCCACAGTAAAATTCCATAGCACATTATGCTATGAAAGAGTCCGTGATATGCAGTCAAGATAATATTTTGATCGATTTGATTTTTAAGTTTTTTCAGCAAATATATTCTACTGGACAATTTTCTGGACATGCAATTTATGTGGCTTTCCCATGTCAATTTGATATCTAAAGTAACACCTAAGCACTTAACTGGATTATTATTGTCAATATGAATTCGTGTGTTTAGATGAAATATTAAATTTTGCGTTTTTTGAGTGTTTAGACTTAGTTTTACAAGTGCTAAATACAGATCGTTTATGTACAAAAATCATTCTTTATTTCCTACGCCCATTTTCATCCAAATTTTTTTACATTTCTCCAGATTAGACAAATAGTTTACCCGAGAGTTTACCTAAATTAGATAAAAAATTGATTTAAATTAGAAATATGCGTTTACACAAAGCGGCTAAATTATTTACCTAATTTAGGTACCTAAATGATTTAGCTGTTTCAGATAAATCCATGTTTCTAATTTAGATCAGTTTTTTAATATAATTCAAGTAATTTTTTTTTCTAAATTAACAATATTCAATACTGTTAATTTAGCTCTATGCATTTTACTAAACTGGCCAATGAAATTTCTATCAGTGTAAAAAATATAAATAATAGTAGTTTTTTGCACACTACATAAAAAATAGTACAAGCAACTCGTGTGATATTGATTAAAATAAATAAGAAATAAAAAACTATTCAAAATCGAAATGTTTATCAGACAAGTTTTTAAGAATTCTATAATTTTTTTTTTTTAATTTTTATATTTTCAAAATAAAAATTAAATTTTGAGAACGACTGGGAAAAATGTACGATTTCTGAAATAATTCATATAAAGAGTGAGAAAAACAGTATTAACAAATAAGAGGATGTTGAAAACCTCGGTAACATTTATTTTCCGATCATCAATTACTTCCACATCCAGTGGAAGTATAGTAACGACAAAAATCAAAAAAAAAAGTTTTATTGTTCAAATAGGCTTAGAATGTCATGAAACGTCGAGATTTTAAGTTTGTGAGGAAACAAATTTCTGTCTTTCGGTCTGTCTGTAACTTTCTTTGTGCGCACGATTACTCTGGAACCGTTTAAGATATTGACTTGAAGTTTGGTACACGTATGTACTTTAACGGGATCTGGTACTAGATTGTACTTTCATCTCCTTCCGTCGAAAGGTTGGGGGATAAATTGCGGTAAATTATTAAACGGGATTAAAAAAAATTGTAATTTAGTGTATGTACAAGAACCAAAAGCATCAAAATATTTTTTTACTTCATACACCTCTACTACCACCCTCCTATCACCACCCCCACCCCACTACCGATGTGTGATATCGTTTTATAGGTTTTTGGGGTAGACGATTTTAAATATTATATTATTAAAGTTCCATAAACAATTATTTCCACATACAACTTGGATAGAAAATCGGTATGTGGCAGTAGTGATTCCTTGGGCAGCGGTTTTTTATTTTTATCAAACTCTTGATTGAGTTAAAAATATGTTATCCGCTTGAAAATAATGAAGTAAAGCAATTTAGTAGATATTATTTACTTACTTGATACTTTGATGCTGCTGAACTATTCGATATTTTATAGTTTTGATATTTTACCAATGTTTCCTCACTAAAAGACAGTAATTTGTCTTTTTTTTTTAAACAAATCACACAAAACTTTTCGATATTAGACATTTTCGGTCTCATTTAATAATATTATATCGTTAGACGATCTCAATAATTGTACGAGGCACACTGAAATTCGAATACAAGGTATTCTAAACTAGACCAGAGCCGACAATTTTGAGAATCGGAATCCCTGGAATCAGAGAGAATTGAAATAATAATCGGCTTCTGAGAATTTCAATATTTAATTCAGTTTGGTAGTTTTGCGGTGGTTGCCGGGCCAACTGATGCACGCGGGGGGGAGAAACTTTTCGTCTGCGTCTACAGATTGATGATCGGGGGGAAGAATTAAGAAAAAAATGGGAATTGAAAATTGACAATCGGATAAAATAAAATAATCGGAACGTTCCGATTCTTTCAAGAATTTATAAATTAATCGGAACATTCCAATTCTTCCAAGAATCAGAATCTCCCGATTCTTTATTCCGACTCTGTCCCCATCATTATTCTAAGCATCTGATGATTCAAAAGTAGGTTTCGTTCTCCATACCCATTTAATAAATTTTCTGAGCAGATTATTCTGTATAATTTTGAAATGTACGAAAGTATTAATTTGCATTTTCATAAAATAATATATGTTAATAATAAGTTGAATATTTAATCAAATTAAAAAAAAAACAAAACTCGGGAATGCCGCACGCACGTTTTCCAACATTAAGTTATCAATATCGATATTTTACTAATTAAATCTTTACGGCGAACTTTGAAATTCGGGTATATGATAATATTCATACTAAAATTAATGATAAACACAGTCAGCTGCAAGTATGTGGGTGGAAAATTCGTCAGCTGGCGCAAGAAAGGTGGTGCGCGCTGCCTCTCAGGCGAGTCAAGACTCAGCACTTTTACTGTGCCAGCTGACGAATTTTCCACCCACATACTTGCAGCTGACTATGTTTTTCGTGAATCTCAGTATAAATATTATCTTATGCCCGAATTTTAAAGTTCGCCGAATAATTTAATTTTTCATGTTTTTGGACCCGTTCGATCGATCAGCTGACTGTAAATCCACCGCTCCCCGTCTAGCTGACTATGTTTTACTTTCATTATATTCATCTTCATATATAATCTTCCCCTCATGTAAGTTTCAGCATTCGCCGGATAGTTTTTTTTTTTTCAATTTTTTTTACGAGTTCTCAACCCTTTGACAGCCATCCCCACCGCTACCCAGCCAGCTGACATTGCTAACTTTTATAAGGACAATCCATTTTACATATTGTCCAAGTTCGCCGGATAGTCAGTCATTTTATACACGGGCTCCAAGACTATAAGATTATTATGTTGTGATAGTTTGTAGGCCTCTTATATTTCAAGTATTGGCCAATTTCAATAGGGATTATTGTACTTTGCCGTTTTACATATGTTCCAAACCAAATTGTAATTAAATATTTTAAGTCTAACAGAAGTTATCGCATTTCCAAGAAACGGTATACACACACACATACATATACACGCACACACACACACACTTACAGATGCAAAGACATTTTTTATTCGATATTTGAGTTCAGTCTGCTATGAAACGGATATCTGTACAAAAGAAATTTTTCCACGATTATTAAACATTTTTTTCAATTTATAATAAATTAAGATAGAATACAGTTAAAAGATATACAATCCATTACTGAACCATAACAGATACGAAAAAAATTAATAGAAACATTATTGTAGAAAATATAGTCAGCTTAATTTTGCATATAGCCACTTTTTGATTATGGCTAACTGTTTTCGAGATATACACTGTTTATTTTCATAAAATGAAACATCTAAAATTAATTTATAATAAAGGGTATAGCAGGATAAGCATGTGTTAGGTGCCCCCACACCAATCGGGTCGAAATTTTTAGCACAAATTGATAGTAGTGTTAGATGAAATTTCCCAAAATATTATTTTTGGAAAACCATTTTTACGGGAGTTATGGGGGTAAAAAGAAAAATGGAAAAAATTTTTTTTTTCTCGAAAACGGATAAACCGATTTTCATGAAAAAAATATATGTTATGGCTTTTGATGGTGCAAATGTGGGAAAAAATTATTGAGTCCATTTGTCGAAAAAAACTGGTGAAAAAATTTTTTTTAGGGGATGTTCTAGAGGCACACCCACCATTTTCTTCCAAATAAATGCTTATATGCCCCTTTAAAACATATCCAATTTTCATAGCGATCGGAAGGGTAAAACATACTCAAAATTGATAATCATTGACAGACTGCGGGCAGCGTGTAGTCTATGTAATGAAGCATTATAAGACGACTTTTTTGTAAATATTTCGTGCAAAGTCGAGATTACCTTCCCCCCCCCTCGTTTTCGAGGGTGCTGAACACGATGCAGGTGGTGGGAGAAGTTTTTGACCGCCGCAACCTCCTGAAATGGCCATCCCTCTTATGGATCACTTTATGTTTTCATATATAAACGGGTTTGGGGAGTGATTTATCGACAGGTTATACTTGAAATAATATGGAAGAGTAAGTGGAGTCCAGACAGCAGGCCTAGGGGGTTGATTAAACCCTCCCGAGGGGTGTATTTTTTTTTTAAAAAGATTCGGTTCAAATTTTCGGGGTCGTTGGTCAGGGGAAAAATATTCATTTTTAGCCCCAACCCCCTCAAACGGGCAGAAATCACCCTCACTCACCGTTTGAGAGATGAAGAGGGGTTGGAGTTAAAAATGAATATTTTTCCCACGTTCAGCGATCCCAAAAACGGGGGAAACGCGTTTGAACCCGAATTATTTGATAAAAAATGATTTTTCACTCCTCGGAAGGGTTTAATTAACCCCCTAGCCTGTTGTCTGGACTCAACTTACTCTATAACCATCTTTCATGTTATTTCAAGTATAACCTGTTGATAAATCACTCCCCAGGCTCATATAGAAAACATACAAGAGGGGTGGCCGTTTTAGGAGGTTGCGGCGGTCAAAAACTTCTCCCTCCACTTGCATCGTGTTCAACACCCTCGAAAACGGACGGAGGAAGGTATTCTCGTCTTTGCAAGATATATTTACACTATTTCTGCCTTTATTACATAGACTAGCGGTTCATTACTACATCTTACTACCACGGTCACTGGCGGCCATTCAGGGCCGGATTATCCATAAGGCTAAATAGGCTATAGCCTAGGGGCGCCGAAGCGCGAGGGGGCGCTTCGGCAATTCAAAAATACTATCTAAATTTATCTCCCGACGGCCGACGGATAACATTTACTATTTACCATTGACCTTTGGAAAATAAAATGTATTGTACCGGCTTTTAATGCATAAGGGCTGGCGAAAAAAACAGCCATAAAATCGAGTTGAGATAAGGGGTCTACACACGATGCAGCGGCAGGGAGCCAGCCTTGTCGGCATGCTTTGAACTGCCAACATTGTCGGTATGCTTTGAAGATAATTGGAATTCTAGCGGACCAGTTCACTTTTACGAATGGGTTCAAAGCATGCCGACAAGGCTGGTTCCCTACCGCTGGATCGTGTGCAGACACCCTTATGTAGGTCTACACACGATCCAGCGGCAGGGAGCCAGCCTTTGGTTACATTTTATAATTATATCTGTATTTTAAGAATTATAAATACCAAAATATTTAACTATTCATTTACTTATATTTAATTTTCAGATATCAGGATCTGAGAGAGAAGTAAATAATATGAAATAGAAAATGCGATATGATTTTAAGTAGAGTCCTGTTTAAGTAGTTATCCATATCTGAAGTTTTTATTGCCGTAATCCTTCTGGTTATAAACAGAGGCCTTCTTATATTTACGTCTTTTGTACAAGAAAATTAGTTATTTGTTATTTGATTATTTTATTTTGATAAAATTGTCGAATTTATTATTTCTGTATTGCATACTTCAGCGAAGAGATGTTTACCTAAACCGTGGATAGTACAAAAAAACACCCGACCTGCGCTGCACTATGGGTCTACACATGATCCAATCTATCAACCGACACACTTTGAATGTTGTTATGCGAGCCCGTAAAAGTGAGCTGGTCTGCTGGAACCAACATTGTCGGTACTCTTTTAAGACGCTGGAATTCCAGCATACCAGCTTACTTTCACGAGTTGTCATGACAATTTTCAAAGTATACCGAGAAGGTTGGGTTGGGTGGTTGGATCGTCTGTTGTACACCTCTTTATACTTTCAGCGCCGGTCTCATTGTTCGTCCAAAAGCGCGAAACCAAAAAACGCTGCAATTTGACTCAATTTGACCAGCTCAACTTTTTGTGCCAATTAAGGAAATGTATACGTCTCTTATATGTTCCCTTCCAATATATCAACATTTTACAGGATTATTTATAGGAAAATAGGAACGGAAAGAGACAGATATTATATCTTTCCGCTTCCTTTATCGTAGCCGCTGGCCACCAGGGTCGGACTATCCATAAGGCTAATTAGGTTATAGCTTAGGGGCGACAATACGTAAAATGAGGATCGTCGCGAGTTCTTCGCGCTCTCTGCTTATTAAAAAAAAATATTTTGTCCCCCCCCTCTAATCAATTTTCGTTTTTGAAAAAAACATTTTTTTTTCATGTCCTTCTTCCTAGTCATCAGTGGTTGGTTAAAAGAATTTTTTTTTTTAGATTTCTCGCCCCCGCTCATCAATTTTGAAAGTGGGACAAACATTGTTTTTGATATATCTCCGCCCCCCTCTCGTCAATTTTGAATATGGATAATAATTGTTTTTATTAATGTTCTTCCATTATGAATAAGAGGGCGCAAATACATGATTAGCCTAGGGGCGCGCCAATCCTTAATCCGGCCCTGCGGCCATTACAACCCTAGCATTTAAATCAGTATCAAACTTCAAGAAGTGTGGCGCAAAAATTCTCTGACGTCAACTGTAGGGTCAAACAAAATCTAGTTTGAAAATCTGAAGATTTTGCAATGATGACATCTGCAGTCAGCCTACAAAAGAACTAGTTTTCAAAGTTCACTACGAGGAAGTTACAGTGCCTTTCACTAGTGAAGGTGCCTGTTTATTGTGAGTCCCCTTGCCTCTAACTAGTCGGAGCGCTTGTTTATTTTAAGTTCCCTTGCCTCTCACAATTCGGGCTGACTTTTTTGCGTGAGTCCTCTTGCCTAAAAAATTATTTTGAAAAAATTTTTCAAAAAAGTTGCAGGGAGTTGCGGCGGTCAAAAACTTCTCCCACCACTTGCATCGTGTTCAGCACCCTCAAAAACGAGGGAGAGAAGGTAATCTCGTCTTTGCACGAAATATTTACAAAAAAGTCGTCTTATTTTCATTCATTACATAGACTACGTGCCCCCCGCAGTCTGCCAATGATTATCAATTTTGAGTATGTTGTACCCTTCCGATCGCTATGAAAATTAGATATGTTTTAAAGGGGCATATAAGCATTTATTTGGAGGAAAATGGTGGGTGTGCCTCTAGAACATCCCCTAAAAAAATTTTTTTATTTTAAAAAAATTTTTTCACCACTTTTTTTCGACAAATGGACTCAATAATTTTTTCTCACATTTGCACCATCAAAAGCCATAACATATATTTTTTTCATGAAAATCGGTTTATCCGTTCTCGAGAAAAACATTTTTTTCCATTTTTCTTTTTACCTCCATAACTCCCGTAAAAATGGTTTTCCAAAAATAATATTTTGGGAAATTTCATCTAACACTACTATCAACTTGTGCTAAAAATTTCGACCCGATTGATGCGGGGGCACCTAACACATGCTTATCCTGCTATGGGTTTTTGTAAGTATTTATAATACAGATGATGCGCCAGTTGTATGGTATGCGCAATGTGTTTTAAATGACTTCCTTAGAATCTGCGTCCGGGAGCCATATTTCTACGAGGATCTGGGCCGCCACCGCTCGCAAAGCCTTTATGGCGACATGAGCGAAAAACCAAAAACCGGGACCTTCTTCATGCCCCCTGCACCAATTTTCGGGGACTTTTGGTATGTTTACCTCCTAAATAGTCCAAACACAGCCTTCGAGTCAAAAATTGTGATCTCGGCATTTCCCTCTAGAAATCATTCATTGACAGGACTATTAGGAAGTCATGAATAGTTGTCAAACTTAAAATAAATTATACAGGGTATTCTAAAAATTAGAAAATATGAAATCGACTTTAAGCATCTTTTTACATTTTTATTGAAGATTTTGTTTAACAAAGTTTTTTCAATTTTGAAAAAAAGTTTAAATATAGAGTTTAGTTGCAAAATAAGGAAATAATAATTTTCAAGAAAAATAACATTTTATTCAACTATTGAAAACTACTCCACTTGTAGACCTGTAGACAGGAGCGGCAGATGGCAATGTCCCAGGGAATGATAGATAGATAGATAGATAGATAGATATTTTATTAACCATTTAAGAATACAATAGTGTACATTATGGGAAGTCAATAGTAAAATAAAACATAAAAACACGTAAAGTATAAAACATAGACAATGTAAATATAATAATATAATATTATTAGAACAAAGATAAAAACAAATACATATATATATATATATATATATATATATATATATATATATATATATATATATATATATATCTTGTCAACAAAAACTCTTAGAGGCATAAAAAAAAAAACTCATGACTGAAGGTACTCATTAATACTGTAAAATGTATGGTGGATTAAATATTTTTTAGTTTCGTGTTTGAATTTATTAAAGTTAGTAATGTTTTTAATATCATTAGGCAACTTATTATACATCGTAACAAAATTGTAATTTGGTGCATGTTTAAAGTATGAATGTTTATGATTTGGTATCAGTAAACTATTGCTGTTTCGCGTAGTATATCAGTGAATATTTATTTAGTGTTGAAAATTGATTGATATTTTGTTTAACATACAAAACACTTTTCAGAATAAATATACAGGAAACTGTCAACAAATTGTTCTCCATAAATGTATTCCTACATGACTCTGTTGGTTTTAAATTAAATATTAGCCTTATAAGCCTTTTTTGACAGACAAATACTCTATTATTATCTGCCCCCTTACCCCAAGATACAATGTTTAATGATATGTGACTGTATCCTAACGAGAAATAAACGTTTAGAAGTCCATTGCAATCTAGGGAAGATTTTAATTGCATTATGGCATAATAAGCACTGTTTAATTTAGAGCAGACATGCTCGATATGTTTAGACCATGCTAAATTTTCATCAACCCAAGTACCTAAAAACTTAGCCTCCTTAGAGAATGTTATATTTATTTCCGACAATGCTGAATAATCCAATAATTTTCTCTTATGAAAGTACATGTTAATTGTTTTATTTTTATTTAGAATTAGTCTATTTCTTTGACACCATATATCTAAGTCATCATAGACTGTTTTTATATTGGCTAGTAGCCCCTCAGAAGTAGTACCAGTCACACAAACTGTGGTGTCATCAGCAAACATTGTTACTATGCCTTCCGTAATATGCTCAGGTAAATCATTGATGTATAACACAAACAGCAGCGGACCAAGCACTGACCCCTGGGGAACGCCTAGCAAAACACTACTTTCTTTTGATTGTTCGTTGTTAACTTTTACTATCATTTTTCGGTTTCTCATATAGGATTTAATCCAATCTAAATAATTACCTCTTATTCCAATTTTATAGAGTTTTTCTGATAGTAAATTTACATTTATAGTATCAAATGCTTGGGTTAGATCAAACATAAGTGCTGCTACATATTTCCCCTCATCTAGATGAGTGTAGACAAACTGCAGTAGATTATACGAGGCTGTTTCAGTTGATCTGTTTGCTCTAAACCCATGTTGATTTGCAGTAATAATGTTATGGGAATCAAAGGAAGAGATAAAGCTATCATATACTATCCGTTCAATTAATTTTGAAAAATTACTGAGTAGAGATATTTTTCGATAGTTTTCAATATTATCGCGGTTGTCTTTTTTATAGAGAGGTAAAACACTCGCCGTTTTTAGGATCTGGGGAAATATACCCTCTTTTATAGATTTATTTATTAAATATGTTAATGGCGCTATAATCACATGAATACTGGCAGTCAATAACTTTTTCGTGAATCCATCAATACCAGATGATTTTGAGGATTTTAGATTATGTAGCGCTTTAATGACATCATTTTCCTTGACCTCACTCATGCAAAAATAATTTTCAACGTTACTCGTAGTAGTGGTACAAGGTAAAGATAAGTTTTCACCAAAATGCTCTTTTAACTTGTTTTGGGAAATTGTACTGAAATGGGATGAAAATTTATTTGCAACTAATTGTGCATTATTAATTTTTTCACCATTTTCAACCAGTTCAATATTTGTAGTTTTAGTTGTTCTCCCTAACTTATTATTTACTATTTTCCATGTTTCCTTACATTTGTTTTTAGAAGTATTTATTTTATTATTATAATACTTAGTTTGAGCTTTTCTGATGTTCTGTTTATATTGGCGTTTTTTGTTTATATACAAATTTCTACTTTCCATGGTACCTAAATTTATCGCTAACCAGTGATAATTTTTTAGAATACATTTCTCATTTTCTAGTTCTTTGGTGAACCAAGGATTATATTTATTGTTTCTCCTCTTTTTAATAGTAACTGGACATGTATTATCTAATACCTGAAGTAAACAACTCAAAAAACAACTAAAATTAGTATCTAAATTTGTATTGCTATATACAAATGACCAATCTATTAAGCTTATGCCAGCCACAAACATTTCGATATTAAAATCATTCAGGCATCTACCTGAAAAAATACTGCATTCATCCTTGTCAACCGAAGAACAGTCAACTGAAAAAATATGTGCATAGTGATCTGCTATACAACTAAATGGCATGAATACATATTATTAGAGATGTTGGTGACAACATAATCAATTGCACTAGCACTTACTTGACCATTATTATTACAGAATATTCTTGTTGCTTCAGTAGTTGAAATATTTAAGTTGAAGGAGGTGAAGATGTCGCACAAGATTTTTTTGTTCAATGATTCTTTAGCATGGTCTATATTCAAATCACCACAGAGAATAATACTAGAGAATCTTTTGGAAACAATGTTTAAGGCAGAGGACAAATTGTTCACAAAAATATTTATGGCTCCATTTGGAGGTCTATAAACGTTAACTATAGAGATAATGAGTGTTGTGATGTTGTCTAAGTGTGTTCGTCCGTCCTGGTTGAGTGGTAGAATAGCCTACGGCTAAACTCCGCCAGGACATTAATCTAAATAAGGCAATAAAAAAAAAGGAACAAAAATAACATCTATGTTTCTTTTAACCGAGTGAAGAAAACACAAATGGACACTAGATTCCTAGCACCAAAAATGTATAACAAATTGCCACCTTCTCTGTGAAGTCCCTTGACAGACCTAAATTCAAAATGTCAAAAACTACTTAATCAACAAATGTTTTTATCAGCCGACGAGTATTTTAAAGACAACTTTAGTGACATGCTAGATCACAAATTTAGTAGATAAAATTCAGTACATTTCCACACCACCGTGTTTGAACTGTATTTTGTTTGTAATTTTTGTAACATTTGTTTTATACATATTATATACATATACTTGTATACATATTTTTAAAATGTTGCATCTACTTTGACTTGTTGACCTGTGTAAGCGCCCGCATTAACACCAATAAATTATTATTATTATTAGTCTGGTCAATCAATCAAACAAGTATGCAGAAAGCCGAACTTTTATTATTATCTCAATAACTTTGGCTAAGATAGGGATTATAGATATGAGGTGATAGTTCTCCATGTGCCGAGGATCATCGCTTTTGAATATTGAGAGTGCTACTGCATTTTTAGAACATTAGGGAAGATACCCTGTTCAAAACAAGCATTATCATTAATAATAACGTTAAACAATAAAAATTACTAGAAATGCAGCGAATATTCGGCAACTATTCGGTATTCGGCATATTCAGCACGCTTTCCACTATTCGGCCGAATACCGAATAGCTTACCACTATTCGGCCGAATAACAAAATAGTTGATATTATCATTGTAAATCAATTTTTTAGTTAAATCATGCCATTTAAAGCAAATGGCGAGTCAGTTATAGATATTATGAATATTATGATTATTGTGCTATTCAAAAAGTTTATGATGAAAATGAAAAATGATAAATTAAACTTTTCGCATCACAACTAGGGGTCGAAAAAAACACTACATGTTATATTAATTCATTTATTATACATATATAAACAGGTTTAAACAGTTACAAGAAATACATCTGTAGTTATTATATATAATTAAAATTGAATAGTGATAAATTGTGGTGAAGAAAGACATTACCGAATATTCGGCCAGTAGGTGCTCTGAATATTCGGTATAATCACTATTCGTTGCATCCATAGTTTCCTGAGTTTTGTACTGAATTAAAGACAACTGCCACCTCCAAAGTCCAAAGAAAACATTTGTAATATTAGAGGGTCTTCAGGACAATTCGCATACAATACATCAAAAATGGGTCGAGGAAACTTTTCACATTTAATAAAAGTCCAAAATAGTCATGTAAATAATATAATTGTATGCACTTATTTGATATCAAAATGAAGCTTGCATCATCACGAATCAGATTTCACCATAAAATAGCCTATCAATATACCCAATGTAAAGTTAGAAGGAAAACTTCCTGGAAACTTTCGAAGTTTTCAAAACGGAAAGTTTCCAGGAAATTTTCCTTCTAACTTTCCTTTGGGTATATTGATAGGCTATTTTATGGTGAAATCTGACTCGCGATGATGCAAGCTTCATTGTGATGTCTGCATACAATTATATTATTTACGTGACTTTTACACACCTTTATGAAATGTGAAAAGTTTCCTCAATCCATCTCAGCGTTCAGCGCAAGTAGGAATTACTACAGTTTTGACATTTAAAGAAAGGTAAGGATGGCCAAGCTGATGGCTTTCTTGAAGTATGGGTTCGACTCATATTATACCTCAACTATATAAGGTATAACCACAAAAATTTGAGGGTTTTTCTGGTATACTGTGAATGTTTGTGATTGTGATGCAGAAGGTAACGTAAGTAGGAGTCATAAACAGGAACTGGAGAGGTTGACATACTTTTTAAGATTTAGATATCGGCTTTAAATGATAATCAACATGCTGTACAAATTTTTTATTTAAAAATTATTCTGATATACATAAAAATTTCCTTAAGATTATAGCAAATTAATTAAACCAGCTACCAAGTTTGTTTCTTTTTAATAACATAGTTATTTATATATAAAAAAATTTACATCTGGTAAATCCAAAAATAAGTATATATTCATTGTTCCAGGCAAATTATCACAGCCATATCAATAAATAATAGCATAATAAGTGTCGTATAGACGATCTTGCCCCTTAAGTACAGGCATTCATCTTTATCATAAAGCAATCATATTATTTGTTCACGGCAAATTGTCAGTTATATTATTAAATAATGGGATAATGACATAATCGTGACAAATATAGCAAAACATTTTGGAACACACATACTTGTTTGTGTATAGTCAAATTGTTATAATCTTGGTGGTTCATTATGATACTTGATCTTTTATATTACTTGCAATAATATTAAATATTTCTGAGTCAAATAGGTTATCTACCAATATAGATACCAAAAAGGTCAAAGAAATAATTCCAGCAAATTTTTTCTTAACTTGAATAATGAAATCAATATGTAATCCTTTAAAATCAATTGTCATTAAAGACAGAAATCGCATAATTAGATTTAGAGAGCCTTTTTCCATTAACTGTTTAGAGCGTATAAATAAGAACTACTGTAGTTGATCGAGACAAAAAAGCTGGTCTTACCTACATAACGTCACAGACTAAAATTCAAAGTTTTCAACGGTGGTGAGTTACCGCTCGTACCGCCATCTTGTCAAAATAGTAGTCAAAATTAGTTTTCTTGCCATATTTCTTTTCTGATCAGTATTATGGTCAAAGTAAATATTATCAATATTGTACAGCGGAATATTTTCTACAGCTTTTGTAGTTGTCTTTTTTGTAGTTATGGCGTAAAGTGGAAAAAATAACGCAAATTTACAAAATAATAAGCGATGTTAGATATACGCGCCAGTAATGGATTAATTTACACGAGTTTATTACAAAAATTTGGGTAAAAAACAAGCATTTTCGAAAATTTGCATTATTTTCCTCACTTTATGCCATATCGCGGCAACTCGAAAACTGTTACACCTGCAAAGAAAACTTTTAGACAAGTTACAGGAAATTCTCTGCTTATAATATCGTAGGGTGGCAGGAAATAAAATATCGTGGAAAAATTTATTTTGATCGCCATTTTGACAAGATGGGAGCGCGAGAGGTGCCTCCCCAGGTCGAAACTGGTTATTTCAATTAGAATACACTAGAACACTAAGCAGTGACTTCTAGAAATATACTAAAATCTTCACTGATACAATATACATTCCTGATAAATAGTGATTTGCAATTTTTATGTTGGTAACTCGTTAGACGTTCATTTTAGTATAGAAACAAAAACTGTAAACGTCTGCATATGGATCGTGAATTTTGACTTAAGACTTTAAGGCAAGTTGTAAATAGGTACCAAACAGTTCTGAAATTTTATATTTTTGTTTCTAGTATTCTGTCGGCTGTATTTTCTTTCGAAAATAACGTCCATGAAATCTACTAAATAATAGAATTATTCAGTATAGTACTGGAAAATAACCACTATGCCGTAATTTTTATGTCAAAGGAACAGTTAGAAGGCGTTTTTTGACATGGATATTGAATATAACATAAACACATTCTTAAAGCTGTATATTTAATACATACAGCACATAAAAGATATTCTAATAAAGTTTTGAGAAAAGAAACATATTCGGTTTCCAAAATCATTTGTAAAAAAACACCGTTTAACTGTTCCATTAGCGTAAAAGTCATGGGCGTAGTCCAGTAATATACAGGATAATAGTATTTTATTTTGTAGATTTCACAGACATTATTATTATTTTTAGAAAAAAAATACATGTGGCAAAGAATTCCAGAAAGAAAAATAGAAAAATTAAGGAAATGCTCAACTAATAGTAGGAGCAATGACTACGTGAAACCTTCCGTGTTAAGATAAAAACATGAGTTTCATTTTAAATCAAAGCTTGTTCACAGCCGTGTATGGAACGCCCACGGTTGGCCGATATTTTTACCCGAGTTTAAAAAAGACGACTTCCGGTCCATTAAAAAAACTCGAAATGTGTTCTCCTAAAACGGTTAACGATTAGAAAGTTGAAACAAGTGCCAAACAAAACTTTGCAGCTTCTTTTAAACATTTGCAAAAGGTTGGCGGGTTGGAGATCTACAATTGAATTAAACAACTTTTTTTCGTGAGGAGCTGCAGCGTATTTTTAACGTAAACTCTGATTTCTTAAGGCGCGAAAACGGCGCAGCCGGTCACGAAAAAAATGTTAATTCAATTGTAGATCACCAACCTCCGTCAACCTTCTGCAAATGTCGAAGAAAAGTTACACACTTTCGTTTGGCACTTGTTTCAACTTTCTAATCGTTAACCGTTTTAAAAAAACGCATTTTGAATGTTTTTAATGGACCAGAAGCTCGGGCAAAAATGACAGCCCACCATGGGCATTCCATGTATGGCTGTGAACGAGCATCGATTTAAAACGAAAATCATGTTTCTATTTTATCACGGAAGGTTTCACGCAGTTAATGCTTAGACTATAACATTTAGACAATATTTAGTTCCGGAATTCACAGTTTTTAAAATTTTATAGCGAAAAATGTATAGGTAAAATTGGCACACCTTAGGTGTCCACATAAGTCACAAACTCAAACAATGCTGGAAAGAAAGAAAATTTCTTGAAGATATTATTCGAAGCACATACTGTTGGCAATTTGTATAGTACTTATAAAGAAAAATAACTAAAATATTGACACGAAAGGTGTGAAATTTCAGTTCATATATCTAGAATTTGAACAATTTAATTTTTCTACTACACATTTTATACATAAAAAGAACGCCTAACAAATTATAAAAATCATATATTGCAATTATTTCTTCAAAATGGTGGTTCTAATAAATTGCCGTATTAGTGAAAACTCTTAGCATATTGTCTAGAACAACTACAGCAAAATTCTTACCAGACTTTGTTCGACATACTAAATGAAAAATCTCTAATGCCGATAAAATTGCTAAATATAACATAATACTTAGTTATAAAGTATCAGTATTTGTCATGATATATGTTTCACTTGAAAATGATGTAAAAAAAAACCAGTTTCTGAGCAACGTTTCAAACATATACTATTTTTTGGATTGCCCTTTAATAGCTTACACTAATAGTTTGCTTATAATTAGAATATTGCAGTTAAAAGTTAGATCTATGCGATTTGTAACGTGGCATCGGTCTATTTAAATCCTTGCAAGCATTAATTACGACTCTTACCAACGGTGATGGGATCTGCACCTCCTAGAGGAAAAGACATTTATATACAAAGGAATATGTACACAGTTTAACAAATAGACTGGGTCGGGAGAATTACTGGTGAAAACTGATTTGATCGAATTAGTCTGGGGAATGCTTTGAAACCTAATTTGTACTAAAAAAGTAACATGCTATACTCATCATGCAATTCCTTAACCAATTCACTACTGATTGAAGATTTTAATCATAAAATGATCAAAACGATTGTAGCATTTAGTGCGGAAACTGACAACAGCCAAATTTAAATGTCAAGGCACATTCTGTGAAAAACCTAAATAGTAATGTAGTGAAAATATAGGTACTTCAAAATCAGCAGTTATATTTTTTTTTAACACGTTAACTACGGTTAACGGAGTAAGTAACAGGTCATTATATATACACTGTGATCAATTTCATGATACATTAGTTGTGTACGGGATACATAACTAAATGAGCATACATACCACATTTCATTTTAAAATTTTTCCATTTCTTAATTACGGTTCTTGTTTCCGAAGTCAAGTGCGGCGTTAACGACAGCTCTTGGAGAGTATTAATAATTATTTACCATAACGAAACAGAGATTAGAGTTTTCCAGTTTACAGTTACTATAATTTTAGTCTTAGAACGTATTCTTGAGGCCGGAGTCAAATAATGTTATTAAATAATGTCTTAGTACTTGACTCCAAAGACAAGAAATGTACCAGATTAATGTTCCTGAAAAATAACTCCCGCGGTTAACGTGTTAAAAAAGCAAAGCCAAAAACAGGATCATGAGCTGTAAACTGTCCCATGCTAGTCATGCTCATGAATATAGCTACAATGTAACGAGATACTACATTCTATATACAAGGTGTCCATGAAGTATCGATTCATTTTGGAGAAACCGTAAGTAATTCTGGTTTTCTTTCTAGGCAGGGAGAAGAGAATAGCTGTCGTCGGGGCAAGTTTCAAAGAACTATCATATGAAGCTATTAGAGTCGAATTTATGTGTAAACTTATGAAACTTGGTCTGACAAGAGTGAATATTCGGCTTCTTGTGAATAATTTCCAAAGTACTGTGCCGTTACATTGTATCTGAATGCTCATCGGCTTATATTGACAATTTATTCCTAGTAAACGATGCCTAGAAAGCAAACGAAAATTAGTTACGTTTTCACCAAAATGGATCGAGGCTATATGGACACTGTATGCTACCTAACGCTGATCTACAATATGTCCCACTTTTAATGCTCCTGCCTACCGAGCTGTTAGTTCTGATTCCAAATTTTGAATGGTATCAATGATCTCTGTATGATCATTTTGATTAACACGTTGAGTGCTGATGATGTCTTTAGACGCCATGCCGGTAGTTGGTAGGGAGCGCATGTCGTCTAAAGACATCCTCGTTCTACATATAACTTATGGGCCAGTATCTGTTAGCCTTTCATGTTCTATTCAAATTTTCGTCAGCAATGAACGTGTTAATGCATTAAGCGCATAACGTGATCATTTTCGGTCCGAGTGTGAAAGTTGTTGTACGAAGGCTGAAAACTCACTTTACACTAGACGTGTATACATTATTTTTTATATAACTATGTGAATTCAATTTCAGATAGATAGATAATTTAATTTTATGAAAAATCATGAAAAATGTCTGACAGGCAGGAAAAGTGTTTTACATAATTGAGTAAAATCTATACTATACATTTCTTTTAAAAAACGATGGTGACGTCACAACATCAGTTTGCAGCTAAGTTTAATTTGATTTGATTTAGCGGCGTATGGTAGGCATTGCTGCCACTATCCCAAAACACGTGATTTGGAGTGTTTATGCTCCTCTATTTGTGATTTTCTACAGCTCTTCTTCTTCTGAGTCTTCTATTCCCTCCATTTCCGATTCCAACAACTCTTCTTTTCTAGTGTGTTCGTGTTCCTCTCAATTGTTGTTGTCCATATGCAGCTTGGTCTCCCTATTTTTAGTTTGTTTCTGGTCAGTATTAGCACTTTCTTCAGTAGATATGCATAGTACAGGAAATGATTGAAAAAAATGACCGTAACTCGAAAAGAATTTGTACAGACTTTAAACTTTGGTTATAAGTTTAAAAAAGTTTAGAAGTTTTACGGATCCGCGGGAACTTATAAGGGGAAAAAATAGTTCTAATAAAAGTTGTTTCTGGCAAAATTATCTTTAATTTAGTCCAGTCGGTAAAGTAAAAAATACACCAAAGCTCGCAAAAAATGTTATCTGAGATTTTCCTTCAGTAACTGTTAGTGGAGAGGTTATACATCACAAAACCATAAAAATCCGTTCTGGGGGTGCCGCGCAACCCCCCCAAACCACCCATTCGGTGAAAAAAGCCTTATTTTACTGATAACTCGTTAACCGTTGAAGATATAAAAAAAAATTGCTCATTATAAAAAGAAAGCTCGGCTGATTTCCTAAAAAAAAGTCCTATTGTAATTTTGTTGTATATGCCATGGTTTTTGAGAAAATCGATATTGAAAAAAATTCCAAAATTTCTATTTTTAATGCGCGCGAATTTTCGTTTATTTGAAATTTACTGCGAGCGGCCTATAGAGAAAATTGAATTGCTCGAAAACCATACAAGCTAGGAAGAAAAATCAACATGGGTTTTAAAGGGGATATAAAATACTCTCTTGTGTTGCCATTTTTGATGGCTATTGATATTTATTAGTATATAAAAATAACAATATAATCTCTTGATTTTTTGCGCTTCTAACAGGCCCATAAAAAATAACTGACTTTAATATAAGTTATAAATGCATTATCTTTTAGTTCAAGGTGGTACTTCAATGCAGAAAAAGTTAGGAATAAAAGTATTCACATTTACAAATTTACCAGCATGTTGAAGTTAGCCAAATTTTGGTCAATTTTTTATTTTTTATTTTGATTTTGCCAATATAACCATTTTCATATAGATAACCCAAAGTTTGGCCGTTTTTCCTCTCTTTTCAATTTCCTCCATTTTACTGAATAATTTTTTGAGCTAACCTATTAACGTTGATGTTTCCTTTGGTTTTATTGTTTTTACGAGTAGTTGAACGATGTTTCTTTCAGCTCTATTCAGACCAGTGGCGGCTCGTGATATTTTGTGCAGAGGAGGCTTGATATTTAAAAGACAATTAACTTGCAATATGATTACAATTTGTACATTTCCTCACCTCCCCTGGATTGCTGCTAGAGGAGGCTCAGCCTCCCCTGCCTCCTCTGATTCAGACTTCCTTGACTTTTGATGGTGTACATGTTTGTCCGCTGATCTACCTCTGATGAATGTTGCCTGGTAATCTGGTAGTTTCCCGATGTGTTACGCTAGCTGTTCGAACAGGTTTCTTCTGTAATCATTTATACTCTGTGATGAGTTGATTTTGGGGAGGAACACTTATATATTCCATTCCATAGGTAGAGGTGTGTAATTTCCATTCAAGTTCTGGTGATAATTTCTAGGATTTGCTCCTTTGCATTTCCTGTCCATATGTGCGTGAATGCATGCTTACTCCTCTATTCTCTATGCATTAAACACTGCTAGCTAAACGTCCACTTAATTTTTGATCATGTTATTGTCAACTTGTTAGTATTCTCCTGTTCTGCAAATAAGTTCACAGCTAATTACCGTCATGATGTCACTGCCGTTTTCGCAGCTCATTCAAATAGTTGAATAGTTTAATATATATTTTTAATATGTTGTGCTTTGAGTTTTTCTTCCAAATTAAATATACTACGAGAATAACGCCTCCTTACTAGTCAGGGTGTTTTATGGGACTTGGGGTCTTCTGAAGAGGGAACCACTTAACCTCTACGTCATTAATGACATCAGATATCAACAATTAAAAAAAATTATGAACAATTATGTAATAAAAAGCAAACTTAGGGGGAGTGTGAGACATCATATTTCATGTTTTTGAGGTCTGGGGAATGCATTTGTTTCTTTAGGTTAATATTTCTCGAAAACAGTTAGTTACAAGGCAAACTTCCTTGTGTATTTTCGACCAAGAATCATATTCCAATAAAACAATCACAAAAAGTTCGCATAAAAGAGTTGGAGGAAGAAAAGGAAGTCTCCCTTCCCATTTTGTGCTCGCATGATTTAATTAACTCTTGCTGGATAATATAATGTCCTTTATTGGTATAGACTTCCGGACCATGTTTATCAGAAATTTTTTTAATATTTTTTTTTACATAGAATCATCCCTAAAAATTAATGATTGCATATCTACAACGCCTTGTATTTCACCATTCTTGAAAAGTCGCCAATTGAATTGCAACCTTGGATATTAAAATAAGTTCGTCGGTACAACACCTGCTCTAGAGATAAAAAATGATATTATGCAATAAAAAATCAGTTTAATATCAAAGTAAAAAAAAGTATGGAGGCTATGTTCGATATTGTCGAGGAAAACTTCTTACTTTAACTACCTATGTTGAAACATTTTGCAGATGGAAGAGTTCCCAAATATTCTAAAGTTGTTCAATAAAAAAATGCCTAGTGAGTCTTAGAAAAAATTGTTTTTTTTTCCTACATAAAAATACATACCAGCGACAAAAATAATTTTTGTTTTAGTTAGAATATCACTAAAAATTATATATTGATCCGATCTAAATTTGGTTGAATTATGGTAACTAATAACTGAGTTATATAGAGCATTAAAAATGGGACACATTTCAAAACTAAAATAATAACAAAATTTTTTCTTTTCACTAGATTTTTTTTTTCGTATAAAACACCGTTTTGTTAGAAAAGTTGAAAAACCGCAAGAATACATTTTTTAAGAGGGTGGGGGTGGGGGTGAAGTTCGCTCTTTCAGGGTACAGACTTTTTAGTTTTCAATTTTTATTTACATTCTGAACATGTCACCAAACTCCAAAAAATTATTAATTTTTTCTTGCAAAATGTCTGTTTGCCACAGTAATAAATTCATCTTTTAACTTTCAGTCGTCACAATAAGAAAATGCAAATTACAGTTTTATGTTGGATGCTTGCAGAAAACATCACGCATAAAGGGCATAGCCGGGTAAGCATGGTGTGACTGCCCCCAAGCGTCTGGCGCTTATATTTGTGCAGTAGGAAGCAATCTTGGAAAGTAGCAATTTCACAAAATATTAGCCCGAAAAAGGGACCGGTTTGGGATGAGTAAGGGAGGGTTGATTTTAGCAAAACTATTTTTTTTCTAAGAAACGGCGCATTCAATCGTTTTGTAAAAAATATATGTTAAAGACCTACTGAGAAAGTACTAAATAAAAAATCATGCTCAAATTCCGAAAACAGATACAGTAAAAAAAACATATATATTATTTTCAAATTTTTTTTAGGGTAACTTATCCCTGGGGTACCAGCCTGAATTTTTTTCTGTAGCATGTCTGGGGACTCACTTATGTTATGTTTTTTTCCCAGTCTTGTGCGAAGATTACGCCATACTTAAAAAGAATGCCGAAGTGTGCAGTGTCGTATGCATATTTTGTCAACAATTAACCCCTTGCACGTAAAGAAGGCCAAAATGCAAAGTAAATATGGATACCTGAGTAGTGTATACATACTAGTGATTAGTGATTATGGAAATGGTGAACGTTGTAAGAGAAACCAATATAACGCTGCAACGCTGACAGTTAATTAGGTGATCAATAGAATTTAACTCTCTTGCGCCGCAAAAATCAGTTTATGGCCGGAATGTTAAATATCATTAAGGGTAAAAACTAAAGTCAGCGGTACTATCGATATTACCGTCGGCGGGGATAAGAGCCTTGGTCTTAACAGTCATGTGTTGTTAATAATTTGCAGCACTAAATCGTAGCATTACTAACCTGTGATGGATATGGATGTTAATCTTCCTCACTGTCATCTGCAATCACTGCACTCATGCTATCCTTCTGAAACAATAGAGAAAGAACTTCCGCCGGTTTAGGTATGCTTGATAGATATCGCCCTTGCGAAAGATAATGCACGACAGCAGCTACATGGGAACAACATCCAACAGTTCGATTCCCACTCGCACATTCAAAGAAATTGCAAAACTGCCTTTTGTAGATATTTCCAGCAAAGATGTACTGGAATTCCCAGAAATGACGGATTTAAAACTGTTTTTTACCGGATCGTATCAATATAAACAAACGATTTCGTACCTCGAAGTCATAAATGAAGACGGAACACTTAATCTTCAGTACGCTAAGGACCAGTCCAATGTACTCAAAATACAAGTTTGTTCACGTCACATCAAAACGAAGGTTTACCGATGTTTCCTCGACTATATTCCCCACAGTGTCGGCGTTAGAAGACATTTCTGTGAATGTGCCAATGGGTATCAAACTGTTGGATGTTGGTCCCATGTAGCTGCTGTCGTGTATTACCTTTCGTACGGATGATATCTAGCAAGCATACCTAAACCGGCATAAGTTCTCTCCCTATTGTTCCAGAAGGATAGCATGAGTACAGTGATTGCAGATGACAGTGAGGAAGATTAACATCTATATCCTTCTCAGGTTAGTAATGCTACGATTTAGTGCTGCAAATTGTTAACAACCAAGCTCTTATCCCCGCCGACGGTAATATGTGAATAATGACAGTCTTTGACAAGGTACTCCATAGTACCGCTGACTTTAGGTTTTACCCTTAATGATATTTAACATTACGGCTATAAACTGATTTTTGCGGCGCAAGAGTCAACTCTATTGAGCACCTAATTAACTGTCAGCGTTGCAGCTTTATGTTGGTTTCTCTTACAACGTTCACCATCTCCATAATCACTAGTTACTAATATGTATACACTACTCAGATATCCATACATTCTTTGCAGTTTCGCCTTTTTTACTTGCAAGGAGTTAATTGTCCACAAAATATGCATACGGCACTGCACACTTCGGCATTTTTTTTAAGTATGGCGTAATCTTCGGACAAGACTGGGAAAAAAATATAATATAAGTGAGTCCATAGACATGCTACAGAAAAAAATTCAGGCTGGTACCCCAGGGATAAGTTACCCTAAAAAAATTTGAAAATAATATATATGTTTTTTTTACTGTATCTGTTTTCGGATTTGAGCATGATTTTTTATTTAGTACTTTCTCAGTAGGTCTTTAACATATATTTTTTACAAAACGATTGAATGCGCCGTTTCTTAGAAAAAAAATAGTTTTGCTAAAATCAACCCTCCCTTACTCACCCCAAACCGGTCCCCTTTTCGGGCTAATATTTTGTGAAATTGCTACTTTCCAAGATTGCTTCCTACTGCACAAATATAAGCGCCAGACGCTTGGGGGCAGTCACACCATGCTTACCCGGCTATGACCTTTACAGTGCCCCAATTATTTTGTCATTTTATGATTTCTCCCAGTCCATGTGTTGATAACAATATTTACCCTAGGAATTCACTCAGTAAGGATGGAAAGATGGATTATAAGGTGCTATTTCTACACTACAAGGGGTCCTTACAAAATGACTCAGCTGTCTATCAGTATCTTGAGTCTTACACAATTCTCTAAATAACAAAAATATAATTTAGTAGCTATTAATCTAAAGTGACAATTACATTGGTTTAGTCTATACATATAATAATAACTAAGCATTACGGGACATAAGCAACAAAAGCCATTCAAGTTTCCCATTCCATTACAAAAATCCTCGGCTAAACAAACACCAACCCACCAAATAGCTGAATTCGACCCCGATCAGTACAAAAACTGCAACAGATAAAAACAAAATCTTATCTGTCTGAGTAGAATATATACAGGGCGGTCTAGGTCTTGCTCCAAATATCAGAAATGAAAAATATAATAAAAACTTATAACATCTAGAACAAAGAAAAGTTGCACCTCTCATTATTACAGTGTTGTGTCACGATTTTGATTTTTGAAAAATTTTATTTTGATAGGTAACTTTTATACACTAATAGAGTGAGATCCCAGAGCCGCCAGACCTACGTCATTTTAGCAAAGCTAATATTTTGACAACAAATAGTGTAATATCTAGTTAAGAACGTATGCGCATTTGCTAGTTTGAAAGCGGGGCCCTTTTGCAGAAAACAGGTACAAAAAAAATTTTACTCACTACATTAAAATATGATAGCTGGATTATTTTACAAGTGGCACGCTAACTACATGGTGTAAGCGTCAACTTCTGAATCTTAAGGTCCAAGATACGATCCCTGAGCGTTCTCAATTTTTTTTTTTTTCAAATATACGTACTAAGAAAAAAGTTATGGCCAAAAATAATAAATATTTCCCTATCAGTTGTCTCTTTCTTGGTAATCGCCACCTTAAGTTAATATTTGTTAAAAAAAAATGCTGAGAACGCTCAGGATCGAACCTCGGACCTTAAGATTCAGAGGTTGACGCTTACACCATGTTGTTAGCATGTCACATGAAAAATAAACCAGCTATCAGACTTTAACGTATTATGTACCTTTTGTACCTGTTTTCTGCAAAAGGGCCCCGCTTTCAAGCTAGCAAATACGCATACGTTCTTAACTAGATATTACACTATTTGTTGTCAAAATATTAGCTTTGCTAAAATGACGTAGGTCTGGCGGCTCTGGGATCTTGGACTATAACATTAATATAAAAAAACAAGAAATTATCTATTTTTCATAAATAATGTCGATTTAATCCTGATTACACTAGATTACTAATAAAGTTAATCACAATGACATCGCTCTGAAAATATAATAATATATCATTGACTAGAAACGATTATTAAGAAACTTCCACCTACGAAAGCCATATAATCCAGTATCATCAAAAAGGAGGAGTTACCTGACGTCAAATCTTTTTCTAATATGTGGTACAGGATTAAAAATTAATGTTAAATCCAAGTTTACGACCTTGGCAGACCTCCAGGTCTTGGTCAAAAATCCAAAGTTGTTTTTTTTCTGTTTTTGTCGATTTTGGCACCTAAGGCCTACTTTTTTAGTAAAAACAATTTAGTACTTTTTAAAAGTAGACTAAATTTATTACAAATTGATACCAGAGCGGACTCTGTAGATCAAATAGTATTGGAGATACAGCTGTTCAAAGTTTTGCAAAATCTTCATATTTTGACATTTAAAGGAATTTTAAAGACTGTCGGTGAACACTTCCAAAATGTTAAATCCCAACGTCGAAATAACGTGGTGTCCCTCTCTCTTTCAATGAGAAGTGTAAATGTTCGTGACCGAAAAATGACTGCCAATCCTCTCACACTGTTTCACAGGTTATGAGTTTTAAAACAATCAGATGAAGATTTAAAAATATTTTTACGTATGAACTGTCAGCTTTTCCAATGTTAATATTCACTGGAGAGGGAATACGGAAGGGCACGAAATCTTCTTTCTATGCAGCTTCCAACCAATAAAGATGGATGAGATGCAAGGAAAAACTGAATTTGTTGTGATAGATGTGGTCATCTACTTCACAAAGTTGTATGGCCTCCAAGCTCCTTATTAGGGTGGATAGCTGCCAGGTATATCAAATGCCTCGTTTCACATTGTGGTCCAAAATTAGCTGTAGTTTTCAACGGCTACCCAACAGACGCTTCACAAAAGAATACGAGGAGCTCCGAGCGACATCACCCGACGTCATATATGACGAAACAACTATTACACAAATTTCACAAGAAAAGTTGTTATCGAATGAAAACAATAAAATTCGTTTCATCGACTTATTAAAAACCACATTTGAAAAAGAGGAAATTATTGTAATCCAGGCAGAAGAAGATGCGGACAGGCTGATTGTCACTACAGCCATTTCTATGGCTTCTACAAATGATATTTATTTATTTATTTATTTATTTCATCACATGTTAGATATACATGGTATATATATGAACGTCACATTACAAAAATTTAGGATACAAAATTTTAATAATATAAGATGAAAATATATGCATATCGAAAGTTACGATAAATAGTAAAATAGTAAAAAATCACAATAGTAAAAAGTTAAAAAAAAGAAAATAAAATATCAATAGTATCAATAGTAAACCTAACCCTAATATCACTGATTGTATTATGTACATGTGTTTTGCATCACTGTGGCTCATAATTCATGTACTCTTCAACTGAGTAGAAACAATTTACAGCTAGAAAGTTTTTCAAACAAGAAGTAAATTTATTTATAGAATTTATAGATTTTATTTCTGGTGGTAATTTGTTGTACATTTTTATACCAGCATGATACGGAGATTTTTTATATAAGGTAGTATTGTAACTGGTTATTTTTAATAAATGCCCTTGTCTTGTGTTATATGAATGGGTATCAGAGTTTGTTTCAAAGTCACTCAAGTTCTTCTTTACAAATTTAATAGTGTTTAATATATATATACTATGAATGGTCAAAATGTTATTATTTTTGAAATAAGGTCTACACGATTCTCTTGGCGCAATGTCAAATAATAATCTGATGAGCCTCTTCTGCAGAATGAACACACGGTTTATGCTTGAGGCAGCACCCCAAGACACGATATTGTAAGGAAAATGTGAGTATGCAAGTGCATAATAAACGTTTATCAGAGATTTAATGTTAAATATACTCTTCAACTGCCTTAGTGCATAGTACGCACAGTTTATTTTTTTACAAATATGTTTAATTTGGTGATCCCAGCATAGCTTACTGTCTATCATTGTTCCCAGAAATTTAACAGATTCTGAGAAGTTCTCGGTAGGTAGTGTTTCAATTAAATCCTCCGATGGTAATCTTCGTTGGGAAAAATATATACACTCGGTTTTGCCAATATTCAAGATGAGTGTATTGTCATGACACCATTTCTGATATACTTGTAATATGCTATTCGTTTTATTTTGAAGGTCCACAGGATTCCGTGCTGAAAGCAGCATGGACGTATCATCTGCGAACATTACAACTAATCCCTCTTGGAGAATTGCAGGAAGATCGTTGACAAATAACAAGAAAATTAATGGCCCCAGCACTGAACCCTGGGGAACCCCTTGGTTAACATCATAACTTTCAGACGTTTAGCCGCGTATTTTTACATGTAATTTTCGACCTGTTATAAAGGATTTAATAAGATCCAATGCCAAACCTCTAATTCCTAATCTTTGCAGCTTGTACACGATGAAATCAACATTCAGTATGTCAAATGCTTTGCTTAGATCAAAGAATAAGCCCATGACATGGTTTCTCTTGTCCATTTCACCATATACAAACTGCAAGAGTTGGATGGTGGCTGTTTCGGTTGATTTACCTAGCTGAAAGCCATGTTGATATTTTGTTATTAATTTATGCTTGTTTAAAAATGATATAATCCTATTGAAGACAATCCTTTCTATAACTTTTGAGATTACGCATAAGATAGAGATAGGTCTGTAATTCTCATGGTCGAGTTCATCACCCTTCTTGAACACTGGCAAAACCAATGCAATTTTGAAGATTTCGGGGAAATTACCTTGCTCAAAGCATTTGTTGATTAGATATGCAAGAGGAACTGCAATTATTTCACAAGCAAATTTTAGGGCTGTAGCTGATATACCATCTACACCTGTAGCAGGCTTATTTTTTAGTTTCCTTATAATGTCAATAACTTCTTCAGGTGTTGTAGGTTGTAAGAATAGCGTATGCTCTATAGAAGGACAGGCAGTGCATTCTGTCGAAATATTATTTTTGAAGTGTTCTGACATTTTCTCTATGGCAACATTCGAGAAATAACTTCCAAAGTGCTCAGCAATGATTTGAGAATTGGCTGTAGGTGTGTTATTAATATTTATTTTTATTATTTTGCTTTCAACACTTCTATTGAGCTGCTCATTGATGAGGCTCCAAATTTCTCTAGAACTGTTTGTGGCTATATTTATTCGGTTTGAAAAATATTCTTTTTTTGCTTTTTTTATGTTTTTACTATATTGTTTTTTCTTTTCTTTGTATAGTTTATTTAGATTAAAATCACCTAGATTATTAGTTAGCCAATATAAGTTTTTTAACTCATTTCTTTCTTTATCTAAGTCACTGGTATACCAGTTCTTGCAATCAGTTTTTTTTGATTTATTACTACAATGGGTTACTAGAGGACATGAACTGTCCATACATTTTATGAACAGCTCAATAAAACTGTTGAAGGCCTCATCGATGTTCTCAACGAAAATCGTGCCCCAGCTTATTTTTTTAAGCATGTAATGAAATTTCTCGATATTTTCATCCGAGAAATGCCTGACGTGATAAAAATTGTTATTTTTCTCTTCGATCAACTTGAAATCCTTACAACATATTATTTGAGCCAGGTGGTCAGCTATACATGGATTAAAAACCTGAGCTAGGTATCTCTCCTCAGATAAATTTGTGGCTAAATAATCAATACCTGTTCTTGACGTTACATGATTTACATTTGTTACTATACGTGTAGGCTCATTAATACATGATGTAAGATTGAAACAATCAAATGTGTCATCTAATATATCTTTTTCAGCAGATGCTTTTAAAGAGTCTATGTTAAAATCACCACAAATAATAACTACCGGGTTCTGTTTATTAATAACTTGTAACGAGTGAGATAGATTATCAAAAAATACATCAAAGCTGCCGGTTGGGGGTCTATAAATTGACATTACATTAATTTTAGTTTTATTGTGGTGATCGTTGGTGAAGGCATAGATCTTCTAGAAATACAAATCTTCTGAACTCCTACTTTTTCTTATTTTTTTTTTTAATAATATTCCTTCCTCTTTTCCAATCCATTCAATATAATAGTACTATATATTGGGGGGGGGAGACATTTTGTGGCCCCCCTCTGACTCCATTCGGAGCTTAGGCGCAGGGTAAAATGAATTTTCTGAACCTAGTTACAGTAGCAGTATTTCACAGATTCTTAAGTTAAAAATTGTTAAAAATGTCAAAATATGAAGTTTGCAAAACTTTGAACAGCTGTATCTTGGATACTATTTGATCTACAGAGTCCGCTCTGGTACCAATTTGTAGCAAATTTAGTTTACTTTTAGAAAATGCTGAATTGTTTTTACCAAAAAAGTAGGCCTTAGGTGCCAAAATCGACAAAAACTGAAAAAAAAAACAAAAATCTCGCAGTTTTTTGGATTTTCGACCAAGACCCGGAGGTCTGCCGAGGTCGTAAACTTGGATTTAACATTAATTTGTAATCATATACAACATATTAAAAAAGCATAGATACCTAATTTGACGTCAGGTAGGATGTATAATGTTACTGTATTAACAATCTCAAAAAAAGTAGTGTATCTAACCCTACCCAGAGAATACTGCATTGTGTAACAAAACATATAATAAATAAAACAGTGTCAAAAAAAATTATGAATGGCAAAATTTATTTTATCTTAGCTTAGTTACCTAAGTGGGTATGATAACAGAGCTAATGTTGTATCATGAAGCATTTATGAGAAAAAAAGGTCAGAAGTTATGACAAAAAAATGGAATTGTAACAAAATGTTACATTTTGTTCAACCTTTCGCATTTCTGATATTTAAAACTGGAGAATAGGATATACATCATCCTGTACGTGAATTGAATATCATTTGAAATCACACGCATTTTGACGTGATTTTGGTAATTTGGCATGATATTACAATTTAATTGTGTAAATAAACTCCATTTCTCTGGTAACCGAAGTAGTTTTGTCTAGAAAAACAGAATGTACTTTTTTAACAAACAAAAAAATATATCAAAAATGTAAATAAATTTCCTTCCATATACTATTCTTTCTGGTGAAAACCAAAAACAACACTAAAGTATTCAAATATAAGGTTCTGATATATTTTTTTAATTACCAATATTTCCTACACAGACAGTTAATTTTAACAAATAGGTAACCCATTTTAGAAGGATTCTAGTCCATTTCTAAAACAATCACCACAAAAGCACATCATTGAAAAAACGAACTTATTCATCTACCCCTGTACTGTTTACTTCTAGATTTAAGCATCCAGAAAAATCATTAGGGAAATTCTAGAAGCTGTCTACTAACAGATATGCAAGTTTTAATTTATACTGATATATAAACATAAATTTATTTATGTGTAGAAGATACGGAAGAAAATTATTCGACCGATTTTAATGAAAATTTGCTGTTCAATAATTTGAGGTTCCGAGAGTATGCTATCATTACATCACGTCAAGTAGGAATTGAGTGGTGATCAAAAAGACAACACGAATACTAACTTACAGCATGTTGCCCACAGCATGGGTAAAAACTGGGTTGAGCTGCCAGTAATTCTTATATTATACAGGGTGGACCAAATAAGATGGGATTTGAGGTTTTCTCTAAAACTATGACACATATACAAAAACCAATATAGGTGTCCTGAGCTCGAATTTCGAGAAACAGATAATGGCACAAATCGCGATCGTCTATCTTTTTCGACTACTGAGCTACAGGGCATTTTTGAAAAATTGAGCTCAATTACCAAGAGCCGAATCGAAAATAAAATAATTTTGCCAAAAATAGGAAAACTAAACTACAATAAATTGTCAAATTGTTTTCCATTGACATCTATGCATATTTATCGCATTTCTAATATTTATTGAGAAGGCCATGGTAAAAAAAAAAGAAAATCGAAATAATCGTAAATGTCAAAAGCTAATTTGTGAGTTAATTGTGAGTGAGCATTGTTAAAAATTGTTCAATTTAGTAATGGTGAAAAATATGATCTGATTAAGTGTTTTATAGAGTCTGGAGAAGATTCAAATTTAGCTTCTGCGCTTTATTGTAATAAGTAAGTTATAGACAGCAAAACTTTTTGCCAAAAGTGCCTCCTAAACAATATTTTTAGATATCCAGAAAAGAGACAGCCAGACATAAAAATATTCAAAAGGCTACAGCAAAATTTAAAAGAGTTTGTATCATTTGTAAAACCTCGGGGCAAAAATATACAATAAAACAGGAAGAGAAGCTGTAGAAAATATTTTTTTAGAAACTGTAAGAGAAAATCCTAATATATCTTCTCGCGAAATACAGGAAAATTTAGGAATCTCAAAAACAACTGCGTTGCGTTGCTTAAAAAAAAAAAAATTCAAACCCTACAAAATTAGGATTAGTCACCATTCTATACTCAAACAACTTTCAAAGGTGTCTCGATTTTTGCCAGAGGTTTTTGCATCAGTGCAATGAAGTGCCAGGATTTGAAGGAAGAATTATATGGATAGGCAAGGCCCATACAAGCATTTCCGGAGTTTTTAATCGGCATAATAACCACCATTAGGCTCATGAAAATCCGCACATAACCGCTACAGTTAATCGTCAAGGACGATTTGGATTTGGTGTCGTTCAGGGTGTATACCAATTCACAATTTTGAAATTCCCTGACTTACAGGTTTTCCAGGACGTTTAAATAAAACTTCCAGAATTATTCTGCTCGAAAATGAAAATTGGTGAGCAAGAGGGGTTTGGAAAACATTTTCTGACGAGAGAGGGAGGAAATTTTCAATTTATTTTGAAGAGGAGCAAAGAAATATGCAGCTACGAATGAGTTGATAATATTGTTATATCTTCAGTTACAACTCCGACTTGTACAAAATCAATCTCGTCATTCATTACTGAAGCAATCACCAAAAAACAGGTTGGTTTAGAACAAGCTCGATTTAAAAGAATAATGCTGAAAAAAGCGTTCAATTAAAAAAAAAATCGAAATCGATAAAGAATTGAGAAAGAAACAGCAGTTTTAATTCAAACAATGTATTTATTCAAGTTGCTAGACGTACACTCGGTATATGTGTGTATAAGTGAGAGATGGTGGAAAGTAAAGTGTTGACTAAAGAGCTCTGCAATTATTGCAAGAAAAAAACAGTTAATAAATTTGTAAAATGTCCAAAATGTGAAAAAACATATCACAATGCCTGTGCATCTCGAGTTACATGCTGTGAATTAAATTTAAGTGAACAAACATCTATAAATTACAATGAAGAGACTAAAGAAGCAGACATATTGCAATTAACCATCTCACATGAAAAATTAACAAGCAAAAATCAAGACTTGAAAAAACGAAATAAAGAACTAACTGAACAAATCTGTCACTTAACACAAGAAAATTGCAGACTACAACAAGAAAATAATATATACAAAACTGAAAAGTTATTAGGCAAAAATCACCAACTTGCAGCCGAAATTCAGGAGTTCATATCATCAGAAATTGATAAAAAGTTTTCAACATATCAAGATGAATTAAGTGCAGTTAAATTAATATTAACTAAATGCGAAAATGATGAAATCAGAAAACTCAATAAAATAAACAGTAAGGAACAAAAAAGTTCTACAGATAAGGAAGTCCATGAACAAAAAAACAATCAACACAACTCAGCAACAAAAAAGGATAAACCTAGCACATCAAAACAAGCAAACCAACAAAAAATTTTAAATGAATTAGAACATAAACAAAAACAAATTATGGAGAATATAATAAATCTAGAATCTACTCCAACATACAACAGTCAAAAAACCTCAGAAACGGACAAAATATGTATAAAAGCAAATGAAGAAATTTCTGATTTTCAAGAGGTGCAATATAAGAAAAGGAGACCTAAAATTGGAAATGGTAAAGGTGATGGCGCTTTTCACGGCAAAAACGAAAATGATAGAAAGATTTGGTTATTCATAACTAGAGTCCCCGATGATGTAACAGATGGAAATATCAAAAATATATTGAATCCCGCACAGGCACCAAGGATGTCCATGTTAAAAAATTGCCAACACATAATGCCAATGCTGACAACCCCAATCTTTCATGATAGGTGTCCAGCCACACCTGCAGAATACAATCTATCAATCAAATTTCTGGCCCCGAAAGATAGTTTTTGACCGGTTTAATTTTAAACGTGGTAGACGCTTCCTGGATTCTGGCTCGCATAATAGCTCAGAAATTGATGAAAATATTCAACCTAACTCTTTTTTAACCCTAACAACGTAAAACAGTGCTGCTACCCAATCTCTCAGCAATCCATTATTGGAACAACTAAAAATAACAAGGGAACATCTCCTTTAAGTATAACGATGGGTCCAAACAAGTTGCCAAAACCATTTTCAGAAAAACAACCTATAGCATCCGTAGTGCAAAGAATAAAATAACAGAATGCAGCATCTTCCATCAAAATGTCCAGTCAATTGGCAACTGTATAGACAAACTACAACTACTAGTTGAAAATCACGAAGAATGCAATTTTCTATGCATAACCGAGCATTGGAAATCTGAAACACAACTTGTAAATTTCAATATCTGTAATTTTGAATTAGCGTCTTACTATTGCCGAAAGGAAGACGAACACGGAGGCACAGCCGTATTCTGTAAGAGCAGCATAAAATGGAAGAATAGAAGTGACATCGTAGATCTGTCCGAAAAAAGTGTCTGTGAATGTGCTGCTGTAGAAGCATACATAGAAAAGAAAAAACTTATGGTGTTATCCATATATCGAGCACCAAATACACCACCAGATGAATTTCTAAGAAAAATGGACAAAATTTTAAATAGTGTTGTTGATGAAAACTGTACTGTCTTTGTTGCTGGAGATTTTAATATTGATATAAAATGTAATGATAAACATGCAAAGGATTTCTTACTTCTTTTAAGCTCTTTTAATCTGCATCCATCAATTTTAGATTATACACGAATAACCAGGGTAAGTAAAAGCTGTATCGATAATATATACACTAATTGTGATTTATATAAATCTGAAATATTGAGCACTCATATATCTGATCACACGGCACAGAAAGTAACATTCTCTGTAGATAACACCATAACAAATTCCAGCTCTACCAGAAGAGTATTTAATAATCGAAATAAAGCACTATTTAAGAAAAAACTATCGGAACAAGATTGAGTCAATGTTTACACCTGTGCAGAGAATAATGTTAATAGTCAATGGGATGGTTTTATGCAAACAATTTTGCCAATATTTAATGAATGTTTCCCTCTAAAATCATTTAAAAACAATTCGAACAAAAAAACTAATTATTATAGGTCCCCAGAACTTGACGATTGTAAAAACCAATTAGATCTGATGTTAGTACTAAGCAGAACAGACAACAGGTACAAAGATGCATATAATATGATAAAGACTAGATATAACGAGCTACTAATTGAGTCTAGGAAGCAAGCGTATTCTGATAAAATACAAAATAGCGATAATAAATCTAAATGTGTATGGCAGATCATAGATACCATTAAAGGTAAAGCAAGCAAATCAAAGGATATATTAATAGATGGAGATCCACATATATTAAGCAACGAGTTCAATGAGTATTTTCTAAATGTAGCGCCAAATTTGTTAAAAAATTTTAAAAATGCCCATTCTGAGACGGCAAAAAATAATATTAAACAAACTATGTTTGTGGCACCAGTAACTAGAGAAGAGATAAATGACATCATAAGAAATCTAAAAAGCAAAATGAGTGCTGGCCATGATGAAATACCCAGCAATTTAATAAAATATTGTTCACAGGAATTAAGTATTCCCTTAACTTTTATAATAAATAACTCTCTCAAGTTTGGAATTTTCCCTGAAAAACTTAAGCTGGCAATAGTAAAACCTTTACATAAAAAAGGAGACCCACTTCTAAAAGAAAATTACAGACCCATCAGTCTACTTGCTTCCTTTTCAAAAATATTTGAAATAGTCATGTGCAACCGGAATCTAAATTTTCTAATTTCGCAGAAACTGCTAAGTAACCATCAGCATGGATATCTGAAGGGTAGGTCCACAGAAACTGCTGTGTTCAATTTCACCTCCGAAATAATAAAAAACTTGGAAAAGAAATATCTGCCGTTAGGCATTTTCCTTGATTTATCTAAAGCATATGACTGTATTGATCACTTCATTTTACTAAGTAAACTAGAAAAATATGGTATCAGAGGCATAGCACTCCAGTGGATACGGTCCTACCTCTCCGATCGCACTCAAAAAGTAGTTATCCAAAAAGAAGGAACAAAATATTATTCAACAGAAAATAAAATAGACGTGGGAATCCCGCAAGGGAGCGTGACCGGGCCGCTATTATTCATTATCTATGTGAATGATCTTGCCCACGCTCTGCCAAATCAAAATGTTAGCCTTATAAGCTATGCAGATGACACCAATCTGATGGTTAATGATGGCCAGTTTGCGAATTTGATAGATCAAAGTAGTCATGCCTACAGAAGTATAAATAGTTGGTTTGCCCAAAATAAACTAATAGTAAACAAAGAAAAAACTAATTATATGCTGTTTAAAACAAAACAGGCAAAATTAGATATACCAGAAAATGTAATAATAGGCGGGGAAGGCGTAACATTTCAAGAGAATATAAAATTTTTAGGTGTTTACATAGATTGTAATTTATGCTGGTCTACACAAATACAGCATGTTTGTAATAAACTTAGCTCAGTCAGCTATACAATAAGAATTATGAGAAACTACCTAGACCTTAACGCTCTAAAAACACTATACTTTGCAAATTTTCACTCTATCTTAAGATATGGTATAATATTTTGGGGAAACAGTACAGATATCGTACATGTTTTAACTATACAAAAACGGACAGTTCGTTTGTTGCTGGACTTAAGTAGTAGAGAAACATGCAGGGGAAAATTCAAAAGGTTAAACATCTTACCAGTGGCCGCTGTGTATATATATGAGTGCTTAATATTTATGTATAAAAATAAAGAAATATTTCAACAGTACAATACGATACATGACCATAATACAAGATCTCAAGACTACAAGTATCCACAGCACAAACTTACACTATCTGAAAAAAATACTGCTTATTCGTGTATAAAATTTTATAATTATTACCAAATAGTATTAAGATGATAAACAATTTTAAACTCTTTAAGAAATCGATTTTTAATTATCTTTTAAATATTGAACCATACTCTATAAATGAGTTTATGTTATTTTAATGTAACTTTTACTACATGTATTTTTGTGTTTTCTGTACTCATAATCTTACTAGAACTGTTGTCAGTTAAATGTAGATATGACGCTCTTTCATTCTTCTAGTTTCTGCAACTTTACTGTAACTAGTTTTTTGAAATAAAGGATTTTCTATTCTATTCTAGTGTCTAGAGCCGCACGGCCACACTCCCCTACCTCTTGATGCACGGATGATCGAGCATCTCGCTCAGTGTAATAGCTCATCTTATTTATAAACTGCCCTTTCGGTAGTTTAATATTTGGTAAAGGGTAGATTGATAAAATATTAAGATGGACAAAAGATTTATATTGCCGAATATCAAGGTCCGAAGTCCCTGTCCTTAACTCATTGTTCCCGCAAACGCATTATGCCCCCTCCCTCTCTTCTTACTTCTATTTTTTTTTAAAATAAAGATGAAAAAAATCCTCACAATTTCTCCTCTCAACTCTTTCACAGTGAGAAATTTGGACGGTCAAATAAATGAAAATCTTGCTGAACCACATACAACTTGAATGAGTTTAGGCTAGTAAATCCAAGATGGGAACAACTTTAATTCATTTTCCCAGACTTTTTTTATAAACTTATAAATTCCCGACTTTTCCCTGATTAGCATAACCACGTGGTTAATCCAGACGTAGATTCGCTTCCAATAGATTTTTAAATGTGGCTGGGGATTGATGTAAAAAAGTGTAGGACAATGTTTTATGCAGTATTTTGAGATAATTTTCAAAAAAGATCATATAACAATATACATTGCCAACAACCATTATCATAAAATAGACTGAGTAATAATAATAATGAATAAAAAGAAAATTTAATATTTACAACAGTTGGTATGTTTGATTTCAGCTTTGGGACACACCAGGGTACTGACAATTTAACTCTATTTCCATAAAATTTGAAAATTTCGGCAATTTGTAGTTATACCTTAGGATATAGGGTCAACATAACCAATTATTTACTTTAATTTTAATGAAAAAAATATTAGTATTTTGTGTTTTTTGACATTTAGTTTCCTCTGGACACAAATTTTCCCATTAGTAGAGAAACACCCGTATGCATAATTTTCTGCTTATCAGCAACGGATTCTACTCAAAAAAGTTTCTTAATAATGTGTTACTCGATTTTCGATTCGACACTTGGTAACTGAGATATACTGCCCTGCTAAGACAAGAAGTCGTAACTGCAAAAAATTAATTTTTGAGATTTTAATTGCATTTGCACCGTATTAGTGATCCTCACCACTGTACAAAATGTAGAAGTCGTATCTAAAGCAAAACTAGTGAATATACATAACGAATATGTGTCGTATCTACAAAATAGACCTATTCACTAAGCTCAAAAATCATATCCGATCATTACCAGATTTATTTGTCATAACTTAACATATATACAATGTTTTGTTATATGGTTACACTGATAAAAGGGACACATATTTATTTGCCAAAAAAGAAAATCATGAATTATGAAATGTAGATGGCATAACATAATTCAGAAAACAGTTGATTTCTCTAAAATTACATTTTGTCATATACGACTTCTTGTCATAGCAGGGCAGTATAGAGGTCATCCAAAAATGCCAATTTTCCAAAAACGATAGTTCAATAGTCGAGAAAGATAGACGATCGGGGTTTACGCCATTGTTTATTTCTCAAAAATCGAGCTCAGGACACCTCTATTGTTTCTTGTCTATCTGCCATAGTTTTAGAGAAAACCTCAAATCCCATCTTTGGTCCACCCTGTACATGTAAATACTCTTATTCACTTTGTATTTGCAAACTTTTTTTGTAATATATAGAAACTTCACTTTTAATAATGCACCAGAGTGTTAGAGGGATCATGCACATCACTCATGCACATCACCTATGAAAATAATAATAGGAATGTTTCAACATATTAAGACGTGAGAGGAGAATTTTTAAATTATTAAATTTTTTTGACCAAGATGTTTTTTATATTGAGCTGTGATGTTTCTTTTATTTTTAAATGTTCCTCTAAGAATTCCAAAGATATTTTTATCATTGTTTTATGTTACTTTTATTTATTTTCAGTGGTATTAAAGCATACTGGTAAGGTTTTCGCCAAACAAGATGACATCGAGAGACGATTAAAATAACAAATATATACCTAAAAAAATTAACTTATTTTCAAAAAAAACTGAGAAGCATATAATGTTTTCGTCTAGTTTTTGCCATAAAAATAAAATTAAGTCTGTGAGTACTGTCGCGTGCAAAAAAAATGGGACAAGTCTTATAATGTATTTTTGCTAAAATCTAGGTGTGTACATCTAACTTTCATTTTTGTGACATTGTCAGTTATTTATCAAAATTCATTGCAAGTGTGCAAAAACTAATATGCCCCATATAAGCGATTTAGTTAAAGTTGGAGTTATTGCTAAAGCAGAAGATGGATGGTCAATGAGACAAATGGCACTGCATTATAATATTAACAATAATTTGGGGCATAACATTTTAAAAAAGTAGAAATCCTGGCTCAGGGCGATGAAGGATATCAACTCAACAAGATTTGCAATTAGTAAATACATTAGTAAAAAATCCATTTTACTCAGTTATTCAGGCTGCTGAAGAAACGAATTTTCCTGGATCGAGTAGTACTGGTCGCCGGCGAGTAAGAGAATCGGAGCTACGCTGTCATCCAGCAGCACAGAAATACTTATTTAAAGCTGAACATAAAGAAGCTCGACTAGGATTTGCACTTGAATTTTTAGTGCATGATGTAAATTTTTGGAACAATGTAGTTTTACAGACGAAAAAACTTTCCAGTCAACACACAGCGGTCATATTCGTGTTTACCCTCCGAATTCCCGATTTGATGAGAAATATATATCTAACAATGACAAAAGTGGTAGATTTTCCGTTAATATGTGGGCTTGGATATCTGCATGTGGACCTGGTGTTTTGTGGCATATCGAGGAACGATTTAATAGTGAAACGTATATTAGGATTTTAGATAATATTATGCTCCCTTCTGTGTCACAATTATTTCCTAATAATGAATTCATATTTCAACAAGATAATTGTTCCGTTCATACTGCTCATACCGTAACTAACTGGTTTCAAGATAACAACATTATTGTTCTTAACTGGCCCAGTCATAGTCCAGATCTTAATCCTATGGAAGACTACTCGTAAGAAGTATCCAAGAACTAAATGTGAGACCACGGAATGCCCAAGAATTAGACAGACTTATAGAAATTATAAATAGAAATGGTGCAATAACGAAATATTAATAGTTAGTTTCTTGTTAAGTTGGATATCCTTTGTCCCCTGATCCAGGATTTATACTTATTGTGCCGCTTATTCTCCACTTTTTTAAAATGTTAAACACCAAATTTTTGTTAATGTTATAACGCAGTGCAACTTGTCTCATTGACCATCCATCATTTGCTATAGCAATAATTACAGCATTACAATAAGAAATAAAAGTGCTAATTGTTTTATTTCGGCTACTCATTACAGGCGCGCAGCCAGGGGGGCATGGGGCCCGCCCCCCCCCCCCCAAGCCTTCTTCCATGAACCAAAAAATAAAGAAGCATAATCACTTAGTACAAATAGTCCCTTCAAATTAGGAGATATTTAAGAAAATTTTCCCACAGTTATGAGACCTGTAAAAAGTGAAGTATTTGGGTTGTTTAAACATGATGAAACAGTCCTAAAAAAGGGGTTTTTGAGAAATATATACATATACAGTGTGGCTACAATTTCGTGGACACAAGCCTGTATCTATGTTATTACTTGACAGATCGTTTTCTAATTAGGGCAGGCCACATATACCATGGTAGTGCATATTTAGAACCTAATAGAATACATTTTAATCATAGGCGTGCGTTGCAGGAAATAAATAAAGGGGCAAATTTTTAAGATTTTTTTTTAGCGAATCGGATAGAAAAAAATCCGAGGGGGCAACCGCTGAGGGGAAATAGTGTACAAATCGGAGGAATTAGGAAGGAATTAGAAAGGAATTGAAGGTATTTCGGAAGGAATTATGAGGTATTAAGGGAATTACAGGGGAATTTGGAGGAAATAAATATTATTACGAGGTATTAGAAGGGAATTAAGAGGAGATAAAAGGTATTAGGAGGGAATTAGAGCGTAAAAATATTGAAATGAAATGTTTATCTTGAAGAATTACATACTAATTCTTATGTAAAGGACGTTAGTGTTGTAAAAACATTAGCGCAGATATTAGCGCTAAAAATATCAAGTAAAGAAAAAATATTTAATTTAATTAAACTACCGATGATACTATGGACTTCTATTCTAGTTCAGTAATATAACGATTTATATCGGACAAAATTCATAAAGTTTTGAAAATTGGTAGAAACGTAAGGATAGCATAAGAATTACTAAACCGAAAAGTTCCCACACCCAAATAGCGTGCTTCATCCCCTAGCCGTTTCCACCCATTTTGAGGTTTTCTAGATTATCTCGGGAACGGTGCACTTTTTGATCAATTATTTCTTATAAAATTCTCTATAAAAAACGTCTCTACACTTTTTTTCCTAAAATTAATAGTACCGTGGGAAATAAGGCGCACACATGAGGGTTGGTTCCAGTCAACACAATAAATTGTAATTTTTACTATAATCTACTTTAAAGTTCAATGCTTAGCGCTAAAGCAGTAGCTACTAAACTCCACCTAAAATTATAATAAATGTACCACTTCCACCCTCTCACCTCTATAAAATAACGCGATTTTTAAAGAAGCGAAAATATTGTATATTGTACTTGTTTACACGCCACCCTAGATGTAAAGTACTTGGCGTGTGGTGTCCCCTGTAATCCACTAATTATCAAAAGGTTTCCTACGTTAATTAATCTTCATCGTCTTCCATAGATTCGACATTTATGCATGCTTGTCCGTGGTAATGGTAACACATTGTGGAGCAACGTAAGCCTGCTCTTCTGCAACTACACCTGGTTTCGCACCCTAATTTGCACGAACAAAAAATTTGTGTTATAACGGATTCTTTTCTTGTCATAGTTCGGGTTAATATACCGCCAACTTTTTTCCATCCCTAATCAGTAACTTCTAGAGCAACGTTTTTCCATGTTTGAATTTGGTAAAAAAACGCGATATGAATGTTGCCGAGTAGCAGCAGAAGTTGTTCGCTTTACCAACAAATTTGTTAAAAGTCATGAATCTGAATACATCTAGACTTTTTTCTGCGGAGGTAGAGTTGTATAAAGCTAGAACAAATCGCTCTCCTACGTCTACAATTTCTCCATGACTAGCTTTTTCATTATTAAAACTTTGTACGATGTCTTGTAATACTTCAGTAATATAACAGTAAAAATTGTAATATATTGGACAAAATTCATAAAGTTTCAAAAATTGCGTGTTTCATCCCCTAGAGGATGTCGTTTCCACCCCCATTTTGAGATTTTCTAGATTATTTCTGGAACGGTGCATTTTTCCATAAAAAAACTTATATACAGAATTATTCCGTATACAATTCTCTATAAAAAACTTCTCCAAACTTCTTTCCTAAAATTAATAGTACTTTGGTAAATGAGGCGCAAATGTAATCAGCGCAGGTCATATAAGTCGCTGAATATCCGTATGGCTATTTCCAAATCTGTCTTTACGCGAGTCTTTACGCGAAAAAAGTATAAATATCTGTACACCACCACAATGTAAAAAATTTCAATTTCTCCCACTACATCTCAGACGACCCAAGGTCACTGCATTATTTTAGAGCTTGCTGTAAACGCTATTACTGTTCAGGGCTGCCAATGTGCGGGATTTTACGCAAAAACCGGGTATTTTAAACCCACTTTCGCCTAAAATCGAAACCGGAAGTGGGCCATTTTGGTTCTTTACATTATATAATTGGAAATTATATTCCATATCACTACACCAAATTTGAAAAAATCCATTCGCGCATTCAAAAGTTACAACAGTGTCCCTATCGGTTGAGCGACCCGGTATAGAATATTCTCGCTTCATCAAAAATCGCGTTATTTTATAGGGGTGAGAGGAATTTGTTATAATTTTAGGCGGACTTTAGTAGCTACTGCTTTAACGTTAAGTATTGAACTTTAAAGTAGATTTACAATTTATTGTGTTGACCGGAACCAACCCTTATGTGTGCGCCTTATTTCCCACGGTACTATTAATTTTAGGAAAAAAGTGTAGAGACATTTTTGATAGAGAATTTTATATATAGGTATTTTTATCAAAAAGTGCACCTTTCCCGAGAAAATCTAGAAAATATTAAGGTATTAGGAGGAAATAAAGGTATTTGAGGAATTAAGGGAATTACAAGGAATTAAAGGGGAAATAAAGGGTATTTTTCTAGAATAGGTATTAGGTGTACAAAATATCGCCAGCGGTTGCCCCCTCGAAAAAATCGATGTCATATTCTTTTTTATCACCCTCGAAAACATACCTGAAACAAGTTTCATCCAAATCCTATGCAGGGTTGCTCAGAAAATAAAGAAATATTTCAATTTTCTTTCGTTATTCCCTTTTTAGATAATCTGTTAAAACTAACTAGAAGGGCGGTTAAGCATATCGGTGATTAAGAACTCTCGCTGCTTTTTTACTCTAATCATAAGAATTGTCATGAGATTTTTTAGCAACTAATTTACTTAGTATACAATGTAAGAGCAAATTAAAAGGGAATTCTAAAAATAATAAAACAATAATTTATCAATCTTTACTGCTTGCAATTATAATGCAAAATCCAATGGTGCCATGGAATGGCTTTATTTGTCGAAATGTCATATTGTGACATAAGCTAAGTAGTTTACATTTTAGTGTTGAATTTAGACTTCAAATAATTGTGATTTCTAATACAATGCCAGAAAATCGTTTATCATTTGCTGAAAAAGTTGAGATTATTAGAATTGTAGGAGAAAATATAACAGTAAGAGAAGCAGCAAGAACTTTTAATGACCGACATCCTAACCGGCCTCCAGTAAGTTTTAGCACAATAGCTAAGGTTAATCGAATTTTTAATCAAACTGGAAACGTTACAATATTAAGACCAACAAATTATAATCGGAATAATTTAAATGAAAACAGAATTTTGCAAGCATTCCGTAATAATTCAAAATTAAGTATAAGACAAGCTTCTTTGAACTTAAATCTAAACAAAGAAATAATAAGAAGATGTCTAAAAAAAATAACATAAAACCATTTAAGTCTAAAATATTACACACACTCTTAGAAGGGGATTTTGAAAGAAGATTGGATTATGCACTTTGGATGCAGGGTGAATTTTTGAACAACAGAGATTTTTTGAAAAATATAATCTATTGTGACGAATCTACTTTTACATCGAATGGTGTAAGATCCACCCAAAATATGAGATACTGGGCGTCTGAAAACTCACATTGGATAATTAACAGTAAAAATCAATACTTATTCAAAGTGAATGTTTGGTGTGCTATTTTAAATCAACAAATTATTGGACCTTCTTTTATTCAGAATTTGACTGCTCAAAATTTTCTGAATTTTCTAGAAACAGAAATTATGGATTTTCTTGATAATTTACCGTTAAACGTGAGCGAAAACCTTTACTTTTTGTTAGACAGTGCCCCAGCACATAGTTCTCGTATGGTTAGACATTGGCTTGACACCAATTTTCCTATGAGTTTCCTCCAAGATCCCCGGATCTCACCCCGATGGATTTCTATTTTTGGGGTAACATAAAAAATAAAGTATACGTTAATCGGTCTCGTACTGTGGAAGAATTGCGGCAACGAATTACAGAGGCATGTCAAAGTATCACAAGGCACGATCAGATAAAAGTGATTCGTCATGTTAGAAAAAGGGTAGAAGCATGCATCACATGGATGGCGGTTATGTTGAAGTTAGAAGAATTCATTAGTATAATTAATTAATTAAGTTATGATGACAAATGAAAAGAATAAAAATTCCATTATTTCATATAATTCCTTCAACAATTTATCATTACCACAAATGTATTCTTAATGTCAATTGTTTTTCTGTTAATACATTTATGTGATGTTTCTGTGTGTTATTTTTTTCTGTAGTACGCATGCCATAAAGAAGAAGTAAATGGGACACAATGGACAACATGAAATTACATACGGGAGAAAACATATTTCTTTATTTTCTGAGCAACCCTGCATAGGATTTGGATGAAACTTGTTTCAGGTATGTTTTCGAGGGTGATAAATAAGAATATGACATCGATTTTTTTCTATCCTATTCGCTAATAAAAAATCGTAAAAATTCGCCTCTTTATTTATTTCCTGCAACGCACGCCTATGATTAAAATGTATTCTATTAGATTCTAAATATGCACTACCATGGTATATGTGGCCTGCCCAAATTAGAAAACGATCCGTCATGTAATAACATAGATACAGGCTTGTGTCCACGAAATTGTAGCCACACTGTATATGAATTTTAGCGTTTTTTCGTCTTTTTAGCGGCGAAACTAAGCGGAATTCGAAAAAAAATGGTAGAGACAAAATTTATAGGAAATTTTATGCTCTACAACTTTGCTCTCTTGATATTTTTCACCAAAATGCAGTTTTTCCTCAAAATAGAGAAAAAGACGAAACAACACTAAAATTCATATATATGTATATATTTCTCAAAAACCATCCTTTTTTAGAACTGCGGGGGGTGAAAATTATGATTAGACAACCCAAATACTTCTAGCAAAATGCCCATATTATCTAGTAGAGGAGTCTATACACATCCGTTTTCAATTGGCCTCCCCCAGATGAATTTTCTGGCTGCGCCACTGACTCATTACATATTCAAATAGAGACAGATTTACATTAGAAAAAAATAGTTGTCCTATTTTTTTTTGCTCACGACAGTACCTAAAATAGTTCGACTCATACACAGTATTTTTCATAAAATGCAATAATTCTGGGGGAAAATCGAAGTCGAAAAATAAGAACCACCCTAATATAGATAGATGTACTTCGATTTAAGTATATACTTGTCATTCATAAAAAAAATTCTCTTGCTTGTTTCTTATATTTAACCACTATTTTCATACATAACTAGAATTAATATGCTATATGCCAGAATGTCTAGATAAAAGGAATTTGGGAATAATAAAAGTATTACCCATTATCCAAAATACTTTCACGAAATAAATACAAGAATATTTTGTATTTCTAAAATAACTTTCTGTTTTATAAAGGAACTTGTTTACTATATAGGTAAGTGGTAGCTAAAATTCTTATCCTACTTTAATACCGATTAAAATTTCATTACTGCTAATGGATTTCAAACTATAGTATAGAATATCAAATGTGTTATTAGCAGTTAAAAAATTAAAATGTTTGTTTGGAAAATCACTGGTTTTTTGGTGAGGTAATGAAAGAATGTGGTCCCATTTTTGATAAATTACATACTTCAATAATTGGTTTTACTAACAGCCAAATAATCAAAGCTACAAGCACGACGTAAATACACAAATGATGATGAATTCTACCTGACTATCAACGAAACAACGAATGATAAAAGAAAACTTGATAAAATGAATAAATTACTTCAATGTACATGAAGTTTTGAACGTTCACTTGAACGAATTTCATATGAAAAGAAAAAATTAATAAAAACTATAAACCGACTTTGGCGTACCATTTTTCTGGTAATATTTGCTAGCAGCGATACTTGCCAGCAAATATTACCAGAAAAATTGTACGCTTAAGTCGATTAATTGGAAATTTTCATATGAAATTCGTTCAAGTGAACGTTCGAAACTTCAGGTACATTTAATACATGCCTATTTTTTAGGAGGCATATCTATCTCATGTGACTCCAATGATCGTAGAAGAAAAGTATACCTCTAAAGGACCCCGCACAAAATATATGAAAATCTACTTTTGATTGAAATTTTTTGTAATTTTAGGAATAGATCTCGGAATAGAGTTTAGAGTATGACGATTAAAAGTTGTAATAGTCGTGACCCAAGGAAACCCCATATTTTCGGCTCTAGACACGAAAATTTACCATGTCAAATACCACCATATAATATGCTTTTATTAAACACTTTAATATTGCAACTTCATATTCTAACCTTCTAGCTAATTTATTTGTAGGATAAAGTGCTTAACTTTGCATTGAAACACAGGGCCTCATGTTGCTATAAGTTTGAGATGAACTGTAATCATTTTGATGTGAAATCCTCTCATCAAGACCAAGAAATGTGTACATTGGCTCAAATTGTAGCATTCTATAAGTACTTTAAGATCATAGAGAAATTTTAATTTAAACCCGTTTTACTGCAGTTGTTTATAGTTTTCGAAATTTTAGTTATAAACAAATTCAAATGACTCTCTGTTTTTTTTATGAAATCCAAAACGGTAAACGAGTAATGAAAGTAGATTAAAAAAGCCAACTTTTGAAAAAAAAAAATAATGCTCTACTTGCATGTGAAGCTGAGACGTTAGTTTTTACGTTTATGTCACTCATAAATAAACAAATCGATATTTCTTATTGAAATTTGGGCTGGTTATTCTCCAATGCTTATTATTTTGTTTCTGTTATATGAAGACAATCCAAAACTACAATTGTTAAAATAACATCGAATAAAGCGGCTTTGAGAACATAATGCACATTTTCAATTTTTTTCTAACTTTTTTAATTTTTGTCACGAAAATGGTAAACCAACCTGAGCTTGAACAACTACCCTTATGTTCATGGGTTCATATATACAGCTTTGTAAAATTTTTAATGTCACTAATAGAATAAAAAAAATATTTCGCGAGCAGAATTCGAACCCGAAACGTACGCATCCTGAATAAAAAGTGCTAGTCGCCTTACCCACTAGGCTATCTAGCGACTAAAGTCTGGTTTGTAAAAATAATATAACATATTAGACATATTTGGTGATGATCGAATCTCTAACAGAATCGCTAAAGACCCCACTTTTGGGCCTCTATACAGTATATTTTAACAATTGTAGCTTTGGATTATTTCCAAGTAGCAGAGACAAAATAATAGACATTGGAGAATTACCAGTCCAAATTTCAATAAGAAATATCGATTTGTTTATTTATAAGTGACCTAATATATCTCAGTTCCAAATGTAAGTAGAGCATTATTTTTTTTTTTTTTTTGAAGTTTGCTTTTTTAATCTACTTTCATCACTCCTTTACCATTTTTGATTTCATAAAAAAAAACAGAGTTATTTGTATTTGTTTATAACTACAAATTCGAAAATTATAAACAACTGCAATAAAAATTGAATTTTGAAAAAAAAAATCTCTCCCCATGATCTGAAAGTACTTATAAAAAGCTACAATTTGAGCCATCATACACATTTCTTGGTTTTGATGGCAGGATTTCACAAGGGTGCAAAGTTTTGGTAACAATTAGGTGTTTTCACTGCATGCAAATTTGCTTTTTTGATATTATTAAAATGAAGTACTCCATACATTAAAGCACTTACCAATATTTAAACAAATTCTTTCATCTATCAATTTAAAATTTCAACAAATAAATAACAAAACTGAATAACTGAACGGGTATTATACAAAACGTGCTGTGACGTCATCGGTTGTATTAACATAACCTCAACTTTTAGGTTTTTTAAGTTTATTGTCATTTTTAATGATTGTATCCGCACTTCTCATTTGAAACCAGTATGGCTTCAAGCAAACATTTTAAAAACCCAAATGATGTCTCAATATTGTTGATTACTAAAAATGGGCTGCTAATTAGAGGTTGGATTTTCAACCTACAAAAATAGCCTTATTTTATTGGGAGAAGATATTTAAAACTTTATGAACATTACATTGAACAAGATTTTAGTTGAAAGTACGAGAATCAAGCGGCAATTTTCATAATATTACTCGGAAATTTTTAAGATATGTATTTTTGAGGTTAGGTATAAAACCGATGACGTCGACAATAAGGCTTAGTTTTTGGCGGTAAAATTTTAATTCAAATTTAAAAAAACTTTTTTTAGATATTACTCAATCATTTGTGGAAATTCAAATGTTTTTAGTTATAATTAAGTATTACCTTCACAGTCAATGAGATTTTAATATTTGTGAAAACACCGAATTGTATATTTGAGCCATTTTAATAACCATTTTGATTTGAAATATTAAGTGGAAATATTAAGTGGAAATATTAAGTGGTGAGTGTACTTTTTAAGAGCTAGATTTCATTGAATATTATCCATTTTTTTTTTATAGAACAGTGATTTGTTTAAAAACGTATAATTTTGCAATGTTCAATTTTTTTAAATAATAACAATTGGAATGAATTATAGTTTATGTAGGTACTTTTATAACAAACATTTTCCTTCTTTTTGTTGTTTTCCATAGGATTTCGAGATATTCAAAGAAAACCAATGGAAAATACGGTCTAAAAAATTAAATTGGTTAAATAAACAATACGCCGACCTCGCAGAAACTGCAAAACTGAACTGTGAACTTAAGTTGATCCCCTGAAGATGTTAAAACAAAAAAAAACTACCCTGACCAGACAATTCACATTGAGAGTATTTTAGTCCTAATTTGACTTCACTAATATGATTATGATAATAATGAAAAAGTTGTAGAAAAAATTGATTTTCAGTACTCATTATATGGCATTTAACATGGTAAATTTTTGTGTTTAGGACCTCTAGAGTCGAAAATATGGGGTTTCATGGGTCACGACCATTACAACTTTAAATCACCATACTCTGGCTATCTTTTCCCAGAATTACGAAAAATTTCAACCAAAAGTAGATTTCCATGTATTTTGTGTGGGGTCCTTTATTAGAACTTTGAATGGTTTTCAAATAAATGGGGGTGAAAATATATTAAACATTCATAGTGCAGTGAAAATATTCTCAACTTTGCAATACCTATAAAGGAAAAAATTAGGACATCGATGAAACTTAGCATAATACTAGATGTTCATTTTTACTTACACCGATGGGTCAAGGTGAGGTTTTTTTAGAGAGGCGGCAGGAGGGAAAATGAGTTTTTGTTTTTTGCAGAGATGGGAAAGAAAACTTTCCATTTGAAAGTTTTCGGAACGAAATTTTGACGAAAATGAAAATTCCAACAAAATATTGGAAAGTTTGCAAAATTCCAGAAAAGTTTCCTTTGGGAATTTTCGAAATATCAAATGAGGGTCGATTTTTCGAGAAATCATATTAGGCATTTTTTTGTTGAAAAACTATCCAGAATTTAACAATATTTTGATTTTTGGTTTTCGAATTACGGTCCCCTTAAAATTACCTATTTTAAACATTAAATATTCAATAAATTGGTAACGAAATTTTTTTCGAAAAAAAGTCACTCTTCATTTTCTCTTTATATTCACTTTTTCTACTATTCCATATCATCGAAACTTTCAAATTTTTAAGGCCAAGAATTTTCATTAAAAAATTTTGGGTCATCAGACCTGTAAATTATTCGGGTAAGGATTACCGAATTTGAAAGTATCGATGATATGGGGTGGTAGAAAAAATGAATTTAAAAAGAAAATAAAGAATGACTTTCTTTCCAAAAGAGATTTGTTACCAATTTATTGATTATTTAGTGTTTAAAATTTTAAGCAGGCCATAATTTAAAAACCGAAAATCAAAATGTTGTTAAAATCTGAATATGGGGGTTCTACAGCATGCTGATCAATAATATTGGATTAGTTTTTCAACAAAAAAATGTCTAATGATTTCTCGAAAAATCGACCCTTTTTGTTTTAATAAAAATGCACGCCACTGACTGAAATAAGTTTTGTTTTACTGAAAAAGAAATATTAAAGATCTTTGATACCGATCCAAATTTGGTTGAAATTGGATGACCATTAACTGAGTTACGAAGGTGTTTCCACTTGAAATGGGTAGCACTGTATTGTAGCTTATAAAAGACCCCACTACTTTTTTAAATAATGCATTATAAATGACATTGAATTTTCAAATTAAATGTATTTGAATAAGCTTTCAACTTTATATTATAGAGTATTTTTGACGTAGTGTGTATTTTTTTGTAAAGTGATTAAATCCTAATTTTATGGATTCTTGATTGGTTCACCTATTTACCCCCATTTACCCCCTAATTCTTTCCCCGGGATAAGATCAAAATGTAATTTAGTTCCAGATCTCGCTATAATACATAGGTGCATCAAATTTCAAGTCAATATCATAAATAGTTGAAGAGTAATTGTGCGCACAAAAAAGTTAGACAGAGACAGAATTTTTTTTTTGTTGAAACTTAAAATCGTCGACATTTCATGACATTCTAAACATAATAAATTTTCTATTTTTTTTTACGATTATTATACTTTCACGATATGAAAGTAATAAATATTTGACATTTTTGTTTGAGCTCTCCTTGATTTGCAAAGAGTTTTTTAAATAATTAGGTTAAACTTTGAAAGTGTTCCCATTTATGTTCCCAAAAATATGAATAAGTTCACCACATGAAGAAAATCTTCACAAGGCTGGATAATGTTGTAGAACCCAACAAAATCGACTAATAAATATGAAAATTTTCCAAAATACAAAAAATCGACTTAGAAAATTCAGTTTCGAAAGAAGTTGTCAAAATTTTATTTTATTTATTTATTTATTTATATACAAATAAAGTAATTTTTGAAAAAAACGCAATAATTTAACATTTTTCACGCCTCATGTCGTCTGGTCACAAATTTAGAAAATAAGACGAAAATTTCTATGACGTTTGACGACGTAACAACAGAATTAGCTACCTAAAAAAGAAAAGTGCGAATGGGAAGACCCTCAAAATTGATTTTTTAGACAAAAAGGCTAATTCTGCTAAAGGTAGTTTTCAACATAACTAAAACTTGTTTCCATCTGGTGACTTCAGCACAGAAGCACCGGCGATTAAGCAAGAATTTCATAGTGGAGGGCCAATTATTTATTTTTAACAAAATTATGGAAAATTTAAAAAAAGCCCATCCTTGCCATGTTTGTTAAGCAGATTCATATGTATAATTAGAAGGCGATTTACCAGTATCTATATGTATACTTATTGAACTTTAATACAATAAATGATATTATTTCGTACCTTGCATTTTCTTAATTGCATGATTAACTTAAGTTTAACCTCCCATAGGATATGAATTATAGGACCTTTATAAGGTACCCCAAGTCTGTCAGAACATCGATCAGAACACGGAAATGAATGGGAGGATTCTATCACTGTGATTATAAAATTAAGTGATTATAAATAAGACTGACATCAGATAAAGTACATCGTATTTAAGGCAGATACATTGGAGAGAACAGAAAGCATTCCACGGTAAGTAAGAACTTATATCTTCTTCATTTATTACATGACTCCGATCCTTCGTCGTCTCTTAAAAGTTATGAGAACCCCACCGAGAGTAGAAATAATCCTTCATACGTGAAAGAAGTCTCGACTGGAGCTCTTGGAAAAATAAATATTGTCACATCCTTCAGACGTACCGTGGTGAGTTCTTCTGCAATAACACCATCTTTTGATAAACAATTGACCCAACTTGTTGAAGGACCATTTGCATGGGAATGAAATTCAAAAGAAAACCATGTTCAGTTGAATTATATATTCAATTTAATAAAATATCACATAAGACCATCAAAAACATGTTCATGTTTCAGTATAGGGTGGACCAAATTAGAAGGGATTTGGGGTTTTTCTCTAAAACTATGGCAGATAGACAAAAACCAATATAGGTGTCTTGAGCTCGATTTTCTAGAAACAAACAATGGTGCAAACTGCGATCGTCTATCTTTTTCGACTACCGAGCTACAGTGTTTTTGGAAAATTGGCATATATTTCAATTACTAAGTGCCGAATCGAAAATCGAGTAACACATTCTTAAAGCACTTTTTTGAGTAGAATCCGTTGCTGATAAGAAGAAAATTATGCATGTTTTATAGAATGAGGAAAAGATTCAAATTTAGCTTAGCTTTATTTTAATAAGCAAGTTATAGACAGCAAAACTTTGTGCCAAAAGTGCCGCCTAAACAATATTTTTAGATATCCAGAAAAGAGACAGCCAAACATAAAAATATTCAAAAGACTGCAACAAAATTTTAAAAAGTTTGGATAATTTGTAGAACCTCGAGCAAAAATATATAATAAAGCAGGTAGAGAAGCTGTAGAAAATATTGTTTTAGAAAGAAACTGTAAATCCTAATATATCATCTCGCGAAATACAGGAAAATTTAGGAATCCCAAAAACAACTGCGTTGCGTTGCTTAAAAAAAAATAAATTCAAACCCTATAAAATCAGAATTAGTCACCATTTATACCCAAACGACTTTCAAAGGCATCTCGATTTTTTCCACTGGTTTTTGCGTCAGTGCAATGAAGTGCCAGGATTTGAAGGAACAATTATATGGACAGACAAGGCCCATATAAGCTGTGCCGGAATTTTTTATCGGCATAATAACCACCATGGGTGGGGCTCATGAGAAAATCCGCACGTAACCACTACAGTTAATCGTCAAGGACGATTTGGGTTTGGTGTATGGTGTGGTTTTATTGTATACTAAACAAGCTAAAAACGTACTCTTCGCCTGTTCACTGAATTTTTGATATAATTGTTACACATTCTATAGGAAACTCTTCGCAGTTTTTTGTAAATAATATTAGTTTTAGACATTTTTAATTTTATAGTACGAAACTTAGTTGGTAAAAGAGTCAGTGTAAAATAAAGTAAAAATAAAAAAAACATACAAAACCCCATTTGGGTTTCGAACCCGGGACCTTTGAATTCCGAGTCAATTTCAATTAAAAGCGTAAGAACTACACCACCACCTTATAGGTAAAAAAATGTAAATTTTTACATTATAAGACACGAGCTAAAATCATATTTTCACGGTTGTATATTACATTATGAAATGTATATTTGTAAAATATATAAATATTTAAATATTAAAATGAAATATCAATCCACCAAAACTCTCTTCAATTACAAAAATATAACAATCAAAAATTTTTTTTTCAAATTTAAATCATTAATAACATTTTTATTTACCTATCGATTTTGTTCAAAAACAATAGGGTTCTTCCTAGCTAACACTAACTTACTGTCCAAATTTCAATACAATCGGATTTTTCTTTCTTGAGTTATTGTGCTTACAAGAAACGTGACGGACGGACAGACGAACGGACGGACAGACGGATATTTTGAAAGTTGTTCAGAATTCATTCACTAACACAATGATATGAAAATTTTTTGTCTGCGAGCGATATTTACGGTTTTAGAAATGTGCCAATCAAATACAATATACTCTTCGTTATTGCATTTGCGAAGAGTATAATACTGCCCCTGTTAAGCATAGAAGTCATAACTGACAAAATCGTCATTTTGAGATATTACCTAGTTTAGATAATTTGATATGCCATCGAACTTGATATTTTTAGTAATAATTAAATTTCATATATTATGATATATTGTACATCAGATTCTAATATTTTGAGTCTTAACAAGGAAATAGATATACTTATTATCAAGTTGTAGATGTCATAAGCTGAAAATATTGAAAATGTAGATACGACTTCTATGCTTAACAGGGCAGAATAATAGGTTTTTGAAAACGGTAATTTGAAAACCAAAAATTTTATTAACATTCTACGACAAGAAATAGAGCCCTTTGTAGACAATATGCCTGTAAGACAACTTCAAAGATTAATTTATCAACACGATGGCGCCTCAGGTCATACGTCAAATGAAACACGAAATTATTTAAATACTCAATTTGGTGAGGATTGGATAGGTATCTATACATCACTCAGGGCTAGTTTATCAATGTCTAGTTAGCTAAGTTAACTAAATTGATAACTAACAATTAATTTAGCTAACTGGACATTAATAAACAACAAAGTAGTTTAGATATTGTTTAATTACTTCCACATCCAGTGGAAGTATAGTAACGACAAAAAAGTTTTTAAAAATTTTTATTGTTCAAATAGGCTTAGAATGTCACGAAACGTCGAAATTTTAAGTTTGAGCGAAAAAAAAATTTCTGTCGGTCTGTCTGTAACTTTTTTTGTGCGTACGTTTATTCTGGAACCGTTTGAGATATTGACTTGAAATTTGGTACACATATGTACTTTAACGAGATCTAGAACTAGATTATATTCTCATCTCGTTCCGTCGAAGGGTTGGGGGGTAAATTTGGGGTAAACAGGTAAATCAAGCAGGTAAGAGTCCTTAAAATTGGTATTTAGTATATACAAGAGAAGCTAAGGTCTCAAAAAAAATTTTGGCATTAGCCACCCCCATTACCACCATTATTAAAGGGGATGAAAAAAAAATGTGATTTAGTGTGTGTACAAGAACCAGAAACCTCAAAATATTTTTTTGCTTCATCCACCCCCACCCCACTACCGATGTGGGATATCGTTTTATGGGTTTTTGGAGGAGGATATCAAATATTATATTATTAAATTTCCATAAACAATTATTTCCACGTACAAAATTTTTTCGTTGTGAGTGACTTGGATAGAAAATCTGGATGTGGAAGTAGTGATTCCTTGGGCAGCGGTTTTTTTTTGGAAATAATGGTCCTATTTTGTGGCCAGCTAGATCTCCCGATATAACTCCTGCCGACTTTTGGCTCTGGGGTTATTTAAAAAATATTATATACAGTATGTCTCACTTTTCATGACTCCCATATCACAGCTCCCTTATTAACAATGTGATTTTTTTAAATTTGGGTAAAAGGTGATCACTCATCAGGAGATTGTGTTACCATAAAACATTTAAAAATCCACCAGTGGCGTTCCACCAGTGGCGTTATAAAGAAAAATGAACCTAATTTTCCAAAAAAAAGATATTAGGCATTTTTGTACAAAAATACTAACGCAATATTATTGATCAGCATGCTTCAGAACTCCTGTATCCAAAATTTAACAATATTTTAATATATTGTTTTCGAAATGCGTTTTTTAAACATTAAATAATCAATAACTTGGAAATGAATTGTTTTTGGAAAAAAGTCTTTCCTCATTTTCTCTTTAAATTCACTGTTTCTAGCACCTAATGAAAGAATTTTCATTGATAAATTAACAAAAATTTTGGGCCGGCAGCCTTGTAAATTATTCGGGCATTAAAAATTACCGAATTTGAAAGTATCGATGACATAGACTGGTAGAGAAAGTAAATTTAAAAGAAAATAATAAATAACATTTTTCGAAAAGCAATTCGTTTCCAAGTTATTGATTATTTAATGTTTAAAAATGCAGTTTTAAGGTCCATAATTCGAAAACCATACTTCAAAATACTATTAAATTTTGATTTAGGGGTTGTGAAGCATGTTGATCAATAATATTGCGTTAGTATTTTTGTAAAAAAATTTATAATATCTTTTTTTGGAAAATTATTATCACTATCATTTTTCTTCACAACGACGAACGCCACTGGTGGATTTTTGAATGTTTTACGGTGACACTATCTTTTAATGAGTAAGTACCTTCCTCCCAAATTAAAAAAAAAAACGCATCATTAATAAGGGAGCTGTGATATGGGAGTCATGAAAAGTGAGACATACTGTATAGAGAACGTTCTAATAACATAGAAGAATTGGAAAACAAAACATTAGCTGCGTTTCGGACAATAAATCTTGTCATGATTGGAAATACAACAAATGCTGTAAGGAGAAGGTGTCAAAAATGCATAGATGTCAATGGAAGACAATGGGGAACTTGCCCATTTCTTTTTTTTTAATTAAAGTGTGTATTTATGCATAAAAACACGCAACACCGAATATCAGCTCTTAAATCGCAGTACTTACTTTGCAATAAATAATTAAAGTTGAAATCCTCGCCACTCCTCTCGAAAAGCACTGTGACGTCACCGGGTGAAAACTAGTCTCGCGTGGTATTAACAGATGGCGCACTTTAGCCATTCACCCTAATTAATAGACCGGGCGGCGGTTAGCTTTGAGACGTCCGCATATTCGGTTATAAGTCTTTTGTTTTTTATTTTTTACAATTAATTATTTTTTATTTATTTGCTTTTATCATGTTTAGAGAATATTATTTAGGTATTATGCAAATCACAACTTACACACTTTTTTATTTATTATGAAAATACCTACTTTCTGTATATTGTTGCCCTAATCTGGGCACGCTAATATACTAGTTAGGTAAATACTTTAAAACACTCATTATTGGAGAACCAATCAAAACAACTACTCTTCTAGCTAATACTGACGAAGTATTGAATTACATGATAGGATTCTTAGCATTTTAAAGAAAAAAAAAAAAAAAAAAAAAAATATTGAAAATATTTCAATCATTTATTTACATTTAGTCATCACACTTTTTTATTTAATATGAAATTATCTACTTTCTGTATATTGGTACCTTAATCGGGTCACGCTAATATACTACTTAGGAAAACACATTAAAACACTCATTATTGGAAAACCAATCAAAACAACTACTCTTCTAGCTAATACTGACGAAGTATTGAATTACATGATAGGATTCCTGGCATTTTAAAGAAGAAAAAAAAAATATATTTAAACTACTTAAATTATTTATTAAGATTCAGTCATTCACAACAATTATTGAACCTTACATTCTATTTCAACTCTAGAAAAAAAAAAGAGTAGTTGTTTTGATTGGTTTTCCAATAATGAGTGTTTTAATGTGTTTTCCTAAGTAGTATATTAGCGTGACCCGATTAAGGTACCAATATACAGAAAGTAGATAATTTCATATTAAATAAAAAAGTGTGATGACTAAATGTAAATAAATGATTGAAATATTTTCAATATTTTTTTTTTTTTTTTCTTTAAAATGCTAAGAATCCTATCATGTAATTCAATACTTCGTCAGTATTAGCTAGAAGAGTAGTTGTTTTGATTGGTTCTCCAATAATGAGTGTTTTAAAGTATTTACCTAACTAGTATATTAGCGTGCCCAGATTAGGGCAACAATATACAGAAAGTAGGTATTTTCATAATAAATAAAAAAGTGTGTAAGTTGTGATTTGCATAATACCTAAATAATATTCTCTAAACTTGTTTTTTATGTTAGAGAAAAAATTAAAAAAGTGTCAGAAAGCTCAATTAATTCTCTTTACATAAGCTGTCTACAAATTTTTCGAAAAAACCGATAATTATCGAGATATTCGAGGAAATGTAGGAAATTACACGTTTCCCTATAGAGTGTATGTAAATCTTAAAAAAATATTTTTTCTCAGAAGCTTTTGTTTCGAAGGGGCGAGATTAACGGAGCGTCAAAATAGGACATGATATTAAGTGAACATCGTAAATGAGATCGATTTCAGTTAATAGGGTCGTTGACCATTTTTTGAAAATTTTATGTTCAAATACTTTATTAAATTTTATTTGACCCGTATTTTTTTATTTTACAATCTAAAGTCATTTTAATAGTGAAATTAATTATTTAAATTAAGACATTTTGAATTCGCGCCCATCGCCACGTCAGATGTGAGCGCATGCGCAGTTAGATAAAGGAATAATCGACGGGCGTCGTTTGCTTTGCTTATTTGCTGTTAGCATATAGACCAGTCAACTTTCCCCTCTAATTTGAGTGCTAATGCATGGATTTTGACGAAACCTTGTGCTCTGTGTTTGTAATGACGTTAATAAAAGAATTAAAAAAAAGATCAGAGTAGGAAATGGTCGGAAGAGGTAGAAAACACCCCTTTTATTATGGGTTCCGTAACTTGTAGAATTAGGTCAAAAATGAAAGAGAAACAATGAATTTACCTTTTTTTGCCAAAAATAAGATGTTTTTACTCTTGTGAATTTTTTCGAAAAATGCATATTTTTGGAGATATGGCCTCTCGAAAATTGCTAAAAGTGGAGGAGGTGAAATGTAGAAGTTGAAAAAAAAATCTGAAACAATTCAGGTGAATATGTTATCGAAATTCAAGACTTTTTTTTATTTGCAACTTGTCTGTAAAGTGCGTTTCCACCGAGTTATTCCAGAAAAACATGAAACACTACCTTTCTTTAAAATTGTAGCACTTTAAAAATATGTTATTTATAAATTTGAAAAAATTCAGACGTATGCACTGAGGCCTTATAAACATTTTTTCTCTCTTGGAATTTTTTTGTAACTTGCTAATTTTCCGAGTTACAGGCAATTTTTCACAAAACAGATAATGTACCATATTTTTTGCACAAAAAATACATGAAAATTCGAAAAAAGAACGTCATTTATGTATATTATTATAAAAAAAGTATGGAACCTATATAGTTATACCATTTTTAAAAGTTCAATATGATTTTTAAATTTTCATGTATTTTTTAATGTGCAAAAAATGTAGTACATTAGTTATCGTGAAAAACTGCCTGTAACTCGGAAAATTAGCAAGTTACAAAAAAATTCCAAGAGACAAAAAATGTTTGAAGACCTCAATGCATACATCTGATTTTTCAAATTTTTAAATTACATATTTTTAAAGTGCTACAATTTCAAAGAAAGTGGTAGTTTTTCATGTTTTTCCGGAATAACTCGGTAAAAACGCACTTTACAGAAAAGTTGCAAATAAAAAAGTCTTGTATTTCGATGATACATTCACCTGAATTTTTTCAGATTTTTTTCAACTTTTACATTTCCCCTCCCCCACTTTTAGGAATTTTCGACTGGCCTTATCTCCAAAAATATGCATTTCTCGAAAAAATTCGCAGGAGTAAAAACATCTTATTTTGAGCCAAAAAAGGTAAATTTATTGTTTCTTTTCCATTTTTGACCTAATCCTACAAGTTACGGAACCCGTGATAAAAGGAGTGTTTTCTACCCTTTCCGATCATTTCTTACTCTAATCATTTTTTCAACTTTTTTATTAACGTCATTACAAACACATTGCACAAGGTTTTATCAAAATCCATTCATTAGCACTCAAATTAGAGATTTTGGTCATTTTAGCGCTCTGTTGACTGGACTAATAGATCAAAATTAGTATCGACGTGAGTCATATAGTATGTATTTTAAAGAAATACTAACCTCAAATGTTTAACATTTCGGGATTCGGCACTTAAATAGTTCAAATTGTCCACATAAAACTCGTGTACCATATAAAAATCCACTATAGGTAAATTCTCTGAAGTTCCTTTCACAAAATTAGGTTCCATTATAAACAAATATTAAATATTAAACACACAATGTAAATGTAAACAAATATTGAATGTAAACAACAGAGCACCACTACCAACATGAAAATTCTCTAGAATTGAATGATCATCAGATACGTCATCGTTTACCGCCTTTTTATTTTCAAAACCAATTTGTTCTTGCATGTGATGATTAGAACTTTCTTTAATATGATATATGCAATGTATATTTAATATACTTTTTGATCATATAACAATATTTTGTAAATTTTGTTGAAGGAAACGACCCTATTACCGATTAATTACGGTGACAAAATGGAGAAATTTTACCGAAAAAAAAAAGTCCCAAATCCCGCCCCCTCTAATTCCTTAATTTTTGTCGGAATTCAAAAAATAAAAAAATGAATTTTAGCAAATTTAATTATGTTTAAATTAGCTAGAGTAGTGTTTTGGCGTAGGAGCCAAGATTAAAAAGTTGCCAACTGTAGAAGCTCAAAATTTGCGATTTTTTGCCGTACGTGGCCGACATTTCTGTAGATATCTCCGAAACGAAAAAAAAAATCAAAAGTCTGGTGATAGCAAAAGATTTGTAGTGGAAAATACTCGTTTGACCTTATTTTTTATTTCGAGTTAACTCCCACCGTTTCGGAGATATCTGCGAAAAATAGCAAAAAACAGTTTACATTTCGGAGCCGAAAAAATTGCAAAAACATGCAATCTTGTCACGTTCATATTTTTCGAAAAACATCATTGGGACGGCCGTACGATGTCGCGACGTAAAGAGGAAGTCTTCCAGATAAACCTGATCGTAAATTGCACAACGAAATTCGAAAATTCGGCTAGGCACGAACGAACCAAAAGTGACATTTTGTGACATTTCAGAATATTGAAGATGTTTTTCCAACGAATTTTAGGTTAGGTTGTGTTCACTGCTAGTTGTTTCTGACAAATGAGCATGCGAAAGCAGAATCGGTGTCGCTTGACGCCGTCATCCAACTTTCACCCACTGACGTCACGTTTCAGGAGTGGGTAAAATCCGGCAGATTTTAATCGCTTATATTTCTGGAGGATTTTTTTTTTTTTAATTTTTTGTTGTCTATGGGGGGTTTTTAATGATGTTAGTTTACGATTTTGAGTGTTTTAATTCAATTTTATTTTTTGGGCAAGTTCCCTATTCGAACATTTATTGTAGTTTTTTTTATTTTTGGCAAAATTATATTACCTATAAGAAGTTTTGTTGTTGTTAATAGTTTTCTATGGCCTCCTCACAAATATACAACATTTTTCGAAAATTAACCACTTTTTCTAGAGATAAATATGACATATGATATATCGTTGGATAGCTAATTTAAGTTGTAATCGAATAATGAATTAATTTACAGGATGTTTCAGTTAAAATTAAAATAACAAGTTATGTCTATATCTCGACTGAGGCATGCATAATTGGGTTGTTAACGAATTTTCAAAAATGGTGAAATATGGTAGCGGAGGACTTAATTTAGTTATATATTTAATTTGGAAGAAAAATTCTTAGCGCAACATATTTTAAAAAATTGTTAAACTTCGACTATTTGAATGTGCCGCGAAAACGGTAGTGACATCATAACGGCAGTTAGATGTGAACTTATAAGCAGAACAGATGAAGACGAATAAGTTGACATTGCTGACAAGAAAAAAAATAACCTCATATGTCAAAAGTAAATTTGACGCTTAGCTAGCAGTGATTGATGTTTGCAGTTATTGTTAATATTTTTTTACAAAACGACTAAGGCAGTATATCTGTAAAAGCTAATTCTGACATTCTACTTGCGGTAGATATATTTATGGTCAGCGAATTTTTACAAAGAGACGATCGTTTTGACATTGCAATGGTTGGAAGTGCAAAAGCTGCAAGGTACTTACGTTACAGCTGCTATAGACAGTACAAACTATTGTAATTTCTACAAGAACTTCCTTTATCTTATCTTATTAATATTACATAATATGTCTAATATGTATTTTATTATTTAATTTAGATGAGTTTGTTAACTTTACTTTGTATTTTATTAAATATTTCCTTTTCATTGTTTTATTTCCTATTAACTATATACATACGTATCTAACTGAAAACAACAAAATAAGTTTATCTACTAAAGAAATTATTTATTATCCATTGATACTCACTTCTAAGAAGAGTCAGAATGAGACTTACGAAGATATCAAGAAAGGTCTGTATTATAACAAAAAATAATAAATAGGTAAGTACTTTATGCTAGTATCTATCTAAGCAATAAACAATGATATGTATTTATAACACACATAATTCAAAGGGCATTTATAACTACAATCCAACGCATTCGTAGCCATTTCCGACTGATTGTGTTCACCGACTTTAGACAACTTTCACAGTTTGTTTCATATAGTTTTTCAACGGCGAGTTTTTAAATTTCCTTTCTTAATTTATTGATCATCCTAGTATTATGGGGCGTCTAGGGAGCTTCATAAATAATCAATAGCTAACAAAAACAACTGCACTTTATTCCAACATCAACTAGATAAAACACATAAAAGCAGATTAAAGCCATTTCCCTCCTTTTAGGAAGTCAAAGCATGAATAACATTCTAATCTAGAGCCGTTGAGAATACAGTAATACACCCTGTTTTATCCACCAATTTGGCGGGTAATTTAAATTTGTAACAGCTAGAACGCCACACAAGTCTTGTAATGCGGCCGTTTTTCCTACAACATAAACCCATATTAAAAATCAAATTCCTACATTAAGATACAACTTACCACAAATAAAACGCTTAGAATACATTGTAATTTGTTACTTTACTTGACGTTGGAATGGTCTCCACAATAAGAAGACTTGGTCCTTCTCTGGTGGCTTTGAATCATTCATTATTACGTTCAGCGTTTATTATTGGAACACAACAGTTTTTCTGGTGAATTGGTGGTATTATTTATACACAGTACGGCAGAAAACACTATCTGTACTTATATTTATCCATAACTAGATGCTGTTAAACTATACCGAATTGTAACCTATGAACGTCAATTGAATTTGACGTTAAACATAATGTCAGATTAAACTGTAGTGATTGTTTTTTTTTCTCCGTCGCTATCAGCGAGTTTCTAAATTAGTACCCGTTTCTCGTCATTTTATAACTAACTTCTCTACAGACTGCCGTTATTATGTCATCTCCGTTTTAAATGCATGTATTTTTGTAATTAATATTATAATATTATAAGACTTTCTTTTCAACTTCTACATGTTTCTAATGATTTTTTATGAATAATTGTTATTGTTTAACATAGATTCTCCTCAAATTTTAACTTAGTGCAACAACCCAATTGTCTTATCAGCAACGGATTATACTCAAGAAAGTGCCTTAAGAATGTGTTACTCGATTTTCGATTCGACTCTTGGTAATTGAGATATAGAGGTTATCAGAAAACACCAATTTTCCAAAAACGCTCTGTAGCTCGGTAGTCGAAAAAGATAGACGATCGCGGCTTGCGCCATTGTTTGTTTCTTGAAAATCAAGCTCAGGCTGGTTTTTGTCTATATGCCTCAAATCCCATCTAATTTGGTCCACCCTGTACAGTTTGCTGTAAAATTGGCAAGATCGTTTAATCAGGCTCACATTCGAGTCATTGCATTCTTTAATATAACACATAATAGGTGCACGTAAGCATATCTCTCCTCGTAGTCATAGTATCATAAATAAGTAAAAATGAAGATTTATGCAAGTTTTTTCGATTCGCTAATTTTCTCCTTTACGTTTCCTATTTTTAATGTACTGTCAATGAAATAATAAATTAATAATTTAAATAAAACTTAAATTACAAAATACACAATTATAAAAATTACCTATTGTTATTTACAGTTAGTACATAGAAATCAACAATATACACATATATACCTACTATAAAATATACAACCATAAAACAACACTCGATTTCCGATTAAAAAAATACCTTACGTTACTTTCACTGTAAATTGTCATTAAACTTTGGCGTCCACATTTAAAACTTCAACAAATCAAACTTTCCCCAACAAGTCATGCACATATTTCTTTTTCCTATACCCCTTTTTTAAGAACATACGGATTAATGTTATGATTAGTAAGAAAGAAGCAACATAAAGTATAAAACACATACTTGTATCAATCGTTTTGAACATACTGGACGATCCTGATGAGTAGTTTCCGTCGAGCCCCAGATGTAGAATTCTCGTATCCGAACCAATGTATCTCACATTAATGCTGCTGTACACTTGCTTAAGGTAGCGTAGAACTTCTTGATTATTCCAGGAGTTGTCTGCATTGTAGCACTGCGGACACCTATCTTTGCTTGGGAACTGAAGCTTCGGATATTCGGGATCTTCAGTTGCGTCGCCTGCTAAACGTTTATTAACCTCATTGTGAGCCTTCCAAAGCCAGAGGACGGAATCCTCCCAAGATGCCACTTTATTCATCTCTCTCTGTTTCGCCATGTCTTGGAAATGCTGACTACAGTCGGCACAGCCGAAGAAATTCTTAATGTAACCGTGCATAGCGTCCAGTACAACCCTTGGATTGGTACCTTTCATACTAGAGCTGCTGTCGGCAGCATTAATCGTTAAATAATGGAACATCTTCCATAGGCCACAAGGATAACCGCGGTACGTTGGAGAGCTGCCCTTGCAAGCGAGCCATTGCTGTGGAGAAGAAAATACTTGACGATCCTCCTTCTCCGCATCCAGAACCATTTTACCGATTTCAGCTCCTTTTACTGTTGCTCCGCTTGAGACATAGTCCTTCAATTCGACAAGGAACGACTGACCATATTTCCCAAACGGGAAATATTTTACTAAAACGCTTAAATATGCTTTCAACGCTTCTAATTTCTCTCCTGTAATTTCTTTTATGCTAGCTATCTCGTGTTTCAGGGAGTAACGGAGGGCGGTTTCCAAATCCATTTGAAAAACTACATCTCCCATTTTCTTTACTTTTTCTTTCAGTGCCTCTCGCTCTTTTTCTTGCATAAAGTCTTGCATATTTTGTACCGGTGCGTCTACCCATTTACCGGTAAATAGATTATTATTTTTATCATCAAGTGGGACATTTATATGTTTCGGTTTTAAAAATGTTCGTATCGAAGTTTTATAACTTTCTCTGTTGGCAGCAAAACTGCTTAGATTTTGTAATGTATTATCCCTTCCTATTACGTATAATGTCGGGAATTTTTTTGCATTAAGACTTTTCACGAGTTCAGTATTATTATTAAATGTATACCTGACAGTGATATTTTTTACCTTATGTAAATCCATAATTATCTCTTGGCCCAGGAACTCAGATGGCTCCTGAATTATTAGAAATACATAGTCTACTTTATCTGGGACAGATTCGAACAGCTTATCCTTGCTATTATAAGTATAAGGCAACAAGTTTGGATACATTCTACCTCTCCCTTCAATCTGTTCATTAACTATTACCTGTAACAATTTTTGCCTGTGTTCATTTACATCGGCTCCAGCCTGAACTTTCATTCCAAAGTTTTTCGGACCTTCTTCATACTTTTCATGGAAATACCTCAAAGTTGGATAAGCCATGACTTCAAAGTCTCTGCATATAGGGTAATTATCATCATTAGAACAATCTATGGCTCCTATGCCGATGATATCTTGCCAGTCCTTCACATCTGTCGCTAGTGCTTTCCAAGAAGGGGCAAACCTTTGACAAAATCCACACCAGCTGTTATAGAATTCCACTAGCCAAGCACGTTCGTTGCTATATATTTCATTTTTGAAATTTTCTATAGTTAAAATTTCAACGTCATCTGTATTTGAATATAAACCTCCTCCATCTGTGTTCCTTTTGTATTTTTTTTGCTCAAAAATGCTTAATGCTGCGTTGTTCGAAAAATTCACCAAACTCAAAGAGAGTAGCAGCATGAAAAATAAGTTTTGGGTGTTTACAGGCATATCGTATTATTCTATCAATATTATTAAAAAAACAGCACAAACCACCATCCAACAACAAGACTTTAAGGTTAGGTTTTCAGTATCACTAACAGTATCACAGAACTATCAACCAACCAACTACTCCACTTCGCCTGTTTGTTGGTGCATGCACGAGAATGAATAAACTGGCTGGTTTATACAATTGCTTCTACTTCTATTGCTTTATCTGTGGTTACTGGTGTCTGACACACGTCACCAAGTTACGCCGCCGGTGTGAGCGTGCGGTAATAATCTTGCAGATAACCGGCAAATAATAGTTATTCAATTTTCGATTGCTTTAATTCAGAGATAAAATATGTATTATATTGCGACTTTAAATATACGATATTCATATTAGCTATGTACTTATCTTTTATTGTTCTATAGTTCATCAGGATCATCTTTAATCGTTTCTGTTAAATGCTGAGCTCTTATTAGTAAATGAATACACTTGATTGTATTAGAAATAGGTACATATTTTTTAGATTGTATTTTTCATGAGTTTCTATACAGTGAATTTATTTATCGGCCTTATTCTGTCCGATGCTTCTACAAAATCCATAATCTAGGTATAGTCACATTGTCAGAAAATTGACATTTTCAACAGACAGTTTTCATTCTTTTTTAAAATAAAATAATAGTCAGATTTTGATATCATCATCTGTCAGATAGTTTCATGAACTTTGCTTCTACCACTCACTAGTCGTACAAGATACATAATTTTTACACAAAATCATGGTTTGAATTACGCGCGCAGGCTTCTACCAACGTGGCGCATAAAAGCAGAGAGGGCACTATAGAATTTGAATTTGACTTTCTCTCTCTCTTTTTTTGCACTTTCTCTGCAGAAACGTTTCTTTATATTGTCTGTGATAAATCGTTAAATCGATATTCATCTATTAAAATAACTCTAGTAGAATATATTATAAGATACAGAAACGATTTATATTTATTTATTTCGATCTTGCCATCTAGTGGTAGTACATAAAATATGGAGTTGATTTGCAGTCTTTTCGGACCATTATCGTCACCACTCACCAGAGGGATCTACATGTCCGTGAAACTGGAAGAAAGGGGCCGACCACACCAGATGCAGAGCCTGATTAAAAATATTGCAAGAATTTGTGTAATGTTAATAATTAAGCAAAGAACTCGTAACTGGAACGAGCTCGCAATGATCCGCCTGAGGTAGGGAGTAATTACTTCGTATTTTGAGTCACCGTTTTGCATGGTGGTAATCGGGATAAGTTGTAGAATATAACACTACAGGTGGTCAATGACCACCTGTAGTGTTACATGTCATAGTACACGGTCAATAAACGATATGGTTACATCAATCAGCAGCTTTAGGACGAGAGAGACGTGGGGGGCGGGAAATCGAATGAAAGAGACAGACATATCTGATTTCCGTGCAGAAGACAGAGACAGAGATTCCAGCCTACGTCACCTGTAGACACTACAAGCATCTTTGTCTTTTGCACGGAAATCAGATATGTCTGTCTCTTTCATTCTATTTCCCGCCCCCCGCGTCTCTCTCGCCAACAAGCTGCTGATTGAGACAACCGTATGGTTTAATGACCGTGGTCATAGAATACTTCTAGCCATATTTCGGGCCAGTACGGACCGTCCTTCTAGAAGGAGATAACTGCACCGCTACTGCGCGTTCGAAGAACAAGGATAGTCTGACTATTCATCCCCGCACTCACTTCTCGAAAGTAAGCTGAATACGAGATAACCTTATACTCTACAAATCTTGATTTAATACACTTAGTGAGAGAAAAAAATAAGAAACGTAATGAAATAAAAAAAGATAAAATATCATTTATTTTATTCATTGGAATAATTTTGAGAATTGAGCCCCAGAGGGCGCGAGAGACAACTAGTCGGATTTTTAGATCCAAGAACCACATCCACTTTTCTAATATCTCTCTTTGTTATATCATATCCATAGCAAATTAGCAAAATTATCAATAGAAAACTGCAAGTACCAACGAGTCAGAAACGTTGTTTTTAACGGACAGATGTCACAATGTGTATTGATGATCAATGAATTAAATAATAATTATTTAATACTCATTTGTATTTGCCTTATATTTTTCAGGGTATTTATAGTTTTTCTGATTCTGATTTTAAAAAGAAAATTTAAAAAAGTAAAAACCAAATTTGATCAGGAAGTCATAACTACGCTTTTCTTTTAATAAAAAAGTACCCTGAACAAAATAAATTAAATGCTTAAGTATGTATTGAAATGAAAAGCGTAATGGGTATTTGAAAATAAAATATATTTTGGGTCATATGTAACATTATTCTTATTCACATAATTCGTATAACAGTTCAATGCTAAAATTCTATAAATTATAAACATATATTTAAATGAAATAGTTAAATAATTAAAATATAATAAAATGGGAGCATTTTCTTTTTAAGATAACAATATAGGACTCGCAAATAACAATATATTACAAATACATACTAATAAATGCAGTATAACAAAAAATGTTACTAGTAAGAGCACACATCAATAATATATTATGGTAAAAGATACAGTAAATGTAAGCAAAATATAAAAACACTACCTACCCAGTTCGCTCTTTAAAAAAAACTGCTCATTCACAGTTATCATGAGTTTGGCAGACTTTGATAAAACACTTTTTTATATTGTGCTATATTTACTGAACACACTGAAGGTTTATTGCCTCGTGGGGACCTGGGGATCGTATTACAAAAATTTGATTAGTTCGAAACGCGATTGCTGTGTTCACATTAAAATTATATTAGGTACACTTCATTATAGCAACACAAAATTATATTATAGAATCACCTCGATTATAGTTAAATTGAATAAAAATTTAAACATTTTACAGTGTTATATATATGTATAAATATGTCGTTTTGCTTTATAAAAACATCCTATATTAAATATGCATATTTTCTGTGTATAATACGACATACCAAGTCACAAAGATACCAACCTTGACAAAGAATAGGTCCCGCTGAAGTGTACATGATCAATTAATAAAATAAATATTTGTTTTGTTAGTACTGTTAAACACAGTTTAAATTCGAACAACAGTTCCGTCACTAACACTGTAAACTCATGTTAATAGCTTTTCTTAATAGAGCTTCTTCATCGTCCTCTTCTGGACTGCTATTAAAATTCTGCAAACTCAGCCTAAGCGCCTCTTGCAAGTCCTGATCCTCAGTTTCGGGAGTACAGATGCCCTGCTCCTCCCTCAGACTCAGCCGAAGAGCAGCTTGTATCTCAGGATCATTTTCGTGTTGTATAGCAGTCCGTAATGATTGCCTTGGAATTGGCCGAACGGGATTATTCCTAAGAATTTCATCGGCAGTGCATTCTGGCAACTCCCCAAATGCAGCAAATATTGAATATCCCTCGTTTTTTAGCTGAGCCAAAAAAAGTGCTAAATACGTGTCTGATATTAATTCCGGTTTGGCTAGTAAGGAATTGAGGTTGAACCACTGTCTCCCGATTTTTCGTATTGTTAACCAGTGGTCTCTATAATTACATATAAAAGCGTTCATTTTACTGGGATCGTTTATATCAATTCGTTCATCTGCACTTGTATAAGGCACTAATTCCAAGCCCCAGACTTGCAGGGCACTGCTAATAACTTGTACGGAAAAATAACCACTGTCATCCATGTTACCTGAAGGCTGTTCCAAGAATTTACGATATTCTTCACTTTCCTCTCCGCATTCTGCCATTCTTTGTCTTTCTTCCTCGTCCAATTTTTGGGCCAGTGAACTTAATTCCACAGCAGTAAAATAAGGCCCCTGCAAGAGAGAGTTCAAGCAATGCTGGGCACACAGAGAGCCTTCTTGCTAAAAATAAAACACGCTTAGAATTTAAGTAAAGTATAGAGCAAGTAGTAGGTAACCTTTTCATGAAATATAGCTTCCATGCTTGTAGATAGATAATTTTAAAATGAAACAAAAAAAAGGCTCCACAAAAAAGTGTATGAATCAAAAGTATAAATAGCTATGTGCAACTTCAGGTTATTTGTACAAATCTGGTGAAAATAAGAATCATTTTTATTTACTAAATTCAAACACTTAACCGCGCTGATATCTTCATCTATAACAACATAAACATAAATATTACTTGGAGTGTATTTAATTTTTTGACATTACATGTTATTTATCACAAATTTATTTTATGACCAATGGGGACGTCTTTTTTTTGGTTGGTTTTTGTTTTTCTCGAGCATGTTGACATTCAACATGGCGGCATGTCGTCAGTGCTGTGCTGTGTCGTGGTGAGTTGAAATTTTCTCAAATTTTCGTAAAAATAACAACAAATTTACTTTAAAAAGTACGTAGAACTTATCCTTAATCTATGATCTTTATTATTAAGTCAATATTTATTGGTACATCGTAATATTAAGTTGGCATTTCCCGTAAAATGATACAAGTTTAACCCTTATATGCATCTTTTGTGCCGCAGAATCTACGCAGTATATGCCCGGTTTGGGGAAAAGATTCCATTATTTCAATAAATTTTTCCATAAATCAGACATATACGGGCAAATCTTGTATCAGAATAAACCATTTCATAATTATATTGTCCATGCAAATCGATAATATGACCGTTGTTTTACCCCTTGCCCCAAATGCACATGTTTCTAATTTCGGATCTATTTTCAATACAACGCTTAAATTTACAGCTTTATTTCGTAAAATAATAAAGGTAAACAACATATTTGTGTAATAAAATGTTATTTTCTTGTGTTTATTTCAATACCGAGCACAAGTAAACGTTACGATAATTTTAAATTGATTTCTTGTCATCGGCAGGATATGTATTGACAAAAAAATATAACCCATACACTTTGTTATTTACCTTTTCTTATTATTTTTTATAATAGTCCAAGAGAACTGCATTCATAAACTAAATATGCCACTTCAAAGAAATTGTTTTTAATTCGTTTTGTAGTAGCAGGACAAAAATGTATTGATTTTTACATTAAATTTTTTGACTGATAAAAGCTACCTAAACGGCATACGCAAAAGAACCCTCATTACTTTCTGGTTCATGGGGGAATTCTATAGAAAATTAATTTCTTAGTTAGAGGCCCTAATCAGTTGTAATATTATTGTTTAAACATCCGCGAAACATAACCTAACATTGATAAAACCATTTGCCCTATTTTTTTTTCGTTGTGAACAATATAGGTACCCGAGCTATGCTCTAATTTAAGTTTATGTATTTAGTTTTGTTGTTTGTGTAATAATTTGTATTTACAGTGGTGATAATTTAATTATACTAAATAATAATTATAAAACAGGCTTGTGTGAATATTTGAAATTAGATAAAAGAGATAGGAAAGCTGTAAATTTTTTGAGAGAAACAAATTTCATTATTGGAATTTTCCAAAATTAAAAAATGCGAACGAGTGGACCCTTTTTGCAATTGCTTATGTTTATTAGTAAAATTAACTTTAATTGCTGTGTATTATTAAGTATTTTGTCCCAGGCATCAAACGAGGTACAAGCTTTTAACATAAGTTGCCCTCCAGTAGTAAAATTTGTCGGACTGCTTTATTTTATGTTACGAAGCTCTTCTAAAGTTTTCCAGTGAACAACACTGCTCAGGGAAAGGAGTTTTTGGCTTCTCCTGCCAAACGGTCTACTTCTTCATTGCCCTCGATGCCACTGTGTCTGGGCACCTACGTGAGTTTAACTGAGTTTTATTGTCACAGTTCAGTTAGAATGTTTGGACAGTTCAGCACCAGCTTAGAGATCACCTTGTTTGAAGCAAGAGCCCTCAAGGCCCCCTGGCTGTCGATACATACAATGTGATCTACCATGACATGCGGAAAATTTAAAAAAAATGAAGAATTTTTAAAAAATGACCAAATGACAATTTTTAGAAATATGCCGCCAATGACTTTAACCAATCTGACGTAACGCGGTACAACCATATCACTTTATCAGACTTGGGATTGACACAATTGACAGTAAAGCTGGAAAGGGTAGAAGTGACTTTTTGGTTTTAATGGTTTTTGGTTTAAAATAAATAAGGCAATTAAAATAAAATTTAAAAATTTTTTTTAAAGATTTCAGTTAAGTGGCTATTGGACTAAGGACTGAGTGACTGTCTATTAATATAAAGATATTTTACTAAGTTCCAATGCATGATTATATGATTCACAGAACTAGGCATTTGATACTGATAATGCTTGTTACAGCTATATATGAGTTGTGTGAGACTTTCCTGCCTCCTTGTGAAGTCGTACTGATGGTATACAACCTGATAAGGGTGATGTGCCAAGGGTGCACTTTCAAGCTACCCTTTTGTAATTATTCACGTAAGGATTCTAATGTGCTAAGGGATTTTTTCTAATAACTTGCTCGAAATTAATAATATGACTTCGGGTGTGAAAATGTAACTTTCTGATAGTCATCCGGTGGTCATGTACACTTCTGTGCAATAAAATCCCGTACACTTGAAAAATCAAGTAATCAAGTTTTCACTAATATTAAGTGGTGTGAATCAGTCTTTTTGGAATTTAGATTTTTTAGGTTATAAAAATATAGGTTATAAAAAACTGACATTGATTGTGAAACGTCAAAAGTAATGTATTTGAATAATGTTAATCCAGGAGAAAAACATACGTATTTTTGTTTTTTTTTTTACTTTTTTACACCATTCAATGGAAATGATTTCGATTTATAACAAATGTAAAAATTGACGTTGAAAAATTCATAGATACGATTGCACATAACTGCGTTTGTATTTATTGTGTAAATAATGCAATCTAATATTTTGTACATATGTCCGTCATTACAAGACTGAAAAACTTTTCCATCGGTAAACACAACATTGTTCCAAAACTCCAATGGGCGATAGACACAATTTAAACAAAACATAATGCGCGCTTGCTTCTGTTCTTCTGTTAATATGGTCTTCTTGGCACTTTTTTTATTTCCGATTTTCCTATCGTTTGGCTAGATGTTGACCTCGATGCTGGAAAATTTGTCATGAACACACCGTCTCCTGCTGTTTGAAACGGATTTTTCTTCAAATAGCCAAGGAGTGCTTCATCTTGAATGAGATTTGAACTTCTCGATCGGCCTGAACCGTCTTTTCTCTTTACGCTACCTTCCTCCTTCCACTTTTCTTCACACTCATAACAGTACTTTTATTCAATTGATAATGGTTAGCAACTGCTCTGATAGACCATCTCTCTTCAATTTTAGAAAGAATTAAACTTTTTTCATGATTAGTTAATTTTGGCATTGCGAAAATATGACACTGACATAAATAAAGAATGATATAATATAGCGAAAAATAGCTGACTTGGATTTTATTGCACAGAAGTGTACCAAAGACAATCCGTCGGATGGACTTGATTCAGCTTTGCGGTAAAAACTGGCCTTGGCAATTCTTGCTTGTTTTTGTCAAAAAACCCATTTGGATCATATACGCCTTTTGCACTTTTCTAATTTCAGTATTTTGTCTTAACTTTTTTAAATTCCAACTCATACAATTTTTTAAGATTTTATTTATTGTTCTTATGTGAATATTTTCAAGGTCATAAAACGGCATAAAATATACGGTGTGACCCATTTCAAGTGGACCCACCTTCGTAACTCAGTTATTGGTCATTCAATTTCAACCAAATTTGGATCGGTATCAAAGACTTTACTATATGCTTTTTGGCTAAAACAAAACTTATTTCAGTCATTGGCGTGCATTTTTATTAAGAAAAAAAAGGGTCGATTTTTCGAGAAGTCATAATAGCCATTTTTTTGTTGTAAAACTAATGCAATGTTATTGATCAGCATGCTGTAGAACTCCCATATTCAGAATTTAGCAACATTTTAATTTTTGGTTTTTGAATTATGGCCCCTTTAAAATTACCTAATTTAAACATATAATCACTAAATTGGTAACAGTCATTCTTTATTTTCTGTTTAAATTCATTTTTTCTACCACCCCATATCAATACTTTCAAATTCGGTAATTCTTAATGCCCGAATAATTTACAGTCCAAAATATTTAGCAATTTTTCAATGAAAATTCTTGGCCTACGAAATTTGAAAGTATCGATGATGGGGTATGGTAGAAAAAGTTAATTTAAAGAGAAAATGAAGAATGACTTTCGAAAATAATTTCATTACCGATTTATTGATTATTTAATGTTTAAAATAGGTCATTTTAAGGGGGCCATATTTCGAAACCAAAAATCAAAATTTTGTTAAATTCTGAACACAGGTTAGGGGGTTCTACAGCATGCTGATCAATAATATTGCATTAGTTTTTCAACAAAAAAACAACAAAAAAATGCCTAAAAGGATATAGTAAAGGTCTTTGACACCGATCCAAATTTGGTTGAAATTGTATGACCAATAACAAAGTTACGAAGGTGTGTCCACTTGAAATGGGTCACACTGTATAAAAAAATAAAAATTAAAAAAAAATCAAAGTGGAACTTTGGCGTAATTGCGGATTCGGTGCCGCTTTCTGCGTAGTTTCCACTTTTCCACTTTATAATAAAATTCATTGCTATTGCATATTATTATATAAATGGTAATTATTTGTGAATTTTAATATTAATTCATAAAATAATTGATACAGAAGGTTGACCAAAGAAGGCATACCTGAACTAAGAGAAATCATGGAAAATGTCTCTAGAACTTCTGTGTAGAAATCAAGGTGTATTAAATAGGCGATGCGACAAGAACCCACACAGTGGCTTTATAACTGCTTACTTTGTACATAATGTAATACATGGCAGGAGCAATAGGATCTGTCATTACTTACTCATAGAAAGATAATTTTACAGATTCTGTGCACACATGCATACAGTGTTACATTCCCGGCCTTTCCTTTGTGTTTAGTGAAACGAGAGCTATTCTTATGCAACACTACATGCAGCATGGCAAATTATTCGTCTATCTATACACAGGCAATTGTAGGACTCTAAAGCTCACGCCATCTACTAAAGTAAATAGAAACCATGCACTTATAAAGCCATTATTATCATAGGAAAGTGCCGTGTGTCGGATCACCTATTTAATACACCGTGGTAGAAATTAACAAATATGGATTACAGGATGAATCCCAGTGTTTTTAGTTTCACTGTATATGGCACATGCACCGTATTTTGTTTTGATGGAGATGTAATATGACCACGATACAGATTTTGAAGTTTTTGTGCCTTGTTGATTTTTTTTTAACTAAATCATTGTATTCCACATCCACGTTGTGGAGTGGAAGTATAATAACACTAAAAAAAGTTAGACATTTTTTTTTCTTAAAATATGCTTAGAATGTCATTAGACCAAGCAAATAAGATATTCAGTCTAGTATTAATTTCCGGTATTAATTTGATAAGTCGCCGTCATAAAAAATTGAATTGTTTTAGAATTCCATTCTTGTAAAAAAATTATTTACAACAGTAACCAAATAGGGAGGTTTTTATGTTTTTTCGTCAATATCTTCAAAACTAAACGTGATACGACAAATAACTATACGTACCTTTTTTGTGGAGCATGAAATTTTCTAAAAGAATGGTTATAACAAAAGAACCGGTATAGTTCATAGTTTCGTGTATATCGACCACCAGTCTCAAAATTGGGGTTCCGAAGCGCTTCTTTTTCATCATTCTTTGATAGTATAAAAAAATTGTGCCATGAAAAGTGTTTTTTGGGGTCCACAGATAATGTGTAATTTTTTTTTTAGATTTTTAGTTTCATTTTAAATTAGGGATTGCAATTTACCAGCAGTTTTAATAACCGGTAAATCGGTAAATAAAAATGTAAATAACCGGTTAACCGGTATTTACCGGTAATTTTTAGAATGGATGATTAGAGTGGCGAAAATGGCAATTGTCTTTTTCCATGTACAAAATTATCTAAATTTAACAAAAAACATTTTTATATACGTATATTTAATATAATGAACAAACAAATGGTTTTTTTATCAACAGTAAAATCACAAGAGCTTTTTTTTTATCGGATAAATTTCTCTTTGTAACGAAATAATTTTGCCAATCAGTGATTTTATAAGAAAAACTGTCATGAAAAAATCACGAGACCGGAGTTCGAGCAGTTTTCCGAGCAAAATTACTGATTGGCAAAATTTTGAGTCAAAAAGAAATTTATCCATAAAAGAAAAGCTCGAGTGATTTGGCAATATAAATTAACGACAGAGTATGTGAACGAACAACATTAATTTATTAAAAATAATTACAATTTTCCCAAAACGACTCATATTGTACAGTATAGTTTCCAAAATACTTAAAAATTATAGCTGACAGTACAGATTTCAAAGTGACGTGACTCTTAAATAGATTTTTTTATATAGGACTTAATTTATCAAAAGGAAAAAAATATAAGTGAAATAAATTTAAATAAATAATTATTCTGTAGATAACAAAAATATCCACTTAAATAACAAAAATTATAAACATAAACTCAAATAGGGCATTTATTGAATACCTAATCTAAAAGTACAATATTTTTTAAAAATAGCTTGTTAAAAGGGTTAGTTTTTCAAAGCTATATCTGTTAGTCGTCTGATATTTGTGCATAGAATACCACCAGCTGAAGATGTCCTTCCTCAATCGATATTGGTGGGTCGATAAGTTAATAAGAATTGGTAATAACATACTTCTAAATGTATTCCACGGATATTTGCGGCAGTGAAATATTCAATTTTCCGTCGTAAGATATTGTCAATGTCTCTCGTGTATTTCTTAGGGCTTGGTGTTTTTAGTTTACTTTTTATAATATTATTTATTTATTGTTAAAAGTGCTCGGTGTTGGGACAGTCACTCTGTATTTAGTGAATACTAGTCAGTGACATAAATAGAAACGTTGAATACGTGACATATCGTAAGTTTAGAATTTACCGAAATAACCGGTAAAGAATTAAAATAACCGGTAATTATCGTCATGTATTCTTTATCCTAATAACCGGTAATGCAATCCCCATTTTAAATGATCTAGAGAAATCATAATAACTATCAAAAATGAAGAAAAACACGGCCAGTGCAAACGAAACTATAAATTACACAGGTTTTTTTGTTATTAGAGAATTTTATGCTCTACAAAAAAAAAAAAAGGTGCGTGTAGTTATTTGCCATATTTGGTTAGGTACTATTATTGTAAATAACGTTTTTATCTGGAAAAAAGAGAGGGGGGTAGAGTGAAATTACTTAGGGAAGATAACATACTAAAACTACTAAGTTTATTATTTTCGTTTATTAATTAATATTGGACAGTCGCAATTAAAGTAATTTTCATTTCATCTGTTTTATTCATAAAAATGGTTGAATATTCACTATAAATATATAATAAATACCGAACAGGACCTAGACAATCGGCACGAACTAGCGATATCAGTTTGTGCGGATGTTATCTTCTCTAAGTAATTTCACTCTACATACCTCACAATAAGAATAAAATTCTAAAAGAATTCCATGTTTTATGATGCACAACTTTTTGGTATGTATCGTGTATATTCATACATAATAATAGACGTACTTAAAAAATTTTGCCATATTATCTGCATAGTTAATAAATGTCACCCTAGAGATATCAAATAAAAAAAGTGTTTGATTATTAATAATAAGACAGTCATTTGATGAGAAAAGGAACCTTCCAATCTGCATATCTTTTGAATTATTAATGATGAACAAGACTGCAATTTACTTATTTCATACCTGAAGTATTTGATTCCTTGAGATTTTGCCATTCTATTCTTCTACGAAATTAGTCCTATCTTTTTAAATTAAAACTTGGAGGAAGGATTGAAAACTGCAAAATTGCAAGAGGTCAGATCTATAGAAAATAGCTGCAGAGTATGTAAAAGGGTGAATCTAATAATGTTTTCTTTTGTTTTCAGCTTGTGTAACTAAGAACCTCAAAATTTAGCATAGAAAATTCGAAGTAACCAGTATCCTGCGCAACCACTGGCCTTGACTAAAAATTATGAGCATTACAGCACAATACGCACCCAGCACGCATTGAAGACATCTGAGGATTTCTTATTATTTAATTTTTCATACGTTTCATAAAAATTTTGAGTGACTGTGGATTGTATTTTTTTTTATATATTATTGGATTGTTTTTTTTTTCTATATATATATTATATAAAGTATTGTGAACTTGTTGATGATAATTGAATATTGTATATTGTGAATTGAATCATTTTCAAAGTGAGTAATTTTTTTTATTAATTGCACGGTATCGGCTGCCATATTGACTTTGCGGGGTATTTGCTAAAGTAAAAAATACCGATTAACCATTCTGTGATATTCACTACACTTAAGAAACCATAAGAAGAAGAGCGAAGAAGCTAAATCATAGTCTGAACGTAAAATGTCCACGAATCCTCAGTGGAAGACCTTCCAGCCGCCCCCTGACACCCTCAATCAAGACTCCAATATCATGGATTTTAAACCTATGACTAGCAACGGTAAGAGTTCCATTTTGCATATGTTGTAGTATTGAATGGTACCGTGGTACCCATATGGTTTCATTCGAAAAAATTGAGTTTCATCCAAAAAACCATTTTTGTTTATTCATAAATGACTCATTTAGTATTTTCGACGTGATTTAAATTTTTTTAGCGTTACACAGATTAATTGGATTAAATCGGAAGAGTCGTGGACACTTATAATTCATCTTAAATAATAAATAAATAAATAAATAAATAAATATAGATTTATTGCAACAAAAAATACATGTCACAAAAGGTATACAGTACTGCTTCGCATATTTTCATGTATACCTAATTACTAAAATATTTGTATATATATGTCAAGTGTAAAAATATTTCAAGGATTTAACATTACACAGTTGTATAAAATATATAACTATCATATACACATGTTTTTACATAAAGAATTATACCAACAAATTAAAATAATAATTATAAACCTAATCCTAAATCTAATATAAACTTTTTTATTTTGTCTTTAAAACTTCTAGTATTAGTAGATGAGCGAACCGGTAACATGTTATATATATGAGCTGCTTGATAGCAGAAAGAACTCTTAAAACCTTCTGATTTGTGTCGTGGTATACTTAGATTATTTCTGTGCCTTGTATTTAAATCGTGTATATCGCCATGTCTACATAATAGATCATTTAAATATTCCGGACAATTAGTGTTTAAAACCGTATTAACTAGGCAACTCATATGCATAAACCTTCTTTCGCTCATATTTAACATATTTGCACCACGTAGATGCGGAGTTATATGATCATACCTACTTAGTTGACAAACAAATCTAATGCATGCATTTTGAATTTTTTGAATACGATATTTATTAAAAGCTGTTAAAAATGGTCCATATACACAGTCCATATAGTTAGGTATTGATAGTACCAATGATTCGACTAGAGTTATTTTTACTGACTTTGGCAACAAATTTCAATATTCATATATGTTTTTTAGGGCAAAATATGATTTTTGACAGATTTTATTTAGATGAAAACTAAAAGTAAGACTTTTATCAAGGTGTAAGCCAAGATATTTTACCTCATCGCACCACGTGAGATCGGTGCCGTCAATGTGAAGACTGTGAAGTGGTGTATCAACATTAGTTTTACTAAACATTATAGCTTTGGTTTTATTAGCGTTTATCAACAATGAGTTACTAATGGCCCAATTATTGATATTTAAAAGATCAATGTTTATAAGCTGTTTCAAACTCTTGATAATTATATGACATGTAAATATTAAGATCATCAGCATACATGTGAAAATTGGAATATTTTATAGATTTACTAATATCGGCACTAAAAATTGTAAACAGTATTGGCCCTAGTATCGACCCCTGCGGGACTCCCGACATTATTTCCAAAGGATTAGAAATATCGTATTTACCGTCAGCACTACAGAGACGAACCATTTGATTTCTACCATAAAGATAATTTTTGAACCAGTTAATTGCTTTTATATCAAAGTTATAGTATCTTAATTTTGCCAATAACAACTCAAAGTTGATTGAATCGAACGCCTTAGACATATCTAAAAAAACCATAGTTGTACATTTGTTATTATCAAATCCTTCTACGATGTCATTTGTGATTTTAAGAAGAGCTGTGGTGCAACTATGGCCCTTCCTGAAACCTGATTGGTACATTGGTATTATATTATTATCATTTAAGTACTTGACCATCTGAACTTGTATCATTTTTTCTAATAGTTTTGAGCCTGTCGGTAGCACACTAATTGGTCTAAGATCACTAAGTGAAGGATTTTCTTTTTTAGGTAATGGGATGACCATTGCTGTTTTCCATAATGTCGGAATTTCTCCTTGTTCTATAGAATAATTAATAATATGTGTGAGAGGGTTAAGACAATATGGCAAACAAAATTTTAGCATTGTAAGTGTAATACCGTCTATTCCTACAGCATTACTCTTGATAGAATGTAATGATTTAAGCACATCTATTTGTGATACAAGTTCAAGGCTAAAGACGTTGCTGCTTGTTGCTTCATTCTCAGCCCATGCGTTGACTGTCTCCGGACTCACCTGATAATGAGGCACACTATTTATGAAATGATTATTTATAAGATTTGCATCTGAAAAATCATTAGGTATTTGTATTGCACATTTATTGTTTAATTTTAATTGATTTATTTTATTCCATAAAGTTTTAGAATTTTTGTTGGTATTATTAAACATGTAAGAATAATAGGCTGACTTTTCACGCTTGATAGCTGTCGAGACAATATTTTTCAGTTCACAGTAGTATTGTTTGCTTACCTCCGTTTTTAACTTTTTGTAATTATGAAAAGCCTTGTCTTTTAATTGGATCATACATTTAATGTTATAAGTCAACCAGGGTGTCCGAGGTTTTCTAAATTTAATACATCTAAGTGGTGCGTGCTTGTTAAAGACTTCGTTTATTTTGTCGTTAAAATATTCTAATTTTTGGTTTACGTCACTCATAAAATATATTGGATGAAAATCAATATTTGATATATCTGCATCAAACTGAGTCATATTCATATTTTTAAAATCCCTAACATATCTAAAAGCAGGTTTATATTTAAAGTTTACATAATTAATACTAGCAAATATAGCTTCATGATCACAGTTAATAGGATCACAACTAATGACACCACTATCACAAATAGTGTTACAGTCACTCGTAAAGATTAGATCAATAATAGAGGCTGACTCTGGGGTTATTCTGGTAGGATCTTTGATGATTTGCTTCAGATTAAAAGTTTCACTTAAATTATTTAGGTACCTTACATCTGGTGAGTTAGTATTTAGAACATTTATATTGAAATCACCACATATTAGACAAGCGTCATATTTTGGTATTACATCGGGTAGGACTTCATAAAGATAATTTAGGCATGAATGATGTAATGAGGGAGCTTTATATATAATTCCCAATGCTATGTGTACTTTATCGTGCTTCACCTCCACCCACAGATGGTCAGTTTCCACATTTTCAGTTGAAAAATCAAGAATTAACTCTTTTGCATTCAGTTTATTATCAACATAGAGGGCTACACCTCCTCCACGGGTTAACCGGTCTGATCTCAATAATGAAAATCCAGCAATATCCAAATTAGATGACTCCATTTCTTGTTTTAACCACGTCTCAGATATAGCTACTAATTGTGCTTTGCTCTCATAAATAAAGGTCCGAACATCACTGATTTTATTACAAAGTGAGCGGACATTAATGTGAATAAGCTTCAACTTACCACTATTATTTGTGCATGCCTCTATATGAAGTCCTGATTCTGAGGCTCTATTTGAAAATTTTCACCTATATTTTTATTTCTTAATCGATTATTATATTTTTCTTCTTTCCTGAAGTCGAACCTATATACTGCTACTCCCCGTGGCCAGAAAGAATTAGTATACGCTTCTTCTTTAAGGTCGTAGCTAATCCCCACTTTAAAACACATCTTTTATTTTGTTATATGTGTCTATTTCTTTGACATAGATGTCATTTCCAACTTTTGTTTTTTTTTGTAGGTACTTTTCCACCATTTCTTCAGTTACGTGGTCTTTGACTTTTCCCACGAAAAGCCATATCTTCCTTTCTGAAATTTCCCTTCCTGAGAAACCATTTATTTCATCTTCCTTGGATATTTCCGCTTCTCCTCTTACTGTAGGTTCTCTATTTTTTTATTTCTTCTTGTAGGTAACTCGTTGAAATGATTCCTCATTTTTATTTAAGTTATCAGATGATTTTGAGGATATGTCACTATTTATATGTATTAAATTTTCCATTATGTTTGTTTGTTTATTTTCAGGAACCTCTAGATTTGTTTGTTTTGTAGAAGTTTTATCTTTGATTATTTGTTTGGGGGTCACTGCTTTAATTTTATCTGTATTATCATTCAACTTTTTTTCTTCAAGCGTATTAAAATGTTTAAATTATGTCACCAAAAACAGAAGTAGAAGTAGGACATTGTTTTACTAGTAACAAAATGTTAGTACCGAACGCCACCGTAGTGGACATTGTTTTACTAGTAACATAATGTTAGTTCCGAAAGCGCCACCGCAGTGGGTATTGTTTTACTAGTAACATAATGTTAATACCGAAAGCCACCGGTGGCGCGCTATCCACTAGCCACTTGTCATATTGTGTCAACATGTAAGACTAGTTTGAATATTTGTACATTTATGATAAATAAATGAATTTTTGCATTTTAATACGCTTGAAGAAAAAATAGTATATATTACACGGAGTAGAACGCCTTTTTTTGTGTTTCGTCCAGTTTGCGGCTTCGGCTTCGCCTCAGCCGCAAATCCTGGGCTCAACACAAGAAAAGAGTGCGTTCTACTCCTAGTAATATAATATACTATTTAATGAGCTTGGTATTGTGTTTTTATTTATGTTGTTATTTTTTCCAGTCTCAATTTGTTTGAACTTTTCTTCCAAATGTAATATTTTATCTTTTAACAACAATATAAGGGATTCTTTGTCATTAATAATCATGTCCTTATCTTTGATTCTCTCTCTTAGCAATAAATTTTCTTCTCTTATATATGTTTTGTTATCATTCTTTAATTCACAGCATATTAATTTGCCATCACCCAATATTTTTAACTTGTTTCCACTTCTTTCACAACAACTGTTATGAAAAACTGAGTGACAATTTACACATGTTATTACTGTACATTTTTTTGCACAACACTTAAATTTAACTTCACTGTTTCGTTTTTTGGAGCACTATTACTATCAAACTCATCAGTTTCCACCATCTTGGATAGCATAAGAATGCAGTGTACGTAAAGATACGGGAGTTATGTTCTTTTCTCTAATCGGTAAATTTACAAACCAAGTTCACACAGGAAAAAAATAGTAAATCACAACAGATTTCTTGCCAGGTCCGCAAAATACAATAAAAGTAATATTAAAATGAAATATTTTATTAAGTATATTTCTATATACAGTGTGTCCCACTTTTCACGGTACCACCTTCGTAGCTCAAAGTGCACCCATTTAACTTATTCCATAGGCATGCGGATTGGGGGGGTGAAGGATTAACCTCAAGCCTTCAAGAAAATTAATAAAATTGGGAAATTCAAAATGGTCACCCAATATAGCGGCCTAAAGTTTAGTCAACTTTTTTTGGAACTTCCAACTTTGGGTAGATTATAGATGGTCATTATTTAAATAGCTTGGTTTCTGTTTAATAAAAATTGTATGAGGGTGGTATTCTGATATCAAAAAAAAAATCTACCGCATCAGTTTTTGTCTACCATCTCTTTTATCCCCGAAAAAGAGATAGTGGATTTTTACATGGTACACGAGTTTTGTGTAGACAATTTGAACTATTTAAGTACCGAATCCCGAAATGTTAAAAATTTGAGGTTAGTATTTCTTGACAATGACTCACATTGATAGTAACACTAATAGCTAATAAGCAAAGCAAACGACGCGTCTCTTTATCTAATTGTGCATGCTCTCACATCTGATGTGGTGATGGGTGCGAATTCAAAATTTCTTAATTTAAATAATTAATTTCACTATTAAAATGACTTTGGATCATAAATAAAAAAATACCGGTCAAATAAAGTTTAATAAAGTACTTTAATATAACATTTTTAAAAAATTATTATTATAACTACTCACTAATTATATACAGTCCGGTGCAATTAGGTTTATACCTCGGAACCCAGCTGTAGTGAATGGATTTGAATGGTTTTTTTTTAATTGGATTTCTAATGCCACCATGGTATGGGATCAGAGGTGTTGCATTGAAATTAATACAATCCTACCTAACAAACAGGAAACAGTGTGTAATAGAACGAGACAATAACAAAGTTGTTAAATCTGGAAAGAAAACAATTAAAAGAGGAGTACCTCAAGGATCTATCCTAGGGCCATTACTATACATTCTATACACAAACAACTTGCCTCTCGTTGTAGATCAGCCGATTGTACAATTTGTTGATGATACTACACTAATTTTTAGTGAATTTCCTGAAATCAATATTAAAAAAGAAATGACAGATGCCCTAACTATATTAAATCAATGGTTTACAGATAATAACTTGCATCTAAATCTAAATAAGACCCAAATGACAAAATTCGCATACTTCCGACAAAAAGACGAAACCATACTTACCTATGACAACAATATCATAGAAAGTAGCAGATCCATAAAATTTCTTGGAGTAAATTTGGACTGTAGACTAGACTGGAAATTTCACGTTGATGACCTAGCTCGGAATATGGCACAATACTGTTATGCGTTGAAGGTTATTTCATGTTTTGTAAATGTTGAAGTCTTTGTCGCATATCATCCGTATATCCAATCTCGTGCTAGATATGGAATCATATTTTGGGCAAGTTCAAGTAATGCGCACAAAATATTCAAAATTCAAAAAATCTCTTGTTTGCATTTTTGAATACATATATTCGTAGATAATGATAATATCAACATTTCTACCTACAAATTATGACCCACGAGCTAATAAGAAGGCTATTAGCTTCAAATTGTCAAAATAATTATGGCTATCAACATGTATTTTTCAGGTAAAACTCGTACTAAAAAAAAATAATAGTAACCTGGGCCCTTTCGGGCCAATTTTAACCCTTTAAGGACGGTTGCCGTATATTAACGGCTTTCCTGACTTTGTCCCACTGCCGACTGCCGTATATATACGTTAAAGGTTATTTTTGCTCTCGGGACGGCCGCCGTTTAAATGCACTTAACTTTAAAAATTGCAACCTCGAGGAACGGTTGCCGTAGTTAAACGGCTCATTCAAACTTCTTCACCAGACGTATGCCTTATAAAAATGGCACTTCTGCGCGACCAGATGCCGTACATAAACGGCGCATGTATTTTCGGAATGTTGAATAAAGCTTTGTTTACTTTGTGTTTGTTTTTGACAATTAATAAAAGTAATATAATAAATGAAACTTATAAAATGCCATTTAAATATGGTACTAAATGCATTCGCACTTACAAAAAAGACGCCGTATATATACGGCAACCGTCCCTACGCCACTCAAAATGGAGCCGTCTGGTATTTACGTTGGTAAAATAAGGAGCCGTACTTAAAGGGTTAATCGAAAGGTGGACTCTTTAGTTTTAATTTAAAAAAAATTAAGTCCCTAGTACATCTAACATAGAAGTTTACCGCAAAACAGACGACAGCATTTTCACTGCAAGAGCGTAATTTCTCAAGTAATATGTTAATAAAAAAAAATTGAATAGCCTGGCCCATTTTAGACCACTTTTAATAGAAGTGTGGGTTCTTAAGTTTTAATTTAAAAAAAATTAAGTCCCTAGTACATCTAACATAGAAGTTTACCGCGAAATTGTCGTTGATGGCGTTTCCGCTGCTAGCGCATTTTTTTTTGTTACACTAAAATAAAATAAGATCTACTGACCTGGCCCTTTTCGGACTGATTTTTATCGAAAGGTGGGCTCTTTATCTTTAATTAAAAAAAATAATAAAAAGTTTCGCTTTTTGGAGCTTCTGCCATCTTCAAATTAATTTTAAAGTTTCATTTTTTTACAAATTCTTTATAAACAACCTAGAAAACTATAACAATCATTATTTTTTTAAAATAACTTTTAAATCTCCGATATTTTTTTTTCGTTGAAATTCCAAAAAATTTTAATTTTTTTTTTATTTACGGATTTTCGAAATTGCGGTAATTTTCAATGGGTAAACTTTTTAGTTTATGGCATTAGAAATCCAATAAAAAAAAATCATTCAAATCCATTCACTATAGCTGGGTTCCGTCATTTTTCATATATAATGACTAATTGTACTGCACTAATATGCTCCTACAGCAATTCTCTAATTTAATAACGATAAGTAATATGTAATTTTGTTCACAATTCTTAAAAGTTAAAAAATTAATATTATTATTTTTACTGTGATAAAATAAGGACATTTCAGCATGATACTATGAAATATAAGATATGCTCGGTACGAGTACCAGCTTTTGACCTGTTGTGCGCATAGCGTCACCCTCTAGTCAACTTCAAATAGAGCCCGCGCCCGTGACAGTCCCGTGTCTACCTAAAAATACATCGAAAACCGTAATATAAGACCTAGAAAGCTGATTGCAGGCAATTTTACTTTTTAATATCATAGAATTCTATGACTTTTCATTTTACATAAGGCTGTTGTGAATTTAAATGTTTGTGAAAACACCTCAAAAATAATTGATGCAAGCACGTATGATCTTTTGCACCGTTGATTTTTCAACATGTAAACTATTTATTTTGTTTTTATTTAATATTAAATTTAAATTCATTTAATTAAACACAATAAATAGTAATAGTAAATAATGTACTACTTTAATTAGTTTAATTATGAAACAGTGCATTTATCTAACGTTATTCAGGAAAGTGGACAAACAGTCAAGAATGAAAAAAATTTTTTTCTGTTATTTCGAAATAAATTGCCAGATTCTTTAATGTTTCTATTATGAAAAACATTTTGCATCTGTAAAATACTGTTTTCGCAGTATGACTTAATTTTATAGGGCAGGATATATCAATGTGTTCTCTCATGGTAATTCTTACAAATATTTAATAACCCTCTATTGATTTGATGAAAAATCTCAAGAAAATCTGAATTCTATTTCATTAAACAACACTAACGTACGTTATTTCTCACACCACATTCTCTGCGCTGCTGTATCGTTCGCGAGGGCGTTCCGTATACTTAATTGCAATTTTCTAGAAAACTGTTAGTCCTAGAAAAAAAAGTTTCAAATAAATAAGTTAGCTTCATCCTATACCTTCATACGTCCTCAATACACTTGGTATCTAATTCGAAAGATACAAAAATTTCTCGCTTGTCATATTCGAGCCTGTAAAATTTCACAGTTTATCGACATGGTCTTAGAAAAAAAATCAAATTTTCTTTACTTATTAAAATTTTACCTTCATATTAACACATTTTATTAACAGATATAGAGTCATGACGTAGTAAAAATTTGAGATTAATTCGTTGGCCCGTTTCTGAGTTAAGGCAAGTTAAACGAAAGAATAATTGTATCTATTATTTTACAATTTTCTCACATTTTTTGTTCTATATTTTGTCTCGATCAACCAAAAGAATCGTAATTTCTTATTTCATTGAAGGATAAGCTTCCAAACACTTCGGTTAAGGTAATTCTAGTTTACATCTAAAATAAAAATTGACCGCTGAACTAGTTGACTTTTACGTGACGTAATGGCGGAGACTGCGATAAGGGGAGGTATGTGTGAGAGCGTATCTTACTTTCTTAGTATCATGACATTTCAGCAATTTTCTGTTAATTTTTATTTTGTGTATCAGTGATCTTGAGAAGCCCTAGGGGGATTCCACTTGGGAATTCCCATGTGCCTGTGTAAACCGTGCTCTGTTTATAATGTAAACAACTGCATTCTTAACTGAGATGGACTATAAATTAAAAATTGAACTAAAGAAAAGTTTGACATTTAAAATGCCACTTATTAAAAATTTCAAAAAAGTCGATTTAATATTTTCTAATTTTTAGAACACCCTCTATAGCTTATGATAATTTTGGCAACTGTTTATGATTTCATCTTGGGAAATCATCATCAAGCAAAACTTTTCATAATGAATGACTTATTCTTACCAAATCAACAATAAGAAAGTTCACAAGAGTGCGGTACCCCATCCGGGGACACACTGTATATAAATTAAATTGTCGGGTATTAATGCATTACAAGGGATTATGTTAAGTAACTGTGGTTAAACAGTGCAGGTAGGTAATCCATTGTTATGTCAGGGCTGGAAATAAAGTGGGATATCTCATATCTAATTAGTCATTGAGAAGGGTAGGGTTTGGGTTATTACAAGGTTTATAGATTTTAATTGCTTCTAATACATTTAATTTTGTAGATTTTGTTGGATAATGTAAAGCTCCAATTTATCTATTATTCAAAGTATGGTCAGTTTCTAAGAAGTGATTGCAAAATTTAAATTATTTTTACTACTTTGAAATGATAAATGTTCAGTGTAGGTATCTTATATTAAATGCCCTTCCTGTATAACTGATATAACAGCTGTTGCAAAAGAGCTTATAATCCCCTGAGTTTTTATTTTTGTTTTCTGTATTTCATTCCTAAAAGATAGTCAATATTTTTGGCCGAGTTTAAGTGCTATTTCATTTAATTTTACTACGTATGACAAGGGGCTAAACTAGGTATGTTAATTTGCTTTGTTTTATGATGCTTCTGTTCAGCAAGTACGATGTTAGCTAAAACATTAAAATTTAAAAAATATTTGCTTAGTTTTAATGAATAAATATGGCATATGATATATCGTTGAAAAGAGGGAAACATATTTAACACTCTAGAGTACAGTAAATCTCGAAATCCAGCGGTTCTCAAAAAAATTAGATGATACCTCGTTAAAAGGGTATTTTGCAACAAAATTTCGTATTAGAAGTTTTCTCTTATACCGTCAAATAACGGAGATATCTGACACATTTCGCATTTTTAAGCTTTTCCGTCATAAAGTAGGGCATGGATTTCATATTTCTTTGAACCATTCTGTAGCTTATAAAAACCAGTACAATTTTTGTAAATTTTTTTTTTTTTGTGCCATTGATATTAAGCGAGATATCTTCGACAGCCTGTATGCAATATCTGCTGAATATCATTCTAGCTCAAATTTATCATAAGCAATACAGAATGTGACTAAAATATAGTTTCTACATAGACATTGGAAACAAACTAGGGTCCAAAATTGATTCTCGAGGCAGGGTTCATAGTGGTCTGGAAAACCTGGAAAAACCAGAGAATTTGTCAGGGAAAAGTCAGTGAATTTGAAAAATTTATTAAAAATCAGGAAATTTGAGTAATATTTATAAAAAATCAGGTAAATTGAAAGATGTAACCAGGTCTCTTTATTAGACTTGGAAAAAACTTCCAAGAGTTCTGGAGAACCTAGAATTTAAGTTTGAAAAAGTGCTATGAACCCTGCGGGAATTCCACAGCAAATTATAATATATAGTATCGTATATAGTAAGCCTTCATACTTTCTACATAAATATATTTATGACTAAAATAAAATACTAAAATACTTGATATATTACCAAAAATGAATAGATAGTAAAAAGAAATGGATTAACTGTTTTATGAAATTGATAGATATATATTTTCTATCTCATGATAACAGATTTTATGATCAATATGTAATCCTGAGAAATTTGCCTTTCGCAAAACATTTCATGATAAACTGATGTTGATGAATTTGTGTAGTTGTGTGCAGGGTCAGGTGCAACCACTGGTACATCGGGCAAATGCCTGTTGTGGGCCGGAGAGTCAAGTAGATGTGAACCTGTTTGTTTTATTTCTGTGTGTACCATAGTTACGTTAAGCCATATCTTCCTTATTTGAATAAAAAAATAAATAAAAATACCCGCAAAAGGCATGAAAATCTCCGTCTGATAACACATTTAGAGCTGTGTTGCCTCTAAGAAATGACTACCTTTTTTTTCCAAATCGCTCTGTATAGCTTCCCCTCTTGAAATCGCATCCCTACGTCATTCTGAGCACAGACACATCAATAATAGTCTTGATTCAGCATGCGGTATCGGGAGATAAAGCTACCTGTTCATCAAATATAGACAATATATACCTCTATCAATAGGAAACTTTACGCTCTTTAAATTAGTACTCTTGACTTTCTCTCGATAGATTAACAGTTTCCGAGAAAATTGAAAAAAACTAAATACATGTACTTTTGAGGGTGGTTTTGGAGTAATTTTTGTGGGGTTTTGAGCCCTCGCCCTAAAATTATTTTTAGTACCCCAATAAATACTTTTCGGGTAAAGGCCAAACTTTAACACGGTGTATAAAGGATTTTAGGGTCCGCCCGGACCGGAATTTACAAATACCGTTAAATACATTATTTATTGCTATTTTTTTTCAAATGTTTTGTTTTTTCTATGCTTTATTGAAATTGAATTCGAGGTACAAGTACCTCACGGACTGGAAGAGTCTTGGACCGGTGAGGTATTCACGTGTGCCTCACAAATTCAATCCTATCTTACATTCAGTGCTACATTCAATACTATAAACACATGAAAGACGTTAACGGTATGAAAACCGACCAAAACAAATGCCCAAAAACTAAGTGCATATGTGTATTTGCAAGATAGATTATTGTGTAACTAGTTTCTTATGTAGATCCACAAAAAAGTTGTTTAATTCATTACTCACAGTAATATGTTCATTTACACTGTTTTTGTAATTCAAATGAATTTCTTAGTCACCAATTTTTGACATTGAAAATGCGAACTTATATAGAATTGGCAAATGTAATTTTATCTATTCTGTGATAAACGAAAGCAAGAAAGAAAATAGAGAAATTAGGAAAAGTAAGATGGATGTACTTCTCCCAGCATGTTACACACTTCGTGAAATGTTATTTTTATCACCTTGTTGTGTGTCAATGCAGAACATCGGTACCTATCGCATTTAAACGCCTATGCATTGTAGTGGGAATGGATATGTCTTTCTTTACTAATTTGTTTTTTTTTTACTACTCGACCAAGACGGACGGACATACATAGACAACATCACAACACCCATTCCCTGCGACATTGCCATCTGCCGCAGCTGAAACTCGAACTCAGAAGAGGAGAGCGACTAGACCGTGTTGTCTCTCACACAACCCCAGTCTAGTTCACTGCTACTACCATCTCGGCAACACGTGAAGAATGCCACTACATATCCATACCCTAGCCAGGATTCGAACCCGTGACCCTGTGGTCGCAAGCCTAACAACCTTAAGCACTGCGCCACCGAGTCGGTGGCCGGGTTTTCTTTCTTACACTTGTTTATCTCACGATATATAAAACTTTCTCCTATCCCCCACAACAGAGTTGGCTTTTTAAGTCTTAGGAAGTTGGCAAATTTGAAAAATAACCCCTCGAAAAAGTTAGCTTGCTATGCCCCTGGGTACTACAGCTCGACGTCGAACCTTGACCTCCCAGATTAGCTTTCCATCCTTCTGTCTGCCGCTGTTCTTTTCCATATTCAAGATTTTTGCATCTTCTGCCACTCTCTTCCCATCTTTTCCTAGGTCTGCTCGTTCTCCTGTTACCTTGCATTTTTCCATTTTGGGTTCTTATATATATATTGCCGAATCTGTATGTAAATATTTTCACAATCCGCTAATATCTATTCTAAGCATTTAGTGTGTAAATGTGGATTTATCGCTTTAATAGAGGTCCGAATACTTCACGACATTTGAAGTGAGGGTCAAATTGTGCCTACCCAGGGCTCAACGTGTTAACTCATAACTCACAACGCAAATTTTATATTCATACCTATATAGGTATCATTGAGGAAAACTTTTCTTAACAAATTTTAACGTGATTGTATACAGAGCTGGAGTACTTCAAATAAAAGTAGTTGAAAAAAGTATTTCAAATACTTTCAGTATTTGAAGTATTTTGCTTCAAATCCTTTCGATTCTTAGTATTTAGTACTTGGTATTTGAAATACTTTGCTTCGAGTATTTGGATTTGGTATTTGGTTTTCAGAAATACTGGTATTTGAATTACTTTGCTTAGTATTTCAAATACTCTCCAGTATTTCAAGTACTGTCTCTGTATTTGAAGTACTAGACTTAACAATTTATAGTATTTGAAATATGTTTTTTGATATTTCAATTAGTTCAAAGTATTTGAAGTCCTTGTAGTTTCATGTTTTAGATATTGTAAAAAACAAATTTCACTAAAAAATTGTTACTGCATAGCTGCTTTTATTCAGTAATCAGTGTTAACATTATGTGGGCAGTGAGGGATTTAGGGGGTTGGCTATAGAGGCTATAGCCCAGGGCGGCAAAATCCATGGACGGCAAACTTTTTGAAAAATAGCAAAGGCACATAAAAACAAGAAAATATTATTATTAGTATGTACTAAGCATCAGAACATTAATTTATTTAAGAATGTGTTTTTTATTTTAACTAGACTAAAGCTCCTTATTATGGTCAACTGTACAGGGTGGTCACGCGAACGTTAGAACCTCATTTAACTTCGTTATTTTTGGAGTTACGTAAAAACGTTTAAAAATAAAAGTTACGAGAAATCACGTTTATTTTCCAAAAAACATTTCAGAAAAACAATTAAAAGTCAAATTTCTGAGATACGAGCTTTACTTTGATTTTTTTTAAATGGAATACCCCATATATTTTTGCACCATTAGAAAGGCCATAGAAAAACCTTTTTCAATGATGTATGACGTATGGAATTTTTCTTAAAAACTATAGTAGATATTATAAGTTTTATATTTTCTTACATTAAGTCATGGTAGTCCGAAATAGTAGTTTGTGCAACAAGAGTGGATTTGATATCCATATCGCATGATAAAGAAGTTTGAGCACGACGCCGTAGGCGGAGTGCTCAAATCTTTTTAGTGCGATATGGATAATCCACTCGAGTTGTATGTACAGCATACTTTTTCTACGACCAGCTTAAAAAACTACAATATTTATTAAACATTAATATATTACACAGATACACACTGACAGTTACTTTGACAGCTTACGCACTAATTTGATTTTAAAATGAATAGTTGCATATGTACTTAATACACGAACTGTGATTGGTCCGTTTCATTTCATATCCATCCTAGAACTGATATGAAATATGTCCGTTCAGTTACCTGGAATTGCATACTTATCCATTCTACAGACTGTACAGAAAACAGTAAATTTACATAAGGGAGTAGAAAAAAATATATCAATTATTGAAATTCTCCATTTTATTTAAAATAAAAAAGTGAAATTAGATACTAACATGTATCTTGACAGAACTAACATATTGTTTATTTTAATTTACATACTTTTGTTTTCCATGGATAATTTGATAAATTGTAAATTTATAGTAAATTAGACAATTTTTTTTTGAGATAAATACCATGTATATAATTAATGAGCTTTTTTTTATGGCTTTTCAAATGGTGTAAATATATATTGGACATTATTTTAATCAAAATGTATACATTTTTTTATTTTGATTATATTTTGGACTTACGGTTTTTGGACAATTCTGAACAAGTTTCATTAACAAAATTTTCCGATAAAAATATGCCTAATATGATTTTTTTATTTTCCCCGCATATATTGGCACTGCAGGTGGCTTTGCATTTGTAGGAGGCGAATGCTTTTCTGGTCATAAGTAGATACTAATTGGTTTTGTACTTAAGTAAAATTTGATTCAAATCGGAAAACAATAAATAGTTATTGGGCTGTTACCATTTCAAGTGAAACACACTGTATAAAAGCCAGTGATAAAGAAAGAATTAAATTAAAAATTTTTCAATACTTAAATGACTCTGACACCCAACTTGCTTCTCAGTAAAAACAGTTTTTTATCGGTTTAATACATGCCTTGCATCATCAGCTGTAGAAAGACTCTTTTCATTTACTGAAATTATAAATACTCCTAGAAGAAATGCATTAACTAATGGAAATTTCGAAAATTTGGTGCTATTGAAAGCTAATGGAAATAGATAGATCTCAATTTTATTATTTGTACTTGTACTTACCTAAAATTATTACTATGTTTTATATACAGTATCGGAAAGTCCTGGCTTAAGTGTTGCATAGTTTCAACCACTTAACCGACCGCCCACAATAAAGGCGTTTACCAGAGCTCTAGCATAGGGGCAAATAGTGACACGAATCATCAAGCATCAAGGCGGAAACAAATTGAAATTCCACAGACTGGCTGCCCACGCACATGTGGTGGGGAAAGCAGGTGGCACAATTGTAGGATGTGTTATATGATAAAAAAGAATAGAATAGTTGCTTTACTCTCGCTTGCTCTTATTGCCCATACCAAAGCGAACATTTTCCGATAGTGTATAAGTTGATTTTCTTTATTACTTTCCTGACATTTGAAGGGAAATCGACCGCAGCAATATTTATTTTTGTTGGTTTTTATATTTATATAATAATAAATTATTTTTTCTATTGTTTTTGAATGATGCTGAGTTAAAGAAAGCTGTTAATAAATAATAATAATAACAAATTATTAAGAGAAAAACTTAATAAATAAACTTTTTTATGGGTATTGGAAGAACTGTGGAGCATTTGAAATATGTTACAGTACTTGAAATACTTGAGTATTTGAAATACTTTAGAGTAATTGAACTACTTTGAGATTTGAAGTACCTAGTGAAGTACTTCAAATAATGTGAAATATTTGAAATACGGTACTTGCGATTTACTTGAAGTACTTTCGACAAGTATTTGGTATTTGAATTACTTTGCTTCAGGTCATAGTACTTGGGAATTGGAGCAGCAAGTACTTTGTCAGGTACTTGGTATTTGGTACTTCAAGTACTTTCATTGGGTACTTTCAACAGCTCTGATTGTATATAACTTGTTCAAGTATCTAAGTAAGCATATCCGTTGACATTTGACTCTAATACTCCTAGGGAAGGGTTATAAATATCATTTTAAAATGTATCTTGCTCTTTTTTCATGCAATAATAAATATTTTTTATTATTTTTATATGACACTGATAGTCCAGTGTTTGACGGTAACGAATAACATCGATTTTGATGAAAATTTGTAATTAAACTTATCTTACCCTCCTCTTCAAAAGTTATAAGTTCCTGATGTGTGGTTTTTGTTTTTGGGGGGTGAAAACTACCCCTTCTGACGAAAAAATTTGAAAACCAAATATAAGCGTTACATAGATTGAAATCATGTTTAAATATGTAGAATAAACATTATTTCATGTTCTGGAATATAATTTATGATATATTACAATGTTTCAACCCTTTAAAACCACCCCTTGTGACAAAATGTAAAAAAATGCAATTGGTTTTTCAACGATAACTTCCTTAATTTTTAAGTTATCCAATCGCTCCAAAAACCATCTTGCAGGGAATTTTAAGAGCTACAAGGCATGTAAAGTTGAACTTCCTTGAACCCTTCGTTTTTGATATTTTTGAGTTTGATGGGCTTGGGGAAGGTGGTCCTCGCACTCAAATGCAAACTTGACAGGTGACAATCTCAATTAATTTTTATCCTAGAGAAATAAAAAAAAAAAAATTCTGTGAAAAAAGAAAAACCTAAATTTTTGTACTCTAGCATATTTTACATATCTTTAGTTTTTGAATTATTGTGAAAAAATGAAAATTTTCTAAGAAATTTATTTCAAAAATCATTTCAAACAATCAAACTTTTTTCAAATCTAGGCATCCTAAACCTGTCAAACTTCTGAAACATATTGATACTACTTAAATAAAGTCAATTGTAAATGGATTACGTTCAATTTCAATTCTTGCAGTCAAGCTATTGATTTCATTGCTGATTTTTTCTGCGAAAAAACGAGACAACCATTTTATTTCATCATAACTCCGTCAGTTTTTATGCTAACGAATTTTACCAAAGCTCATTTTAAAGGTTTTTTTCTAGTACTTTTAAAAATATCTTATATGTTTTCCTCCAAAAATTTTCCGTTCTTCCGTTTTTTAACATTGAAAGGTTCGAATTCAGTTTTCGGCGAACAAAAAGTCACCTTGAACGTGCCGTGCTATAACTCAGTTCGTATTGCATCTACAGAAATAAAAGAAAAACAATTGATTTATTATTTTAAAAGCTTCATTTCTGCTTATGATAATTTTTTTGATGAAACCTAAGGTTTTCGAGTTATTCGTGAAAAATTCGTTCTAAAACATGCATTTTTTAGATGAAAAATCAACATTTTCAATCACGAATAACTCAAAAAGTGTTGACTCATCGAAAAAACTTCATACAACATTTTTTGCTTAAAATTTATTCCTCTATCGATTTCTGCGGTTATTTTGAATGTAATGATTTCCACCCCCAGGGTAAAAGCACACATCGGCACTATATAACTATAGTTCCTTGAGCCATTCCCTAATTACTGTCGAAATTTCACGCCAATCGGTTTTATCCGAAAGAAATCTGAGCAAAAAACCGTCAAACACTGGAGTATGACTCAATGGTTGTGGTAATATGTGATTTTTTTCTAGGCAAACCGTCTCAAGCATTTAATTTTAATCGTTCAACTTCGGGTTCTCGGTTCGGGGACTTTCCTATGCTACAAGAAAAGTCGCTGCCGTACAGCAACGGCCTGTATGGTTCTTCTAGCACGACACACACGTCACCACGTTTTCCCATCGGCACATTCTCCATAGACTCCAACAATGTGTACAACAGCAGTGGCGACAACTCATTGAACAACAGCGTCTTTTCCAATGGTAACAACAGCGGCACCAGTTACAACAATGATTCTAATTCATCTAATTTGGGAACGCGGGAGACTGGAATTATTGAAAAACTTTTGGTGAGTACAAGAAAGCAGATAATTAATGTAAATAAGTATCTAGGTTATGAAATCAAAATTATACCTCTGTGGAGCCAACGGATAATTGGCGCTTATCTTATTAATTCTCGTCAAGTGTTGAATCTATTGAGATGACACAGGCACTAAAATAATCCAGAATACTGAACACTTCACTTGCTGGCGAGGTTGAACAGTTGTCTTCTTAGTAGAGCAATACAACTTCTCTAACTCGTGTGGCTCACCTTGAAGTATAATCAGATGCCTTGCAGAGCATGTTTTCAGCTATAAGCAGAGTTGTAACAAGTACTTTTAAAGAGTACTCCCAGTACCTAGTACAAGTAGTCTAAATTTTTATTTTTACTCCCAGTACTAAGTATACATTCTTAAAGTACTTAACGTACTAGTAATTTACTTGAAATTTATGATTTAAGTATAATTACTCTGTGAAGTACTTAAAATACTTAGAGTACCGTAAAAATTTCCATCCACCATATTGGAGCCGCCATTTTGAATTTTTTCATTTTACTTCCACATCCAGTGGTAGTAACGACAAAAAAGTTTAAAAAATTTTTTTTGTTCAAATAGGCTTAGAATGTCATGAAAAAAATTTCTGTCTGTCGTCTCTCTAACTTTTTTGTGCGCACGTTTACTCTGAAACTGTTTAAGATATTGACTTGAAATTTGGTACACATATGTAACTTTAACGACATCTGGAAATAGATTATATTTTCATCTAGTTCCGTCGAAGGTTTAGAGGGTAAATTGGGGTAAATATGTAAATCAAGCAGGCAAGAGTCCATAAAATTGGTATTTAGTATATACAAGAGAAGCCAAGGTCTCAAAGAAATTTTTGGCATTAGCCACCCTCATCCACCCCCACCCCATTATTAAAGGGGATGAAAAAAAATGTGATTTTGTGTTTACAAGAACCAGAAACCTCAAAATATATTTTTACTTCATCCACCCCCACTAACACCCCCCCTTATCACCACCCCCACCCTGCTATCGATGTGGGGTATCGTTTTATGGGTTTTTGGGGTAGAGGATTTCAAATATTATATTATTAAAGTTCCATAAAGTTTTTTCGTTGTGAGTGACTTGGATAGAAAATCTGGATGTGGAAGTAGTGATCCTTGGGCAGCGGTTTTGACTTCAGATTCGCAATCAGTGATCCCAAAAACATATATAATCTAGTTTTCAAAAATAAATATCTCAAGGGTTTTCACCCCTGGGGAGTAGGAGCAAGTGTCGGAACCATATAGAAACAGAAGATATCTTTTTTTTTTAATTACAACTCATAAATAATTAACATTACATATGAGATTATTCCTAAATATAAGTATTTTTCTAACTCTAGGTACTGTACTGTATGAAGTATTATGATGTCTAAATGTGCCTCTTTTTTGTGCTTATGAGTATTTACATGATTTCGGCAATTCTGATCTGTGATCTCACAATCACTAGCGTGCATTATTTGATAATTCTCAATATAAAATTTAACCTTAACCTAATTAATTGTTTGTGGGTTTTTGGCCTCTGACCGTATTACAACAAATGTTTCAAGAACTTTATGAAAATATTATAAAGTGTTCATACTTTAGAGATCCGATATAAAGAAAATTACTTCATCAATATTAAAGGCTTGCAAAGTTGAAAACTTAATTTGAATCTACAAAATTCCAAATATAATTAATCTGCACAATAGGTTTCCTGTATATAAAAATTCCCTTCATATGATGAATTAATATGTGTTCATATTAATTATATTATCGGATTCAAATAAACATTTAATAAACAAAATTACTAACATCTAAAGTGATGGTCAGTAGTTATATAAAAAACGGATTATTTCCATCCAACCTAACCTAAACTTCAGCTAAGGTGAACAATTTCAAGAGAGACATTGAGTCCTTGCGAAAGTAGGTGCAATATTTACACACATTGTTCCATAATCATGTATACTATATTTATTAGAAATTTTAAAATTAAAAATAGTTGCATACACTATTTACAAAATGTAGGTACACATAATTAAACTTTAGTAAACATTAGCTGTTGTAATAAAACGGAAATCAAACATTATGCTTTTATGTGAAATATAAAACAACAAAACGTAACATTAATTATTGTACAGAGTGATCATTTTAAGTGCCTCATTGCTTCATTGCTTTATTTTTCAATTCCGAAATTACACAGGTATGTATTTTTTTCTGAAAAATTGGAATTCGAAACTAACAAATCAAAAATAATTTGGCATTGTATACAGGGTGATTTACCACGACATGCGGAGAATTTATCAGTAGGTTGTCCCCACCAAAAGCAGTTAAAAAATGGAAAATTAAAAAATATGACCAAAAAAATTATCTTATTTTTTTGTAGAAATGATCCGCCAATGACTTCCACCAATCTGACGTAACGCGATACAACCATATCACTTCCCCTCCCCCTTTATCAGACTTGGAATTGACACTATTGACAGCAAAGCTGAAGAATATAGAAGTGACTTTTTGATTTTAATCAAATCACACTACAAAAACAGCAAAATAAGTCAAAAAGACGTTGACCCTATGCTAGTGAACTCTACAACAAGTAGATAAAAGAAATATTTACTTAAACCGTCGATACCACAAAAACAGCGGTACTTTAAGGTACCTGCCGGTGTCCTGATTGTTCGACTGAAAGCAAAAAACGCGGCACTTTGACCGCACACGCCAGCCTAACTTTCTATGCCTATTAAGGAAACATAAACATCTTCGATATGTTCTTTCCCAAGTAAGTTCATTGCCCTATCATACTGACCACATACAAGTAACAGTAGTGTATCTTTGCAAGTTTTAATGCAATAAAAATTACCAAATTACCTTGGATCACTCTAAAATTTTCCAGGGACTTTCCCATATAGTAGACTAGTACACCCTTTTATTTTCCGCATGCCATGGTAAATCCCCCTGTATATTAATGAGAATATGAACATGTGACATTTAACTAATTAAAAATGCATAATCACACATCTTTTCACTTCCAATTTAACTGTAAATTTCTTCAATTTTACTTCCACATCCAGTGGAAGTTTAGTAACGACAAAAAAAATTTTAAAAATTTTTATTGTTCAAATAGGCTTAGAATGTCATGAAACGTTGAGATTTTAAGTTTGAGCGAAAAAAAAATTTCTGTCTGTCGGTCTGTCTGTCTGTCGGTCTGTCTGTCTGTCGGTCTGTCTGTCTGTCGAACTTTTTTTGTGCGCACGTTTACTCAGGAACCGTTTGAGATATTGATTTGAAATTTGATACACATATGTACTTTAACGAGATCTAGAACTAGATTATATTTTTATCTTGTTCCGTCGAAGGGTTGGGGGTAAATTGAGGTAAATTTGGGGTAAATAGGTAAATCAGGCAGATAAGAGTCCATAAAATTGGTATTTAGTATATATAAGAGAAGCTAAGGTCTCAAAAAAAAATTTGACATTAGCCACCCCCATTACCACTCAAAAAAAAATTTGACATTAGCCACCCCCATTACCACCCCCACCCCATTATTAAAGGGGATGAAAAAAAATTGTGATTTAGTGTGTGTACAAGAAACAGAAACCTCAAAATATTTTTTTACTTCATCCACCCCCCACTACCACCCTCTATCGCCACCCCCGCCCCACTACCCATGTAGGGTATCGTTTTATGGGTTTTTGGGGTAGAGGATTTCAAATATTATATTATTAAAGTTCCATAAATAATTATTTCCACATACAAAATTTTTTCGTTGTGAGCGACTTGGATAGAAAATCTGGATGTGGAAGTAGTGATTCCTTGGGCAGCGGTTTTTTAATTTTAAATAATGTGTGAATATAAAATGAAACTATTTAACACATTAACTGCTGACTTTTTTAACTATGACATAGCCACATGACGTACAGTTGAGGACGTTGATGTCCATAACCATCATTATTGAATATAAGTTCCCACAGTACCAACTGTTTAAATGTTTAAAAGTAAGTTTTGGTAAGAATGATGTTATGGTGACCCAGGCTAAACTATTTGTCCATAAAATTCTTGATTTGTGGTAATAAGTCTATTTGTGTCTAGTATTTTCCTAATTTTTATTGCTAATATGACAAAGTTCTAAATAAAAAAAAATAATGTGTCATTTTTTTTCCCGCAGCACTCATATGGTTTCATCCAGTGCTGTGAGCGTCAAGCGCGCCTCTTCTTTCACTTCAGCCAATTCAGCGGGAATATTGAACACTTGAAGATTGGAGATCCCGTGGAATTCGAGATGACCTATGACAGACGCACTGGCAAACCAATCGCTAGTGCCGTAACAAAAATAGCACCTGAGGTAGTAAGTAATTTTATGCTTAAAGCGGATAAATAAGGAACAGATAAGTTTTTGAACAGCTACAGGCTCTAGAACTTTCAACCTAGATCATTCATGATTGACTTTTTTGTAGGTTATGAGCGAAGAACGTGTAACGGGAACAGTGACTACTGAAGTGAGAGCATCTGAGGGTTCAAGTGGAGATACGACTGGCAGAATTAGTTACGAAAACAGGGGGGAGTGCTTCTTCTTGCCTTACACCAAAGACGATGTAGAGGGAAATGTCACACTGATGTCTGGAGACAAAGTCAGCTTTCAAATTGCAACCAATAATCGGTGATTATTTATTGGTGAAATGGGTAAGGTGGCTTATTTATTTAATGGAATTTGTTTATTTTTCCAGTGGTAACCTTGGTGCCTGCCATGTACGTCTGGAGAATCCAGCCCATCCGGTAAAATATCAAGGTGTCGTTTGTTCAATGAAAGAGAGCTTTGGATTCATCGAAAGGGCTGATGTTGTCAAAGAAATTTTCTTCCACTTTTCTGAAGCCAAAACCAAAGAAGAACTGAGATTAGGGGATGACGTTGAATATATCATTCAGACCCGAAACGTAAGATTCACTTTTTTCTGTTTGTATAAAGAATATTTGCTTATTTCTGAATTTTTGCTTTGTTTATGGTGTACCTTATAGTCTATGTAATGAAGCATTATTTGACGAGTTTTTTGTAAATATTTCTTGCAAAGATGAGATTACCTTTCCCCCGTTTTCGAGGAAGTGGTGGCAGAAGTTTTTGACTGCCGCAACCCCCTGAAATGGCCAAACCACCTTACCCATTTCACCAAACAATTATGGGAGTCCCTTTCTGTTTTCATATATAAACGGGTCTGGGGAGTGATTTATCGACGGGTTATTTTTGAAATAATATGGAAGGGGATTATAGAGTAAGTGGAATCCAGAGAGTAGGCCTAGGGAGTGGATTAAATACTCCCGAGGGGTGGAAAATCGTTTTTTTTTTAATGATTCAGTTCAAACGTTTATCCCCCGTTTTCAGGGTCGCTGATCACTGGAAAAATATTCATTTTTAGCTTCAACCCCTCCTTATCCCTCAAACGGGCAGAAATCACCACTCACTCACCAGAAAGCATGCTATCCAGGATTTACAGGTTTTTTGGCACATGATCGTTATTTCTGTGCATATCCCTTTATTTTTCACGGAAGAGAAGGTGGTAGTGACCTCGGTTGTTGCTTCAACACTTCCAAGAGGTGTAAAATTCATTAATTACACTCTGGATCGTCAATACGCCCTTCCCCATTTTCGCTGGCGCTGATCACGATAAAAATATAATTAACGAATTTTACACCCTTGGGAGGGTTGAAACAACCCCCGAGATCACTACCACCTTCTCTTCCGTGAAAAATGAAGGGATATGCACAGGAAGAGCAATTATGTGCCGAAAAACCTATAAATCCTGGATAGCATGCATTCTGGTGAGTGAGGGGTGGTTTCTGCCCGTTTGTGGGATGAGGAGGGGTTGGATAAAAATGAATATTTTTCTCGTGATCAGCGACACCGAAAACGGGGGATAAGCATTTGAAAATCATTTGAAAAAAAAATGATTTTCCACCCCTAGTGAGGGTTTAATCAACTCCCTAGGCCTGCTGTCTGGGTTCCACTTACTCTATAACCCCCTTCCATGTTATTTTAAATATGTATAACCCGTCAATAAATCATTCCTCATCAGACCCGTTTATAGGTGAAAACATAAAGGGATCCCCATAAAAGGGGTGGTTTTTGACCGTTTCAGGGGGTTGCGGTGGTCAAAAACTTCTCCCACCACTTCCATCTTGTTCAGCACCCTCGAAAACGAGGGGGAAGGTAATCTCGTCTTTGCACGAACTATTTACACTATTTTTGCCATCATTACATAGACTATTAGAGTTTTTATATTAAGCATTAATAACTGTTTATCAGCACCTTCTGTGTGTTTTGTAATCAGGTAATTTTTAACCTGGCCTCTCAATGTTGATGTTCTTCGATGTTTCAATGAGACATTTTTATAGAATGTTGTCTTTTATGTTGATCAAGGCTTTGCATATCATCTGAGAGCACAGTCAAATATACATATTGGGCGAATTACAGCATTTATTGATACAGAAAAAAGAGCACCACAAGGATCACATTTTGACCCTCTGGTTATAACCTTATTCATCATTGATTTAATTGGAATCCAAATAAATTCTTTTAATGACATATATGAAATTACTCAATGTTCTCTGAGAACAAAACTCAAAAAAAACTATTGTGTATGAAATTATTCCGAAATTTTACATATTTTTTATCTCTATATACTGTACTATTTATTAGCTTAATGTATATTAACCTATAATATTGATCTCATATCATAAATGCCACGGTAGGGGCCTAATAGTAGTTCAATTTTTTTGTTAGTCCTACATTTGTCAATTTAGATAAGTTACTGACGTTGCTCTTGTCTACTATTGTGATCTACTATAGTTATTTTATTATAAAAATTTGTCTGTCTGAAGTGTTAACTTAACTTTGCAGGGCAAGGAAGTTGCCTGCAACATAACTCGTCTACCCCCAGGGACAGTTATATTTGAAGATCTAAAACCGGAAATTTTAAAAGGCCAAGTCTTGAAACCCATCGACCGAGGTCCGAGGAATCCAACCGACGCCCTACCCGGACGTATAAGATACAGAGCACCTGACCATTCAGAAGTAGAAATATCGTTCAGCGAAAAAGACCAGATGGGCGATTTCACCCTACGCCACGGCGACTGGGTCCAATTCCAAATCGCCACCGACAGGAGGGATGCTTTGGACCGTGCCACCCACATCCTCCTTCTGGACGAGAGTTTCAGGGTGTCTGGCGAGAAGAGGGAGCAGGGGGTGGTGGCCTCCATAAAGGAGGGCTTCGGTTTCTTGAAGTGTGTGGAGAGGGAGGCCAGATTGTTTTTCCACTTTAATGAAATTTTAGACGTTGACCGTACAAACGAAGTACAAATCGGTGACGAGTTTGAGTTTACCGTGGCTCAAGATCAGACCGGTTCGAGCATGTTTTCAAATAATCGACAAAGTGCCATTAGGATGAAGTGGTTACCACCAGGTACTGTTCAGTTTGAGATTAAGATAGAGGGCGACATAACGGGGGTCGTCAGCAAGGATATTCCGCCGAGCAATTGGTCCAATCGCAGCCCGACAAAAAATCAAAACGGCTTCAGCGGGGAAGCCAGCAATGAATCAGGACTCATCGGTTATACCGTCAATGGGATTAAAAAGTCCATTCCGTTTTATTCCAAAGATTGTGATTTGAAGCATTATCCAAGAATGGGAGACAAGGTAAGTCGCAGGCCGAACTAGATTTTTTCTTTAATGTACTGATGGTGTATGTCGTTTGTAGGTTCAGTTCAATATAAACCAAGTAAAACGAAATAAGGAATTCATAGCAACTGAAATACAAATTCTGCAGCCGGCTGCACAGACAAATGGGATTAAGCACAGCATTTCGAGGAACAGTGGTCAGATATATCAAGGTTTTATAGCGGCACTGAAAGACGGTTTCGGTTTTATCGAAACTATTCAGCACGATAAGGAAGTTTTCTTCCATTTTAGGTAAGTAATTTTCCTTCATAGTTTTTTTTTTTTTTTGTTATAAATCGCTGGAAATTGTCAGCAAAATTAATGCGCTCTGGTGCCAGCATTTGGGCCTATTTATGTATCTGTATGAACTATCCTCTTAGATGCAAAATATTTTTTTAAACAGCCCATAGATGAAAAACATCAAATTTTTATGAAAGGCAGCAATAATGAAATTGATCAGGCGGCACTTATGTGGCTTTTTTTTTACTTTATTTCTTGTTATCGATGCAATTAACATTATAAAAAGAAAGATGCAGGTCGCAAGAAGGTCTTGAACTTGGTTTAGTTTGTTAACCAATACTGACCTAGTAAATTTTATACCTTGCAAATATCGTATTTTTAGAAAATATATCATTTAAGCAAACCAAAATTTCATCAAAATTTTTGCATCTTTTAATGCCAAAAATAATTTTTTTTTTTCTGGTTACACAGAAATGATGATTATTTTCTTGTTTTTCATATTAAATGTTGGATATTAAATCTGTGAAAGAAGTTGATAAGATATCTCATAAGGGAGACTTCTTGTTGATAAACTAACTTGATCAGACTTGGATCAATAGTATATGGAGAAAGTAAATGGTTTTTTTGGAAGAGTTATCTAGTCCAATCAAATAGGTCGACAAATCAAAATTATAAGGTAAATACTTGAATTTTTGATATAAATTACTTTGAAATTTGAACACGATTGATGAAAGAAATATAATAAAGTGTTTTTTCAAAATTACTCAAAATGTGTAAAAGCTAGTAAAAAAAGTTTCAAATAAAAATTGTAGAGCATGAAAATGATAGTACAGTAACTAGAGGTTTTAACTTCGGAATAATGTCATATTGATCGGATTTCGTTCATTTTTGGCAGTATAATAGTAAATGCTTCACAGAAAAGTTTCTATATTGTGCGGGGACTTGCTAATTTATAGGGGGTGGATGCCACCCCCTCTCAGGGGGTGGCACTTAAAAAATATATATATTTATTTGAGCTGAAATAGAATCAAATTTTAAGAAGAAAAGGTTCTATGCAATTTTTCACATAAATTGGTAGTTTTTAATTTATAACGACTTCGAAATTGCGATTTTAGCTTAAAAAAAAAAGTATTTCCAAACAGCTTTCGTCAAGTATCTCGAAAAGTATTACTTTATCGAAAAAATGTTACAGACCAATTACAGAAAGTATAAACTGGGAATTAATTATATTTTTTGTTTATTAATGTAGGTTTAATAATTCTGGAGGTATTTAAGTTTATGTTTGGTATCCATGTGTTTCGAAATTACCTTTAAAGTTTAAAAATGCATTTTTTTCTAAAGCAAGTGCAAAAAATTTGAGCATCTAGGTAATGCTACATCTTAACGAAAAACTGTATTTGAGATAATTTTTTTAAATTACTGGCTAATTAGAGTAACAAAATGGCGACCTTTTATTATAAAAAAAATATAAATACGCACATTTTTCCGTCATAACTTCTTTATTTCTTATGCTACAGGAACGAGGAAAAAATAATTTGAAAGCGCAATTAATTGTCTTTCATTTCATATCTTAGCATGTGTAACGTAGGTGTCACGATTTCTGAGATATTTAACATTTAAAGTGCATTTTTCGTTTCATAAACGTTCGGACTCCATTTGTAAACTTTCATGTCTCCGACACTATTAAATCTATGTAAATAAATAAACAAGCAAAATTCATTATCAGTTCATGAGCTTTATTTTTGGTCTCTACACATTTTTCAATAAAACTAATATTTACTGAGATATTTGGAAAAAAAAATTACGTTTTATCGAAAATACCTTTATAGTTTAAACTGTATTTTTTTCTAAAGCAAGTGCTGTATACAAACCAAAAAATTTGAGCATCTACGTCAAGCTATATATTAATGAGAAACAGTGTTTGAAATTCCTTTTTTTTAATTACTGACTAATTATAGTAACAAAATGGCGACGTTGTTATTAAAAAACTGTGTAGACGCACATTGCTTCGGTCATAACTTCTTTGTTTTTTATGCTACAGAAACAAATAAAAAGACAGTTGAAAGCTTAATTAATAACCTGAGAGGGGGTGGCACTATAAATTAGCAAGCCCCCGCACAATATAGAAACTTTTCTGTGAAGCATTTACTATTATACTGCCAGAAATGAACGAAATCCGTTCAATATGACATTATTCCGAAGTTTTGCATATTTTTTACCTCTAGGTACCGTACTGTGATCTCTTGACTTTTTTTGGTATTATTAAAATTAACAGAGTTAGGGTGGTTAGAAGTCAAGGGATGATATGTACTGTCGAGGGCAAAAAAATAGGATAACTATTTTTTTCTAATGTAAATCTGTCTCTATTTGAATATGTAATGACAAATAACTGACAATGTCATAAAAATTAAAGTTTGTACACAACTAGATTTAAGCAAAAATACATTATAAGACTTGTCACATTTTTTTTGCGCAAGACAGTATAACTTTAAAAAATCATAGCGTGCTGAAAAGTTAATGAATTTCATTTTTTTTTCCTGTTAGCAACGGCAATGCAGTAGCTACGAAACAATTTTATCTTTGTCGTATGCATTCTTTATTTCTTTTCAGTTATCGTGACATCACAAAAGTAGTGTCGTAGGTTTGGAAAAAATTTAAACAGGTAAATAAATTCGTACCTGTCTGAAAATGATAGGTAAAAAAAAATTTCAAAAGCAAATGTTCAATATATTAAATGATGAACAGAATGGTATAAATTATAAATTGTTTCTTTCTTTTATTTATTTTTTAATCTTGTGTAGGTCCCATACATTAGAATGTTTTTACACTCAGACATATTTATTGTTTTTACAAATTTTTAATTATACCTGTATACACTATTATTATGCATAATATTTAGTTTTAATACTATTATACGCTGTCAATTTTTGACATGTCTCATCTATTGTATAAAATAGCTAAAGAGATCAATAAAGATATTTATTTAATTTATTTATTTATAAAAAAAATTCATTTCACCGTTTAAAGTGGTTTTAATTGAAAATAAAAAAATTAAAATTAAATTTTTTATTAACAATTTAAAACAAAATCTATTTTTCTGAAACGAAAGTTTGTATTTTTCTGAGTAAATAGAAAAAAAAATTAAATTCATTAACTTTTCAGCACGCTATGATTTTTTAAAGTTGTACATATCATCCCTTGACTTCTAACCACCCTAACTCTGTTAATTTTAATAATACCAAAAAAAGTCAAGAGATCATTTTTATGTAAAATTTCATGCTTTACAATTTTTATTTGAAACTTTTTTACTAGCTTTTACACATTTTGAGTAATTTTGAAAAAACACTTTACTATATTTTTTTTCACCCCTTCTCGGGGGTTGAAAAAAATTTCTTTCATTTATCGTGTTCAAATACTTATAACTTATATCAAAAATTCAAGTATTTACCTCAAAATTTTAATTTGTAGGCCTATTTGATTGGACTACTGCTCCATACCCAAAACAATGTTTTTCAATTTTTATGCCAATATATGCAAAATTTCAAGCGCATATTCCAGACCTCCTGTTCGAATATTAGAATTTTTAAATGTCAGTACGAGAAACATTGTACTACTAGATTCCTTTAATCCCTGTAATGTTTCCGACAAGTTCCACCAAAAAAATTGCTATAGTATGACAATTTCCTTCAAATTTTAGATTTACTCCACTATTAGTACTATTATACTGGAAGCAAAAGGCGTTTACCCTACATTCTCACTATAGAATTTGTTGATTAATTATCTAAATGTAAATTTTCATTTGTCCTTATTTGTCGTCATATGATAATTTTAGTCTCGATTGTCCATTTTCAGTAATTTTGAGGGCGAGGCGAGCAGTCTCGAGCTGGGCCAAGAAGTAGAATATAACCTAGGAAGCCGGGGAAACTCCGGGTCTTGTTCATCCGCGGAGAATGTCAAGATAATTCCCAAAGGAACCATCACGCTACCCGAAGTTAGCGGGGATGTGCTAGAGGGCACCGTGGTTCGCCCCCTTAGGTCCGTCAATCCCGATCAGAACGAATATTCTGGGCTAATAAGTATCAAAAATGACAATCCCGACGAGAAAACAGTGGAGTACGAGTTTGGCATCATGGGGCTTGTTAATAAACGAGAACTGTTGCAAGTCGGCGATCACGTTCAGCTGCAAGTGGATTCGACAGGCAGGGCTGCCAATATCGTCGCAGTGCGGAAGAAACTGAGGGCTACGGTGGATGCGATCAAGGGCCATTTTGGTTTTCTGGCGTACGAGGTGGAGGAAGGGAAGAAACTATTTTTCCATATGACGGAGGTTAAGGATAACATCAGTCTGCAAGTGGGTGATACTGTGGAATTTGTGCTGGTTACTAATCACAGGAGTGGCAAGTCATCGGCCTGCAATGTTGTTAAAGTCAGGTGAGAGAAATTGATAATTATCATTTTCAGGAGCAAAATTTTAAATAACGGGTGCAGCAAAAATAATTAAGTGAATTAATTCTTTAATAACTTTTTATAATTAACACTTTCGAGACAGCAATGGTTTTAGTGCACTGTGACGCACATATGACAGCAGAACTACTTGCTGTCACAAAATGTCAATTTACTGGCTAACAAAAATAAGTCGAAATTCTCTTATATTTCACATTATAGAGAATAGGCTTGTTGCACAAAATGTAATTTTAGCATTTTTAAAATCTTTACTCAATACAAAACATAGTGTTTAAAGGATATTTTCTTTTACAGACGGTATTCAATACTAAAGTTTGAATAAATCCGTTAGGCGCGCAAACAACGTGTGATGTCATGTAACAGCCAACAGCAACAGCGCTAGCGTACATTTTAAATTAATTTCATTAATGGATGTTGCCCTTGTAAGATCTTGATAGTGGAGCGAAATAGACCATAAAAATCTCTCCATTCTCGAGGAAAAAAAATCAGCGTAAAACCAGACCAAACCTTATAGTTCTTATAAAGTGAACAATTCTACGTAAGAAATGGCTTTTTATGATGTTTTCTATTTCGAAAAAACTTGATAAATTGATTATAAAAATCGTGTTTTTTAACATTTACAGTGCCATATCTTCAAATCTAATTTATCGATCTGATTTTTTTTTTTAATTCAATTTCACAAATAAGCGCTTCCAATGGTTTTTTTGTTTCTATCGATAATTGTTTATTATTTTCTTTAAACAATAATGAACTTATTACCCGACTACTACTTCGCTAAAAATGTACTCATATTTTGACTAAGCAACAACCTTTTTTTATTTTTGAAAATTTTCATATACATGCAGAGAGGCGATTGAAGCCAAGATACAGGAGAAGTTTAAAAAAAAAAATCAGATCGATAGCTCAATTAGATTTCAAGATATGGCGGTGTAAATTTAAAAAAACTGAACTCAATTTCTGAAGTTTTTTCGAAATAAAACAGTCCTGTACCACAGGAAAAATATCATAATTGCCCATTACAGGTCCCAGATAACCTATTCTACAAGATCTCCTCTGGATCTATGCAAAAAAAAATAAGTGACACATTCCTAGGTCGATTTTGCTCCACTATTGTCCGAATCATTGCACTCGCAGAGATACATTGTTGTCACTGTTTTCTGTTAGATGACGTCAAATCCCATATGCGTTTTTCTCAGATTTGCCCCTTCTCCCGGATATTAGTCGGTGATTTAAATACTTTCCAGTTAGAAATTATGAAAACAGATTTGATAATTGCTAATATTTTGTAACACTATATTAATATTAATATATACAGTGTGTCCCAGGATAGATGTAACAAGAGGTGTAATGGACCAAAAATTTTGGAATGGTATTTGGGGATTGAGTCCTGATTGTTATAAAACTAAAGTATACCAAAAATGACTTGATTTGGTGTTCTACAGGGTGTTTTATAAGCAAAGTTGTAAAAATCACCACTAATAAAGTACCTTTATTTTTCAAAATATGAAAAAAATCCACTAAGAAAAGTTATTTAGAATGCAATTTTATACCTCTATACCAAATTTCAGGAATATAAAATTATTTTTTTTAAACTTCCCATTTTTCAATAAATTAGTATTTTATTTTGATCCATTCAATTAAAACTGCATAGAAATTATTTTTTTCTGAATTAATATTTAAAGTTATGTAGAAGCTAAAAGTAGGCTATGAGAAAAGCAGTGGATACACATTTTATCATTTATTATTGACATATCTGTCAAACGTAGTCAATATTATCCTTAATTTCTGTTTCAAATTAACGAACCAAGCATAAAAAATTAAGTGAAAATGGTACTCACAGTGCGTGAAAAAAATTATATTGTGCAATGCTACAGAATTGGCGGTGAGAACTCGCTAAGAGAAGTGGTAAGCCAATTTAATTTGAAATTTCCAAACACTGCTTTGTCACGTACTCAGGCTGTGAGAATAATCAAAAAGTTTCTGGCTACTGGTAGTGTTCTTAATATGAAAAGAAAAATAAAAGCATATGATGAAGACAATGTTGGGGCTATTATAGCTTATGCCTCTGTTATAGAAAATCCAAGGATGCCACTAAGAGAGAGATCAGCTCTTATTAATATTAACAAGTCTGAACTCCAAAGAATGTACAAGGCAAAGAAAGTTATAAACATACGCTTGAAGAGGGACCATTGGAGAAAAAATCATGGAAGAGATTTTTTCATAATTTCATAATTTTCTCAGATGAATCCACATTCACAACCAATGGTGTTGTTTCATCTCAGAATTGTCGGTTTTGGGCTTCTGAAAATCCAAATTTTAGAATTCATTGTAGAAGACAATATTATAAAAAAGTGAATGTGTGGTGTGCCATTTCTTATCATGTTGAAGTTACTGGACCTTATTTCGTTGAGGGAAGGTTAAACCAGCACACTTATTTACAGCTTCTTGAAAGATTTTCTGAAGAACATTTAAATATTTTAAGAGATATGCCTTTAGTTGATTTTCAACATGATGGTTGCCCTGGCCACTCCACAGAAATGGTTAATCGGTGGTTGAATTTAAATTTTGGAGAAAATTGGATTGCCAGGAATGGACCGATCAAGTGGCCGGCGAGATCCCCAGACCTATCAATATTCGATTTCTTTTTATGGGGTCGCCTCAAGCACCTTGTTTACGCTGAACCACTTCCTAACGATGTAGTATTGAAGCAGAGAATTACAAATGCCGTAAACTCCATACCGTTAGATCATATTCGAAACAGTTTTAAGGACTTCAGGCGAAGGATCGAAATGTGTGTGGATGAGTGTGGTAGCTACGTCGAATAATGAAAAAATTGTAAACATTGTTTTGTATTGGTCAATAATTAATTTGTTTGTGAATCTGTTATGTTTTTGACATTTATTACTTGTTATAATTTTTAAACCTCATTAATCTTCTGTTAGTAATTGTTTCTTGTTTTACAATTAGTTCGATTAACATTATACCTTCTTACATCTCGTATATTCAATTTTTTATTTACCAATAGCCTACTTTTAGAGATGATTAACATTTGCTCCTACACAACTTTAAATATGAATTCAACTCTTAATTCGCAAAAAATGGGAAGTTTCAAAAAAATAATTTCATATTCCTGAAATTTGGTACAGAGGTATAAAATTGTATTCTAAATAACTTTTCTTAGTGGAATTTTTTCATATTTTGAAAAATAAAGGTACTTTATTAGTGGTGATTTTTACAACTTTGCTTATAAAACACCCTGTAGAACACCAAATCAAGTCATTTTTTATATACTTTAGTTTTACAACAAGCAGGACTCAATCCCCAAATACCATTCCAAAATTTTTGGTCCATTACACCTCTTGTTACATCTATCCTGGGACACGCTGTATATATAAATTAATTTAAAATATACGGCACACGCAAGAGGCCTATTGTGTATAATTTTTTTTTATTATTTATTAAGAAAATGCAATACGGAAAGTTAAAAAGTCATATAAAAATGATTTTTAAATATCTGTGATTGTTTTTTATTTTTTTTTTTAATGATTTTTATCGATACTGGACAAAAGTGATATAATTCATATATATTGATAGTTCATATGATAAATTTATAATTTTCAGCTGAATTCAAAATTTTGTGGCCAAACCTAATTTTAAAACTACGAATTTTGTTAGCATTTGCAACTGGACAGTTGACATATTTTCTTTGCACATGCAGCTTCGATTATTTTGTGGTACCACCACGTGACAACTTCCAGCTTTTAAATAAAATCACTTAGTGATCTTTGCTGCACCATATAGAAGCAAAACCTTCTACAAAATTCCCATTGTAGTCTCATGTAGCGACATTATATACTTAACGTGTAACGTCCACGTAATATCTCCAAATAATTCATCTAAACCAATTTCAGTGATGTACAAGCGAGACCAGAGAGACTAATAAGTAGACTTCGTACCATCTCCGTGGATGACACAGGACCCAAGCTGACGTTGGTGCGCCAGCCGAAGGGGCCCGACGGCTCAAAGGGATTCTCATCCGAGGCACGTACTCTGCGTATACCTGGTGCCGTGCCCGAATAATCTAAAAAAAAAATAGTCATTGGTTAAGTCATTCTCATTCATGTCATTTACAAAACTGTAGCAACTAACTTACTCTTGTCTTAGCAATGGAGTTGGAATTATATACTGTATTTTATAAACTAAGTCTCATTAAGTAAGATCCGTAAGAACAATATATTAAGACGGTTCTAGGCGGGGAATAGCGACAGCAAATATGACGATTTCTTAGAAGAAATGGATAAGTTAAGTAGCAGTTTAAAAAACGAAACTAAATCAATTTGAAGTGTCAAGTTTACTAGGTTTTGTCAAGTGTGGAATAAAAAAAAATAACGAAAGATAACAGTTCAAAGAGTTTTATTGTAAGCATAGCAAGGCTACTATTTTTTTTTTCCTGTTTTTATTTTTAACAAATTTCAAAACCACTTGATGGAAATCGCCACTCCCAACATAGTGCAGGAAAAATAACTTTTGGCCTCGAAAAAATTAGTACAAGCAAGGAATTTGGTGGAGATGCTCCACTTGCCATCCTAATGCATATACTAAAAGTCCCTTAAAATCGAAGCTCTGATTCGTCCGCCATATTGAAAAATGGCGGCTCATTTTCGGATTTTTGTATGTAAATCCTTTACCGTTGCAGATAGGAAAAAACGTTTCAAATAAAAAATGTAGGCTATAATAAAACACAATTTTTTCTCTAAATTGAACGGTTTTTGAATTATGAAGTGCAGAATGTTACTGAATTTTCAAAAATCCCAATTGTGTACAAAATATACTAAAATGTGTTTATAGGTTGTAAATAAAACAAAAAATATTTTCTTGGGTATATTACCATTACAGAAGAAAAATATACTGTAATTATGAAGCCTATAACAAATAGAATAAAATACGAAAATACGTTATTACATTAGTTCGTCATATTCAATGTCGTCGTCAGGTAACATATCTTCTGAGTTGCTGCAAGGTAACCCCCGGCAATATTCATACATGGCAGAACACTTTAACCCTGCTGATGGGCACTCACAACGTTTTGTGCATCCCGATTTACAACCACAGCTTTAGTAAATTGCTAGGGGCTGGATCTAAACATGTCAAAACTGGTTTCAAAGCCCCATGGCTTAACCCTTTCGCTGCGGGTGACGTAAAATCCCGCAAATTATTTGTGGTCTTGTGGTGCGGGTAACGTATTTTTTCACTGGCTGGTTTCAGGTCCTGGACTGCGGCAATTGGACAATTATACTGTTGGATATGCTTTGTACCTGCGTTAACTTTCGTGTAATCGCCGGCGGTCCCCACTCCTTTGCATTCTATCTCCTTCAAATACGTGGGTCTGCGTGCTCTTTTTACGCAGTTGTTTACGTTTATTTTACACGTTCGTTGTGTTAGTTTGTAATGAATAAAAAAGATTATTTTTTTAAATGCGTTTCTTTTTTATTGTCAAAGGCATTCCTAGGCGCACACTAGTGGTGCGTTTAGCCGTCCAATAATTTTTTATTCACATGTTGCAACTGCGGGAAGCGTATATATCCGCGAAACGTGTTTATCGTTCAACTGCGGAAAGCGGACAAACACGCATAGGCTGCCATATGCCGCACACAGGGCACGGAATGCAAAACCCACTCCCGCAGTGAAAGGGTTAAGTGCCAACTCCAGGCAGTCGGCTCTAAATTATTACCCATCCACTGCTGGACTTGGAGGTATGTACGATATGAGTGATTGGTAGCTGCTGCATTTGGAGGCGACACTGTCATGTTAAATTTGGAATGTAATTGTTGCCTTATTGATAAGACGATTGTATGAAAAATATCTATACTCATCAAGCATCTGGGACTTTGTTGCCCCATAAAAGGCAAGCAGAAATTTTTCCCCTGCAGCTGCAATGCCATCTTGGGATACAGCATCCCCCATAAATAATGCAACAGTCTGTCGCAGATTCAGGTTTTGTTCTAATTAATCTTGCTCTTTCTAAAGTGCGCAGAGGTTGTGTCACAACCTGTAACAGCATGTATGAACATCAGACAGTGCAATGTATTCCTGTGCAAATTTCGTTGAATGTTAAAAATTGACCTTTTTTTATTCCCTGAGCTTGGTCGAAGGAACCAAATATGCATCTCATCTGTTGACAAAGACTAATAAGTCGGTGTTCTGGCCAACAACTACTCGAGAACCATGCCTTGCTTTCTCAATAGCTGCTGCTACAATCGACACATCAGCATCAGCTTCGGCCTTTTCTACCTGGACACCCCACCCCGACTTCTTAACTGGACGGCTAGTTATTTTATAAGAAGTTTTTTATTTGCACTGTTTGCAAGAAATTCCACTTGCGTTGTTGTGGTGACAGTATTCAAAGTATTCTCACTTATGTTTATAATAATAATAATAATATTAATCATTTATTCATGTCACTATACACAAAGCATTTACATAAGTCAGGTACAATGTAAGATGATGATATCCGCTGATGTCCTTGCTGCTCTTCTTTCTTGTTTGTTCTCCTTCCTTGTATACAGGATAACCATCAAATATCGCAACACAATTACCGCCATACCGGCATTTTCATGGTATGTTCTGTGCAGATACCCCTTGTCACGAATAGAACAATAACTTAATGTTTTCCTGTTCTTTTTGCTTGAACAAAATGCACATCTTCCTGGATGCCGAGGAATTTCTTCTTTGATTCCAAGATGTTGACAAGCTCTTAGATACAGTTCTTTTGGTATAAACTTGTGAATGTGATACATTAACTTACTCAATGTCGAGGATAGTCGCAATATGGTCAAAAGCACCACAAATCTTGAACCGTTATCAGTTGCGGTGCGGTCAAATGCATCTAACTTGTGACTCGTTGCAAATTTTGCCTCAATTGATCTATGAATGTCAAACTACACGATATTTAGGAAGATAGATGGAAGGAGAAAGTTCCCATTTGTGCAATTAGAAAACCGTCGCTATTTAAAGGTATCGTCGGTCATTTTGACTGTGGAGCGACCGATCTCGGGTTAATGATGTCTTGATAGGTTGCGGACCTGAGCCCACTGTGAAGAATGTGTCCCCCATCTAGGACGTAAATACAGTTGTCTATTTCTGGTGATTCCTCCATTTTAAAAGCTGCGACAAGTGATGATTTCTTGCCTTTCCTCATAATTCAAAAACCGTTCGATTCAGAGAAAAAATATTAATATAAAAAATTGTTTGTTTTATTATTGCCTACATTTTTTTATTTGAAACTTTTTTCCTATCTGCAACGGTAAAGGATTTATATACAGAAATTTGAAAATGGGCCGCCATTTTTCAATATGGCGGGCGTAGCACAGCTTAGATTTTAAGGGACTTTTAGTATATTCAATAAGATGACAACTGCAACATCTCCACCAAATTTCTTGCTTGTTCTAATTTTTCCATGGTTCGCATACTTTTAGGCTTATTTTTCTTACACTACTATATTCTCTCGCTGTCATCCCTCTCAGTGATATTCGTCTGTCGGTTGTCATCATCGACGATTTGTCTTTTGCTATCGCTGCCTAGCGTGTACCCGAGAAAAATTGCAACTAAAAGTCTAAACTAGGGCAAGGAATTCTTTTTCGGTTACTGTATACACCAATAGCTGTAGTAATGTTTATATACATGTTGAAATTTGAACAAGGCGAAGTTACGCTGTGCTTAATGAAAAAAAAAGTAAACAAATTAAACACTGCTTAAAAACCAAAAAAAAAATGATAATCCATTGACAAATATGAATACAATGAATTTATTATTAGGATACAAAGTTAAGGTATTAGAATATGATCTAGAGAAGACTGCATCCTTAAGTAAACTGTACATTATAAGACCTTTTGTAATTTTTATTTAGTCTCCATTTAGGTGTAATGTTAGTTTGCAGTCTGGCAGTACCCGCAGCAGCTCGTATCCGTAATAGGGCAAAACCGCTTCGTAAGCGAGACGCTAGCATTTGGTGTTGAAAATGGTGTGCTAGCAAGGTTCTTTTTTTAGTGTTAGCAAGGTTTTCTTTTTAGTGTCGTTGCATCGTGGGAATTTTAATTTCAGTGGCTAGTCGTGATTATTTTGTCAGGGTGCTTGTCCTTGAGGACGGGGCGATACTTAGAATTATTTTGCCTTCGCCCCAGCTAGTAATTAACCTTGACTGCAAAGCAGGTTGGCAAATGGCAAAAATTGAAAGTGTTTGTAAGTCTTGTGGCCTATGACCTCGCTGAAATATCCCCCCTCTCGATGCTTAAGTTAAAAAGCCAAGTGAGTTGCCGGTGGTGGCAAATTGACCAGAGGTGCCAAATCCTTAAATTGTGTGGCTTAGACATGTTCTGAAAAGAATTTGACACTAACCGATAATCCACGCGTTAGCCAACATTTAGGAGTATATAACTTTTTGCGATTTTGGAAATTACTGACAGATCTGGAATCTAAGCTAAACTTGCGTCAAGATAAAGTCATTCTGCTCGACTAAGGGCCAGTTGGACGAAGTAAGTTGCACCAAGTTCAGCTTGAACCAAGATCAAAAGCCAAGATTACGATTGTTACAATAATCGTAACCTTGGCCTTTGATCTTGGTTCGAGCTGAACTTGGCTCAACTTGGTTCGTACAACTGGCTCTAAGGGATATAATTTGACAAGAAATCAGCGATGGACTGTAAGGAAACTAGATAGCATGTGATCGAGTAACAATGACAACGAATTCTAGAATGATTTTTTTTTAAATTGGTTTGTAACACGTTTGTCACGTTACAGCCCATGAGATTTGGAAACACTTCTACAGGCCTAAATGTTGATAATTTGTGATGAACAGCTGGATTGTTTTGCATAAAGAACAATCGGGGTTTTTACAGTTGTACATCACAAAGGTAAAGTTTTCAGAAGACAGCTACCGAGAACATACAAAATTTCTAGATGTTCTTGAATTTAAATGCATAACAGGTAATACCAGCGAATATTTTGCCTCCGGCTAGCCACATAGGTTTTCTAGTTTCCTATTCTTGACACTTTTAGGTATAAGGAGTGTTCTGTCTATTTAGAATGTCGCATATATGACTTATTGAGTGTTTACAGAAATTTAGACATTTGCAATATTTCAATTTTTTTTTTTTTTAATTAAATATTAATTTTTTAATTGATGTAAATTAATTGAAAAAATAGTCATATGTGTTTGCCAAATGTTGAAAGTACAACTTAATCTGCTTCTTGATCATACTGTTCGAATATTTCACCACTAGAAGTAAATCCTTCTGTATATCATCCCTTAGTAGTTCTAGCACCATGAAGCAGAATAACTCAATCTCCATTTGGTAATTGTACTGCTTTTGCTGTTAACATAATTTTTTTCGAAATAATTATAATAATAATCACTTTATTTCTGAATACCAGAAATAGTGAAGTGTCCAATAGAGGTTCTTGCATGAAAGGGGAAAGACGAACATAACCTCACAATCTGCTCTTCAAACCCTCAAAAGAACTTAGGATTTATTGTAAGCAGAGATGGGTTGAGGAAACTTTGGACGCAATTTAAATTTACAAAAATAAACAATACATAATTTCGTTATTTAGTGTAAATTTTAAATAGTGAGGTTATGTCATCGTGTCTACAGTTGATGTGAATTTTGTTTCGCTTGCTTCACACTAACTTGCCTTTTGGTTTCGCTGTTTCATACCATAAGTTATTCATTTTTCCAGTCTGAGTGGCTTAAAGACTACGCAAACATATTTATAGATCTCTTTAGCTTTTTCTTTGTATATTTTTGATAATCATGTGATGTATTTAATTTTTAGTATCAAATACTTTGTATATTTGTTTAGGTTATGAAAGGTCGGACATTAGACTTGGATATGCTGCAATACCTAACCTCACTGTACCCAAGTTCTGATAAACCAACATCATTTAATCATTCATTTCGTGGTATTATACATAACCTCACAAATATTACCAAAATGCCTAATTACATATTTGAGAACACTAGTTCTCGGAGCACGCAGAATGTGCAACTGTCAGTTATATTAACTGGAAGAAATGACATGTAGGTAAACAAAATTTAAACTCAAAATGTTGTGAGGTTATGTCTGCCCTTTTGGTATAAATTTTGTTCTCTTCGCTTACATTTTGGTTTTGCTATTTTGCACTTACGTTTTGCCCATTTTAAATAAGTTTGACATTATTTATTTTACTTTTAAAAACTGCTAAAAGTAATCTAGATCTCTTCGACTTTTTTCTAATATGTATATTTCTGATTAATGTGTGATGTATTTCATTTTTATTGCAACGCTACCAAGAACTTTGTCTTTGTATTTCTATTTAGGTTAGGAAAAGTCAGACATTATTAGACTTGGAGGTTAAAATAAAAACCTAACCTCACTTTACCTGTGTTTCAACTTTCGTTGCCGATGAAACTGAGTTTGCACACATGTTTAAATTGAAATATATTGTGATATTACAAACATTTGTGGTGATATTGTGGTTCGACAGTTTTAGATTTAATTTTGGTAGTGAATGGTGGTGAAAAATTGTCAAAAATCACAAAAATAGAAAATATGACAAGGTTAGGATACCACCTAGGCATGTGTGTTCATATTAAAAACAACAGGAGGATTGAATTTTTAGGGACTGTAAGCAATCTGGAAAAAATAATGCCCTTAACATGAAAGTGTGCATACTTTTCTTAAGCAAAAATTCTTATATTCCAATTCAAACATGCACATGAACTTCTTTTATTAGATGACTGGAGAGTAGTGTGGATCGTTTTATTGTTATCATTTTTCTATATTAATTTCTTGGACACATCAATCGTTGTGACAATTTAGTAGAGCGCGTGCACCAGTAGGGGATTTGACATAAATTGAAGGGTACAACCTTAATACAACCTTTAACAATGGCTGAGTGAATATAATTGCTTGGTACTCTTAAAGAGTGCATACAGCTTAATTTTTTTTATTTACTCTTTGTTGTTTTCTTGTTTTTTGTTTTGCCTTTTAGAGTAAACGGTTTGAGGTTATGTGCCCTCCAGTCTGTCAAATCCCTACAGGCGACCTATAATTTGTGAGGTTAGGTTTTTACTTGACATCTGAAGCTAAAATTGTATCGTGTGCCATTTGTAAACTCATAAGGGGCCCTTTTTACTGAGATGCTGTTATTATTGTGAATTTTATGTATATTTGAGGCGTTAAAAATGACAATTTTTTTTTATTTACAAGTATGCCATTAAAATGGTTTCCAATTAATAATTTACCCTTTGTAATGGGTCAGTATTAGATTAAATTCTAATGAAAGCTATTTTTTTAGCGTACATGAAAATACGACAAATATTTTGACTAATTGCGTGTCCGTCTTCAGGTTAATATATATTGGAGATGACTAAACGTCATGAATGTGATTTAATCAAGATATCTGTATCTGTTGACTTGAAGACGTATACAAATTATATAACTGTAGTTTATTTTAGAAAAAGTTAACAGTACTCGAATTTATTTAAAAATTAATTGAATGATGGACTGACTTGCATTTGTTAGACGCCATTTTCAAACCGGTAACATTTTCTGTGCGCCACTGCTGTTGTATATTCCTTGCTAAGTCCTTCTGTGATACATTAGTCCTCATTACATACCAACCTTAACAAAAGAACGTTCCTGACCTGTAACTGCATTCTATCGCTTAATCGTGTCTTAAAACTCTCGTTTTTTTTTTTTTTTTTTCATATCGATTTTAATCTAGTTAGGTAATCTTTAGTTTTTTTTTATTATTTATTGTGTATGATTTTTTTTACGTCGTTGATGTGGGTACTGTGATGCAGTTTTTGAAATAACTACAATATTATTAAATGTGGATTATCTTTCTATTTGTAAATTGTTTTAATTTCAAAGGAAATAAATATATAAGTACATACTATTAAAAAAAATGGTTTTATTTATAAACATAAAAATTACAATTAAATTGTGGGGGGCCTGTCGAGAAGGTTGGTCTCATATGACGATGCATTCGTATGGGAAAATGCCACTTATTCTTCCAGCACCAGGTACAGGACATGCTAAAAACAGGAAAATTAGGTTAAAAACGTTAACATAATGATAACAATACATAATATAGATATAATCTTGATATAGGAAATTACAAAGTACAATTTGAAGTGCTGCTTCATATTAAAATAAATTTTATAATTTTTTCGATTTCATTTTCTCATTGGGTTACAATGGTCACCAAAATATTTCCTACAACATTTCAGCCCAATTGAATGTCATTTAGAGGTCGCGCAGGCGCATTCAGTTTGCGAGCAGAAGAATCTTGTATTGTAGAGAATATTATTTAGGTATTAAGCAAATCACAGCATACACAGTTTTTTATTTATAATGAAGTTAATGACTTGTTCACAAGTTCAAAGCCGTGTTAATTCTTGATAAAGCTCGTAAAAATATGAGTGAGGGCTTATTGAATTCGGAATGACGTCTAGAAAAATGTGCAAAAGTTTCAAACCCTCACATAGACAACTGCAAAAGTTATAAACAAATGGAGATTGAAAAAATAATGAGTTTCGTTTTTTGCAAATAACTTGAAAACTATTATTATTTAAGAAATTTTAAAGAAAGATTCTTGAGGAAGAAATTTCCAATAAAAAAGTTCCAACTCCCGAAATTCTATCTCTATTATTAATAATTTTAATTTAATGTTCAAAATAGAGCTCCGCATGGCGGACACTAAGCCGTTAACAAACCATCAAATTGTACCAGAAGCTATGGTATGTAAAAAAATTATGGTTGATTATAAAATTGTGGTCATCCATCCTAGAACAGCCTAATATGTTAATCTTTCATCATCGTGAAACGTGAGCACGTTTAGAAGGAATTTTCAAAGGCAACTGCTACATTTCCATCTTTTCACGACAACAAGGCCTATTAGTCTAAGATACGTACTAAGGTCGACCTTCACCGATCAGGTAACCGAATAAATCTATTTTTTATGAAAAAAAATATGCTAACAAAAGTAACGGTGATGGGTTGCTTAACGAAATATGTTCAAGGCTTTTTTTTTGTTTTTTTTTTAATTTTTAAATTTTATGCTTATCGATAGATAGATAGATAGATAGGTCTGTATTAATTCATGTAAAACATTTTACAATACCCAAAGGGTGTGGAACACGTCAGAAACAAGGATACAATTAAAAAGAAATACTAATATACATACATAAGTAAAATTAATTGTTAAAATAGTATAAAAAAATAGTTACATATTATGAACAAGTTAAGATTTATATTAAAAATAATTTATTATTTTTGTATTTTATATTTTAATAGAGTGTATCATTGAAATACTCGTCGAGTGTAGTATGCTTTTCCCAAGAGCATAACTCGTAAACTGACTTATGCGTTCTAGTGATAGATTTTTATACGATTCTGGAAGTTTATTGTACACTTTATCACTTTAATGATTGAAAATGGTACGTTTTTTTTGTACGTATGTAAAATTTGCTTAAGAGGCAATTTGCTCTACACTCGTAGGGTATGGTCCTCCGCGGGGTTAAGAGACGAAGAACATTCCACAAATTCCAGTAAAGACCGCCTTCGGCCAGGTGCCTGGCTGTTTTCTACAATATTGCAATACGCTCAAAGGGAAGTTCAGGTCCGTACTACATAAATTGTACAATGCTAATACACGCACTTCCGCTCTTTCCACCTCCTTGTCTCTTTTCACTATTGTGTATTGTCTCCTATTATTCTCCAATAATATATTTCCTATTTTGCTTAACAGGCCAATCTAAACATATTATTGCTGCTCATTGCTCAATTTTACTTCCACATCCAGTGGTATAACGACAAAATTTTTTTAAAAATTTTTATTGTTCATATAGGCTTAGAATGTCATGAAACGCCGAGATTTTAAGTTTGAGCAAAAAAAATTCTGTCTGTAACTTTTTTGTGCGCACGATTACTCTGGAACCGTTTAAGATATTGACTTGAAATTTGGTATACGTATGTACTTTAACGAGATCTGGGACTAGATATTTTCGTCTTATTCCATTGAAAAGTTGGAGGGTAAATTGGGGTAAATAGGTAAATCTAGCAGGCAGGTAAGAGTCCATAAAATTGGTATTCAGTTATATATAGTTATATATAAAAGTAGTTTTTTGGCATTAGCCACCCCCATTAATAATAGGGTGGGGTCCCACCCCCTTATTAAAGAGGTGAAAAAAATAAATTGTAATTTAGCATGTATACAAGATCATAAGGCCTCAAAATTTTTTTTTTAATTCACCCACCATTCAAGATGCCAGACGTTTTGCCATTCATGGTCCGATTCGACTCAAAATCGGTAACTCGAGGTTTTCGAGGTCACAGATTACGAATTTTTTGTCAAAACAAAAATTCAAAATTGCGGATTAATTACCCAGGTAGCAAAGGCACGTGAAAATGACGTAAAAAAATGGTCAGGAGTGACGAGAAATGACGAGTTAGATGACGTAAATGAAACGTGAAAATGACTTCCTAATGTCTCAGACGAATGACGTCTTATGCTAGACGTTAATTTGACGTCTTTTTCAGGTTATATTTGGTAATCCCCCCACAGGTTTTTAGTAATAGGAACATATAAAACTACATACTAGTTAGTAGTCTACTTAATAAAAATAAAGTAATTAATGCATAAATAAGTATTGTCCTATGAATTTGTTTGTTAGCCATCCCTATATTTTATTTACATTAACATATCTAATATTGTTTCCCATCACTCCAATTTTTTCTCACAAGGGTTGCCTGCAAATTATAATGTTTATTAAGTTATTAAATTCATTTTTACTTACCTTTACCAATTGCGGTCGGTAGGAATCAAACCTACATGTATCCGTTGTCCGTATTACAGTACTGATTCTTCCACCAACTGAGCTATCTTAGTGACCGTTATTTCGGATGCTAAAAGCAGTATTTATGGTGATGTGTATGAAGTCTTTATTCTTTATTATGTGAAATTGAATTTCTAGCCTTATTTAAAATATATGAAAATCTTTCAGGTTCTCTTTTTTTTTCTATCTTTTTACGTGTTCCTAAACCTGAATTATTGTTCGAGTTACTAGTATTTTTATTTATTTATAATTATTAAGAAGAACTTATTTAATTTAATTAAACTGTCACCAGTGTCACCTGAGAAGTACGAGTACTTGTTGAACAACGTAATTATTAGTATTATTACATTAATTCCGTGGCGGTTCGTTAAAAAAAAATGCTTTCCCCAGATCTCGAAATTGGAGAGCAGAGAGGAAGAAATCCGAAAAAAAAATTTCCTAATCTAAAATTTGATGAGCGGTGGGGGGGAATTCAGGAGTCACCTATTTTAAGAATTTAAGTTTTAAGGTTTTTTTTAGGTTTTAAAGTACTTATACAAACCTGGGAAACGTGTTGGAGAAAAAACGGTAAAGGTATAATATCATCTACAACATAAATAGAATATTTACTGGTCTAAAACAGACCTAAAATTGAAAAGAAGTATATTCGTACATCGGCTTTATAAGCAATTATTACCTTAAAAAAAAACAACTAAAATTTTTTTCGCAATTATTTTAACAAAAAAAAAAAAACGGAATGAGCAGGGGTCGAACCAAAATCAAATTCAATACAAGTTTATTAGGTACTAACCGAGGACCTCGTGACTTGCAAGACGACGCCTTTACTCACTCAACCTCTAACCTCTATTGCTAAATTGAAAAAGAAACTAAAAAATAATGTAATCAGTTCAATGTTTTTTTTTGTATGTTTAGATTTAGCATTTTGAGCATTTATAATGTAATCTGGTTCTCTGATTTTCATATTTCTGGTATGTCTGGGATCAATGATTTCAGGCAATAAACAATTGTAATAAAATTGATTAAATTTCGGAACTATTTTTGTCTCAAAGAATGTGAATATTCAACGTAACAAAACAGTAACAAGAAACAAAAGAAATAAATATTTTCAAAAACAAACTTAATTAAAATGCACTAAATAGGAAATTGCAAAATTTTTATTTTTCTATTTTTTTTACTTTAATAACATAAACTGAAGCTATACCTTTATAAGAAAACATTAACACAGTCCATGTACAGGGTGAGGTAAAGGAATTAAATTTTCTTTCTTAACGATGTTTTCAAAACATTTTTTTTCAATCACTCTGTATGCATGTTTAAAGGCTTTAAAAATGTCTACAATTTAATGTGCCCAACATGGTCATCGCTTCAAAAATAAAAAAGTTGCAAGTCTGGGGAGTTTTAAGTGGCGCACCCTATATATGTATTAATATGGTTTAAATTTTGAGGTCTAGAAATGACTGAGAAATTAATATTTTATTGACTACTTGTTATGCGACCAATAGATCTTCTTATTAGGAAATTGAGAGACATTTATCATCCAGGCATCCTACTTAGTACAGAAAATATTAATAAAATTATGAGTAAGTACGTAATAATTCACATAGGTGAGTTAACATACTGAAAGAACTGAATCTGAAAGAACAAAATTGTTGTGGTGGTTAGCCCATGTAAATAATCCACTTGGGGGAGCAGTAGAAAATAAGAATCCACTTACAAAGTTGTATCTCAGCAAATTTTTATCATATAGAATCAAAAAAATAATGAATTTCTATTTTCAAATATTACAACACGAACGACCCAGCTTTTGTTTTTATCAAAAAAAACCGCTGCTCAAGGAATCACTATTTCCACATCCACATTTTTATCCAAGTCACTCAACGAAAAAATTTTGTATGTGGAAATAATTTTGCATGTGGAAATAATTTATGGAACTTTAATAATATAATATTTGAAATCCTCTACCCCAAAAACCCATAAAACGATACCCCACATCGGTAACGGGGTGGGGGTGGTGATAGGGGGTGGATGAAGTAAAAAAACGTTTAGAGGTGCCTGGTTCTTGTACACATACTAAATCACATTTTTTTCATCCCCTTTAATAATGGGGGTGGGGGTGGTAATAGGGGGTGGCTAATGCCAAAATTTTTTTTTGAGACCTTAGCTTCTCTTGTATAAACTAAATACCAATTTTATGGACTCTTACCTGTTTGATTTACCTATTTTCCCCAAATTTACCCCAATTTACCACCCAACCCTTCGACGGAACAGGATGAAAATATAATCTAGTTCTAGATCTCATTAAAGTACATATGTGTATCAAATTTCAAGTCAATATCTCAAACGGTTCCAGAGTAAACGTGCGCACAAAAAAAAGTTAGAGACAGACCGACAGATAGAAATTTTTTTCTCTCAAACTTAAAATCTCGACGTTTCGTGACATTCTAAGCCTATTTGAACAATAAAAATTTTTTAAAATTTTTTTGTCGTTACTATACTTCCACTGGATGTGGAAGTAATTAACGTTGGAATATCATATTACATCTAACGAAACCATTATTTATTTTATAATTAATTCCTTCTTAGTACATTTTATTATATTTGAATAAAATATTGTTTTTAAAACAGACAAAGCTAGCCAGGGAATTTCTAAATAAATACACTGCTGTCGGTCGTTACAAAATAGATATTATTTATTACCTACCTGTTGAATTTAATGATGTTTGACGGTTTTTTCCTTTTAGCGGACAACCGTAGTTTACATTTTTTGTCGCATCGATAGTCCATGATTGGGTGAAATGTTCCTATTAGAACAAGTAAATCGTAAATGCGAAAAATGGGTATAAGCCGCTCCTGCATTCGATCGCAATACCTAAATACTAACAAATATGAGTAAGCGTTAAGTTGCTCAATACTTCAACGATGGCACCACTTGACAATGATAGAATAACTCATATCTTCTAGCAACAAGGCTATACAATTATATATAGATTTACAAAATATAAAATTTTTTTTGCCAAAATATATTTTTTTTTAATTACACAAGGCATCGATTTAGCTCTGTCTTGTGACAGAATTAATTTATTTTGTCATTAAATATATGTTTTGAAGCGTACAAAAACGGCCATAATCCCTATTTTCCCTAACTTTCAGCATATAAAATAACCAACAACTGCATAATATTAAAAATGTATCACAAAAGAGATGTGAAGGGATCTTTTCTCTTTCGAATACATTTTTGTTTGAAATTTCTATCACATTTATTTTCATAGAAGTTTACTATATTCTGATACATGTCCATACATCGTGTGAACGGGGCAAATGTCCTCTTAATAAATCATTTTTATTCCTTGTACCATAGGAATGAATTCTGTCATAGTCTGCAAACAAGGACATATTTTTTACTATAACAGCCTCATATATGTAGTGGCTTATTAAGGTAAGTATCTGTTCTATAAATATCGGTCTAAAACTAACTGACTGTTTAATATTCAGTATATTTCTGAGACATCTTTTCTGTAAGGTAAATATTTTATACAAGCGATTTGTGCCTCCCCAAAGAATTATGGCATATCTGAGTCTAGACTCTATATAAGCATAATAAGCCATGTAGGCTACCTCGACACTGACATTTCGCGATATTACTTTTAGAGCGTAACAGTTAGCTACGTTTTTTGCAAGCTGGTCAGTATGGGATTTCCAATCGAGCCTTGCATCTATTGTGATATCTAAAAAGGATATTTCAGACACTGTTCAAAGTATTAATACCGTGGGTAAAACTTTTTTCAACATTAGACTTACTATTTGAAAATGCTATAGCTTGCGTTTTATCTTTATTTAACCTAAGATTTAGAGGAGTATAGTATTTTTCTAGTATGTCCAATGCCGAGAAAATCTTTTGATCGAGGATAGTAGGATCTGGTAAGTTGATAATTAGTGAACAATCGTCTGCATATTGAACTGTATGTTCTTCAAGTGCAGAGCTGGGCAAATATGTACTTACAAATACCTCATAAGTATTTAAATACTAGAAAGTATTTAAATACCGAGTATTTAAATACTTCTTGCAACGAGTATTTGTATTTATCTGAAATATTTACTACTTAGTATTTGTGAAAATGATTCTAAAGTATTTATAAATACTTAAACTATTTAATTACCTGGGAAGTATTTAAATACTTCTAAAAAAGTATTTAAATCCTTTTATGACAGTATTTAAATACTTTCAGAAGTATTTGAATCTCAAAAGTATTTAAATAAATACAACAAATATAATCAAATACACCAGGGAGACAGGCAGATACTCGTCAAGAATCAAGACATGTATTATACTATGTAGTTAATAAATACATTACATCATTCAGTTTTCAGTCATTCACGTCTAACTAAATAATTTTTTTAATGAGTTCGTGAAAGTGTATAGAATAATATCCTGAAAAGTTTACATTCCGCTCGGATGCAGAACATACAAAAAAAAGGGAAAGAAAATTTTGTTTCATCCATTTTTTCAAAATTTTTAAATTAAGTCAGGGTAGAAAAAAACAATAAATACAGGTGAATATGCCACATATTTCTGAACAGGAAATAGACTAATAAAATTTATCGCTAAAGCCACGGTATTCCTGAAAAAAAATAATTAAGTAACTTTGTCACTCTGCGCGGCCAAGTGCACGATTAAATGCATACTACGGAACCTCTAAAAATTCTTAGCAGTTCTAACGAGTAAAATAAAGCTTTCTTCTCTTTCTGATTATACGTTTTTAACATTTTTCTTAGTGAATAGGAGGATAAATAGTGAGTCTGGAGGGAAAATATATAATTACCAACGCATGCACAGACACCACACAGCCGCTGAATAGCTCGCATGAATTTTTACGTGCCTTTACTGTATTGTATTTATTACAGGTACACCTATCCACATTTCAGCTATATCCAATGGATTCCTTATACATTTGTTAATGTATTGGAAAAGTTCCAGAATTTATATTCAAAACAATCAAAAATATTTTCATAAGATCGATCGTGAAAATCGCAATTTCTTATCATGATCTGATTGATCATACTTTCGAAAAAATGCATACAAGTAAACGAATTTGTGTTTGATCATTCGAAAAAGGTACATTTTGTTCGAAATAGTGATATTTTATTTTTTTTCAATGGGTCAAGTTCTCGGCAAGTTACAGCCTTCAATATACCTATATATATTTATCAAAAAAATCATCAACCAAGGAAATTAAACTGAATTGAAATGTACTTTTTTTTTTATCCACGTTACTACAATTTAATAAACCATAATTAATCATGAAGTGTATATACTTTTTAACAGATCTCAATGAAGAAAGAATTTTTTTGAAGGGCTTTTACCTTTTTCTATATTTTTTATTGCGACGATTGAGTTCGGGCGTGATAATATATATAAGTATGTTTTTCCCATCCAACGACCTGTGCTTGTATTGTTTAAAACAAAAAAGCATCAGAAAGCTGTAATTTCAATCTTTTAAATGAAGCAACACTGATGTAGGTTGAACAAATTCTGATTTAGTAATATGTAATTCAGTGCGTACTCAAGCGCGCGCACGCATGTATCTCGCTCCGAGTTATAACGTTAGATTTGATTATTTTTTCCGGGAAAACCGTGGCTTTAGCGGTAAATTTTTTTGTTCATAAATGCGTGATCTAACCATCTGTATTTTTTATTTTTCCTAGCTTGACTTAATTTCAAAATTTTGAAAAAATGGGTGAAAAAAATTTTTTTTCTTCAAGCGTATTAAAATGTTTAAATTATGTCACCAAAAACAGAAGTAGAAGTAGGACATTGTTTTACTAGTAACAAAATGTTAGTACCGAACGCCACCGTAGTGGACAATGTTTTACTAGTAACATAATGTTAGTTCCGAAAGCACCACCGCGGGTATTGTTTTACTAGTAACATAACATGTTAATACCGAAAGCCACCGGTGGCGCGCTATCCACTAGCCACTTGTCATATTGTGTCAACATGTAAGACTGTAGTTTGAATATTTGTACATTTATGATAAATAAATGAATTTTTGCATTTTAATACGCTTGAAGAAAAAATAGTATATATTACACGGAGTAGAACGCCTTTTTTGTGTTTCGCCCAGTTTGCGGCTTCGGCTTCGCCTCAGCCGCAAATCCTAGGCTCAACACAAAAAGAGTGCGTTCTACTCCTAGTAATATAATATACTATTTTTCACATTTTTTTTATGTTCTGCATCCAAGCAAAATGTAAACTTTTCAGGATATTATTCTATACACTTTCACGAACTTATTAAAAAAAAATTATTCAGTTTGCAAATTTTTGTAGGTAAATACCTACATCGACTGGGCTAAAGTTTAGCCATTAAAGGCTATTTTTACACTTAACTATGCTTCAAAATATTGAACAAATTCTGATTTAGTAATATGTAATTCAGTGCGTCGTTGTCACAGGCATGCGTACTCAAGCGCGCGCACGCATGTATCTCGCTCCGAGTTATAACGTTAGATTTGATTATTTTTTCCGGGAAAACCGTGGCTTTAGCGGTAAATTTTTTTGTTCATAAATACGTGATCTAACCATCTGTATTTTTTATTTTTCCTAGCTTGACTTAATTTCAAAATTTTGAAAAAATGGGTGAAAAAAATTTTTTTTCTTCAAGCATATTAAAATGTTTAAATTATGTCACCTAAAACAGAAGTAGAAGTAGGACATTGTTTTACTAGTAACAAAATGTTAGTACCGAACGCCACCGTAGTGGACATTGTTTTACTAGTAACATAATGTTAGTTCCGAAAGCGCCGCCGTAGTGGGTATTGTTTTACTAGTAACATAATGTTAATACCGAAAGCCACCGGTGGCGTGCTATCCACTAGCCACTTGTCATATTGTGTCAACATGTAAGACTGTAGTTTGAATATTTGTACATTTATGATAAATAAATGAATTTTTGCATTTTAATACGCTTGAAGAAAAAATAGTATATATTACACGGAGTAGAACGCCTTTTTTTGTGTTTCGCCCAGTTTTTGCTGCCTCTTTGGTTATCAAAGTATTTAAATGTTCACAAAGTATTTAAATACTAAGTTTAAACTATTTAATTACTTTTGTTATTTATTATTTAAATACTTTTATCTTTTGAAAATACTTAATATTTAAATACTTTCAATTTTCTGAAAGTATTTAGTATTTAATATTTAAATACTTTTTCAAAGTATTTGCCCAGCTCTGTTCAAGTGCCATGGGTAGGTCGTTAGTATATAAGATATACATTAACGGTCCTAATACTGATCCCTGTGGAACCCCTCTTTTTATTACCAGACTTTGTGATTTTAATAATTCTCCATATCGTTTCGCAATAAAATTATCTTTATTTTGATATATAATTTATTTGGTTACCAGTAGTACCAATCAGTGAAGGTACCACTTTCGATTCACCTAGTAACCGTACAGCCTTGAACGGAAAAATGTAAGCAACCCTATGTTTACATATTCTATAGGTTTCTTACTTTCGATTAGTGTTAAATTTTTTTGGTTAGAAGATCGGTGAAGGTATGGAAAAAAAAATTAATTATTAAATTTTCAATTAAATATAGCCTTGAACTTATTTCGTTAGGCAACCCATCACCGTTACTTTTGTTAGCATATTTTTTTTTTCATAAAAAATAGATTTTATTCGGTTACCTGATCGGTGAAGGTCAACCTTAGTATGGATCCTGTACTATATATGGTTCCAGATTTCCTTCACCAAGATAAGAGAAAAGCTAAGTACCTATTTACTTATATCTGAGAGATTATTTTGGAGTATTGCTTTGCAGAGTTTGATTCACATATTGCCATCCGTAGTTTTATGCACATTTAGCTATTTGTGGTTTTTGTTCACATTGGCAAATATTAGTGTCAAGCTTTTCACACATTTTTTGCCAGATCTAACCATACTTGAATATTTCCAAATTAGCACGTAGAATATGTTGAAATTTTGGGTAATGTAAATATCTTTTAAACTTTTATTGTGCTAATATATTTTTTGTCTCCCTCGTAAGTATACTCTAATTCCATTGTTTCGTCGATCGTAAGCGATGCTTTATGTACCAAATACTTGTTGCCATTAGTAACGGGTCGTTATTTTTCATAACGTCTCTAGAGAAATAAAGTAAATTTGGGAAAATTTTCTCTTTTATATAACAAGTATTAAATGTTTTAACTTTTTTGGAAGTAAATCCAGACAAGTCTTACTTGCTACTTCTATATCCGACATTATTTTCAAAAATGTTCAAAGCTATTATAATAATATGATTTAATTTATCCTGACAGTAGTTGTGATTTGAATAGAAGCTGCATCCTAAATTTATTTTATTGAAGGTCGCCATGGATATTCCAAGCATCACTACATTTACTATTTGCTTAGCCCTGGTATTTTCATCTCCAGTTAAGTCTATTCTAAAGATAGATCCCATGGAAACAATTATTGACACAGTTGTATCCAACGAAATTATCTGGAGAATAGACGGAGATGAATGTACCGGGCCTTAGCAAATATGAAATCTGACTCAAATAATTATAGTTTTCTCAAGTTTTTTCTAGTTTAGTGATTCATGGGTATGACGAAAAATTTAATCTGCACTGCGGGTCGTACAATGCAATTTTTTGGTCTTGAATACTTGCAAACCTTGGTCCTGCAGGCCTCGGCTTGCAAACTGTATTTTCGTCCAAAAAAAGTGCACTTACGACCTTTGGTACATAAATAACTCTTGAGTAACCCTGTAAATGCTATTAGTAGAATTTTTGTTATCTATAACTTTGCATGGGTTTTGTCAGCTAAACCTTAACTACCATGCCCTATTAAGTAATGTACTAGTTTTACCGACGTTAGTGTAACTATTTTGTATTGAGCGCTGTCATTTTTGCATAATTACTTCCACATCCAGTGGAAGTATAGTAACGACAAAAAAATTTTCAAAAATTTTTATTGTTCAAATAGGCTTAAAATGTCATGAAACGTCGAGATTTTAAGTTTGAGCGAAAAAAAAATTTCTGTCTGTCTGTAACTTTTTTTTGTGCGCACGTTTACTCTGGAACCGTTTTTTATGGGGTTTTGGGGTACATGATTTCAAATATTATACCATTAAAGTTCCATAAACAATTATTTCCACATAGTGAAGTGCAAATATAGTATTTTGTTGTAAGAGACTTGGATGTGGAAGTAGTGATTCCTTGGGCAGCGGTTTTTTTTGGTTATGCATTTGGTAATGATCATACACCGATGTGTGTGATGTCTGAGTAAATTCCTAGATGTGATTTGTTAAGTCTAAGTCACATAATGTGGATTATTATTTTAAAGGAATTCAGATGATCGTGCACAGACTAGCGTGACATGTACCTGTATTTTACTGTAGGGGGTAAATTTAGTCATTTGAGTTTTGGGGTCTCCCGCTTTAAATTGACAGCACAGCATGTAGAGGTTATTTATTGGTGAGCTAGGGTAAATATTGATTAACAGAATCAAGCAAAACAGCACTTGCCCCTTAGTACCTTGTACTTTTTTTTCCATGTGTGATATATTTTATCTCCTTTTATGTTTGTATAAGTGCTGACTTTATGGTATCTTGTTATCTTATTATATAATTCCTTGTGTAATATATTTTCTTTATCTTTCATTATGAAAGTAAATCATAATTACTCATTTGGCAGCACCTATACCTTGTAGTGTGTCTTATAAAAACTATCAGTTATTACACAATTTAATCAAACAAGAAAGTCACATTCAAAAAACTGACCTACTAATTATAATAGTTTTAGTTTTAGAATAATTTTACTTAAGTTTCAATCAGAATGTACACACTATTAAAAAAAAAACAATATATAAAATTATGTAGTATAGTTATAAGAATCCTACTGTTTGTCCTAATGTTTACCCCCAATATCCGTGGTTCAGTGGTCTTTGTCAAAAATCGCCATGACGAACCCCTTGGCGTAATTATGTCCCTGTGAATCTTCCTTTAAAACTGTTAGAAAAAAAATGAAAAAAAAAAAAATAGAAGAAAAAATAAATTAAAAAAATACATTTCAAAAACAAAAAAAATGGAAAAAAAATAAACAAAATACAAAAGTAGATGTGTATATATGTAGAAGGAATAGGAAACTGATTATATAAGAAAGTTAAAATAAATATTATAGTTATTGGGCAATAATCCAGTAAGGAATACAATCAACATATATAAGCAGTCTGATATTTCAGCGGTTTTTTAAGGTTTGGATATACAGTAAACTTCTCCTTTTTTCTGGATATGTGTACTTATATATAATTATATCTCAACATGGCACTGTGCGAATGGTCACGCTACCCTAGCCATTTCTCTGATTATAGATAGATAGATAGATAGATAGTGTGTCTTATTATCTAATTATCTTATTTTATTATTTTATTATCTGTTCCGCGTGCATTATATTTATCTTATTTATTGCAATATATGGATATTGTTTATTGTAATATATGGTAATTTATATGTATAAGTTAAGTATCAGTGAATCACTGATTTTGTAATATATTTGAATTTTTCTCGTTATTTGTTGTAATATATTGTTATTGTGAATTATCTTCTATTTTGTTCAACCTCTAGCTTTCCTTTTGCTCTACGTACCTTTACTGTGCTAGCCAGGGTAAAACCAGTGACGTTAACCACGTTACTTGAAGTTGTGGCCTACCTAATTTAACTTGGGCAACTAAAACCTCCTTAAATTCAACGCCACAATAAATACAATAAAAACTAAAGGAGTTATAATGATTTTGGTCCGCTTTTGGTTTTTGCCTGGTGCTGTACCATACATGTCTTAAAAATGGCAAATCGCATTAAATCGTGTTTTATGCAAGAACCAACGAGAAGAATGGAAAAGTCCTTCGTTCCATAGAAGTGACCACGCTCTACAATTTTGATCTCTAACTATTTTGCCGTATTTTTTTATTTACGAAGATATTTGCAAAAAACATTTTTTTTGGAATTAGCAATTGTTTTTTTTTTATTTGATTCCACAATTAATTTCTTAGAATTCAGCTTGTTTGCTATTTTTGCTTGGTAAAACCTATGTTAACTGTTATTAACATAAAATGCGAAAGAAAACATTTCACTTAAACCAATTAATTAATCGTAACCATCAATGAATGGAAAATTGGGATCCGTTTTTCTTTTGCCATTGTATTCGAATATAGAGAAGACCATGTAATGTCGATTTCAAATTTTATTTGCAATACTTATTCAAAATTTTTAACACGAGCAATTTATGTTGATTTCAATAGAGATAAGTCCGGCCCGTTGGAACATTTCCGTTTCCAAAAATATAAGTGTTATTGTCCTCTTTCCAATTCAATCAGAGATAAAAGCGTAATTAAAAATTAAGTATACCCTTTTGATAACCCCTTGATTATGTTAGTTCCTTTAATTTCAAGTTTATAGTTTTACTATATCAGTAACTCGAGATATTTTATTGCTTTGTTTTTAATAACCATTATTTCCTGATGATAAGTATTCTTTGTGTTTGATGTTGAAACATTATTTATATTTTGAAATGGGAAATATTTTAATAAATATTTTTGTTTTACAAAATATCAAGGACGTGTCATTTGTTTTAAATAGGGTATAGATCCCTTTTAGAATCTCTAATCACCATATCATCAGTCAGTTAATGATTTGGACTGAAAAAAATATATTTGGAAAATCACTTTTTTACACAAAAATTAGAAAATTAGTGCTAAAAATAATGAAATAAATCCGGTGATTTTGAGTAACACCCTGTAGAATATTTAGATATAGTCCTTGATTGACTCCAGGGTTGTGTCATAATGAGGAGACTATAAACTGTAACGAAAAGTGATAAGTTTGACACATTTGGAGATGCACTTTGGGTAGAATACTAATAATAGTAATAATAATACTTATTTACGTAAAAATACAATTACAAATAACATAAAAATTTGCAGGAAAATAACTGTAAGTGATCTACAAAGTGAGAGACTTGTTATAGAATAGAATAGTCATTTTACCTACTTTATTTCTCGAAGAAAATTTTTTCTTAATAACAATAAAAGATCTTTACTAGTGTAATCAATGAACATATTTGAGGCGCTCGCGCGCAAACCCCGATAAATCCACAAAAAGTCAATTTTGAGTTTGTAATAGTTTCATGTATGTTAGACTAAACTCTACAAGCTTATATAATCTTTGGTAACCAAAACGCCATAAATCCCATATAAATCTAATGTTAAAGTTGACCGTTTCGAACAAAACTAGATAAATCCAATATTATCGGGATCAAAAGCAGATAAATCCATTTTTATACAATACACTGTCATCCATTGTGAGGTAGAAAAGTTAATATTGATTGACATTTGAAAAAGTTCTCTGTAATATGACTATTTACTGTAAAAACATACACCCTGGTAAAAACCTACTTCTCTTCTAGAAATAAAGAAGACAACTGCAAGACATTTTATTACCAATATATTATAACGGCTTTATCTGAAATTTTAACAGATATTGAGAATTAATTTTTGTTAACAATGAATGTTTTTATTTATTTTTAATAAATTATTAATGTTGTCAAAATTTATTTTTCTGCATCTTTAATGTTTTATTTTAAAGCAAAAATCGATAAATTCGTATTTACATAGCAAAATCCGACAAATCCAGCAAGAAAAGTTAAAAAAAAAAATAAATAAATAAAGTAGCATTGTTCTTATTTTTTGGTCTTATATTCTACAGCCTAGAAGATATTTTTTGACTTAAAAAGAACAAAAAAAGACTTATTGGTTTTTGCTTGAGAAGTTTTTTGTAATTTCCCACAACTTTGTGTGTGTGGATTTATCGGGGTTTGCGCGCGAGCGCCTCATTTGATCTTCAATACGCCCTGTTTGGGATAATAATATACACTAGTGGCACCTTGGGTCGATCCCTATAATAAGATAGAGTGAAATATAAATAGCAAAATAATGTAAGTGAAAGAAAGCAATATATTAACATTGATGCGAGGCACTTCAGCATGTTAAGAGTCCGCCAACGACTAAAAGTAGCTAAAGAGAAAAGTTGCAACAGCGTAGGTTAAATCTGTTTTTTTTTTTTTTTTTCAGCATATTATTCGTCCATTTCCCTTCTCTTCTACCTTACATTGGCATCGACCCAATATTTTAAACGTCGTGACTAGACGTACATCGGATGTATAGGCAATGGACGTACATCGGTTTGGTGCGCTTGCGTCAGGCAAACGGTCAGTTTTTACTTTCTTCCAACCATTTACTTTTGAATCAAAAAACAGCCGCAGTGGTAAAATGTCGTAAAGGTCCGCGGTTCAACCCCTACATGCTCCTGCTTTTTTTTTGTTAAAAACTTTATTAATAATTGTTTTAAATTATTTTCATACCTGAATGTGCAAATTAGGTTAAGTTAAGGTATGTTCCTTTTTTTTTATTACTGAAAAGCAACATAATATGCAACATATATTTCAGGTTTAACAGTAGTTAAAAAGGAAAAAATAATAAAATACAGTATAAAACAGCAAAAATACAATTCAATACAAACGAACAATTAATCATAAGACAAAATTGTCACAATTTAAAAATTAAACTCCGATTAAAGAATAAGTTCTTTGATAAAATTAGCTAAGATGCTAAATAAAGATTTATATATCGGAGGTATTAAACGTCAGTCTGCAATTGCTAAATTATTATTTTTATGTATTTTTTTTAAATGTATTTATTTCTTGCCCTAAAATGACAAAAGTAAGAAATTAGATATACATTTTGTACCTCTTCAATGATTACTACGCGCGTATTATCGCCGGAATACAACTACATATGGTGTTTCCAATTTGGAGCGCACGCACACCAAACCGATGTACGTACATTGCCTACACATCCGATGTAACTCTAGTCACGGCGTATTTTAAAATGCCACTACTGTATACGAACAGAGAGGTTACAAAGAAAACTTGCAGACTGGTGTATCTGTTATGATGCCACCCACTATACAAACTGACGAATTAAACGTTTTTTTTCTAGTGAACCCGAATATCTGGGATTAATTATATTAAAAAAATGTTTTAAAAAAAATTGCACTTAATAGAATAAATAAAAACAAGCAAATTAGTAATAATGTCTGTATTTAAGGTTGTTGAGGCAAATACGATCGACACATCACATACATCAAAAACACATTTTTTCAATTAAATCTCCCGCAGGAAGAAAATGATTTTGCAAAATTCGGCACTACTAAAAAAAGTTGTCAAAGTCCATTTCGAACAGCCAAAGATGTCTAGAAGCATAAACCAATATAAATAATACAAATAGCTAATTTTTAAATACTAAACGCCCGTTTTACATTTTTTTAAAATGTACTATAACAACCAGTACTGGATTAAGGATTGACGCGCCCCTAGGCCAATGAAATATTTGCAACCTCCTATTCATAGGAGGTGTTCCAAAAAGCTCCACAGGCAAAAATGCAATTTTTTTAGATCAAAAGACCTGAAATTAAAAGTTAGTTTGATTTAATATTATATTGTCTTCCAAAAGTAGCTTTCGTGTATTCCTTCAACTGCAGTTTTAGACAATGCGGGATGCTACATCCAGTGCTACATGTGAATGTTCATTGTATCCAAGGAGACTAAGAAATTACTTGAGAAATAACACTAACAATGCCTTTTCTGTTTTTCTTGTTGGGAAAACTCCACAACCAACATTTAGACAATATTCATCAATGCTCTTCACACACTTTTATTCTCTGAACACTGAAAAATTATTAGCAAGAACAATAATGATTTTGAAGAAGCAAACGAATATGCTGTCCAACCAAACACCAAAAATACTTTGAACACTACACTCGACGTACATTCACCAATTGTGTTGGAATCATCTGGAGGTGAAGGACTCATTTTTTGTTTGCACTATCGTCCATATTTGTATTTAAAAACGTTCACCTGGATTTTTATTACCGGTGGTCAATTTTTTTTACCATGCTGTGCCATTAAATATTTTTCAAATTTAACATTTGCACTCTATTATACACACCGTGCGTGTAATTGTCCATTAGGCATGTACATTCACGTAGCGCGAGAGATATGACAACACAGCGCTGTAAACTCGTCCGTTAGCGGAGTATCCCAGCTCTCAGTTATTTCATTTCAGCCAGCTGGCACACAGGATGTTGTAATTCTTACTACCTATGCCTAGTGAGCCGCTACACACACGGTATAATGTTATCATGTATCCATCTTATCACACGTAAATATCAAAATTTACCTCTACTACATCGAAGTCCAAAGTAACCAGTACCTTCGCATCTACACTTGTAGCCCGGTTGTTGGGAAATCTGAATGCAAGTACCATTGTACATACATGGGTTGTTGGTTTTACAAATGTCTTTCTTTTTACCTAAAAATACCACTAATTTAGTCCTGGAGAGGACTGGAACCTTCGGTGTGAAGCTGCCACAAACAAAAACACTTGAATAGTACTACTCTACACACGTTTCGCCAACCGTGCTGGCATCATCTCAAGATGATTAAAACTGCTTTAAGACGATGCCGATGTTGGCGAAATGCGCGTCGAGTAATATAGTATTCAAACGTTTTGATATTTGTGGAACTACTCCAGAGGCCCTACTAATTTACTTATCTACACATAATTTTGAAAGCGTAAAACTTGCCTTTTAGAGCATTTTGGCATTCTTGATACGTATCATATCTATAATCGGAAATACAGCCAATTCCACAAGCGCAGACTAGATTTCTTATCAAACATCCTTGTTTTGTTTGTCCTGTTTCACATGCTTTACATATTTCGGTACCTAAAATAAAACATATTTTACATATATACATACATACCAATTTTTGGGGTAATAATTCGGAGTGAAAATCATATTTTCACCCGCTTCAACTCCCCCCCCCCCCAAAGCAAAACAATCTCAACCAGTAACATTTTGCCCCGTGCCGAGAGAGAAATTCTCTCAAGTAGATTTGATACATTCAAAATAAAGAGAATTTTTCAAATTTTAAATCGAATTGAATTAAAGAATGCGTAAGCAGCCTGTAGAAAGTTAAGATTTGATCATATCTTCTCAAAAGACTTAAATTAGTTGAAGAGTAAATTTCTTTTTCCCGAGAATAAGGTAGAACATTAACAATTAGCACACTTATAGAGTGAAAATATGCAATATCATAATAAGGCTGGCTTCTCGAATACAACAGATTTAGATCCATCCAGCGACTCTGACTCGTCACTTGTACGAGTGCGTTAGAGAATCAACAGAAAGCTGTGGTAGCCAAACCAAATGCAGGTCTTTAAAGGTGGCAAAGTTACAGAGAAAATCGCTTTGTGCATAAGATAAAAAGGTTATTTGCAAAAAAGCCGCTCGAAAGCGAGGTCATGTCACTTACCATAATTCGAACTTATATGGGGCCAATACGTCGCCGTAAAGGCAAGAAGGCAAAATAAACTCATATATAGTTGGTCCGTTATTTTAAATGATATTATCTCTAAAAGGAACCTTAAAGCTAACCACTAGTGTTCTGAAATTTTTTTAGTAAAATATTTTTATATAATTTTCAGTCAGTCACAAAACCAACCCTACAAACACAAAAGGTTGGCCCTCCAGTGGGCCATCACAGGGCCAGAAGTTTCATTTCTGGCCCAGTGATGACCCGCTGATGGGCCGATCTTTTGTGTTTGTTGGGAAAGTACCTTCATAATCTTCTGAAGAAGTTGTGTCTTTTTACCAATTAGTTACTATTGCACGCTCTCTATTAACGTCCTCTATATGAGGCATTCATCCTTGCCCTGCTTGGGGAGGCGATTTATTGAAGTATATTTATTCTCTTATACAGGCTATTGCATATAAACATTATTGTATTTATTTTTATGTCTAATCATAAATGGTATAATTTGAACTGTTGCATTTTACTGATTGAATAATTATCTTTAAGTCTTTTGCCTTGAGGGCTTTTGTGCGTTAGATCGGAGTCGAGTATCGGGCGTCTCATGAGCCTATAAGTCTGTAACTCAATACACCAATCGGCTCAAAAGCTCGAGAGGAATTTTCTATAAAAATGAATCAGAGATCTCTAAGCAAAAGATCCATTACACTGATAGATAAATAAGCTAAAGTGCATCCCCAGAGAAGCCATATTGAGCAGTCCTGTCGGGAGGTGGGGGTTGTGAGGGTGATTCCCCCGGGGCCGGGCTTGTTTTGGCGGCCCGGTTTTCGCTTATCAAAAATTTTTGTTTGGATTTCTGCTCCCCCGCTTATCAAAAAATTTTCGGACCAAATTTGTCAGACAGACAGACAGACCTTTATTGATGCACAGGAAAATTTACACTTTCTTACATAAGTCAAATACAACAAAAAATAACACATACATAGAAGTATAATAATTGTAAATTGGACAATAAAATTCAATATTAAAATTTATACATATCATGATTTAAAACTTATATACTAGATAAAAGAGAAGAATTTGTTATATTAAAAATCATTAATTGTGATATTGTTATTTAAAAATTCATTATAGGAGTAGTAGGCTTTTTTTATTAAGAATTTTTTTATTGTGTTTTTGAAATTGTTTCCTTCCAAAAATCTCACACTTAAAGGTAATTCATTAAAAAAAGTTGGGGCCAAATGTAGAGTTGCGTTCCAGGATTTATTTAATCGCAGGAATTCAATTCTAAGATCCTCCTTGTGCCGTGTGTTATGATTATGTGTGTTCTGTGAAGTATTATAGCACTCACTATTATTTTTTATGTATAGTAAACACTCAAAAATATATCTACATGGAAGGGTCATAATATTGAGTTGACTATATGCGTTTCTAGCGTCGGCGCGGTATTCTAGTTTTGCTATTATACGGACTGCCCGTCTTTGCAGTTTAAATACTCTGCTTGCATGTGGAGAGTGTCCCCATACTAAGATAGCATAACTTAAAACTGATTGTATGACTGCATGAAAGGTCATAATGCAAACTTGTTGACTCACCGTTTTTATTAGATTTTTCAATAAAAATATACTTTTACATAATTTGCTAGATATATAGTTAACATGACTTTCAAAATTTAGAGTGGTGTCTAAAAAAACTCCTAAAAATTTGACGGATGCTGTGTTGTTTATTTTATCATTTCTGCGTAAGGAAAAAATCATTTTTTCTGTCTTATTTACATTTAAACTTAATTGGTTAGCTGAAAACCAATCCTCCACATTGGAGATAGAGGCATCCATGCAAGACTTCAACTGATCAATATTGATATTGCAGTGTGTAAAATTTGTGTCGTCAGCATACAATACTAATGCACTGTCTGTGAGGGATGAACGAATGTCATTAATATAAATGAGGAAAAGCAGAGGTCCTAAGATTGACCCCGGCGGGACTCCATGGGTTACTATTCTTTCCTCCGAGAAATTACCACCATAATAGGTTACTTGGGTTCGATTTGTTAGATACATAGTGAGCAATTTCAGACTACTGGCACCAACTCCATAATATTGTAATTTTTTTAACAAGATTTTGTGGGACACACAATCAAAGGCCTTGGAGAGAGGTCGCAGAAAGTTGACCCTACACAGTCTCCGTCTTCAAAGCCCCTGATTACCGTCTCACAGAGTTTGTTTATGGCCCCTATAGTACTTTTGTTTTTTCTAAAGCCAAATTGTGATTCAATGAACAGTTTGTTATATTCTAGGTAATCATACAATTGTTTTTTTAATAGAAACTCGAATATCTTAGATATTACTGGAATCAGCGCTATAGGCCTGTAGTTGCTAGGATCTGATTTATCGCCTTTCTTAAAGATCGGTATTACTTTAGATATTTTAAAACATGAAGGATCCTGGCCCGTACTTTCTCTCCACGGCCCTGGATTTGAGAGAGAAGGCAGTTAGCAATCTAAGGTAAGTACAGCTTTTACCTTCCTTCTCTATAAACATACAGGGTATTATTTAAATATGTGGCCAAATTTCAAGAGGCGATTCATTGAGTGATTCTGAGACGAAAAGTTTATTTATTTTATTTATTTATTTATTTATTTATTTATTTATTTATTTATTTATTTATTATACACTTCCCAACAGAACATGTTCCAATTACATATGTCCGGTAATGCTTCGCTTTCAAGATACAGAGTGTCAAACCTTTTTTAAAAAATCGTTTTTTCGTAAAAATCTTAATAATACTTTAGCCTATTTTGTTGAAATTTGGCAGTGTTATTTATGGTAGAAAGGGACTAATTTATTCCTAAGTAAATTAAAAATATTAAGTCTAGTGGCGTCCCGGGGGACACCTTCACCTATTTTTGACAAAAAAAATGTGCGCCACTGACTTTTTTTAAAACTTTTATAATTTTTTTCGCATTAAGCAACTAAAAATAGAACTTTAGTGGCGAAGGGGGATATGGGGGTACTTTGTCGGACTTGGCAAAATTTGAAAATTTGAGATATAAGTTGGCAATTTTTACTTCGGTGGTATTCTTTTTTGTTTGGACCCCTCCCCCCGCTCATCAATTTTTATTCCCCCAAAATAAAAGGGGGAAAAATGAAAAAATTCTTGGATTTTCTCTTCCCCGCTCATCAATTTTTTGGAGGAAATTTTAACTGGCTTCTTAAATTTATGAAGTTGGTAAATTTGAAAAATACCCCCCCCCCCCCAAAAAAAAAAAGTTGACTCGCTACGCCTCTGGCAGGTGCGTAGCGAGACTTAGCAAAAGTTGGAAATTTGAGATATAAGTTGGCAATTTTTATTTCGGTGGAAAAATTTTTATTTTAAATTTTTTTGCATTTTCTCCCCGCTCATCAATTTTGATTTCGGTGTAAAAAATTTTTTTTTGGATTTTCTCCCCCTCGTCAATTTTAATTTCGGTGAAAACAATTTTTTTTTTTTTGATTAAAGATTGTAGAAACAATCAACATCGAGTCGATTTACCGAAAAAAATTGATTTTTTTCAATATTTCCTGAAAAGTATAGGTTTATATATATTCCAAAATTTTTTCATCATCAGATTTACTTATTTTGAGGTCCTACTATAAACGTATGCTGCATAGGTAAGCTAAATATTTTTTTTTTATAAAAACTATTAACTTTTATTTTACCTATAATTTCACGCATTTTAGAGCAAAAAAAATTGTTTTATTTTCGTAAAAATAGGGGGTTAATTTAATTTTTAAGGTAAATCCCCTTGAAGCATCTTAAAGAATACATTTCAAGCTTTAAAAATCGCACCTACAGAGCAGAGCATGTGAAATTTCCCGTACTTTCGAATGGCGCAATTACTTTTTGAAAGCAAAAAAATATTTTAAGATATATTTGACAAAGACTGGTATTTTGCAACTAATTTGTTTAATAACAAATTACGCTCAAGGACTATTTGTTGTTCCTGAGATGTTGCTCAGAGATGTATTCTCAAAAATTATCGCTTCCCGGAATTTTTCCGAAGTGAAAATCTCTATTGACTATATACATAAATTTTTAATAATAATTGACATAGTTCGTCGCATGGTGAAGTTTAAATGTGTGTGTGATTTGTTTGTGGCAACTTTGAGGCTCATTTTCTTGAAAAGGCTTCAGGTTTTGGAAATTTGGTAAATTCCATTTGAAGTGCTCTGTCTATTGAGTGATTGATAGAAATTTCGTAGCTGAACTCTCCGATTTAATATAATACTTATACCATATATGTTTTGAAAAACACATTTTTTTTGTCAAGGTTCATTTCGTATAGCCTAAATTAAATTCTACAAGTTGGTGAAGGTCCCATTTAGTTATACCTCTAATAAAAAGATGCCAGAAATAAGCGAGATAGAGGCGCGATTCTCCTCCACAAATTATATTCAATAAACATATATTCCGGGGCGCGGCGGATCAAAATTATGGATAAATAAAACAAAAATCTATACTTACTTATAAATAATAACACAAACACTTTGACGAGCATTTCTAACTAAAAAATTTGACGTTGAACTAAAAAATCGGCACTGAACATTAACACCACTTCAGAGAAACCCATACGACGCTTAGTAAATACCAACAATTACTGCCAAGGAGATAAAAGAGATGCGTTCTGTATTTTGATAAGAGTGTCGTTGGCCTCTGTATCCCCCTCTAAAATAAAACATATTGAGGGCCCACAGAGTGCCAAGACGATGTTTGACGAGATTAGAAAATTAAACAAGTGGTTTAATTTATTAAGGATGTTCAGTTTCTTTCTACATAGATTTTATAAATTTTGAAACAAATATTATTTGCGTATGTTGATTGATGCAATTTCTTTCGATGCTATGTACAGGGTAGACCAAATTAGATGGGGTTTAAGGTTTTCTCTAAAACTATGGCAGATAGACAAAAACCAGTATAGGTGTCCTGAGCTCGATTTTCGACAAACAAACAATGGCGTAAACAGCGATCCTCTATCTTTTTCGACTACCGAGCTACAGAGCGCTTTTGGAAAATTGGCATTGACCTCTATATCTCAATTACCAAGCGTCGAATTGAAAATCGAGTAATACATTCTTAAGGCACTTTTTCGAGTAGAATCCGTTGCTGATAAGAAGAAAATTATCCATGTCTCAGTTTTCTTAAATAATTTACAGGGAAAATTATTTCATTATTCGGAAGTCATAAACATTTGTCAAAGTTAAGATAAATTATACAGGGTATTCCAAAAATTAGGCAATATGAAATCGACTTTAAGCAAACTACCTTTTTTTTACATTTGTATTGAAAATTTTATTTACTGAAGCAGAGCTGTGACCAGTACTCAATAAAAGTACTGGTAGTAACCAGCAAGCAGTATCAAACAATTTTTGTTTTACTTACAGTATTAAGTACCAGTACTTTTCAGAAATACTTGAAATATTCAGTAATGTACTTAAAATTAAACATTTGCAGTAGCAGTAATCAGTAAAGTACTCTTCAAGTATTTTCAGTATTTTGAATACTTAGAGTATTTTATAAATACTTGCAGTACTTTCCAGTACTGCAAGTACTTTTAAAAACAGTAACCTTAACGACTTCCAGTATTTAATTACTTGCAGTATATATTTGTAAGTACTTTTTTAAAAACAGTACTAATATCAGATAAATATTATTAAAATCATTTTTAAAATTTTAGGATTGCCAACAATAGTCAGTAATACAATAGACGGAGAGCTGGGCACGAAATTTCGATATGACTCGGGTTATGAAGTTTCCGTAACAATACGTCGTACACTAAGGGAGCACCCCGATTTGGGAATTTGCTGACACCTCGAGCGGGAAGGGGCCCTACCATATTGAAAAAATGGCGAACAAAAACAGTCTCTTTCAAATATCGGGTGCCTCATACGGCAAAAAATGCTCTTATGAAAATAAAAGAGCTTTAAATTTTCTTCAAAACATGTTCTATAGATTTTTTCGTTAAACTGAATAGTTTCGGTGCAGCAGTCAAAATTATGATTTTTTGTAATTTCTCAATTTAGTGTGACTTTTATGAAGGAGTATTTTTATATTGAGACAAAATTTGTTTTCATACCTGAAAATCTTCAAATATAGTTGATTTTACTTGTTTGCTGTTCAATACTCGTTTCCACGCCACCTTGAGATGGAGTATATGGCGCGTTTTCTTTTACGTGGTTGTCCCCTATAGGCTAAATCCACGACTAACCTGCTTCTTGACGCGTTTTAGGTGCCTGATGTCGAAGGTCCAGGTTCGTTGTAGTCTCTTCGGAAATTGCTTCCATTGCGCTGTTCACTGATTCTACGTATTGATTGTTCTCCATGCTTGCGAGAAATGTTTCGACTGGAGAGTCGACTTCCTCATTGTCATGAAGCTCATCGACTATTCCTGTGCATTGTCGCAGCTTTGTCGGTTACAAAATTTGTAAATTACAGTGAAGAGCGCAACGAAAGCAATTTCCGAAGAAAGTATGGTTGAAGACTATAACGAACCTGGACCTTCGACATCAAGCACCTAAAACGCCTCAAGAAGCAGGCTAGTCGAGGATTTGGTCTATAGGGGACAACCACGTAAAAGAAAACGCGCCATATACTCTTCCTCAAGGTGGCGTGGAAACGAGTATTGAACATTGAGCTACGCGTAGCAGACAAGTAAAATCAACTATATTTGAAGATTTTCAGGTATGAAAACAAATTTTGTCTCAACACAAAAACACTCCTTCATAAAAGTCGCACTAAACTGAGAAATTACAAAAAATCATAATTTCGGCTACTGCACCGAAACTATTCAGTTTAACGAAAAAATCTATAGAACATATTTTGTAGAAAATTGAATGTTCTTTTATTTTTATAAGAACATTTTTTGCCGTATGAGGCACCCGAAGCGAGATATTTCAAAGAGACTGTTTTGTGCGCCTTTTTTTCAATATGACGGCGCCCCTCCCCGCTCGAGCTGTCAACAAATTCCCAAATCAGGGTCCTCCCTTAGTGTACGACGTATTGATATGGAAACTTTTCATAACCCGAGTAATATTTAAATTTCGTGCCCAGCTCTTAGACTACAACAGCAACATATTAATATCAATAATAACGGTGAAGTTTTTGGAAGTATAATTTTCATTAAAAAAATTCATGTTTGGAGCCCATTTCTATTATTATTGATTGGTAATGGTAATAACGGTAATAATGGTATCACTATAATATCGTATGTATTATACGACATGATGTATGAAAATTACAGTAAGGTCACAAAAGATATATTTTTAATACTATAATAAATAGTCTAAGAGCTGATGAAAATTACTTGATTTATTAAAATAAAATACTGGCTCATTTTTACTTCCACATCCAGTGGAAGTATAGTAACGGCAAAAAAAATTTTTAAAAATTTTTATTGTTCAAATAGGCTTAAAATGTCATGAAACGTCGAGATTTTAAGTTTGAGCGAAAAAAAAATTTCTGTCTGTCGGTCTGTAACTTTTTTTTGTGCGCACGTTTACTCTGGAACCGTTTAAGATATTGACTTGAAATTTGGTACACATATGTACTTTAACGAGATCTGGAACTAGATTATATTTTCATCTTGTTCCGTCGAAGGGTTGGGGGGTAAATTGGGGTAAATGGGGGTAAATGGGTAAATCAAGCCGGTAAGAGTCCATAAAATTGGTATTTAGTATATATAAAAGAACTTAAAGTCTCAAAAAATGTTTTGGCATTAGCCACCCCCATTACTACCCCCACCTCATTATTAAAGGGGGTAAAAAAAATAAAATTGTAATTTAGCGTGTATACAAGAACCTAAGCCTCAAAACTTTTTTTTACTTAATCCACCCCCACCCCCACCTCTCTGCCACCACCCCCAACCCCCACTACCGATGTGGCATATCGTTTTATAGGTTTTTGGGATAGACTATTTCAAATATTATGTTGTTAAAGTTACCTCGAGTAGTATGGATGCGCGGTGGCTTTCCTCGGCTACTATGGATGCGCAGTAGGTTTCCTCGAGTATTATGGATGCACAGTGGCTTTCCTCGAGTATTTTGGATGCGCAGTGACTTTTTTCGAGTATTATAGAACGCAGTAGGTTGTAAGTAAGTATGAATGAGCAGTGGCTTTCCTCGAGTACAATAGATGCGCAGTAGGTTACCACCAGTATTATGGATGCGGAGTGGCTTTAGATGCGCAGTAGTTTACCTCAAGTGATATGGATGCGCAGTGGGTTTCCTTGAGTAAAATGGATGCGAAGTGGGTTACTTCAAGAAGTATGAATGCGCAGTGGCTTTCCTCGAGTAAATTGGATGCACAGTGGGTTACCTTGAGTAGTATGGATGCGTAGTATGTTTCCTCGAAGAAAATGCTCGAAGTAGAGTACTTTTATCATGTAGTTTACTTCAGACAACGATTTTTTATATCTTTGTAATGCCAGTAATGCCAGTTGAAGTATATTAACGCAAAAAAATTTTTTGTAAATTTTCATTGTTTAAATACGCTTAGAATATCATGAAACCTCAATATTTTAAGTCTGAGCAAAATAAATTTGTCTGTCGCATCGGTCTGTATGTTAGTCTTGTATCTTTTTAGTGCTCACGAGTACTCTGGAACCGGTCTCAAAAAAAAAAATTGGCATTAGCCACCTCCATTACCACCCCCACCCCATTATTGAAGGTGGTGAAAAAATAGTGTGATTTAGTGTGTGTACAAGAGCCAAAGTTATCAAGAATTTTTTTCACTTCACCCTTCCTCTATTACCGATGTGGCTTATAATTTTATGGGTTCTTGGGGTACATGATTTCAAATATTGTACTATTAAAGTTCCATAAACAATTATTTCCACATAGTGGAGTGCAAATATAGTATTTTCTTGTAAGAGACTTGGATGTGGAAGTAGTGATTCCTTGGGCAGCGGTTTTTCTTAAGTACTTGGAGTAGTTTATAGTTTTACAGTTTTTATTAATACTGAGAGTGTTTTGTAATACTGAGAGTACTTTCTAATACTGGGAGTACTTACGTAAAATATTTGAAGTAGATTATGATTTTACAGTACTTTTTTAAGTAACAAGTAATACTTCGTAAAAAATTTTAGAAAATAAGTACCCAGTACAAGTACATTGCAAACATGTACTGGAAATTTACAATACCAGTACAGAAATATTAAAAGTACTTAAAGTAAAGTACTTAAAGTACCTAAACTACTGCAGTACATATTTGCAGTACATTTTTGTACTGAAGTACACAGCTCTGTACTGAAGTTATTTCATTTTTTTGTCGGATTTACGTGATATTTGATACATGGAAATTTCAAAATTCTCAGATATCAAACATGACGTTAAAGCTTGAAATGTCAAAAAGACGGATAGATAGATAATTTATTGGTCTTTAGAAAATGGACATTTTATAGACACGTTCTAAATACAGTGTTACTAATTGATTAAAATCAAAATATTACTTATTAATTAAAAAGAACAAATTTGCTCTATAACAATAGTTCTGTCAATGAAGGAGTTCTAGGGGGAAATGCTGAGATCCCAATTTTTGATTTTAAGGTTGTGTTTGGACTACTTAGGAGATAAACATATCAAAAATCCCCGAATATAGGAGGCGCGGGGGGTACAGAAGGGCACGAAGAAGGTCCCGGTTTTTGGTTCTTTGCTCATATCTCGAAAACGGTTAGCCCTAACCAAAAAGTGGCTCTATGCAAAATTAAAGCTAAGTTTTCTACAAAAATGTTTCTATTAATTTTTTTCGTATCTGTTATAATTTTCGAGGTACACGCTCGTCAAATTCGCAAATTTTTCTTTGCCTCGCGTCCTAAATATCGTACATCTTCACACTTTTGTATGCTTAATCAAAAACCTTAGTAAAGTTTTGCTCTAAAATTAAAATAAAAACTATTTTACGTACAAGAGAGAGTTTGCAGGCCTCTGGTGGTCACCATGTATTACAGATATGGCCAAATTTCAATAGGGATTATTCTACTATGCTGTTTTACATACGTGCCAAATTGTAATTATATATTTTAAGTCTAACAGAAGCTATCGTGTTTGCAAGAAACGGTCAACATCCAAACACATTTACAGTGTGTCTCACTTTTCACAATTACACCCCAATATCTCGGCCATTTGTTTATCGATTTAGATCAAATTTGGTATACTTCTTTTGCTTCAGATTGTGATTAAAAAGTTATTAAAAATTTTTTTTTTTCAAAACTAAATACGCCTACTATGATCAAAAGAAATTGGCAAAAATTAGAAATTTATATTAGCGATTGAGATAGAGTTTTTGTTTTTACAGAATCTTGTTCGGCATGACCTAAAACTCCTGTATACCAAATTTCGTTAAAAAATATTCATTCCTTTACAAAAAAATCATATCTAAGATTTCAATAATAATCACTCTACTATTCGAGTTATTTATTGTCGGATATTTACATAACTTGGTAGTCGTGTAATAAAGACGCTAATTAAGCATTAGGACACATTTTTTATCCAAAACACTATTATGAAATAAATATTTGAAAAATGGTAGCTATTTTTTAAAATACTTAGAACTCGGCATACCAATATATCTTTGTTAACATGGAGTGCTTTGGAACAGATTTGACAACTGCATCGAATGTCAAATTAAACTTAAACATGGCTGTACAACAATTAATTATTGCTGATTATTTCACTCATTAACACTATAGCCAATGAGAGCCCGTTTTTTCACAACATTGCACCAATCAAACGTCATTATTAGTGGTAATTCAAGCTAGATCTGCTTTTGACAGGACCAACATGCAAAATTTATCGCTCTAATTTTTTAGGTCGCTGCAGCGGCAAATATTGCGAAAATTTTTTGACGTTTTGTGTCGTGACATGTTTTCGGCAAATAGGACAAATCGTGCTTTTAAATGTTATCTATAAATATCTTCTCTAGCTTATTACTAATTGTTAACGTAAATTGTAAATTGTAGTATTGTATTAATAACCTAAAAAGCCAATGCTGTGTGGAACTTATATAGGTTCGGGACAAGTTATAGGTACACAGCTTTCAATGGCTTAATACCTAACATAATTACAAAATAATTTTTACAAGTAAAATTAAATATGAATAACTACAAAGTAGACAAATCAGTTATTTCATGATAAATACACAAATGTAGGTACTTACATATGGTAATTCATCAATCATTACAAAGCAGCTAACACTTATTTGGAAAATTAAAACTCTGCAGTATCACTATATACATTATAATTCGTTGTACTTAAAGTCTCTCTACTTAAACAAGTAAACCTTAACTTAACTATCAAACTTCTCAAATTAGAAACAAGGATTAAATACATAAATATATATTAATAATTCAATTCACTGTTTAGGCTGGTAACTAAGTTAAGTTAGCGTTACTAGATGGCGGTACCATACCATCTGAGCCGGCAGCCTTAGAACGTAAAAGGGATAGATAGATTGGTAATATGTAATTTGTGTGATTTCACTGGTAATGTGATTGGTCGAAGCGTGCTTTGTTGTGATGACTAGTCTTATAAGTTACAGTACCTATAGTTTAACGTATATTGTTTTTCTTGATTGTCATAATTTAAACCTACTTTGTTTTTTATTAGATGAGTCGCTTTGGAAATGCATTTTTATGTGACGTAAATGATGAAATTGAAGATAAAGGTGAGTAATCTCTAAAAAGCAACAAGGAAACGTCTGAAGGCAATTAATTACTGAACATAATATTGAAGATATACTTAATGAATTATTTATTCGTGAAATATTCTCCACAAATACCACTCGTGCTTTAAATTTTATCTAAAAATTTTTTCTCAAGCTAAGTTGCCCCTAGTTAATATAACTCGTGCAAATTGACAGTTTATTATCACAGGTTAAATCGTTCCCGCTAAAGCGGTCGGGATTTAATCAGATAATAAACTGCCAATTTGCACTCTTTATATTACCAGGCAACACGCTTTCGAAAAAATTTTCGATAAAATTTTAAGCACTAGTGATATTACATACGATAAAATTGAAATAATAAGAATTGTCAAATCCATCTTCCAAAGCACTCCAGGTTAACAAAGATATTGATATGCCGAGTTCTAAGTATTTTAAAAAATAGCCACCATTTTTCAAATATTCATTTCATAATAGTGTTTTGGATAAAAAATATGTCCTAATGCTTAATTAGCGTCATTATTACACGACTACCAAGTTATGTAAATATCCGACAATAAACAACTCGAATAGTAGGGTGATTATAATTGAAATCTTAGATATGATTTTTTAGTAGAGGAATGAATATTTTTTAACGAAATTTGGTATACAGGGGTTTTAGATCATGCCGAACAAGATTCTGTAAAAGCAAAAACCCTATCTCAATCGCTAATATAAATTCCTAATTTTTTCCCATTTCTTTTGATCATAGTAGGCGTATTTAAATACGAAAAAAAATTTTTTAAATAACTTTTTAATCACAATCTGAAATAAAAGAAGTATACCAAATTTGATCTAAATTGATCAACAACTGGCCGAGATATTGAGGTGTAGTGATGAAAAGTGAGACACACTGTACATACACACACACACACACATAGACATTTTTTATTCGATAATTGAGTTTAGTCTGTTATGAAAGGGATTTCTGTACAAAAAAAAAATTATACGATGATTATTAAAAACTTTTGTCCAGTTATAATAAAGTTAGAATAAAGAGAAAAAATATAAAAGCCATTACTAAACGATAACAGATACTAAAAAAAATTAATAGACATTGTGGGAAATTTTGTCAGATTCAATTTTATACATAACCACTTTTTGGCTAGGGCTAACCGTTTTCGAGATATGAGCGAAAAACCAAAAACCCCTTCTTCATGCCCACCTGCACCTCCTATGTTCGAGGACTTTTGATATGTTTACCTCCTAAATGGTACAAACACAGAACTTAAGTCAAAAACCGCTGCCCAAGGAATCACTACTTCCACATCCAGATTTTCTATCCAAGGCTCTCATAATGAAAAAATGGAATGTGGAAATAATTGTTTATGGAACTTTAATAATAGAATATTTGAAATTGTCTGCCCCAAAAACCCATAAAACGATAGGGCGGTGGTAGTGGTGGGTGGATGAAGTAAAAAAATATTTTGAGGTTTTTGTTTCTTGTACAAACACACAAAATCACATTTTTTTTCATCCCCTTCAATAATGGAGTAGGGGTGCTAAGGGGGGTGGCTAATGCCAAAAATTTTTGTGAAACCTTAGCTTCTCTTGTATACACTAAATACCAATTTTATGGACTCTTACGTGCTTGATTTACCTATTTTCCCCCATTTACCCCACCCTTCAACGGAATGAGATGAAAATATAATCTAGTTCCAGATCCCGTTAAAGTACATATGTGTACCAAATTACAAGTCAATATCTTAAACGGTTCCAGAGTAATTGTGCGCACAAAAAAAGTTACAGACAGACTGAGAGACTGAAATTTTTTTCGCTCAAACTTAAAATCTCAACGTTTGATGACATTCTAAGCCTATTTGAACAATAAAAATTTTGAAAATTTGTTTTGTTGTTACTATACTTCCTGTGGAAGTAAAATTGGGATCTCGGCATTTCCCTCTAGACCCCTTCTTGAACGTACATTGACGGGGCTACAAGCAATAAATAAAATTACATAGAATCACTTAAAATTTGAAGTACATATACACACTAAAAATATTACACATTAAAAGTATAGGTACTGCAGAAAGAATAATAATCTTCTTCGTTGTACAGACAAGCACTAATCTAAGACGATAAAAATATTTTTGTACAGCCGTACGTGAAATGAGTATTTCGCGTTCTCAAAACAGTCCGAGAAATTCAATTTCACGGCCTTAGTAACGGCCGAAAAACTAAAAGTCACTTTCATAATAATTGACGATTAAGTCACTTCAAAATTGACATTTCTAAAATATGACAAACAAAAATTGTTATATTTTATTAAATAGACTGTGAAGTATACATTCAAAATATACCGTTTCCATAGAAACGCTCTGACCTGACGTTAAGGCCACTGTGTTTATTTAGCAAAATATAGCATAAATGGTGGTGTCATTTTCATCATCTATACTAACTATAATTTACGGTTGCACAAAAAATAGTGTTTATACCATGGTCGCGAAATGTTTTAGCGCCCTCGAGATTATCTTGCCTCGGCCGCAAGCGGCCTCGGCGATAATTTTTCTCTCGGTACGTAAAAAAGAATTTCACGGCCTTGGTATAAAAATAACTATTTTTATACTCTAAGGCACTAATTAAAAGTTTCTTTAGCTGACATTTAAATTTTCTTACATTGAGCCCTTTCATATCTGTGTGCAAAGCATTATAAAGCTTTAAGCCATTGTGTTCGGTTTTTTAAGTCTTTTATATGGGCATATCTTTCATTTGTGTCTTGTATTGTGGTCATGCACATCACTGCACGTTTTGAAATCACATAAATGTTCTTTTACAAAGCAGATATTTTCATAGATTATTAGAGATAGAGATCATTATATTTAATTGTTTAAATAGTGATCTACAGATATTTTCTTTCACAATGTAGAAGCTAAATAAAAATGTCACAAAAAAAGCGAAAATAATTTTTTGAAAAAAAAAAAAAAAAATTGATCTCCTTTCAAAAAGATTGACACTAAAAATTATGAAACAAAATATCACAGTCACACATTGCCCAATTAATTGAACCTTATTACCTAATATCAATATTGAGGTCAGTGTAAAAATGAACGAGTAACGAATATCAAGCATCAATATTGATAATAAAGTGTTAAGGTTCAATTTTATTTCAGTTTTTAGTGAACCTTTTCAACTTAGTTTTTTTTTAAATTTTTTGAATAAACAGACTATTTATTTTGTATAAATGGTTATTGATTGTAATAATTAAAATACTGATTGATTATTGATTAATGACAACTCTATATTACTAACACAATTGCCATTAAAGATAAGAAAAAGATAATAATGCAGACATAAAATGCAAATGAATAGTAATGACAAAACGATTAGAGTATGTAGAGGCGAGCATAGAGGCTTTTTGACTATGCATGTATTTCAATACATCAAGTTAAGCAACGTTCATCGTTGTTAGTACTTCGATGGGTGACCATCAGAGGAAATTCAATGATCTTGTCCCTCTTTCTAGCGGCTTGTATATCAGCTTATACATAGAAGTTATGCAATTTTATGCAAGATAAGGGACTGTCTATTAAATGTTAGGCAAGTAAAAGATCCTTACTCTACAGCAGAGAAGGGTTCGGGAATATTTCTAAATCAAATCAAAATCATATCATTTTTTTGGTGCTGTTAATATGAAAATGTTTTACACAAGTCAATACAATTACACAGGCACATAAAAAAAAAAGTGGTCTGCGCGGGGGTACTGACCATACCTATTCCTTGTATTTTGAGCTGCTGAACACGAATCTGACCTTAGTTTTTCCCTAACACGTCAGGTTTTTTTAACAGCAAATAATTTCTGTTACAAAAAAACCGGTCGTGTTGGGGAAAAACTGAGGTCAGATTCGTGTTCAGTGACTCAAAATACAAGGGATAGGTGCAGTGGCAACTGGTGAAATTTCAATAATTTTTTTCTCGTCAGTGGCGCCACATACGAAATGTGGGAACTAACATCTAAAGAAGCACTCCTCTAACGACTCCTAGAAAATTTTGAAAAAGCAGTTTGCGAAAAAAATTTTCAAAATTTGGTTGCCCCCCCTAGGTCTAGGGACTCTTGTTTAAAATTATTTTTCTTTGTCATATACATTTTACTTTTCATAAAAATACAATAGGTTTTGGAGTTTATGAAAATATTTTCATTATTAACTGAAGTACAATGAACTGAAATTTTGTAATTTACAATTTAACAAATTATAAAATTTCAATTCGTTGTATTTCAGTTAGTAATGAAAATATTTTCATAAACTCCAAAACCTAGGTATTATTGTATTTTTATGAAAAATAAAATGTACATGACAAAAAAAAAATAATTTTAAACAGGAGTCCCTAGACCTAGGGGGGGCAACCGAATTTTGAAAAAATTTTTCACAAACTGCTTTTTCAAAATTTTTTAGGGGTCGTAAGAGGAGTGCTTCTCTAGATGTTAGTTCCCATATTTCATATGGGTCCCATGCGCCACAGACGAGAAAAAAATTATTGAAATTTCACCAGCTGCCACTGGATAGGTGTGGTCAGTACCCCCGTGCAGACCACTTTTTTTTGTGGGACTGTGTTATAAATACAAATATATAAAAAATACATATCATGATCTTCACACGAATATACACTTATTCTTACTACATTTAATATTAAGCCTAAAATCACAGATATCACATGTTTGAAACGTCACAGTTTAAAAATTCGTGTTATATTATAAAATGCATTTTTGTATACAAAATTTTTGATTGCATGTATGGGGAGTTTGTTGAAGAACATCGGGTAAAAATAATTATGACCTGAATCACTGCACTTTAATCTGTTGTACTTGATTTTTATGTTTTGTTCATTTCTGATATTATATTCGTGATATTCGGTCTCCTTTCCTTACAAGAAAGTGCACATTGTTGTAGATCAATGTTAAGCATGTGTATATATACAATGAAGGGGAAAGTTAACAGTTTAAGATTATTACATTTTTGTTTAACGTCTGCTTTATAGTTTAAATTTTGTAATTATTCTAATTGATTTTCTCTGCAAACCAAAAATTCTAGTAGTAGGGTGCATGGCCCCAGTTTACCAGTCCATATGCCATTTGCGATGCAATTAATGAGTGATATGCTATTATTAAGACGTTTGTGGGTACAATACTTTTCAACTTTCTTAAGACAGATATTTTTGCTCATTTTGTTCACCACGAATTCCACGTAGTGGCTCCAGTTTAATTTGGGGTCTAGGTAGACACCGAGAAATTTAATTTTATCTAGATTATTATAAGTACTTTAGTCGGTAATAGGCCTTAGTAGCGGAAATAGGCCTACGTTAAGTAATAAATGAATAAATAAAAAATAAGAAAAACAAGAGCATGTTTCAGAGTTCTTTCATTCTTCGCCAGTGTAGTCATATTAGATTGTGTTAAGGAATATGGATAATAGTCTTTAATTTCACATAATAGTCATTTAATAGCAATTTGATGGTATAACGTTAGATGGAGCAATGACTAACATTTAGTCATTACTCTTCAATCATCCTTTCAAGTTCTTCAACATTCAAAAATAAACATTAGTAATGACAAATCTGTGAGTAAAGAACTTATTTTAAAAAGATCATCATTATCGGTCAAGCGAGAACCACTGGGTAATTAGGAACAAAACGCTCTGTGTTTTAAACGTATAGATTTTTATTATATTAGCAAATACAAAAATCTTCTGTCCATGATTTGAAGGGTGTTCTCCTTAAGGCACGATGAAGGTATTTACTCACAAAATTTTGCAAATCGAGTAAACTTTTTTAGTTGAGTTCGTGAAAGTATATAGAATAATATCCTGAAAAGTTTACATTTCGCTCGGATGCAGAACATAAAAAAAAGTGAAAAAAAATATTTTTTTTACCATTTTTTCAAAATTTTGAAATTAAATCAAGCTAGAAAAAAATAAAAAATACAGATGGATAGATCACATATTTATGAACAAAAAATATCCTAACAAAATTTATCGTTAAAGCCACGGTTTTCCCGGCAAAAAATAGTCAAGTGTAACGTTATAACTTGGAGCGAGATCCATGCGTGCACGCGCTTGAATACGCATGACTGTGACACCGACGTACTGAATTACATGTCACTAAATCAGAATTTGTTCAATTTATATGAGTGTTGGCTCGTTTAAAAGATATAAATTGTAGCTTTCTGATGCTTTTTTGTTTTAAACAATACAAGCAAAGGATGGATGGGAAAAATATGCTTATATGCTTATATATATCATCACGCAATAATCGTCGCAATAAACAATATAGAAAAAAATAAAAGCCTTTCAAAACAATTCTTTTTTCATTGAGAACTGTTAAAAAGTATGTACACTTTATGATTATTATGGTTATTAAGTAACGAGGATTAAAAAAAAAGTACATCTCAAATAATTTTAATTTCCTTGCTTGATGATTTTTTTGATAAATATATACATTAGGGATGCAACAGATGGTGTCTTGGCCAGATACCGGATATCCGGCATACTTCTTGTACCGGATACCAGATATCCGGCTTACATTGAAAGTTGGATTGCAAACACGTTTTGACAACCTCGACGACAAAAAAATATTTACTGGCAACTCTTCTAGACCCCAGATTTAAAACAAGTCTTTTCGATAAGAATCAGGCTGAAAAATCCTGTCAAATTATTCTGCTAGAGGCTTAAAAAAATAGTTGTGATGATTCATATTCAAGCAGTGATAGTGAAAGTGGTTCTTCTCCTTCCAGTAAATAAAGTAAGAGAAACCAACATGATAATGGCAACGTATACGACAAGAAACGCAATCGTCTATTACCTCTAAACGCTGAAAAACTCGTCTTTATTACATAATTTACCATTGGTAAACTTAAGTATTAATTTAGTAACTAATCTATATACATTGCCATTTTGTAGTAATAATTTTAATGCAGGATAAGTGAAAAATAATAAAACTGTTTCATTTCGTATACCAGTTTTTATTTTTCAACTATCCGGTTTTGGCCCGATATCAGGTCACTATCCGGTGCCCAGCCGAATAGTAATAAAGTGGGCAGATAGGCCGGATACCGGATAGTAACCGGATATCCGTTGCACCTCTAATATATATTGGAGGCTGTAACTTGTCGAGAAATTGACCCATTGGAAAAAATAAAATATCACTATTTCAGAAAAAAATTATACTTTTCGAATGTTCAAACACAAAATCGGTAATTTATATGCATTTTTTCGAAAATATAATCAATCAGATCATGATAAGAAATTGTGATTTTCACGATTTTATCCTTATAACTATGAAAATATGTTTGATTGTTTTGAATATAAATTCTGGAACTTCTCCAATACATTAACAAATGTATAAGGAATCAGGAATCCGTTGGAAATAGCTGAAATATGGATAGGTGTGCCTGTAATAAATACAATACAGTAAAGGCACGTAAAAATTCATGAGCATTTCAGCAGCTATGTGTGGTGTCTGTGTAAGCGTCCATAATTATATATTTTCTCTCCACAGTCACTATTTATCCTCCTATTCACTAATAAAAATGTTTAAATTTTATTAGAATATTTTTTGTTCAGAAACACGTGGTCTATCCACCTATATTTTTATTTTTTCCTACCCTTACTTAATATCAAAATTTTGAAAAAATGGATAAAAATTTTTTTTTTCACTTTTTTTTATGTTCTGCATCCGAGCGAAATGTAAACTTTTCAGGATATTATTCTATACACTTTCACAAACTCATTAAAAAAATAATTATTCAGTTTGCAAATTTTTGTGGGTTTCACTATAAAATGTTCTCTGTCGTCTGGGCTAGGTGTGAAAAGTAACTTTTCACACAGTCCTTATAATATGCTTGTATCATAAGAGTGCATTGAAAACAACTAAGTTGTTTCACGATCTTCACTTGAGAAGTCAAATTATAGATATCCCAAGTAACAATTTAAGTTTTATCACAATTACAAGAGGTTATTAAGTCTGTATAATAAAACTGATCGTAAAACTGTTTATATTAGGTAACCTCTTAAAAGTTACAATAAACCCGGCATAAAACCAAAAAAGACCTTTTATAAAAGTTATAAATATTTTTCTTAAAACTATCAATAAAACCAACAGTACTTTAGAACCCAAATCTGCAAGATGTTTTCAAGTCTACCATAAAACCTTTTATAAAATCTTCTTAAAACCGTTAGTACTTGCAATCAAATTTTAAGCCTGTTTTGAGGACATCATAAATAATTGTGTCTTTAATAATTCTTTGACGAAAACTTGAAGAACTTAAACTGTCTAAATCAGAAAATGTCGCCAAGTAATAAAATATGTCTGCCTCGATTGAAATATCTGTATGTGCTAACATTTTAAAATTTGTTATTAATAAGCAACCTAGTATCAAAAAATTGTCAACGCAGACCATTTTATTGATAAAGTGTATCAAAAAACTTTTAAAAAAATCACACGCCTTTCATTTATCGGCTTATTGATTATTTACATTTAATAAAAAAAATAGTAACCCTAGTTTTATCTTACTCAGTATGATTTTGGGCTTTTTAGGGGTTATTAACACATTTTAGATAGTTGCAGGCTAAATGTAAACAGTAAGAATAAGAAAAATATAACTAAACACTGTTGCCCCAACTTTGTTCAAACATGTCTACCATAGTTAACAGAAAAAAACATGGCTGAAAAATTAATAAAACTGTTTATTTTAATAGAATACCCTATTAAGAGTTTGTGGCTTTAGGAAATATTTTTATAAAACAAAAGGTTTTGTTAAATTCCAATTTCTCCACTTTATTACTATTTTAAAGCCTGTAAGACTTTACCCAGCCTTACTACCCTTCTTTAAAACCCTTAAGATTTGTCTCTGACAATCGCTAATCCAAATGTACTTAGCTTAGATAACATAACCTAAAAAAATATTATTTATTTCGTGTGTTTTTGAGTGCGATCATTAATTTCTCGTTATTTCTATGATTATAGCGTTAATTGAGAATTTCTAAGAAATTTCTAAGAATTTCTAATTTCTAGAATTTCTTGTAGAGTATGAATGATAGTGGTTTATCATCTGAAAAAATAATAACTTTCAGATGATAAACCACTATCATTCATACTCTACAAGAAATTCTAATTTATTAGAGGTACCACTTCATCGAACAGCAACATTTGAGCGTAGTCCAAAGTTTTTAGCTATTAAAGCATTTAATAAACTTCCCGCTGAATACAAAACTTTAAATTTAAATTTATTTAAAAAACGCGTTAAAGAATTTTTAATTACCAAATGTTATTATTCTTTAAATGAATATCTTGATGATAGAATATAAAATTTGCAGTCTACTTATTCATTGACTTGCTCTGTATGTTATTTTTATTTCAGTCATCCATAGCCTGATTTTTGCTTTTTGTATTTTGTTTCAATCAATACTAAATTTCCGTATCACTTCTAATTACTATGTATATTAATTACACACACCATGTTTAATGTTCCTTATTTTAACAAATTTTGATTGTATGTATGTATGTGTATATATGTGTGTATTTATGTTTATATGCGTATGTGTGTATATATATATGTAATATATATATTTTTTATGTCTCATGTATGTTACTTATACTCGTATGTTTTTTTTATTATTTTACAGTTTTATGACTTATCCTATATTATTTGTAATAATCTACTGGATGAATAAACATTATTATTATTATTATTATTATTGAGCAAGAAAAAGTGAAAAACTACAAGTAAGTGGATTTTAAACAGTTTCCTTATAATATCCTTTGAATACATGAGTGTATTAGGTATTATATGCCCTCTCTATCAAAGTTTAAAGTGGGGGAACCAAAGGATTTATAAGTGCTTTATAAAAACCAAAAAGTTTTAACGTAGCTTAATAAAGCTACCAAAAAACTATTAGGTTTTAAGGAACCTTTACCAATTATCGTTAAAAGCAAATAATATTTATGATAACATATTTATTTATTTATACATACATTCTATACATGGAAATAACATAACATTTAAACCGTCAGTATAATTTTTCTTTTCTAAAGTGTTTTGTGCACCTAGGTGACTTAACACCTGCATGTGCTTAATATTTTAATGTTTAATTCTTAAGTGCTAATAAAAATATATTAAGGGTAAGACTACTTATGAGTTATTAGTTTTATTGCTTGATCATAAGGAGTATTTAAAGACCATATTTTAAAACTTCCATAAAACCTAAAGATTTATAGATGTCTACTACAAAACTAAAAATATTTAAAATCCACTATAAAACTTAATGAGTTTATTGTGGTTTTGAATAATGCAGCAATTAAGTGGCTATAAAATCAATAGGTCTTAAAGAGCAAAGAAGTTTAACAAATGGCTTTAAAGATAACTTGAAGACCTTTTTTTTTAAGTACATATTATCTGCAGATAAATTGGTATGCACAAAGAAATAATAAAACCCAGTTCGGTTTATTTACCTTCTTAAATATGTGATAAAACCCGATAAATACTTGTTGGCATTTAAATTGTTACTTGGGATATTTCAACGTTCAAGTTAATTCTGAAATGTATTTATTTAAATATGGAAACTGGGGACAGTCATAGAAAAACTTTCTGCACAATATACTATATTATCTTTTATCAATTTCACTATACTTCTTATATAAAAGTTTATTATTATTACACACGCTAAAACGCATGTTAATTAATTTATTAAAATGGTCTTTACACATAAAATCATTGCACCTTTTATGGAACATGTTTTAAAATATTCTTGTTAAGTTTGTATCACGCATATTGTTTTGAAAACGCTAAAGTTTAAAATGTGACCTGTAGTCTCTACCGCTCGGTATCGACCCATAGGCTCGCATTCTCCTGACCGCTTCCCTTAGATGTTTCGGCTGTATGGGACCTGCATCGCCTAATTCCTCCATCACGTCCAGTCCTGAAATTGAAAAAATCATAATAGTCCAAGCAAAGCACTCTAAACACTTTTGTGCTCGGGAGTACTGTGCTTAGTGCTCCGAGCACTTCACGAAAGGACTTAGTGCTAATAATCCCGCAAAGTGTTCATGAGTATTATAAAAGGCTCACAAGCACTCCAAAAAGTCTCCAAGAACTTCATGGCTTGTGAGCACTTTAAAAAGTCTCGCGAGCAATCATTTTTACATGAAATTTGTATACTAGACGTGGGCATAAAAACGCCGTTAAACATTTGAACTCACGACCAATTTTAAAAAAATATATATTAGAAAGAAACTATGTGGAGTGCCATAAGACAGTGCATGCACATAAGGCTGCGATACAGATAAATGAGGTATAAAGATTTGTGTGTTATCAGTTCCACTGTTTCACCCACATAA